>JBBIWI010000007.1:8965000-10232500 GCA_038048805.1 Hipparchia sbordonii
CCGAAATGGTCACGAGTCAGGAACAACCCTCAGCAATGAGAAATACGATGCAGAGAGAGAGAGTATGATTTATACTATATAGGTAGGTAGCTCTATATTTTCTGTTTTGTAGGTTTTTTATTACGAGATATTCTTATGCTTGACGACAATCAATGATGGGAAGCACTGATGAGGTCTAGGTTGGAGTGCACTTGCCTTGAAAATGCCTATTCACCCTCGCTTTAAAGTACTCAAATTATACGTGGCCGGAAACAGTCGCTGGAAGTGCGTTCCACACTTTAGCGGTTCGTTTCTAACCTACCTAAGTAAATAACAAAATAATCGTCTAGCTGTGAAACTAGAAACTCTAAAGACGTACCTAATAACTTTTCAGTCTTAGGGCCTGTTTCACAATCGCCAAATAACTTTATCTGATGAATAAATGAGACGTTCTGACACTAAAACTAACTTTTCCAACACTAAAACTATCCCAAAACCAAATCGTCTTTATTCGTTAAATAAAGTTTATTCGGCGATTGTGACAAAGGACCTTAAGAATTAAATAGATACGAGCTACAAATAAAAGTGATTATTGCTCTAAGGTAAGGTACGAGCTACTAATAAAAGTGATTATTGCTCTAAGGGTAGAAGAGAATCCAAATTTATTTTAACTCTACATTCCTCGTGTAACACTATCTGGGCATTAGTAGAGCATCACTAAACCTTGTAAACGATGAACCTGTGTCCTATAATGGGTGTATTAACCTCTGTTAAGTAATTAGGCGGCCAGTTAGCAATCGATAACAGCTGGGACCCGACAGCTTCAACAGTATTGATTTCTACGCTACTAGTTGAACTTCCCGTTTAATTTTGCGGTCGATAACGTAGTAAATAAAGTTGTAACTTGCTAAGTATTTTATTTTATTTAGCTGTTATAGTGGGTATTTTTATTTAACATAGGTTATAAGCGGACTAGCGAAAAAAAACTTAAGCTAAGAAGAAGAACTTAAGAAGTAAAGTGAAAAGATTATGATAAAATCAAGTTTTTATCAAAATGATCAATATATTTTTGATGAAATGCTCCATTTCATCATAATTCTGAAGAATAATTCTGAATAGATTCAGGATGTTTATATTTAAGATTAATAATATAATCATTGTATTGTACTTGCAACACCCTGACTGGGCATCATGTTTTGTACCAATGTGAGATATTTGTACAAAAATATGATAGCAAAATAAAGAAATAAGTACTAACAGGTACGGAATAGGTGATGCGTGAAGCTTGTAAAACATACATATACTTCTATAACTAGGTACTTCATAAGCTAAAATCAAGAAACAATTCGATACGCGCCACGTGAACATTCGTTCCGGAGTCGACTGCCCCGAGTCGTAAAATCGCAAAAGATTTAAAATCGATAATAATATGAGAAATCACGACTAGCGAATAACGGTCCTTATATTGATTGATTCAGCGAAAGATTGAATTTGCGGTCACTAACAAACGGGTTTAGAGATTTACGAGTATGTTAGTCCATCTCATTTGTAGATACGGTTTTAGGATATTAAATATTAGATAACGCCCACGACTTCGTTCGTATGGATAAAGGATTTTGATTCCCGCGGGAATCAACACACACGCGCACGCGCATGCACGCACGCACGCACGCCCGCACGCACACATACAAACTTTCGCCTTTATTATAGTAAAAGTAAGAAGACATCTTTTAGTTCTAGTAAGTACAATTCATTTTTTAATCTCCTGATTGAAATTGGATTAATAAACAAATTGCAAAATATCAAAATACGGATTTGCCTTTTGTTTATATTAAATGCACTTACAAGGCATATGGAATAGATAACTACTCCATATGCCACTGAAATAGTTAAGTAGAATCCACTTTCGCGATACTGAAATAAATTCTTCAGCAACTGTTATGGTTATGTTGCAATGCACATGCGGAGTTAACCGTACGTCGTATGGCGTGGCAATAAAACCAGAAAATAGCGTATGACGCCCGTTTATATTTCCCTGGCGGAAATGACGTACATCGTCGTTATGATTTACTTTTATTTTGTACGGAATGTTTAGGAAGAGAAATGTGAACACCAAACTCAAGCAAAGTGTTTTATTTGTTAAAACTGATCGGCATCTGTGCTTCCTAATATCGTCATCTGTATTTTTAAGCTATTGCACAGCTTCTATCGCGGGCCAGCGTGGAGACCGAATCCAGAAATTCCGTAACGAAAATAACCTGACACGGGACTCCTCTACGGTGAGCCGCTAGATGGCGTTGATAAAAAATCCTATGCAATAGCTTTACCGTGGCAGTCCCCGAGTGCCACACGTCTTTTTTATTCAGTGAGTTTCAGTATTGAAAAATTTCTTAGTGCGTAATCTACATGTCTCTCTAATTGTATTCCTCACTGCTTAAGATTGTCGAAGCTGGCAGATGGCGGAAAGCTGCGCCAATGGTTGCTACTGCTGATTGGCTGAATTTATATCAATCCTGCTGCAAAAATGCATTTTAGCCGATAGCCATTTAGTTCCTCCATCACCATTCTACCACCGAACCGCAAGGCATCGTACGAATCTGCACCGCTACGTGGTCGAAATTCCAAGATCTCGCACCAAACGCTTCGTTTCCTCATTCCTAATACGCACCGCAAAAATTTGGAATGCCCTTCCGGCTTCCGTTTTTCCAACTTATAATAATGTGGGTGTATTTAAATCAAGTGTGAATAGGCATCTTCAGGCAAGGCAAGCGCGCAACATCTTAGGCTGCATCTTCACTTACCATCAGGTGAGATCGCAGTCAAGCGCTAGTCAAGCGCTAGTCAAGAGATGATTGATCATGATCATACGGCAGAAATCAATTTTTAGACACTGCCGTAGCTGGTTTTGTTGCAGTAATTGTTTACTGCACTCTTATTATATCTCTCTAGTTTCAACACGCCCTATTAAAACTAGCATCTGCTTAGTTTAATGGTACGTCTATTTATCTAACTTGAAAGTGAGTCTCTCAGGTCCGTATATTTGATCAAGTATAACGGTACACGGATATCTAAATAAACAAACTTTCAAATAGTACAAGGATGAGCATGACTAGCTGACCTGTGTTATCTTTGTGTCAATAGATCTTTATATTCAAGTTTGTATTTGATACTAGCTGATGCCCGCGAGTTCGTAGTGGATTTAGTTTTTAAAATCCTGCGGGAACTCTTCAATTTTCCGGGATAAAAAGTAGCCTTTGTCACTCTTCAGGTCCCGAACTATACCCATGCAAAAATCACGTCGATCCGTTTCTCTGTCTGTCAGGTACATTTTTATTTAGGTACGAATAAATCACCTAACTACATATCATTTTGGTGTTCTTAGGTTGAAATCTATAAACCGCACTCTCGCTCAGCTCAGACTCAAGACAGTTAAAAGGAGACAGATTTATGTCAGAGCATATTTGTGTCTCGTTTTAACCTTTACCTTGAATCTAAGCTGAGTCAGTGCATGCTCTATTATTATTGCTTAGGTTCTTAGGTTTACTTACTTTAATTTCCTCTTCTTAGCTATAATATTTTGATTTATTTCTATTAAAAAGTATCCAAGTAGGTACTCTTTGAAAGATAAGATTAAGTAACGATGAGATTTATTAGGTAGACGAAAAGCATAATTTGTGAGAATGTAAAGGCTATTGTAAGGTGAATTACAATAGATAATATAATGGATTACCTTAGACACCTACACATTCTCAGAAGTCTGAACGGATGTATAGAGACATAGCCCACGCCCCGCCTTTGAGCTTTGACTAATCGATGCGTCAATGGGTCAACTCAAAACTTAAAGTTTATTTTAGTACTGACTACATGCGAAAAGGATGCGGTTATGTCCGACTGCACGGGACGAGGTTCCGAGTTCGATTCTCAGGTCGGGCCAAATAAAATTTATTTTCTTAAAATCTATTGTCTTTTTTAGCGGTAACGCTTGATCTCTCTATGGTCGTGTCAGATTATTGTGACCGGACTATGAGACTGAGGGAATAGAGAGTTCCTTTATGTATGCGCACAGACTCGTGTAGTATAATATTAATTTATTAGGCTTTTAATACTTGTGGAAATTGGTCACCATGGCTGGATTCAGTAAGGAGGACATTTTAAACATTTCAACATGTTCGTGAATCTTTGCAGCACATGCAGCACACTAATATTATAAAGACGAAAGTTTGAATGGCTGTGTGTGTGTATGTTTATTACTCCTTCACGCCACAACGATTGAACCGATTTAGCCGAAATTTGGAATGGAGTTAGCTCATACCCAGGAAGAACACAGACATTTTATCCCAGAAAATTAAAGACTTTCCGCAGGAACTAAAACCTTAATCCACGCGGACGAAGTCGCGGGCATCGTCTAGTTCTAGTAGGTACATAGACATCGCCCCTTGCGCCTGTGTTCAAGCAAACAAAGCGCATTAAATATTTACAACCCTCTAGATTTATTCAACGAACAAACCCGCTATTTTTATTGCGAAAAAAGTCTGTTACTCTTTCGCATTCCCTTGTGGTGACATCGTGTCGAGTTACGCGCAGGGTTTCAGCGGCGAGCTTATCTGCACCGGACAGGCCGGTACGGCGCACGTGACCGCTCATCTCGTTACGTACCCGTCCTACCCTTATTTACGTTTACTTTAAAACTTTTTTTTTATTTTTTATTCTATGACAAGATAGCCCTTGACTGCGATCTCACCTGATGGTAAGTGACGGTGCAGTCTAAGATGGTAGCGGGCTAACTTGGAAGGGGTATAGCAGTGTAAATTAAACCCATACCCCTAATCGGTTTCTACACGCCATCGTGCCGGAACGCTAAATCGCTTGGCGGCACGTTTTTGACGGTAGGGTGGTAACTGCCACGGCCAAAGCCTCCCACCAGACCAGACCAGAGACAATTTAGAAATAATAAATTACTAAACTGCCCCCGTCGGGAATCGAACCCGAGACCTCCCAGTTATAAGACCACAGCGCTCACCACTGCGCCAGGGAGGTCGTCATACATGTATATATGTACAACCAGCTTTCGCTCGCGGCTTCGCTCACCTAAAGTTTGATTTTTCAATTCCCTATGCCATTTGCTATCTGTATGCCGAATTTCAGCCCGATGCGTCCAGTGGTTTGAGCTGTGCGTTGATATATCAGTCAGTCACCTTTGCCTTTTATATACCTATTTAGAAGACTACCTTTTGCCTCTTTTGCCCGACTTAATCTATGATTTCATTGTTGTTGTTGTTGTTTGATTTCATTGATTAAATATTTATTTATTTATTTAAAATTTATTACAAAGTTACAAAAATGGTGCGAGAACAGATAAGAACGATCCCGCAGAAGTATGGACTGTGTTGCGGTGGTCATCGCCCTCCTAGTGAAAAAACGTGACATTTTGTGTGTATTGAGATTTTTTTGTTTTTTAAAAAAAAAAAAAAGAATATTAGCCAAGCTGAAGTTTACTAATATCCTCCTATCCCCTCCAAATAAACGGAAAGCTTGTGTTAGGAGTGAGTACGACAATAGTGCAACGGGTGGGGCTCGAACCTGCGACTTTTCAGTTTTCAGTTCGCACCTTTAACCGTTGGGCTATTGAGGCATTGTTGTTGTATGATTTCATAGATTGAATCCTAATAGGGGTCGGTGCGCCATTTGCAATATTATTAGTTCCAGAGACACTCGTATCTCAAATGTGGCGCTTCAAATTGATTTATAAATAAAATCTGTCACTTGTATAGGGTCAGCAAATCCAATGTTAATCATAGATTAACTATATAGATCAGAAGAACGGAAAAATATCGATATTTTCGCTAGATTCCTAGCTCGATATGGCGATAGAATCAGTGTACCCAGTATGGTCAGTTAATAAATAAACATCAAGTAGCGCGTGCGCACACTACTAACACGCGCGGGTGTGACCAGTGGCGCCGCTTATGTAAAGGCGACCGCAATCTCGACGACGGTTTTGTGGTCGATAATAACATCATTATTATTTATCAGAGGAATCCAATCATTTGAGCTTTGTTTATTTATAATATTTGAATAAGGTCACAGGAGTTTATAATATAAACTTCATATATAAAACTGTGCATCTACCACCTAACTATCTAGGATCTAAATCTCATCCCGTGCCTCCGAGAGCACGTAAAGCTGTCGGTCCTGCGCTTGATTCCTCACCGGTCGTGTCGGATTTCCACCCATCGGATATCGAATAGACGACGGACGGCCAACGGACTACGAGAGCGAGGGAATAGATAATTCACCTCTGCTTTGCACGCAGACTTGTTTACTATTTATCCCCTGACTAGTCTCCTCTACTTACTACTACCCTGTAGTAGGTACTATTCTAGGCTACTACTGCTAATCAAAATTCTAAGTTAAACTCATAGATATATGTTTGTATAGGTATGACGTGTAAATAATTTCCTTTGTAGCGGTGAATCCCTATAGGGGGCAACAGTCAACACTAAGCAGCATCGTGCCCCCAAACATCCCCACTGTTATTTTAACTTAATTATTGACACCACGACCCCTTGTTTGATGTGCGTAATGATCTGTTTTATTTACACTGCCCTAAACACTGTTACAGCCACGTATGCACACCCCGAAATGTACCCAACTATATTTATATCTACCAGCCTTAAAGTAGTCCAACTGATTATACTAATATTATAAAATGCGAAAGTACTTATTAAAGACCTCTAGTGGCATAATGAAATTTTTTATATCGTGAAAACAAGGATTGAAAAAAAAAGTAATTGAGATATACCTATCTATCTACGTGAACTAATCACGTTCTGTAGGGCTAACATGCGCGCCACGAAAAATTTTGTCTACACTTTTACTCGTGAATCTCTATAGAGATTCACATAGAGATTACGAGTAAACATGTAGACATAATCTTCTCGTGGCACGCATGTTAACTCTACTGAACTCGTATATATCAGAAGTTTTTGCTTATATATATCATGCTTATATCTTTTCTTTTAAAAGAATAACAGACAAGCTAAAGCTGACTGATATCCTCCTATTCCCTCCAAATAAGCGGAAAGCATGTGCTAGTAGTGGATACGAGTTACGACAATAGTGTAACGGGTGGGGTTCGAACCTGCGACCTTTATTCGTTAGGCTATTAAACCTTAGATGAGTCCAAAAGAACCATACTTATATCTGCGTTATCAACAAAGCTTATTAATAACTAAGTAAGTAGGTACATGCCAAATTTAATTCAGCGACCCAAAAGCAATATCTCTCGTTCCTCAATAAAAATTGAAATTGTAAATCCCAGCTTGAATAAATGGAAAATTTTATAGTTATGAGTTGAATCGAGTTGAAGTGTCGCACAGGACGGCTACAAGTTTTAGTACTTTTCAACGTTAACTTTTCACACGTGAAAGTTGAGCGCCTTTACTGTACTAACAAGTTGATGTAGCTTCTCGAAAACACGGTATTTATTTTGTATAGCTGCACGTAAATAACATAATTGAATTAGAAATGAAAACTTTGACTGCAGGTTTGTGTGATTTTGAACTGAAAACTGCAAGAATGTGTGTAAAAACTGAAGTTTGCAATCTGCAATAGATCTGTAACCAAACTACTCTTTTGCAGTCAACTTGCAGTTCAAATTAATTCAATGTCACCATAAAACGTACGTAAACGTAAATATAAATGTTAGCTTTATATATTCAATCAAATTGAGCAAAAAACTGAACCCGTAGTGGCAAACTCGGTCTTTGAGCCTAATTATACATTATGTATGCTTAAAGTTCATTTGAGTCGCTACTCACATTATTCAAAGTGTTAAATTACGTTTTTATTCGCTTTATTTGTAAAGATAAATCCGTTATTAATTGATTGAACAGTGAACTTGATTTAATCAAATTAACGAACTTTATCATTCCCTGCTATTGATGAAGGAGGGCTGCCAATCGACCGCAATTTCCCGATTTTCTTAAAAAAAAAAATGGTAAAGGAAAGTTACTCTATAAGTACCTACTGTATAGAGTAACTTTATTTTTTCAAGTAATCTTTTACAAATAACTTTTGAATGGTCAACGAAACCACCACTGGTTCAGAATAATTTTCCTTTGATGATAATTTTAAAGTTAAAAAAAAACTGTCCAATCACTAGGCACAAACTTAACTCGTAAATAACAAGGAAAAAATGTAGAATCCGAGTGCTGAACTACCGTTAACAATGATTCAGAAGGCAACCCTGCGGCTGTAAGGCAAAGAATTATAGAACAAACTAAAAGTTGGACGCGTGCCAGGAAATAAGAGGACGAGAATCGCGTAATTGCATTTAATGAATATGGTAGCGCAAAAAGTTGTAGAGATTCTTTAACTTCGTTAGTATACTATGTTAGGGTCCAGTAGCATGTTGACTCACAGTTCCTTATACGCTTTAAAGAGAGGCAGAGTGAGTAAGAGACAGCTGAAGCGCACCATAATTTACTCCTTACATTTAAATTGAATTATGTACTTCCTATCCACTACTGTTACTTCCAGAGCACCAGCCTAAAAACTGCTCTCAAATGTTTAATGAAAATAATCAAAAAAATGCATGCTTGCAGCAAGATATTCTTGATGTAAAGAAACGCTTGCAAGAAATGATTGGCTAAACTTATGCTATTCATGCGAGAATTACTATAAATTCAGCCAACGATCACAACTGAGACGAGCAATGATGGATGCAGTATTATATGCGCACAGGAGCGCTCCTGTCATTTTCATACAAAACTTCTTGCTGACGTTAACTTCAGCTTTATTATTCAAAAGTTAAAATGTTCGTGTTTAGGCTATAGATGTTGTGTCCAGAATCCAATTATGTAGTAGGTGAAGTGGAAAGTGTTTAACAATTATTGGTAAACACTTTCCACTTCACCTGGTACATATTATTTGGATTAAATTTTATAGACCTTAAAACTGAAGATTTTGGATTAATATCCAGACCAGATGGTACCAGACGTACGAATATCAGTCGAAGTAGTTAACATTAAAAATTGGTTCTTTCTATCTTTGAAGCAAAAGCCACTTTTTATAAGCAAAATATTAGCAATTCCGACTAAGTAAAGATCATATTTCTGTCACTCTGCTAATTGCGAGTCGACGATGGATGTCGTTCATGATGTGCCATGACAAAGGCATGTCCTTTGTCAAGCAATAATGCTGTACATACTATAAAGAGGGGAATAAATGCTGGTTATTACTCACTAGCCGTTCTTATCCTTGTTGATGTTTATTATGTCATAACGCTTCATTGAGCAATTGTTTTAACATATTTAATTTTAGATGAATCCATGGCCTGTCTAGAAATCGTTTCATCTATATACAAGGTTTTCGATTTATGATTCATCTTTAAACACCAATTGCAGAATTATTGGTAGTTTTATTAGGAGAGCATGATTTCATAAATCTTTGTGGAATAATTTTACATATTTTATTTTACTTAATGAGAGACATAGCAACCCTACCCTACTCATTAGAAAGGAGACCTGAGAATAGTGGGTAAAGATAGGTTAAGCTAATTAAAAAAATTAATAGTATAATAACATTTTTTAATCGAATAAATTTTACAAAATGCTTTCGAATCGTCAAATGAATCTACCACTGATTCAAAATGCCGCAAACTAGATTTAAACCAACAACCAACGCATTTTTGCTGTTTGAAAGTTGGTTAAATTGAAAAGTTAGACTGGCTCAGTAATAGGCGCGTAGCGAAGGAAAATGGATAACAGCTTTATTCAACAAACAGTAGGTACATACTAGGAAATATTTCTTTCAGTGGTATATGTATTAGCATTGATAAAAGTACCTAGCTATCTGCTGTGGCTATAAAGATAAACGATATTGAAAAGTTATCAGCAGTATCGCATTGACAAGTATTAATAACTTTAAAAGCCAATGGTGATATTGCTACGTTGGTTATCATGTGATGAGTGTTAGATAAGTTTGTTTTCAAACTAAATGATGGATCAAAATACTAGGAGATCTGTTGTTTAATAAAACTATAAAATGCAGCAATCAGCCATATTGGATCGAACACCAATCAGACTGACACGTCACATCTATCTTCAAACTTTGACAAACTACTATGAAAAACATAGATGTGAAGTCACGAATAACGCCATGACACCGTCAAGCGTATTTTCGTGAATTTTAAAACTTATAATTGAAATGGCAATTTTGTCTACTAAACCTTAATTTTTTGCCGAAATAAGATATTTTTTCGAAATAGCAGATACCTACTTCCGAACATTATCCAATAGTTTTCCAAAATTGGTCATCATGCCTATAATTATCAAGTTGACAAAACATGCAGGAATGTGAGCACCAACAAACACTACGCCCCAGTAATGAGATACGACGAACACTTGTCTTATCAGTCGATTACTAGTGAAGCGCTACAATAGGTACGCTGTACCGCTTCGGTACTCGACCAGAACAAGCATTGCGTCATTTGAAAACAGGGGAAGAAAGAAGCATAGTCATAATTCATAACACAACCACACACTCCTATCTATCCTTTAAGGTCAACTGACATCAAACTCCTTAAATTTTGTTTAGTTAAATTTTTTAATGCTGACACTTTTTGGCAAGGTTATTTCAGAGTTAACAAGAAATGGATAGGTATGGAAAATTTTGCATAAGTATATTTAGCTGATTGGTCCAAGTGGACCTTTTAGCTGAAATTCTAGTTGTCTAAGACATTAGACAGTGTTCGAGAATCTTGGCGATATCTTCTCGTCCAAATAATCTCCATGCCGGAAGATCAAGGTCTTTAAAGTAGGCTACCTATGGACCTCATAGCAACGTTAGGACCTTAGGATCGCTCATCAGGCGATGGAGGGAGCTATGCTCGGAGTAGGTATACCTGCGGGATCAAATCAGAAATGAGTAGTTCCAGTAGAAAAATCAGAGTAACCGGTATATAGGTCATCGAGACGCGTAGAGTCGCGCCTTTTATTTTTTTAAGATGTCAAAGAGTAGTTGATTTTGATATAATTTTCCATCTTGGTAAGCTCTACTTTTGTATAATTTTTTGCTTTGGAACAGACTTTCAATGCATTTTAATTGGATATTTGGTATTTCGTTTCCATGAATCTGTGTGCAAAGTGTTTGCGCCTTAATTATAATTGGTGTTTGTATTGATTCTAAAATAATAATCGCCCTTGCGTTAAGCACGTATCATATTGTAAAATACCAAATAATAGGTAGGTCTTCGGAATATTACCGACGTAAAAATATCATTATTTTATCATAATCTTTCAAGGTTGCGTTTAGTTGTTGTATCTTTGAAGTTATCAAGAAGATTGATTAGCTACGTGAGTTGTATAATCAAAATTGTCCTATAGGTAGGTACTTATTTTGCTACTCCCAAAATAGCTTATAGTTTATAGAATAATGCATAACCAACTTTCTAAAATTCCAAATCCAATTAGTCTAAAAATAGCGAAATTAAGATGGGAAAAATTACCAGCATTATTTCTGTAGCTCAAAAGCACATCCTATATATTGAACTTGTCATGACAGCAAAATCAACATTGTACTCTCAAGTTATTATTATTGCTTTACTTTCACGATCTATAGGTGGATGGCGTGTTTTGGGTCGCTAATGAAGTTGATAATTTTGTCGAAGTTTACATACTCTTAATTTGTACCCTTCAATAGATTACACATCGAGTTTGAGGAAGTGACAACCTCTGCTTCATAGAACGTCGTCCTCAACCCTATTATTACAGACACTGTAGTCTTTAGCTAGGTATTAAAAATTCTAATTACTTAATGTACCTTTATTTCGAAAACTGTTGGGTCAATGATAACGGCTGTTGCTATAAGAACAATCGGTACTATAAAAGATCGCATAACAATTCCAAACAATGGAATTGTAATTATAATCAACAAATTATTTGCATAAGCATAGCCTATATTGACGCATTAGATACTACCGACCGTCATTGATGCATGGACGCTCCTATTATAGATGTCTAAAATAGGACGTACCTAACTTAAAAGCGAGGCATCGACGTACTGATTTATTGCAATTGCTTAAACAAACATTAGACCGGGCGCGTTCTTTGCTGGAATATGCGTCTTATGATGAAGGACAAAGAGGTGCAGTTGGCTTGTGGTTGCGACGGTCAATAGGCGCCGTCGGCGATAGAGGCGCACCCGGCGACCTTGCGCATGCGTCGGTCGCCGCGTCTCCGCCAGGGCTGGTGACCAAGCCTGACCCGGATGGAAAGTCAGTATGTCAACTTCCTGATCTGTTTTTACGCACCCATCCGCTGTGTTTGATAAGCGAGTTCTATTTTATGCATTTACCTTTCAAACTGTTTAATTTATTTATAGAATAGGATTACTTTGTAGTTTTATTTACGGCAGTTCCATTTTGTATCGAAGTTTGTTTGACGAATCTATTCTATCAGAACGACATTTTTGCGTGGCATTTCGCAGATAAGAAATTAAGAATTTATTGGATCAAGAAATAACACAGGGAATATAATTACATGTTTGTTTTAGTTACTTTTTGAACTCTACAACGTGGTTGCCTGGAAGAGATCGCTTTTAAGTCTTTTAACAAGATTGTTTTATAAAAATAAAATAAAATACCTGTGGATCCCACACTAGGAGGCCTGTATCATGGGCTCGAAGAGTAAATTTACAATTAGATTAGCACGGCAAATAAAGTGTAAATAAATGAAATGTATTAATTTAAATTTATCGACATTAATTGACAATTGACCGTAATAACTGATTATTATTAAAGTGATATTTAATCAAAATGTCTTTAGCATGCAAAGTTTCGTACATAACAAATTATATGAAATGAATGAAACAAAAAAAACATATATAAACTTTCGCGTTTATAATATTAATAGGATACCTTTTGGAGTAGAGATAGTTACCTCTATGATCAACATTGTACATTGCATGTTTAAGTTCATTTATGATGACATTCTAGCAAAATGGCAGCATCCAACGGTCGCGTGGAATTTCGCTGATAAACAAAATGGGTCTAGAAATGGAACTGGGTAGCTTTATATTATTGATACCGTTTAGAATAGACAAGAAGTTCAATGATCATCGTTATTTATTGATCATACCGTGACGCTGACGACGCCATTCCATCGAAATGGCTTTATCGCTCTGAATTTCACAGATAAGGAATTTATTGGATCCAGAAATGCCAGGTCCATAGTTTCAATAGTTACCTATTCGCTTTCGAATTCAGTTCTAATATTTTAGTAGTTAGATAAAAGCGTAGGCTTAGTACCGTAAGGATTTAAAGTTTTATTGCTAACTCATTGGATTTCCAGTTGTAGTGTCATACTATCTTATATCTTTACAAATAGATAAAATTGAAGTGTCTGTTTGTAATATCAAAATAACAGCATTTTACTAAATGCATACCTATACCGGTTGAAATTTTAATGGTTGTACTCCCTGAAAGAGGTGAATGTGCTCATGAAACTGAACAACTTTCCCCAAGGAACATAGGTCGAAATATGAAATTTCACCGTGTATAAGTTAATACAGTACTTATAACAAAAAACAATTATTTTTTTTTGTCTTTTTGTTTGTTACTTACCGCTAATTTTGGGAACGGCTGGACCGGGAATTTTACTGGCAGATAGCTGATGTTATCGGGAGACGGGAGTAGCATAGGCTACTTTTTTAACTGACTTTCCAAAAGAAGGATTTTGTGTTTTTCTACCTATCAATATCTCTGTGATTTCTAAACCGGTTTGCGTAAATCTTTTTTTAATCGATACAATAAATTCATCATCATCATTTCAGCGCGTGTATGTCCAGAGCTGGGCTTAGTCGTTGTCTTATTAGCCCCCTCCCTTTCTTTAACTTTCCTCACCTTTTTATATCGGCGGTCCTGTTGTATGGAGCCACAGTAAAGTCATAAAATACACTACAGACAAATCTCTTGCAGGGATTTCCATACACCATATCATTCCATACATCATGCACTGCTTCCAGCGGTTTCCAGTAACACCTGTAATGTATTCCTCCAAATCGAGGATCTGCCAACACAGCGCTCTCCGGTACGAGGGTTTAATATGAGATCTTTGAACTAATGATGTTCCGCGTCCGTTGCCACTTCATCTTCAAACTCATTGCGCCATGTCTTCATGTGTATGTATGTATCATCGGTTCTTCGACGATTATTTTTTTCTTTTTTTAAATCAATAAATAAATAATAGCAGCCCTAATAATTTAATAGCATGCTAACACGCGCTTCGCAGAATGTTAATAATATACGCGGCGCCGGCGCAGGAAACATCGCGTTCCGAGCTAACAGCAAGCTTTCTAAGCACTAACCTTTGGATTTGTATGAGAGTCAAAGGCGGCTTTTGAATATGATAATTTTATTACCTATCGAAGTCTTACTTAAATCTAGGCGGAAAATTAGATTATTGAAACTATTAGTACGAAGTCGCATCAGGAGTTCTGTGACTCTGTCAGATAGGCAATAGATAGATATGCTTTTTTTTATTCGTTGACAAGATAGCCCATGACTGCGATGTCATCTGATGGTGAGTGACGATGCAATCTAAGATGCTAGCGGGCTAACTTGGAACGGGTATGGCAGTGTAAATTCAACCCATACTCCCTAATCGGTTTCTACACGCCATCGTGCCGGAACGCTAACTCTCTTGGCGGCATGTCTTTGACGGTAGGGTGGTAACTAGCCACGGCTAAAGCCTTCCACCAACGCGTGGCGTGTAGAAACCAATTAGGGGTATGGGTTGAATTTACACTGCTATATCCCTTCCAAGTTAGCCCGCTACCATCTTAGATTGCATCGTCACTTACCATCAGGTGAGATCGCAGTCAAGGGCTATCTTGTTATCGAATAAAAAAAAAGATATATGAGACAGGCTGCCGTGGTTTAAATACAGTGAGGGACCATTATCAATGACGTCATCACTTTCTAAAAAAGTGAAATAAACTGAATCCAATAACTCAGAGGACGATATCTATCTTAGAGACACGAAACACGCCACCAGCGATACGCTGAGCTCCAGATTACAACTCCGATACAAATCCGCTCGGTAAACAACGCCTAATCGATTTTGTCTTAACAAATTTATTCAAAAATGAGCCTTATGTTAACGGGATAGAGGTTACAAAACGTTGAAGGAGGATACGAGAGCTCTCAGAAAAGAGACACCTGCAGGCGCCTTAATACCCTGAGTCCCAGACGCGGTATTATTTTTAAAGCTAAACTAGGATTCCACAAAGTAAACAAGTATGAGACGCAGAAGCTAGATTGTACTGATACAGCGTATTTTATTTGCCTTCGTGTACGATCGCTGCTGTTCAAATCGATATTTTTATGTGGGTAGTTCTAAAATTTTATTTCAAAGTTAAAACGTAACTTAAATAAATAGGTATCTACATGTATGTTTACTTAAGTTTAAGATGGGGAGATTGAGGCAACATAGTAAAAAATAAGAGTTTAGTTATTTGCCATTGATATTTCCGTTCAGGGAAATATTGTCTAAATAAAAAACGAGGGAACTCTTAAAATTTTATAGCCACAATTGATATACTTTGTAGTGGCGTTTGAAGTCGGTTTTGTAAAAATAATTTTAACGTTTATATTATTACAATGTTAATTTTCCAGAACGGTAATGCATTAAGCATACATCGCTGATGAAAGGAGTCGTAGTGGCTCGTAGAAGGTAATTTTCATATGCAAAAGTGTTTGAAACAGTTGTATGCTAATTAATTCTGCGCAACTCTAGTGTGTAACGACGTGTTATAATTGAAGAACTCTTCAAAATATCAATGCATTTGCAATTGCTGCGGAGTGCAGTCGAGTCGACCTTTGAAAGCTTTTGATTACTTTCCTTGGTACAGGCGTGCTTTAAAAGCAGTAGATCCTCTTATTGCTTTTATGTTTAAAAACGGGTAAAAATTAATCGTAAGTTCTAGTAGTATCAACTACACAAAAACGCTTAAACCCTACCTAAAGCCGTCTCCAACCGCCCCTATAACGGCCCCTGTCCTCACATCTAATCTATTTAACCACAACACGTCAGACAAACCACCATCTGAACGTGAGGGTAACTATCAAACATATCTAAGTAGGTATTTAATCAAATACACTCATCTAAACCTACGGGTAATATATATTCGATTAGGGCGTGATTGCTATCACCACCCGTCAATCAAATACCACGACCTAGACGCGGGAGCATCCAATAGCCGTATGAGTCTCTGGAAGAGACTGAATTAATAACGTCTAAAGCGCTGTATTTATACTAACGGCGCGGCACCAGACCGGCGCCTACGTCGTCAACAAAGTCAAACTACCTACTACTAATTTTATCAAACCACCTTCAATACCTACATTAAAGTTGTATATCTTTACTATTTCAATATATCGCTAACACGGCCATCCTACATGGTGACCGCCCCGGACACCCCACGAGTCTCATCAATCGTTCTACACTCATCGGAATATTACATCATGCGACCTTAAAGCTCAATGAACATGACCATACCACCCAAAGGAACTAGCCACTTGCACTTTTTAACATTTCACCTCCTTAACAGTACCAAGTTAGCGAAGAATGTCCATCATGCGACCCTGGAGCTCATTCAACATGACCATCCCACCTAAGGGAACTAGCCAAACTTAGGAGACAGATGTGTCATTATTGAAAACCACTTGCACTTAAAGAACATTTCGCTCACTTAAGTGTACCAAGTTCGTCATCAAGCTCAGGCGCTCGCAATCCAATGTGACGCTCTTCATTCAAATTCAAATTCATTCATTAATTACTTAAACTGTGTAACATTAGATGTTAATGTCTATGATGCAATATTCCTGATCAACCCTCTTTATTATTACTGCTCGGTCTAACCTGACTTTATCTAATGATCCAAATAAGCAATTTCTCACGTTTTAATTTGACTGATTTTAAACTGACAAAAATTTAATGTGGGCAATAATAATTGAACTGTGAACGCGGCCATACCACTTCTGATATCAACTCACAAAAAAACTAAAACGCTAAATCCCTACCTAAAGCCGTCTCCAACCGCCCCTATAACGGCCCCTGTCCTCACATCTAATCTATTTAACCACAACACGTCAGACAAACCACCATCTGAACGTGAGGGTAACTATCAAACATATCTAAGTAGGTATTTAATCAAATACACTCATCTAAACCTACGGGTAATATATATTCGATTAGGGCGTGATTGCTATCACCACCCGTCAATCAAATACCACGACCTAGACGCGGGAGCATCCATAGCCGTATGAGTCTCTGGAAGAGACTGAATTAATAACGTCTAAAGCGCTGTATTTATACTAACGGCGCGGCACCAGACCGGCGCCTACGTCGTCAACAAAGTTAAACTACCTACTACTAATTTTATCAAACCACCTTCAATACCTACATTAAAGTTGTATATCTTTACTATTTCAATATATCGCTAACAGTAGGTTATTTTCTTTAAGGTACTTAATCTGTAGATAATAGGTAAATGATTGGTTCGTCATGACTATTGAAATTGTCAAAAGGTACGTTGAGCAAATATATATACTTCCCATCAAAAAAATCGAAACACCTCGCCCTCGACACACACCAAGTATGTTTAACTGAAAAAATGAAGGGTAATCTAAATTAAAACTTACACCATTTACCTTAGCAACTTTTAAGTTTAATTTTACCCATCGTCTTGGTCATTTTGTCACTTGTCATTTTCTCTAATGCGAGTGGCAAGAAATAATTTATTACATTAGCGGAGATTATACATTACATTATTATACATTATGGTAAAAACTCGTTTTAACAATTAAGCAATGCTCGAATATGAGTGCCGAAATTTTCAATATAAACTATGCTTTCGCGGGAACGAAATATTTGTGCAAAGTTCCATAAAAATGAAAAATGAGTCACAAATCTTGAATGTGTAAAACGAAAGTGCAGCTTATAAAACAAGGCTCAACAAAGCTGATGTAAAAAGACTGTTGGTAAATAAAGCACTAAGGTGTTATAAGTTCATTGTTTCACACAAAGGGCTTTGGTAAGCTAACGTTCTAGTGCATCCCAATAAAACGGGACAAACCAGAGATCCATTCACATATCACCACCTACGTAAGCAGTCGAAACCTTAATTAACCGTTTCTATTCACTTTGATACACGCAGCTTCGTATGGGGAACGTATTGATCCCTTTTGAAAACGTTTACGCTAATCATCACCACGTTCAACACAAATTCAAATATCACTCTAGCGATGTGTACGGCTGTTATTTTTAGAAATCAACAGATCCATTGATAGAAACATTTTACTGATTGAGCTAATGATTTCCGCATCAATTCTTTCACTCTGCAGGTGAATTTCAATGTGCCGTCGAGAGGTTTTTTATGAATTCTTCGTTCGCACTAGGTATGGAAATTATAGGAGTTTTTGTTGTCTCTCGTTAGCTTAAAAAGCCTACCAACTAAATTTCGTTTTTATTCTAGAAATTCTGGAAGCATCATTGAAATTACGCTTCCACCAATTTGTATTTTATTTTGCCCTAGCAAATATTTGTAAGAGGAAGGGATTATTTTTAATTACGGCTGGATGAAGAGCTCATTTAATTATGAAGTCGGAATTGAGGTTAAGGGTTCGTTAGCTCGACTGTTAGTTAGCTTGCTAAGCTCTTGCTCACACTTATACAGATAGGACAAACACACAACCAAGAGACACGAGCCCTCGTGAAATGAAAGAACTATAAGTTACTCGTTTAAGTGACTTATTTGAGTAAAACTTACAAGTGTAAATGCGGCCTAATATTAAGCTGCATGAGCACGAGAGTAGAGGGAGGCTGTCATCAATCGTAAACGTGCTCGGGTTAGACGCGGGGAGCTTAACGTGCATGTGACGTATGCCAGCAAGTGTACGTGATTGTATTAATTGTACACATTTATTAGGTGACTAGGCATACAGTCCTAATATCGACCCAAGCCATTTTTATTCCAAACTACTCGTAGACGATGCCCGCGATTTCATCCGCGTGGATTAAGGATTTTTAATTCCCGCGGGACTTCTTTAATTTTCCGGCAAAAATGTAGCCTATGTATTAACGCTGGGTATGAGCTATCTCCATTCTTTTCAGCCAAATCGGTTCATTCGTTATGGCGTGAAGGAGTAACAAATACACGCACGCACAAACACATATACACTTTCGCCTTTATTATATTAGTCTGATGTATTTTTTATTATAGTATCAATCGTATTTACATTATTAGATGGTTGTCTGAAATGTTTGCCCAAATGAGGTCAAGGCCATAATTAAAACATTAATGTTCCATTTGGATGCAGGTATAGTTCTATGTTGGCTAGACCATTCAAGGCCTAACATATTCAATAGGTACATAATTCATATTTTATGCGCTTCCTAAGTGAGTATATCTTTGTAATTCTCGTTTATAGTTGGCAAAAAAAAAACTTTGGCAGGGCAAAGTGGAAGGCACCAGAGGGCGAGGAAAATCGCCCTTGCGATGGACCGACCAATTAAGTCCGCTGTGGGCGGTCTTAACACACATTGCGTAAGTGTGCGTGCCTGTCAGGAGCCTAGGTGGGAGAGGTCAGGCGCGAGCTCTCGCTCACACTTATACAGATACGACACACACACAACCATGAGCCACGCGCCCTCGTGAATTGCGAGAACTATACCTCAAGACCAAAGGGTAACAATATCCTCGTAGTTTCATAGGACGTGTAAAATAGATCACGTCGCAGACATCCGTCTTGTATATTAGCCCGAGCGAAGGCAAATGGTGATATATTTTATACGCTTTATTGTCCATTCATGTCGGGACAAAGCCAATAGCGAGACACTGTACTTAGTATTACATGTGGTATTGCTTTAGCAAGTGCGATTTGTTGAATGACATCTAAATAGTTGAATAGCAACACATTAAGGCGCTTTTACACTTATCCACATTTTATTAAGCTATTGCATAGCTTCTATCGCGGGCCAGCGTGGAGAGTAGACCGAATCCAGAAATTCCGTAACGAAAATAACCTGACACGGGACACCTCTACGGTGAGCCGCTAGATGGCGTTGATAAAAAATGCTATGCAATAGCTTTACCGCGGCAGTCCCCGAGTGCCACACGTCTTTTTTATTATTTATTTATGAAGGACACACACAATTTTGAGGTATTATAATAGTGTAACAAATTCGATGTAACAGTTTTCACAGAAACGACAAGAAATGTTTGAAGTCCCAACTAAAATAGGCATAAAATAAAATTGAAATATTTAGATCGACTACAGTTATTAGCATAGAACTGTTATTTTGTCAGGCAGTCTGGCATAAAATTCGCCTCTTTCTTGCACGGCGTAAATTCGCACTACTGTATAATATAAATATGAATTTATTGACCCCCTTTGACTGACCCACAAAAATGTGTTCGTACGACAAGGGGATTGACCCTAGGTGACAGTTCATTGTTACAATTTTAGGCGGTATACCAATATTTAATGTACCAATTGTTAAAACAAATGTTTTATTCACATCGGGGTTAATACACCGTAATAAAATTTATTATTGAATAGCTGTTGATGCTGCTGCTGAATCCTGTACAAAATTAACCATTTTGATTTATTCGATTTTCCAGCTGTTCTTTTAGGTTTCCCCTATATTTTTTTAAATTTTTAAACCCCTAAGGTGAACAAAACAAAAAAAGAATTATTGAAATTGATTTTGAGTTTAGCTGGAAAACAAACAGCAATTGATTTTCGATTTTCAAACAAAAATTGTAGTTTATGTATAATTTAATTATTACACTATGATTTGGAAATATTATTTACAGTAAAATAATATTAGAAAAATGCTTTACAAATTATTATAAGTGACCCAAACATGATCGCCTTGGCTTACGTGTAGTGTAGATGACTCTTTACTATTTGTGCAGTTCTACTTTAAACATTTTACATTACATTTCCATACGAACCAGCTTGCTAATTATACTACATTAGAATATTCTAAAGGAATGAAATACATAAGTATACTTTGAGTTTGCGGTTGGTAGTTATTAGCATGGCAGACTAATTAAAAAACATTCACTCCTGCATACCTATTTATGACTTGAAAATTAAAACAGACTGTATACTGACTATAATATATATTTTGTTAGTGTAAAAAACGGATTAGAGTAATAATTTTTTCAATTTAAACAAATAATTCCAGAAATCATACATAAAAAAAATTGTATCTATTGTGTGCGGTTGTATCGGTAATACTGTCAACCTGTCAACAGTTCTTTCATTTCAAGAGGGCTCGTGGCTCATGGTTGTGTGTGCGTCGTATCTGTATAAGTGTGAGCGAGCGCTTGCTCGCGCCTGACCGCTCCCACCTAGGCTCATGACAGGTACGCACATGCATGTACACGACGTAACCACAAGTAAGGCGCCCGTAACTTCGTGAGATAAACGTACTATAGATGTTTATTGTTTGAGTGGACAAAACAAAAACATTGAAATAACCCAGTTTCAGTTTGATCAGAGTAAAATATGAAAATATATGAAAAATTCGATTTGGGAACTGTTAAATATTTCAAATGCGAACCAGCGTGGAGACCGAATCCTGAAATTCCGTAACGAAAATAACCTGACACGGGACTCCTCTACGGTGAGCCGCTAGATGGCGCATTTTTTATCAACGCCATCTACCGGTGAGCCGCTAGATGGCGTTGATAAAAAATGCTATGCAATAGCTTTACCGCGGCAGCCCCCGAGTGCCACACGTCTTTTTTTTGGTTGTCTTTTAATCACACACCAACGGAAAAACGGATCGACGTGATGTTTTGTTTGAAAGTGACATGGGTAATTATTCCGGAAAAACTTACAGATCCCGCGGGATTCTTAAAAAACCTAACTCCACGATTTGAAGTTGGAGGCAAAAACAACTTGAAAATATTGAGAATGAACATTATTAATTTAGGAAAAGGTCAGACAAGAAAAATAGAAGCGTATTTATGTACTGAATAATAATTGAGTTCTTGTTCTACTTAGATTTGCCATATCATAACATTGTGTCTATAAAGTTTGTTATTTTACTCCTACAGCCTAGATTGCGAAACTTTCTCTCTAAAACTTCATATTGCTTAACCTCAATTTGTAAAGCTTCAGTTTTATTTAAAACTTTTATATAGAGTTGTTAGTAAACTTTCTGATGGCTACTTAACTCCTGACTCCGCTAGTTCACAGTTCTGATAGTTTCGGAAGGTTTCAGAAGAACTGTTGTTTTAGCGAACATACTTACGTATTTGCTTGCTTTTGTGACCAGCATGGTATAGCTTGTCCACAGTTTCTATGTTAACATGTACATTTTTACATCTTCAATTGTTAACAATTGATATGTTATTTATCCAAACGTTTAAACAATTGTTAGTTTTTTCGTATCTGAAAATTGAATATGTTGACAAGCTTTTTAAACTTTATGTTTAACATTTTGCTGCATAAGTTATATGATACTTAAATATGGTTAAAACTTGGTCGATCAACTACCTACTCGACTTAGCTGAGTAAGATGACTAAAAAGGACGAAACCTTTTCAGGTAGTGAATAGTGATTAGTATGGCTGCCTATATTGTAATTTATATATGAGTATCTACCAACCTCAACGGTGCTGTATAATAGGATTTTTTTTCAATTTGTGTTAAGGTGTTATTTATACGCTTGCTATACTAGCTTTTAATAAAAACCATACATGTTAACGAGTGGTCAGTCATACTCGTACAAATTGACGAAGAAAGATGAGACCATTCATTACAATCAGAACCTATGAATTAAAATAAACGATTCGATGGTATTTCATCGGTGCGGTATGAAAATGAAACCATTAACTTAATGAGCCGTCTAATTTGCTAATTGCAATCACACAGCTACAAGTAAGTCTTATACGTTTGTTTATTAGTATGTGTTTATGTGTATTTATTATTTTTTGCCGTAGTTGAGTAAAAATAAAATAAACTTACGACTTCTTTCAATTCATGAGGGCGCGTGAGCTTTTAAGCTATTGCATAGCTTCTATCGCGGGCCAGCGTGGAGACCGAATCCAGAAATTCCGTAACGAAAATAACCTGACACGGGACTCCTCTACGGTGAGCCGCTAGATGGCGTTGATAATAAATGCTATGCAACAGCTTTACCGTGGCAGTCCCAGAGTGCCACACGTCTTTTTTATTTGTGGTTACGTCGAGTGCATGGACATTGCGTAAGTGCGCGTGTCAGGAGCCTAGGTTAGACGCGAGCAAGCTCACACTAATACAGATACGACAGGCACACAACCATGAGCCACGCGCCCTCGTGAATTGAAAGAACTATACTTACCGTGGCTCCTAAACCACTGAGCCAATTTTGATGAATGAAGTGTCAATCGATACGTTATTATGGTCCGGGTGACATAGGCTACATTTTACACGAACAAAATCAATATGATGGATGTTATATCCAATTTTCCGTAGTCCGGTTACGGGGTTACAGTTTTGGAATGAAGTTCCTTATCGCGTGTTGTGAAAGGGGGCTAGACGGAAAAAATTCTTACGAAAAGTTGTCACGACACTTTTTGCTATGTTCGTCGCATGTTTCTCTGTCTGTCTGTCTCTCTCTCTCTCTTATAGAAAGCAAGCCAGATATTTTCATTTCTATTTCGCATTGAACTTCGTTCCATCCGGGTGTCCCTTGACACCTCTCAAGTTTTTTTTTTTACTAACACTAAGTTGAAACATAGCTAGTTTTTATTCTCGGTTTTGTAATGTTGATTGCTCGTTAATGCATCCTGGGAGGTCTTTTAATTTTTATTAGTAGTAATTTTTGATATCTTAACTCATGCTCGTAACGCGGTGACTGGTCGTTTAGGAACGTTAGTGCAGGCTTTACGATCAAGGCTTTATCTCTTTGCGGCATGACTCTCATGCTGAAAGTCGTGACCACTTGATAAAGGTACGGTACGGCGGCGGTGCACTCTCGTTTACGTTTTACGACTTTGAGGTTAAGTTGTAAGTTCAGATAACGTCTTAGGCTGAAATCTATAGCCTCAATAACCCAACGGTTAAGGGTGTGGACTAAAACTGACAGGATCTAATCCAACCCGTTGCACTATTGTCGTACCCCTCCTAGCACAAGCTTTCCGCTTATTTGGAGGGGATAGGAGGATATTAGTCAACTACAGCTTGGCTAATATCTTCTTTTTTTTATCTTAAATATATAAAAGGCAAAGGCGACTGATTGACTGACTAACTGACTGACTGATCTATCAACGCACAGCCCTAACCACTGGACGGATCGGGCTGAAATTTGGCATCCAGACAGCTATTATAACGTAGGCATCCGCTAAGAAAGGATTTTTGAAAATTTAACCCCTAAGGGGGTAAAATAGGGGTTTAAAAAATCGAATTTAACGGGAGCGAAGCAGCGAGCAAAAGCTAGTTCTTTATAAAAAAAAATCTATAGACCGTACTCTCACTCAGCTCAGACTCAAGACAGAGTTAAAATGAGACAGATATATGGGAGAACATATTTTCTGTTTCGTTTTAACTCTAACTTAAGTCTGAGCTGAGTGAAAACACACTCTATAGATCTGAGCATGACCGATAGCTTTTGCTCTGCAAAATGTAGTGTAGGTAATATTAGGTAGTGTGATTTCGTCGCCCCAGTTCAACAAGGTTCTATCTAACATTTTGTCAATTTTCGAGGTTTTTGGTTACGCTGGTAGAATATTTTTTTGTGCTTCTTTCTGTAAAAAAATCTTTCAAAAATTCTCATTCTGTAATGAGATATTATCAAAACAACGAAGTTCTATCTGCATTTTGCCTGATTTTGAGAGTCACAAGGTTCTAAGTGAAAATTGTATGGCAGATAGAACTTTGTTTTCCAATTATGGGCAATAACTTGTAGTGGCCATATTAATTAAATTTTAAAGTAAACATTATTTATATGTATAAAAATTTAAATTTAATATCTGGCCTAGCTATACGAAAAATAACTGCGCAAAAGTACTTGATATTAACAAAATTATTAATATAATATAATTAAAAATTTCGTTATTTTTGTGTCACGATTTATTTGTTTACGAATTTTTACCCCAATCTTACTATTTAAAGAGCCAATACAATGAGTAAAAATGCTTTTAAAATAGGCTACTCCAATATTCTTAAAGCATTAAAAAATAAATCGGCCATATTGTTTCGCCAGACGAAGATGTTAAATATGCGCGTCAGTTTTGAAAAAATACAATAATCAAGATTTAATGAGGTTAGAATTATATTTTATTACTATTACACCATATTTGTTAACGAGTGTATTCATAGTGTAATTAAATGTATTCATCAGCGTCTAATTATAGTAAATTACCGAGTTATAAGCTAAAATTAAATAAAATATGTGTTACATTTGTGTTATTGTAACACATATTTTTGTGTTAAAAATCTGTAAAGCCTCATTCATAATGGTAATAAAACTGAATTGATGAAAATAATAATGTATTTATGTGTGATTCTAAGTACAGCAAAAGCTTCTTATTCGCGCTTCCTTCATTCGCGTTTTCACTATTTGCGGACAAAAAAAAAAGTAACCCAATTCCTATATTCATGGCTAAAAATTTCTTTATTCGTGGATCTAATCGATACATCGGAACATACATATTAATAAAAAGGATTCCAATAGTTATCTAACCCAATATCCTCTGTAAACGCGTCGTCAAATGGACTAATAAAAAGTAAAATAGACTTTATTACAAATTGTTAAATGATATCGTCACTGTATTGGTTCGGCCTTTGACAGAAGCCGCCTTCGCCGCGGTTGGTGTTGAAGGAGCTTTTAAAAACTGCCAAGGAAGAAAAAATTACAAAATTCTTTAAACCATTGCCTAAGCCTAAAGATAAGAATTAATAAATATGGTCAAAAATTTCAATTAATTTTTTTTTTCATATTCACATTCGTAAAAATTCTAATCAATTTTATAAAATATCTGACATTATTAATTACCATTTTGAAACAAACTTTACGCAAAAAATGTGCTTTTTTTGGGGTACATTTGCGTAATGACAACACAAAATGTTGTTGTGTTACTTTTGTGATATAATTGACAATTTTGGTGGCCTTGCCCACTTATTTAAACCCTGCTTTTTATTTCTAGTTATACAATTCAGTCGTATTCATACAAAAAATATTAATAATTGGGGTTCTATGTGAAAAAATTGGTTTTGAAGCAAGAATTTTGGATGTTACAAGGTTCTAACTGTTTTGAAAATATGATAACAAAACTATATTATTACATAATTGACATGAAATAAGGAAGTTTAACATATTTTAAATACCTACGGTAAAACTAAAATTGTAATGCAATTGTTTGTCATTAGAGAAATACAAATTTTTAAACCTTTGATTAGCTATTCCCAAAACCTGTCGTTGATGCACTTAGAACCCTGTTGAACTGAGGCGACGATTTATATCTATTAGTAAGGATTCACTCAATTTTGTTTCCGTGTCGTAGCTACTGAAAATAAAAGTGAATTTAAGTATAAAATAAAACAAGGCCGCCTACTTGATATATCAAAGTTAAAGTACCTAACAGGAGCCCGTAAGTACCTAATCGACTTATGTCTTCAAAATTACATTCTACCCTCGCCTCCCTTCACCCCAAAACCACTTAAAAAGAGGGAGCTGCGAGAGCAAGCGACGAAGTGATTTTTAAGCTTTATTTACACATGAATAAGTCGATTAGTTCAGCTTTATGGCGGTTTTCCACTTGCGGTTTTGCCAACGCCACTGAATAAATAGCGCTTATTTTTATTTGCAGGTATGACCTATTTAGAGCACATAATGGATAGACAATTTTACCTAAGCTTCGAGAGGTATGTATAATTAAGCTATTGCATAGCTTCTATCGCGGGCCAGCGTGGAGATTAGACCGAATCCAGAAATTCCGTAACGAAAATAACCTGACACGGGACTCCTCTACGGTGAGCCGCTAGATGGCGCATTTTTTATCAACGCCATCTAGTGGCTCACCGCTAGATGGCGTTGATAAAAAATGCGCCATCTAGCATAAAAATCATACATCAATCATAAAAAATGCTATGCAATAGCTTTACCGCGGCAGTCCCCGAGTGCCACACGTCTTTTTTTAGTATATAGCCACTGTAGAGCATCGCAGTGTTGGTGGACCCCCCACTAAGTAGACCGACGACATCAGACGAGTCGCAGGGAGCCGCTAGATACAGGCGGCGCAAGACCGAGGCCTATGGAAGTCCGTGCAAGAGACCTTTACCGATGAGACCGATGAACTTGTATGTGTACCTACAGTGTACACCACTCCGAAGTCCGAACATTAGACGGGCTAAAACGATAAAAATCTTCAAAAGTGGCTTAAAGGAGTTTTATCTGTCAAATAGGCCATGAATGTATGTAGTTATATTTTGTATGTGTAAGTTTATAATTTTTTTATATTTTATGTTTGTTATTATTATTCTTTAGGTATGATATTTGTGTATATTTAGTATGTACTTTTTATATAAAATTTGTTGCACTTTTTCGTATCCCTCAGTAAACCTTAGGTTGTCTGGAGGAGATTGCTCAAGAGACGGGTCTGCCCGCGAAATTCAAATTTAATTTGGTTTTTCGCAATTTGTAAACTAATACGACAAAGTAGGCTTATGGTATTCAAATTGCGCCAACGGCACAATTATCTTCACAGGTTTATATACTAATCTTTACGTGAAAGTATCCAGTTTAAGAAATTAATCAAAATAATGAGTTTGACGTGAGCTATTCACAAATTAGTGAAGATGATACTGCCATTGGCGCAATTTGAATACCATAAGCCTACTTTGTCGTATTAGTTTATAATAGCGAAAAACCAAATTAAATTTGAATTTGCGGGCAGCTCCGTGTCTTGGGCCTTAAAGCCATAAGACCGCCTTTGCGCACCGTACGGAATTAACTACAAGGTGTTAGTTAATGTCCCTATCCTACCGAAACCCATAAGTTGGGGTCGGTGTATAGATACATGAAAAAATATCATGAGACGTGTAGCTCATATCCTGGCCAAGTTATGAGGACTTCAAAAATTCACCATAAATGTATCGGTGGCAGCCCTTTAAAACAGCTGATTCAATGGCGATGAACTGCCAACGATAAAAATATGAATGAAAAATCTTAAAAGTACTTCTATTCTACTACTGCGCTGGTATCCTAGTCTCGGCCTACAACGTACTACTTGCTATGCTATAACGTTGCGATAAAATATTCCAGATGCGATACCTAATCATTAATCGGCATGCAATTAAACCTGTAACCTGTAGTATTGTTCAGTAGAGTGAAAACCGATTAGAAATCTCGTATTTTTGCAAGAATATTCCCGACTACTTTCGGACTCCATAAGTTAAAGTCCGTACCTACGTAATCCATAAAGTGACTGCCGCCTCTTTATTTGCAGGTAATCAATATCTCGCGTTGTGGTTTTGATTAACAATGACTGTATGTGAATGAACGAATGAATGTGTGTGAAATTTTTAATAATAAATCAATTGCAAGACGATACAATAATTATTATTATCGCTTGCAGTACAGTGCAAGCATAGTACTAGCATTAGAAGTTGAAAGCGAGCGGTATTTGGCGTAGTGATTTGCACCGGAGAAGTGATTTTTCACCGGAGAATCACCGGTGAGTCTCCGGTGAAAGTAATCGGTGTTTAACCGATTATTATTGAATCATAACTCAAGTAATTTTATTATTTAAATAAAAAGAAGTTTGTTGATCAACATTGTTAATTATTTAATAACATTTATTCAAATACAATTACTTTATCATTATTTCCTACCTCCTTAAATAATAATTATCATAATAAAGTAAAATATTTTTTTTTATTTAAAACCTTTACAATACATCTAATATCATTTTGAGTTCACACAATATCGATGCGCTTAAAATTCCATTGCATTGTACTAGAACATTAACAGTTAAAAACATTTTAATTGATGCTAAATCTGTATTCGAATTCACCGGAGATCTCCGGTGAATCTCCGGAGAATGGCAAATCACCGGTGATTTTCACCGGTGCTCGCCGCAGGTGCCGCTCTAGCTAGCGGCGGGCGGCGTCTCTGGCGGCTTTTCTTTGGCGGCGCCGCGGCGCCGCCAAACACGTACCGGCGCGCCGGTACGTGTTTTCGAAACACCGCCCGCCGGTAAGGGCGAGCACACATTGGGGTGCGAAGTCGCAGCATTGTAAAAATCATAGACGTCGCACAACGCACCGTGGAAATGTCCGCTGTGCACCGTAAAAACCTGTACCATTCTATCGGTATCCACACTTCCCAGCGTGTGCATGTCAAGATGATTAATTACGATAACGATTATCTGATTTTCTTGAATCAGGAACGTCCTGTCCTTTGGGAGAAACCAATGGAAGAATACAAAGATAAATTTCTACTAAAGTACTTAGTGTGGTCCATGTCTCATTAGAAACTAAACTAATGGACAGAGTTTTCTCGTACGATGTCCTATGCGATGAAATTTTTCGTTGCGTAAACGCAACCGCAAGTCTTGTTTGTAGCCTCGCCTTTACTCGCACGGCGCGGCAAAGTAATATTGGTGTATCGTAAAATTACGTGGAATACTAGGGCACCATGAAAATAAGGAGACTTAGAAAATAATATTTTTTGATAGTGTTTGTCTTTAGAAATTTTGCCTTTACCTCGGGAAAATCAACACAAAATACTTGTATTATGCAAGATTTTTGCTTAACTATTTTTAAAGGAATTGGTGATAATTGCGAGTGCATTTAATAATTTTGGAATCTAACAGTAACTACCTAATGTTAGGTACGTTCTTGAGATGAAAATGTGGCTTTTCAAATGTAACACTTTTGTTCATAAGTATTTTTTAAATTGCTACCTAAAACAGTATTCAGTTTTTCATTTTACAAGTTCTTTGCCAAAAGAAAGTCAAAATATTGTTTTAGGACTAGGGATTCGATGACCTCCCTGGCGCAGTGGTGACCGCTGTAGTCTTATAACTGGGAGGTCTCGGGTTCGATTCCCGGCGGGGGCAATTTAGGAATTTATAATTTTTAAATTGTCTCTGGTCTGGGTCTGGTGGGAAGCTTTGGCCGTGGCTAGTTACCACCCTACTGTCAAAGACGTGCCGCCAAGCGATTTAGCGTTCCGGCACGATGGCGTGTAGAAATCGATTAGGGGTATGGGTTGAATTTACACTGCTAAACCCCTTCCAAGTTAGCCCGCTACCATCTTAGACTGCATCGTCACTTACCATCAGGTGAGATCGCAGTCAAGGGCTATCTTGTCATTGAATAAAAAAAAGGGATTTTTTTTAAGAAAAACGGGTAAAATCAAAATCATGACTGGCAACACTCGTCTTGCGGCTTTAATTTTTGGGATTACAATTTACAACGCAGTTGCACGTGAACGGTTGCGGTATAATCAACTATCGATTGCGTCTCTGTTAAGTGAACTGTGGAATGGAGTATTTATGACATAATCATGTGTGTGAGTTTGTGAGTGTTCGGTTGCAAATCTGCTGCGGTCTGAGTTCGAATCCTGCGTAGTCGGTCATAACATTTTTAGAGTTGAGTTTCTGCCAAGAAACCCCCAGTACCGGCCTAGAGTTAGGAAACTAGGGGCGGCTCTGTTTGAGCTTCTTGAGTCTAAACTAAATCAATCTGGAAAGGAAGACCTGTGCCACTCGCAAGTTATTTAGAGATGAACCTAATTAGACCCTCCAATCCAAGTACATCCATACCTCCAAGCTGCTGCAGCTGCGGTTGGTGGGCTTTAATTAATCTTAAAATTTATCATTGATAACATGTTCTCCGAGGAACGGGAGTGACACAACGCCAACTTTGTAATTTAACTCCAGGCCGATACCGATAATTTCTTGTCAGAAACCCAATAAGGCAAGGCGTGTGTAATTTTGAACCGACCCGGGATTCGAACCTAGACCTCGTTATCCGGTCATCACCACTACTGACGTAGTGTACGTAGTAACGAGGCAAAGTGGTCGACTTGTCAGTCGTCAGCAAAGGTCGTCAGTGATTTCGCGCTTACCTACCTATTCCGAAAAGGCATCACGTGACATCAAGTGCGCGGCACTCGGTAAGAATTTACGACTCTTTCTAAACATCGAACTTGTTTGGTACTAGGGAATCAGGAATTGAAAGGGATTTATGTGGCGTGTTGTTATTATGTCTAGTTAGGGTTTCCAAAATGTTTTTTTCTTAATTAATTAATTATTTTTGTATGAAAGTTTTTGATAATTAATTTTTACTTTTTACCACCGCCATTGTGTTTATAGGGTCAAAGTACATGGGTGGTTGCTGGTAAGTTATACACATTAACAAACACCTTGTATAAGACTCAATTAAATTGTAAACATCATCTCTTGTGTATAGCAATAAAGAATTTTCTATCTATCTATCCGAATGTGATGACGCGATGGGGTGCGAAGTGCGGACAGCGAGCTAATGGGATTTGACCCTCAGGAAATTCGATTGCTAGTTCTCAATGACTGTTCAATGCATGCCTATTGGGTTTGTTGATGCAACATTCTGATTACAATATGAATTGACAAATAAAATTTTTATGCATTAATTATTTTCGTACTACATACCTGTATATTATTTAGGTACACACACACATACATATTATTACACATATATATTATTTAGGTACATTTTTATAATATTTCAAACAACTTATCATCTTCCTTATCAATCGATGGACGTCCACTGCTGGACCGAGGTCTCTTACATGGACTTCCACAGAGCTTGGTCTTATGCCACAGGTATGCAGTGGCTCCCTGGAACTCGTTTGATGTCGTTGTTCCACCTAGTGGGCGGTCTGCCAACACTGCGCGTCCCGGTGCGGGGTTGCCACTCCAGCACATTGGGATCCCAACGACCATATAGATATAACTATGGGTATATATAGTTAATATTACAATAATAGTAAATATGCATTAATTATTTTCGTACTACATACCTGTATATTATTTAGGTACTTACATTTTTATAATATTTCAAATAACTCATCATTTTCCTTATCAATCGATGGACGCTCACTGCTGGACCAAGGTCTCTTACATGGACTTCCACAGAGCTTGGTCTTATGTCGCAGGTATGCAGTGGCTCCCTGGAACTCGTTTGATGTCGTTGGTCCACCTGTGGGCGGTCTGCCAACACTGCGCGTCCCGGTGCGGGGTTGCCACTCCAGCACCTTGGGATCCCAACGACCATATAGATTTAACTATGGATATATATAGTTAATATTACAATAATAGTAAATGTATTTTATAAAATAATATTATAATAAGTTAAAAGGCTTAAAATCCAAAGGAAAAAGCGCAAACATTGGAAGTTACGTAAAAATTGTAATAAAACATTGTTATTTATTTTCATGACAGTGCGATAGTAATATCTACTTGTATCTTGTATGCTTTATCAAAATGTGGGAATAGAGGGCATCTTGATAATGATAAATAATAATAGCTTCATACGATCACACATTCCCCTCGGCACGCGTTGAGTTAATCGAATTTTCGGGACTTGTATTATGATCGTACTGTGTATTGGTACTTGTATACTTGGTACTTGTATTGTATAAGTAGGGTTTCTTCGGACGAATAAATATAGTATTTTTCAAAATTAGCCATTAAAAATTATTCTTAAAAGTAAAAATATAAAAAAATATATATTCATCACCTTTTTCTTACCTGCTTTATTTATGCATTTTATATGGAACTTTTAAAGGTGACCTTTAATGTCTGCCCCGTTGAAAATAAAAAAGTTGATTGATTAAAATCTCATGTCCATTAGTGATATTCGGCTTTGACGTTTCATATATTTTTATTGTCCAAAAGAATGGAAGAAAGATGTTTTGATTTACAGTTTGGCCTGCGCAAGCAATCATCTCTAGACATATTTACATACAATATTTTTATTTGCTGATAATATTGATACTAAAATGTATGGTGCCTTTAAGCTAGCTACAAGACGAAAGAGAACCCTTCCATCGAAAACTATAATAAAAATCCATCTTCTAGGCAAGCGCGCTCTAACCAAGACCTCATTAGTTATCTCCATCGTTGATTGTCAATAAGCGCAAGTTAATCTCGCGATTAAAAAAATGATACTTTATAAATTGATTTCAACTAGAAATCTTATCCAGTTCTCTGCTACGCTAATGGTTTATAATTTTTTTTAAATATTTTGAGTCGAAAGTTAAAAGTTACGAACGAGTTTCAAGGGTTTCATTTTTCATTTGCTCGCTATTTTGCTTTGACATTTTATATTCACAGTTCAAAAATACTGTTGGATGTTTTGGTTTTTTATTTCCTAGTAACAATTTGTTTTGAGCCCGCAGTCATTTGTCTATGTTAACAAATCGATTGTTTCTACCACGAGTGCCTTCCGAATGACTCATACGGTCATTTTTCAAATCAAGCAGTCAAATTATATTAATTTGTCAAATGTGGATTGTGGTATGTATTCAAAATTACTTGGGTTCAAAGTAAGTAATAAAACAGCTTTTTTTTAACTGATTTTTTCTCTGTAGAATCTGTTTTTCATGTCATGTCTTTAGTAGTATCATGGAAAGTCCTATGACGTATTTATTGCGATCCCCGTCTCTCACTTACTTCTCTCGTATACGTTGCCTGGAAGAGATCACTATGATTAATAAGGTCACCTTTTTGTGTTACATTCAAAGAATGTTACACTGTTTATCTATACATACATATAATAAAATTGTAGAAAAGTGGTGTCTGTACAATGGAAATATATAAAAAAAAAGTAGCAGGGGTTGTTATTATATCGATGCCGAACCCGAAATTGTAATTAATTTTTTTTTGTCTGTTTGTCTGTGTGTTTGTGCACGCTAATATCAGAAACGGCTTATTCGATTTAGATACGGTTTTCACTAATATATTGTAGTAAGCTTCACTTAACATTTAGGGTTTATTTCATGTCAATCGGTTCATAAATAAAAAAGTTATGTCAATTTAAAGAATCACGGCGAACATTTTTAACGTACAGAGTACGTACTACACGCCTCGCGCCTGAGCGTCGACGGTATATGTAATTCAAAATATGCTGCCCGAAAAGTCACTATTCCACGCGAACGAAGTCGCGGGCACAGCTAGTTTACTTATATATTTTGTTCTTGTTTTTTCATGCAATAAAGTTGTATAAATAAATAAATAAAATGGAAAGATTCGAGCAAGTGTATTGAAATTTCCTTCGCGGTTTTAGAATTACATTCTTTGAGAGTACGGAACATCACCCCTGCGGGTGCTCTACAACTGCGCTATTAAATTGTATGGAAATAATAAAAGCCCGAGACATCTGGGTTGTTTGAATTAATCCTGAGATGGATGGCAGCAGGAGCAAATATCATGGCCTGAAATATCTTCCATTATCTCCGCGCCTACGTCCACGACGTTCGTCGAGAAAAATTCAATTCATTTGTCAAGAGAAATTATCCTTTATTTTCTCAAGTAAGCTCTCCTTCTTTACTAATTTCAATGTGAAAATATTTGCTTTTAGGTAGGATATGGTAAATGGGTAATTGAAATATAAATATGTATTTTTAACGGATACTCACGTTTTAAGACAGTTAAGTTAATTTACTAAAATTTTGTTTTTTTAAATGAAAATTTGTTGATCTCTAAAATTAGCTTGTCTTTATTTTAATATATCTTTGCGCCAAATTTCGCCACGATTGGCTCACTAGTTGAGACTTAAAGTTAATAGACAGTTGTTAATTGAGCAAATAAAAAAGGAGAAAGGTTGTCAGAACAAATCAACAAAATATAATTACAGTGGTAGTCAAATATTCTAAGAACTAGTACATTGACATAGATAAACAATAAATTTAGTGCAGTCTGTACGTGATAGACAGACAGAAGCGACAAGGCGAAGTGACAAGCAATTCATCAATTCATCGCTTCAACGAACTAGTAGAACACTCACAATGTATTATATCAATGGATTGATCTTTGGAACTGTTTTCTTATATTTACTGGCATACAGCGCAAAAACCGAAGGCGAAAACGTGAAACTTTTATGCACATAAAAGTATTAATAAGCCTCAATAGCCCAACGGTTAAAGGTACGGACTGAAAACTGAAAGGTCGCAGGTTCAAACCCCACCCGTTGCGCTATTGTGGTACCTACTCCTAGCACAAGCTTTCCGCTTATTTGGAGGGGATAGGAGGATATTAGTCAATAAAAATAAAAAATTATGCGCCAAGCTGAAACGAGAAGAAAAACAAGATTAATATGTAGAAGTTATTATGTATCGTTTTAAATATTTTTGCTTATATTGATTGATGATAACACAACTCGTAGAAACTCAACAGTAAGTTAATCTGCAACTCCGTTTTAAATCGATTTTTAAAAGCGGAAATCCCCCAGGAAAACCTTTGAAATATTTATGGTTAATCGAATCGATAATCGATTTTTGAAGATAAGCCTTGATTTCGTCTCACTAGATGTCTGCTAAATATTCGTTGTATTTGTTAGTATCGGAGATTGTAAGTAGCTAAAATAAGGTGGGTGGAAAACTCACGTGAAGAATGATCGTCTAAAAACTTTGGATAACTTCATTAAGCCGCATGACCCAGCAACTAACGTGATTTGACCCCAACTTCATTGTTCCTTGGGATCGAAACTAATTACTGCGCCCTTCGGGGATAGAAAACAAAGCCAGGAGGTAATCTTGTGTATGGGCATCGTTCGCTTGTAATGGACGAGGGCCGCATATATAGCATTGCTTGTCTTTTAATGCGTACCTATTTTTTTATACCTACCATTGTTGGCTCGAAGCGGGGGAGTAAAATTGTACAGTAATGAGTCGCAGCTCTGCAGCTGTATAATATGTAATCTATAATAGCGTGAGAGACGGCCATAAGAATAATTAATGAGAATATGTATTTACATAAAATAATTAGCCTCGTAAAGGTGAATGAACAGCACTGCATGGAGATTTGGCAATCATTACTAATATTATAAATGCTTGTTTGTTGGTTTGTCTTTAAACTACGCAGCAGCAGCAATGGAGTAACTGATGGTCGTGATTTTTTGTATGAATGCAAATTGCAAAAATGCGACTTGGAGACCTATTTATTAAAAAAAAAAAATAGGCTTCCTTTCACCTTGGAAAAATAGAGGGTCAATTTGTCTTTGTTCTAAGCGAACGGTTTAGGCCATGCACTGGCTACGACGGTGCTGGCCAGAGAACAAACACCTTTGAGAACATGGATATGGAGTAGGTATTTTATTTTTAACCCCCGACACAAAAACGACGGGGTTGTGTGTGTTTGTGCGTGTGTATGTGTGTCTGTCTGTGACATTGTAACTCCTGAACGGATGAACCAATTTTGATTTTGTTTTTTCATTTGAAAGGTGAATTAGTCAGGAGCGTTCTTAGCTATGTTTGATGAAAATCGGTCCAAGATGGCCGCTGCCACAAATACAGTTGTACTTGAAGTGGTATGTGTAGTACGTCTATTTGAAGGTGAGACGGGAACATTTGTCAAATTCAGACCATAGCTAATAAAATTCTATTAAAATATTTCACAAATGGGAAATATTATAGGAGCCGTATCTGGGACTACAAGTAGGATAAAAAGAGGGTGGCAGAATTTATCCCTGTCAAGAGACGACGCGTAGCGCGGCGTAGCCTGGGGGAGCGACAAGATTCGCCGCATTGTAGCAGTTCGGAAAAAAACCGTTTTGAGGATATTTGGCACATGAAATATTATGCTGGTGAAAAATTTTAATAATCCACAAATTATTTTCTCTTCAAAGAACTTTTAATGCTTAGGGATTTTGTTGTGACTCGACTATAAAAATGTGTATTAATTTTTTTTATTTTCACAAATACTTCTTCTTCAATGTTATACTTTAAAAAGTCTTCGGGTGATCGTATACAGTCCTTGTTCTCAGCTTTGCATTTCAGTGAAATATCACTTGACCACAAAAACTGAGTTACAAAAAGCAATAAAAACCCGGTTTAAACCGTGCGCGGGATGCGTGGCGCCTCAAGTCAGACGTAACTTACCCGGAGATCTACATTATTAAGAACTGAGCTTATGTCTCGTCTATTATAAGGTGCACCGATGATAGCGTTGACATGAATTCGTGCATTTTTGCATGGTGTACGATTATGCTGATGTCACTTGTCTGTTTTCAGTAGGTACTGAAATATGCACCCATCGTAGTTCTTGCGCGTCTTGTCGGCTTTGCGACACTGTGCAATACCCCTTAGAGTTTACTAAGTATATAATAACAAAACAAAAGATATTTTTCCATTCATTCATTTCAACCCATCACGTTTTCACTGCTGGGCACAGGTTCCTCTCGAGCAAAGAGGGTTGATATTTAAGTAGAATTTATTGCACATTAATATAGAAGAGTCTCTACTTAGATGAAGAAATAGTTGGTACTTTTGTAATAAAGGGTACAACGACTCAAGAGACATTGGCCTGTCTGCTTGCAGCGACTCCCAAACTTTATCGCGAAGTTTTGTTGCAATTTTGAAGAAAGAACAAGGGAAGAAACTTCTTCCTTGTCTGGATATGAAATTACCAACTAATAAGCAGCTACGTTGATAGCTAGGTAGAGTTAGGTTCATTTTTAAAATTAAATTGAATTTTTCAAAGACTCGTTACATCGCACATATCACACTAATACTATAAAGGCGTAAGTTTGTAAGTGTGTGTTTGGTTTGTGTGTGTATGTTTGTTACTCTTTCACGCCACAACGAATGAACCGATTTGGCTGAAATTTGGAATGAAGATAGCTCACACCGAGGGTTAACACATAGGCTATTTATGGTCATATATTCTACTAGCTGATACCCGCGACTTCGTCCGCGTGAATTAAGGTTTTTTATTCCCGCCGGAACACTCTTATTTCCCGGGATAAAAAGTATATCCTATTCCAGACCATGATCTATCTCTGTTCCAAATTTCAGCCAAATCGGTTCAGTCGTTGCGACGTGACTGAGTAACACATGTAACGACTTCGTCTGCGTGGATTTAATTTTTAAAATCGCGCAGGAAGTCTTTGTTTTTCCAGGACACAAACATTTTTAAATTAAAGATTAGTAAGGATTAGTTAGGATAAGGAAGTAAAGATTCCTCATTAATTCCTCTCAACCAATCGCAGGCCCACTACTATTTCTCTCGATAAGAACAGATAGAACAGATTGACAGACTTCACACACCAATATATATATTTTTTTTAATAAAGAATAATAAGCCAAGCTGAACTTGACTTATATTTCCTTTCCCCTCCGAATAAGTGAAAAGCTTGTGCTAGGAGTGGGTACGACAATAGGGCCACGGGTGGGGCTCGAACCTGCCACTACAATAGCAACATAAAACCGACATTTTCGCGAGCGAAGCGAGCGCGTAATTTTTTATGATTGCATTACAGCACTTAGTTGTCCATTCTTGACACCTAGAATAGCAACGTAAAACCGACATTTTCGCGAGCGAAGCGAGCGCGTAATTTTTTAAGATTGCATTACGGCACTTAGTTGTCCATTCTTGACACCTACAATAGCAATGCAAAACCAAGATTTTCGCGAGCGAAGCGAGCGCGAAATTTTTATAATTGCATTATCGCATTTAGTAGTCCATTCTTGGCACCTAAAATAGAAACGTAAAAGTGACATTTCGCGAGCGAAGCGAGCGCGAAATTTTTTATGATTGCATTACGGCACTTAGTTGTCCATTCTTGATACCTACAATAGCAATGCAAAACCGAAATTTTCGCGAGCGAAGCGAGCGCGAAATTTTTATAATTGCATTATGGCACTTAGTAGTCCATTCTTGGCACCTACAATAGCAACGTAAAAGTGATATTTTCGCGAGCGTAGCGAGCGCGAATTTTTTTATGATCGCATTACGGCACTTAGTAGTTTATACTTGGCACCTACAATAGCAACGGAAAAGCGACATTTTCGCGAGCGAAGCGAGCGCGAAATTTTTTATGATTGCATTACGGCACTTAGTTGTCTATTCTTGACACCTACAATAGCAACGTAAAACCAACATTTTCGCGAGCGAAGCGAGTGCGAAATTTTTTATGATTGCATTACGGCACTTAGTTGTCCATTCTTGTCACTTACAATAGCAACGTAAAAGATACAGTTTCGCGAGCGAAGCGAGCGCGAAATTTTTTATGATTGCATTACGGCACTTAGTTGTCCATTCTTGACACCTACAAAAGCAACGTAAAACTGACATTTTCGCGAGCGAAGCGAGCGCAAAATTTTTATAATTACATTACGGCACTTAGTAGTCCATTCTTGGCACCTACAATAGCAACGTAAAAGCGATATTTTCGCGAGCGTAGCGAGTGTGGAATTTTTTATGACCGCATTACGGCACTTAGTAGTTAATACTTGGCACCTACAATAGCAACGTAAAAGCGACAGTTTCGCGAGCGAAGCGAGCGCGAAATTTTTTATGATTGCATTACGGCACTTAGTTGTCCATTCTTGACACCTACAATAGCCACATAAAACCAACATTTTCGCGAGCGAAGCGAGCGCGAAATTTTTTATGATTGCATTACAGCACTTAGTTGTCCATTCTTGACACCTACAATAGCAATGCAAAACCAAGATTTTCGCGAGCGAAGCGAGCGCGAAATTTTTATAATTGCATTATGGCATTTAGTAGTCCATTCTTGGCACCTAAAATAGAAACGTAAAAGTGACATTTCGCGAGCGAAGCGAGCGCGAAATTTTTTATGATTGCATTACGGCACTTAGTTGTTCATTCTTGACACCTACAATAGCAATGCAAAACCGAAATTTTCGCGAGCGAAGCGAGCGCGAAATTTTTATAATTGCATTATGGCACTTAGTAGTCCATACTTGGCACCTACAATAGCAACGTAGAAGCGATATTTTCGCGAGCGTAGCGAGCGCGAATTTTTTTATGATCGCATTACGGCACTTAGTAGTTAATACTTGGCACCTACAATAGCAACGGAAAAGCGACATTTTCGCGAGCGAAGCGAGCGCGAAATTTTTTATGATTGCATTCTGGTACTTAGTTGTCCATTCTTGACACCTACAATAGCAACGTAAAAGCGACAGTTTCGCGAGCGAAGCGAGCGCGAAATTTTTTATGATTGCATTACGGCACTTAGTTGTCCATTCTTGTCACTTACAATAGCAACGTAAAAGATACAGTTTCGCGAGCGAAGCGAGCGCGAAATTTTTTATGATTGCATTACGGCACTTAGTTGTCCATTCTTGACACCTACAAAAGCAACGTAAAACTGACATTTTCGCGAGCGAAGCGAGCGCAAAATTTTTATAATTACATTACGGCACTTAGTAGTCCATTCTTGGCACCTACAATAGCAACGTAAAAGCGATATTTTCGCGAGCGTAGCGAGTGTGGAATTTTTTATGACCGCATTACGGCACTTAGTAGTTAATACTTGGCACCTACAATAGCAACGGAAAAGCGACATTTTCGCGAGCGAAGCGAGCGTGAAATTTTTTATGATTGCATTACGGCACTTAGTAATCCATACTTGACACCTACAATAGAAGGGTAAAAGTGATATTTTCGCGAGCGAAGCGAACGCGAAATTTTCTATACTTAGCACCTACAATAGAAACGTAAAAGTGACTCTTTTGCGAGCGAAGCGAGCGCGAAATTTTTTATAATTGCATATCTAGTCGTACACTTTTGGCGCTTGAGACCCTGCCACCCTAGGCTCCAGTCAACTCAGTCTTTTGGTAAATCTGCCACTGAGCGTAACCTTTCTTGTCCCAAAGAATTTAGTTTAATTATCAATTTTAATTTTGAAAATGATCGCTCGGCATGTAGCTTGTCCCTGCTCTCTTTGTCCCTTCCCTCCTACGCTACGCAGTAGCGTAGCGTAAATGTAATCTATGCTTGGTACCTACGGTACTTATTAACAAACCACAATTACTAAATCCCCGCACTTTAGGTGGGAAGTATCATGATTGAGGAGCTGGACCTAGAACTCCATGATGTAGTCTATGCTTGGTGCCAACAATATCAATTCGAAACTGACAATTTCTACATCCTCACTGTTTAGGTAGGCACTACCCTGTAGCATCAGGACTGAGGAGCCAGGACCTAGAGCTCCGTGATGTAGTCTATGCTTTATACCTACAATAACAATTCGTACTCGAAAGTACCTACATGCTTACAGTTTAGGTGGGCCGTATCCTGCAGCATCAAGATTGCGCAGCTAGGACCTAGAACTTCATGTTGTGCGTAGCGAGTGTGGAATTTTTTATGACCGCATTACGGCACTTAGTAGTTAATACTTGGCACCTACAATAGCAACGGAAAAGCGACATTTTCGCGAGCGAAGCGAGCGTGAAATTTTTTATGATTGCATTACGGCACTTAGTAATCCATACTTGACACCTACAATAGAAGGGTAAAAGTGATATTTTCGCGAGCGAAGCGAACGCGAAATTTTCTATACTTAGCACCTACAATAGAAACGTAAAAGTGACTCTTTTGCGAGCGAAGCGAGCGCGAAATTTTTTATAATTGCATATCTAGTCGTACACTTTTGGCGCTTGAGACCCTGCCACCCTAGGCTCCAGTCAACTCAGTCTTTTGGTAAATCTGCCACTGAGCGTAACCTTTCTTGTCCCAAAGAATTTAGTTTAATTATCAATTTTAATTTTGAAAATGATCGCTCGGCATGTAGCTTGTCCCTGCTCTCTTTGTCCCTTCCCTCCTACGCTACGCAGTAGCGTAGCGTAAATGTAATCTATGCTTGGTACCTACGGTACTTATTAACAAACCACAATTACTAAATCCCCGCACTTTAGGTGGGAAGTATCATGATTGAGGAGCTGGACCTAGAACTCCATGATGTAGTCTATGCTTGGTGCCAACAATATCAATTCGAAACTGACAATTTCTACATCCTCACTGTTTAGGTAGGCACTACCCTGTAGCATCAGGACTGAGGAGCCAGGACCTAGAGCTCCGTGATGTAGTCTATGCTTTATACCTACAATAACAATTCGTACTCGAAAGTACCTACATGCTTACAGTTTAGGTGGGCCGTATCCTGCAGCATCAAGATTGCGCAGCTAGGACCTAGAACTTCATGTTGTAGTTTATTCTTAATACTTACAATATTAATTCGCAAGCGACAGTTCTTAAATCCTCACAGTTTAGATGGGCAGTATCCTGCAGCATCAGGATTGAGGAGTAGAACCTGGAGCTCTATGATCTAGTATATTCTTAGGCCAAGCATACCAATTCGTAGTTGACAGTTCCTAAATCCTCATGATTTTGAGGGAAAGTACCTCTGCAGCATCAGGCTTGAGGAGTTGAAGGTAAAAAAATGTCCATTAAAAAAAAATCAGCTGAATTGGTCCAGAAATCCAGGAGTAATCGGTGGATATATACATAGAAAAAAAAAGATACCGGCTGAATTGATAACCTACTTTTTCGAAGTCGGTTAAAAATAAGGCTATCCACTATATGGTGTATTATGCCAGCCTAAGATGAGCCGTAGATTCAAAGTTTCCTGTACATAACGGGGTTCAAGTTATTTTGGACCTTATACTGAGGATTGTGATGTCTATAACTTCTGAACTACTGAACCGACGACCTTGAAATAATTACAGGACAATTTTTACAGTATCTTCTTTCGAATAAAAAAAGAATAAATGAAATCGGAGTACGCGTTAATGAATTACAACTAAATACACATTTTGACTTTCATCCCCTCTCCCAAGGGAACCGTGCTGAATTTCGGGATAAAAAGTATCCTATATGTTACCTCGTGGTATGTACTTAAATCGTGCCAAGTTTCATTTAAATCCGTCCAGTAGTTTCAGCGTGATGCGCGGCCAAGATACAGACAGACAGACAGACAGACAGACAGACAGACAGACAGACAAAAAAATCAAAAAAAATTTTTTTGGGTTCAGTATCGATAATAAAGCATCCCCTGATTAAAATTTTCAAAATATATTTAATGTACAGAATTCGTCCCGTTACAGTTTTATTATATTATAGATTGGCTCATGACATTTTATCCCGTAAAATTAAAGAGTTCCTGTGGGAATTGAGAAACCTTAATCCTCGCGGAAGAAGTCGCGGGCAACATCTAGTTTAATATAATTATTGAAGTTTTCTTCATTTCATTGATTGTCTAAAAACTTATAAATCTACAATGAAAATGCTAACACCAAAGGGAAAATATCGGCTGAGATCATTAAAGCGTGCTTTGACTTTGCTCAGACTCAAGGTAGGGTTAAAACGAAACTCAATTACTTATGTCCTGTCATAAATCTGTCTTGTTTTAATTCTGTCTTAAGTCCGAGCAGAGAGAGAGAGTGCGATCTATAGATATCAGTCTAACTGTAGACAAAACTAAATTGTACGTTGGGGACAAAAGCTAGACAGTATGTACTCGTTTCTGAAACACGATTTTCATAGATCTTGCAAATTGCAATCGAAGGCGGCGCTAGAATAATTTATTCCGAAGCCATATTGTTTGAGCAACTCTGGGTGGCTGGGGTGCCTCCGTGTGCATAATGTAGCGAGCCTGGCCGACTCTCCTGCGTCAAATTTATGCCCACCCTATTTATAATTCAATTCCAAATTATTGTACATTACAACAAAAGTGTGAATAGAATAGAATAGAATAGAAATATTTTTTATTCAAGTAAACTTTTACAAGGGCTTTTGAATCGTCGATGAATCTACCACTGGTTCGGAATGCCCTTCCTGCCGAGAAGAGCCAGCTATAAAATCGGCGGTTACTCTTTTCAAAAAAAAAAAAATTTTTACAATAGGTAATAAAACTATGCCATGTATACAGTACTTCCAAAATGAAGTTTCCTAAGTCCTACATACAATCCAATGCATTTTAAGACGGGCAGATAGAAAGCAGACCCATTCCCGTGGTGGCACCCGTTCACGAGCATGACGCATGATCCAGCCGTTGCTTCGCTTGTGGAACAACAGTTATAAATTCGTAAGTAGCTTATTGCTATATTCTAGTGTTAGGTTACGTTTAAAGATTTTTTTCTCAAAGAACAATCTTGCTCACTTATAGCAGCCCGCAGGATTTACACAAAAACCGAACTCCATGCAGCCGAAGTCGCACGTAAAAGCTCGTAGAATATAATGGCTAAAGTTAAAGAGCTTAAATAAAAGAGAGTTCCTTAGCGACCGACCTTTAATCATAGACTATAGTTAGCGTAGAAATTGTTCTGGACGTTAAATACCGTCGTTCATTTCATTTTCCTTTGCTTACGCCGCGCGCCGCCCGCCTTCAGTTGTATAGGGCGGAGCGACCTGCCGAGTTTCCACTTCCCTTTGTGTTGAGTGAATTTATATGATATCAAATAAAGCATTTGTATAATAAATTAAGTCCAAAATTAGATAGCCAAAAATCTTCTCTCCTTATTCTTTATCAAGCAATTGACGTCCACAGCTGGTCTCTCTCAACATGGACATCTCTTAGATGGACCTCTACATCGTCACCTGAATCAAGCTGTTCTAGCGACTTGGGACCCCAACGACCATTAGATTTTCGAACTATGTGCCCCGCTGAGATGCTTCGACAACTTTATTAACTTTTCTATGGATCTTCTCCTTTTTGATTTGATCTGAAAATACGTTCTTTGATTTGAGCTACAAATACTCCACACAACAATGCTGAAAGAATTAATGGCTTGAAGGACGTTAAAACACACAATGGGTAAAATTAAAGAGTTGTTACTGTTACGACGGGGGCTCGAATAAAAGAGAGTGCAGTGGCGGGCGAGTTTTAATCAGACACAGAGTACTCGAGTGTTGGAGTGTAGCTACCATTGAAATTGTGTTACGCGTCGAGTGCCGTCGTTCAACTTCACTCCTTAGCTGCGCCGCCTTCAGATGAGGACCCTGCTGTACAGTTTGTGTTGTATCTGTTTTGGATTATACTCATATTTCTGAGCTCATTCGTTCATTCATCATGATTTAAGTTTATTACGTCATTTAAGGCTATTTTACGAACCCTAGCCTACCCTATTTCTAAGCCTCCGCTGTCTTACCGTCCATCCATCTGGCTGTATCTAATGAACCGTAAAAGTTAGATACTTGAAATTTGCACTAAAAATGTTTTTCTATTTGTCGCTATAACAACAAATATATAAAGACAAAACAAACGAAACGTAATTTTTTGGCGTTTTTTGCTCGACTTGCACTTGGCCGATTTTTTAGATTAGTGCTAGATTTCTACTTATGCAATTCGCACCTTCATGGGGCTCCTGAGATTGCTTTTTAGATTTGGAACTTAAACAATATGTTATTCTAGGATTGTTGGATCTGTATGCCACATGGCAGAATTAAAGCAGCAACGGTATGGCTCTAACTTGAAAGAGGTGTTTGATATATTTTATGAACCTAATATCTGTCAGAAACAGCAACTTATCATAAGATAATGTTTTAATTATACGATTGCGGGCTGTCGGCCGAGTGACCATAAAAGCACTAAAAATATAACTTCCTATGTAGTGGTGCAAAGTTGGAGAAACGCCAAATGATTCGCAGCAGGCGCAAGCTACAAGTGGCCGCTTCGGATTGCCGCTTGGCATCAGCCTGTTCCCGACAAATTGGGTAACAGACCAACAAAATGGGGACATGCCGTTAATTACTCGTTCCGAGAATGAAAAAGACAACAGCGGATTTTCATTCACCAATGCTGCAAGTGTTTTGTTCACCAGCGGCGCCAGTGTAATTGCTGCAGTGGTAAATTGAGGAAAAATTTCTTCTTAGGGTTCCTTAACCAAATGGTGCAAACGGTAGCATTAAAAACTTCACTGTGTATCGGTCTGTAACAGAAGTCTACAGTTTCAGCAGTTGTTGCCTCTATCAAATTTGACCAAAGCGGGGGCCTCGACTATAACCCTCGAAACATTGTGTCAGCTCTATCTTAAAGGCGATAATACTCGTACAAACGAATTTCAATTTTGGTTAGTTTGTAGAATGTAGTAGTAGGTAATGATTAATAAAATCACTGTTACTACACTGTGTTGTGTGTGTGTTTGCAGTGTGAATGTGTGAGTGCGTGCGCAGATTTTATGTATGTTATGTCTGCAGCAAAAAATAAAAATTAAGGCTCCACACTCAGAGAGTGCCGCATTGTTGATCAGATTCTTGAGGTTGATTTGGCATTGAAATTGTTATCACAATAAATAGGTATATTGGTTTATTGCGCCAAAAGAAAGTCGGGCATAAAACTCTAAACATAAAATTGCTTGAGATTTAAGATCTCGATAACTAAACTGAGTATATACTCGTACAAGAGCTGTTAAATTATATTATCAGTGCTGTCTCCGATATATTTATGAACATATAAATATAGCTTTACGTCTAATAACATAATCAACGAAAATATTAAGTGGCGGTAGAACCATTAAGTAATAGGTACTATGTTTATGGACACTATGGGAACCCTCTGTGCGCGAGTACATTTCGCACTTGACCAGTTTTATTTTGCTTTCCTACGAATCCTCGCTTATCTTTAGAATGCAATTGAAAAATGCGCCGCTCGCCACCTCACCCCAATCTCTCCATACAGTCTATTCAATCTTCCCCTCCGCGTTATTCAATACCAGCTCGCGTGGTGATGTTTTTATTCAATTCTGATGAATGTATTACGTAATTTGAAATTTTAATTTTAAACTACCACGTCATCTGGTATGAAACCTAACTAGCTGATGCCTGCGACTTCGCTTCTCACGAATGGATTGAGGTTTTAAATTCCAGCAGGAACTCTCTTATTTTCCGGGACAAAAAGTAGCCTATGTGTCATTTCAGACTATTTATCTCTGTGGCAAATTTTAGCCAAATCGGTTCGGTAGTTGTGTATCTAAACTTTCGCATTTACAATTTAGGTATATAATATCTACCTACCATTTTAATTTCTCCATTTGCGAAAGCTACTAAAACGAAGCAGGTTTGTTGACTATCTAAGTAGGTCCGTGGAACGTCTCTTGCAGATGCACGTTTTCATCGACACATTTTATTTTAGAAGTGTCATTCGCAGAGCACTTGACTTGATAAGGATATTCCTTTCGTTTCGCACACGCTGCTCCGCTATCTAATGCGATAATCTGGTCGGGTCCACAAAGCGGTATGTTTTTGCTTCCACACGGCAGTCTAAAGACCTCTACAGACACAAACATTAGCAGTGCGGCTGTAATATAGTAGTCTATTAATTATTGCATATTTACCTGTGCTGTGTCCAAATTAAAATTCTTCAACAGTTTCTAACACTAATGTAACACGGATAAATGCGATGATAAATTTTTGTTATAAGTAATTATAGCTTAATCAAACACTGTATCTTCATGCTCTTCCAATTCTTTTTGTCAAATTATATTCATCACTATAGATTGTCAAAAGTTAGATATGCGAGGTAGGTACCGTAAAAGCGAATTCAAATGGTGGTTGTTCAAGAAGTTTCCCGCAGAAAGGACTAAGCGGCGCGTTAAACAGAGTAAAGGACGTTCTTACCGCACTGACAGTGAAACCGTGCTACAAGTGAAAAGTCATACTTAAGAACGTCGTATGCGCCCGGCTACGTTCGTCAGTTACGCGTTTCTCAATTTCAATTTGAATCATATAATATGATTTACATATCGAATTATCTATGAGGAGTTTAGTACAGGCGCTCCGTTACCTCTGTTTCACTGTCATGTAGGAAAGGACTCCAAAATCATTACAACTGACAAAATCACTACGTGATCCGCGCGGCGCCGCAGTGCGCCGTATGGTACCGCTCTTACGCGATAATGTCTACAGACTATGCCATCTATGACGCCAGCTTCTTTACTCAGTGACAGTATTCACTCCTCAAACGGTATTTAAATGCTTTTTTTGCCCCTCATATCGGTGACATGGTTGGTTTAATGGATGCGATATATTTCTTCATTTCAGGTCTTAAGATTAACTTTGCAAAATGTGTTTTAAGACCGTTTTATCGCTTAAATTATCTTAAAGTGGTTTTTTGCCAGAAACCATGCTTAAAAGAACGTCGATTAGGAGGTAACTGTTGTTTTAAATACTTATATTTCGCTTGTGAATTAAAGCAACAATTATGTCTTACCTACCATCTGAAAGTATGATTAGTTACTATAGATGATGATATAAGTAAGATTTTCCTTGTAATTTTTCATTGGCAATAGTTGTAGAAAATAACTTTTTGCGGTTGTTACTTGTTATTATACGTAAATTATTTATTGTTTGTTTTTAGGTTGGTCATTGAAAATAACGTAACTTTATTTATTAGAACTAGGTATATACCTAATACTCTACGTATAAATAGTAATTAGTCATTGTCTATTTGTTTCCAATAAAATTATACTATGAAGTGGCGTAATATAAATAAAATTGATGAGTCTGTCTGTAATTTCATTCTAGAGATTATTGAATTCCAATGAGTAGAAATATTTTTTTTTTGTCGATTTATCTGCCCTAATCATTTAATAGGAAAGACACAATAATTAAAAATAAAAAAACAAAATCCCTTCTATTTTTTCTTAGCTTAAAAAGTACCTAAACAAATCGCACGAAATGTTTCAGAGAAACGCTTAACCGACGTACGTAGCTCACAGCCGGGCGCTTACGACGTTCTTAAGTATTTTCACAGGTAGTCAGTCAGTTCGACTAGAAAATTTTGTGCGCTGTGCGTAGCGATTCGCTTATGCTTTTCTGTCAGAAACTGTTGAACTCTGAAGTAGAGCATAGACAAAACATTTTAGTTTTCTAACAGAAACCACTTGTTTACCTTGACAGCTAAGGAAAGATTCGGCTTTAAAAGTTAATAAATAATTGTGTTTGCGTTTTTCCCTTTTTTCTGCCTGTATTATGACATACAATACGAAATAACGTGCAAAAGCTAGGCTACTAGGAGGGCTTCATAAAAAATATGTGGTCGCGACGAGGCGCCAGGCGGACGCAGTGCAGCTAGTCAGCAACGTATTTATTGGAATGAAGTCGTCAGTACTACGTACCTACCTACTATGTTTAGCTGACCCAATCAAAAAAAAAAAACATTGTTCTCTATGGTGTCACAAACTCACAAACAAACAATCATGGATCCGGATGAACGCCTTCCTGTTACATTTACAACTTCAGGTTTTATTGATATCTGAAAAAGTTCTCAACCCAAAAATCGGTTCCGTTTTTTGTGATAAAAAGCAAGCTTATTTTTTATACAGTTAAAAATTATGATTATTTTTTTAAACTCAAACTTTGCCGGAATTATCCCGAATTTCTTCTTCTTATTGCCCATATCCTGAAAATGCAAATTACGTCGTATTAAAAACTCGATTTAGTTTATAAATAAACTCGTAGTAATTATTATCGTTGTTAAGCTCATTGCTATATATATGTGTGTGTGATTTAATTAGTTTGTGTTCGTATCAACATTTCAAATACAGAGTGGTCATAATTAAAGTCCATATGCTCATTTATTTTCGCATCGGTTAACAAATTGGTGGGTAATCAGCTAATACAGTAGAATCCCGATTAACCGGATCAAATAAAACCAGGGGTATTCCGTATAATCGAAAATCCGGATAATCGATTTCAAAGCAAATGAATTACAAAGTACCTATTTAATTTAAAATTTTGGTTGGAAATAACTTGTTATTGATCTTTGACGTAATCAATCACATCTTTTGAGTGATCACGAATGAGTTCGGATAATCGGATGTTCGGATAATCGATGTTCGGATAATCGGGATTCTACTGTATATTTCAGTTTGCAGATTATACACAGCTGACCTGGCTTGTGGCATACTTTATAAGCACTGCGTGACCAATCTACCTACATACATCATACCTATACTACTATAGTTGGTACGAGCAAAAATAATGAGGTAGAATGGGGCTAGATATGTTTAAAATATGTAATTAGTTTTTATTGTAAATAATAAAACAGAAAAATACTTAAGTACGTGTTTCTGGTACAAATGCCGATTTTTATAACTCGCTCTATTTTTTGTTTATTTTGTGTAGAAAAAAATCACAACAAAACACAATTAAGTAGGTACGTGTTTCTAATACAAATGTCGATTTTTATAACTCGCTCTATTTTTTGCTTATTTTGTGTAACATTTTGCTTATTTTGTGTAACATTTTGGTTGAAAACTCGACTTCACTCGAGCTCGTCTCTTCTGTCTTAATGGGAGACTCTGCCTAACAGGTAGAATTAGTTAAATAAGTACAGAATCGATTTTGTTCTCTGTACAGGTATTTGTAACAAATACTTTTAGACACTATAGATATTAGATGCGCTATACTTGCTAAATGGTAGAAATACAATCTAATTCGTAAAAATTAAAGTTCAATTCGGATTTTGCGTGTAGGAAGTAGATTGAAAATTAAAAAAAAGACAAAGTCCATTGTGCGCATGCGCGTTAAAGGGTCGCGTACTACAGAAGCAAAGCGACCTTCGTAGGTCGCCGCCCGCCATTCAGACGGTTACAACCCTCATTGATTTTTGACTCTTCCATATGGCAGACTTCTCAAGCGCGAAAACTGCCCAATAGCTGTGTCACTGAACGCGTATAACGGAATATTCCTAATGTGTACGTATAACAATTATTTTAATTTTTTAGTTCATAAAAATTTTATCGTAGTAAAGTCAACCGTGCAGACGTTTATCGTTTCCATTATGGATGTCTCTCAGTCTTAGTGGTTTTTTTGTAGAGTCTAGTCTGGTGTTATTGAAGAAGTGTTTTAGAATTTAGATACCGATTTCTGATATTTTATTATTATTGGTACCTAACTAATTAGGTAGCATCGTACTCCGAAGGTAGGAAAGCGAAAATTCATTTTTTATTATTTTATTTAAATTTATTAATTTCATTTAAGTTGTAATTTGGTGATGAGCTTTTAATAAACTTGGATAGTAAAAAATGTTATACTGTGCGTCAATTTTAGCGATAAGTACATAGGTATCTATTTTTAGTTTTTCAGTTAAGGAAGTGTTCTATAGTTTTTCGTGTCTATGGGAAACTGCAGGAATACGAAAATGAGAACTGTCTCAGTTTCGTTTAGAAAGTTTTAGCTACTCATAAGTGCCTATACTGATAGGCACTTACGAGTCTTATCATTTGTCTTTAGAAGATGTTTAGAAGATAATAATTAATTGTGCGTTTATTGTTACCTTGTTTTCCTGAAAAAATTTTGGGCCGACTTAATCAAATTCTGCTTGAAGTATTACTGTTATAAGACAGAAAGGGCGTTTGCAATAGTGTTTTTAATATTTTACTATTATATGTATGACATTTACAATTACTAAACCGATTTTGATGCGGATTTTTGCATATAATTCGGAGGAGTATTTAAGATTATGGGCGTTGAAGTTTTTAAAATTGTTGAGTAATTTTATGCTCTGAGGTGTATTGTATGAGGTGATTCATTGTAACGACACTAGATATTGTTGCCTCTACAAATTCCGAATTTCATAGAAATCTATTTATGAATTATCTAGCAAATACTTTACAGGCTGCAAGCAAAATGTATCTGCGTAGGATCAAAACCACTTCCTTTCTAATGTATCCCTAATTTATAGTCTTAAATATTTAAATAGAAACAAGGCAAAATTTACATTTACAATGGGGAGGCACTTGTTCGCAGGCAGTTGGTTTGCTTTTGTTGCTTGTTTGTAAAATAATTGTAGAGATATTGGATAAACTGGCTGGGAAGCGTCTTGATTTATTTTAATCCATTACCCACGTTTAAACCGCAAGTGCAAACAAACATTGAATGCGGTTTTCATTATAATATAATAAAATATATGCCTAGATCATACGAATGTAAACTAGTTGACCCGCCCCGGCTTCACACGAGTAGGTTTGACACTTGACAGATAGAGTGTTTTCATCAGATCTATACTTAACAAATCAAACCTCACAAATCCAACCTCATTTATGTCACATCAGGTAATTTTAAATAAAAAACTCTCTTGTAACTGTATATTCTCTTTAATTTGTAACTCTATTTTTTTCGTTCAGCGGTTCAGATTTCACGGGGTTATCCCTATCGCAAAGGAACCCTACGGCTTTTAGGGATAAAAAATATCCTTACTGTTAATTTCAAGTATTAGCTATAATAATATTCTTACAATCCATCAATCAGTAGTTTCAGCGTGAAGCGCGCAGACAGACAGACAAAATTTAAAAAAAAAAAACACTTTTTTGGTAAACCTTTAAAAATATAATTTTTTACTGTACAGAATTCGTTACAGTTTTGTTATACGTATGAATAGGTACAGAATATAGATTATTATTTTCAAGTAGCTACCTACCCATTGATTTATAAAGGTCACAAATAAAGTGTCTACGTCATTATAAACAACAAGAACCGTTTATTTTCCTTTTAGTTCAAGAGTTCTTTGAAAGGAAGACGAAACAAGGCTAACTATATAGTTAGTGTTGTTAACCGTGAACGTTTTCTACGTTCATTGAACTTTCTCAGAAAAATATTGGTGAAGAATTTTCCAACGGTAGCTACGACGGGTAGGTGTGAGATATTTTCATCTTTATATTGTTTGTTGAACTATTTTGATACAATGAAATGCGTAATGATTAATCAATAAGCGGAACTTTACCGTAATATATTTCGATTGTTATTATTAGTCATAACTACAGAACTTCATGAAATAAAAAATGTAAAAACACGTTACCTAATATCTTGGCTATTATGGCTTGGCTATATGACTTGCCTATTGACCGATAGAGGAAAAAACATCCTAGGTTAGTAGTACATACGGTACCTACCTGTTTCAAATAAACGTGTTTTTTTTAAATGTCAGTGCTGTATTTTAGTTTTTCCTTGATGCGAAGTAGAGTAGATAGATATAAATTATTCTGCCGTCCTAAAGCTAAAAAGACTAACTACCGAAACGCGGGAATCTAAAAAGCGGGAATTTATAAAGAAATGACGCCCTTTGATAACTATAAAGCTAACTAACTAGCTTTTACCCGCGGCTTCGCTCACGTTAGGTTCTATTTTTTAAATCCCTATTTTACCTCTTTCGGGGTTGAATTTTGAAAAATCCTATCTTAGCGAATGACAACGTCCTAATAGCTATCCGTGTGCCAAATTTCAGCTCGATCGGTCCAGTGGTTAGAGCTGTGCGTTGATAGATCAGTCAGTCAGTCAGTCACCTTTGCCTTGTATATATTTAGATAAACAACGTTTTCCATATTGCTATATCAAAAACTACAGCAGTAAAGTGAATACCGATTAATTACATGGATCGATAGAGATTTTTTTTAAAAAATCGTATTTGGCAAATGTTAGTTAACGATATTATAGCTTGAGGAAGGCAGTATTATAGTCTGAGAGATAATAGGTACTCATAATACGCGGAACAGTATTAAGACACCCCATTCATGAGCTTATCAAAGTAGTTAAAATGAGTCAGTGACCTCATCACGGCGTTACGACTAACGTGCACTGATAGAAGGCCAATGCTTAGCCGCGTGTGTTTACGACTCGACGTAGAATTCCGCGAATGATTGCGCTGTGATTCACTCGATCCCGTCGCTGCATCTTTGCCATACTATAAGATCACCGGTAAGCTTCTAAAAAAGGTGAAAAAGTGTAGTTAAGTCGATAAGATACCCACAGCTTCCTGTAATTATTGGATTCTTCTCGTTTATCTAATTAGATAAATATTGTTGATATGTTATGTAAACATGATTAAGTTGTCGCAATCTACTGCTTCGTAGATAGATTGCAATCCAAATGCTAAGTGGCACTAGTATCTACATACCTACTATAGTTCTTTCAACTCACGAGGGTGCGTAGATTATAGTTGTGTGCGTGTCGTATCTGTATAAGTGTGAGCGAGAGCTTGTTCGCGCCTGACCGCTCCCATCTAGGCTCCTGACAGGCTTGCACACAGCTGGTAAGGGCTCCATTATTAATTTTAAAAATATTTAAGAAACCCTAAAGGTTCATTGAAAAACTTAAATTTTAAATTGGTATTTAATAGTAATAAATAAATACTAACTTTAATGCCGATGAAACATTGCCAAAAGCGTGTTTATTAATAAAAAATAAATAAATTATGATATTAAAGAACCAAAAGTGACCCGAAAATATTTATTAATTGCTACTATAAATCACGCATAAATTGCGAAAATAAAAAAAGGTTATTATAGTGGCTTATAAAAGCTCGTCTAGATACGGCGCTGTCATGAATTCTGACTGAAATAAAATATTGGAATACTCGCAACGTGTGTTTCTTGCGGCTGGCACACATGTCGAATTTGGAAGTGCGTTTCTTATCGCAAGTTTTTGGTTCAAGTATATCCGATTTATATATTATTTTCTTTAAATAAAATAAAAATAAGTAGTCTCAGATTAAAATCGGGAACATGGATTAAAGGCAAAGGCACAAATCACGCGCGACGTTAACGTTTCCAACTCGGCATAAGTTGTATTACAATTAATACTTAAACACCAGATGATAGAATGTCTATGGGTCTAAAACTATGATCTGTTTCCATTGCTTTCTAATGAATAACAACTTCATCAATGAAAACAACTCCATCAGCAAGCGGCCTTCAAATTTATCTATTTGAAGTTGTTTTCATTGATGAAGCGGCCTTCAAATAGATTTTGAAGGTCGCTTGCTGAGCTGCTCTCTACAGTGGTTAGTGATTCTCGAGTCGCATTGAAACTCAACAATGTCTCAACAAATCTATCTAAAAACCTCAAAATAGCCCAACAGTTAAAGATGCAGACTGAAAACTGAAAGGACGTAGGTTCGAATCCCACCCGTTGCACTATTGTCGTACCCACTCCTAACACAAGCTTTCCGCTTATTTGGAGGGGATAGGAGGATATTAGTCAACTTCAGCTTGGCTAATGTTCTTTAAAAAAAAAAGACGTGTGGCACTCGGGGACTGCCGCGATAAAGCTATTGCATAGCATTTATTATCAACACCATCTAGCGGTGCGAGGAGTCCCGTGTTAGGTTATTTTCGTTACGGAATTTCTGGATTTGGTCTCCACGCTCAAGGCCCGCGATAGAAGCTATGCAATAGCTTAAAAAAATAGTATTTTGAGCACAAAATTTTGTAAAAACGTATGCTCAGCGTACAACCGAACGGTTTTAATCGCTCGTTGTGTGTTGCAGCCTTAAGAGGTCGGCCAAATTTGATGTGTGTGAGCGTGCTCAAACTGATATTCTTAAAGTGTGACGATTTGTCATGTGGGGGGAAATAAAATCAGAACTGAGTTACGACCTGTCGTTCGTGTTTTATGAAGTCAGATAAGTTTATTTTGTCTCCAATCCAGTTTTGTAAGAAACTATTCCGAAAAGTTGTGTAGGTACCTTAATAGTAGGTAAGTTCACTAGCAGATGCCCGCGACTTCGTTTGTGTGAAATAGTTTTTAAAAATAACATGGAAACTCCTTGATTTTCCAGGATAAAAAATGCTAAGCTTAATCATAATTTCCAGGTCCTCGACTATACCCTTGCAAAAAATAACATCGATTCGCAGCTCTATTGTAACGTGGTTTAAGGACAAACAAACAAACCAACAGACAAATACACTTACGCATTTATAAATACTAGATGATGCCCGCGACTTCGTCCGCGTGGATTAAGGTTTTTTTAATTCCCGTAGGGACTCTTTAATTTTCCGGGATAAAATGTAGCCTATGTTTTAAATCCTGGATTTGAGCTTTCTCCATTCCAAATTTTAGCCAAATTGGTTAATTCATTGTGGCGTGAAGGAGTAACAAACATACACACACACACACACACACATACACACACATACATATACAAACTTTCGCCTTTATAACTTTTTTTATTAGGATTAGTATTTAGTAAGGATTACTTACGGAGTAGGTACGGTTTACGAGAGTCCTTCAGTATTTCATGAAAACAAATGACAATGACCAATAGATAGGTATAAGGTGAACGAAGGGTTTCACATAAACCTAAGTTTCCAAATGATGAAACCAAGAATCAAGATTTAGCTACACTAAAATGCACGTACGCACGTGACATCACTCGGTGCGGTTCAACCGTGGCCCGTATGTGACTCATCCCATAATCTACATTCAATAAAATATATTTTACATAGTTATAGTTACTACACTTTAGTTCAGTACGGTCGTCAATTGTAACTAGACGTACAAAATGGTGAATAAAGTGGATTTCTTCGCGTTTGTGAGAAGAATGAGAAGGACTCAATGTTCTATGTGCCGTTCTAAGGTTGTTCCTTGTGCTAATTTACAAAATGGATCTGAGAAAGGGGTTCGTATATTTATTTATCAGAAACTAGTTGATGCCAGCGGCTTCGCTCGCGTGGATTTAGTTTGTAAAATCCCTCGGGATGTCTCTGATGTTACGGGACAAGAATAAAAAAAGATACCGGCCGAATTGATAACCTCATCCTTTTTAGAAGTCGGTTAAAAAGTAGCCTATGTCACTCTCCCGGATCTCCGCTATACCTATGCAAAAAATCACTTCGATACGTTGCTTTGTTGCGGCGTGATTTAAGGACAAACCAACAAACAAACACACTTTCGCATTTATAATATTAGTAAGGGTGGTTCACTATACAACTATTTTTGAAAGTCAACAATTATTCGAGGATATTTAATATTATGGAAGTGATGCAATTGAAAACCCTGAATAATAAAACTACAAGGGTCCCCAACGCGCCCTAGCTTAAGAAGAGCCCACGACAAACTTAGCTGGGCATTCTTTTTATTATCTCCATTACACGGGATGGGAGCGGTCAGGCGCGAACAATAACATACTTAGGTTAAGTTTTGGATCTATTTAAAGTATCTATCTAGGTACTTACGTATATTCACAGCAACTCAATTTATTTATTTACAAGAAGCTCCTCGTTACTAGTAGTAGTAGGTGCCTATATTATCTAATTTCATGTTATTTTTCCTGTAGTTGTATCTCTAAATTTTTATATAACATATTTTATTATAGTTTAACTATTAATTGCAAAGAATACATTTTAAATGTAAATGTATAGAAATCTTGGCCCTCCATTTATATTAAGTACCTACCTACTCGTACCATTTATAATTCAGTTGCGGCTGATTCAATTTAAACCCTTTTATAAAATTTCATTAGCAAATTAATTAAGAACAATACAGCTCAACAAAAGCGCCCGCATTGAATCCTATTATTATCTATACTATTATAATAAAGAGGGAGCGCGAATTTTGTGAGTTTGTATGTATGTCCGGAGCAAACTTTGGAACCACCGCACCTATTTCAAAAATTCTTTTACCAATTCAAAGGTACAATATTCCAGATGGTTATAGGCTATATATTATACACATAAAGTATTATGGCTAGATATTATGTGCAAATTTGTTAAGAAAGTCGGATTTTTTTTTGACTTTTAAACGTTTTCAAGGCGTGCGCTGGTTTATATACTGCTATTGGATGAAAATGATGTATGGGTGAATTGTTCCTCTTAAAGAGTTCTAAGAAAAAGTCTGCAATAGCATATGTATATCTTCTAAGAATAACTTATAATAACCATTTCTATCGTTCAAATTTTGATTAAAAATAATGAATTATTTTCGAAGCTTCTTTAACCGATGTGATGTCAATCTATATCTAAATAAATATGTTTATTATCGTAAGTATTTAATTTAGAACATATTTGCCCTTTACACTATACAATTTAAATAAATATCATAGGAGTTATCGGAAAATTATTATTTCCGCGCGACAAAATAATAAAATGATGTCGGCCGGTGGGCGGGGCGGTGCACGGGGGCGGGTTGCGGCGCGGGAGATTCTCTGGTTCCTGTGGTGATCTTATTTACAATCGTCTCCTATAAGAAGCTCTGTGCGATCAGTCCCGTAAAAACAAATATTTAAATTTTCAACCCGGACGAAGACGGCGCGGGCTTCTAGTATATTATATTATATATATTATATAATATTATAAATGCGAAAGTTTGTATGTTTGTTACTCAATCACGTCGCAACGACTGAATCGATTTGGCTGAAATTTGGCACAGAGATAGATTATAGTCTGGAATAGCACATAGGCTACTTTTTATCCCGGGAAATAAGAGTTCCCGCGATAATAAAAAAAACCTTAATCCACGCGGACGAAATCGCGGATACTATCTAGTCTAGTATTATAAATGCGAAAGTTTGGATGTACGGATGTTTGTTACTCAATCACGCCGCAACGGCTGAACCGATTTGGCTGAAATTTGGCACAGAGATAGATTATAAACTGGAATACCACATAGGCTTTTCATCCCAGAAATTAAGAGAGTTCCCGCGGGAATTACAAATCCACGCGAAGGAAGTCGCGGTCATCTGCTAGTAAATATTAAATCGTGAACGTTTTCTGATCGTTGTATAAATGTTAATAAATGTTATATATCAGTTGCATAAACGGTTGCGTCGATCGGAAACGGACATGGCCTGCCCCAACGATGTCGCCCACGGCCGCAGTCGCGTTGCACAATGCAATCTGTCATTATCGGCATAGGCCCAGATGCAGCAGCTAAAACTATCATATCTAAAGTAGGTACAGGAGGATAAAAAAAATCGTAATAATAATATTTAGACCTTGCCCACGAGATTACCGCCATGTGGGATGTTGATTGTCGTTTCGGTCAATGGTCTTATAATAAAAAGTTTCGATCAAAATCTTATGAAACTTTCGCTTAGTAATTGGATCAAGGGCAGGATACAGAAGGCGGTAGGGGAGAAGTGGCATGAAAGAGCCAGGTTTTGAAAGAGCCACTTGCAATATTTTAGTAGTTAATGAACGAATTTGGTTGGTAATTTTATTTTTAATTAGCAATACTGATTGCCCGTCACCCACAAACATTTGACAGTTCACCGAAAACAACGTACACCGGCACATGGAGTCAAAGTTTTTGGCAGTAAAAAGTAAGTATTTTGTTTCATTTAACTTGTTTTTTGGTATTTTATTGTAAACAAATATAGGCAAATGGATTTTAGATTGAGTTTTTGCATATATTTGGCCATTCAAATGTGTAAAAACTGAGTTGAAAAAGTTTTGATATTGTTGTTATTTTAAAGTTTATATTTTTTTAAAGAATAAGTCATGAAAGAGCTGGGTGAATGGGCCTTAAAAGAGCTGGCTCTTTCATAACCGGCTCTTTCATAACAATGCATTTGTTTTTTGGTAATAAAATAAAATAATAATAAATATCTATAAATATGCATTTTTTTTCATATATTATTAAACTATTTGCTTCAGATATTGCATTATGGAAAAGCCAAATCCATAAAAATGAAAAAGACCAAAAAAATCGGTAACTATTTTTCAAGTTAAGCAACTTGTAAAGGAAGCATATCTGTCATAGGGAATTTACCCCTTAAATTCTAATAAATTTAATGAAGACGAATTTTATCTTCATATGCCATCTGTCACAGTCTAACGAAGGTAATGAAGTGAACTTGGATAAGGAAAATATTGAAACTAACTTAAGATCAACACCTCCGCCTACTACAAAACCATTTGAAGCTCACGAAGAAAATGAGGTTGTAACAGACCAGATTATCAGACCATCTCCCCATTTAACCTCTACCCCTACGGTTGCGATTCCGAGTACTTATTCTTTCTTTGTTTAATTTTAAAGATTTTTATTAATCACACTTCACGTCACGTTATAAAGGTGAAAGTTTGTATATGTGTGTGTGTGTTGTGTGTATGTGTGTGTGTGTGTGTGTGTGTGTGTGTGTGTGTGTGTGTGTGTGTGTGTGTGTGTGTGTGTGTGTGTGTGTGTTACTCTTTCACGCAAAAATACTAGATATATATATAGAGAGATGAATTATACACTGGATTAATATTTGGGCTACTTTTTATCCCAGAAAATTAAAGAGTTTCCGCGGGAATCAAAAAACCTTAATCCACGCGGACGAAGTCGTAGGCATCATCCACTAAAAAATAATCTAATCTGAATAGTATGTTAAGATTAACGCGTTTGTTAAAATTACTTAAAATTAATGACAGAATTAAAAATTGCTTAAAAATATCATTAATTTTTAAAAAGGATTTGAAGGGATCGCGTTTTTGATTTTTTTTTAATAGTGCAATTATTATTATTTTACATAATTTTCACAATTACACTTTATAATACAGACTGGCTCTTTCATAAATGTTAGTAGCTCTTTCAATACCGAAATGTTATGAAAGAGCCGAAAGACACATTTTTTTAAAATGAATATTTCGTTGATTTTTTCATAGTGTTTAAGATTTTTTCGCATGAAATTACCTAGTTTAATAAATGAATAATAATTTAAGAGAAAAAAATCATCATTTCTTTCATTAAAAGTGTATTTTTTTGAGTCGTTTAGTAAACTGGCTCTTTCATGCCACTTCTCCCCTACTCCTTGAGACGGCACGCATTGTGAGGTTTCTCACTCTGGAGCCCTGACCATTGGCTGCCCATTTAATTGGTGCTTTGGGCCCACAACAAGTGGGACCCATTTAATTGTATTATTTTTGAAGATTGAGGCTAGCGCGGCGCCTTATCTGGGTCCGCCACTGCTAACACTGAACATAGTTATTCATCGACGCTATATGACTGAAATGAATCAGTTTAGTTAATGCCCAACTCAATTGATTGAGACGCCAGAATATCAATTAATTATTTTATTTATTCAATCCATAAATCGCAACCGTCTCTCAAGCTATCCGTCATTATCTGTAGATTTGGGACGCGTTCATTGCAGCTGTGCCCGCTACCCCGCTCTGGGCGCGGGCTGTCGATATGGAATCCGTAATGCGGGATTTATGATGACAGCGTCGTGACAACGGGACATTACTCTGAGTAATTTAAAATTAAATACCGGCATTTATCCCGGCGTTGGTTATATACGCCAAGATCCCGGCTGCCGGAAAAAATCTGCTCTCTTGTTCCTATGATATTCTACTAGTGATGAGTTATATACTCAAAAAACAAGCGAAAAAATTGTTCCGAACGACGAAGAGTTTAAATATATATAATACATATACATATATGTATTATATATTGTGGTGTACAGTAAAACACTTTGGAGTTTATGATTACACCACAGTACTATGAAATACCTAAGTAATTTTAAGTACATGTATAAATAAAAATAAAAAAATAAAATAAAAAGTATATGTCTCTATTAATTATATATGCGGCATAATAGTAATAATAGGTAAAAGTACAGTCAATATTGTTATTTTTTGTTGAATGACAGCCCTATAGTAGGTGAGTACCTTTATGTAATTTGAGTTATACGTAGGCAGACGCAAAGGTGTCAAATCTTAATAAGCAGCTCCCTAATAACGGTTTTTACTTCCTACATACATCCTACCTACTAACAATAATTTATTTATGAATAACCATTCAATAAATTGTTAGTAGGTAGGATATTGGCCGAATTTTTTATGTTGCGTCGTTTATCCTTACTTTAACGGGTTTTACTGAGTAGTTTATACGCAAATTAAGGTTAAAGTACAGACCCACTTTAAAAAAAATCTTATATCCTCATTTATCATTCATAATGAACGCAGCTGTTATTCATATAATGACAGATAATGGAGATTGAAGCTACCAGTTACCTACTAATTAGCACTGATTGAAGTTACAACTGAGAGAGGAATTGATCATAACTGGATTAATGCGAAAGAGGTACATCTGTAAATCATTCCATTTTCTCGCCGATAAGTACTCTTTTCGGGAATTTTCAAAAGGATCTCAGTCAAGGACTATCTTGTCAACGAATAAAAAAAAGGCATTGCGATCTTTTTAGCAGCTTTGACTAACAGGTCTTAATGTTGTATGACATGAATTATTATCCTTTGCGGTCCAATTATTCAGGTTTCAGCATAAAACCAGATAGCTACTATAAGCTCAGATATAACAGGACGCATTAGTGATGTTAGAAATGGTTTCGAGAGAAGTTAATAAATAATAATAATTACCTACCTACGGATTTATGTCTAGCCTTTTATGTACCCAACTAATGTTGATCTATCATCAACCGAGCGGCCAAATCAAAGAGTAGGTAGGGTGACTTCGCCGGTTACGCGACCAGGGTCAGTTACGCGACCACTAACATGACCTACGGCATTAAAACGAAAATAATAAGAATTCTATTCTTCTTTTCCAAATGAAATTCACTTAAGTAAAGAGGGGGATAGACCTATTAGTTTTACCTACAATAGTTGGCAGCTTTGTGTTTACCCGAAAGCAAACAAATCTTAGTTCAATCCGCCGCTCATACTTTCGGCGCGTACACGTTCCCAAAACAACGAAAAAAATAGTGAGTAAGTGATGCGTTCGAGGTAAGTAGATCGTGATGTATTTATTTGAGTCAATTTTTTAATGTTCTATTAAGTGGATATATATATGTTTTACGTTATTTGTACATTTATTACATGTAATATACAAAATCAGGTAAAAAAATTGAATGGTCGTTAACTGAAATTGGAATTAGCCAATAACTTCAGTTGGCGACCACCTGGCCGCCAATAGACATTTAGAAAGAAAAACATTTATTTTTATTTTTTATAGACTACAAATCTAATTCGGAATTTAATCACTTTCAATTTAATTTGTTTATTTTTATCCGTGTATCTTTTAGTTTACGACCACCAAATTATTATTATAAAACATCTTAAAATGTATGGGTATCAAGTGGTCGCCAACTAAAAATGAGCAAATTAATATGTGGGTTTACGACCATTTGCAATCACTACTTATAATCTTATCTGTTTTTTGCATAATGTAGGTGTTTAATATATAATATTTTCATTACAGATGTCCTCCACAAACCGTATTAGAAAATAACACCGGCTTATTCCCAAAGAGATCTGGAATGTGCTTTAAAAATATAAGAGAAGGAGGACACGGTATTAGAAAGAAATATAAAATGTATAACATCTCGAGATCTGATGATCTGATGATTTGATTCTAAACTTTTGTAATTGTTGTTTAAAGTGATATTTTTAATTTTGTACTTGTGTAGGAAAATGTATTATACTTGCTAAGATTCATTTAAGCTTAAGCTTGAATATTAAAGTGTACCTTTGATCTCATGAAAAAAATGTGTTTTAATAATTTATTATAATGTATGAATAATAAAGCATGAATAATAATTATTTTTTAAACATTAACACGTTCATATTTTTTATTTTTAATTAATCAAATTTAGTTTTCCCTAGCAAATCGAGAGGTCGCCAACTAGATAAGGGGGCAGTCGTCAACTAGCAAAAGTGGTCGCCAACTAGCATTTCACATAGTTTTTAAGATTTATTCAATTTAAAATGTTTTCACAACTGTAATTCTTATTTTTTTACGTTTAAATATAACTTGACAATATCTAGGACCCCGTCATATAACTTTAATACATGTGCTATGGGTGCAACATACTTAAATATTGACGTAAAGTTGAATATCCCGCTAATCGGTCGCCAACCGGCGAAATCACCCTACACTAAACTCAACTAAACCGATCGCGATGTTGAAAAATTTGTAGAAATAACTAGATCTTATCAAAGAACGTTAATGATGTAGGTAATAATTGTATTGATATCAGCAGAAAAAATTTAAAATTTCGTTACATTTCTCTAATTTTATTTTATCTATCGACAAAACATTTGCTTGCAAATAACTTAGCAAAACAACTACATAGGAATACGAAGTAATAATAATTTAGAGTTCCCGCGGGAGAACAGGCAAGATGGAAGCAGCTTATAAATTAGTGCGACTCAAACACATGCGGGCAGGTTTTTTATCGACTTAGGGATAATTAAACTGTCGTATGTTATATTTATTGTTGTGAACTAGGTACCTATTTAATTAAGTATCTATGCTGTAATAAATATACTTACCTAATGAAGACCTCTCGACCACAATGGTTCGAGTTGTCAGCTTTCAGATTCTGAACATACCCTCCAAGTGGAGAATCAATTGCTGCTAGTTCTCTGCAGATAGGTGGTAGTATTCCGTATTAGTGATTAGATTACTCTTAAATATATCTCTCTATTCAGCCTCTCAAGACTGGGGATCGTGATGACGTGTTAATATTTTGCGGTGGTTTTGGTCATTTGTAGCGTATCGTAAAAGCTAAGCGTGCCAGTTCTCTTATGTTGTTCTAAGTATCCGTGACCTTCCTCATGGTCTCTTGCTTATGTTTCCGCAATCTAAAAAAATTCCGATGTGGCGTGTGGAAAAGGAAAAACGAAGGATAAATTCAGAGCCACAAGTTGGCCTAAATGTTTTTTTTTAAATTTAAAAGGGCTTTGCTTATTTAGCGTTCTGTTGTTTCAGTGCATGGCGCGAGCACTATACGACAACATAGCGGAGTCACCGGACGAGCTGGCGTTCCGGCGCGGTGACCTGCTCACCGTGCTGGAGCAGAACACCGGCGGCAGCGAGGGCTGGTGGTTGTGCTCGCTGAGAGGGAGACAGGTAAATAGACAGTGTGCAACCAAACACTGCACCGTCAGCAGTTCACGCAATCATCAGGCCTCGTGCTCTTCGGGTTGTCCTTCGACGCGTACTCATTACATCAATATCGTTATATTGATATATTGAGTAATTATCATCTATCAAAGATACAGTCCATTAATCAATTTTAACTAATTATGTCTGCATACCCTACATATTTTGGTCCTTCGAGCCGGAAACGGTGAGTCGGTACAACACTAACTTAACGGTTTGCCGTTGATATACCTTGTCAGTTTTCGTAATGGCGGAGATTCTGGAAGATCTTAATATAATGCAAAGTGACTTTAGAGAACCTATCTAAAATGTAGCTATAAAGTCATGTTTATATACCAAACCTAATAGGGTAAATAAAAAAGTTTCTTAAGTTAGAGGTGGATCATTTGACATGCGATTGTTGTCGTCCTTTATAACAAAACATTTTTTGGAACTGATTATAAAGTTAGTTTTGTCTAAAGTATAACCTGCTCAAAATATGATGCATAAATGGCGTGATATGAAAATTATTTCTATAAGTATCATAGAACGATAAAATTGCTCCTACCACGTCTATACCATCCAGTTCTGATAAGCCACTCAAATTAAAGCAGTTGTCACGAACAGTTTTTTACAATTTGCATATAGAGTACAAATACAAGGATTTGCATTTTGCTTGCAATAAACTGCAGCTGTAAATGCGAAAATCGAGATCTTGTTTTGGTTGTCGCACGCTCTGAGGTCATCGCACGTCGTCGCTCACGACATGACGTGTTTCCATTAATAATAAACCTAATTGAATTTACAGAAACGAGCTGTGACCTAAAATTGAATAAAAAGAGGAAAAATAAAATATTCTTGTACTTATAAAGAACTTCACAGTCGTAAGATTTGCTTTAAATTCTCATAGATCGCCAATAATTTTTCTCACAAAATTATTGCAAGCTACCTATCATCAATGATATGATTAATTAATGCTTATAGACCAGTGTAGATAATTTTTAAAACGAAACAAAATAGTAGTAGGATGAAACCCATTAGAAAAGGAGGGGAATATTATAAAGATGAAAGGAAAAATAATTTACGGGCGATCTGAGGTCGGGAAGGGGTGGGGGTGAGTTTTTAAGGGGGAAAAACGGTTTTTCTCGATTTCCGGCAAAACTAAAAGTCCTATCGAAAAAAGTCAAATGGCAAAGTTGTAGGTAATAAAAAGATCTAAAACTTTTGTATTTACACTTTTTTCACATAACCTCAAAATTTATGTGAAAAATTCAAAAAACCAAGTTTTTGGTTTTTTATTTTTATCTTTTACAAAAATTATTTTTTTTTAACAAAATTTGGTGAAAACTAACCTTTTTATGTCCCAAATACGCTGTAATTTATTTGATAAAAAATATTTATTTTTTCACCTTATTTTGAATTAATATCGAAAAAAACACCCTAATTTTCAATCGAAAAGTCACCCGTCAAAATATCAGCTTTTTTCAAAAAGTTAGTATGTTTTCTGTTCGTTGAAATCTCTACTTTCCGATGGTGAAAAAAAAAATATATGTTACTACAGTAAATCTTCTCAGAAAATAATTTCAATCTTTAGGTTATGTTACGTTAAGCATACTATTTTTTAAAGAAAATATTAGATTTTAATGTTTGAGTTGATTTTCTTGAAGATAATTGTGACAAGTTTACTTAAAAAAATAAAACAAAAATTTTTATCTGTATCAATCAACTCAAACATTAAAATCTAATATTTTCTTTAAAAAATAGTATGCTTAACGTAACATAACCTAAAGATTTAAATTATTTTCTGAGAAGATTTACTGTAGTAACATATATTTTTTTTTTTCACCATCGGAAAGTAGAGATTTCAACGAACAGAAAACATACTAACTTTTTGAAAAAAGCTGATATTTTGACGGGTGACTTTTCGATTGAAAATTAGGGTGTTTTTTTCGATATTAATTCAAAATAAGGTGAAAAAATAAATATTTTTAATCAAATAAATTACAGCGTATTTGGAACATAAAAAGGTAAGTTTTCACCAAATTTCGTTAAAAAAAAATAATTTTTGTAAAAGATAAAAATAAAAAACCAAAAACTTGGTTTTTTGAATTTTTCACATAAATTTTGAGGTTATGTGAAAAAAGTGTAAATACAAAAGTTTTAGATCTTTTTATTACCTATAACTTTGCCATTTGACATTTTTCGATAGGACTTTTAGTTTTGCCGGAAATCGAGAAAAACCGTTTTTTCCCCTTAAAAACTCACCCCCACCCCTTCCCGACCTCAGATCGCCCGTAAATTATTTTTCCTTTCATTTTTATAATATTCCCCTCCTTTTCTAATGGGTTTCATCCTACTACTATTTTTTTTCACTTTTTATTATTTTTACAGGGATCTACCCTGGTCTATTAGTAAAAATTGGACTTTTAAAAATTAACTTCATGAAAACGTGAACGTTTACAATAATAATAAATAATTAATCTGTGTCTTTTAAATATTGTTTCGTAAATCTTAAAGATTAAATAGTAGGTACTAGGGTACACACTTTCACTGATGTGACTAATTTGAAATTAGGGGCAATGTTACTCTGGATTATTTCTTTTTCATCGATGTTGGTAGTCTGTGAATGGGTACTGAACTCCTCAGCAACTTACATCAGATAGGTAAAGCTTATCTGGGCTCATTAGAATGGTCTCAATGAGTAGGTGTTAGATAAATGATGATCGAGGATTGAGACTGATCTGATGATGGATCAGATGGTAATAGGATATCAGGTATATACCGTACATAGTCCTGCTAGTTGTAGCGGAATTTACAGATTCACATGTCGGGGTTGCTTTTTTTTCAATTTACATAATTTAATCATTGTGTAATCTTTTAGGGAATATGTCCCGGGAACCGGCTGCGGATAGTGGCGGGGGTGTTCGACGCCAGTTCTGCGATGCAGCGGCGGCGCACGCGCACCCCGGCGCCTGTCGCGCACCAGCCCCTACCGGCGCAGCAGTCGCCCGCCTTCACCAAGGTAAGCTGCTGTCTATATTGAAAGCCACTTAAATGGCTCTAACATCTTTTTTTTTTTTATTCGATGACAAGATAGTCCTTGACTGCGATCTCACCTGATAGTAAGCGACGATGCAATCTAAAATGGTAGCAGGCTAACTTGGAAGGGGTATGACAGTAGACATTCAACACATACCCCTAATCGGTTTCTACACGACATCGTGCCAAAAAAATCTTAAAAAATCCAAGAATTTGTGATAGATAAGCAGTAGGTAGCTCCGAGGATAAGTAGGTAAGCTGAAATGGCAAGGTCATGTTTGTGGAAAAAATACTTTTTTTCACGTAGGAGGGGAAATCCTCGTTGACATCCGAAACGACGGATAGTGTCGGACTCCAACCGGCTTGAACCTATCTTACCTCCAAACAGTATTGTTTCTGCTATATTGCCCTACCAACACTGCCGCAGTTTGTATCAAAATCTTCCTCTAACTGTCTAACGTTAGAAAATTCGGAAAATATGACAAGGGATGTTTTGAATTAATTTTGCCCAGTTTAATTTATAAAAAAATTGGAAACCTTAATATTTCGGGGAGGTTTGTGGGCCTGATTTTTATAATGCGCAATCTAGATACTTAGGTAATAGCGGTATTAAGTGCAGAGGACTTCGATTTATGGAAGGTACTTACCTAGCTAATTTTAAGTTGGTCCGATAACCTTGAAAATATAAATTGCTTATAAATTGTCACGTTCTTTCATTACTCGCTCTTTGAAAAGAAAACGTTTTTATAATATCCTTTTTATCGCAGCAGAATTTAAAACATAGTTTTTCTGAAGGAATAGTGATTAATACTTAGTATCTAGTAGGTTCTATCTTAGCTTATCTTATCTAGTAGGTACTGAATTGTAGAATTCAAATAAACCTAAAAAGTATAATATAACCTACTTCTATACCAAAACTTGTGGCACAATCACTTTGCTTGTGACTTCATCTCAAAAAATTTTGGCGTACCTTGTCGTTTTTCCAGTTGCAGTACGGTTTAAAATAAACACGTTTTCAATGCTTGCTTAATTTTTTTATGGTACATACTTACCTATCTATTACTTACCTACCATGGAAGAAGGAATACGGTGTCTAATCTTTGTTATTTTGTTTTTCTTCCAGATTGAAGAATGCTCCCATTACGACGTACCTCGCGCTCCAATGCCCGTACAGCGCATAATCGGGACATACGACTGTCCAAGGCTGGCCACAGACTTGTACGACGCGCCGCGAGCGCCGCGGCCGGCGAGTGCAGACTCCGCCTGTAGCGGCACCGGGTCGCTGACGTCAGCTACGTCGAGTGCGTCAGCCAATTCTGGCAGTTCCGCACACTCCGCCGCATCTGCGTCCAGCACGTATGACGTGCCGCGGACCCGCGCGCTACCCTTACCTTGTGATGCGGCGCTGGAAGCTCTTGAAAGGCTACAGGTGAGAATAGACAGGAAAACTGTGTTATACTTATCTTCGAAGATTCACTTTATATATTATTGGATTGGATTTGGAACTTGTAAATAGATCTGGGATTATTACCTATTTCTTGGACATTATTGTGGAACGTAGGTAATAAGCCATCTAGTTCCATCCTTGTGAGTTTTCGCGGACCGCACTGGGCAGGTCAGTGTTGGCAAACCCCCCACTAAATGACAATGTTTAACAGTGGGCATACCCTAACGGTTGTTAAAGAAAGCTTTCGCTTGCTTCCGTTTGTAGTAGCCACAATATGTAAATGACTATGATATGGTTGTGCGACAGGAGGAAGCATCAGCGGCGGTGTCGCGGCTGCTATCGTACGTGTCGCCGGGCTGGCGGCGGCGCGGCGCGTTGCGGCCCCGCGTGCTGGACGTGCGCGTGGCGGGCGCCCGTCTGCGGGCCGCCTTACACGACCTCGCAGTCTTCGCCGACGCTACGCTGGCCAACGCACATGATGCCCAAGACAAAGGTGCGTTGTGTTACATTAATGTTTTAAAAGCCTCAATAGCCCAACGGTTGAATTGAAAAAAGGTGCGGATTGAAAACTGAAAGGTCGCAGGTTCGAATCCACCCGTTGCACTATTGTCGTACATTCCTAGTACAAGCTTTCCGCTTATTTGAAGGGGATAGGAGGATATCAGTCAACTTCAGCTTGGCTAATGTTCTTTTTTTTTTTAAATTTAGTATAGTGTATAACTTTATAGAGATAAAACGCTTGATACAACCGTGCTGTTATAGATCGGAATACTTTTACTAAAATTATGCAGTGCCTGGTTATGACTATAGGCATTCTTAGCAACGGATGAACGCAACATATTTTTGATATCCAGGTATCGCAGTGAAGCTACGGCCGCTAGTGAAGGCGCTGAAGGACGCGGAGCGCATCACGCACGAGGCGACGAGCGCGCTGGACGCGGGCGACTGGGCGCCGGAGCGGCTCGAGCGCGACCGCGAGCCGACCGACGGCACGCAGGACGCCTTGGACCAACTGGTGGCGTGTGCGAGGTCCTTAACAGAGGATGTGAGGCGTGCTGCGTCCTTCATACATGGGAATGCTTCGCTTTTGTTCAGGTTAGTATAAAAAAAAAGCTTCGAACTCATTTCCCGTTTAATAGGTTTTAGGGAGGTTAGATAAGCGGTGATGACCGATGCGATAAGTAATTAAGATTTCGATCTCTTTTTCGGGAAGTCGGGGATTGAATCTGTATTTTCAGATTTATGTATGCGTTTTTCTTATTTTAACCGGCGCGGTGAAGGAAAACATCGTAAGGAAACATGCTTTCAGAGCTCTCTATAATATTCTCAAAGGTATGTAGGTCTGCCAATTCACGCTTGGGCAACGTGGTGGACTAGGACACAAGACTCCTCTCAAATGAGAGGGGCTAAAGCCTTCTCTTATGAAAGGTGTCCTGCGCCCAATAGTGGGTAGGCTATGAGTTGCGATGAATGTAGGTTTTCTCATCTAATTGAAACAATTTCTAAATGCCATTATATGTATTATGCATGCAGGCGATCGCCAGCAGTCCCGGAACACGAATGGACTGAGGAGTACGACTACGTGCGACTGGAGTCCAGAACCGCAGTGGGCAGGCGGAACGCCGAGATCCGCGCCGCACTGCCCGACAAACTGAGAGCTTCCTTCGACGCACTCGTTCGAGACGCGGACCATGCGGGCGAGGTCAGTATTTTACCAAATTAAGAAAATTATCCTTCTTCTTTTATCACCCGGAGACAAGTCTCTTGCGTGGACTTGGTCTTGCACCGCCTGAATCCAGCAGCTCTCTACGACTCGATTGATGTCGTCGGTCCACCTAGTGGGGGTCTGCCAACACTGCGCCTCCCGGTGTGGAGTCACCACTCCCAATATCCTGGAATCCCATCACCCATCAGCTCTTCGCCCCGCCCATTTTCACTTCATTTTCGCGACTCGCTGAGCTATGTCGGCATTTGTATAAAATTTATTGCATCGGTATACCCACTATTGGCTAAAATGCATTGTTGCAGAAGAGACCCAATAAATTCAACCAATCACCACGATTGAGAGCAATGATTAATGCAGCTTCTGACCTATTTTTTCCAATAGTTGAAAATGATTGGTCATTTCAGGTGAGCGCAGTAGCCGCTGCCACAAGGTTGCCGCCAGACGATCGGCAGCTGGCGGCATTCTACGCGGCTCAAACCGCCACGTACGGCGCGCACCTCTCCACGGCCGTCGAAGCATTCCTGCGGACCATTGAAATGGGACAACCTCCCGATGTCTTCCTCGCTCACGGCAAATTCGTTGTTCTGAGCGCTCATAGAATAGTTCACGTTGGCGACACTGTGCACAGGTTAGTTTCCTTTAAATCCACTAGACGTTTTGATGCTTATATCCCAGCGGCTGCCTGCGACTCGCTTCAGATCATATGTCCACTGAGCGGGAGTTTTTTTACTGCGCTTTCTGGTCCGATGTTGGTTTAGTAGCATCTTTAAACCCCAAAGTCTACCGGGTTTTCGCTCTTATATGTCCATTGCCACTTTAGTTTCGTAGCTCGACGAACAATGACGGTAACTTCGATTTTCTTAAGGGTCTCCTATTTTTTTGACATTTTTCTTGCAAATACTACGTTTAAGCATATTGGGCCGTGCACCAATTCTTCCGAGAATGTTCAATGCTTTGTCTTACAACTAAGACAAAAACAAATTGAGCATTAAAATGTTTTAAAATGTTCCTGTCTGATTGATGCTTTTTTGCAAACGATCAGCTGACATTTAGGCCATAATCAGTGTAAAGATTCTTATCATTGTGTGTGCAATTCTAAATGCTGATCCTTTTATTGCAGGAGCGCACAACACGCCGGTCTCAAAGCAAAGATTCTTCGCTGCTCCGACGCGTTGTCCGACGCGCTAGCTGCAACGGTTGCGAAGACAAAAGCGGCTGCGTTACAGTTTCCTTGCGCGAGCGCTGTCGCGGATATGGCCGAATCCGCCAGAACGCTCGCTTCGAGAGCCCAGGACTTGCGCAGGGCTTTGATAAGAGCTGCGGAACCTCCCCAGGACTCAACTCCAGCTACCACCGTTCCTCCTTCGTCGACTACAACGCCCATAACTCCGTTGACTCCCATCGCACCACACAGCATTGGCACGCCGTCGCTTCCCGTGTTATAAGCTGTATAAGACTTATAGCTGAGTTGAAAAGCTGTGATCGTAGGCTTAGCTGAAGCGTTAAGAAGCCTGACCATAATGCTACAGAAGTAGTAAGGTCGATACGCTATGGTTCAAAAGCACAAATAGGCTTTGTGGTATCTGGGCCTTTCAAGAATTTCTTGAGGGCCATGCTGCAAGTCAAGAGCTAACATAGGATAAAGCATAAATGTTCCTTTTAGCTTGGCAGAGTACATTAGATGATAATGTACCGCTGAAAATGTTGAGAAATCTTAGACTTACGGATGTTTACTGGAGACGTTATGTTTTGTGTTGGTTTGTTGCTGCTAGATTTGGAACTGATTTTAACGATTATTGTGTACTTAAAGTGTGGCGACAAGTGTTGGCTAGATTTAGATTTTGGTTCCAATATTGATTGTGAAACGTGCTGGACACTTAACATCTTATTATGACCTATTGGATTTTGAGGCTGGTATACCTCTTTAAGGCCATGAATAGACGACGAACTTTTTGAGCGTCGTGTCTCATTTTGATGGATTTAAAAATGCGCCTGGAAGTGTCCGTCGTCTATGCAGGGCTTAAAATATATGTAACCAAAGACAAACGATTGCATAAGACGCACATTATATCGACGTATACTGCCAATAAAACGAATACACTAAACAAAGTTTCTATTAATATTAACATTTTTATATTATACAATAAAATGAAGGCTGCCGTTAGTTTAATTTGGATGGTTTTCGAATTTATATTATACGCAAGTTTTAAATTGCTGGATGCTCATTTGCTGTAGTGAGTTGAGTTATCCGTCCAGTTTTATACAATATGTATTTCAATTTGTAACAAGTATTATATATGTAGCGTATGAATTTATGGCGAGCGACGCAAGTCAATTTTAACACGAGGGCGAGTCGAGTAAGGCTAGCGCACACCAGTGGACGGCAGGGGAAAGTATCAAGGAGGATCTTCTGCCCACCAGAGCACACTGATGTGAAAAATCCCCTGCGTTACTGTGAAAGGACTTAATGTTTGCAGACTTTCTTTGACACGGCGTCAAAGACAAAAATTTTATTCAAAGTAGGTAGCAATTACACTTTTTGAAAGTCACAACAAATAGCAAATACAATGTCCGACAACAATAATCTCAATAAAAATAAAATCATAAGAGTAATAAATAAAAACAAGTTAAATTTAATTTCATTAGAGGAGCCGTCCAAGCATCCCTATCCGATGTGTAATCATCCAAACTATAGTAACCTTTTTTACATAGGTTTTTCTTAATGTAGCCTTTAAATCTCCCTTCTGCACGCCACACGTCACCGCGCATAATGACGCTCCGGTATGCTCTTTGATACGGCAGAGAAAAATCCGCTGCGATACTGCCGAGATCGGTTTCCGAAATGATCGGTTGAAATATATACTTTATTTCGATTGGATAAATATAAGTATAAAATATTGATCGATAAAAAAATACTTTGCCGTCATATCCACCGATGTGTGCTAGCCCTAAGTCGATTACTTTTTATTGATGATCGTTTTACATAATTAACTATTCTAATATTGAAATGCTATCGTGAGTAAGATTAAGAGAACTTGATTCCTTGAACAGTACTAATAGTCTTCTTAACTTGTAAAGTAATATATCTAACAAATTTTAAATCAATTTTATCCGAATACTAGGACTGATTTTTTATTAATTTTAAATTCGGCTCAATTATCATTACTTCATTAATAAATACTAAATTAGATGTTCATCACGCAACCTGTTATGGCAATGTCTTGTTTCAATAAATATAAGGTCTGAAGACTTTAAGAACATTATGGATACGTCTCACACGCATGAGTTCATAATTTTCTCAAAGGTGTGTGAAGTCTCCTAATCTACACTTGGCCAGTGTGGTAGACTAACTGTGGTCCAAACCCTTCGCATTCCAGAGAAGACCTGTGCCCGGTACATCAGTGGGCCGCAAGTAGATGCAACGTGTATATCCTAATCTTTTGTGTTGTTTAGAGACGTTATTTCACCAACGTTCCCTAATTTTACAGGCTACCTAGGCTGCGTTAGGTGACGCTTTCTGTCAATTTTCAAGAATCCTTAGAATCCTTAGAGGTCGACTCGGGCGTTACTTACACATGAAGTTTCTCAAATGCGAGCGGCAAGAAATAGTTTGCGATTATCCTATGAGAAAACTTTCCATACAATTTTCGCCGGCGATTATACATTGTACATACACTCGTATCAGTTAACCAATGCTCGAATACGAGTGCCGGAAATTTCGCTCGCATGCGAGAAACAGCCATTCAGGTGGAAATTACATTGAGTAAGGGATTGTGTTTAGAGCTACCTACGTAAAGACACTCCTACTTAGGGAATCATTTAGGTATGATTGGTGTAAACTTGCATACTTTTTCGTATACGATAAATTGTGCTACCTAAATCATCAAGTGAATGACGTTTATTTTAAAGTGTCTTCTCAAACGAGGTGGCTAGAATAAAATCAGTTTTCAATTCCAATGCAACCTATTACGTGGCATATTTCAATGCAGGTATAGTTTTTTCAATTCACGAGGGCATGCTGCTCATTGTGAGTGTCGTATCTGTATAAGTGGGAGCGAGAGCTTGCTCGCGCCTGACCACTACCACCTAGGCTCCTGACAGGCATACACAGTTACGCAATGTAAAGCGCCCGTAACTTCGTGAGATAAACATACTATATAAATTGTATTGGCGTTGAAATATGATCTTCCCGTATGAGAATAAACTTAAATTACCATATCCTTGTTCTACAACTGCCTATCTCCATAATGGTCGGAAAGATGCTAACGGCCTATATTCAATCTATCATTCAGTCACCCAGCAACGTAATTGTTACCAGTAAAAAATTGTATGGAATTTTTTGACAAATAGCAAAGTTGCTAGGTAACTTATTATCAGATTACAAGATGGATTCAATATAGCAAACAATATCACTGCAAGGAATTTTTAGTCAACTAATGCCCTATTTCCAGGTCTTAAACTGTGTTATTGACAAACAATCAAAAGTCTACTGTGACATTATATATAGTTATGAAACTCAATTTTATTTTAGATCGCATTTCACATCATTTATGACCTAAAATAAAATTGAGTTTCATAACTTTGCAACTAACTTTTTTTTTTCTTTTATGGAACAGATACCTTTTTTGAGTTGTCTCACTATTGATTTGGGTATGCGATGTTTTGTGTTAACACAGTCTTGAATCAGAACCAATTCGTAGGCTGTGACAACTATAGTGCAGTCCTTTGACCATTTAGCCAGGACTTGGCAAGCGCACGCATTCCCCTCTGCCGAAGTACATGTACAAACGTACGGTTCAGCTTGTAAGTGTGACAGCTTTTGAGTTAGTGTGCGTTCATAGAGACATTAAGTATTTACAAGAGTATGCGGAAGTGAGTAAATGTGTGCTGTACGTGATTACCTCACCTTCCGCAGAAAGTGGCAGAATATATTCAGTACTAAATCTGCGTAAAGGCAAGTCCTTTTTGAATCGTTCAATGTGCAGTCTGTAGATGTCACAGCCTAAGAATAGATTCTTTGACGTTGGTTGTTTTTCAATGATAGTTCCAAAAATGTTCACTTAGGGCGTAATAATGATTGTACGTGTCATATATTTTGTATTTTATAAATATTGTAACAGTTTGCCGTAGATACGATATATCAATGTAAAAAGCATGTTGTATATTAGCAATGTGTAATATATTTCCTAGATGTCGTAGTTTAGTTAGGTATAGATGAAAATTGTACAAATGCATATTATTAAAAATAATAATTTTATTAATGAAATATAATTTAATCATCTTGTAAAACGCAATCAAGTAAATATACAAAATTTTCGTATTTAAAAAAAATCTTTTATTTACGTCACCACATACCTAATATTGTGTGTACCTAATCTATCCTTAGATTAGAAAAATGCAACTAATACTTTTATAACGCCTATGAATTAATTTTAATTATTAAGTTATTGATATACAACATAGAACAGCTTACATGCTCTAAAATCTCTTTTCTTAAAGATGTTCTTTTGATAAAGTTACATCTCTAATCGAAATAATAGTCAAATAACAATATAAAAACGTCATTTTTTAGATATAGATCATAGCTCGAAATATGGTTTTGGTAGTTATCGACGTTATAGCTTGAGGGAAATTAATCTATTAATTTATTGTTAAAATGTGTGCATACTGTTTGGCTAGTTTTTTTGTTCACTGTATTGCACTGCAGAATAGATTGAGGGTAGTTTTGATTTTAGGGCAAGAGATTTTAACCATTTGACAGCAACTAATACAAAACTTAGCTAAATCATTTGACCATGTAATAGCAGCAAGCTAAAACAACAATAATAATAACTAACGAAAGTATTTTAACTAACGTTTATCAATTATTCACTTGATTTATAATTCAATGGGACAGTTAAGGGCACGATCTTCGCCTATTTTTTGCCTATTTTTTGACATTTTTTTTTTTAGTTTAACTTTGATATATTATAAATACAACCTGAAAAACAATTAAAAACTACACTGTTTTCGGAATATTATTTGATCGAGTGAAGTTCAAAATATGGACTTTTGAACGGTAAAATAATTTAGGACGTGTATTAAACTACAACATATATTTTTAACCTATCAAAACAAAGAATATTTGATTGTTTACTATTGAATCAAAAACAGGCTGTTTTCGGAGATCCTGCCGTTAATAATGGATATTAATTTATCTCACATGTATAACGTTATGTTCAGGTGTGCTCAAATTGCAGCATGTATTGTTGCGCAAGTTTCTCTTGCTCACTGTATTGCAGCGCGGGATGGGATGAGGGTAGTTTTGACTCGGAAGCGACAGCGTCTAATCTCGCCGTTCGCAACCGAAAGGATGTTTCTATGGCTTTCGATTGAAGCTCGGAGTTCTGCGCTTCTAAAGCTTCTTTAATTCGTTGCCTTTCCAACTGAAATAAACACAAATTATTATTTAAATAAAGTGTGCGACCAAGAAGAACAGTACTGTATAGTTTTTTTTTTTTAATTGAGAATCTTATCTTATTTCCTATTATAATACCTATTATAGATGCGAAAGTTTGGATGTTGGTTACTCAATCACGCCGCAACTACTGAACCGATTTAGCTGTTTGGCACATAGATAGATAGGACATAGGCTACTTTTTATCCCAGAAAATAAGAGTTCCTGTGGGAATGTTTTGACGACCTCCCTGGCGCAGTGGTGAGCGCTGTGGTCTTATAACTGGGAGGTCTCGGGTTCGATTCCCGGCGGGGCAATTTAGTAATTTATTATTTCTAAATTGTCTCTGGTCTGGTGGGAGGCTTTGGCCGTGGCTAGTTACCACCCTACTGTCAAAAACGTGCCGCCAAGCGATTTAGCGTTCCGGCACGATGGCGTGTAGAAACCGATTAGGGGTATGGGTTTAATTTACACTGCTATACCCCTTCCAAGTTAGCCCGCTACCATCTTAGACTGCATCGTCACTTACCATCAGGTGAGATCGCAGTTAAGGGCTATCTTGTCATAGAATAAAAATAAATAAAAAAAAGAATCCAAAAATACTTTAATCCACGCGAACGAAGTCGCGGGCATCAGCTAGTCAGCTAGTATTATAAATGCGAAAGTTGGGATGTTTGTTACTCAATCACGCCGAAACACAACCGATTTGGCTGAAATTTGGCCCAGAGATAGATTATAATCTGGCATTACACATAGGCATTTTCCTTATTTATTACATTATCCCGGAAAATTAAAAAGTTCTCGCGGGATCAAAAACCTTAATCCACGCGGACGAAGTTGCGGGCATCATCTAGTAAATTAGTCGTATAATAGTTAAATAGTTGCTTACTTTGGCAGTTTCCAATTGATACTTCAACAGTTTTAGCTTCAATTTCACTACATCCTTATTTTCATGAGGTGCGTAAGACCCAAAATGGCTAATTGACTCTGAAAATTAATAAATGTAAATCTATTTTAGTTCTACTTTCGTGAACACATTTTTTGTTAATGCTGCTGAATTGCACTGTGTGCTAACAAGAGTCACTATTTATTTAAATCATTTTGAGTGAATCTTCTGTACTACTAGGTGCTAGGTACCACACTTAAGTGCTAATACATAATCTAAATATATAAAAGGCAAAGGTGACTGACTGACTGACTGATCTATCAACGCACAGCTCTAACCACTGGACCGATCGAGCTGAAATTTGGTATACAGGTAGCTGTTAGGACGTAGACATCCGCTAAGAAAGGATTTTGGAAAATTACAACCCCAAGAGGGTTAAATAGGGGGTTAAAAAATCGAACCTAACGTGAGCGAAGCCGCGGGTTAAAGCTAGTTTATTATATTTACCCATTCCAGAATCACCATTGAGAACCATACAGAGTGGATCGGAGCTGTCATCATGTTTTTCAGGAGGTTCGACTGGCACTTCCGGGAATTCCTCATTATCATCGTCACTGTCTCTATCCGAACCCATGTCAGGCATTGGTTCTGTCTTGAACTCACGTTTTATCTATAACATTTACAACAGAAACTTAATTATGCAATGTATTCTTATGGAATAATAATATTTCTTATGGAATAAAACATATCGGTCGCCGAAAATCGCGCCCTGAGTGTATTGCCTGTTTATACTACAACCATGGCCCAAGTATTCGACAGCGCCAAAATTAGGAATTTGTTTATAGTTTTGATCAGTTTAAGCAACTATTAACCTGCAATATTCGACATGTATTAAAAATTTATTAATATTTTTAATATTATAAGAAAATTTTGCTTATGTATAGGTGAAAAACTTTAATAAAAATATGTTCTTTTTAAAAAAAATCATATAGAGCTTTGTTGCGGTGTGACTGAAGAATAAACCAACAAAAACACTTTCGCATTTATAATATTGGGCTCAACATGCTCTCTTTATTTAATTAATTAAAATTTAATTAAGTACCTACTTTAACAGAATTTGCACCAAATTTTTCATTAACTCCATCTTCTTGGTGGTTTTTTCTCCCAAAACTTCTGTCATCGTGATTTTTAAAGAAGAAGTTTCTGAATTGAACTCTATTGGCCAGTCTTTTCATGTTATAAAACTTTGTGCGTAACATTTTATTGGTCCTCTGCTGTGGACTCAGTTTGTTATACCTCTTTGTTATCTGAAATACAATATAAGTTTATAGTCAGGCTAAATAAATCTCTATACTATCACTATCACACTCTATTTAGACGATAAACAGTCAAGTGCGTATCAGGCTACGCGTAGTGTAGGGTTCCATAGTTGCCCATCACAGATTGCATATTTAGAAGGGAGTACATAATAATATGTAATTTTCATCATAAAATATTTTGCAATAACATTAATTCATCAACCTTCTTAAAATGTTGCACTTCACACACCATTAAGAACACTAGCTATAGAGAATTGTTAGGCATGCGGTTCCCTCAGGATTCACGATGTTTTCTTTTACCAATAAAACAAGGGATATTTAGTTGCGAAAAAGACATTGTGTGCCTGGGATTGAACCCTGAATCCCCCTAAAAAGCACTACGCCTGGGATTAAACCCTGAATCCCCCTAAAAAGCACTATGTGCCTGGGATTGAACCCTGAATTTCCCTAAAAAGCACTGTGCGCCTGGAACTGAACCCTCACTACCTCTAAAAACACTGTGTGCCTGGGATTGAACCCTGAATCCCGCTAAAAACACTATGCCTGGGATTAAACCCTGAATCCCTCTAAAAAGCACTGTGTCTGGGATTGAATCCTGAATCCCCCTAAAAAGCACTGTGTCTGGGATTGAATCCTGAATCCTCCTAAAAGAACTGTGCCTGTGACTGAACCCTGAATCCCCCTAAGAAGCACTGTCCCTGGGATTGAAGCCTGAATCTCCCTAACAGGTGGCCAAAGGCCGAAGAAGTGGCCACATGTTTAACATATACATTCTATATCTGAATCATTATTGAAGATGTATAATTATGGTTGCTGAAATGTTATTTCGTATCTTTAAAATATAAATATGTTACCCTTGCCCACGCACGATTTTGTATCTGCACAGCTTTCATAGAGCAGCCTTTCCCTCGAAACAATATATTGTCCCTTTCATCTCGAACACACCTTATCAGAAGACTACATTCCGCCGGCGAGAAGTTAAGCGTTCGTACTCTAAAAGGCAAGAGAATTAAACTTTTAATCTGTTAAAGAAATTAATTCAAAATGCTTTTTATTTCACTGGTAGATGATTATATAGATGATATACATACCTTCCTCTTTTTTTAGGAACAATGATTTCAGCTTCTGAAAGTAAAATATCAGAGCTGTTAGTTTAAAATCAATTAAGTTTAATTAGGTAGGCTTAGGTAGTTTAGCATAGGAAAAAGTTGTATTAGGCATGGTAAATGGATTGATTTAAAAATATTTTTTTAAACTTGTTTAATAAGTAGAAATAAGGACTATACCCTCGGATTCGTCAGATTGATTATTTGCATTGTCATCAGAGTGGTTTGACATATTGCTGACATTTTCTTCCTCCATATCTGTAAAAATAAGATAAAAGTGAATATTGCTGAACAGGCTGGTGGCTTCCTTTACTTTCCTAGAAATCCATACAGACAAGTTGTAAGCAAGAGTTAGAAAACCATATTGAAAAATGTGTACCATTCGTTGCTTGAAAACTATCCTCCTGAGGAACTTCAGTCATACTGGCACTTGTGCTATTTTCATTGCCATCCATTGGAACTGAAGCCAGACTTACATTTGAGTCATTTTCATTGATCATCATTACTATTTGAGTCAGCACACCATTTAGGTTTGTACTTTCCACATCTATTATGTTTTCTGCCACTTTCTTTGCTAACCTTTTCAGGTTAAGCCATTTTGTTTTTAAATTATCAGGAGTTCTTTTATACTTGAAGCCTCTTTTATTAATTTCAGTGCATATTGTGGCCCATGCTTGATCTTTCGCATGATTAGCTGCTGTATTGGTGCATTTATTTAAAATTATATCTTTATGTACTGTAACTAGTTCCACCAAGGCTTCCACTTCAGCTTTACTGAAATTGCGACTTCTGTTGCTGCACCAGAAAAAGAATAATTTTTAAATAAATGGGTAATTATTTTATATTACATATGTATCGCTTAGCTTACATAGATATTGACAAAAATAGCTCAATTATTAATTTTCTGTTAAATTATTACTGATAGCATAATTACAGTAAGTACATAACAATTAATAATTTACACTTACTGAGAAATAAAAACAGAACTATCATCTTGATTATCTTCTTCCATATCTCTAAAATTTGATTGTATTTGAGTCAACACACCATTTAGGTTTGTACTTTCCACATCTATTATGTTTTCTGCCACTTTCTTTGCTAACTTTTTCAGGTTAAGCCATTTTGTTTTTAAATTATCAGGAGTTCTTTTATACTTGAAGCCTCTTTTATTAATTTCAGTGCTTATTGTGGCCCATGCTTGATCTTTCGCATGATTAGCTGCTGTATTGGTGCATTTCTTTAAAATTATATCTTTATGTTTTTTAACTAGTTCCACCAAGGCTTCTACTTCAGCTTTACTGAAATTGCGACTTCTGTTGCTGCACCAGAAAAAGAATAATTTTTAAATAAATGGGTAATTATTTTATGTTACATATGTATCGCTTAGCTTACATAGATATTGACAAAAATAACTCAATTATTAATTTTCTGTTAAACAATTACTGATAGCATAATTACAGTAAGTACATAACAATTAATAATTTACACTTACTGAGAAATAAAAACAGAACTATCATCTTGATTATCTTCTTCCATATCACAGACCAGAAATCCATATGTCAGTACCTATCAATTATTTTTTGTGACATAAAATGTTATTTTTTATTTTTATTAAATGATAGAATTGCTTAATTAATTTTGCCACTAAAGTAATGAGTAGGGTTTTTCTTTTCACTTCGTAAGTTCGTTTTTAGGTTTTGCAGCATTTTTATATTTTGCAGGCTAGCGAAAAGAAAAGTCAAAGAAGCAACCACAGATTAATATAGATATAAGTCTATGGCTTAGCACAGGCCCAAGACACGGAGCTGCCCGCGAAATTCAAATTTAATTTGGTTTTTCGCCATTTATAAACGAATACGACAAAGGAGGCTTATGGTATTCAAATTGCGATAATGGCAGTATCATCTTCACAGGTTTATATACTAATCTTTACGTACAAGTATCCAGTTTAAGAAATTAATCAAAATAATGACTAATTTGTGAGTAGCTCACGTCAAACTCATTATTTTGACTAATTTCTTAAACTGGATACTTTCACTGGATACTGCCTATTTAAAAATGGCTTTAAAAATTAAGAACTTTGCAAATAAAATAATTCTTAAGATTGCTAACAGTTCTCGACTGGTCGTTGGACATTCGAACGAAACTTCAGGATAATTCAGAACAGTAACCGACACTATCTAACTGAATACACTTTAATCATCGCCGACATATATTATGTAGTATCCATCATCTTTCTTTTCTTTTCTCATAATATTCATTTCTACCATCACGACCTTATTTTGTTTCAACAAAAATTAAAAAAAAAAAATTGAAAAAGTAGCCAAAGTAACCCGCCGTTACGGTATGTCAGAGGACATTACTAAAAAAAACCTATCTCCGTGCCAAATTTCAGCCATATCGGTTTAGTGTGGCGTGATTGAGTAACAAACATCCATCCATACCACAAACATATAAGAGTAAGCAGACCTAACATAAGAAAAAATTGGCGTTCCAATTACGCCTACATACAAATCTCACGCACACATTGACAGTAAACAGAGCCGGACTTCGAAAAGCGAGGTTCAGCGAGGTTGAAGGGACTGGAGAGTATTTAATATCTGTAATTTGAAATAATATGGAAACTACGGAAAGTTGCCATCAAATTGTAGGTTAAACCCTTATTTTACATTCTGTAAACTTAATTCTATAAATTAATTCTTAATTATGAAAATGGATTCTAATGTGCTAAGTTTCGCGGTTTTGTAATCAAACAAGTAATAATGTTACACAATAATATTTAATAAAATAAAACAAAACATGATTTACAAAATCTACCCAAAAGATATATCTATTAGATAAATAAAACAAAATCAAAAAGCAACTTTTTCTCTAATATCTTTTAGAAATACAAACATTGACAATACGATAACATCAACAGTAGTTTAATTAACTCTTACATTCTATTCAGCCTGTATCACTCATTTCAATAACCTTATTAGAATAGTATTACACATTTTAAACTTATAAAAATAACAAAATAAACCATATGTCTCAGTCTTTTCAATAACGTAATAAGGAATAGTATTACTAGGCTGTAAATTTTGCAAGTCCATCAAAACTTGATCTCCAGCAGCTTTTCTTTCTACTGGACCTTTTACTGATGATGTAGACATATGCTGAAAACAAGAGTAATAAATTATCAGTTGTCTAGTATTAACAATTTAATAGGTAATACAAATAGGTACACAGCTATATATGTATGGGTATAGCTGTCAATATTTACGTTTAAATGGCAAGATGTTTTGGGTTGGTACCTAAATATAAGAACAACTAGAAACTTACTTGTAATGATGAATCAAAAATCATTGGGATTGCATTAGAAGTAAGGACGGTACGAAAACCACTGCAATCCACTAAATGTGCTTCAAAATGTTCAGAACATAGCACACTCGATGTTTTGTGCTGCCAATTTTTTTTATTCGTCTGCATCAACCAGGCATTTTTTATATTTTCATCCTTTGGAAAGCTGAAAAATGATTTAATTTTATAATTTATCCTTACTTTTATAGAAATAGAAATAGAAATATTTTATTTCAAATAAACTTTCACAAGCACTTTTGAATCGTCAATGAATCTACCACTGGTTCGGAATGCCTTTCCCGCCGAGAAGAGCCAGCAAGAAACTCGGCGGTCGCTCTTTTCAAAAAAAAGTAAAAATTTTACAATATTTAATGAAACTATGCTATGTATTGCTTCCACGATTAATTTTCCTAAGTCCAATACAATACAAATAAAAATTAATACAATCCAATACATCTTAAAACAGGCAGGCAAAAACAGACTAATTATTTAATCAAAATATACCCACTAAACAAAACTTGCGCCTGAATACGGCCCTGTCAAATTGTACAAGTATATGAAACGACAAACAAGATCCTGATATTAATTAATTGATAAATATTGCAACAGGAATATATTAGAACCAAAATTACTATAACTGTCTACAAGTTTTGCGTAAGTATATAATAATTAGGGACTGCTTCTAAAATGCCGAACGATTATTAATAATCACACAGTAAGCATATAACCAAATTACGAGTCTATAGCACATCAAAACTTACCGATGAAAAGTAATTGCAGGTGTTTTCCTATACGGAGAATTGCCACACAGAGGTGCACAACACTTCACAATTTTATTTCAGAATTTTTGATTCTTTAGACTCGATTTTAAAGCAAATTTAAAAGAATAAACAACTCGCAGGTTATGTTGTTGTTTTTGACAAATTGACATATTGCACCATACTGCTCTTATTTGTAGCTTACGAATTGCCTCAAGCTCAATTATGTTTATGAGTGCGTAAGTGTTGCAACAACAACAGTAAAAGAGATAGAATCATATATTTTTTGTTGGAGAGAAGCAAGCGAAGATATTATTTATTCGTTTAGATGTAGTTGTGAAAATTATGTTAGGTCTGCTTACTCTTATATGTTTGTGATCCATACATACATCCAAACTTTCACATTTATAATATAAGTAGGATAGGGAAAATCGGGACATTGTATAGGTACCTAAAGCTGGCAACACACATAGATACTAAATTTTCTTATTAACTGTCAGTTTGTTTCGCACAAAAGTGTGGCGACCTTGAAAAAAACTGGTTACACGTAGAGAGAGAAGACATAGAGCCAGTGACGATTTCTTTCTCACTCACACTAAAAAGAGAGCAGAAATAAAGTTATTAATGTGATAAACAGAGACGCAGCTACCCAATTTTTTGTCCCTCATCGTGTAACCAGTTTTTTTCAAGGTCGACACACTTTTGTGCGAAACAAACTGACAGTTAATAAGAAAATTTAGTATCTATGTGTGTTGCCAGCTTTAGGTACCTATACAATGTCCCGATTTTCCCTATCCTACTTATATTATAAATGTGAAAGTTTGAATGTATGTAGGGCCATCCATACATACATCCAAATTTCAGCCATATCGGTTTAGTGTGGCGTGATTGAGTAACAAACATATGGATGTTTGTTACTCAATACGCCACACTAAACCGATATGGCTGAAATTTGGCACGGAGATAGGTTTTTTTTAGTAATGTCCTCTGACATACCGTAACGGCGGGTTACTTTGGCTACTTTTTCAATTTTTTTTTTAATTTTTGTTGAAACAAAATAAAGTCGTGATGGAAGAAATGAATATTATGAGAAAAGAAAAGAAAGATGATGGATACTAGAATATAATATATGTCGGCGATGATTAAAGTGTATTCAGTTAGATAGTGTCGGTTACTGTTCTGAATCATCCTGAAGTTTCGTTCGAATGTCCAACAACCAGTCGAGAACTGTTGGCGATCTTAAGAATTATTTTATTTACAAAGTTCTTAATTTTTAAAGCCATTTTTAAATAGCTAGAGGCAGACTTTTAATGTTTTTTTTAAATAATTATTAACTTAAACTATGAAGAGTTGCAGTTTTATACGACTGCCTGAAAAAAGGAATATACTGTTAATTTCATTAATGATGATTTTGATGACTAAATATACAATTTTTGTTGCTTTTAATTCAATAGCATTACTCGATCGAAGGAAAATTTTAACTGTTCATTACAAATTATTTTGTGTAACATTCTTACTAGTAACGAAAAAAAATTTTCCTTTGTGTTACATACATCTTTTTTCAAAGTGACTCACATATGCTAAATTTCTATTCGGCATTTCAATATTTTTTTTAAGGAGCAAATAATTATCTAGTGAATTGGTCCTATGAAAGTACATTAAAAAACTTTAGTATAAAAAAAAAATATTTTTAAAAAACCGACTTACGTGTACAAACTAAAATTATTTTATACTTTTAAGTGGTGGTTGAAGTTAATATTGTGTGCAATAAAGAATAATAAATTCTTTATTGCACACAATATTAAGATATATGTAAAAAATAGAAGCTTACCCTAATAGGTATGTCTCTCCCAGACAACCTTATATGTGTAGGTATGTTATTTAAAAAATAAAACAGTTCAGCATCTGTTTTGTCGTTTTATTTAAAAATCCTGGGAAGAATTTTCCATCTAATTTGGGGTACTAGGGGAGTGCAGTTATTGTGGCAACATTAAACTCGAACTTGTCATGTGACGTCATCGTTACGTCATGTTATCTCTATTTCAGTCGCGGTTACACAGTACCTTGGTCTATTGCCTTCTCTGTCTACGTGGTTACACGATGAGGGACAAAAAATTGGGTAGCTGCGTCTCTGTTTATCACATTAATAACTTTATTTCTGCTCTCTTTTTAGTGTGAGTGAGAAAGAAATCGTCACTGACTCTATGTCTTTCTCTCTCTACGTTTTAAAGTGATTAAATTAACGGCTCTGGGTTCTAGCCCTTTTGTGCGTCAACCGTAGATAGAACAAGGTAAAAAAAAATAAAAATAATGACCTCATTTTTGGAGTCGGTTAAAAACGCATAAAACTCAATGTCAGACGTCAGTGTCAAATTGAAACTTTTTAGGTTAGTTAATTATTTTCAATTTTTTGATTGTCCTTAATGGTGCATGGACTGTCTGGACTGCCTGGTTTTGTAAAAGGAAAGAGAGGAGAAAAATCCTAGTTTTATGTACTTCCTGAAAAAGGACTGTACCTTGTGATTTATAACAAAATAAGTATAATTTTGTTAGTGTTCGGTAGGTACTTCTGTAGTTCAAATCTCCAAAATGGCGGATTTCATTGATTTCTCTTAACACGTATTTTGCTATTTAACTTTGTAGTTTGTAGAAAAACTATTTCTATAGGTTAAATGAATATTTATTTCCTAATGTGATATTTTATATTTCGGGTAAATGCATTCCGCAATAATATAGTGTTCGTTTTTCAGTTTTAACTGTTTTTTAGTTAATATGAAAGAAGTGATTTTGGCTATTATAACCTTCGTATGTAGTGTATTTTTAGTTTTAATATTTGTATTGTTTTGTAAGTAGTCCAATATGTGCTTGTTGTTCAAATTTTTAAGCGCATCAATCATTTCAACCCTCCTCTATATATTTATGTGTTCATTTTCTTTGTTCTAGGTTGGTACGTTGTATGGAAGTGTTGTTTGTCTAAATTTCGCTTTGTTCGTGAACTTCTTGGGGGTATGTCAGATACCCCGCCAGCATCAGAGACACGGCAGCCCAAACCAAGGAAAACTAGAAGGGAATAGATCATAATAAACTGAAATTTTAACTTATCCAAAGGTCAAGTTTATAGATCAAAATGAATATTCGCTGTGCACGTCCGAGTGACCTCATGAACATGCAGCATTGCAACTTGTTATGTTTGCCAGAGAACTACCAAATGAAATATTATTTTTATCATGGTTTGTCATGGCCCCAGCTCAGTTATGTGGCAGAGGATGAAAAAGGTCACATTGTAGGTTAGTATTGCATAAAAAGCAGGTTTCTCAGATGATACTTATTTTACAGCTTGAATTTACTTATGGAGTGGATGCCTGCCATCACCAGGTATTTTGAGATTACAATCTAACTCCTCATATTACAATTTAGCACACAAGATTAGATAAGTTCTTTTTGAAATATATCTATTTCAATATTGAATAACAAAGAGTTTTGTGCTCATTAAAAAAAATTGAAAATATCACGCTAATTAAAGATATATATTAAAATGTATTCTTCTGAATGTGTTCTAGGCTATGTGCTTGCAAAGATGGAGGAAGATGGAGAGGATAATCGTCATGGACACATAACTTCTCTTGCAGTCAAGAGATCCCATAGACGCCTTGGACTAGCACAAAAGCTTATGAATCAAGCGTCATTAGCCATGGTGGAGTGTTTTCAAGTAAGTTGCCTTAAGCTGTGATAAACTTGAGACCAACTAATTTCTTAGTACCTGAATGGTATGTCTCACAGAACAGATTTCTCATTGAAGTACTGCCTTGGTCTATTGGTTAACCTGTTCAACTGTGGATGACAAGGTACCTGATTTGGGGCAAAAAATGTATTTGATTTTGCAGGCAATGCTCAAAGAGGAAAGGGGAAAAAATTAACTAGGCATGTTTGGGTTGGGTGGATTGTTATTTCTTCCTATTCACTTACATCAGGTGATCAAAATTAATGTTTACTCATTGAGTTAAGTAGCTATAGAAGATCCTGTCTGAACAAAAATGTTCACAGTTCTACCAGTAATTAAATGACAGCCATCACTTAGCAACCTCCGAGAGACAATTCATTGTTTGTGTAAATTCGATGCTATTAAGATTAAATTGCATCAACAAGTTGATGCTGTTTCGCTAGTATGCAAGGGCCGGTCTATACTCAATATATTTACAAGAATATTTTATTTTCAGGCCAAATATGTATCACTGCATGTAAGAAAAAGTAATAGAGCTGCACTCAACCTTTACACAAACTCGCTTGGCTTCAAGATCTTAGAAATTGAACCTAAATATTATGCAGATGGTGAAGATGCATATTCTATGATGAGAGACCTCAGCACTTTTGCAGCCGAGAGCAAGACGGACACCTCAGCAGAAAGTTTAGAAATCAAGTCTGAATCTGCCATTGTATCACAGTGCTGAAGTGATTACTGAGTATCATGCATTTAAGGCAATAAAGTTTTATATTTATTTCGTATTTTACTTAATATCTCTTTCCCTTCAACTTTGTCCACGTGAAGTTATGATAACCCTCGTTTTTTCGGGATAAAAGGTATCCTCTCCACATGCCCACTATGCAGAAAATAATGTCAGTCCATTTTGTGTGTTATTAACGGAAAAACACTTTTGCTTTTCTAATAATAGTAAGGATGGCAGTATGAAGTTTTATATTCCTAAAAAAGTAATAGGCCAATTTAATACAGCTTTTGCATTAATATAGTAGGTATTATCTAGTAAAAGAAATCTGAATACTTATTAGATACAGTTTATTAAGTACAATCATCATCATCCTCATCATTTTCAAATAAATGATTCAGTTTTAATTCAGCTTTTTTGGGTTCTCCATCATCTTTTTGCTTCTTGTTCTTAATTACTAGTGGGAGTTTATTAACCTTTTTCTTACTCATTCCTACTACATACTCAGGCATTATAATTTTATTACTCTTAAATAGAGGTTGCTTATGTTCCTCTGGTAATTTTTTAATGGTCTTAGAGATATTAAACGTTGGTTTCTTGAAAACTGCACCACTCTCATCAACAACTACATTATCTTTTAATTCTCTTTCTTCCATTTCACGCATAAAGGCCAAAGCAGTTTCTGTATTAGTTTTATCAGACATTTGCTCAGGCGTAACATCTGATAGTGAATAATATTGCCACTTCTGAGGATTCTTCATATAGTCTGGAGCCGATCTTGCGCGTAAGCATTCCCGAAGGTTTGCATCTTGTCTTTTGTATATACTCTCTCTACCACGGAATTGTTTCATTTCACGTTTTATTTTCCTGTAGGTCCGTTTATCGATAACACCATAATCTGGTTGTTCTGTTACTTTATTTGACTTGGAAAAACTGCATTGTTCCTCTGCATCCTTCAGGTGGTTAAATAAACTCTTCTGCCGGTCTTGGAAAGACGACATTCCGTAATCTGTAAGAAATTAGGATTAAGGATCAAGCGCGCCTTTTTATGTTAATAAACACTAATGAATTAAGAATAAAGTATTTTGTTTAATATTGCAATCAATGTTCAATAACATCACTACATACAAAAAAAATGAGCAATTGTGCACAAACACAGAATAGGTACCTATCATGTACTCTGTGGTACGGTACCACAGAGTACATGTAATACTTAATAGGTACCACTGGTACGTAGACAGAGAAGGCAATAGACGAAGGTACTCTGTAACCGCGACTGAGATAGAGATAACATGACGTAACGATGACGTCACATGACAAGTTTGAGTTTAATGTTGCCACAATAACTGCACTCCCCTGTTACCCCAAATTAGATGGAAAATTCTTCCCAGGATTTTTAAATAAAACGACAAAACAGATGCTGAATTGTTTTATTTTTTAAATAACATACCTACACATATAAGGTTGTCTGGGAGAGACATACCTATTAGGGTAAGCTTCTATTTTTTACATATTATATCTTAATATTGTGTGCAATAAATAATTCTTAGGGATCAGAATTGGGATAGGCCTATGCTCACTACTAGCCTTGATAACGTCACACACAGCCGTTAGTTTTTGTATTTTCACGTTCGAGCGAATAACTTTTACTGAATACAATGTTCTTGTTAAACGAGCCCATAACTCGTTTAGGTAAACGAGTGTGTGCTAATTTGTTTTACTTCAAGAGAATAATAATATTTAAAAAAAATATTTTTAAAAACCGACTTCAACCACCACTTAAAAGTATAAAATAATTTTAGTTTGTACACGTATTGCGGTTGAAGTCGGTTTTTTAAAAATATTTTTTTATATTAAAGTTTTTAGTGTAGTTTCATAGGACCAATTCACTAGATAATTTTTTGCTCCTTAAAAAAATTTAGCATATGTGAGTCATTTTGAAAAAAGATGCATGCATCTTTTTTCAAAATGACTCACATATGCTAACACAAAGGAATATTTTTTTTCGTTACACAAGTTACTAGTAAGAATGTTACACAAAATAATTTGTAAAGAACAGTTTATAATTTTCCTTCGATCGAGTAATGCTATTGAATTACAAGCAACAAAAATTGTATATTTAGTCATCAAAATCATCATGAATGAAATTAACAGTATATTCCTTTTTTCAGGCAGTCGTATAAAACTGCAACTCTTCATAGTTCAAGTTAATAATTATTAAAAAAAAACATATAAAGTCTGCCTCTAGCTATTTAAAAATGGCTTTAAAAATTAAGAACTTTGCAAATAAAATAGATTAAAATAAATTCTTAAGATCGCTAACAGTTCTCGACTGGTCGTTGGACATTCGAACGAAACTTCAGGATAATTTAGAACAGTAACCGACACTATCTAACTGAATACACTTTAATCATCGCCGACATATATTATGTAGTATCCATCATCTTTCTTTTCTTTTCTCATAATATTCATTTCTTCCATCACGACCTTATTTTGTTTCAACAAAAATTTAAAAAAAAATTGAAAAAGTAGCCAAAGTAACCCGCCGTTACGGTATGTCAGAGGACATTACTAAAAAAAACCTATCTCCGTGCCAAATTTCAGCCATATCGGTTTAGTGTGGCGTGATTGAGTAACAAACATCCATCCATACATACATCCAAACTTTCACATTTATAAGATTAGTAGGATAGGGAAAATCGGGACATTGTATAGGTACCTAAAGCTGGCAACACACATAGATACTAAATTTTTCTTATAACTGTCAGTTTGTTTCGCACAAAAGTGTGGCGACCTTGAAAAAAACTGGTTACACGATGAGGGACAAAAAATTGGGTAGCTGCGTCTCTGTTTATCACATTAATAACTTTATTTCTGCTCTCTTTTTAGTGTGAGTGAGAAAGAAATCGTCACTGGGTCTATGTCTTCTCTGTCTACGCACTGGTACCTATTAAATATTACATCATAACTAGTTAGTCTGTGATCACAAGTAAAACCAAAGACTAAAAATTACTAATGTCCAGCTCAAGTTGGCCGCTACTTCGCCCCACGCTTCCCCGCACCGCACATTAAGTCAGACCCTGAGTATAGAAAGCAGCGTACCGCTCGCGATTGTCACTACTACACAGAACAGTTTTTTTATAGGGTTGCAAATGGTAAAGTTTGTACCTCGTCTTTTTTAAATTTAAGATTTAAATATTTAACTGTTTATTTAATACAAAAAAAAAAACATATGTATTGATGTTTTTTTTGTAGTAAATAAATACATTCCCAAGAAGTAACTTTTCCTTTCATTTTCATTCAACACCATTAGGTACAGTTTTCATCTAGGTACCGACTGCCTACCTACTTCTATTCTGTATAGTCACTACTAAAACTGTAACGGGACGAATTCTGTACTGTTAATTAAATATATTTTGAAAATTTTAATCGGAAAATGCTTTATTATCGACACTGAGCCCAAAACAATTTTTTTTTTGAATTTTTTGTCTGTCTGTCTGTCTGTTTGTGCGCGTATCACGCGAAAAGTACTGAACGGATTAGAATGAAATTTGGTATAGTTCAATGATCTTTATGTATTAGAAGGTCATTGGTATAGTTAGTGGTAGTTAGTGGTAGCTGATACTCCGGGTCAATAGAGGATACTTTTATCGTGATAAAAAATAAGGTTTATCCGGGAATGGGGGGTGAAAGTTTTTGTTGATTTCGCTCCACAACTTTGTCTCAAATCTAAACCGGATTTGATAATTTTTTTTTATTATAAATTGTGTACTATTAGAAATATTTTGTCAAATTTTGGTGAAGATCTATTAATTAATATTTTCGGAGATAGAGGACATAACTTCTCGCGGATAGTTGCAAGTTACTCTAAACTTTTTCCACGCGGACAAAGTCGCGGAATCAGCTAGTTGTAAATAAAACAGGTCTTATTAGTACTTAAGTGGGTATACCTACCAGTCGGTAAATAATGTTGATTTTGGTTTTATTTCCGTCGAGACGTCCCGCCGTCGTAATTTGTTACTTCCCCCATTCGAAGCCAGTCTAGACTCCAACAATGAAAAATCAATGCTTGTATCTAGTCTGAGCCCTGAGCATGATCTTCAGATCCTTCTGAGATAATAACTACCTATATATTATAATAAATGTAAAAAAGCGTTGATTTGACTCGCTCCTGCAATGCCTGAGAAGGCAATTAATCATATGCACAACATAAGTAATCTTTAATTTTTTTTTATAGAAGAGTTGAGTTTCTTGATGGTTCTTTAAGCCTCAAGGTGCGTACGCATTCCGAACTAGTTATTTTACTAAACAATTCAAAATGTTATTGTTGTTGAAAGGTTAATTTGAATTAAAAAATATACTTTTATTTTTTTATTTAGGCTAACCTAACCTAAATGTTTTTCTTCCTGGGATTTGTTTCTGAAAATAAGCTATGACCTCTCATTTTGCGTGAAAATTAATAAGTACAACCTAAATGATATGACTGTCACCGCTTGTTTCCAAAAAAAAAACCGGTGAAGTGCGAGTCGGACCCGCACATACAGGATTCAGTGCCATCGTACAAGACTTAACACCATTTAAGATTAAGATCAAGCATAAACAAAAGTTTATTGTATGTGTACTCTCTTTAATTTGTAGCTCGTTTTATTATTTTTTGGTATAGCGGCAATAGAAATACACATTATGTGAATATGTATCTACCTTCTATCTGCCTATTAAATTCATGATATACAGCCCGTTGACAGACGGACAGACAGCGGAGGGTTAGTAATAGGGTCCCGTTTGGCACTCTTTGGGTACAGAATCCTAAAAAATGGAAATTACACTGGAACCCATGTAAATAAAGCCAGTCCCTCAACTAAATATAATGACTTATGATTTATACCTAAGTTATTTGATTTTTACTTCCTGAAACCGAAGTGAATAGAAGTTTTATCCTTACATTGAATGAAAAAAAAAGCGATATGCGCATTTACGGACGTGGCATTGGCACGTATATTACAATACTATATTATTATAAATTGTATTGTAGAATATTAGACAGTTCGACTTTAAAGTAAACAATCATTGCATCGTTTATTCGAGGGTTCAGCTGGTCGATTGGGAAAGGCTGTATCAATCATAGCTTTAAGGACTTCACACACGGCAGCTATAATGTGTATTAATGTATATTACATCCTGGGATGTATAGCTTTACATTATCTTAACCTATCACACACAGAGCAGGTAATGTAATATATCTTTCCCTTATTTCATTGGTATACGTCTCAAAATGATATGGATCGAAATATAAATGTATATTTTCGTATCGCTCCGTATCTTAAGATACGAAGATGTAAAAATATACATTATAGCTGTCGTGTGTCGTCTCCTGACGATTTATATGGAAAGATGTAATGAGATGTATCGTGCTATAATATACATCTTTACATTATAGCTGCCGTGTGTGAAGTCCTTTATAGTAGGTAGGTACAATCCCAATGTTGTGATTTGGTGAATTTATTCTTGCTGCAAAAATTTTAGCTTGAGAGTATCCTCGTCAAACTGCAGTTGTCAAAACCGAAAATAGCTCTATTTAATTTAAGAGCTCCCATACAAAATTAATAATGAAAAAATAAGTTTTTTTAGATTATTATTTCCATAGATAACAAAACCATTTACAGGGAGAAAATCTGTGTGGTAAAACTGCGGTGTAAAAGTTTTTTTTTTTTTCAAAAAGTTTGCGAATTCTATAGTCCTAGTAGACATTTTACATTTTTTCAAAGTTTTCACGTTAGAGTACTGCAACGGGTGGGATTTTGAACCGCCGACCTTTCGGATTTCAGCCCGTTGTTTTGTTGGATGTATTGCTTTTGTTTTTAAGGCTTCAATATTTTTATTATGCAAACATTGCGTGTTGCTAGTGATGATTTATGGATCCGAAACATGGTAGCTAACCTATGGGCTATAAGAAGGCTCAGGATCACTCAGCGGGCGACGGAGAGACCCATGCTCGGAGTATCCTTGCGAAATCAAATCAGAAATGAGGAGATCCGTAGGAGATCCAAAGTCACCCACATAGCTGAGCGAGTCACAAAACTGATGTGGAAATGGGAGGGGCACATAGTTCGAAGAGCTAATGGTCGTGGTTCCTGGTATGAGCTGGGGTGGCGACCCCGCACCGGGAAGCGCAGTGTTGGCGAACCCCCCACTAGGTGAACCGACGACATTAAACGAGTCGCAGGGAGCCGCTGGATTCAGACAGTGCAACCGAGGCCTGTGGAAATTCATGCAAGAGACGTTTGTCGGTTGATAAAGAAGAAAAAGAAGATTATGGTTATGCCAATTGCCAACTTATACTTCGTATGTTTGTTTGGAAAATCTCAAGATCTAGCACATGTTTGGGAAGTAGATTCTGCTGCGAAGAGTCTAAAAGAAACTCAGCTAAGTATATCTATCTAAAACATATTAAAGGAAAAGGTGACTAATTGACTGATCTATCAACGCACAGTTTAAACCACTGGATAGATCGAGCTGTTTGGGATACAGATAGATATTAAGACGTAGGCGTCTGCTAAAAAAGAATTTTTGAAAATTCACCCACTAAGGGGGTAAAATACCTAGAGGTTTGAAAAATCGAACTTAACCTGAGCGAAGCCGCGAGCAAAATTATTTCAAAAATGTTTGCACCGCCACACCAGATTCTCTTTTTAGAAATAAAATTGATTTGGTCAATACAGCTGTTGTTCATACGTGAGCTACCTGTTTGTTTTCAAAAGCGGTGCGCATGCGCGTTTCATGACAGCTCCCTAGCACTCGCAATCGGAGGCCAGTCGCGACTCCACGCGAAAACCGTTGGTATTATTAGCGCGGGAAAGCGTTACAGCTACTGCGCAAGCGCTGTACAGTGTACACGCAGCCGAGCGGCGGCGCTCGGGTTTTTCCAGGGCGGGCGGCGCGCGCATTCCGCCCTACGACCTGCCCATATCTCCGCTCACAACGCAAACCACCGTTTCTATACACACACGTTCCAGTTCAATTAAACGGATTACAGACAATATAATAATACACAAAACAAAGTGATTAGTGCTGTGGTTTTCCGGAACGTGTTGAAATGTGAGATTCGCTATAAACAACAGGTAATTCGCCCCGCCTTTTGTTTGTCCTGTAAGCTAACAGTTTAAAAACAAGTAGAGACACAAGTGCTCACTACTGAAACGTTTTAATTAATCTTAGGTACCTAATTAGCATAAATAAAATGAAGATAACGTTTCGGTATTTAACTTTTACTGGAATTAATTGAAATGCTATCATTGAATTTAAATGAAATACCTAACTGGTATGTGACTTTCCGGTTGCTCTACCATATTTAACTATTTTTAGTCATATTGTATTATGTAAATATCATGTAGGTTTTACTAATTATTATTTATTGAATAGGCACTAGCTGTCTTACCTCGGTTTTGCTCTAACAATGTGAATACATAATTTTACTTATACCTACTCGTGAAAAGTTTTTAGAGATAGGTAACCCTATTGTCTTGCGAGCGACATGAACAAACTTTACCTTAGACAATATAAACACTTATTAAAATTGTAATAAAAAAATAGAATAGGTGTTAAGAGATTGCCTTTAATAATATTCAATGAATTTATTTCATAGAAATAGATAAGAGCAACCATTGAATATTTTGTATCATGGCATACAAAGGAAACGCAAATCAAAAGGCGTTCATTATCAGTTGCCATTAAAGATACTTTACATAGTACCTATTTACACTCTCATTTATAATAATAATTGTTATTTTTACCTTCCCAAAGAGAAAGGAGAAGAAAAACGATGTGAAAGACTTTCCAAAGTAATTTTAAACTGCAAAAATAAATAGCATGGTAAAACTGCCACGATTTATAAGTTATTCACGAGTTCATTATTTGGTAATACGCAAGATTCTTCCTACTACTCCATATAGATACTTCAACGAGTTGGTAGCCACATTGAGTTTAGTTCATATTCAGTAAACTTGAGCATCTGTTAGCTTAGAATAAATTCCTAATTCCCATTATCTTACTCGAAGTATGTGAACTGTGGACGTAAATCAATTATGACTAATTAAATCGTTGAATCAACATCCGAATGAATTTCAGCGGATTTCTTAAAACTTGGAAGTTGAACGCTAAGATGATGCGATTGTTGTTAGTCATAAACTGATTTTTGATGATACCTACCAAATTATTTATGGCACAAAGCCAAATTTTAACATTTCAAAGTTCTGCAAGAGAATTCCGTTAGGTATTTCTGTGAAATCGAATTGGATTTCGAGTTTTTCCGACGGCGCGGCGGCGCGGGCCGGATGAAGAACATTGATGAAATGTTTTCATTAACGCTCTGTAAATTGTCCGCCAGTCTTCTTCGATGTACAAATTCAAATTTTTTAATTATTTAAAGTTACACAGTGTCATATTCTGCGTTTTGAACATTTTTCATATTGATCATTTTGCAATCGCATTTCATTAGGTAGAGGCTTTGAGTATAACCAACGGTAGAGAAGGACAGTGACTTGCCGTATGACGCGACCTTATGACTTAATGCACCACGTAGGTACAAAACTTACAGCGTACTTACCTACCTATTGATGACGCGTTTTACGGACCTAAATAAAGCTTTAAATATTCCACAACATAGTGGAAACTTATTAAATGGCGAATTCTATTCACAAATATTTCCATTCTTCATTAGGGTATATGAATAATGCTTTATAATTCCTATATTAACCCTTCGTTAGGGGATAAATGCTCATAACGTTAATGTGGTGAGTTCAAAGTGGGCGCTCCTCTGTTCAATTATTTGTAAGTACATTATAAATTCTATTACTACGATAGCAATGTCCTACGAGTAACTTTTATAAAGTCACTGTGGAGCATTTATTTAATACGAGACTTTAAAAAATTTGATCTAAGGTAAATTACCAAGCTTCTTACATAGGCCGTTGGATACAAGCGGCAATCCCGCGGGAACTCTTTGATTTTCCGAAATAAAAAGTAGCCTATGTCACTCTCCCGGTCCACAACTATGCCCATGCAAAAAATCACGTCGATCCGTTTTTTGTTGTGGCGTGATTGAAGGACTAGCCAACAAACAAACACACTTTCGCATTTATAATATTAGTAAGGATATTAGTAAGGATTAGTCCTATCCTTATAATTATCCTTATAATTATTGCTAAGGATTAAGTACTTGGCAGTAGCAGTTGCTTGCACAGTATTCGACGCCAGGGCAACTAGGTATGCATAAATGCAATATTCCTGTTAGATAATCAATTTTATTTAATTCTCTTCTCAGGATGAGTAAGCAGTGCTTTTCTCGAAATATTATGTGCATCCGACTGTGCATTAGCACAGATAGTATCATTTCATGGATAATAAGAGTAAAACTACGAAACTATACCTATGTACTGATCACGACATAAGAACACTTGAGTAAACTGTAAAATACTTTGTAACAAGTCATTCGAATATTGCTCCCCTCAAACTCGGTGACGCGGAATAAACGAGTAGGTTCTAATATGATTATTACTTAGAACATATTTGGTAATTAAACTAATATACTTACGTTTTAAACATGCACAAAAATCAAGATAGCTGAACCAAACCAAGAGCAAAAATGAACATTAACAAGAAAATAGTTCTACAAAGGAGGAGTGTCTGTCCAAAAGGGATTAAATTCATCATAAGCTAACTCTAAGGAAAACAACAAAAAACTTCTCATTTTGTCTGTTTTTTTTTATTATTATTATTTTGAATTACAACGTTTTAAAGCATTAACATACTAACTAACGTACTAAAATAGATGTCACCAAAAATATATATTTTTTTAAATATGGCAAATAGCTCTTTTGAACAGACAATTTTTCGTAGAAAATTGAATGTAATATCCGTCATATTGACGATGGTGTATCATCCAATGAGAGATGAAGAGCCTATATCACCCGGATTATAATAACAAATCGATTAACACTTCATTTTTCAAAATTGGATAAATAGTTTAGTCATTACGGTGAAACATACGTAAATAGAAACAATCATAGACTGCTAACATCATTCGGTTAAAAGCAAACTTATTTGGACACAATATCAAAACTTATTTTTAAAATGTACGTATAAAATAGATATAATCAATTAAATTGGATTAAAACTAAACAATGAAATCTTGCAGACTTGCAGTTGAAATGCTAGAACCTAGGCTCCCCAAGAGTGTAGTGTGCAATAACCACATTATACCTAATGGTAGGTAACATATAAGTACCTACTTACGATTAAAAATAAGCTCGTTAGAAGTTCAATGTACCTACCTCTAGTAGTCTCTAGATACTAATAAAATTATTATTTTCAATACATAACTACTATTATTTTATTTTAAGTAATAATAAACTTATTAAGTACTTTTAATAAAATTGTCTTGTACTGTCATATACCTTAGCCATCATTTATCTATTTCGATGTACCTACATATTAAGATTTAATTTTTACGCAAAAACTACGCGAAAATTCCTTTTGGGTGTTCACTGTTTTTTTTTTATTTAAAACTTTTAATTATTCAATCTATCTATAGCTGTCTAATTCAATATAGTTAACATAACATAAATTAAATTTTGTCTACGATTACGTTCGCGTGAAATAAAGTTACTCTACATGTCCTCAACTAAGTAGATGCATGCAAAAAACTTCGATGCATTGGTCAATTGATGTTAATGAAGGAAAAACCAATAAACTAACAAACACATACACTTTAGTTGGTATTTATAATATTATTAGAGTTAACATGAGTCAGTAAGTAAACAGTGTACTGATATTTATTATGTTGATTGACAAATCAATGGTTTATTAATCGCACACACTACATTATAAAACATAGAAATTGACGTGTATGTCATACAAGTTGTGTTATTGATTTTTATCTATTTATGCCAAAGCTTCTGCTTTTATAAGTAGGAAACTATACCTACATAATACATTGCGTGTATTTGTATGTTGTTAGAGCCTACTCACTTATGTAAAGATAAATATACCTTACAAAGTTGATTCCACTTATAAATGAGATAACGAAGGGGCAAGCATACAAAAGCCTTTATTTGTGATTTTTATCATAATACTAGCGGACGCCCGCGACTTCGTCCGCGTCAATTTCTATTATTATGATCGCGATTAAGAAGTTTTTAAAAGATTTTAAATATGGATAATTTTCCCCGTTTTTGCGACATTTTTCACCGATGCTTCGCTTTTTGTTTGACTGATGTAATGACGTGGAAACTGATGCATTTTATCTCGCGTGCCGAAACTAATACAAAAGAAACGCGAGTTTCGGAACGCGACGTTAAACTCCTCCAACTATGTATTCTGTGCTCCAACGCACACACGCACATTGTTTTGATAGATATGATCTTTGACGTTAGGAACACACCTACATTGCTTAGACAACAGTGAGTGCTTGTAATTTAATATGAACTTTATACCATAGCAATAAAGCTCAAATTGACTACGTTTTAGTTTCAAATCATTTGTATGGGAAAAAGAAAAGGGCTATTTTTAGGGTTTTTCAAGCAATAATTCTAATTTTTCTCGCCGTAAAAACCATCCTTGAACTTCAACGAACATTTTAAAAAAAGATTTGGCCAAATTGGTCCAGGCGTTGTTGAGTTATGCGCTTACCAACACATTTTGCGATTCATTTTTATATTATAGATTTGCGAAATAATTTTCCGACCAAAATAAGTTATTGGAATATTGAAAGGGAATTTCCAACCTTCTTACATAATACACTCCGACTTCGTTCACGTGTAGTTAGGTTTTTAATAATCCAACGGGAATCCTTTCACTTTATTTTAATTTACAAAAAGTGGACTATGTCATTTTGTAGGTTCTTAAGCAAGTCTATTTAAAAAATCACGTCGTTAATCCGTTGAAGCGTAATTTTGAAGGACATACCAACAACCAGCAAACTCAATGATTCGATGTTTGTACGGTGTAAACTACCCACCGTCTCCATCAAACCAGATCAAACTATCAAATTGCCCCTGCCAGTAATCGAACCGGTCATCACACTTAAAACTATACATACCCTAAGGAGGTCGTAGTTAGTACAATAAGTACACTTTGTGGACTTAGATATTTATTTTATCGGAACAAAATACTCGAGGAGCCCAAAACATTGAAGCCGTTATGATTCATCCCACTTGTGATTCAAATTAGCTCATGAATCTGTATCAGTTGCTCATCGGCAAGGAGTTTGACCTTTACGTTTTATAGGCATTTTAATGTTCACAATGTTCAAAGAATCGAAATTTAAGTGTTTATCTAAATATAAAACCTCAGTTACTCATCAGTACCTACATGAGTACTATCTATATGTACGAGTATTTTCATGATGTTCAAACCACAAGTAGCAAGATCATGGAATAATTTAAAGTATGCTCTGAACTTCTCAAACCAGAAAATAATTCCTTTGACTTCAAAACTCACTTTTGACAAGGATGTGTTACGTTCCCTCAAATATGGTTGAGCGAAGCAATGGCTGGATCATGCGTCGTGCCCGTGAACGGGTGCAACCAACGGGAATGGGTCTGCTTTGTGTCTACCCATCTTACCATGTGTTAGGTTGTGGTAGGTGTGCATTTTTGAAACTTCTTTGTGGAAACACTGTGTGCATAGCATAGTTTTGTTAACCATTGTAAAAATTTTTTTTGAAAAGAGAAACTGCTGAGTTTCTTGCCGGCTCTTCTCAGCAGAATCTGCATTCCGAACCAGTGGTAGATTTATGACGTGTCATAAGAGCTGCAAGTTGGCCTACATGAAATAAATAAATTTTGATTTTGATTTTGATCCTTATCAGATTGTGAGATCAGGCAGTCGTATAAAAAGGATATAATTATAATATCATCTGGGCTTATTGCTAAATTAAATAACATGTACGATATTATTATTTGCGAAATAATTTTCCGACCAAAATAAGTTATTGGAATGTTGAAAGAGGAATTCCAACCTTCTTACATAATATATAATTTTATTGTTTATTAGCTTTTGCTCGCGACTTCGTTCACATGTAGTTAGGTTTTTAATAATAATCCAACGGGAATCCTTTTACTTTAACTTCGACTTAAATTTTCCTATAACTGTATTTTATTGTATCAGGCTTTCAGTCATTTTAAAAGGACACTATTGAGCGAGGGACTGCGGTTTTTTTTTTGGGAAAACCAACCAAAAAATTTAGAACAAGCTTTTCCTAGATTTCCAAAGTAGAATAATAAGCCTCAATAGTAGCTCTACATTTAAAGGTTAAATCTGAAACCGAAACCTGAAACCTAAAAGCTTGATGATTCGAGCCCCACCCTTTGCACTATTGTCCTACCCATTCCTAATACAAGCCTTCCGCTTATTTGGAGGGGAGAGGAGTCCAAAAATTATACTACTCAACTATGCACTATTTTATAATAATAGGCTTTGTATGTACAACATCATTCTTTTTCTATCCTGTTTGCGGAAGCTAAAAATGTTGGCATACACACCTAAAATTTTTTTTTGTTTTCAGCCAACGCGCAACATAAATGGCGATAAGAAAGTAGAATATGCATCGCCATATCTTTTTTCACGTTTACTCTTGACCTAGTTTACTAAATATAGGGCGGCGCGGACTCGACGGTGCCGCCCTGGAAAGTTGTGCCATGCTTCCAGCCATGTATATTGTATACCTACTATTGTAGGTAGTTACGAGCAGTTGCCAAAATATTCCACGCGTTTGGGCGTAGATTTTACTTTCACTTCGTCTCTACATATTGTAATTGTGAAGCTATAATTTCGTTTCTTTATAATATTTATCTAATTTTAGTATTTGTTGTTCAAGTACAGGATATAACTGAATTTACAACCATGTTTCAGGTTCTAATATGCAATAGTTTTAGACATATTATGGCTCAAATTAAATCTCCACTTTGAAAGCCCGCCATTTCGTCAATTTTAAGGGAAAAATTAAAAAAAAAAATATTTTTGTACTCTGTTCAAAGTTGTCTTTAAAAAGATACATCGCAAGTCTATGTAACGCAACAAAAAAAATTTTACTTCACACACGCTTCTATGAGAGCCCCCCTGAAATAAAGCTTTTTTTATGCAATATTCGGCTGAAGGCCATCAGTTTACATATTATATTTAAATTTGAAGTAATTACGTTCAGTAATTCAGAAGTTATAAGGCTCTGACAGACGGACGGACAAGTGCAAATTCACTCAAGTAGACTCAGAGAACTCGCTTCGCTCGTTCAATTATTTAAAGAGAAGTTAATTATTTAAAAAAAAATTAAGCTTCATCCTAACATTAAATTTCTTCGACATTATCTGTCCAGCAGTTTACCTAACTACCATTTACCCGTGAATCTCTAAAAGATATTATCACGAGTAAATGGATTTTCTTCCACGTGCGCGCATACTAAATTGCTAACCCTCCTTGGTTAGGTACTTTTAGAAAACGCGGAGGGCGAAAAGACGAAGAAGCCCCATAAATAAAATTATTTTTCTTTCACAACGTGAGATGAAAAGTACCTACTACCTATAATGAAATATTTCTTTTGCCTGCTGTATGGCTTCGACTTTGCCTCTTGTCAAATTGGCGGTACAGAGAATCTGTAGGTAATAGTTAAATAATTGAGCAATAATTGACTTATTGAACTATGTATCTACATACACATGGTATACATGTATAGTTCTTGCAATTCACGAGGGTCCGTGGCTCATGCTTGTGTGTGTATCGTATCTGTACAAGAGGGAGAGGCTTGCTCGCGCCTGACCGCTCCCAACTAGGCTCCAGACAGGCACGCACACTTACGCAATGTGCATGTACACGACGTAACCATAAGTAAAGCTCACACGCCCTCGTGAATTACAATAACTATACTTGGAACTATTGTAATAAGTATGTAACATAAATATTTTAAATGGGTCATTATTTGCAATATCTATCAAGATTCAGTTCTGTTCTGCCTAAAAAGGTAGCTATTTAATTTAACTTAAATTGGCTTACCCAATATTACGATATTTTGTTCAGCAAATAACATCTTCGATTTCAATGTCGTTCTACATAAAAGGTGCTGTTACAAAACGCACCTGTTGTACAAATGTTTGTGAAGCTGAAAGGATATTATCTTTGAATACACGGGAATGGATGGTGTTTAGCAAACTAAATGAGCTTTTTAATAGCTTAAGCATGCAACTGGTTCAATATAGGTTTCCTTACCTTACCTATTTCTTACAAATATAAGGTACGCGGTACCCGCGATTTAGTTTGTGTGGAATTTCTTAATGACAATTTAAATGAAAATAGTTTGCATGGGAACAGTTTGTTCGGCATCCAGCTGCCTCCAGGATAGTGGAGGTAACTACTAATTATATTGTAATATTTACTTAATGAGTCTTAATAATGATATTGTAATGTAAAATTTTGATTTGAAAAGAGCAACTGCTATGTTTTTTCCGGCTCTTCTCAGTAGAATCTGCTTTCTGAACCGGTGGTAGAGTCATGACGTGTCATAAGAGTTACAAGTTGGCCTATATGAAATAAATAATTTTGAATTTGAACTCATTCAACAACTCATACCAATTCATATATAACTCTTTACTAATGAGTTATGTATGAGTTGGTGTGAGTTGTTTGTTGTCCCATTAGTAAGGATCACTTTTCAACATTTTAATAATAACATCCATCAATATAATAAATAGTTAATAACTATAAAACGTGGTTACATAAACGTTACGGTTACGTGGTTAAAATAAATTACTTAAAATGAAAACAAAACCAGCAAACAAATGGTAAAATAATAATGACATAGCGGTAGTAACTGTTTATTTACTAGAGTTATTTTATTTTAAGGTTGCGGTTATGACTACGTGTTTGTCACTGATAATAACCATAACAATGCGTTAGGAAGGGACCATTATAAAATTATGTTGCAGTGTTTTTAAAAGATCATATTAATTTTTATCATTTCTAAGAAATATTTGACTTGAAGCTTCAGGGCTTTAAATCGTATAAAAATTATTAATTAATGACATTGGAACCAGAGTGATCTAAGTGACATTTTTTTCTTAAAACTAAGAATTTTCGTTTTATTAAATAACATATTATATTGATAAAACTAGTTCCTCTTTTATTTAAAACTCATCGGTATATTTTACTAAAAAATAATAATGAAATGCCCATAGCTTTCTAACAGCAACGCCTCATGCGTTTCCTTAATTTTCTCAGATACATACTGTTGTGCCCTAGATCACTCTGGTTCTAACGTCGTCAATTCCTCTGAACCCATCCGGTCTACTACGAGGCACAAGCACACGAATAGGTTAACAATTATTATGCTTTAGAGTTTAGATTGAGAAGGGTTGGGCTGCAGCCTCTCACGTTGCAAATTGGCAGACACTTTTGAAAAACTTATAGAGGACTTTCAGGCGTGCAAGTTTCCTCACAACTATATTATATTTTAGTGTATTTACGTTGGTAGATACGATGTGAAGTTACTTAGGTATTCGTATAGTAAGTAAAACAGTTCCATAATTAGCGATGAAACTCAATTTGCTCGCTCAAGTTGCACGTATACTCATTTCCGCATGTCGCAGCCCATTCTATTTCCGAAGCTACTACGCTTTGAACATTATACCGCGTCCGCATGCTTGTGGCAAACGGCAAACGCCAAACCTCTACAAACGTTTGCCTTGAATTTGGGAATCATCCGCACGCTTGCGATGGCGTTTGTATGTTCTGAACAGGCAAGCATGACGGACGTCGAACTTGTGTCGGTTTTATTATTTGGCTTAAGACGAGGTTCTGGACGAATTTTAGGTATTTGAGGGGGTGCGGCAGAGGAAAGCGCGCGGTACTAGTCCCGCCAACCGCGGGGGGCCCCCGGACGAATTTAGGGCGAACGCGGAATATTAGCTTTGATAGCGACAAGGTGGCGGCAAGAAATGACTCAGTCCGGCTGACAAAACTATATTAGGTCTGTACTGTAACTTATTTTCGTCAATCATATTGTAACGTATATGGCTCGGTTGGTATGGCTACAGTATATTTTCAGAGACAGAGTACAGGTTCGATTCCTAGCCAGTAATGTAACATTGTTTTTTTAATTTCCTTATTCATTTTTAGCTTTTTTTTTTATTAGTATGTATTTCAATATTACTTACATTTTCTTAAGTACATAATTTGAATAAATAGTGTTGTATTTTTTAATTTATTACCTAATTTTTTAATCTAAATTCTATATATTGATATATTGATAAATTACTAGTTGATGCCCGTGGCTTCGTTCGCGTGGATTAGTTTTTAAAATGAATCCCTATTTCCCTTGTCGAAACATCACGCTTGAACGGCTGGACCGATTTTGATGGGACTTTCACTGGCAGATAGCTGATGGTAGGAGTAATATAGGCTACTTTTTTAACCGATTTTCAAAAAAGGTCTCGGGAAGTCTCGGGTTCGATTCCCGGCGGGGGCAATTTAGGAATTTATAATTTCTAAATTGTCTCTGGTCTGGTCTGGTGGGAGGCTTTGGCCGTGGCTAATTACCACCCTACCGTCAAAGACGTGCCTCCAAGCGATATAGCGTTCCGGCACGATGGCGTGTAGAAACCGACTAGGGTTATGGGTTGAATTTACACTGCTATACCCCTTCCAAGTTAGCCCGCTACCATCTTAGACTGCATCGTCACTTACCATCAGGTGAGATCGCAGTCAAGGGCTATCTTGTTATCGAATAAAAAATAAATAAAATGTTCTAATAAATATTATTCTTAGTAGTATCACACGATAGCAAAGTTTTTGCTTCTTGTGCCTTTGAATCCCTCACTACTCTTATGATTCTAACTTAGAATCCTTCTCTCGCTCGGGATTCAAACTAGGCACTCGCAACAAAAAAACTTTGCTATCTTGTTGAACAAATAACTATTTCGGGCAAACTATCAATTTTAGAGAAAATTTTTATTTCGTCCCATAGTGCCGCCGCCGCACTATGGGACGAAATAATATAAACCGTCTCATAAATGGTTGGGACGAATGTTATGATTCCAAAGATTTTTCCATGGATTAATATCCTCAGATAATAGGACCTTTATGAATAATGTTGAAAAATAAAAATATTTTAGTTCTAGGTATATAAAATTACTAGTAGGGCGCGTGGGTGCGCGGCTCGCTAAAGCGAACCGCGTGTTTTCTGTTCCCCAAGTAGATCTTCGGATCTTGATCATCTTTTTCCAAAACCACTATTTCATCTTGTACATTCTCTAAGATAGACATCGACGAAATTTGTATGGCCAACATCTTGAATCCGCCATTTTGGTAGTTTTTTTCAGCTCATTGCCAATTGGATAAGGTTTCGAGTGATTTTTGTTTGGGCACCCTCAACCTATCTTCAATACCCTGACCGTGCTCCTCACCCGTCTGCGAAATCCTCAATCATCAACTCCCTCCATATTTTTCATACAAATGAATTTTTATCTTCTATGCGAAACCATCAGTTTGGAAAAGAAACCTTATCTTAGACTTGCATATATTTTGTATGAAAAAAATAAATTCCGCCATTTTGAATTTTTTTCTATTCATTAAGTAGACTTTCGAGTACTGATCATCTTTTTCTAAAAAACCACTCTTCCACTTTTTATACTCTCCAAGATAGGCACCGACGAAATTTATATGACCGCCATCTTGAATCCGCCATTTTGGATTTTTTTCAGCTCCTTGCCAATTGGATGAGGTTTCGAGTGACTTTTGTTCGAGAACCCTCCACCTATCTTCGAAACCCTGGCCGTGCTCCTCACCCGTCTCAGAAATCCTCAACCATCAGCTCTCTCCGTATTTTTTCTCCAAATGAATTTTTGTCCTCTCTACGAAACCATCAGAAATTTTGAAAAAGAGCCACATAAAGTCTTGCATATATTTTGTATGGAAAAAATAAATTCCGCCATCTTGAATTTTTTTTCTATTCATCAAATAGACCTTTGGGTCTTGATTATCTTTTTCCAAGCAACCACTCTTCCACCATTTATAGGCTCCAAGATAGACACCGACGAAGTTTGTATGGTCGCCATATTGAATCCGCCATTTTGGAGTTTTTTTTCGGCTCTTTGCCAATTGGATGAGGTTTCGAGTGACATTTGGTTGAACACCCCCCCACCTATCTTCGATACCCTGGCCGGTGCTCCTCAACCGTCTCCGAAATCCTCAATCATCAGCTCTCTCCATATTTTTCCTCCGAATGAATTTTTGTCCTCTATACGAAACCGTCAGAAATTTTGAAAAGGAACCGTATAAAGTCTTGCATATATTTTGTATGGAAAAAATTGAAATCCGCCATCTTGAATTTTTTTTTTATTCATCAAGTAGACCTTAGGGTCCTGATCACCTTTTTCCAAGAAATCACTCTTCCATCTTTTATAGTCTCCGAGATAGACACCGACGAAATTTGTATGGCCGCCATCTTGAATCCGCCATTTTGGAGATTTTTTTCAGCTCCCTGCCAATTGGATGAGGTTTCGAGTGACTTTTGTTTGAACACTCCCCACCTATCTTCGATACCCTGGCCGTGCTCCTCACCCGTCTCCGAAAACCTCAACCATCAGCTCTCTCCATATTTTTCCTCCAAATAAATTTTTGTCCTCTATACGAAACCATCAGAAATTTTGAAAAGGCGCCGCATAAAGTCTTGCATATATTTTGTATGGAAAAAATTAATTCCGCCATCTTGAATTTTTTTCTATTCATCAAGTAGACCTTTGAGTCCTGATCATCCTTTGCCAAGAAACCACTCTTCCATCTTTTATAGTTTTCGAGATAGACACCGACGAAGTTTGTATGGCCGCCATCTTGAATCCGCCATTTTGGGTTTTTTTTTCGGCTCTCTGCCAATTGGATGAGGTTTTGAGTGACATTTGGTTGAACACCCCCCACCTATCTTCGATACCCTGGCCGGTGCTCCTCAGCCATCTCCGAAATCCTCAATCATCAGCTCTCTCCATATTTTTCCTCCGAATGAATTTTTGTCCTCTATACGAAACCATGCGTGAAAAAATTTTTTTCCATACAAAATTTTACAGGAGAGGTGATCAATGAGTCAGTGACTGAGTGAGTGAATCAGTGAATCAGCACGAGTAGCTATATATATATTAACTAGTAGAGCGCGTGGGTGCGTGGCCCGCTGCAGTGGACCGCGGTTTTTCTGCTCTTAGACTTTCAGGGCTTGATCATTTTCTACTAAAAAACCACTCTTCGATTTTTTATTCTTTGTCAAATAGGCACCGACGAAATTTATATGGCCGCCATCTTGATTCCGCTATTTTGGTTTTTTTTTAGCTCCCTGCCAATTGGATGAGGTTTCGCGTGATTTTTGTTTGAGCAACCTCCACCTATCTTCAATACCCTGGCCGTTCTCCTCACCCGTCTTCGAAATCCTGAATCATCAGCTTCTTCCATATTTTTTCTAAGAATGAATTTTTGTCCTATTTGAAATCATCGGTAATTCTGAAAAAGAATCCTAACAGTCTTGCATATATTTTGTATATGAAAAAAATTAATTTCGCCATCTTGAATTTTTTTCTATTCATCAAGTAGACCTTCAAGTACTGATCATCTTTTTCCAAGAAACCACTCTTCCATCTTTTATAGTCTCCGAGATAGGCACCGACGAAATTTGTATGGCCGCCATCTTGAATTTGCCATTTTGGAGTTTTTGTTCGGCTCTCTGCCAATTGGATGAGGTTTCGAGTGACATTTGGTTGAACACCCCCTACCTATCTTCGATACCCTGGCCGGTGCTCCTCAACCGTCTCCGAAATCCTCAATCATCAGCTCTCTCCATATTTTTCCTCCGAATGAATTTTTGTCCTCTACACGAAACCATGGGTGAAAAAAATTTTTTATTATGTATATAAGATCATTCTTATTATTTAACTAGTACTTATTTTTAATGAAATAACTAAAATGACAATAATTATTAATAATGAAATAATTTTAAGTATTATAATTCAATTTTTAGTACTTATGGAAAATTAAATAATTTGATTTTTGACATGCTCTCACGAAATAAATATTATCTTTAAAATACTCGTGTTTCATTTTTCTAGTAGCTTATACATTCAATAATACGTGTACAAATTTTCAAATCAAAATGTCAAGAAACAAAAAGTTATTGATTTTCGAGACGGTTTATATGATTTCGTCCCATAGTGCGCCGTCGCCGCACCGCTGCCCGCAAGATTCGGAGCAAAGGCTTTACTCACTCTTGCAATGTTGATGGTTCCTCAGAACTGAGCTTCAAACGTTTTTTCCGACTGAAAATTAAATATAACTTATTATAATTAATTTTGAAAAAAAAAAAATACTATTGTCCTAAAAAAATGCGCTTAGAAAATGCAAAACAAACACGGTAGAAGAACCGAACCCGTAACTTCTAGCTATCAACTCTCTCTTACACTGACTAAGCCCAACGTCTAATACTATAAACGACGAAAATAAGGTCTAGTATAGCTATACCTAACTACCTAACTATAGATATACCTAACAAGCTAACTACAGTTTGATAAGCCAAACTGTACGACGAACTGGGGTATTACACCATTATTATTAGATACTTACCTTCTTCTTCGTCAACCCATAGACGTCTACTGCTGAACAAAGGTCTCTTACGTGGACTTCCACAGATCTCGTTCTTGCGCCGCCTGAATCCAGCGGCTCCATGCGACTCGTTTGATGTCGTCGGTCCACCTAGTGGGGGATCTGCCAACAATGAGCTTCCCTGTGTGAGGTCGCTAGTCCAGCACCTTGGAACCCCAACGACCTTCAGCTCTTCGAACTATGTGCCCCGCCCATTTCCACTTTAGTTTCGCGACTCGCAGAGCTATGTCGGTAACTTGGTTCTCCTACGGATCTCCTCATTTCTGATTTGATCTCGCAGGTAATTTGAAAAAACGTAATAATTGTGAAGAAATTACGTAACTTACGTAATTTCTTCACAATTATTACGTTTTTTCAAGTAATTGAAAATTGATGATGAAATTGATATTTCATGATCCCTTACATAATGCAAAACCTTTACAAAATAATAGGTAAACTCTATTTAACTTCACTAAAATATACAAAATAGTCTTCAACATAAAACAAAAACAATTTTACTTATTATAATTAATTTTGAAAAAAAAAAAACACTTGTCCTAAAAAAAAAAACATAAAACCTTTTTTTAGAAAATGCAAAATGAACGTAGTTGAGATTCGAACCTGCAATTTCTAATTATCAAATCGCGACCAAACCAACTGAGCCAAATTTCTACTAGAAAGAATGACGAAAATAAGGTACATTATAGTAAAGTACCACACAACAATTTGATTAGCCGATTTACGTTACATTTACGTACTGTACGATAAAATTAAAAATAGGTAGGTAGACACTTATAACTATCACCATCTGCTTTTGTTGTTTTTAACCGACTTCTTATTTTGTTCATTTTCTTTTTCGGACTCATTTTCAAAATTTCTACTACTTAGTACTTATTTATTTACAACTATATTATGGTTTATTTATTAACAATATATTGTATACAAACTTATAACTAGGTACACTCTATTTGACTTCACTAAAATATACAAAATACTCTTCAACATAAAACAAAAACAATTTTCAATTATTATATTTCGCGATGTTATTTGATAGCCGAGCGAGAGCAGTGCAGCGCAGGTCCACCTAGCAGCACGCCTTAGCGATCACTGTCTAATTGAGTACGAGTGACAAAGAAGCCGCTACTGGGAAATAAAACGGCCAAGACACAAATTGTGATAAAAAAAGATTAAATTATAATAGTCGCTGTAAAAAAAATCTAAAACTGCCATTTTTTGTAGTAAAATATGACAAACAAATTGTACTTAAATTTTACAAAAATTAATGTATGGTAACTGAGAAAAATGGGAATTCATGTATTTGCAGAGGCAACTTTGCAATTTTTTTCTATTGAAAAAAGTTTACGTCATTGTGTTTTGGAAACAGGCATCAGGCCAGAAATATGATCAATTGTAACTCCCTTTTTTTTCATAGTATTATGACCAATAGATTTTGAATAAAATGATCTTCTTTCGGCTCTATTTAGCTGATCACCGAACCTTAAGTTATTTTTACAAATGTTTTAAGCTCAGTATCGATCAATAATCCTACTAAAATGGAATATGGATGGATGGATGGATGGATGGATGTTTGTTACTCTTTCAGCCACAACTAATGAACCGATTTGAATGAAATGTGGAATAGCGATAGCTCATACCTACATTTTAGCCCGGAAAATTAAGGACTTTCCGCGGGAATTAAAAAACCTTAATCTGCGAGGACGAAGTCGCGGACGTCATCTAGTTGATAGTAAAGCGTCCTCTAATTAAAATTTTCAAAACATATTTCATGTGCACAATTTGTCCAGTTACAGTTTTAGTATAATATTATAGATTAGTAGTAGTCTAGTAGTAGCTAGTAGTATGTTCGAAAACACTTGGTACCTACCTAGTTTATTTATTTGAATAAAAAAATATTCTACTCTATTCTAGTATGTACCTACTCAATAGATATTTTGTTTTTTTTTTCTTTATCAACCGATAGACGTCCACTGCTGGACTGTTTATTGCATGGACTTCCTCAGGCTTCGGTCTTGCGCCACCTGTACCCAGTGGCTCCCTGAGGGTCGCCTGATGGTGTCGGTCCACCTATTACCATACCATTATATACCATTTTCCGGTGCGGAGTCGCCACTTATTATTATTAATATATAAAACTAATTAATTAATTAAATTATATAAACAAATCGTCTTCAAAAGTCTTCAGTCGACCAGTCATTCATTTTACGTTTTTACCCACTCACAAAATTGAGATTTCTAAAGGTGCGATACGTAAATCGTAATACAATAACACGTCTAATCGCCGCCAGTGCACAAACGAGACTGAGTGCGCGCAAACGTGTGGACGGAGACGCAAGCGCTTGTGGCAAATTCCCTTTGGTTTGCGATCAAAAGACCGACACTCGATGGATCGGCCACAAACGCTCGCAAGCGTAGGCAAACCATGGCAAACGCTCTATCCGCACGTTTGCGTTTGTGAAGGTTTGCCGAGGTTTGCCAAGCGTGCGGATGCAGCTTTAGGCTAAGTACGAGTTCATATATTACCTACTAGCTTTTGCTCGCGGCTTTGCTCACGTTAAGTTCGATTTTTCAAACCCCTATTTTACCCCCTTAGGGGTTGAATTTTCAAAAATCCTGCCTTAGTGTGCGCCTATGTCATAAAAGGAACCAACTGTAAAAATTTCAAGTTTCTAACTTCAGTAGTTTAGGCTGTGCATTGATATCTCATTCAGTCAGTCAGTCAGTCAGTCAGTCAGGACTTTGAATTTTATATATACATATATAGATGTAACTTCCATTATTTATTTATTTCAAATTCAAATTTCAAAATTAATTTATTTCATGTAGGCTAACTTGTAGCTCTTATGACACGTCATAAATCTACCACCGGTTCGGAATGCAGATTCTGCTGAGAAGAGCCGGTAAGAAACTCAGCAGTTGCTCTTTTCAAAATTTCTTTTTTTTACAAAGCTATGCTATGTCATAGATAAAAAGAGAAAATATATTCTTTGGCTATGTATACAGTGCTTCCACAATAAAGCTTGAAAAATGCAAAAATGCATACGTAGGTACACCAATCCAACGCATGTCAAGATGGGCAGTCAAAGCAGACCCATTCCCGTTGGTGGCACCCGCTCACGAGAATTTATCGCAACACTTCAACGTCAAAGTAAAATGGATCGTAAATTCGTCCCCGTGTGCATTAAACTTATTAAGTTCATTAATTGCTATGGCATTGTCTAAATATTGCTACAGTATGATGATCACAATATCCCCTTTTAATTTACCGCTCCAACCACAAGCTTTCCGCTTATTTTAGAAGGGGGAGGAGAATATTCCTTTTAGAAATAAAATACCTAACATACTCGTTTGAGAATTTTCTCAAATAGTAAACCTTACTTTTATTTTCATTGAATTAGGCTAATAGGCTTACTGAAAAACTTTCTCTTATGTATTTTTTCTTTTTTTTTTTAATTATATGAGCCGTAGTTATATGAGTAGGTAAGTACTTTAATTTTTAGTGCTATGAAATACATAAACTTTTTTTTATCTATTTCGTATTGTTTTCAAGCATTTTGAACGTGCCGTTTTTTTAGCCGTGATTTGCATATTTGAATTTTTAATCAAGTTGAATAAATATTTCCTAGTATGGTAACTGTAAAATTATTATTAAGAAAATATACCTATTACCTCATATTCATATTGAATGTGATCTAGTTATCAAATACCTTGGTTGTAGCCAAGGCTGCTGGTATTAACGCCATTACGCAAGTAGGATGCACGCATCAGTTCGGATTGGGGGCCAATCTTTTGCGAATCGTATTACTTTTAGAATATAATAGAATATTATAAATAGACAAGTGTGTTTGATGACCTCCCTAGCGCAGTGGTCAACGCCGGGAATTATGACAAGTCGAGAATCTACCACCGCGCACCGGTTCGAAATGCTGAATCAAGTTGAAGATTCCTCAGGAAAATTAATAGAGTTCAGAGCTATTTTTTTTCAAATCAACGAAAAACGTCACAGTATACGTATCAGTGACAGGGACGACGCTATATGAGACTACTAGCTTTAACCCGCGGCTTCGCTCACGTTAGGTTCGATTTTTTAACCCCCTATTTAACCCTCTTGGGGTTGAAATTTTCCAAAATCCTTTCTTAGCGGATGTCTACGTCCTAACAGCTCGATTTCAGCTCGATCGGTCCAGTGGTTAGAGCTGTGCGTTGATAGATCAGTCAGTCAGTCAGTCAGTCTGTCAGTCAGTTAGTCAGTCAGTCAGTCAGTCACCTTTGCCTTTTATATATTTAGATGGAGCGTTTATCTCTTTCGATTTATAAATAATATTAACTTCCGGCTACTATTGCGTTTTGGAATTAGGGCAGGATAAGTATACTCTTATCATAAATCCTATAAGAATTTGTTCAGCGAATATTTGCTATGGTTTAAGATGAGTTTGTCCGTGTGTACAATGCGTATTTAGTGAGAAGTTATCTGGCTGTTTGGTAAACATTTGTGTCCCAGTAATTTTACCTACATAGTCTTTTGTAGTTAATTTTTTTTATCAGGTGAACCCTGAAAAACACTTCAAAAGTTGAATAATAAAATAAAAAAGTTTAAAACATTTAACTGATAGGAATATCACTGGTTTGCCACTCTGTAGTAGGGCTAACATGCGCGCTACGAGAAAATTTTGTCTACAAGTTTAGTTAAGTTCATAATTTCCATGTGAATCTTTAAAGAGATTCATGAGTTAGAAAAAATTTTCGGTTAGAGACTTTAGAGATGATGAAGACCTAAAAACGAAATTCATAATAAACAAAGATCAAAGATTAACGAGATAGCTCTGAAAAATGACATATTTACATTGAAATCTATAAGGTAAAATAGATAGGCTCCTAATTTCTATTGAACTCATGAAATGTTTTTTTTTTCTTACAAGGGTTTCCCTTTTCATAGAAAGTCTTTATTTGTGCCTTTAGATCTTATTCATAAATTTTAAATTTTTATCTTTCAGTCGTTAACTCATGAAATGTTCAGAGCAGGTTCAGAGGAACTCAGCAATGCATTTTGCTTTCGTAACGTTAGGTGCTCGGATTTCAGCCTCTAAATATAGGCCAATTTCAGTTCGACACCATAAAGCTATGCGAATGTATATGGGTCAGTAGGAATCACGAATAGCCGACAATCGTTAATGGCCCTGCAGTTTCGAAATGAATTTCTCAGTTCTTGTATATTTAAACAGGAAGACATTAGATTGCGACATGTCTCATATATTTGGATGATACCGATGACATAGGCTCTGCTAATATATTTGTATGATGCCAGTGGCAGACTCTGTCGAAGTTATCTCTCTTTAACTTCGACTGTGCCTTTAAACTTTTCACTAAAAAAAAAAAAAGAACGACGCTCAGGGATAATAGATATTACCATCGACCTCTATGATACGATAATATGATATACCTACTATGCCTACATTAAGGGTTTGTTGGTTTTTCCTTCAATCATGTCGGAACAGAGCTACGGATCGACGTGATTTTTTGCATGGCTAATTCAGGACCCGAAGAGTTACAAAGGCTATACCCTGAAAAACAATTCAAGCAGGGGTTTATAAACTTTTGAGATGTTGTTATTTTTGATTTTCACATCAGTTCACGTTGAAATTGAATCTCACTTGGAATTTGGGAAAGGCTTGTATTTTCAGAAAATTGCGAAATCACGCAAATAAGACCACCTGCACTAGTTTTGTTTTGAATTTCGTCTGTATATGGGTATTTGGAAATGCATCTCTAAGTACAATTCTGTTGATGCCTTCGGAGTGATTACATTCTCTTGGGATACGTAAACGGAGTGATTACATTCTCTTGGGGACGCGTTTGAATGGTGACGCATCACCAAGCGTTGACGCACGTCTTCCTGCCAGTGTTCTGGCAAATATGAAATGTACCTAACACTCCTTGAAAAGAAGTAAACAAAAGCAACAACAAAACCTATATTCATGCGGACAAAGTTGCAGCGATCAGTTAATATTAAAATAAATATATTCACGGAATCATGAAATATGACACTGATGGATCTTACAAATACCAATCTAATATGGAATTTGTTTTAAAATCCAAATTTGGTTTGCTAACAATCCTTGGGATTCTACTTAACACTTGAAATGAATCGTACAACAAACCAAGGTGTAGATAATAATTATTCTTTATATGGCACTGATATCCTCGCACAGGAGTAATAAGGGCGCTAACAGAGTTAATTAGCGTCCGGCATTCCGATACATGCACTAAATGAACGATTCGCAACTGTATGTTATGTTACTTATGGTTAAATGAAGCTTACATATAGCTCATATAATGTTTTTCTTAATTTCAGACGAGGTAGAAAGAACTCAAAATGACCGTGGTAACGAATCCTGCGTGCACCGATAGCAGCGTCGACGGCCAAGGTTCCCAAGCCTCCACATCGGGTACACAACAACCTATATCACTTGATTTCGGTCAGTACGGTGATCTACGAATAGATGAAAACTGTCGCCTATATGACAACGAGAAACAAAGCGACATCGTATTCGTGGCCGGAATCAATGGAGACACATTCCGTTTTCCCGGACATCGTCGTGTGCTCGCTGCCACGAGCCCCGTTTTCGCCGCCCTGCTGTCGACAAAAGCAGACGTTATCGTCGTCGACTACATCGATCGCCGAGGCTTTGAACAGCTGCTACGCTACTACTATTGCGAACCGACACAATTAACTTCCGTATTTACGGCTCGAGCCACTCTCAATGCCGCGTACAAATTCTTGTGCCCTCAACTCGCTGAGAGGTGTGCGCGTCGCCTCGACGAAATGTTAGATGCGGAAGTGGCGCTTGAAATATTGCGCGATTTACGATATTTATGTGCAAGATTGCCAGGAGCAGCTTCAGCACCCCCATTGCCCGCCCTCGAAAGCGATGCAGCCGCACGAACCTTATCACATTGCGCCATGTGGTGCGACTCCCTCGCACACAACGCGCTCCTCGTGATCGACGACAATGCGGATGCAGCTCTTACTCACGAAAAATTAGAAGATCTCACGTATGAAGACTTAGCGTTAATAGTAAAGCGAGAAACCCTACGAGTATCGAGTGAACTTATCTTGGCAGAAGCACTCGCTCGGTGGAGCACAGCTGCATGCAAGCGAACTAAGCGGGAGTTAACGCCGAGCAATAAACGCGCTGCTCTTGGTGAATTGGCGTATTGTCCTCGATATTTACTGCTAGCGGGAGAAGAGTTAGACAGAGCCTTGGCACTAGAACTGTTGGAGCCAATAGAGCGGGCGTTGGTTTTGGCCCGGGCACGGAAATTATCTGCCCCAGTCCCTGTGGGCGCGGAACAAGAAGCTATGCTCAGGAGATGGGCTCAACCTCGGCCTGCGGAACCAGCCGCAGCTCCAGTGTCTTTGAGCCCACGTTCTGAAACGATAGAGGAACCCCAACCCAGCAAACTTTGTGGACGTCGTCCTAAGAAGTTAAAACAACCATGTTTCGAGCCCGATGATAGCAGAACCACTCCTAAGAGTAATTGTTGTTCCGATTGCTTCCACGGGTTGATACACGCGTTTGTCTGTTTGTTTGATTAAGAGCGTTTCCAAATTGAGTGCAAATATTGAATGTTTACCGAAACCCGGTGTATGAATCTAAAAAGAGATAAAATACTGTGACCCACTGTAAGTACTGTTTGTTTGTACCAATTTTGCATTTTGGGGAGAATATCTACTCGTATACAAAAAAAAATCAGAGACTTTGATAAAGTTAACGAAGTATTGTATCATTTACATTGCTTTATTTTACTATATGTTTAAAACATATTATTACTGGCAGGATAGCTTCCCAAGTTATGTTTCTCGGTGCTGAAACATCGCGCGAGCTTCTTGATACCCCATGGTTCTTCAACTCATGAACCCTTTGCCGCTGAAAGATGTTAAAATTGATTTAAATTCTTGGAATATTTAATTTTCGTAGCTCAGCTGCGGTAACTTTACCTAATTAGGTATTGTGTATAGCAAAAAATTATCCTATCTTTTTATCTTTATTGATGTGATATTCTAGTTTGCTTTAGAAGTTTATCTAATGGATTTCAAATCTTTTCGAGCTAAAAAAATTTATTAGCTTTAGTTGACTCGTTAGGTACTCGTTATTTACTGGTACGAATTGGTGCACAAAAATAAATGTTTTTAAGTATTCTAATTTCTAGTTTAAAAATCTAATTCCTATTTAGCCAAATTTTGTTGCATTTAATTTTATTTTGAATTTGTGCGTGAAGTGTTATGATTATATAGTTAAAGCAGTTTTAAGGCAGCCGATATGTATTATTTTTAGTATACAAAGGAGTTAGAAGTTAGAACTATGTTGTGAATGTAAATATAAAGTAAAAAATCTTTACCTTCATTGGATCAGTTACCATCAAAGTTGTTTGAAAGAGTTTTTGATATTTTATAGTTTCTTTTTTGTTAGGATAATTTTGCTTATATAATTGTTAGATAATTTTACTACTAGTCGTATTTTAAGTACAGATCAAATCTTGTATTAGTTTTTGTTATATAAACATTTTTATCATGTAATTTTTTAAATTAAAAACACTGCCCTATGATAAAAGTACCTACTACGATTATGATAATGTTAGATTTAAGTTGTTTAGCTCTGCATAGGTAGGTACTAGTATTTTAGTATACCTATGTATTACTAGTGTGGACATGTACTTCTTCAGCATGGATTTAGTACATATTTAAAAATCCTGCGGAATAATTAGATTTTCCGGGATAAAATTTATTTAACTATGTTCCCAGCACTTATGCAAATTATCTCTGTCAGGAATCTTGACTGACCGATTTTGATTCAAGTACCATACTTTCGCATTTATGTATATTAATATATGTATTAGTTAGAATGCGTGTTAGATCTTTGACTGAATGTTTTACAGAAAAAAAAAAACAAATTGCTCAGTAAAATAAAATCGCAGGTAACATGTTTAACTTTCATATTTCGTACCTATTTCACATTACTTTCTATTATAGTTATTATTACGAGTAGCTTTCATTATTTTTATAGTAAATGTACCTATTTCTTTTAGACTGTGCCATACCTAATGTTTGTCATTTTAATTTAAACAATCAAAGTATTGCCTACTTGTGAATGTAGAAATAAACTGTAGCATGAGAATTTCTATGATCAAAATCTACATTAGACTATAGATAAAATATGGATAAAATAAAACAAATGTATTTTCTTAATAAAATATAACTGTTCCAATAGGTAAGTACGTAATAATACAACTTTTGTATGGACAAAACTTATCTAATAACTTCGAAAGTGGTAGGTATTGCATTAGATACCTGCCACCCATATAACGATTTTTGGCTGTCAGCAAAAAGTAAGCATTTTTTACTATTGATCGCAGGTTTGCGTTTGTCTTGGACAATTCTAGACCGATAATAGGCTAATATTTTTGTATCTGTGGTAGGGTTATAAGCATAAAGATAATATTCCTTACTACCGTAAGGAATATTATTTTATGTTTGTGGTTATATCTACGCATTTACCTATCATTTTTAAATTCTCGAAAGTTTGTTCATGTTTATGTAATAAATTAAGTATGATTGTATGTGTATCGTTTGAAACGATTAATTAAATTAAAATTACAGAATTGTTTACATTAAATGTTACTATTAAACAATTATCATGTAGTGATACAATATGTATTAAGTACGTTCATGTGTTCAGCTCGAAGCTGCTAATTACGACATTATTTCAAACCTGAAGACAAATGAAGAAAATAAATTGTTTAATTATGAAAATGTTTTTAATTCATGTTTAACCTGTGCCTGCTTATTATGTTCAATTGAAATCATCCTTCCACAGAAGGGCTTTTAATAGAAATTATACCTAATACTTTAGTATGAAATATTTAGGTAAGGTATGGATGAACATGATACAGTGTGCACAAGACATGAAAGGCAGTAATGGACCTGGAAGAATAATGCGTCTACCTACACTACATCCAGCTAGGCTACAAGAAAGAGACCTCATCAACAAAGGCTGAATACTTATAGGTTGATTCTGAATTCCAGTCGAAGTTTTAAAAAACAATAGCTAAACTCGGATTGAAACAGAAAACATAATTTCCTAAATAATTGGAACCGGGGCCATAGGTAAATCATGCTGACTAAAAAAAACACCTTTAAAACGAGGAATGTAATAATCACCCGAAAAAATATTTACCTAATATTTAATTATTAAGACTATTAGAATCTAATACTTCTTTACTTGAAGAATTAATAACTTCGGCGCATTCTAAAATCGGCCTGAAGGTAGAACTCCTTGGTGATTTCAGGCTACAACTCTCACTTAGGCCGACAAATTCTTCTATTTTATCAACTTTCTCGATAACGCTGACCAATGTATTTTCTGCCGCCCGCAAATCTTGTCTTAGTGATTGTATTGTATTTTGAACGTCGAGCATAGAGTTAATTTTAGTTTCGATCTTTTCTAATTTGTCCTGAATCGACCGTCGCGCCCTCTGGGTATCGTCGACTTCCTTTAATATCCTAGAAGTGATTTCCCGCTGTAATTCAGTAAATTTCCTATCGAAAGTTGTATCTTCTTTGGAGTCTCTACGTTTCTTTTCGCCGGTATTGGTTGATAGAGTTCTGTACTTGTATCCTGAGGTCCGGGTGGTATAACAACTTTTGTGAAATATTTGTGACATTATTCTATACAAGGATGAGCAGATAAGGAGAGTGTTATTTTTAAATTTTTATCAATTAGTATCCATTGTTTATTAAGACAACAAAAATATTTGCCAAATATATCCAAATTATTGATTACAAATGACACATTATTGTCAAGTGGACGTTTAAAAAAACGTTTTTTATTTATACATAATTATAATCTGTGGTATCTACCTAGACTTTATTAAGCTTTCTACCCGAGGCCGGGCCGATTTAGGGCCGATTTAGGGTGAAAAAGTGGGGAGCATCCTAGATTGCTTCCTAAACATGTCGTGTGTAGGGTCATCCTAGGTTGGACCCTAGATCATCATCAAGATCGGTCGGCAGGAGGAGATATGCATCCGATGTCAGTTTGTCACCCAGATTGTGGCACACACTGAGCGACAGACCCATGTGAAGGGACCACCTCAGATTGCTCCAATCTAGCTGCCTGCTTAATTAATCGGCCCTGCAGCAGTGTCGTGAGTAAATTGGTTAAAAGTTAATCAGATCGATAATTTGGATAATCTTTATTAATAAATTAAATTTATAAGTTGTCTTAAATTAGGTTAAGTAGGTATTAAACCAATTAAATACTTAAGTTTGTAGCTGTAATTTAGATATTCAAAAATTATAGCTCAGATTAATGAGGAAACTATTTTCAGAGAAGGATTAAAAATATTCTACTATTGCCGTTATCAACTACGATGGTTTTGTAATTACTTGATCTTCGTGTAATAGGTATAATTTTTGTTTAACTAAACCAAAGTAAAACGAACAGCGCTACCTACCGTACAATCCATACACTTTAACACGGTAAACATTGCCAAGTCAAACATGCTACGAAGTTCTGTACTGACTCACTAGGTGGCGATTTAAGACAGTAAAAGGCAGTACCTACCGCACACAGAGATACAATACTTATTTAGAAAAACAGTATAGGTACTTAGTTCTTTGTTTACACTAAAAAAAGGAAAACATTTAACACTTGACTGCTGAAGGTGATGGACTGGTGGTGGATAAGCACGATATCTAAAGTTGTACTAACTACTCACAGGAGTAGGCAGTTTTGCGGCTTTTGAATGAAGGATTAAACTTTTAAATAAAATAGGTCAGTCTCAATCTTCAGGCGTATAACAAAAAAAATACGCTCACGGTAGGTGTAAAATAGAGGCGCTCAAAAGTGTCTATTCAAAAAACCACTCGAAAATATAAAGGCAAACCTAGTTAAAAACAATAATACAGAACCGTATTTGTATTAACAAAAGCTCGAGAGGGGCTCTGGGTCCACTTTTTTTAATTCTATTGTCTGGAAATGACAAAGAGTCGCAAAGAGCAGGTTGGTTACTATTATTCCGAAGTAAATTTATATTTGATGAAGTGCAAAAGTTGGAGTCAGTCTTTTGACATTTACCCTTTTTTTTGTAGCATCCATTAGTGATGGGCAACCGTATCCCAAATCCAGATTTACCTGCCTACGATTATATAAGTCGAATCTATCGACTTTCTGACAATCGTCAATTTAGAATAGATAGTTTGGTAGCTACCTCTAAGTTCTACATCCCATTTTAAAAGAGCTCTTGTCAAAAAAAAAATTAAGCAAATATGTAATTACTTACCATAAATTTTGTCTGAAATAGATATCTACCCATGAGGCTGCCATTGTAGGTACCCTAAATTGCTGAAACATTTTATTTTTTTGTGCATATTACAGACACATGCATTTAACAGATTTTACTGACTAAATTTTTGTAAATAACATTAGACGTAGAATATATTACTCGACTAGACAAGAGATTAGACTGAGCATTAACAAAATTAAATTCTAAAACTATCGTCCATCTCTGGGTTTGAATTTGGTTGTATGTAATTAAAGAGTTCTTACTTACATCTTAGATATAGATTTACGAAATCTTTACTATTTTTTTTTTTGAGATTAGACCAAGCATAACAAAATTAAATCGTCCATCACTTGGTAGGAATCCGGCCGCAACATGAGTACAATCGACTGTGGAGATTTGCACACATGGGCTCAATATGTCCCATTGTGCTTTGTGAACCGCTCCTAATTATTGTTAGTGTGAGAATAGTCCTTTTACAAGTGTCATTTTAATTGCTTTTTTTATGAAACCGCTCTTACGGAGTGATATATTTTTTTCCCAAAGATATTTCCCATCTATCCTATTTTATACTGTAGCAATTTTTTTTACGTACTTATTACAATACGTATGTAAAATTATACATACGTATAATTTTTTTTTATACTCGTAGATATTATTTTTTAGATAGCTTAACTATTCTAGGCTTGTATTGGATTTTCATATTATCATCTATTGCTAATTAAAGCCTCAATAGCCCAACTGTTAAAGAGCGGACTCAAACAGAATGGTCGCAGGTTCGATCCCCACCGTCGTACCCTACTTACTTGCTACGTACTTGTTGTACCCACTCCTAACACAAGCTTTACGCTTATTTGGAGGGGAGAAGTCAATATTAATCAAATTAAGCATGGCTAATAAAACAATTGTGACCTACAAAAATTTTTTTAAATTACGGGTTTCTAATTTAAAAGCAATTGAGAATAATAGTAAAAATTAGCTTCTAAAATCGCGTGTCTATGATTGTGGGACGCCCATCGTGAGAGCATTGTGCCTAGTATAGTATGTGACAATACAAGGACAATACTCTCTTTCAATGGTCCTTCAGACCTGTATGTCACAGATAAGTTATGTTCAAATGTAAAATAGCGCCGGCAAGGAATATTCACTTATACACTCACTTACACAATAGGGAGGTTACCTACCTATCTATAACAAATAACAATGGGTTTTCATACTTTAGCGCCATCCCGAATATCAGAGCTTCTCAAAGATATTTTAATAAGCCCATTCTTTTTCTTCTACGATGTGGATATATACGCAGGTCTCTGAGTTCTCCGTAATGCTTACCCAAGTAACATTTTAGGTTTTAGGAAGGTTTTGAAAAGGTTCTAGAACCTTTGTATGGAAATTTGCTCGTAAATCTTAATAGTCTCAAGAACGTTATATTTACCTTATATTAACCTCCTGAGTGCAAAAAGGGCCCTCGTTTTAGAACCATTCTGAGAACTACAGCAAAACTTATAGCTTAAATCCAGAACCCTTCGAACTACTTACATAGAACCCAAATATAACCTTCACAACCTTAATTTGTGGTTAATATAACCTTGCAACACAGCTTTTAAGTTCTAAATTAGTCCTGGATGTAACCCTATAACAACTTAAAACCTTTTTAATGGACATGAATACATGCCTTTCCAGGACTCGCGGGTTTTAAAATGTTTCTGAGTAAAATTTTTTTTACGCAGAATGGTGGATTTAAAAATAATTTATAATGGCGTCTTCTAATGTCATTATACCAAGTTTTAGTGTTAAAAAATAATAACCAACTTGCTGAAGTCAGGAATAATAAAAAAATAGTGCGACTGGCACTTTATCGTGAAACTTTAGGATAATAGTGTTGTATACGACACGGGCCTTTCGTAAGTAAAAGTTTTGAACATATTTTAATGAAATAATTACAATCAAAATTATTATAAAATTAGTTGATTGGTGGTAAGAATTAATAAAACTTCTATTTATATAAAAACATTTTATTTTCAATCGCACAAGATTCTTAATTTTGCCCTATTGATTTAAAATATTGCTTTTTGTTTAGATTTTTTTTATTTCAGTGAAAAAATATGGCGGCGTTAGAAAATTACTAGACAGTATTAAAATTAAGTCGCGGAGACAACTGTCGTTTCTTGAGGATGCCTCTAAAGCTTTAAAATATTCTCGTAGGACTTTAATCATGCCTTCAGCTTATAAACAATAGCTTATTGGTTTGGGTTTTCACCACGTAGTCCTAATTTGTTCGCCTAGACAACTTTTATAGAGCCTAAAGGTATTTCAACATTCCTAAACTTTGTGGTAACATCAAAGTTAATAATTAAACCTTTAGATCTCACTTTAGCATAATGTTAGCCTTTCCAGAACTTAATCAGGAGTCTACGACAGCTATTAGATCCTAAGACTATATGCTCTTGAAACACAGGTCAAAATAACGTTAATTTAAACTCTTGTCAACGGCTCTATGGTTGTAATAATAAACAATTAGTTTTAGGACTTACTAATCATTCTCAAGTACTTAATATGACCAGATAGTAAATCATTAACCTTTTGACAACCCTTATATAACCTAAAGGTATTTTTTACAACCTAGGCTCGAAAAAAATGTTACTTGGGTAGTAAACTGTGGAGCTACAAGTACATGGCGTACCTCTTCTAAGATCCTAAATTCAGAGAATGCGAGTGGATAAGAGTTACGTGATAGACCAGTCTAGGTGAATAAGACGGTAGGTAAGTCGCGCTGTGTCAAATTGAATTGCACTTTATTGTGTGGTAACAAAAGTTGTTATTTATTTAAACCATTTTGCTGAGTGAATCTTCTGTACCTTTAGGTTTAGGTATACTGAGCTTCAGAGCATTTCGTTGATTGTAATCAATGTAAGCCTCAATAGCCCAACGGTTAAAGGTGCGGACTGAAAACTGAAAGGTCGCAGGTTCAAACCCCACCCGTTGCACTATTGTCGTACCAACTCCTAGCATAAGCTTCCCGCTTATTTGGAGGGGATAGGAGGATATTAGTCAAATTCAGCTTGGCTAATATTCTTTAAAAAAAATGTGGCTTTCTCAGGCTTGTTTATGAATTTATGAAAGAGTTCCCACGCGAACGAAGTCATGGGCATCATCTAGTTATTAATAATATTAAGTTAAACTTACTGGCTAAAGTGCTGAACAAACATGTTCTTTAGATGGATTATAGGGAATAAATTGCATTGCGTGTTTCGACACTCTTTGCAAGGCTACCTGCATTTTATATCTGTGCCATAGAGTTAAAGGCTATATCTACATATTATGTTTATTTAATCCACATGACCAGTTAACCACCCATGGGCTAATGGGGCTATGGAAGGTTGGAAGCCTCTGTCCTAAACTATTCATATTTTTTTTTCTAACGTAATTTCGTAGTAAGATCGCGTTTAAGAGGTCTGTCGCGTCGTCGTGATGCAGGTAAGTGGTTTTTTTTTAATTAAAAAAAAAAGGTCTTCCCCAAACACAAATCCCTGAAGAGTTATTATTCAGAAATAAGTGTTAAATCGTGTATAATAGACAGGGGCCTATTATTCTCATAATATTGTGGACGGCGCGGTGGTGATTTTGAAATTGGCCATTGGTTTGTATCTGTGACTTGTTTTAACACTCTACTGTTGCCCGCAGCTTTATCCACGTGGAATGATGGTGTAAAATGCATAAGAATACCAACGCTTAGAAGATAAGAAAAAGGGAACCCGGTTAGTGAGGCTATAACAAAAACTATCTAAAAAGGTGAAATACCATCGAACTAACCCATGGATCTGACGAACCACAAGAATAATTAACCCAAAATCTAAAAACAGTAATTCGACACGTAGACATGTTTACGGTTCAGAGTTCCACACTAGACCCTACTACACATTCCGATAAGTAATTTGATACCGCTTCGCCGTAGAATGTGAAAAAATGTAAATAATGTTGATGCTACGCCACAGGAGTCGAGTTTTTGTTATGGCTGTTCGGTTGTAGGTACCTATTGGCGTCGTCGTTCGGAGCCCGAATAACCAACCATAGGGGTGTGTCCACATTACGCTTAAAGTTTGCCGTGCGGCTCGTTACATATGTAACAAAATGCGATTCGTAGCTTAGCGCTCGACTCACCCGCGGCTGGATTACGCGTGCAATTTATTTCGTTTTTTAAGAATATTATTCATGTTTAACATGAATAATAATCCCTTTTTCTCTCCAAATAAACGTCAAGCTTGTGTTAGGTGTTGGTTAGATGTGCAACAGGGTATGAGCCGTTAACCTTTCAGTTTTCTGTCCACGTACTACATCAGTTTGTTTGGCTATCGTCCTCTGCTCGTATTGCATTTGTGGCTCAAAATACTGACTATCCTGGCCTGCAGAAAGTGCCCGATACTATTAAGAATAGAGCAGTTACGCAAGGTTCCACTAACCATACATTACGCTGTTTGCAAGTCAGCGCTCGCCGCCTCCTTCATTCAGCAGCTGATTTGTGGAGAAAATACACTCGCAAATTCTGTGGTAACTCGGAATATGGACGCCAACGAATTCGGAATTCGCAAGATATACGAGCATGCAAAGTCTCCGATTTGCTGCTCTAGGCTGAAATCTATAGTCTGTACCTACTCTCACTCTGCTCAGACTCAAGACAGAGTTAAAACGAGACAGATTTGTGTCAGGTCATATTTTGTGTCTCGTTTTAACCCTAACTTAAGTCTGAGTTTAGTCATAGCACGCTCTATAGATCTCAGCATTAGGTAAAGTCGGTTTGCAGGAAGAACGCTGGCGACAGTACGCATAGTGTGGACACATCCTTAACGTTTTTTTACTTTTATTGGTCCTACATTGTCCGCCACTAGGCCTACAGATTAAAATGAGTCGATGGAACTAATAAAAGCACGAATTTAGAACTCCTGTTTTATTTTCGTCTCCACTTGACGCCGTCCGAGCGTCTTGATATATCTCACGAGTATCCACGTGGGTGTCGTAGCCAAACAGCGAATATTATTACACCGCAGATTATTTTAAAATTAAAAACCATTCATTCCATTCAACAAATTTTTATCAAATAAGAGTCTGCTTGCTCGAGTTGTCATACAAATTAAAAGTTTTTCTATTATAATTTAAGACGTAGGTACCTACTCGCATATCGAATTGATATCTGCAAACTAGTGGATGGATTTTGGTGAAACTTCACAATAGAATAGCTTTCTAGATAATGTCCGCAACTTCGTCCGCCCGAATTAGGGGTTTTAATTCCCACACGAATTCTTTAATTTAGATTTCTTGCATGGGTATACTTCCTCAACTACCTGGACCTGGAGAGTGATATAGGCTACTTTTTATTTTTTAAAAACTAAATCCACGCGGACGCGGACGCGCAGAAGTTGCGGGCATCGGCTAGTATTACATATTTTTTTAAATGCTGAACCTTAGGAGCATTCCTTTGCTTGGTGGTGTATTTCAACAAAAAAAAAACAATGACCAATCTCTCTGGCGCCAGCAGATACTATTATGTAAGCCGAAATGTAGACCCTCTTACGTGGACTTATCATTCGAAGAAAAAGAACGTCCACAGATAAACTAAAGTAAACGGGAAACTTCGAGTGTCTTTAGTGTCTAAAAACAGTAAAGATTACTGAAATTTGTAGTCTTGTAATGAAAGCAAAACAAATTCAATGATGGCGTGGCGTCCTTTGAGTATTTAAAGATGGCATCTGACGTAAAAATGTATTCAAGAGTGAAGTTTTGCTGCGGTGCGGTGTACGTTTGGATATGGGAAAAGCTTGCGTACACTATGCCAGACTACATCTACCAGAGACGGGCTGTCTCATTTCCTACACAAAGAATCAGCCTGGCTGTTCAGTGCAGCCATGCAGCCGGTATTCTTTGCACTATTCTACACGGTCTGATCAGTGTAGTAATTAGATTATATTAGCTGTAAGTTTTATTGTAAGATGGCTAGTCGCCTAAACCTACGATAATATTTTGAAGAAAAGCTGAAGAATGTCGACGTCATTATATTAGAGCATGGATTAATTTAAGTTTTTATATAGAAATTCTCAGTACTAGTCAGGTGGCACATTTTCCCAGCACCGTGCGTCGGAGAGCACGTAAAGCCGTCGGCCCTACAACTGATCTCTATCCGGCCGGGACAAATTTCCATCCCATCGGGCTAAGAGTGTAAAATTTTGCACTATAATATCTCCTGCATAGATGACTGAAATCTCTGTGTAGATTGGCCGTGGTGGATATTATTTATTATATTAGAGAATTATAAATTTTAAAGTGGCCGGTCGCAGTTTGCGGTTAGCTTAATTCCTGGCTGCTGCCCTAAAAGCTCTAATTGGTCGTTTTTCCCCGGCACAAGAGGACGGACGGACGGCCGAGCAAAAAGTGGAACCGGCGCGGAATGTGCCCGGTTGAATAACCAGCCGTCTGTGTGCCAGCATTACTAACTATATATAAACAAAGAGCCTGCGTTGCGTAAAAATACGCTATACCGAGCGTACCATATTGTCGTGATTTATTTTTCGTGCCACCGTGTGCACTTTCAAACTCGGAGTGGGCTTATTTACGGTCCAGGCACTGAGCTAGGCCGTGGAGCAGCTGGGTGATTGCGGAAAAGCTGCGTCAGTCATCGCTATAGTCTATAAGGGCCACGCGCCCTTGCAATTTATGCTAGTCCTTGCAATTTACGAACGCGCGTGGCTCATGGTTGTGTGTGTGTCGTATCTATATTATAAGTTGGAGCGAGAGCTTCCTCACCCTGACCGCTCCCAACTAGGCTCCTGACAGGCACACATACTTACACAATGTACACGACGTAACCACAAGTAAGGCTCAAGCGCCTTCGTGTAAGAACTATATCAGGTATAATTCTACAGTAAAACCATGACTATATTGTGTTTACACTTAAAATATTTGAGGTGAATACCTAATAATAAACATTACTTACTTAGGAATTCAGACTAAATGATAATTATAGAAATGAATAGAATAGAGTGGAGTAGAGAAGAGAGAAGTAGAATTGCTGGTCGATTCGCTTTGAGCGTTAATTTCTTGTCCTCACCACGCTCAAAAATGCTCAAAGCTGTGAGTATAAAATATCTTTCAAGGCTCAAAGCGTTATCATCAGAGGAAATCCCGATCAAGGGCTATCTTATCATTGAATAAAAACAAAATGTTCAGCATGATTGATATTCTTAAATAAAATACTGGACGAAATAGAGCAATATTAAAATTGTAGACATCAGTAAAATTAATCGTGTCTACTTTACGGAACATCGCTATTCTAGTAACACGACAACTCTGGTTGCAGGTCGTTTATTTTTTCTGGGATTATCGAAGCTGCGCCAAGAATGTCGAAATCATTCAGGCCAGTCGGTGGGCAGAGGAATTTGCCATTCATATTATTGCTCGGTTTGAAGAACTAAATTTTGGGGAACGGGCGTATTCAGGAATTTTCAATTATTACCACTGTAGGTCGCCTCCCCTGAAATATTTGTTGACAGAAATATAATTTTAAGAGAAATATACTGTGTGGGTATGACGTGTGGCCTAATCACGTCAGCCATAGATTGTGAAGCATCGCAACAGCAGAAATAACCTGGTAATATATAAGTAAGTACAAAATTTTCTGCCATACCACGCTCACAATGTAGGCATGGTATTTGGACTGCAAATAAAGCTGGCTCGCCAAGCAATTCAGCGTTCCGATACGATGGCGTGTAGAAACCGATTACGGGGTATGTATTGAATCTACACTGCCGTGCCCCTTCCAAGTTAACCTGCTATCGTCGTAGACTATATCGTTACATCCATCACAGATCGCAATCAAGGACTATCTTTTCATCGAATAAAAAAGAAGGTAGGTATTAGATGCCTAAAAATATTTATCTTTAAAAACGAGACCTTGAGTCCGCTTGGTCGGCGCGGCGGCGGTCCTGCCAGGAAATTCATAACATAATTCCTCGTTGCCAAGTTTCTTTAAAAATCTGCAACAACATTGCACAATTCCACAGTAAAACCAAACCACGATCGTGTGTTTACACTTAAAATATTTAAGGCGAATATTTACAGGAATAATAAATTATTTAGGAATTCAGGCTGAATCATAATATAGGGTGACCGACCCAATTATTAGCACTTTAAGAGTTTATCCAATTTCAAATATGTTTTTTAAATTAAAATCTAACCAAATTCTTTAAATAATTGTGTTCATAAGGTTACTTGTTTAATAATATATATAATTAAAGAACTTTTTAAGGATTTTTTTCTTAAATCAACAAGAATTTGAAATAAAATTGAAAAATGACCCAGTCCCCAATTATTAGCACATACGGGATTAACTACTGGTAAGTACTGACGGGTAAGTCGATCAGTCAAAATGGCCGAAAACTTCAGGAACTCCAGAACAATATCTTTCAACTACAATACTGACGTCATTTTAAAACTTTCCAGATTAGAAAGGTTTCGATTGTGAAAAATATGATTTCCCCTAAATATTTTTTAATCTGAAAATTTAAAAACTACAATCAGAAACTTATATTTTAATCTTTTTTGCTAAAGTGCGAATAAACTGGTGCAGTGCTAGCAATTGGGTTGGTCACCCTAACTGAAAAGACTAGTGGAGTGGAGAAGAGCAGAGAAAATAGAACAAAACAAAATAGGTAAGAATAGCAATGTGATAAACTTACTGTATACATAATGTACGTATGTATGTGACTATTTACGAATGTTCCACCGCATCAAATAAACTACTGAGGCGAAGTAGATGAATGAGGTCAATTACAAAAACATTAAATAAATGGTTGAAAGGATCAAATTACGAAGAAACAGATTTTTTTAAATTGGAATGAACAAATTTTGGAAATTAAACACACACACATACACTCACTAATGGACGCACGCACACACGCACGCACACACACACACACACACACATAAACTGCATGAAGTTGATTATTATTTTTATTTTTTTAAGTTACTATTAGGGAAGAAAGTGATTTCCACAATTCAGGGAATAATCCTAGAGTGTAAATCACTATTTTTAATTTACTTTGTATATTTTATTGTTGTTTCCTTAAATAAATAAATAACTAGAATAATATATGCAAATAGCATACTCTTGTCGAAATATCTACAAACATTGTTTGGTACGATTCGCCTTAATCATTGAAATTCTGCGCGTATTACGTGTCTTTTATTTTAGTTCACAACTACACAGTAAACAAAAGTCGTTTATCCTCATTCACGTTAATACTCGTATGCGTGTGTGTATGTGAGATAAAATGATTCATATTGTTCATACTCGTATTATATCTTTCGACACCCATGGATGCAAAATAAACGCGTTTGTTGTTGGCTTTACAACGTGATGCGTAAAACTGCAAACAGCTTTGATATATTATACGATATGGAGCTTCTGTATGCTACGGTAATCTGTGTACACGACACACATAAGGACTTATGCTCCTGTGTAGTACATTCGATATATTTGTCTTATGAAGCGCCCTCTACACTTTCACAGGAATCATGGACATGACTTTGTTAGCGATTCGCACACACTTTACACACAAGTCTAGGCTCTAAGACTGAAATCTATAGACCAAACTCTAGTGGCTAGTTACCACCCTAGTAGTAGTTAGTGACGGTAGGCCGTCAAAGACGTGCCGCCAAGCGATTTAGCGTTCTGGCACGATGACGCGAGAAACCAATTCGGGGTATGGGTTGAATGCACACTGCCATAGCCCTTCCAAATTAACCTGCTACCATCTTAGACCAAACACTCACTCAGCTCAGATTCAAGACAGTAACCCTGTCACTGTTAAACGAGATTGATTTAAGTCAGAGCATATTATTGTCTCATTTTAAGTCTATCTTAAGTCTGAGCTAAGCAGAGCACGCTCTATAGATTTCAGCATAAGTTCCTTTTTTGCAGACTGTGAAACTTACTTTGACGGGGACGAAACGCTGCACTGTAAAGCGCGAATTCAAAGCCACGAACACATCCGCATTATAATAATAATGCGGATGTGTTCGTGGCTTTCACGTCGATCGCGAGGTGTCTCGGCAAGAGTGTTGAGCGGGCTTTATTTAGTACCAGTAAAAGCCATTTATAAAGTAAATTTTCATATTGTAATGGTATCCATACGTATAAAAGACTAGCTGGTGTTCGCGACTTTCGTTCGCTTACGTAACTACCTATGTCCCGAAACCGGGTCATGTCAGCTAGTTTTTAGATAAAATATAATAATTTTGAATTCCTAAATACTTGCGTAGATGTGATTTAAAAAATTGTGAACACCCAATAGGTATTAGAAAATCACTTTTATCTGCAATCACCTAACCTTTGCTCAGCGCTCGTTTGCCTACGCATACAAAAGTAAAAACATATTATACTTATGTAGAATCTAAGTACATAAACACAATAACGTATGTTTGAATCTCCCCGGCATCGCATCGCTCCAAATAGCCGTACAATAGTATAATAACAAAGTACAGAAGTACATAGTTCGTAGTACGCATTGATATTACGGCACGGGCGGCGCGGGCGCACGGGCACACCAGGTCATTATCCTGACACAAAGATTATTGTTAAGAAGACCATCGATGGAAAACACTTCTCCTATGTTCAATAACCATTGCTGATTTTCTTAGCTCTTCAAACTTTTAGTCAGTTGTAGAGCTTTCGATGTACTTTAAATGAGTTGTAGTGCCGTATAATGATAAGAGGCAATGTTGCTCTGCCGCTTCAACGGACGAGTATAGTAAAATTATTGTAGTAATGTGCTTGCGCTCGTGTTTATGGGCACGTTGGTTGGACATTAAGTAGTTTTGTGAAAGGCTCCTTAAGTGTTAGACACTGATTATATTTATTTACATAACCAAAGGTTAAAGGTAAGTTCATGTTGCAATAATGCAATTACAATACATTGTATTTTACCCAAAGGTTATTTGAAGACACTTCATAGTTAATACCTTTCTAGTTTTTAGTTAGTTTAGTTTCTAATCAAATTCGTAGGTAGGTACCTACATTATTACATCACTGAACAATGATTTAGATAAAAACGAATGATTAATTTTTTCCAGAATATCATTATTATATTATCACTAGCTTTTGCCCCCGCGACTTCGTCTGCGTGGAATAAGTTTTGGGGTGGAATTTTCAAAAACTGTGACACACGTACTTCTTTTTTTTAACTGAAAGCTCAAATACCAACTTTGATGAAAACAGCTTGAAAAATGACGGACTTTCATATAAACTTCCATCCCCTATTTAAACCCCTTAGGGGTGGAATTTCCAATAATCCTTTCTTAGTGTGCGCCTACGTCATAAAAAAAACCAACTGTAAAAATTTCAAGTTTCTAACTTCAGTAATTTAGGCTGTGCGTTGATATCTCAGTCAGTCAATTAGTCAGTCAGGACTTTGAATTTTATATAAGTAATATATAGATTACTAATTTTATAAATGTGAAAGTGTTTGTTTGTTGGTTATTTGTTTGTTGATTTATTGGTTCGTTGGTTTGTCCTTCAATCACACCGCAACAAAGCAACGGATGGATGGATGTTTGTTACTGTCTCGAATAACACCTAAGCTTTTTATCCCGGAAAATAAGAGAGTTCCCGCGGGAATTAAATTCCACACATACGAAGTCGCGGGCATCAGCTAGTTAAAAAGAAACTGCACACAATAATGTGGATAAATGGGAAAAGTAACCCGTGTAAGTAAACTGACTTATTAAATAGACTATGCCCTTCCGGCTTCCGTTTTTCCAACTACCTATAATTTAAATTAAAAGTGAATAGGCATCTTCTAGGCAAGCGCGCACCATCTTAGGCTGCATCTTCACTTACCATCAGGTGACATCACAGTCAAGCGCTAGTCTATATAAATATTTAAAAAAAACTATACTGCTTTACCTTCCCAACCTACCCGATTAATTCACTTCAGGAATTGGAGATTTATTCAAGCGGTGTGTATTACAAAGTGTTATTCCCGCAACCCGTGCCTCGTACGCGACTTGATGCGGATTGAAATTAATTGCGAGGCTCAAGGTAACCGGGGTCGACGGCCTGCTCGCTGTGCAGCCACTGTACCTAACCTCGGGACTAGTGATGGAGTTGCAACTCCAATTTTAATAGTATCGATAAAATAAAAATAAAATTAGTAACATAACAAAATTTTTAAGTAGGTAACTAATCATAATTTTATCAGTAACATAATTGTTAAAGATGAATTGGATGCAAAGACAGAGGCATGTGGAAGTCGATGCAAGGGATTTTTGACCAGCAGTGGACGTCTATCGGTTGACAAATGAGAAGAAAAAGAAGATTTAGTTTACGTAAATTCAATTTAAGCCTCAATAGCCCAACGGTCGGAATCAAAACTGTAAGGTGGGAGGTTCGAATTCCAGCCGTTGCAATATTGTCGTACCCACTCCTAGGAGGTCAAGTTCGGCTTGGCTAATATTTTAAAAAAAATAGTGACTATGACTGCAATGTCACTTGATGGTAGTGTCCAACCGAGCCTTCGGCTACGGCTTCGGCTTGGAAAATATTCTTTATTAAAAAAAAATAGACGTGTGGCACTCGGGGACTGCCGCGGTAAAGCGTTTTTTATCAACGCCATCTAGCGGTGAGAGGAGTCCCGTGTCAGGTTATTTTCGTTACGGAATTTCTGGATTCGGTCTCCACGCTCAAAGCCCGCGATAGAAGCTATGCAATAGCTTAAAAAAAAAAATTTCTCGATATTCGTGTCGAGCACGTCACTAAACCGCTACCGCACTACGCGCGTCCAGTGTGCGCCCGCGCCGCCGGCAGCCTGGCGATAATTGACTAATTGTCGACAATCATTTGTTTGGCGACTTCAGCCGCCGCTTTAATAACTATCAACGATTCGCACTACTTACGCTACTATTTTAAGACGCACGCATGCCCTACTTAGTCGTTCTATTCTTGTCTTAACAAGCTATTAAGGACTCAGATAAATTAATGGAACTAATTAGGCGAGAGCGATAAACGCTTGTGTGGTTATCGGCTATTTTTGTGCAATGAGAGGTAACTGGAGTAATAACCGCGCCGAGTGCTGTAAAGCGAAATCTCCACAGCCAACGGTCTAGAGTCCCAAGTTACCTATAGATAATGCTGTGAGATTGTTAAAAATGAATGCATCAGTGTCATCAAAGATCACAATCACCTTATTCATCAATCAGAGGTGATTTCAATCAAACTATGACACTACTGGACTATTTTATAAAAACTATAGCGACCCGCCCCCGTTATTATTTATATATGTATATAGCCAAAAAACGAAAAACTATTAAAAATTCTGTTGATCTGATCGCTATATTTCACAGGATCACCCGTTGGGCTAATCTGAAGATTCCCTGAAAATTTCATCAGAATCGGTCCAGCCGATTTTGGAGTCCAAAGGGAACATACACACGTCAATTTTTATATGTATAGATGAATATAATAGAATAAAATAGAACAGAGTAATTTATTATTCAAATTACAAAGTGCTTTCGAATCGTCAAGTGAATCTACCACTCGTTCAAAGTACCATTTCCTTTCTCATTTCCTTTCATTTCCCAAAAGTGCACAATACATATTTTTTAGTTTTACTCGGGTTTTGTTTTTTAATTATTCTTATTCATTTTACCTATTACTTTTATTGCAAACTTTTTGTAAAAGTTTTTATACTCAAGAAATTTTAATTCAGGCAGTCATAAAGTCAAATATAGATTAAACAATAGAGCTTTTACTCGGTAAACGTAGAAGTTTAATTAATTAACAGACCCCTGATTCGTTGTTCTTTTATTTTCCGGGATTAGCCGCCTTTGTTTCCCCTATCCCCTGGCGTGTTCAGCTTCAGAAAACAATTACTTCCAATTAAGCGTAATTGAAATCAATTTTATTACTTCCAATAATAATTAATTAGGTACCTATTGCTTAAAGTTGGTTTTTTTTAATCAAGCATTTCTTTACTATAAGATATAATTATTGCTTGAAGCTCTTAATACTACTATCCTTTATTCAGTAGGTACTATTTTTTTATTTGAAGACAAGATAGTTCTTGACTGCGAAGTCACCTGATGGTAAGTGACGATGCAGTCTAAGATGGTAGCAGGCTATCTTGGAAGGGGTATGGCAGTATACATTCAACCCATACCCCGATTCTGTTTCTACGCGCCATCGTGCCAGGAATGCAAAATCGCTTGGCGGCACGTCTTTGACGGTAGCGTGGCAACTAGCTACGGCCAAAGCCTCCCACCAGATCAGACCAGAGACAATTCAGAAATTATAAATTACCAAATCGCCCCAGGGCTCCGCCGGGAATCGAACCCGAGACTTCCCAGTTATAAGACCACAGCGCTCACCACTGCGCCAGGGAGGTCGTCGAAACAGGGTAATGTTCACATTAGAGTATTCCCACGGCAACGCATCGGTGCGTCCTAAAATTCGCGTGATGGCCCATATCAGGCTTCCACTCCTCCCGTGGGAAATTTACAAAGCTCCGAAGCCTGTGCGTGTGTTCGCAAAAGGAACAAAAATTTTTTGAGAAGCTAAGACGAAAATTATATTGGTAATGGATTCATGTTACGGATTGTAAAAGGGTAATAGCCTTTGTGACAAAGACTCTGGTCTCCTTTTCAGGGGTGGGTTAAATACTAGACATACCCTCGATTCTCTAGAACTCATGTGTAATGAAACTTTCATAATCATTTGTTTTGTATGAGTAGGTACCTACTTTCATTATGAAAGTAAACGAGGGGTGTTATTAGTTCGACGTGTGTATCTGTGTAGTGTGTAACTTTCATTATGAAAGTACCTACTCATACAGACAGATATGCACAGAGGCGACTCTAGCCCATGTAGCGCCCGTGTGCAATCAATATCTTGGCGCCCTCTAGTAGACGCGCGGCCAAAATGGAATACTTACAATACAAGAATACCGTTTGACTTACAGTTATATTTTCACCAGTGAAAGGAAATTCAGGTGCAAAAAATGGTGCAATTATAAATGACGTCCGGAAGCAAGCAAGCGCGGCTCGGCGCGGCACCCCCTAAAACCCTGCGCCCGTGTGCGTTGCACACCCCGCACCATAGGTAAAGCCGGCACTGGTTACGCAGATACACACCTCAAAAATATAACACCCCTCTTTTTCCGTCAGTGGTTAATAATCTGAAAAGTTACCATTTATAATTCCATCAACGCACATGCACAAGAAGCAATCTCACTTTAGCAAAGTAGGTAACTTTTTGCTAACTCCAAAGTTTAAATTATTCCTCTAAAAGGGTGCCGCCTCAGCCAAATACAGCTGAAATTGGCCACCATACATTCACGCAGGCCCCCTCTCGCTCCATATACAACTATCCGTACATCCTTAGACGAACTTGCATTTGCCGGGTTATAATAAAACGAGGCGAGGATCGCAGACGACAAAAAGACAAACGCGGCCGGCATGCTGAGCCGCTTTTATTACCTCTCCGCGGACGCTGTGCGTTTTCTTTTTAATTTCAATGAAAAATCATACGCACCGGCTCTAAAAACTGGCATTCCGTCGCCGCGTTAAAAAACTGTGTTCCCAGAAAATGCGTGGTCGGAATGCAGCTGCGCAAACCTGCTTCATTAGGGACCCGCGTGCAGCGCGCCGAACCAATTAACACGGCGGCGCGGCGGTGCTACTACGAGCTACGAGTATTCTAGTTGTAGTATTTTTCTTACAATTTTTTTTTAAGCTATTGCATAGCTTCTATCGCGGGCCTTGAGCGTGGAGACCGAATCCAGAAATTCCGTAACGAAAATAACCTGACACGGGACTCCTCTCACCGCTAGATGGCGTTGATAAAAAATGCTATGCAATAGCTTTACCGCGGCAGTCCCCGAGTGCCACACGTCTTTTTTATGTACATATAAAGACAAGACAAGAAAATATATTAGAAGAAGTAGAGTAGTAGAGTAGACATAGGTGAATATGTCTAAAAAAAGAAACTTCCAGCTTCCCTTTAGAGAGAATAAGGTGAAATTATAGAGTGGAATAGGTCAAAAATGTACATCATTATATATACTATAATACCTACTATACAATATAAATAAATATTATATATTTATTTCCTACTAGTTGATGCTCGCGGCTTCGCTTGTGTGGATTTAGTTTTTTAAAAATCGCGGGATCTCATCATTACTATATCACTGTCCCCGGTCCTCGACTATACCTACCCATGCAAAAAATCAGGTCGATCCGGTGCTTTGTTGCCGCGAGATTGAAGGACAAACCAACAAATAAACACATTTTGGCATTTATAATATTGGTAAGAATTAATAGAAAAAAAAAGACTGGTGATATAAATATAAAAGGTAATTATAATTAATATAGTCTAGGTCCTAGGTATGTAAATATCAACAGTGACTCAAAACGCAAATCACTTTGCGGTTAATTTGCAATGTAATTAATATTTTAATAAGCTGGCTCAACTGGCTGGGTTTTATTGTTTACGATATTAAGGCACGGAATACGCGGCGGCCGGCCGACAAACCTCTTCCCACGGACCCCTTTTTGTGCTTGTTATTTGATCCGCCTCCACATACCTATCGATAAAGCATATCTCACAACGAGTTCAGAGGTTGAATGTGTCAGGAACCTTGTGAGCGGTCGCCGTTCAACTTTGAGTATATATCCGTTCAATGAAACGCAAGCTTTTTTCCTTTAGAATGTCCGACCGTACTGCAATACGAGTTATGTAACTACATGAAATCAATCACGACGAATATGGCGTGTAGTAAACGGAAAGGAAAAAAAATAACGAATACCCTTCAATAATTCATATCGTGTACGACGAGTATAGATTAAGTATGTAATAGATACAGCGACAGCATATGAGAGGGGCAGAGAATAAATAAAATCGGTTTTTGCGCTACGGTATGCTACGCTATCTGTTCCTTGCATTTCCGTAACAACCAAATGATTTTTATCCGTCATTATTGACATATTCGAATTGCTTTTTTATTTTTTTTAAGTCCTAACTAATCGGACGATTGTTTGATAGAAATAGTATTCTGACAGCCAACTGGGACATAGGTTTACAACTTAAAATACTGAGATCCAGTATTTACTGTAATTCAAGTTCATATACAAAGTTTATGTTATAGATATGGAATAAATAAACGCAGGGAGGACCTTATCTCAATCGCCGGGTAAACTTTTGGAACATTTATCAAAACATTACCAAGGTTAACCCACAAAGAAAAAAACTGAAAAATAAAATTAACAGCTCTTGTCTGACAGAAATTCCTTTGTTGGCAAAAATATCGAAAATGCTGAAAAAGATGAAATTAGTAACGTACCTACCTCTTCATTCTAACATTTTCACATTATTGCATCTCTTTAACACTTAAAATGAACCGATTATTTGAAAGGTGAATTAGTCGGGAGTGTTCTTAGCTATGTTTGATGAAAATCGGTCCAAGATGCCCGCCGCCACAAAATGGCGAATTATATTTTTTTATTCTAACGATTACTGACGAGCGATTAGGATGTTGTAAACATGTCGGGGATGTTTTAAATTTTTAATTTACATTTGTTAAATATAATATTCATTGCTTTCTTGAATGCTTTTTTGGGGTGATCCCCGGGAGTTTGACTTCAGTGTGTTGCTCTTTTATATCTGTCCACTCCAAATACACCCAATGCTATTTGATTTATCACTTTGTGCTGTACTCCATTTATAAAGAAGAAGCTGCCATTTTATGCATGATCCACGGAATACTTGATCCATGACGCGGTGCTTTACATTGAATGCTTTTCAATAGCACAAACAATCGCTGCAATCGCGAGTGTACGTATTGCATGCCTTTTTGGAATATTTCTTTTTCTCGTTTCGCCGTTTCCTTTCCTGGCTTAGTGCCACATGTTTTATTGATGGGCAGTTCATTGATATTGCTGGCTCGTTCAGGCGGTGGGTGAGTGGCCACTTACGTGAGCCATAAAAGGCCTAGCCTTGGCCATATGGGGAAGCCGTCACACGGCGAGTGCATTCATGCGCGCGCGCCTATCGCGTCGATCGCTGCACTTACAAAACAAAGTGACGCCCGAATCTGTAAGAGAATGAATAATAGTGGAACATTGTTTCTTGTTCTCTTTCATTACAAATACAGTGCATTTTAATGGCCGACATAATATTACCGAGACAGGAAATGTTTTTATTATTTTGTTGTTTTTCTATAGGTTGGTTCGTTGCCGTACTGCCGGCCGTTCGATTACTAAAAGGCCGTAAAGTGGAAAAACCTAATTTTGAATGATAAGCATATGACGTAGAAAACGTGATGTGTCTAGAAATTTGGAAAAATTTGATTTTCCTAACTAATTATAACGTGGATGTCTTTAAATCAACAGTGAATAAGCATCTTCTAGATCTAGGCAAACGCTGCATCTTCATTTACCATCAGGTGAGATCGCAGACGAGCGCTTGTCTATATATTAAAAAAAAAAGAAAAAGAAATCTAAAGTTTAATAGTGTACTAGATTTAGGTACGTACCGTTTTTAAGGCTTGTATAACGTGTTAAATTATGCAAGGTTTTAATATTAAGAAATCGGACGGCGCAGCGCATAAAATTATATATAATATGCATTATGTATATTTCTTAGTAAGCATTGTTTAAATTTTCACAATATTTAACTATCACTAGCTGATGCCCACGACCCCAGATAAATAAATAATCAGTAATTAATGTAGAGGATATTCATTTAAGTATATATTTCTCCTGATAATACCGTTTCCCACGCATTAAAACCATAATGTAAATCAATAAAATCATTAAAAAACAAGAAATAACATAAAATGTTTGAATAGGCACATCTAATTATGTTAATTTGAACTTCATCGACCATTAATATACGCTAGATAAGATTTTTATTTCATGTAGGCCAACTTGTGGTGTGTTTGTTTGTTGACTTGTCTTTCAATCTCTGTAAGCAACGGATTGATGTGATTTTTTGCGTCGGTAAGTACTTGTAGTTGAGGACCTTGGGAGTAACTATTACATACAAATTTTTTTTTTTTTATAAAAAAAGAATATTAGCCGAGCTTAATTTGACTTATATTCTCCTCTTCCCTCCAAAATAAGCGGATACCTTGTGATAGGAGTGGGTGCGACAATAGTGCAATGGGTGGGGCTCGAACCTGCGACCTTTCAGTTTTCAGCCCGCACCTTAACCGGGCTATTGAGGCTTAAATAAAAAATAAAAGTAAAAGTAAAAAGTTACGCAGATTTTTTTACGGCTCATTTTAGCGCCACGTGGAAGTTGGAAGCAAAAGCTTATAAAAGCAATGTATTATAGATAGGTACACGTATTTAACCCGACAAAGATTTTCAGCACTTTACGTAGATGACACGAAAGGTGATCACTTATACCTACTCTTATACTATAGGAAGAGTAATAAATAATTGTTGTCTAGACATTTCTTTAGAATCCTTACTAATATACTAATATTGTAAATGCCAAAGTGTGTTTGTTTGTTGGTTTGTCCTTCAATAACGCTGCAACAGAGCTACGGATCGACGTTATTTTTTGCCTGGGAAGGCTACTTTTTATGCCGGAAAATAAAAGAGTTCCCGAGGGATTTTAAAAACTAAATCCATGCGGACGAAGTCGCGGGAATCAGCTAGTTTAAAAATAAATAATATTGTTCGCTCGAATTGCACAACACAATCCTTAATTATTTTAATTTAGTGAATTTTTAATGCTTTCAATGTTTATAATTTCTATGTAAGAATAGCAGGCTGTTTATAGGCCGCTTATATATTTTGTTGATCCCTAAATACATACTAAGGTGCTAAGGTGGTATTTACACATCAATTTACACTTAGTAGCTCAAGGAGTTTCGGTGGAGCGTACATACACTAGACTGGGAAGTAGGTACACGTGTCACACAGCTGATAGAGTGGGGTGGTGGCCTACCCTCCTCCTACCCTTTAGTGATGCGCATAACATAGGAATGTGAAATTTTTTGTCGATGAAATAATTTTTTGAGGATTTCGGAGACGGGTGAGGAGAACGGCCAGGATATTGAAGATATTATGTGGGGAGTGTTCAAACAAAAGTTATTCGAAACCTCATCCAATTAGCAGAGAGCCGAAAAAAACTTCTAAAATGGCGGATTCAAGATGGCGGCCATACAAATTCGTCGGTGTCTATCTTAGAGAGTGTGCAAGATGGAATAGTGGTTTTTGGAAAAAGATGATCAAGATCCGAAGAAGAGCCTACTAGTTACATTATGCATGTACAAATTTTGTTTTCGGTAGGTATGATATCTGCACGTCTTACTTTTTTCATTTCCATCGAAAACATACGTTGCCATGTTTTTTGAAAAACAAATAAAATTTTGAGTAAAATGTTGGTAAATTCCACAAGTGTTGTGTGGTAAGATGTAGTTTTACTACAATCATGTGCTTTCATCCGTCATTCACACGTATGATGGACGAATGACGGGCCTATCGAGGCCAGTCAATTGCTGAAGGCTGCTTTCAAAAGCTTTCAGCAACTGACTGCCCTTGAGAGTGTCGACCAGTCATTGGTGATTGCGATTGTCAGATTGTAGCATACAGCATACACTATAGGAAGGTGCTATTAGGCAATCCCGCAGCGGGTAATAAAAGCATCGTAGGGCAGCGATCGCAACTCTAGTGACGCACGTGTCCCGCGGCCAAGGCTGCGCTGTGAAAGCTCTGTGTACGTACCGACTACCGACTACCGCCTACGCTACGCCGTACACACACAGCCGCACGCACACACACTCGCCCCGCACCTGCGTCTGTGTGCCGGCGAATACTTTGGTTGTAAGACGTGTAAGCAGGCTTCGATGCGTTTACTCATCTACACTGGGAGGCCGCTGCCACTTTTTTTCAGGGACTGAAAACGAAAATAGACTGACAAATTAATTAATTTATTTATTTATTAGGTTCGCTAGTGATTTTTACACAAGTTAAACTTACGTTACTTACATACATACAATTTTCATGCACAGAGTAAGTATGCAAAATCATTTAAAAGCGAATATTGCATGTATATAAAAAAGTCACTTAAATTATAATAGATACCTACATTATCATTAAGTATAGTACCTACGTATTATCAAGTAATGTCTAGATATTATCAAGATATATAATGGAATGTTCACATTTTTAATGACCTCTAAAAGCCCTAAAAAAGAGCTCACGTTTTTACCTTACCTACGTAGGTACATATGTAGGCGTAGATCGATCATTTTTTAGATAATATTCTTTTATTTTGATAGGTAACTGGAATGGTATGCTATGTTTTGAGATAGATTTTTTGCAAACAAAATTAGTTTCTGGTATTTGTTGTTTAAGTATAGGATACGACTGAAGTTACACATAAGTTAAAGCTTTTAGCGTTACCGACGCTGTTTTGAAATAGACTCGGCTTGGTTGTTTCAAACCGTTTGTTAACGTTACATACGAGTACCTACATTTTTTAAAATGGTTTTCCATATTTGAAATTTTGTTCTGTAAGTCTGTAACGCAATGTTTAACGGCCACGTGCTGTTAAAAATTGCTGAAACAACCGTATCTTAGACGGTGCCTGCGTTCGAATCCGCAATCCTCTGAATACAACAATTAATTCCTAACCTCAAGGGAGCTATCCCATAATACGGGAATGCAGTCCTAACCACTAGGCTATCCCTGCTCTATCACATCATACGGGAATGCAGTCCTAGCCACTAGGCTATCCCTGCTCTATCACATAATACGTGGATGCAGTCCTAGCCACTAGACTATCCCTGCTCTATCACATAATAGGTGAATGCAGTCCTAGCCACTAGGCTATCCCTGCTCTATCACATAATACGTGAATGCAGTCCTAGCCACTAGGCTATCCCTGCTCTATCACATAATACGTGAATGCAGTCCTAGCCACTAGGCTATCCCTGCTCTATCACATAATACGGGAATGCAGTCCTAACCACTAGGCTATCCCTGCTCTATCACATAATACGGGAATGCAGTCCTAACCACTAGGCTATCCCTGCTCTATCACATAATACGTGAATGCAGTCCTAGCCACTAGGCTATCCCTGCTCTATCACATAATACGGGAATGCAGTCCTAGCCACTAGGCTATGCCTGCTCTATCACATAATCTTTTTCGGGCACTATTCCATAACGTTACCTCTTCCGATTTTGGACACTTTCCCATACAAATAAAGCAACATACTGATACAATGTATTGGATCAATACAAAATTTCAGGGTCGTCTCTTGGACTGAACTGTCACTGCAGTGTGCGCATGTGTGGGGCTCTTACACTATCATATCTGTATAGGTATTAAGCTTCATAACTTGTTTAGTGAATAAATTCTAAGAATCACGATAGCGTCGGATTGTTCAAATGTACGCAGCATTTGCCATCGATCATATAAATGTTTATTTGTTTTAATTTTATTTGGTTAACGTACATGACAATACGATACCTCCACAATATGTTTACAGTTGGTAACAAAGTTAATACCTACAGCATAGTGCACACATATTAACATTACGTCAAACGCTTTTTCAATATTTTCCGTTCACCAACTCGTCAATCAAAGCCTTTATTAAAGCTGTTTAGTAAAGCTCTATCAAAGCAACCGACCGTGTCACGCTTATTTTTCCCATTTCCAGTAGTTTCAGTAATTCATTCATTTGACTACTAGGTATTTATACTTAAGGATAAGATAATATAGAAATATTCTTCTTTACTTACTCCTTAGTGAACTCGCGAAGCTTAGGTGGCAAGGTGCGGGGCACATAGTTTCACATATTGGTACTGGATATGCGCCCCTGCACCAGGAAGTGCAGTATTGGAAGACTCCACTTCGCAAGATGCACGTGTGATCTCAATCGATCATTATGTATGTTGTATGTATGATCGCTAACCACTGCTAAGATCAATAGACATCATCTAGAGTGAAACTTATGTCCTGTTGCGGACAAAGATTTCAGTCTAGATAAAGTCTGTGTCTAGTCTTGGTCTAGATGATGATGATGAAGTACCTTCTAATCGAAATATAAAAGGAATATAAAAGGAAAAAGTGATTGATGGACTGACTGACTGACTTAGTTGTCAACGCACAGCTCAAACCACTGGACAGATCAGGCTATTTGGCATACATATAGCTATTATGACGTAGGCATCAGCTAAGAAAGGATTTTGAAAATTCAACTGTTACGGGGTAGGGGTTTGAAAAATCGAACTTAACATGAGCAAAGCCACGGGCAAAAGCTAGTATAGAATAAGTAAGTACTGACAAAGGAGTCGAGGGGTCTATGAGTTTTATAGGCAAGATGAAAAGCTTCAAGTAAGTTTATGAAGATACCAATAATGAAGATACAATCCCCGCCACATCGGCGCAAACCACGTTATTTGACTCTACAACGTTCTTGTAATGTGTTTTCAGCCTAAGTAAATAATCCAGGGGTTGTAAGTGGGAAGCGTGCCCTTGTGCCTTGGAAGTGGGTTACCGGGACAACTGCAGCCAGCCAAAGATGTGGCCTGACCTATTTCGACAGCGCGGCGTTCAAATAGTCCACGCTGTTTATTTACAACATTTATCGATTAAATCAAAAAACTAGGTCTCCCGCAACTCATAATTATTGTTTTAAGTTTATACAAAATTGCCTCTATAGCTGTATATCCCGACAGTCTAAGTACAGTTTTGTATATTATTCCTCATATATTCCCCTACCTCATAGTGTGAGAGTTCCTTCAAAATCGGGTCAGCCTTTTCGAAGATCAGTCCGGGCTTATAGACAGGGAGATAAAAGTTTCCCCGGGTTTAAAAACTATCCTGTTACAAGTCTATAACTATATCTATGTCAAAAATCAAGTTGATCCGTGACTGGCAGACAAATCAACCAACAAAAACCGTATTTTTGGTGACATTTATGGGCGTTTGAAACATTACTTACGTAGGTACTTTAGTTTGTTGAAAATAGCTCCTTTATTGTAATGTTTCCTGCTGAAGGTTAAATCGCTAGTAAATTACTTAATTTAATTATAATCTTTTAATTAAACGGATGTCAAACTAACCAAAATTATAAATAATTATGTTGTTTGTATTCTACCTCTTCAAAACATTATTCAGGTAAATACATTAAATGCTTATAGACTTAATTAGTCAAAATTATTGAAAGGGAAAACCAACAAAAATCTATATATAGAGAAACAATTCAACATGTGATGGTAACGTGATAGATACTTAATTTCGAACGTTAATTTTAAAGAGGATATTATATATAAAAAAACTGTATGATTATTTATTTATAGATAATGTGCACTTTAAAATTTTTCCAAGTTTTATGTATCTTTGTTCGGTTGTCAATGGTGTTTATGATGTTAAAGTAGGACATATCTACGGATACTAGAGGTACAATACAATATAAAAATTTTACAATAATACAATAATTTTACAAATACAATATAAAAATTTACATACAATACATAATAATATAATTACTCCTTGAGACGGCACGCATTGTGAGGAGGTTCCTCACTCTGGAGCCCTGACCACTGGCTGCTTGGGTCCTACCCTGTAGCAAGTGGGACCCATTTCTTTTTATTTTTTTTGAGAATATTTATGCATTTTTCTAAACATTTTTAAAAACAATGAATTGTACCTTAATGTGTTAAGAAATAAATGAAAGAAAATAATAATAACTATATAGTATAATCATTTATAATTGTATGTGTGTGGATAGGTGAAAAAATAAATACGCGCATCTCTACTGAGAAAATAAAAATAGTCCCATGTTAGTTGCGTAATAAAAAAAAAAGTCCGCGTGAGTGGGGAGAAATAGATGCCTACCTCTAGCTATTCGCATTACCTACTTATTATAAGGTCGGTGTCACTTGCATTTATGTCATGACCCAATGCCCAATGCATGACCCAATTCCGAGCGATGAATGATTTTCAGAGAAGGGAGCTTAATGGCGTCTGCTTTCAATATTTCAGTGGAATTTTTAATAAAAGCTCGCGGTATACATATAAGGCTACCAAACATATAAATATAATTGAAGCCAACCAGATTTTTTTTTAATATTTTTTTTATCTATTATTTATACATATACTTAAAATTACTTAGGAATTTGATAGTAATGTGGTGTAATCATAAACTCTAGTGTATTAATATAATAATACTTACTTAAGTAGGCTTTTACTTTCTATAAGTAAATGCTAATGTATGAAAATAAAAAATCCTAATTTCTGTCGTTCATTGCTTTAGGTAGGAACAAGAAGGCTTTACCCAGAACTCATTATAACCATAACATTATAGCCAAACACGGAACGGTTCCCGATTTTGACTAAATTCTTTGAATATTTTGAAGGAAAGTTGGAAGAAATTTATTTACCTATAATGATAATGTAAAATAAGTTCGCGTTAAGAAAATACCTATTGTATTATTTAGATACAAGTGCATGAGAAATATGTAAATATTACTAAGAGCGCCACCTCGCCAACAAACTGACCCCTTAATTTGGCGAGGTAATACATAGTGAACATGTTTTTTAATTATTATGATTAAAAAAAAAAGTGAAATCTGATTTTTTTGTGGCATTTTGCGCACTGTTAGGCGCAAGCATATTAAATAATAAACCATGACGATGCCATGAATGTTGTGACCCAATTCCTGCTGTGAATGACGCGCCCTGGCCCACCCGCGGGAGTTCCGCGTGACCGAGATCCTGACCCGCGACACACAATGACTAAGTGTATTGTAGCCTAGTTAAATAATATGTATAATTAGAGTCCGACCCAAGGTCGATTTCTTAATATAATTCTGTTCTATATAAATAAATCCCATGGCATTTAGATAAGGCCAGAAAAGAGAAGAATTATTTTGCTATAATCCGCCAACAGAAAAATCTGTATGCTCAAACTTGCAGTTACAAGCTAAGCACCGCTTAGCTCCCAAACCAAGCAAGACAGAAAAGTTCCCAAGCAAGCAATGCCACCACCACACACATGCACCACCACACAAGACTTTTATACTACTCTCGACAAACGTTTCGCCCCGACACCGGAGCATCCTCAGGAGATGTCGACTTTACAAGCCGTATTGTTAGACAATACAGCATTGTAAGTTTCTTTGCTAATCATGAACTTCCGCAAAGTAACGCCTAATTCGCGCCTAAATAATATAAGGTTTACATAAGGGACATATATATTATAATTCCTAAACTACTAGGTACATAACTTCCTAGACTACCGTATAATTTCAACTACCTACATATGATTAATTAGTTAATCGAACAATAGCGTCTCTCAACTGTGCTCTAACATAATAAGTGATTATAATATAAGCTGTATTGTATAAGTGATTAGGGTACTTAACGACGGTTCAATCAATTCTACAAGATCAATAAATTCAAGATCAGTAATTACTTAGGCTTCCAAAATAGAGAGCCCAATCGGTTCTGCTAACCACAGCGAGACCTTGATAGCTTTTAAGTTCGGAGAAAATCGAACGCAACAAAAAGGCTGACGGACAACGAATTGCGTCGTAAATAAATCCAAAAGGTTCATTTGAGACTTTTTCCTTAACAACGAGCGCTCCTTCAAGAAATGTTGTTAAATAGAGCGATAAAATCTACTAAATTGACATTGCCTGTTAGGAACTCGTCTTGAGAAGAAGTAAACTTTAAGTACATTTTGACGGAGCTTTACTGACTAGAACATTTTCAAAAGTGATGTATTTGAATAAGACAACATTTTATCTAATAAAAAATAATGAAAATAATGTATGTATTTAAGCTAAGGGTGGAGTATCCCAGCGAGATCAAATCAGAAATGAGGAAACCTGTAGGAGAATCAGAGTTACCGGCATAGCATCGAGTCGCTTTAAAGAAGCAGTGAGCCGAATCATAATTCAAATGACCGATGGACAAACAAATTCAACTCCTTTATTGTTATCTCCACCCTTAATGTTTAGTTGAAGGGAAAAAGGGAATGACTGATAGACCGAAGTTAAAGAGCAAAAAAATAGTTCCATGCAGAGAATTTTTTTATTTCAATCGACAATGTGCTCAGTTATAAATTGCATACCTAAGCGAAAGGACATGAAAATAGGCTCATAATGGTTAAAAAAATAATTAAATAAAAATTCTTTTCAAAAAACCGACTTCAAACGCCACTACAATGTATAAAAATAATTTTATTTTGTACACGTTTGTTGAAGTCGTTATAGTGAAATAGTCTACAAGCGTATAGTACGTTTATCTCGCGAAGTTACGGGCGCTTTACTTGTGGTTACGTCGTATACATGCACAATACACCTTGCGTAAGTGTGCGTGCTTGTTAGGAGCCTAGTGGGAGCGATCAGGGGTGTGCAAGCTCTCGCTCACACTTATACGTCACACCATATTCATTCGCTGCGTCACACACACAACCATGAGCCGCGTATCCTCGTGAATTGAAAGAACTATACACTAAATTGATCCCGCGTTATGTAAGCCGGCCATTTCTGCCACCTGTTGCTGTGTCCTTGTCGTCAATGTCGAGACTGTGAGGTCAAATCGTACCTTAAAATGTGTGCACGTTTGTCATTTGATCCTTCTCTCTTTTTAACCGACTTCCAAAAAAGGTGGAGGTTCTCAATTAGTCGTCTTTTTTTTAATGTAGGTATGTTCTCCGATTACTCGAAGACGTCTGAACCGATTTGGAGAATTCTTTTTCTGTTTGAAAGGGTGTATACTTCCCAGGTGGTCCCATTGTCATTAGGTCAGGATCTGATGATGGGATCCTGGAGAAATCGAGGGAACTCTTCAAATATAGATACAATTGATATAATTTCTAATGGCGTTTGAAGTTTAGTAAAAATAATTTTTACGTTTATATTATGGGAAATTAATTAGAATCACAATCAAATGTTCATGATCACGGATGTGATAAGGATGGCTCCGATCAACATAATGCCTCGAATAACAAATCAATTTTCATATATCACTCATGCGTTTAGGTTGATAAATAATTAATTTGAAATCAGATACCTACTTAATAATTTATGTTTTGAGGTTACCGCTAGTTACTGTTAATTTTCTAGCCGGATCTATATTAAACAAAAGCCTATATATTATTTTACTATTTATAATGCCGCGCTGCGGTGATAATATCAAAATCAAAATCAAAATTTATTTATTTCATGTAAGCTAACTTGTAGCTCTTATGACACGTCATAAATCTACCACCGGTTCGGAATGCAGATTCTGCTGAGAAAAGCCGGCAAGAAACTCAGCAGTTGCTCTTTTCAAAAAAAAAAAAATTTTTTTTACAATGGTTAACAAAACTATGCTATGCACACAATGTTTCCACAAAGAAGTTTCAAAAGATATGAACGAGCGAAACGAATGAAAGAAGGATATCGATGAGGTTTTAGGTTTATATTAGTTTTAATTTTAGAAATAGTTATGTATTTGTAATAATAGTATAGGAATTTTATATAATGGCTCTGTAATATGCAATTCATTGAAAATAAATGAATTTATAATATTATATTGTACACCTACCACCACCACCAGAACTCTAACCTTTTACTATCAAGAAGATTACCTGAGGCGATATGCAGTAAAGGAAAACGACGGATAAGTAGGTAAAAGGTTATTTATTTTTATCCCCGTTCGCCTATCGCTCCTGATAAGCGGCTTTATATCCTGGGCGTGTTTTTTTTAATCAGCTCTGATAGTTTTCCTATTGATTTACGAGTATATTTTAGTAACAATATCCTTGTATTGTATTATGGCTCAGGGAGTCGCGAAGCTGAAGTGGAAATGGGCGGGGCACATATATCTACTATGGTAATTATGGTGGTTGGGATCTCAAGGTGCTGGAGTGGTGACCGCGCACCGGAAAGTGCAGTATTGGTAGACCTCCCACTAGGTGGAGCGACGACATCAGACGAGTCGCGGGAAGCCATTGGATACAGGCGGCGCAAGACCGTAACCTGTGGAAGTCCATTAAAAAGAAGTTCGTATTGGTCCTAACAGTGTCCTATTTTCATCGGGAAGAGATAGCAGAAACCTAAACTGCAAGCTTCTAATGAGTTGCACGGTACCGCTTTGAACTCGTATCTATTTCAGTTCTGTACATAATGTTTCTTTTTTATTCACAGAAAAATGTATTTTCAGTAGCGAATGTGTTTCTGCTGAAAATATTAAACTTCGTTTTAAATACGTTTTAGAAATCGTATATTCTTTTTTACTTACTTGTTGCTTGCTACTTCGTCTGCGTTGAATTTTCCAAAATCTCGCGGGAACTCTAACCACTGTCCCTCAAAGACTGAACTAAACCCATGCAAAAAGTTACGTTGATCCGTTGCCTTATTGCTGCGTGATTGAAAGATAAATCAACCTAATAACTTTCGCGTTTATAATAATACTAAGGGTTTTTACAGGTTTTGTATACATGTAAAAACCGTAAAAACTCCTTTGAAACGGAATTGATTTAACGTCCCACATTAGGATTGAGTTGATGAGTTATTTGAGAGAGCTATAACGTAGTGTTCTATTGGGTTGGATGATGGATTTATTTTTCACTTATACGTATTAACAGCACCAACCCAAAAAAAGGTTGCGCTATATATCTATTAACAGTACCAAAAAAAAAGTTGTGTTTCTTTTATGTTTAAACAGTATCGTAACTGATAAATACTTACCTACTTGTGAAAAATAAAGTGCTGAAACAATTATTTTTTAAAAAACGATAAACTAAAACATATGCGCCGGGCGAATCACAGAGTTTGTGCTCAGTACATTTCTTGGTTTTCTCAGCAGTAATTCTCAAAACGTTGTTCTAGTTTTCTAAGAGGAAATCATCGCAGAAACCTAAGCTGAGCTTAGGCTTTTAATTAGCTGCTTCTCTTTGAAGTCTCGCTTACCTATGCGAAACATCTATTTCGGTTCACGACACTTTTATTTTTGCTTCTGAAAGATATGTGTATTAATATTTTATTTTGTGTGCTCATCATTCATGCTGCAGATACATTAAACCTACACAGAAAGGTGTTACAAAAGTGACAGAAGAAAATACATTTTGCCGATACGAAGTTACAATAATCTTCGTAAAAAAATTGCAAAATACAATAACGACATACAAGATGCAATTAAATTAAACAATTAAAGTTGATATACTTATGGTAAGCCCATTAAGTATATCAACTTTTTAAAACCTACGTAAGGTAAGATACCGAGTAGGTAGAAAGCTTTTGGCTCCTTTTTTATTTTGATTTTATTTTAACGATTTTCATCTGAATTGGCAAATTTATCGTTTAATGTATCGATTACGGAGGTTCCTGTTAAGACGATATATCATATGGCAATGATAACTTCCTTAAATTAACACCTGTATTCATATTTCATCATAGACCTAAACAAAAACGTGAAGAGCTAACGTAAAGCAAAGAATTAAAAATAAACTAAAACAGTTCCGTGCTTTCTACACAAAGCAAAAAATAGACTTAAATTCATGGCAGAAGCATATATTAATGGCGTTATATACGTAAAAGAATGTCGGTTACAAATAAACAAGTAGTAGACGTAAGATGCGTAGGTCTACGTGCGGTCGAAAATAGCCGGCGCGGACGCTCACTACCGGCTAGCGCACACGGCACTCTTTCTTAACGCCTATGTGGACATTTCACATTGAGTATTGACTATTGAGTCTGGTGGGAGGCTTTGGCCGTGGCTAGTTACCACCCAACTGTCAAAGACGTGCCGCCAAGCGATTTAGCGTTTCGGCGCGATGGCGTGTAGAAACCAATCGTGTCGTGAATTATATGAAAATGACAGGAGTGCTCCTGTCATTTTCATATAAAATTTCTTTCTGACGTTTACTTCACCTTTATTATTCGAAAGTTAAAATGTTCGTACTTAAGCTACGGGAGTCATATCGTAATAAAATATGATCTTTTGACTGTGAGTAAAATTATAATCTAACTATGATTTGGCAATATCCCGAGTTCCCTTGATACCAACTACGTTAAAAAGGTAAATCCATTGCCAGTTTGTGTGAAGCATCTTTATCACAAATACATAGAGGAAAGCGTAAAAAAGTTTGTTTACAGATGTGTCGGGGATTTAAAATTAACGTTGATAAAGTTCTACGCAATTCCGGCATTCTTTCAATCAATTACAAACTTTTGTATACAAATTGTTAATACATTAACGTACGTGCATATTCGTATAGGTAGAATTAAGTTAATTTCACACCCGGATGTAATGTTCTAGAAATTCAAGAATATTCAATACAAGTTTTTGCATAGGTACACGGGTAGCATAGTGGTCTACAAATTATCTACATTGAATAATAATGTTGATTTCTACAAATATAGTAGTTCGTTTCCTTGAACCACTCACAATTCGAACTTTCTACCTTGATCGCTGTATATTTCCTCTGGAACTCCAAACCTTCTAAAAGATGATTGTAAAAAAGTGTACAAGAGTCAAACTCGCCATATCACCCGCAGTACAAGGGAACGGAGGAAAAATCTTGGAACGGCAACTGGCAAAGTTTATAGACAGCCATCAGAATAGCTAGGACAACTACCAACAATAAATTATTAATCCTCATCTTACTGTAGGGCTATTGATGAGAGCATAAAGTTTACCGCTGCTGATGCAAATTTTGCGAGAGAACTGCGGCTAAGCGAATGCCGCTGGATGCTTGGATATTAGCATGAGTGACTAGGCTAGTAAGTAATCTTCGTATAAAAGTGGTCGATGTATGTATATAAGGTAGGCAGTACTGCAAGCAAGCAAGTGCTTTGATCAAAAGGCGATGGATTAGAGAGAAACACAAGTATAGCTGCTTAAAACACACATCAACTCAGAATGCAGCCTAAAATTCAAACCCCGGATTCCCCTACATATATTATCTGTGTTTAACTCCAATCCTAGAGTGGCAGCGTGCAACAAAATATTGTTGTTAACATAAAACAGTTTGTAATTTGTTTAAGCATGATCTATCATAGAAACTAATTCTGGCGACTGAAATACCAAGTCATACAGCTTTTACATAACATGAACTTTGCTAGCAAAATTCAATTTCTCGTGTGCATTACGACACACCATCACGTTTCCTGTACGAAGGTAGGAATTTTAATTAGCTTTTGCCGGCAAAATCAACCAGCTTTCCTTCGGAATTCATAAAAAACAAAATAGCTAGAAAACTCATTGCATTGCAAACATACGACAAAAGGACAAATAAAAATTAAATACATTTTACCATGTGAGTAGTGATGCGAGAGTTGAATGAAGGTGGTTATTACGAAATCAAATACAACAAAACAGAAACATTTGAATTTCAATTATGTGTATATAGGTTCACAGAATAAATATATCTATGCTTAGATTCATATGCATATAAACATAAGCAGCAAATGATATTGCGTCTGGTACCAGAAATAGACGAAATGGCAGACTAAAATTACCGGTACGTTATGCACTTGCTGCAAACTGTTGAGATTATTATTATTGTACCTACTCGTTGATATAATCTTCATAGATTTCGTATTGAGTGTAGTACTGTGAGAGGAGGAGGTATGGTAGGACCTTCCGTATTTTAAAGTTTTTTGTAGATAGCCGTCTCCTATTAGTGGGTGTCGCAGTTGGAATTTCCTGAGCTGTATATATGCATTTAAACAATTAGATATCACATGCTGAAGTGATAAAGAAAAACATCGTGAGGAAATCTGCACGTTCTTCATAATGTTTTCCGTCGCTGGGTTGCTTACTTGGTTGGTTATGATGAAATTTTCGGATGATAATTGATTGCTCTCAGTCTTTAACTTAGATTTTAACTTTGAGTATATAAGTTTTTTGTAATTTATTTACATACTAGCTTTTGTCCGCGACTTCGTCTACCTGGAGTTAGGTTTTAGATTCTCTCGGGAACTGTTTCTTTTTCCGAGATTAAAAAGTCACCTATGTCATTTTCCAGGTTCTCAACTATGCAAAAAATCACGTCGATCAAACAAAAACACTTTTTCATTTATAGTAAGGAAGTAAAGATTCTAAACTAAAGGTTTTTTCACCACATGGATGCAGTGCCGTACCATACATATCTGATATGTACAGCACGTATCTATGTCGAAGATATAAGTACCGAGTTATGTCTAAATAATTATTATAGGAGCGTGGGCAGGCAGACGTCTGAGCTCGGAGACACGAAACTACGAGTCAACAAACTGCAATCGAGTGCATCTTGAATGCTGAGACAATTTACAAGTAAAATCATATTAAATATTGCAATGAGCCCACGGTTAGAAGTGTTAATTTTAAATATAAAGCTAGTGATGATATTCTTGTAGCTTGCAAGTAGCATGCCAGATACCTACTGATATAAACTAAAAATACTGTTCTAGCTTTCGTAAGTTTTTAGGAATTTCGAAGCAATTTTGGGGAGTCGGTAAAACTGGTGCAAGCTCAGGGTGTGATATAAATCACACACATATACATCACACAGGAGAGAGTACATACCAACACATGTATGTACATAAGTATACGACAGAGTATACTCTGTCCTTTCCCTTTAGTGTAAAGAGTTTTTTTTTTTACTTACACTGCAAGCTGTCTTGCGAGATAATAAAATCGTAAATGTTACAAGTTCTGGTAATTTGGTATTGGTATGTCTATCATGATTTTGTGAAATGTATGATAACAAATAAATAAACATTTATTCAGCTTAGTATACATAATTAAAAAAATAAAAAAAAAATAAGAATTTGACTATCAATTAATCCTCCAATGGTACCTAGCATATGGTACATAGCTAGTAACTACACTACCTGAAATCAAATTATATTAATCCTTTATTCAAATCAACGCTCAAGCTCTTTCAATCGTTAGTTTGTGTTGTAATCTCTGGAGTGGAATGTTGTTTCCTATCGAGAAGAACCGGCAACTCGCTTTAAGGAGGGGTTTGGTTAAGCCCATGTAAAATGTTACCAGAAAACCCACACGTTTACGTGTTGGTACGTTGTCGTTGACGTGGTCTTTGGGTCTTAAGGTTATGCAATGCCTTTAACATACTACATTTTAATTATTTACAAATAAACATATTAGGTACCTATTAATATTAATTTTTAGTAGGTACATACTCCATTAGATACCTAAACTAAACTAATGGGAAAATGTTATTTCCTTCTGTTTTTTCCTATCGGACGCATAGGAAAACCGAACTTAAAATGTTTTGTGTGATTTCGATTTGATGTAGGTAATATTATATTAAAGTGATAAAAAATATTGTTTTTTTGAGGCTTATTTATTCTTTTATTTCCGAAATTAGCAAAAATTATTGCTTTATCATCATTTCATATAGAAGCAGTGACAGCCTAGTGGTTAGGTTAGCGGTCACCTGTTCTGGGGGTCGTGGGTTCGCTCTCGAGCACGTATATACCTCTGACTTTTCTGAATTATGATGTGCGTTTAAGCAATTAAATATCACATAATATTTCAACGGTGAAGGAAAACATCCTGAGAAACCTGCACACTTGAAACTTTTCCGTAATGTTCTCAAGGGTGAGTGATTTTGATTTTGTTTTTTTTTTTTGTTTGAATTAGTCGGGAGTGTTCTTGGCTATGTTTGATGAAAATCGGTCCAAAAAGGCCGCCGCCACAAAATGGGGGATTACATATTTTTAACCCCCGACGCAAAAAGAGGGGTGTTATAAGTTTAACGTGTCTGTGTATCTGTGTATCTGTCTGTGGTATCGTAGCTCCCAAACGGATGAACTGATTTTCGTTTAGTTTTTTTTGTGTCGTAGATAATTTTATCCCGATTCCGATATTAGGAACACTTAGCCATGTTTCGTGAAAATCTGTTCAGCCGTTTGAAAATTTTTTAATTTCACATGTCGGGGGTGTTTTCAATTTTCAATTGTTACTTGTTATTTTAACGACTACTGACTAGCGATTAGGATGTTGTAACATGTCGAGGGTGTTTTAAATTTTTAATTTACACTTGTTATAGTAGTAGTAGTAGTAGTAGAAAACAATATGTAATTGTGTAGGTACCCTAACCTTAGAAAACTATTTTGAGAAAACGTTACTTAACCAATTCCAAAGTAAATATGTCGAGCGTAGAATGCGTGTAGGAGTCACCTGATTTGGTAAAACAAGTCTAAAGTGTTCCAAGGTATGTGAGTTGTCCAATGTTATTAAAGGATAAGGAAAATCTGACTTTGACTTGTTGTAACCTGTTTATAAATACTCAAGCTTTTGAGAAGATAGGTATTATACCTAATGAATATGTTAAGCGGCAATTTAAAAGGGGCTAATGGTTTCCTTCTTACATTTAATAGACAATTAAGATAACAGGTTCACGGGCCTATGTTTAGAAAATATTTTCAAAGTCAAAAGAAACGTTTTGTGACTGTGTAAGCTAAAATAGCGTAACTGTAGAACCGTAGATACCTATTCGATTAGCGAAACAGGTATTATTATATTTAGGGCCGATTTCACCAACGTAAAATACGTAAAAACCAACTTCAAACGCCACTACAAAGTATATCAATTGGGCCTATAAAATTTAAAGAGTTTCCTCGATTTCTCCAGGACACTATCATCAGATCCTGACCTGATAACAATGGGATCACCTGGGAAGATCGTCTGGGACCACGCTTTCAAACAAAAAAAGAATTTTCCATATCGGTCGGGTATAATATCTCCACTCACTATTTCAGCCAAATCGGTTTATTCGCGTGAAGGAGTACCAAATATACTATACAAAGACATACAAACTTTCGTGATGTGATTTCATCTCTCCATCGGAGTACAGACGTTATAGAAATAGAAATATTTTTTAATCAAATAAACTTTTACAATCACTTTTGAATTGTCAATGAATCTACCACTGGAATGTCTTTCCTTCCGAGAAGAGCCAGCAAGAAACTCGGCGGTTGCTCTTTTCAAAAAAAAAAAAAAATTTTACAATAGTTAATGAAACTATGCTACGTCTACAGTGCTTCCACGATGAGGTTATACAATCCAATGCATGTTAAGACGAGTAGACAGAAAGCAGACCCATTCCCGTTGGTGGCACCCGTTCACGAGCAAAACGCATGATCCAGCCGTTGCTTCGCTCAACCATATTTGAGGGAACGTAACAACCCGCACCACACGACACCACCACAGAAATGTTTAAAGAGAGCATGACATACTTAGGAATATACATACATTATATACATAGTTAGTTATAGTTGATACAGTGATCACTAGGCAGCACCTGCGGCGCGTCGCGGTCCGGCGCGCGCGCAGCCACGCGGCACGCAAACATCTCCGACGACCGATGACCTGCGTGACGCACAGCCGGACCCGACCACTTTGTGCCTTATTTTGTTTCACATTTCGAATATTATTCGCGTTATTTTATGACAGAATGGTGTACTTGCCCCCGTATTACGAAGTTTGTACAACTTCCATCCTATATAGTATGAAATTTAATTCGATAGATCGTATTCGTATCCGATGACATTAGTGTCAAAGTAAAATGAAGCATAGTGAAATTAACAAAAAAAATCCATCCCATATCCCTGGATTTGTCCTGACAAACCGTATTGTTTAGCATGGTAAAAAGTATCCTATGTATTGACCCAGAGTATCAGCTACCACTATACCAAACATTCAAATCCGTTCAGTAAATTTTGCGTGATACGCGCACAGACAGACAGACAAAAATTCAAAAAAAATTGTTTTGGGCTCAATATCAATAATAAAGCATCCTTCGATTAAAATTTACAAAATATATTTAATGTACAGAATTCATCCCGTTACAGTTTTATTATAAGTATAAATTTGTAGCATAACTGCTATTAGCCATAGACATCTTTATAGATATCACCATAGATAGAGATCCCTCTCAAAAAACTCGCTCTGTATATATTATCGCCAGTGAGGCAATACAAGTACACTTTTCTAAACGTGCCTCCTCTCAACTCGTTTGCCCAGCTGCTCTCTTGTTGCGCTGTAAGAAATAAGGTGAATGACAAGCAAACAAGGTTTAAAACCAACTTAAAATACATAGAACCTGTTGTAACGTAAGAATACTTAAGTAAATATTTTTTAAAAGGTAAATCTTGCAAAGCAATTTGTGCCTACCAGGCAGTATATCTTCTTATCTATGAAAAGACGTCCACGACTGGGCAAAATTCATAAATTTTAAATTCAAAATCATTCATTTCGTGTAGGTCATCGACCTCTATCTTTAATCTATGATTAGCACTGACTAGCTGACCCTATAAAATGATAGCATACTAATTATGGATCAATTTGAAGCGCCACTTTTGACATACGAGTGTCTCTGGAACTAATGATATTGTGCTGGTAGAGTCTTGACGTGTCATAGGGTAGGCCAACCTTATGACACGTCAAGACTCTACCACCGGTTTGGAATGTAGATTCAGCAATGGTTGCTATGGGTTCTACTTAACTTGATTTTGTACCACCTATATCCTGAGACCTATTGACGAACTCCCTGGCGCAGTGGTGAGCGCTGTGGTCTTATAACTGGGAGGTCTTGGCTTCAATTTCCGACGGGACAATTTGGGAATTTCTAAATTGTTTCTGGTCTGGTCTGGTGGGAGGCTTTGGCCGTGGCTTGTTACTATAGGGGAATGAAGCCCTATCTAAATGAAAACCGTATCACACTGCTTATTGTACATTTGTATTTATCCAACAATAAAATAATGTAACAAGGTAAACTTAAACTTGGATGAACAGGCGTTGTGTCGTCCGGCGTGGACGGAAGTCGAGAATATTACTTTTCTAGGCCTCCGGCTCGGTCGGTGGCAAATAGAATAATGCATTACGACGCCTGTTCAAACTTACATTCCAAACAACATTCAAATTGCATTCCAAGTTTGAATGCTTTCGAATATGAAAATAAAAGTGATAGATAGTGGCCAGCTCATAACCAGCCAGCAACAGTAAGCTCTCCGTGGAGACCGCTAGACTCCACATCACTCCCCCAGGAAGACATGAAAAGTAAGGAAAAAAAAAACAACAATGATTAATTAACTAAGTCAAATTAAAATGAACTCTACGCCCTGAACGCGTCCTAACAACAGGTTTGCCCAGCTCGTCCAACTCTTCCGGACTTAAAACATAGGCTGGTTTCAACCTGTCGATTGAAATATTTTCCTCTTTGCCTTTCATTTCTATTTTATAATGTTTCCCTTCCCTACTTAGAACCTTGAAAGGGCCTACGTAGGGTTGCTCTAAGGCTTTTTGAAAAGGACCTCTACGAACGAAAACATATTCCGACGAAGCTAAATCCTTTGGGATATGAAATATCTTCCTACTATTGTGGTCAGAAGCGGGGGATGGAGACAAATTTGCGAAATGAGACCTGAGTCTGTCCACTAAATATGTTGGGTCCTTAATATAATCTTTAGGGTCGAAAAATTCACCTGGTAGACGTAGCGGCTCCCCGTAGACTAGCTCTGCGCAGGAAGTGCCGAGGTCTTCCTTCCAGGCACTCCTGATCCCTAGAAGTACCAACGGGAGAACCTCAGTCCACCTTGGATTCGCATGGCACATGATCGCTGCCTTGAGCTGCCGGTGAAATCTTTCGACCATCCCGTTTGCTTGAGGATGATACGCGGTTGTCGTCTGGTGTTGAGCACCTACAACCGCAGCTATCTTCTGAAACAAATGCGAGCCAAATTGAGATCCTCGATCTGTTAAAATAACCCGTGCTGAACCGAATCTTGATAGCCAGCCAGAGACGAAAGTTGCCACGCAAGTTTCCGCTGTAATATCTGGCATGGGCAATACCTCTGGCCAACGAGTAAATCTATCCACGATAGTTAAGCAATACCTCATTCCCGAAGAATAAGGTAGTGGGCCTATAATATCCATGTGGATATATGCAAATCTCTCCGATGGGAGAGCAAACTTAGAGAAAGGTGCACTAGTGTGCCGCGTTACTTTTGACAACTGACACCCCTGACAAGCCTGTGTCCATGCACGACAGTCTCTTTTCATAGATGGCCAAACAAAACGTTCCGAAATTAATTTATTAGTCGCACGGACCCCGGGATGAGAGAGATTGTGAAAACTTTCAAAAATACTCTTCCTAAACTGCGGAGTTACATAAGGACGTGGTTTACCTGTTGACACATCGCATGTAATTTTTAACCTGGTGTCTGGAATTGTGACCCGAGCCAACGTCATCGACGTTGAGTCACTCAGCGCTTTTAATTCCTCATCAGCTGCTTGCGACTTCGCAAGCTCAACCAGGATATCTTGGGCAGCGACGCTCTCGACGCGCGAGAATGCATCAGCCACAACGTTCTCAGCTCCCTTAACGTGTTGAATGTCCGTGGTATACTGAGAAATAAAAATTAATTGATTTAATTGAACGGGCGGAAGTTTTTCCCGTCTTTGTGTAAACACGTAAAGCAACGGCTTATGATCTGTATATATCGTTGCCGCTTGTGCTTCAAGAATGTGCTTAAAATGTTGCACACCTTCGTAAATAGCTAATAATTCACGATAGTAGGCAGGCCACGTTGATTGCTTAGAATTAAGTTTCTTACTAAAAAATGCAATAGGCTGCCAACCCTGTCTGACCTCTTGCTGCAGACATGCACCGACATGAGAGCTCGATGCATCTGTAAATAAACCTAGCCGAGCATCAGCGACTGGGTGTGCTAACAGAGTCGCGTTAGCTAAACTTTCTTTACAAATAATAAAACTACGCTCTAAGTCAGGAGTCCAAGTAAATGGCTTTGCACCCTTACCTTGAATCGCTGATAGAGCATCAATGAGCGGAGCTTGATAGCGCGCAATACTAGGGAGAAATTTACGATAAAAATTCACCATACCGAGAAAACGACGTACACCTTGCACTGTTTTAGGCAAAGGAAACTCTTGAAGGTTCCTAATCCTGTCCGTAGGAGGACTAATCCCAGCAGCGCTTATGGTGTATCCCAGGAAACGAACCTCTGTAAGATTAAAATGAGATTTTTTCTCATTAATAACAATCCCGTATTCCTCTAATCTTTTAAAAAGGATACGTAAGTGTTCTAAATGTTGTTGTTGATTTTCTGAAAAAACCAAAATGTCATCAACATAAGCGAAACAAAAATCTAGACCGCGGACAACTTCATCGATAAACCTTTGAAATGTTTGCCCTGCGTTCCTAAGTCCAAAGGTCATATAAGGAAATTCAAAAAGACCAAATGGAGTAATAATAGCAGTCTTACAGATATCTTCCTTCGCTACTGGAATTTGATGGTATGCTTTAACCAAATCTATCGTGCTAAAAATCGTTGATCCAACCAAGTTTTGGTTGAAATCTCCGATATGACGCACTGGATATCTATCTGGAATCGTGCGCGCATTCAAAGCACGGTAGTCGCCGCACGGACGCCAATCAGATTCACCCTTCGGGGCTAAGTGAAGTGCCGATGACCACGCACTATCTGAAGGCCTTGCGGTGCCACAAGCTAACATGCTATCGAATTCTTTCTTAGCAACAGCTAACTTTGATGGACCAAGGCGGCGCGGACGGCAACAAACCGGCGGACCATCCGTTGTTCGGATGTAATGCACGGTACTATGTTTGATTAAACGAACCGGACCCGGCGGGCGAACGATCGCGGGAAATTCAGATAAAATATTGTATTCTGAAGCTACAGTTTTAATGCTAACCTGCTCGTGATGGGCAACCGATGCAACACACGACAGGCCAGTCGAACCATCAAGAACTCGACCTGACCTACAGTCGGGTAATAAGCAGAAATGCGCGAGAAAATCAGCGCCAATAATTGCAGTTGTCACGTCACAAATTACAAAATGCCATTTAAAATCCCGCCTCAATTTAAAATCCAACGATAGAATAATGGTTCCATAAGTTTTGATTTCGCTCCCATTTGCAGCGCGCATGGAAAAATCATCCACTTTCGGACGGCTTTCCATCCATGAAACCGGAAAGCATGAAATGTCTGAACCGGTGTCAATCAAAAATCGTTTTTTTCGACTTGACATCGGTAATAAATAGGCGGCGGCTACGTGATGAAAAATCAGGGACCGCCTCCACTGATTTGTCGGTCGCGTTCCGGTGTTCCTTAAACGAACACGGCTTTATACATCTTGCAGCACGCAACGCAAAATTTCTGTGATACCAACAAAATTTATTCTTACTTGACTTACTTGTGGATGGGGATGAGAAGTGTTGATTTCCAGAACTGCTTCTTGACCTGTTTCTTTTATTACGACATTCCTCCTGATTTGATTTTTTTATTTCTGCAACTTCCTTGAATAAATGATCCAAGCGAGCCAAAATTGGAGCTAAATTTGGTTTCGCTGAACCACTAAATGAAGAAGGAGAAGGAGGAAGAGGAGGAGAAAGAGGAGGAGGAGAAGGAGGAGCTAAAACCTGTGGAGAAATTTGAGGTGTTACGCTAAATGTCTCCCTGGGGGTCGTCGATGGCGACTGAACATCAAGTGAACTGGCTAGTTGATCCCGAAGTGATTTATTTCCTTCCAATAGTGCCGGGATAATAGCATCAGTTAGTTCCATCAATTTTTGTTTGAGCATTTGATTCTCATCCCGTAATTTATTAAATTTTTCCTCCATACTAAATAAACGTGTATAAAAATGGTATTAATAATTATTCTAAAATAAAATTCAATTAATAAAGCTGAAAAAGAAGGATAAAATTAAACTTAGAGTCCCAAAATTTTCTTTAAACCTTCACTTTTTTCACTAATGACGGACGACGACGACGTTTGTCAAATTGTTTCGAAATATGATGTTCTAATCGTTCCAATGAGGTTTCTCTGCGTATTCCACTTCTACGATACGATGACGTTACGTTTCACATTTTCCAATAATAAATAATATTTCTTACGGCTGTCCATCAATTATGCACACAACTTGTCCGGGCAACCCATAAAATTGTACGGGTCGGGAGTCACCAATATAGGGGAATGAAGCCCTATCTAAATGAAAACCGTATCACACTGCTTATTGTACATTTGTATTTATCCAACAATAAAATAATGTAACAAGATAAACTTAAACTTGGATGAACAGGCGTTGTGTCGTCCGGCGTGGACGGAAGTCGAGAATATTACTTTTCTAGGCCTCCGGCTCGGTCGGTGGCAAATAGAATAATGCATTACGACGCCTGTTCAAACTTACATTCCAAACAACATTCAAATTGCATTCCAAGTTTGAATGCTTTCGAATATGAAAATAAAAGTGATAGATAGTGGCCAGCTCATAACCAGCCAGCAACAGTAAGCTCTCCGTGGAGACCGCTAGACTCCACATTACCACCCTACCGCCAAAGACGTGCCGCCAAGCGATTTAGCGTTCCGGCACGATGGCGTGTAGAAACCGATTAGGGGTATGTGTTGAATATACACTGCCATACTCCTTCCAAGTTAGTCCGCTACGGCCGCTACCATCTTAGACGCCATCGTCATTTACCATCAGTAGAGATTGCAGTCAAGGACTATCTTGTTATCTAATAAAAAAAACTGTACCTAACCACATAGATTAAAGGTATGGGAACAGATCGGTTGTCGTCAGCGCTTATATTTGGGCAGTAGTATGCAGATTTGACATTGACTCGGCGCGCCGACTACCTGGGCAAGTCAGTGCCTATAATTGGCGCCGATTGCCTACTTTCTACTTGAACACGACCTAAGAATAGGAAACCTATAAAAAAATTATGAGTTTATCGATGTAGGTACTAAATTAGTCTTCGAGAGTGTGGGCAAATGAGTCACTAAGGAGGGGGCATTAGATATCAGATTTAAATATTGTACTGACGAGGTTGTTCTAAGCACCGCACCTCTATTTTTTTTTTGTTATGTTACCGATGACAAGTTTGATTATTTATTTAAATTCATAAATTATACTGTCGAAACTTTTTCTTACTGACTTCCAAAGAGGGAGGAGCACGAGGAGATTCAATTTAGCACGTATCGTTTGAACTAAAACTTGAGTTTGGACATTTTGCATTTAAACACAAAAAAATCTTAATTCATAGGCACAAGAAATAGTAGGTATTTATATAAAATTGCAAGAGGTTTTGTTACCATATGACTACCACGTTAATGAATCTATAATTTTCTTAATGTATATAAACTTAAAATACGAGTATTTATATGAACCTACCAAATTCAAGTTGTGATTTCGTTATACTTAGGTACTCGTACAAAATAAATGAGAGTATCTAATGAATTTTTAATTAGACCGTTTAATAAATACTTCTTTATTTAATACTAGCGGCCACTGGCCGTGTGGGTGCAATTTGAGATTGAATGCAAGAGATTGAGGTTTCATAAAAAAGTAGGTAAAATCCTTTCCGACTTTTGACAAAAAACTTTTGTATGAAATTGTCTTGAAAATGACGAGGAAAAAACTCCGTCAAATAGGCCATCCGCTCTCAAGTGAGTAGTTTGCAGCGGCAATTGATTTTTATTTATAAAGACTAACTTCAGTCTCGTACCTAACTCAAAACATTGACCTTAGCGAGCTAAAAGGTCTAAACTAATTCGAAACTTGTTGCCCGTGCGAAGCGGAACAAATCGATCGATGGCCCTTACCGAAGAGTTCAACGCGTGGTGGCCTTTGGAGCTCACGGATTTTATTTAGAAACCAGCTACCGAACTAGGTGTTAGATGCCTAAAATTTGTACTGTGTATATTACAATTTGTTTTATTCGTGTAAGGGGCTTAGTCTTTTGAAACGTTATAAAGATTGGAGTAGGACCTAGTGTAATATATATGAAACCTACTATAATATATTACCACCTATTATATTATATTGTGACGTAGGTACTCAGAAGGTAAGTATTTAAAAAAATATATTTTCTAAAGATGAGCTTTATAGGCTACAGTGTCAATTCAACCATCGTCGCAGAGTAAAGTTTAATCGAGGATTAAGTTTGACGTTGAGGTTTAAGTAGGAATAAAGATTTATCAAAACATTTTTATAAGTTGTAACTAATGCTGAGATCTATAGAGCGTGCTCTGACTCAGCTCAGACTCAAGATAGAGGTTAAAACGAGACATAAATATGCTCTGACATAAATCTGTGTCGTTTTAACTCTGTTTTGAGGCTGAGCTGAGCAAGTGCGGTCTATAGATTTCAGCCTTAGTGATGGCGAACTTGGCATTTATACAATCTGTGCTTTTGGTTGAAGTTGTAAATAAAAATATTAATATGAATCAAATATGAAATATGCCACAGACAGCATTCTTGCTGGAGAAGGAAATTTTCTGGGATATAATATAGCTTATTGTGCTATTCTGATTTATAAGCTGTTAAATTGTGAAGTTTCATCTAAATCCGTCCTGAAGTTTTTGCTTGAAAGGGATGCAAATATTCCATCCATCCTCACAAACTTGTGCATTTATAATACTCGTATTAGTAGGAAAAATTCCTCGCAGGCAACAATAAATTGTTATAGAAAGTTTCAATGACTGCTAAGCTTACATATATCTTACTTTTTAACAGTTTCTATGAATAAAATCTGCCAAGATAATGCCATGTATCTACTTACATACTTATAGTACGTTTATCTCACGAAGTTACGGGCGCTTTACTTGTGGTTACGTAGTGTACATGCACATTGCGTAAGTGTGCGTGCCTGTCAGGAGCCTAGGTGGGAGCGGTCGAGTGCGAGCAAGCTCTCGCTCACACTTATACCACACACACACAACCATGAGCCACAAGTCCTCGTGAAATGAAAGAATTATACTACATGTTCTTTTTATAATTTACCGCAATATTACGTCAATATACGTATAATGAGCTGGTAACAGTTCCTCTCCAAGAATGTGACGTCAAGTGATTTGTTGTAAAAACTACAATAGATATACTTAAGTGGAATATTCTTATTACAATGGGACCTAAGATTTAGTTGTTTTCAAAAGTATGTAACTACCTACCATTCCTTTTTATGGATTATCGTAGAAACAGTTTCTCTAACAATAGATAACAATCCCTTTAAGTGCTCACCGAAATATTAACTACTGGAATGCAGTGGAAGGTACCGTAGTTTCGACATAGTGAACGAACGCTTTCAAGAAATTATATTCACTGATACAAAGGTAACAATAGACCAATCAGATCATTGGTAGATGACGTGATAACTTGATCATGTCATGACTTAAAGCTGTGATTGGTCCGCTATGGACATATCCCTTTTTAACTCCTTCCAAAAAGGAGGAGGTTATCAGTTCGGTCGGTATCTTAGAAACGATGATATTACCGTCAAAGTAAAATTAACCTTAAGGTATTGATTTAAATTCACAAACTCAGTGCAAACCATTTTTATTTGGAGCTTATCCGTATACGTAAAAGTATAAGAATGCATACACGAAATTGAGATGGAATACAATGCAGTTATGGTTCATTTTAGTTTGACACCAACGTCATCGAATACGAATTCGATCTATCGAATGAAATCTTATACTAACCCCACAGTTAAGGACGTCGCGCGTCGTTACATGCAAGCTTTAGTGACTGCGATTCCGCTAATTGAACAGCGCCTTTCGACTTTTTTAAAGGGCTGTAACTTTTTTATAGCTTTAAAATAGCTTTAATAAAACTGCTTCCGTAGTTGCTTTCGAAAGAAATAAACTTTAGTTTTGAGTGGTTTTTACCGCTAAACCTAATTAACAGTCAGAAACATGTAATGTAAAACCGCGGTTATGAATATTTAACGATGGCAGAGCAACATGTCACCAGTAGAGTCACAGAACCGGTCGAAGATACTTAGAAATCCCTTTTACAAACGCTATTCAGTCGAAAACATGAAAATAAAAATCGGCCAAGTGCGACTTGCCCTCGCACACGAAGGGTTCCTTACCGTGGCAATAGTGATTGTTAAGGTCGAGCAAAAAACGCCGAAAAAATAACGTTTCTTGGATAGGAAAACATCGTGAGAAAACCTGCATACTTGGGTTCTCCATAATATTCTCAAAGGTGTGTGAAGTCTACCAATTCACAATGGGCCAGCGTGACGGATTATAACACTTCTCTGAGAGGAGGTCTACACTGCCAAGGGGTGCCACCCTTTGGGTAAGGAACCCTAAAAATGATCATTTCATACTCGTAGTTATAGATGATGAAACTTTGTACAAACGAGCCAGCGAATAGTGGAAGCGCATGGCATTGAATTCCGAGACTCGATTGATAACTTTCTTAAAAGCGATTACAGAATTGCATCACAAGTCGATGTGGCGGGCGCGGAGGAGTGGAGGTGCGGCGCCTCGCAGCCGCCGACGGCGCTCGAGCCAAGATTCGGTGGCAACGCTCACCCAGGAATTCATTTAGCTTCGATAAGTGTCCGGTTTCAGTCTGGCACGACGAGCGTTGGTTGCATTTACTATTTATTCATGTATCGGCCGCGCGCAGGTTCTATGTGCGGGGCGGCGCGGGCGGCGCGGGCGGCGCGGGCGGGGGGCATACTTACTACGTGATTAATCCGCGCCCCGTCCCCCCCGCCGGGCGAGTGTCCCCCGGGCCCCTCGCGTGGGTCGGCCGGGCGCGCCGTACTCGCACCGGGTTTCCTCGTCCCCGCGCCTCACGGCCACTCACTACGCACGGAGCTCCGCGTAGTGCCGCCGCCGCCACAGCAGTCGCGTTGCGACCCGCGCCGACGTCGCACTCCGCTCGCGTCCCTCTCGTGACGACCTCATGATATCATTCATGCTAATCTCCGCCCGTTGATTTTACTGCCGAGTGACCGCAGTGAGACAGCCGCGATATCGCGAGTGCCGAATGTTAGTGGACGTCACGCCCGTGTACTTTTCCATAAGAGCGTGCGTGCAAAACCAGTTCTGATAGGACGGTGCCTTCGGATGAGATCTCCGACCGAGCGTCGTGACCTGCGGCCTGAGATGCTGCGCCCGTGACCGTCTTACGACAGAGCCACGAAACGTAAGGATCTCCTCGTTCATTCGGCCGGTTAGCGCTATTATGTCCCGGCGGCTTCCTATTTGCATGGCGCATAAGGAGTGGATTTTATTTTCGTCTAGCGATGGATGTGTGTGTGAGGCGTGCCTGTGTGCGCAGCGCGGGCGTGTGTGTCGGTTGCGTGTGTGCGTGTTCCGCGTCCGAGACGGCTACTCCCTGCTGGCCTGCTTTATTTAGGTTGTTTCTGAGCGTGTCGGCTCCGTCTACACTCTTGGCGCCTGCCGCGACGCTCTACATCTTATGCTCTTTGCCTGCCACTCCATAGGTAGCGCCTCCTGACTCAATGCTCTACCCTGGAGTGGTCTGGTGCCTTGATGGGGACGTGTTTGCTTACAAACATTGAGACCTCAATCATCAGATATTGCGATCAGAGATACCAAATATTGCGGCCCTACTTACAGAAAAATATCAAGTTTTGTTGATAAAGCCTTATGAATACTCTAAAATTGAAAGAGCTGAAAAATTAATAGCTAACATAAACCTTCAAAAGAGTTCGAAGGATTTGAACCGTCACATGTTTCAGAAATCGAAAGCTTCACAATGCCTCAATGTAGAGTTCTTAAAGTGCTGCTAGCTATGAATGGCTATGCCAAGACAGTCGCTTGTTGATAAAGTTATGTGCCAAGTTTTACGTCGGCAATCGGTACGTTAGACCCTTATACTCCATTAAAGACAATAAAAATTCCAATAGGTATCGTTAATTTCAGATACAGTGTCCATATTTTTCTTTGCTCTGTATACTGATTTCAATTCATTTTGCATTAAAGCTGTTTAATCCTGGATAGTTCTTATGATTTTTGGCGAATAAACTATACCTAAATATAATGGTTAACAGAATCTACAAGTCCGGTTTGTGCTAGGAATGAATCGAATCCATTCAATAAGCCTTTAATAAAACAATTATTGCTCTAAGCATTATGCACTTAAACACCTCAAAGACAAAGGTTTGGGGTTTTTACTGCTCTCAAGCACCTGTTTTCCCATATCTATTTTTTAAGTACACTCCCTTCATTCAACATACCTATTCAAAGTCCAGTTCAGAAAGTCCAGTTTTTCGTCCAAGTGGGACGAAAAAGCTATTAGCAATTAAAAACTTGGGATGTATCTTTTCAGAACAGAGGTTTTCTTTTTGTTATCCTTTTTCCTTCTACATTAAGAGCAAGTTCAACCCAGATGATGGGCTGAAACTAACCCATTAATATCATCTTACATATTTTGACCGGATACAAAAACAGGCAGTTCGACTTATCAAATACTAAATTGATTTGAACCATTGAGTCCAGCCAGATTTGAGAGAAGTAGTAGAAGAGGTCACTTTCTTATATTTTTGTGTTGTGATGTTTGTATGATCTATCGACTCAACAATGGGGAGTGTATTAAAGAGTTGATTGCATTGATACGTTTCCAGTTCTATATTAACATCTTGCGTCAAATAAACTTCATCATCACCAGAAGAGTTGTTTGAATTGATACAACCTTCCCTATTTTCTTTTCACACCTTAAATCGCGGAATGTTGTCAACACTTGGCTTACTTCCACCTCTCAGTAATCTATATTATCTAGACTACGAACTCGAAATTAAAGTCTCCTTGTTGAATGGATCTAGCGGATGACTATACCTTAATAGTTTTTAGTAAGTCATATCCACTTTTAGGGTTGGTCCAACAATTCTGATTCGATCTAAGTTTTATGTCCCAAATCCTAACGAACATAACTATTGTACTAAGAATTGCGTCGTGAATCGTGTCAGGATTGACTTACCCCTAGATTTGTACTTAATATCTGTAGTACTTGTTTCAATAGATGATGGTCGTTGACTTTACCTTAACCTGATAGATAGCGCCATATTGACTATTAACAAACCTGTTATACTCTTTGTAACCTTCAAAGTACCATTATGAACTATACATTCCTTAAATACTTCACTGACCTTACTTAAACGATAACAATAGACTTTTAGGTCACTTGTATGTATGACTCTACATGTTATGTTTTATAGTTCAATTCAAGACTCAATGTGTACTGAAACAAACCGACTTTTTGAATACCTCTACAAAAACAAGGTATTTCTTTTCTAGTCTAATTAATCATTAGTCATCGTAGGATTTTCCTTAAACGATGGTAACAGCGTTTTAGTGATTTTAATAAAATCTAATTTTACCCTCGAGATGGTCTCTTCTTCTTTGGCCTAGAGGTTTTATAGCTGGTTTAGGTTCACTAAAAATTTTAACTTTCTAAACAATTTTACACACTGAAGCTTAAAAATAAACAGACAAAAACTAGATAACGATATGGTAAGTTACTGCATATAAAATATAACTTATTGAATAACTACCTAATCGGGAACTCCTTTTTTTCCATTACTAAATTAAATTTTTAGGTGCAGACTAAATAAAGAGTTCTTATTTAAGTTCTTTTCTTTTATTACTCACTTATTTTCATTGAAGCCTAAATCGGTCAATTAATGCCTCAAATCCGAGTAATTAATTAAGACATCATTTACGCTTATCATTTACTACAAACAGTTATTTACAATAGTAATAATTAATGCTTTAAAATTAGACCAAGGAGGAAAAGTACGCGGCGGTGACCCATACTGATAAACTTTACCCCGACATACACGAGAAAACATGTTAATAGTTCCACAAGTGTACGAGTACTTACATCACTACAATAAAGAGATGGGACTTCAAACAGATAGTATCTAATAAGTACTTCTGAAAATAAATGAAATACGCATAATTGACTGATTCATTTTCTGTTTTTACAAATGTTATTCTTATATGTTACATTTTCGATTGCAATTTATGAATATCCACATTTTTACACGACTTTCAAAAAAAGGAGAAGGTTCTCAATTCGTTGGAATCTTTTTTTTTTTATGTATTTCCGATTACTCTAAGACGCCTGGACCGATTTGAAAAATTCTTTTTTTGTTTGAAAGGGCATACTTTCCAGGTAGTCCCAATGTCATCAGGTCAGGATCTGATGATGGGATCCCGGAGAAATCAAAGGCACTCTTGAAATTTTATAGGCACAATTGATATACCTACTTTGTAGTGGCGTTTAAAGTCGGTTTTGTAATAAGAATTTTTACGTCTAAATTATCATAACAATCAAATACCCAATTACGGGAACATATAGGAACTGTGGTGGTGTCGTGTGGTGCGGGTTGTTACGTTCCCTCAAATATGGTTGAGCGAAGCAATGGCTGGATCATGCGTCATGCTCGTGAACGGGTGCCACCAACGGGAATGGGTCTGTTTTGGCTGCCCATCTTGACATGCGTTGGATTGGTGTACCTACGTATGCATTTTTGCATTTTTGAAGCTTTATTGTGGAAGCACTGTATACATAGCATAGCTTTGTAAAAAAAAAAATTTTTGAAAAGAGCAACTGCTGAGTTTCTTACCGGCTCTTCTCAGCAGAATCTGCATTCCGAACCGGTGGTAGATTTATGACGTGTCATAAGAGCTACAAGTTAGCCTACATGAAATAAATAAATTTTGAATCTGAATTTGAATTCATTGCTAATCTCCGCCGTGATGCCTTTAATTTAAGTTTTAATGATGCTACTCGTATGCCAAGAAGTCTATTTATTACAAGGAAAGTGTTATTTCCATGCCAAATATGATCCTATCGTGCGTCAAATGTTTATGTAACAAGTAGGTAACGAGTTAACAACCAACTATGAATAACGAATGACCTTCGATAAAATCCATACTAAGGTTATAAATGCGAAAATGATTCTGTCTGTCTTTAATCTTTTCAGGGCTAACTAGAGACAGCTTGAATTCCGGAGTTTAACACAATAAAATAAAATTGTAATTTAAAACAACTGTTTTCCTTAAATCACGCTTTTCATATTTTATTTTAATTTATATTTACGTAGGTACCTACTAGTTTATATATTTTATCAAAAAATCAATAACTGAAATTACAAAATCACTAACCCTTAGTTACAACTTGGGTAGGTACATTGTAATCTCTATTTCAGTTTGCGATAGGTAATTACCTACTCTCAATTTTTTTTTTCAGTTTCAATTGTTATATGTTCAGGTGTTATAAATAAAAATAAAAGGACAACCAAACTCTGCTTAAATACAGCATGCAACATTAAAAATCTTGTTAAAGAACTAGATGAAAGTAGGTATATACTTAAAAAACAGACTGTGTTTATGACGTTACATTACATTCAGTATTTCAAAGTACACTTGTTCAGCTTCATTCAGGATTTACAGTTACGCTCATAAAACAATGGACGAGGTGACTACGGCTATTCATTCGTTTTATTTACTTGCAGTAACAATCTTTAGCACTTTAACTGACACCAGACGTTCGCGGCTGTTAGGTGCACGTAAATGCCGAGTAATACTTATTATAATACCTACTAGCTGATTCCCGCGACTTCGTCCGCTTGGAAAAAGTTCAGAGTGACTTGTTACTATCCGCGAGAAGTTATGTCCTCTATCTCCGATAATAATTAGTAGATCTTCACCAAAATTGGAAAAAATATTTTTAATAGTACACAATCTATAACTTACTCATATATAATTAAAAAACAATTATCAAATTCGGTTTAGATTTGAGGAAGTTATGGAGCAAAATCAATAAAAACTTTCATCCCCTGTCCCGGATAAACCTTATTGTTTATCAGGATAAAAGTATCGTATATGTTTAAAAAAAAAAAAAAAAAAATAATAATAATAATAGTGCATGATTTTAGCTCTAATATATCTAAAAATATAATCTCATTATACATACTGTAAAACTTATTTTTAAGTATATTTTAAGTAATTGATGCGGATAGAATAAGAATTTGTACTGTTCTTCTTTTCAGTAATAAAAGGCTTATTTATTTATTTATTTATTTATATGTTGGCCCGGAGTATCAGCTACCACTATATCAAATTTTATTCAAATCCGTTCTGTAGTTTTCGTGTGATGCGCGCACAGACAAACAGACAGCCAGACAAAAAATTAAAAAAAAGTGTTTTGGGCTCAATATCATTATCATTAGCACTAAAGCAGATATTTTCTTAGAACACATCAGTTTCTCAGTCTATAATTCCTATTCTGCCTCACTGACCCTTTTCAACCTCTCGTACCCAAGTAATATATTCTTTTATGTACCTATTAACCCTGTGTGTTATATTGCCCACCTACCCTACTCTACTACCCGAATTAGAGGGGGTTTTTTTAAACTAGCTTTGCCCCTCTGTTTTCCAGTACAATTATATTCATGCAAAATGCTTGATGGATTGACAAAACAACAAGAAAACACACCTTTGCATTTATAATGTATCTACCTACTAATATTATTACATATAGGGATGGTGAAAATGTACCTTATATTCTCTATTGAAAGTAAGTCTTGAGTTATTATAAGGTAAGACAACTGATATTTCGTTACATAATATTATATAATATATTCGTAGACGTTTTGATTTGCCTTGCATCAATTTACCTATACGCTTTTATATTCTTAGCTCAACATTCATTGTTAATAATTAAATAATAAAATATATTTATTATTATTGTAGTCATAATAAATGTATCACTAATAATAATTACCAGTAATATACTAATAGTGTAATAGGCAATTATATCTCACATATTGTGCACAATTAACCTCGTTATTATAGACTAGGAATCAACAATAAATAATAATTAATAGTTATTATATTATTAATGGTTTGTTGCATGACGAACCTTTACGTTCATACGAGTTCTGTACCTAATCTTGAAAGGGTAAGGAGCCGGACTCAAACTCGACAATGGGGTTAGTATAAGATTTAATTCGATTGATCGTATTCGTATACTATGTCATATGTATGTGTGTTCGAAATGTGGATATATCGCAGAATGCTCAAGATTCCCTGGAACAGCTTCACATCGAATGCGAAGACACTCGAATTAGTTAGCAAAAAGAGAGAACTCATGTCAACCATTATGCGGAGAAAATTTTCTTTGGCCACTTGCAGCGGGGAGCCCAATTCTTATTCCCGAGATTGGTGTTGGAAGGAAGAATTGCAGGCAGGAGAGCACTGAGTCGCCAAAGACGCAAGTGGTTGGACGATGTGAGGGAGTGGACTGGGCTTAGCTATCCTAAACTGAAAGAAGCGGCCTTGAGTAGAGAAGCTTTTCGTATGCTGACCGCCAAACTTCATTTCGAAGAGGGCACGCGTTGATGATGATACTATGTCATGTAAAATGAAACTTAAATTATTGATTTAATTTCATAGGCGGAGCTGAAGTTATAAGTTTCCGAGCGATTTAAAAACATGTACTTACTATCGGATCCATTTCTCTAATTTCTATAAAAACGTAATATACAATATATATATGTATATTATTGTACATACGAGTTTACAAATCTTCCGGAACTGATTCTCAAAGTGATAGCACCTAGTATACGAAGAGATACTTCCTGTGGTGATAGTGGAAACCGGTTCAAAATCCGTTGCTTATTTTTTTCCCTTTCTCCTCCAAATAAGAGTAGAGCTTGAGTAAGCAATAATAGGTTAATATAATATTTAGAGACGAGATTAATGTTGAAGTATGGGATTTATCACGGGAGCAAAAGAGATATGTCACTAACTGACCATTAAACCAGATAGTAGTGAAAGGAAAACGTGGCAGTGTTAATGCACTCGTCAGATTAGTGTACGGGGATTTGCTTGCACTCAGAAGGGCTTACTGGGCTTAAGAGTGCGTTTCCGCATATCGGGTGACTTTCGGTACATATTGTGACTAAGTTAAACCAAATAAGATGGAAATAAAAATTGCTACACATAGATTGGTCCTTAATCTCCAAATCTTGGGAGTTGATTTTGTTCAAAATCTCAATTTTTAGTACTATAAAAATTATTTCCCGTCACCTCTTCACACAAAATTCACGATTTTGGGGTGACTTTAGGTACATTTCTTGTATATAATATACCCGTTTTATGTAATTAAAAAATACTATCTGTTAGCAGATATGTTCAACTCAAAATCTTGGAGAGAAAAATATCAAAAATATTACAAATAGTATAAAAAATAAAATATAGCATCGCGTGTACTTTTTTCACATATTTTCGTTTAAACCGAACCTTAAAATAGTGTGCAATAAGGCTTATTTTGATTTTACTCGGTCAATGGTTTGATTTCATTTCAAAATTCGAAATTCAAATATCAATCAGTCGGCGTTTGACCGCCTTTCTGAGTGGAGGCTGCGCTGGTTGTAAGCAGATGCTGGTATCGAAAAACATCGCTGTACGAACACGAAATAGTTCATAGCAAACCAAATTGATACTTTTTATATTTTGAAAAGAAAGGTAAGAAACTAAGTACTAGGTACCTATGGTACCTTCAATATAATAGCATTATTTTATTATTTGATAGAATTTCGAAATTTCTTGTAAAGTTATATTCCCCGAATGTAGTACTGACCTGCATGTATACCTCGAAAACTTCTATTGGAACTCCTAGATCTTTAGAGTTAGTTGTATCGAGTTTGGGCTCGTTTTGTAAGTTATGATGAGATCTTACCACTGGACTTGTTAGAGTGACCTGATGGTATACTTCGAAGACTACTACTGGATCTTCTAGACGGCTACAGCTAGTTATATCGAGTTTGGGCTCGTTTTGTAAGTAATGATGAGATCTTACCACTGGACTTGTTGGAGTGACCTGATGGTATACTTCGAAGACTACTACTGGATTTTCTAGACGGCTACAGCTAGTTATATCGAATTTGGGCTCGTTTTGTAAGTAACGATGAGATCTTACCACTGGACTTGTTGGAGTGACCTGATGGTATACTTCGAAGACTTCTATTGGAACTCCTAGATCTTTAGAGTTAGTTATATCGAGTTTGGGCTCGTTTTGTAAGTTATGATGAGATCTTACCACTGAACTTGTTGGAATGACCTGATGGTATACTTCGAAGACTACTACTGGATCTTCTAGACGGCTACAGCTAGTTATATCGAGTTTGGGCTCGTTTTGTAAGTAATGATGCGATCTTACCGCTGGACTTGTTGGAGTGACCTGATGGTATACTTCGAAGACTACTACTGGATCTTCTAGACGGCTACAGCTAGTTATATCGAGTTTGGGCTCGTTTTGTAAGTAATTATGAGATCTTACCACTGGACTTGTTGGAGTGACCTGATGGTATACTTCGAAGACTACTACTGGATCTTCTAGACGGCTACAGCTAGTTATATCGAATTTGGGCTCGTTTTGTAAGTAACGATGAGATCTTACCACGGGACTTGTTGGAGTGACTTGGTGGTATACCTCGAAGACTTCTATTGGAACTCCTAGATCTTTACAGCTAGTTATATCGAGTTTGGGCTCGTTTTGTAAGTAATGATGAGATCTTACCACTGGACTTGTTGGAGTGACTTGGTGGTATACCTCGAAGACTTCTATTGGAACTCCTAGATCTTTACAGCTAGTTATATCGAGTTTGGGCTCGTTTTGTAAGTTATGATGAGATCTTACCACTGGACTTGTTAGAGTGACCTGATGATATACTTCGAAGACTACTACTGGATCTTCTAGACGGCTACAGCTAGTTATATCGAGTTTGGGCTCGTTTTGTAAGTAATGATGAGATCTTACCACTGGACTTGTTGGAGTGACCTGATGGTATACTTCGAAGACTACTACTGGATTTTCTAGACGGCTACAGCTAGTTATATCGAATTTGGGCTCGTTTTGTAAGTAACGATGAGATCTTACCACTGGACTTGTTGGAGTGACCTGATGGTATACTTCGAAGACTTCTATTGGAACTCCTAGATCTTTAGAGTTAGTTATATCGAGTTTGGGCTCGTTTTGTAAGTTATGATGAGATCTTACCACTGAACTTGTTGGAATGACCTGATGGTATACTTCGAAGACTACTACTGGATCTTCTAGACGGCTACAGCTAGTTATATCGAGTTTGGGCTCGTTTTGTACCTAATGATGAGATCTTACCGCTGGACTTGTTGGAGTGACCTGATGGTATACTTCGAAGACTACTACTGGATCTTCTAGACGGCTACAGCTAGTTATATCGAGTTTGGGCTCGTTTTGTAAGTAATGATGAGATCTTACCACTGGACTTGTTGGAGTGACCTGATGGTATACTTCGAAGACTACTACTGGATCTTCTAGACGGCTACAGCTAGTTATATCGAATTTGGGCTCGTTTTGTAAGTAACGATGAGATCTTACCACTGGACTTGTTGGAGTGACTTGGTGGTATACCTCGAAGACTTCTATTGGAACTCCTAGATCTTTACAGCTAGTTATATCGAGTTTGGGCTCGTTTTGTAAGTAATGATGAGATCTTACCACTGGACTTGTTGGAGTGACTTGGTGGTATACCTCGAAGACTTCTATTGGAACTCCTAGATCTTTACAGCTAGTTATATCGAGTTTGGGCTCGTTTTGTAAGTTATGATGAGATCTTACCGCTGGACTTGTTGGAGTGACCTGATGGTATACTTCGAAGACTACTACTGGATCTTCTAGACGGCTACAGCTAGTTATATCGAGTTTGGGCTCGTTTTGTAAGTAATGATGAGATCTTACCACTAGACTTGTTGGAGTGACCTGATGGTATACTTCGAAGACTACTACTGGATCTTCTAGACGGCTACAGCTAGTTATATCGAGTTTGGGCTCGTTTTGTAAGTAATGATGAGATCTTACCACTGGACTTGTTGGAGTGACCTGATGGTATACTTCGAAGACTACTACTGGATCTTCTAGACGGCTACAGCTAGTTATATCGAATTTGGGCTCGTTTTGTAAGTAACGATGAGATCTTACCACTGGACTTGTTGGAGTGACTTGGTGGTATACCTCGAAGACTTTTATTGGAACTCCTAGATCTTTACAGCTAGTTATATCGTGTTTGGGCTCGTTTTGTAAGTTATGATGAGATCTTACCACTGGACTTGTTGGAGTGACCTGATGGTATACCTCGAAGACTTCTATTGGAACTCCTAGATCTTTAGAGTTAGTTGTATTGAGTTTGGGCTCGTTTTGTAAGTTATGATGATTAGATCTAGGAGTTCCAATAGAAGTCTTCGAGGTATACCATCAGGTCACTCCAACAAGTCCAGTGGTAAAATCTCATCATTACTTACAAAACGAGCCCAAACTCGATATAACTAGCTGTAGCCGTCTAGAAGATCCAGTAGTAGTCTTTGAAGTATACCATCAGGTCACTCCAACAAGTCCAGTGGTAAGATCTCATCATAACTTACAAAACGAGCCCAAACTCGATATAACTAGCTGTAAAGATCTAGGAGTTCCAATAGAAGTCTTCGAGGTATACCACCAAGTCACTCCAACAAGTCCAGTGGTAAGATCTCATCATTACTTACAAAACGAGCCCAAACTCGATATAACTAGCTGTAAAGATCTAGGAGTTCCAATAGAAGTCTTCGAGGTATACCACCAAGTCACTCCAACAAGTCCAGTGGTAAGATCTCATCATTACTTACAAAACGAGCCCAAACTCGATATAACTAGCTGTAGCTGTCTAGAAGATCCAGTAGTATAGTCTTCGAGGTATACCACCAAGTCACTCCAACAAGTCCAGTGGTAAGATCTCATCATTACTTACAAAACGAGCCCAAACTCGATATAACTAGCTGTAAAGATCTAGGAGTTCCAATAGAAGTCTTCGAGGTATACCACCAAGTCACTCCAACAAGTACAGTGGTAAGATCTCATCATTACTTACAAAACGAGCCCAAACTCGATATAACTAGCTGTAGCTGTCTAGAAGATCCAGTAGTATAGTCTTCGAAGTATACCATCAGGTCACTCCAACAAGTCCAGTGGTAAGATCTCATCATTACTTACAAAACAAGCCCAAACTCGATATAACTAGCTGTAGCTGTCTAGAAGATCCAGTAGTAGTCTTCGAAGTATACCATCAGGTCACTCCAACAAGTCCAGTGGTAAGATCTCATCATTACTTACAAAACAAGCCCAAACTCGATATAACTAGCTGTAGCTGTCTAGAAGATCCAGTAGTAGTCTTCGAAGTATACCATCAGGTCACTCCAACAAGTCCAGTGGTAAGATCTCATCATAACTTACAAAACGAGCCCAAACTCGATATAACTAGCTGTAAAGATCTAGGAGTTCCAATAGAAGTCTTCGAGGTATACCACCAAGTCACTCCAACAAGTCCAGTGGTAAGATCTCATCATTACTTACAAAACGAGCCCAAACTCGATATAACTAGCTGTAAAGATCTAGGAGTTCCAATAGAAGTCTTCGAGGTATACCACCAAGTCACTCCAACAAGTCCAGTGGTAAGATCTCATCATTACTTACAAAACGAGCCCAAACTCGATATAACTAGCTGTAGCTGTCTAGAAGATCCAGTAGTATAGTCTTCGAAGTATACCATCAGGTCACTCCAACAAGTCCAGTGGTAAGATCTCATCATTACTTACAAAACGAGCCCAAACTCGATATAACTAGCTGTAGCTGTCTAGAAGATCCAGTAGTAGTCTTCGAAGTATACCATCAGGTCACTCCAATAAGGCCAGTGGTAAGATCTCATCATAACTTACAAAACGAGCCCAAACTCAATACAACTAACTCTAAAGATCTAGGAGTTCCAATAGAAGTTTTCGAGGTATACATGCGGGTCAGTACTACATTCGGGGAATGTAACTTTGCAAGAAATTTCGAAATTCTATCAAATAATAAAATAATGCTATTATATTAAAGGTACCATAGGTACCTAGTACTTAGTTTCTTCTTTTCAAAATATATTATCAATTTGGTTTGCTCAACTTAGACTTAGATTTAGAATTAAACTTAGACTTAGACTAAGTCTGAGTTCAAATCTAAGCCTAAGTCTAACACTAAGACTAAGTCTTAGACTAATACTCAGTCTAAGTCTAGTCTACTCAGTCTTAGTCTTAGTGTTAGACTTAGACTTAGCTTAGACTTAGACTCAGACTTAAAGAGACTTAGTCTTAGTCTAAGTCTAAGACTAAGTCTAAGTCTTAGTCTTAGTGTTAGACTTAGGCTTAGACTTAAAGAGACTTAGTATTAGTCTAATGCATTTCCCAGTGGCTTAAAAAAGTCTAAATCTAAGTCTAAGACTAAGACTAAATCTAAGTCTAACTTAGTGTACAGCAAGTCCGGACGAAAATAAAAAATAAAAAAATAAAACATAAACAATTTATATCCAAGTATCAAAACAAGTTAATTCACTCATTTTTAACGCAGCTTGCCCGCGCCTGTGTGTGCGTGTGAACGGTGCATGTGTAGAAGTGCGTTTTTATACCTACTCTTTGCGAAATCCCGTCCTTAACGCACTCTGATACGTAATTAAATAAACGGCCAGTTGCCAGATAAGCAGTGGCGGTTGCAAAGACAACATGGAGTTATCAGGGGCTGTGTCACCAATCAGGGTTCGTTAGACGACACGATGCCAACGCGATCCGACTTAACAAGTCACAGTCGCATGCCTAGATATTCTAAGACAAAACTTAGTCAGAAACACTTAAGATTGGATTTGTCATTACACTTTAAACAAAGTTCAGCTTGGCTAATATTCTTTTTAATAAGCTTGCATTTTGACCAGACGATTAACTTCTTGTTGATTGTCCGTTGACTTCTTTCCCGATTTTTTAATGAGCTATTTCCATTTTTTCCAGTCAGATCGGTTCATTCTTTGTGGCGTGAAGGAGTAACAAACATTACAAACACACACACATACACACATAACATTAATATTATCGCACACGCGTATAGACGACACACAACATGATCATATTATATGGTTTTTTTTTTCATTACGGTGTAACCTTGTTTTTTAAATTTTCTTGCCTAGCCTGCCAATTGCCAACCTCATATCGTTGCACGATAGTGAAAAACAAAATTATTATGTTTTGCGTTAAATTGCAATGCGTCGTCGCACCGCAGCGTTGTGTAGACGCTCTAAGCCCGCGTTGCTTTCGTCTGTACGAGCCTTTATAATTATATTGCACGGTCTGCTAATAGTAACACCACTCACACATACACCGCCGGCGTGTGTTGGGCATTATCAAGAAGCGAGCTACCGCCTACGAAGCGATATCTGTCGCTATCAACAGTATTAACCTCGATAGCTTGCATACCTGCACTTTAAAAGGTTCATTTTACATGCTCTCGTATGGCAAGCTATCTCTGATAGAATTTTATCTTCATATCTATCATAGAAATAATAAAACTGGCCAACTGTTCACGCACTAAGTTCAAGCACCAATACATGTTCCGAATTGAGACATTATTTCAATATTTATTGTAATATTAGTTTAGGTAACTTTATACTTTTAAAAAACTTTCTTACGTTAATATCAAGTAAGCATTTAATTTGTCATAGGTTGCCTGGAAGAGAGACCATCAATGATAAGCTCAGCTCACCTTTTGTATTACATTGTTTATTTACATATATTTTGTTTTCTTTTTTATGCAAAAAAGCTGTATATATAAAATAAATAAATAGATTTATTGTAGCAATCGGGTTTCAGTTGTTTACGTTATACGAAGTGAGTTTAAGTAGAACACTAACACATTCGAAATAAGTAAAAAAGACGTGTGGCACTCGGGGACTGCCGCGGTAAAGCTATTGCATAGCATTTTTTATCAACGCCATCTAGCGGTGAGAGGAGTCCCGTGTCAGGTTATTTTCGTTACGGAATTTCTGGATTCGGTCTCCACGCTCAAGGCCCGCGATAGAAGCTATGCAATAGCTTAAAATAAAAAGCCCACATGGGCGATACCGGGGTCAGATTGTTAAAAAAATGCATATATGTAGGTCTAAATAAAACTTACCGGATCTGTGAACTCTTTGAAACAAAAGAAATGAAAGATGATCGCACGTAAGTTCATATTGAAAAGAATAAAGAATAATATTCTCACGGCCGAAAGAACGGTATTTTATTTCAATGTGTCAACATTGAAAGTGGCGACGGTGCCACTGTTTCGTGTTACAGTAGGTAGGTTTATTTTGCACTTTGTTATCGTTTTCACCTCGCCAGGATACCTATCTGACAATACGAGTATACTAATGGCGGCTGAATGGATCATTAAATTGAAACAGCTTTAGTTAATAGGTACACATATGTATTACGATTCATCAATCATTTATCATCGTAATATGAACCTCTATATCAATTATTAAGTTATCGGTGCGACTCGAATGATCTTAAATTCGAACGTAGAGCTAGAACTAGGCAAGTACAAAATCTTGATTACTAAGGAAATGACAAAATTGTATTTCTTATTTCTTCGTGTTTTTGTGCCTTCTGTATCATGCAGCGGAACCCTGCGACCCATCTGATGCTATCGGTCCATCTTCTTCGTCTTCCTTGTGAGTATTTTTAAGCTATTGCATAGCTTCTATCGCGGGCCTTGAGCGTGGAGACCGAATCCAGAAATTCCGTAACGAAAATAACCTGACAAGGGACTCCTCTCACCGCTAGATTGCGTTGATAAAAAATGCTATGCAATACCTTTACCGCGGCAGTCCCCGAGTGCCACACGTCTTTTATATTATTTTATCCATCGTTGGATATGTCCATTGTCCATGTTGACCTTCTCATGTGGCAGTCTCATCCAGGTTTTGCCAAACTGCGCTTTTTGGTGCGATGTAACCATTCCAGCACCTTGTAACCATTCGTGCCATTTTCTTACTTACGTACCTACTACCTATCCTTTATTTATCATTGAATACTGAGTCTATTCATTTTGGTGTCTAGAGGACATACCTAGTTGGCAATCTTTTTCGTAACTTTTGTTCGTCTCTCTCTTTGATACAAACGTTTGATCTTGTTTGGAGTCTACCTACGTTGTATTTTTAGTTTATTTCGTGCCAATTTTCAGATTCGTCGAAAGTCGATACATATATCATACAGTTCTGCCCCACAATATTTTTAAAAGGTATTACTGGCACGTTATACTATCAGGATGATGGTGTAGTTTATTTTTTTTAAATATTATTTATTAGCCAAGCTGAGCTTGACTTTGAGTCTTCTCTCCCCTCCAAGTAAGCGAAAAGATTGTGCTTGGAGTGGTTACGACAATAGTGCAACGGATGGAGATCGACCTGCGACCTTTCAGCTTTCAGTCCGCACCTTTAATCGTTGGGCTGTTGAGGCTATAAATTATAGTAAAAAGCTTAAATAGAAACCATGGAAGGTTCGTAAAAGTTGTAGCTATATCACCCTTTTCGGCGTAAATGGCACCTTACCGATACGTTAAACAGTCGGGAGTACGCCGTAGTACGTTGTCGAGAGTAGATCAAGACCGCAATAAATGGTTAGTGCTCGTAGACGAAGCAAAAAATATAATGAGACACGTTGTACACTACTTTACCTTTCAAGGGCACTTGTCCCTGAAGGCTAAGAGAGCTTTCATGCTAATATAGACTTAGGTATCTACATCTAGGTAGTTTCTGCGAATCGAAGCAACAGTGAAGCACGAAGCAATTTGCATTCGAATAATATTCATCACGACACATTGTTGATGTAAACAATGAATTTAAAGTGTCCGTATTTATCAACTCGGCCCTTAGACACTTGTTTGTTTTACCTTTGGGTTTGTTCAAATATAAATAAATAAACATACAATTCTGTTTAACCCTTAGTCTATTTCTCTTAACAACAAAGTAGGTAGGTAGCCGTGGTTCTATTAGTAATTATTATTAGTTTGTATATGTATTCAACCGTTTTGCTTTGGAAACTTTTGAACTTATCTGATGAATATGAATCAATGTTTTTCTAAAGTTTCTAGACGAACGTTCGAAGTAGAAAAAAACCTGGATTCAAGGTCAATGTCTGATCCAGTCATCGCTATATGGACCCAGTTTACTAACTCTACATAGGCCCATCATTGATGGCACAATAATTATTTAATTGTGATGAAACTATACGAGTACGTACCACAGTAGTTATTTTAGTTGGAATTGTCTTTAGATATTTCGATGCAGTTGCATGGACCGTGGTCACGACGGGACTGAAACTGAATTACCGTTGTACTTACTCGTATAGTTTTATCACAATTATGTCATTAAATCACGAATCAAGTCTAAAATCTACAGTAATTATTATTCCGTGGTATAGGTAATGGAAGTATACTTTAGTACATAATAATTCAATGTGGAAGTAATTTGTTTTTGTCTGTAAAATAATTTGTACCCTATGTTTTTTTCATCTACTTCTAAAGCTATGCCTACATGCATATAAGTTTTAAAAGCAAAAAAAAATTCATGTAGGCCTACTTGGTAGTCCTCATGACAAGTCAAGACTCTACCACCGGTTCGCACCAATATCCTTCCATTCTTCTGAAATTTTCAAGTTATTTTAGTATTATACTTATTAAAACAATGTTTTAAATATTATAAACACTATGTCATTTTTCTTTTTTTAACATCTTATCTAGTCTCGGAAATATCTAAGAGCTTTAATGTTTCCTGTTAGAGAGAGCGCTGCTTGCGTATGATGTCATGAGTCACGACTCACGATACAGACAGATACAGTCTCATTAAAAAAGGTTATAACTTTTGTTTTTTTGACAGATTTTTGACAGATTTATTTTCTATTTTTACAAATAATAATAATAATAATAAAGATTTTTATTAAAGGCCAGACCCAATATACATATGTGATTAATTATAGTACAAGTAAAAAAAAAATAAGATTAAAATAAATGTAAAAACAAAATGTCATTCTTATTTTTACAATTTCGATTAAGTACTTTTAATGATCATATCAACATTTTGACAACAGTCATAATAGGTAAGTACCCTATTTTCTGCGTAGATAATATTTACCCTATTTTCGGCATACGAAGCACCAAATGAATATAGATTTATCAGAAAAAGACGACAATAATATTAAAATGCACTCAACGCGGTTCAGCAGGAGTTACTTAGGTATATTAGGTAACCACTTACATTCACGACTCTAATCAATGGGCCGACTGGTTGCGTCATGACTTTCGCGGCTCCAGCGTAGTAGTTTGCGAAATAAGTAGGTATACCCACTTATGCAAGAACGCGATACGTAAATTCATTGGTCAAGACACCCAATGGCGGATTTATACATTTGCCGCCAGTAGGCTTTTCAAATTTTACCGGCCCTAACGATGTAGATAAATTTTCACACACTTTAAGCAACCTGAACAAACCTTCAAACCTTCTCTCACCCGAATGTCGCTAGTGTATATAGAGCCTTGCGAACTATATCTAAGTTTGGATAAACGTTTTGCACAGCGTCGGTGATATCATTCGTCCCCGCATCTTAACCAAACGCGACTACGCAAATTGTAGAAAAAATCTGTCTTATGAAAATTTTTGGCCCCTTTGCCGCCTCTAAAATCTGACGCCCTAGGCTTCAACCTACGCAGGCTGCTGGTAAATCTGCTACTGAAGACACCTAGCTCGTAATTTATCCTCATAAGGTAAATATTATCCTCATGTTAGTTCCTGGAACATAAAGTGTTGAAGGTATACTTATATCATTTTTAGGTGATTACTTTACTAAGTCTAGCATATAAATATATTGCACATCTACATCAAAAATCAGAAAAGTAGTTGAAAACTTCATTTTCCCTGAGCTAGGTACTGTACAAAATGATAAATTCAGCGTTGAACAAACTTCCCGATCCCGTTTGGAATTATAAAAGAGGCTTGGAAAAGAGGTAAACGAATTAACTGACGTATAAGTGACAGGTGAAATTTTCGCGATTCCCAGCTTACTCAGCAGACCCAAGAGAATATAAATCATTCAGAAGAGGAAATCGCAAAAACGTGTATCAATATCAACGTTACATTATGTAATATCTTTAATGCTTATTTTTTTAGTAATTTATATTTTAAAAGTATTATGAGTAGCTTAATTCTATTATACTCGTAATAAGATGATAATTTTTTGGGGAATTCCTAAAATCAACAGGAAGGAGTCACATTTTTTAGGTTAATACGAATTAGCTTATTTTTATTTATCAACTCTTTAATGTTTTAATTATTTACTGCTTGACTAAGCTACCTCGTAAATTATACATATCGTTATAGAATTTATATCTACCATCTACCTATATATTTTTTAAGTGCATTCAGTTCTTTAAAGTATGTGTACCTACCTATCTATATCTTATCAACATAAGCTTATTATCTACCTACGTAACAGGATTTATCATTTCAAACGATACAAGTGGTAGATACTAGATAGGTATAGTGTGGCTTTTGGTTCATTCATTCAGCACTGTTTGTTTTATAATGCATATCGAGGTATTAACTTTATCTACCTATATACAGGGTGTCCCACGGCTATGCCACATGGAGGGGAAGTACCTTAAATATTGTAGATGGAACATTTTACTGAAAGAAGACTTCATTTTAATTTTAAAAACAATTTAAACTGCATTCATAGATTTTTAAATAATTGCCTGGTTGAACCGGGACTCGAACCCGCTATACGAGAAAAAAAATTAACCTGTATCTTTATCATACCGATCGGAAGGCTTCATCATAAGGATTATTTTTTGTTAAATAACATAGCATGAGAAATAAAAGGAAGACCATGAATTTTAGCCTTTAATGTAAAATTTTGTTCAGAAAAATGAAAAGCTGACATTGGTGTATCGACATACAACTGACATGAACTATTACTAATGAGTACCCACTTGAGAAGTACGCATCATTTCTCGATCCTTACTATCCTTACTAATCCTTACTTATATTACCGAATGCGAATGTATGTTTGTTTGTGGATTTATTGGTTTGTCCTTCAATCCCGCTGCAATTCGTAGCTCTGTTCCAGCGGGATTGAAGGACAAACCAATAAATCAACAAACAAACACACATTCGTATTCGGTAATATAAGTATAAGGATTAGTAAGGATAGTAAGGATCGAGAAATGATGCGTACTTCTCAAGTGGGTACTCATTAGTAATAGTTCATGTCAGTTGTATGTCGATACGCCAATGTCAGCTTTTCATTTTTCTGAACAAAATTTTACATCAAAGGCTAAAATTCATGGTCTTCCTTTTATTTCTCATGCTATGTTATTTAACAAAAAATAATCCTTATGATGAAGCCTTCCGATCGGTATGATAAAGATACAGGTTAATTTTTTTTCTCGTATAGCGGGTTCGAGTCCCGGTTCAACCAGGCAATTATTTAAAAATCTATGAATGCAGTTTAAATTGTTTTTTAAATTAAAATGAAGTCTTCTTTCAGTAAAATGTTCCATCTACAATATTTAAGGTACTTCCCCTCCATGTGGCATAGCCGTGGGACGCCCTGTATATGCAGTAGGAACATTATATCCATCTTTTACTGAATTGCAATAGGGTTTTTGAAAGTAAACGGCTTTATTAGAGTCGCTAAACTATTTGATAAAGCGTTTATAACTCAAACTTGGTCAAGAGTTCGCTATGAAACGAATCATGGCACGCTAGACTTTTGAATTTTATTGCCTTTCTTCAGATTCTGTCAAATTTTTATCGTTGTTAACACTATGAAAATTTCTTCGCCAGTTCTGATTCGCCTTTTCAATGTAAACACGCACGTAGCCGATTTTTATCTACATTTTAGGGTTCTGTACCTATTTTGGTAGTACAAAGGTTATCAAATGGGAGCCCATTAGATACTAAGCCTTCGCTGTCTGTCTGTCACAAGGGTCTACAACTTAAGCCGTAATAGATAGACAGTTCCACTTAATACGCGTAACTATAGCCTCTATGAAATAATAGAAAATAAAAAAGTTGACACTACCGGATACAGGCAACCTCGTTTAGTTCTATAGAACCAGTGTACCTAGTGTATTGATGAACAGCAGGTAGTCAGGGCAAAACATAAATACAGGCGCAACTGTGTAGAGGGAAGAGGCAAGAGTTGTTAAGAGTTTATACTCGTAGATCTCGAACGGAGCAGCACGATGTGTACACTATTATATACCGCACATATGTTTACTATAGAGCGGTTGAGCTCTGGGTACTCTACATATAGATAGTGATCTCTTTTTCTAGTCTTGTTTTTATTGTATCAAAGTTTAGGTAAACATTAACTCGCAGGGCGTACTTATCTGAAATTGACAAAAAAAAAGACGTGTGGCACTCGGGGACTGCCGCGGTAAAGTTATTGCATAGCATTTTTATCAACGCCATCTAGCGGTGAGAGAAGTCCCGTGTCAGGTTATTTTCGTTACGGAATTTCTGGATTCGGTCTCCACGCTCAAGGCCCGCGATAGAAGCTACGCAATAGCTTAATACTGACTTTGATCTTCCTTCCTTCTTTCCTATATCGCTATAGAATTATATAGTGGTACAGAACCCTGTGTGCATGAGTCTGACTCGCACTTAGCCAGTTTTATTGAATGTCGTAGCGAATCTAAAGTAGGTAGGTTACTCAGTAATGCTGGGACTAAAACCGTGTTCGGGGCTCGTATCGCTTCAGTCGACAGACATTCCATACAAAAGCGACTGTGGCCTTCACTCAGTTCACTGCCGTTTGCCAGACGGTAATTGTTTGTTTGTGTTGTGATATAATGAAGTGAAATTGTACGCAGGTTTTGTTTGTGTAGGTTATTTTTATTGTCAACTAGCTGATGCCCGCGACTTCGTCCGCGTGGATTTAGTTTTAAGTTATTGCATAGCTTCTATCGCGGGCCAGCGTGGAGACCGAATCCAGAAATTCCGTAACGAAAATAACCTGACACGGGACTCCTCTACGGTGAGCCGCTAGATGGCGTTGATAAAAAATGCTTTGCAATAGCTTTACCGCGGCAGTCCCCGAGTGCTACACGTATTTTTTTTTTAATTCCGCGGGTCTCTTTGATTTTCTGGGAGTAGTCTATGCCACTCTCCAGATCCCCAACTATACCCATGCAAAAATCACGTCGATCCGTAGCTCTGTTGCAGCGGAATTGGAGGAAAAACCAACAAAGAAACACACTTTCGCATTTATAATATTAGTAAGGTCTTACAAAATATTCATAAAGTCTGTGCTAATAATAAAATGTGCACACAAGAAACCACTAAGGTTTAAATTGTGCGCTACCTACCTATGTCGATAAATCGTTTTCAAATGGTACAAACTACAAGACCAAAATCGCGAAAAATAAATACCTCCTTCTGGTGGTGTGAAAAACATCAAATGTAGATTACATTACATTTTAACCGATAAATATAAATTATACATTTTGAGTTTTGATAGATTTTTTTAATAGTAGAAAAACTGTTCTAAACTAAACTATCCCTCAGTGTAATATTATCATAGGTATAGTAGTTGTTATAATTATATAAGTATTATCTTTGAGAATGGAAAAGGTGTACTTACACTTACCCAAAAAATGTTTTTTTTATCAAACCTAAATTCAAAAACTCAAACCAGATATAGAAATTCCGTTTCTTTTACTGAACTTTAATGCGGTATTTACCGTACTATTATCTAGTGTATAACGATTTTTATCTAATAGGATTAGATAATTTGTGTTGTTTTCAATTTCAAAAGCCTTAGTAGCCCAACGGTTAAAGGTGCGGACTGAAAACTGTCAGGACGCAGGTTCGAATCCCACCCGTTGCACTATTGTCGTACCCACTCCTAACACAAGCTTTCCGCTTATTTGGAGGAGATAGAAGGATATTAGTCAACTTCAGGTTGTCTAAAAAAAACGTTTTACTAATATGTTACGGATTACCAAAAAGAGAGTCTATTAGTACCTATTAATAGGTAATTTTCCTTTTCCAAACGAAATAAAGGCATAAAAGAGAAAGGAAAATTACTTAACACCACCACCTCTGAATACTTCATGAAACAAAATCGATAAAGTTTACCGCGAGAAAATATTACTTGAAATTTTCTATCGTAGGTACTTTTATAGAGCCGTTTTCAGGCGGGCGTAAATTAGCGTGGCTTGGATAGATTACCTAAAATCTAGGCTTCCAACTAAGATCAATAACGGCGGGGTATACAAAAGCCGTTGTAAGCGTCTTTTCATTTTTCTACTTTTTGTTGAAATGTAGGTAACATTCTAACTACCTACCTACTATGTATAAAAGTTTTCTGTGTTCACAGAAAAATTATATCAAGGATTTTGGATATTATTATCATCTTATAGAGTCTTTACATGTTATAAGAGCCACAAGTTGTTCTACATGAAATTTATAATTTTGAATATCTATCTGAAATATGCGAAAGATAAAAATTGCAATACCCTCAAATCTAAATACGTACCTACCTAAACAGTTTAACGTTCCTGAACTTTGGCAACCATTATTTTCAACGCCGTGTTTCTGCCACGTAAACACCTACTACCTTCAAGGCAAAAGTGAAATATGAGTGCGCTATCTTTTAAAGTGCGTTTAAGTGACTTCATCATTCCATTCAATCAGGCGCGACTGTCGTCAAGCGCAAGCCTTTGAAAACTTTTATAATAACCGAACAGAATATTCTCAATCGAGCCAATATTTAGTGCCGAAAATCAATAAGTTCGCCAATCGCCATCACGTTCGGTTGTTCATCGTTCACGGTTTGTTAGCCCGTAGCGCGGCGCGGGCGATAGGCGCGGCCTTGCGGGCACACGTGTAGCTGCGGGTGACGTCACGCACGCACCGCGTTCAAGTTCAATGTTGCCTATTAATTCCATCGTGCCTTACAATCGTTACTTTATTGCAGGGTTTTAGCGATCTAATGATAGCTTTGTCACAGAACAGTACAACCTTTTCTGATTTACTCGTATCTACGTTAGTTAAAGCCTCAATAGCCAGCGGTTAAATGTGTGAACTGAAAACTGAAAGCCATCCATTCCTTATACATGCTTTCCGCTTATTACGAGGAGAGAGGGGACTATTAGGTAAGTTCAGCATCGCAGCATATTCTTTAAAAAAAATTACGCACTATAAAACGGAGATAGTACATGCAAGTATGCTTTTAATTTTAACGTAAGAAGTTGTTTTCTTTTTTGTATAATATGTGTACACTTATTGTACTTTTATGCGATCGTCGAAGGAGGATTACCCTCCTTTACCTTATTAGGAGGGTAATGTTTTTCTAGACTATGTAGGTATGCAAATGTGTATTTCTCTAGAACCTAACTCCACGCGGACGAAGTCGTGGGCAAAAGCTAGTTAATACTGTGTAGGTTTTAATGAAGATAATTTTATAAACAAACAGAATGTCAATGTTATTTATTGATATGTTGATAGAAACTATCACGTGAGAGCCAGATTGCAAATTAATGCACGATATCTCTCATGTTGAAGTTTGCATTGTCAAAGGTCAAGAGAGTATCTATGGCTCTGATCGTAGTATCAAACACTACTGCCATGCGGTTGTATAAGAAATAGAGAAAAACGTATAAATATAGCTTAAAAACATATATTTTGAAAAAAAAAAGAAATTATAAAATGAACCGCTTAAACAACTGTTGAGTTTCTTGTTAGCTTTCTACTTAGCAGAATCTGCTTTTCAAACCTGTGTTCATAGATTTTTCATAAGAGAATTGATATACTTAATACTACATGAAATAAATAATTCAGAATATGATTTTCACACTCAACCATATGGCTGATCGTAAAAGAAATGATATTATTACAACCGTGCACAAAAACAACCATAAAAGAAACCAAAGATTTTCAATTAGTAGAAACTTTCTATGTATGCATTTGATAGCTGAAAAATTTGAAAAAGAAAGGATGATAATATTATAGCAGTGCTCAAACTTTCCCTGAAACGTTTTGAAAACACACGTGTGCGTTTTTCCGGCCCATTGACAAATGTTTCCCTGAATTGACGCATGCGCGATAGACGGAACGCGCCACAGCTCCATATCCCTTGCATTGTCTTGCATATTTCGTGGTAACACTAACCACGTTGGCCTTGAAATTTATCTATGATAATGTATAAAGATATGTGTATATCTGTAAAGCTATAGTCTGGTGTAGTATTAGTCCCTTGATTAGTCCAATTTGTCTATGTAGTAGTGTCAATTGTCATCGATGTAGAAGTGCAGTAAAAAGCAGGGCGCACATTAGCGTGTAGACTGAAGGGTCATCCTAGATGTCTATCGTGAATGGAACTTATTCTAAAGCACTATTACCGTCGGTGTATGCCCGACCGGATTCAGATGTTACCGTGCTAGTCGAAACTCTATGCTGACTTTAAGCTCACTTCATATAAGTACACCGTTTAATAAGTTTACTTAAAAATTTTAAGTCTTTTCAGTTGTCTATTTAGTTTAGAGATTGTCTAGAATAGAATTAGTTCCAATATCACCTAATTACTATATCCCAATTTTGTGACAAAACTATAATTGACTCGGTATTTTTATCATTCAAATAATGATTATGAAAAGCTGTCTTTGTATATTGAAATTTTTTATTTATGAAATATTGATTATTACGTTACGTTAATTGTAATATCTTCTATTATCTAGTACCTGTACAATGTACATAGTTATCAATTGATAAGTTATATTTAAAGTACTATTTAATAAATAATTGATTTGTTGTTACATATCTGTTTCATAGTACTCTACGTTTTCGTAAACATTGCCTTAGTTTACGTAATTCCCGGCCATTGACAGGACGCTTCTTTGTACGGCGCGTGCGCGGTTGTCAACATGTTTGAAATTATTATAACTGGGTACTAAATTATTATAATATTCCATTCAGCATCTGACTGGGAATTTTGGTCGAACAGACCGTGGATTTGATATGTTCAAAGTTTTACCGACAATAATGTTACGTAAAAGTTATAACTTTTACGTAACATCGTGACGGAATAAAGAAATGAAATTGAAGTAATAAATTATTGTTAGTAGATATATTATAGATAGAGTATTAGGTAAAGACACCGTGAAAGTACTTTTTCTTAGAGTAGTTCAAAACATCAAGGCCCGCAAGTCTTTAGGTTAGGTTTTTAAAATTTTCAGGATAAAAAGTAGCCTATATCACTCTCAAGGTCAACTATATCTATGCAAAAAATAAGTTCGGTTTTTCCATTTCTATGTTATTGAAGGACAAACAAACACACTTTCGCATTAACAATATTAATAAGGAATCCAGTTGAAACTAGTCAAAGCATTAGGATTGTTACCAGACAAATTAAAAACAGGCTTTCCTTGTGTGCTAATGTGCACGAAGCCTAACAGAGCATTAACAAAAAACAATACTTATTCCGAAGTTGAAATGGATATTTTATGATTAATTTCCACTTGGCAAGGTCGTTTTTTACGAGTTCGCTATCTTAATATAGGCAATCGAAATAGTTTAATGGTTCTTTTTTATTACTTATGAACAAGAGTCAGGATAAGCTTGTTTTTAGCAATTTTGTTATGAAAATCAGATATTCTTGTTGTCCGATTGTGTAGGTTACCTACCTATTAGTGTGATAAGCGACGTACGTGTTATCGGTGGATAATTCATTCTGTTATTACATTTTATCAAAGAAAACAGTGCTGAATTTATAAATGAAAATCAATTATGAATTACAGAGTTTACGGTTTACGGCACGTGTGTCACACATAATACCTAATATTGTACCTATTACTTACTACCTATTGCATACTATTCCAAACTTAGCCGTTTTCAATAGAATGTTCAGGATGAGGACCTAAGTGAGTGTAGGTCAGGCCAAAACTTGGGTATTTGAATTTTTTTGTATAGGTACTTAAAATAAAGGTTTCTAATAAAACTTCGCTGACAAAAATACGTAGGTAAGTCCAAAAATCCCTAGCATGAAACTTTTTCAACATAAGAGACTTTGCGACACTACAATATCAATAGTATGTTAATAGGTACACATATATTATACCTACTAACTGCTACCCGCGCGAATTTAGATCTTTAGTCCCGTGGAAACTCCTAATTATTTCGGGATTAAAAATATCCTATGCCCTTCCTCAGACTGTAAGCTCCTTGTCAAATTTTGTTGAAATTCATTCAGCGGTTTAGCCGTGAAAAGGTAACAAACAGACAGAGCTACTTTGGCATCTAAATATATAAAAGGCAAAGGTGACTGACTGACTGACTGACTGATCTATCAACGCACAGCTTAAATTACTAGATGGATTGGGCTTAAATTTTGCATACACATAGCAATGATGACGAAGGTATCCGCTAAGAAAAGATTTTTAAAAATTTAATCCCTAAAGGAATAAAATAGGGGATTGAAAATACGAATTTAACGTGAGCGAAGCCGCGGGCAAACGCTAGTTTATTATATACTCGTAGGTATAGATTATATTTTTGATGTAAAGTTTGTGATAGCATTAGCTGTATTTACGTATATTATTGAGGAATCTTTATCTTATCGCTCTGTTTTTTACGATTTGAGAATATTTTATAATGTTTTAACTGACTTCCAATAAATGTATGTTCCCCGATTACTCGAAGACGCCTTGGAATTTTGACGATTTGGAAATTTTTTTTTGTTTAAATGGGTATAGGTTCCCAAGTAGTCCCAAGGATAGAGATAGCTTAAAACCTGAATTAATACATAGGCAAGATTTTATCCCGGAAAATTAAAGAGTTCCCGCTGGAATAAAAAACCTTAATCCACGAAGATGAAGTCGTGGATATTAACTTGTATTTATTTCATTTAGAAACGAAAGTCGCGAGAAAGATTAATGAGTCGTTTTACTATTCCAAAATAAACTTTAACACTGACAAAAACTGTTAAAAAGTCAAATTTATTCATCGGTTAAAGTTTACTTGGCATTATGACTTGGTTTACACTTTACAGTATCAAATTGCAGTTCTGAAAGCAATTTAATTTGGTACTCAATTAGAATTCCACTAATGGCGTCTACTGAAGAAAACTGATAATATGAAAAAACCTGTTATATACCAGTTTATTACCGGTTATATATTTATTTACAAGAAAGAAAATATTCAGTACGTTTCCACGACAGCGTTACTACTTTTAAAAGTAATTTTTAACGTAAAATATTTCGATAACAATGCGTATATTGCAAACATTATCTTCTTAATATATATATGTAATTATACGTATAAAACAAAGCGGTATAAAACAAAAAAAAATATTTTCTCTAGCATTTTGTATTGAACGAGTTTTTTTGATGGCACGGAAAGTGACCTTTTACCCCGGAAAAAACAGTAACCTAAGTCAAAAGGCAAAAGCTAGTTTTTAATAGAAAACGAGTCTATACAAGTAGGTATGACAATACAGTAGGTTTTGATAGAGTAACAAATACGGACTCGACAAAACAGAAATGTCATAGTAGCGACAGTAAAAACTGTCAATGTGGATAATGTTGCAATATTGCGATAATATTATTGTAATCAGATATATGTATTATTATATTGATGGTGACTGTTACTAGTTAATGACAATTAGGTTGGTATTTTATATCATCACTTGTGAATTATTTTTTTAATGTACCTAACTATCAAACCCAAAATTATTTATTTCATGTAGGCCAACTTGTGGCTCTTATGACAAGTCGAGAATCTACCATCGGTTCTGCCGAGAAGAGCCGGCAAGAAACTTAGCAGTTGCTCTTTTCAAAACGAAAAATGTTACAATATGTAGCTTATCTATCTTGTGGACAGCTGAAGCATGAGATTGGTTCCAAGCAACTTTGTCATTAAGGAATTCATTAACTGTGTAATAACCTCTACTTATTAAATGTGTCTTTACACACTGTTTTTTATGTAAAGGTAAATCTACCAATTTTTTTGGAATCAAATTATAAAAGCGTATACTCAACCCCACAAAGGACTTCTGCACTTTACGCAGACTATAGTATGGTTTATCGCATTACTTTCTTTTTTTTTAATATAATATATGGAGTTTAAATACTATGCCACTTTGTATATTTTCTAGATAGGTACCTACTTGCTCTATAAACTCTCTTTAATAGGTAGAGTAAGTAATAACAATTATAATTTATTGAAGTTAATTATCATAATTCTCATTGATAGCTGATAATAATATCTATTAGTGACGTAAATGGGTTGTACAATGGGCAATTTTATTTTATCTTTACTTATCACGACAGCGCTAAGTCAAGTGTAACTTTTTAAGCGCAGCTGACGCTAGGTGTAAAGTAGTAAGAAGTTTGATTGAAAATTGAACAGTTAGCCTACCTACATTTATTCTATCTATTTTATTATATATCTTTAAATTGTCTAAAAAGTGTGGAGGATTTTTTTTATGGATCTCAAAATTCGAAACAGATCCGAAATACGAATACATTCTATCTATTTCATAATATTTTTTGTCAGAGGAGGATAGGATAGATAATACATATAGACTAGGGAGGACCATTTTGTCTGGCTTTGGCTGTAGCTAGTTACCACCCTACCGTCAAAGACGTGCCGTCGCCGATGTGTAGAAATAGATTAGGGAGGACCTATCTCAACTCTTTTGCGATAGATCTTCACACTATGTTGACAAAAGATGGAGTAAGAACAAATATATTGTCCAATTTTATACGATTTTCACAATATTATTTTCATGATTAATACGGCGAAAATATATTAATCGATGATCTTTATACTTGTACCCGCTACACGTTTCGAGGCAAGTAATCTTTATTAATTTATTTTGACGCCGATAACTATATTTGTTTTCTTTCGACTCTATATTTTGCTCTGAATAATTTTGTTATTTTAGAATATTGGTGTCGATATGACCTCTTACATCATTAGTACAATCTGTGTTTTCATAGCTTATCCATGTTTATTTTGTTAGTGAGTTTGTTTACGTAACTTCGTCTGGGTAAAAATATATAAAAGGCGGAAAATTTTTTGAGCATAATATGCACCTATACGTCATATTTTTGAGTATTTTTGTCTATTTATTTGACACACTCCGTAGTGTAAGGGTTGGTTGGACTTTTATGAGTATAATATTGTGTATGAGTTGTTATTAGATTCCGAGTCTTAATTATATTTAAATTATATTTAAATTATATAAAAATAAGTCGGGTTTTCCTTCCTGACGCTATAACTCCAGAACGCACGAACCGATTTCCACGGTTTTGCATTCGTTGGAAAAGTCTCGGGCTCCGTGAGGTTTATAGCAAAGAAAATTCAGGAAAAATTTCAACAATTTAAGAACGCGGACGAAGTCGCGGGTGTCCGCTAGTTATATTTAAATAATTAAAAACTTATATTACAAGAAGAACAAACAAAATCTTAAAGTAATTTCATTTCATCTAACAGGAAAACTTATACTATTTATATCATAATTATCATCCAAACCGAATGCGCCTAAACTCTACCTGCGTTACCGCGCTGAATGACCTAAATTAAATTTTGGTTAAGGTAACCAACCTTCTCGTCACCAGTGGACTCTATTGATGAGAGGTTAAAACGAGACACAAATAAGCTCTGACATAAATCTGTCTCGTTTTAATTCTGTCTTGAGTCTGAGCTGACTGAGACTGCGGCCTATAGATTTCAGCCTATGAGACGAGAGGATAGTTCTCTAAACAAGAATTTAGCATCTCCCCCATAACCTAGAGTTTAAACACTAAATGGAACATTTTGGACATTTTCTATTAAGTTAATTATAATATAATATTACAATCGCAAATAATGGCTGCACCTAAATAAATGGTGAACCAATAATTTTTACAGTTCATAACTCACTCATGGAGCATGTTGTGTTGTCAACACCATCCACCCACGGATTCACTTGATGTCTTTATTTACACCTAGCCTAGTTGGAGGATACTGACCTGTCTCCACTTGTAAAAATGTTTGATATACCTCCCTACATTTCGCATTGGTCATTCTTTCAGCAATATGTTAAAAAGTTTAAGCACTATAATATTAAATCCTTACTTATTATGTGCAGAGAGTCTGTCACAACTATTTGACAAACTTTTTTGCCATAACGGCAATTGGCACACTAAGTCTTTTCTTAAGTGCAAAAATACAATTGATTATTATAATATAAAAAATACTGTTGTCAGGATAAATCCTAGCACACCTAGTTTATAATGTACCTACCTAAGACTATCACTATCATTTTATATAAAAAATTTGAAAATGCAATTTTAGTGTTACCGAATCCCGGACCGTCATTTCAGTCAGATTCCAGTTAAAAGTTATTATTTTCATGCATATTTTTTTTTGATAAACGATGTCATCAAAAGACGTAGCAACAATAAATATTACAGAATATGCGGAATCCATTATTACTATGTTATGTTATGCTTATGATTTAACTATATTGTAAACAAAATTATCAATTTTGTTTTATTTTCTTTCCACCAGTCTCCATAATAAAGCAAAGGTTAGCTGACAACAGCTGATTGTGTTCTTTAAAGGTTCTTTATAAATATCCACTGACAGTGGACCAATGTTGATAGCAATATTATTTTTATTTTTGAGCGATGCGTAAAAAAATTTGGACAGTAAAATGATATAATACGTTGTTTTTTCTTATTACTTTTGTACCTATTTCATGCCAAAAAATATACTTATTATAGCTAATAGCTATTACCCACGGCTTCGCTCACGTTAATTTCGATTTTTTAAACCTATTTTATCCCCTTAGGGGTTGAATTTTCAAAAATCATAATAGCTATCTGTTTGCCAAACAGCCCGATTTGTTCATTGGTTTGATCTGTGCGTTGATAGATCAGTCAGTCCTTTTCCTTAACTTACCTAAGAATTGATTTTTATCTAAAATTCATTAGCTTTCAATAGCGGTGTTTTTGAAATAAAAATTATATTATCGGCTTGAAACAGCAGCAAAAAACCCAACATGTGTTAAGTTATTTTACCTGTCTATTTTGCTGAAAAGAACTACATATTTTGCTGTAAAACCATATCTTATAAAGAATATTGAATAGTTTCTTTCTTTGTCTTAAAGGCAACTGAACTAAGGTAGGTGCTGCATGGAAATACTAAAATGCAACTTGCAACTTATTTCGGTGCACGATATAAAAGTTACGGTATTTACCACTGCACAGAATATCAATGATAGAGACTATAGTAGATTCTAGGTACTCGGGTCTTTTAGCATACAATCGGTGGTAAATCCTGCAGGTGGGTTAGTCACGGCGGCTGATATGTCGGATCAGCGTTTAATATTCCAAGCGCATGAGATTCGCCTACGCATGTAGCCGCCACGAATGGAATCACAATAGAGAAACAATAACTGTTCACACGAGGTCAGCATTGATGTGTTTGCAAATAATACGAAATAGGACATACGAAGTAGGTATACTATATGTAGATATAGTATGATGTATGGTCGCGGACAGAAAATGTTTATCAGTTTTCAAAGTAGATTCTATATCACATTGCGTGCAGTAAGGTCTATAACGCCATAGAATATCGAAAGCATCTCGACTGTCAGGCATAGACGTGTGCATGTAATTATGAATCTTAAGGTGGTAAACATTTTCTGTCCGCGACTGTACGTAGGTATGGCTTAGTCTTCTTCTTCTACTAAATAATACAAGGAAATCGTGACTGACTGACTGATATAACTATATCCTTACAGTGTAACGTGAATACCAAACCCCTAGCTAGGTAGGTACTTGATATACTTATACTTGACATATTTTTTCCGATAAAAAGGTATATAATTAGCAAAATCCCTGAAGATAACAGAACCTATCAAAATGTTCTAAAATCACGAAATCGTTTATAGTGGTAAAATATTTTTTACACAAGGTCGTAATTTGTGTAATGTTTAGGTCCTCTAAAAAATAACGATGTATTCGTTCTTGTAACTTTGCCCTATCTTTATGTTACTAGTATGTATAGAGTATCGATATTTATTTACATATCCTTTGCTTAGTGTTTCCATATAAAGAGTACCTAGTGCCAATATTAGGGGTGGTAACTCTGTCACGTTTTATTGACATCCTTCAGCCTCATTTTAGAGGTTGTCACATTGAAATGACCTCTCCCCATACATACGGCCTACAAAGACTTATATGTGTACCTACTACCTGTAGATATATGCAAATCACAAGACGTCTAGGTACCTTAAAACATTGTTCGTTTGTCTGCACGCGCTAATCTCAAAAACTGCTCCAGGAATTTGCAACCGATTTAAACCAATAAAGCCGGATTTCGCGAGAAGGTTTAGAAGTTAGGTGTATAACTTAAAAAGACAGAGTGTAAATTGTATGCTGTATACCCAACATTTCTTAGATAAAAAAGATTTAGATTTTACACTCAGACTTTTTATAACCCTTTACTATACTGTTTGTATATTGTAGCAGTGTTTAAATTAAAGTTATAGCAGCTCTGGTAGCATGGGCGGGAGAAATTTTATCCCCGGGAAAAGGATAAAACGTTTATCCCCTCGCGTAGCTTTATCCACCCGTCGAGCATGGACACAGCGGTGGAAATAACACTCAGTGGATATACTTATAGAAATATACATCGCCTTCTCCTCTGTCGCCATGCATAGGGAAAAGATAATTTTATCCCCTTTCAGTGGATAAAATCGGGGGATAAAACTTTTATCTCCTGCCCATGCTACCAGTGCAGAACAGCCAATAGGCACCACGTCACGCGTCACTTAAATGTGATTGTAACATCACAATATTTTTACAGACTGACCCAGTAGAAAGCGAATGTTTACACGAGACATCTCCTTGCCAAAGCGTCCGTTTGAAATGCTTCCAACATTCCGAATATACAGTGTGTACGGTGTGAATAAAAGCATAATGAACTGTCGCGTCGCATCGTTGGCGAGCCACGGGAAAGCACTTGGCGTCGTCAGTCTATTGACGCGACCAATTGATCAATCTCACTATTTTCGTTCAACTCTAGGGTTGTCAGACTCAGATAAAAAAAGAAAAAATAAAAAAAAATCTCTTTATTTCAGGCCATTTGGCTTATAGTGTTAGCATGCAAAGTTACTTGTAAGCTACGTTAATATTAATAAAGCTTTAATTTTAATTAATTTAAATATTGAAGCACATGAACATGTGTGTACATGTTCAAAAAGCCTCAATAGCCCAACGGTTAAAGGTGCGGACTGAAAACTGAAAGGTCGCAGGTTCGAACCCCACCCGTTGCACTATTGTCATACCCACTCCTAGCACAAGCTTTGCGCTTATTTGGAGGGGATAGGAGAATATTAGTCGACTTCAGCTTGCCTAATATTCTTTAAAAAAAAAAAATGTTCTGAGGCACTGGATACACACGTATCCTATGGGGGTCAGTCAGGTTTATCATCAACCACGGCATGGTTTTGGTGCTTCCCCTCACCCTGTGCATCAGACGGAAAATAGAATATTTTTAAGCCTTTTATTTGAATCTGACAACAGTATATTAAAATAGCTTTATTGGTGCTAAGAAATGGCAACTATACCACTGGCTTCAAAGACAGGTTAAACTGAGAAGAAACCGACAAAATTTCAAAAATGGGGTTTTCGGTGGAGTCACAGAACTTTCCAAGATGAAAATGGAGTAATGGAGTAACCAAAACTTAACTATGCTCAATTACTATCTGGTTTTCGCGATTTAGGTTTTTTTTGAATCCCGTGGTTGTTGCTAAAAGCAGTTGCTAAAATTAATCTCTGTTCTAGTCATGTTTTATAAGAATTAATTTACTTACGAGTTTGCAAGTTTTTACTGTGTCCAAAATTCCGGAAATTTCCGAAAAATTCCAATCGCTCGGCAGCCCTATTAGGCTGTACTATCAAAAGTTTGGCAAGAAAATCGTCTTCGTACGGTACGCTACTATCGTGCTATCAACTCCAGTTATTTGTAGAGCGTATTTATAACAGCCAATGATTGGTTATGTAATTTGTTTTTAATTCTGTTTGAAATTGCGTTGATCTAATTTTAATCTTTTAAAATATCATTTTAGTTTTATGTGTGCTAACGTTGTGTTTTAAAAGAGAGCCACTGCCAAAGCAGCCCCTCACAGACCAAACGCGAGACAAAAAAAAATGATATTTAAAATTCCCATTTCCGGAAATCGAACTCAACACCTACACTTAAAAAACCCCAGTGCTCAACCGTCACTAGAGCGATGTCAAATACTAGCATTAGCACCTCTATCAAGCCTAATTGAAAGTAATTTCGCAGTATGGTTGGTAGGTAAATACATTATCTAGGATGCCTATTCAATCTTGCCTTAAAGGTACCCAATTTATAAGTAGCAGGAAAGACGGACGCTTGCTAAGTAGACGTAAATGATATAGGAGTAATGACGTAGTATATAGGACTACCAAATGAATATCGTAAAAGGTATTTTGAAGATGTTTCGAGCTCTACCTAATTTCCCTGGGACTCTTATATGCTCGCAGAGCGGATGAGATTTTCATGGATCGGCTGCCTCGTATTATTATATGGGTCAATGAGAATTTAATTTTCGGTCTCGTATTTTTGGAAACAAGGCCCTTGTTCGACACAAGGGCTCAATACAAGCGGTAGGTACTTATTATAAGTGTATATCTGGATGGTATGATCAAAATCTTTGTTATTATTACCTAAATAGCCCAACGGTTAAGGGTGCGGACTGAAAACTGAAAGGTCGCACGTTCGAACCCCACCCGTTGCACTATTGCCGTACCCACTCCTAGCACAAGCTCTCCGCTTATTTGGATGGGATAGGAATAGGAGGATATTAGTTAACCTCAGCTTGGCTAATAGGTATTCATTTTTATAAAAAAAAAAATGAACATAGAAATATACGTAAGTAGTTACGTATAGTTCTATTTTTTTCATAATCCACATTTTTAATTAGGTACAAAATAATGTGTAAAGAACAAAGGTAAAGAAAGAAATTCGAAATGTGAACTCTTAGTTCTCCAATATCAAAATAGCTTTACAGCTTGCATAATCCCATTTCCTATCCGCATTCCCCAAATAGCGAAATGCATCAGTCTGCGACCCAATTGTTGAACCAAAATACATACCTAACTGGCTTAATGGAAATGGGTATATTAAAAAGCATCCGACCTGGTTTCTGTGTGAAGCATAGGCGGTCTAGCCGCGTGCCTAATAGAAGTGCTTCGAATAATGCTTAGGAAACGCCGTGTCCACACCGGGCCTAAACATCCACGTGGGACAATGGCGTCTGGGACGTCCACAGCTGGACATATCTTACAAGGGTTGCCACAGAACAAGACCTTGTGCCGCATCCGTTCAGCGAGTCTCCTCATTTTCATAATTCAAAATTATTTAATTCATGTATGTACGCCAACATGAATTAAATAACCGATTGAAGTGAGTGTAAAAACCGATTAGAGGTATGGGTTGGAGTACACTGCCATACCCGTTCCAAGTTAGCCCGCTACCGTCTTAGACTGCATCGTCACTTACCATCAGGTGAGATCACAGTCACGGACTATTTTGTAATTGAATAAAAAAAAAAAACAAGCTCACCGCAACACAGTTCATACTTCTGCGGAATGATCGTTCCAATCTGTTCTCGCATCATTTTTGTTGTAATAACTTTAAATAAATAAATAAATTCAATACTCTACCATCGGTTCGGAGAGCAGATTCTGCCGAGAAAAGCCGATCAGAAACTCAGCAGCTGCTCTTTTCAAAACAAAAGTCTTACAATAAGTAGCTTATTAATAGGTATAATAATTTTAATGATTACCACACTATCTTGTCGGCAGCTGAAGCACAGCCGATTGCTACAATGCAACTTTCATTAACTCGTGTTGTAAAAGCGTATAATCAACCCTATAATGGATTTATGCATTTAGCTCACACGACAGGATGGTGTCGCTAGTTTGTGACAGTGCAGGGTCTAGTTTTGCTTTGATTCCACTGGTAGCACAGGGGCTCAAGTCTGCTATTGCAATTGTAGTTCAATTGTCTATCAATGACATGACAATTGTTATTTTTAGCAATTGTCATGTCATTGATAGACAATTGAACCCCTGGGCCCCAAGTCAAATTGCTAAAAGTAGCAATTGGGATGTCATTGATAGACACATGAACTACAATTGCAATAGCAGACTTGGGCCCCAGCTCTCTCCACGCTCGCTGAGTGATTCGCTCGGTGTGGACACAGCTAATCGTGTTTGGGCGGGGGCGGGCGTGGGCGGCCACTGACAACCGACTTCCACATTTTTACCTAAACAATTAGCGGTTGTATTTTCAACATATACAGAAATACACGAACTTCCCGTTATGCTTTCAACAGTTTTCAAATTAACTTACATTTTCCAATTTTAATTCTGTTTGCGAATGTTTTACCCCATCAACATATTTCATCAACATGCTGATACTAAGAGCGTGTTTAAATCCAAATGATCATTTGCTTCTCAGGATCTATCTGGGATCTATATTCTCAACGCTTAAAGCAGTAATTTTTCAATTTTGTTTTGAGATGTCATGTAATGCAATGTAAATAGTAATTTTAATTGTAATATAGTTATTTTGGTGATTTAATTCATCTCGTTGTTCAATTTTTATAATCGTTTATTATATTTCTGGAGTGTGGTTATGAAAGGTTTCACAATTTGTCATTTCAGTCAGTGACTTTATATCGCGTACGGCAAATTGAATAATACCATTGCATCTATATCTGAATATTCAAATGGCATCTAATCTCGTTCTCATATCAAGACGGGGAGCGTAGATGTGTGGGCTACGACCTGTAATGTAGATATATTGTCGAATACTACCTACCATACTATAAATAACCATGGGTAGTGTGGTGGAGTTTGGAGGGTCCAAACCACAGCGAAGGGATGCGGGGAGCGGCGAGGTGAAAAGAAACACCTTGGTTCTTCTTTGAAGCGCGGAGATGTGATCGCTCTCAAGTCAGCGAGTGAAGTGCGTGACTGGACCCCAAAGTGGGCTATTTTTATTTGCTTGGGAGCGCTCGCAACTCGGTATCTCGCAACCGTTTATTTAATATGTAAGAATAGTACAGCAATACATAAACAATGGATATGAGTGAGACAGAGCTATAAAACAGTGTAGCATTATGATATGAGCGAGACAGGTTATAAAACAGTATGACATTATAATGTGAGCGAGACAGGTTATAAAACAGCATAGCATTATAATGTGAGTGAGACAGGTTATAAAACAGTATAGCATTATGATGCATAAGGCGTGTGAGCGAGATACTCTCTTAACATTACGTTTATACAATATCAATTTATTAATTTACTATAGCTAATTAGGTCATTATCTGATAATTATAAAACAAAACAAAATAAACTTTCTACCAATAAAAATAGCCTAAATACCTATGAACAGGTAATAAGGAAATCAAGTATCCTAGTAAAATAATTATTTATGTAAATAAAGGAACTAATTGCTAGAAATGAGAATCGAATCTGATTGACGATTTTATAGTGATAAAAATCACTTTTCTGTTTTGATTTAGTCAATCTTCAACAGTCTCCCCCTCGTGCGAAGATGCAGATCTGGAGCACTTTACTTTGAGGCAGAAGATTGCGTTATTCTTATTAGCCGTTAAACGGGTCTTTTCAGGATGGCGGCGATAGTGCGAACGTTGACTATTTGTATTCGTCCGTCTGTGTCGGGGTAAGTCCGTATAGTGGTTACCGTATTCTTGATGGTAGTGTTTTAAGAACAATTGAGTGATTGGATGTTTTCCATCGATTATCATCGGCTTTTTGTAGGATGAGCTTATATTTCTGGCGACAAATAATGTAGTTCCCCGATGCATGACGTCATCTTGCAACACGGCGGTGAGTCTCTTTAAGCGGGAATCTCGGTTGAATCGTTTATTTTCTCGTAGATTCTGAAGTTCCTTTCTGAAGCTGTCGTTCTGTATTTTCATTATTATTTTTATTTTCTCAGCCCTTTCGAAGTATTTAATTGGCAGTTTTCGAATATCAGCTCTTGGAGTTTGATTTGAAGGCGATTTTTGAAGTTTAAATTTATTGCTTTTCTGAAGGTTTTTCGTTGTCTTTTCAGTGGTAGTGAAATTCTGTAAATTGTCGTCGAATACAATTCTTATCTCTTGTTTTTGAGGGTGTATCACGGCAACAGGTGGTAAGTACAAAGTTCTAGGCGTGGCAGGTTCGTTGGTGACTGGTTCAGCGTACCCACTTGATAATAAATTCTTTATCTGCTCGCTGTATTTAATTTTGAATTCATAATTTTTCTTGAATTTGTTTTCTATGCCTTGCAATCGGCGTAAAGCGTTGTTTCTATTGGGCGGCATAGTTTCGCTTTCGGTTCGCCATAACAATCCACATTCAAATCTTCCCTCAGGTAATCTTTGAGTCGTTTTTTCTAAGATTGCCAAGGCTCGTTGCTCTGGATCGTTCACTGGTTTCTTCGGTGTTATTCCCAATGAATCCAAGCTGAAATAATTCTTTATTAATTCGTCTATGTCTTCATTCTTCTTTTCGAAAACATGATTAATGAATAGCACGGGTTTCGTAGTTTGAGTTTTGAACCCATGTAGAATCCATCCGAGGCTCGTTAGGGACGCTACTGGTTTCGATGGATTACCAGCCTTAAGGTTCCTTGTTACTATGAGGTGCCAATTATCCTGGCCTATGAGTAGCTTGGGTGGAGATCCATTATATAAGAGTTGATCCTCTATGTCTTTCAAATGAGGGCAATCCTCTATATTTTCTTGCCTCACGGATTGTGATGTCAAGATAAGTTTGTCTATAGTATGCGCTTGTATATTTTCGTAACTCCTGGAGAACAAACCTTTTATTCTTAATTTGATATGCTTTGATTGTTCTGTTTCTACTTGATGGCCTCCAATCCCTTCTATTAGTAAGCTTCTGCTAGGACCCGTGGCTCCTATTTGGTCAGCTATTTCGTCTAGTAAAAGCGTCACTGTAGAACCCTCATCTAATAGAGCCATTATTGTGGTTGATCCTTTTGGTCCAGTTAGTTCCACTGGTACGATCTTTAAATATGCTCTGGAAGCGCCTATGTGGTTCACTGAGACTATCTGATTTACTACCGGTTTGGGGTTATCTTGGTGCAGGAGTTCATGATGTTGCCTTACACAGCCCTCTTTTCCGCATGGCTTGGCTTTGCAGACGAGATGTCTGTGGTTCTTTTTTAAGCACTTGAAGCACATGTTGAGCTTCTTGACTGTCTCCCATCTGTCTTTTACTGTTTCGTTATTAAATTTACTGCATTTTGTGATTTCGTGAGCTTGTTCACATACCAGGCATTTTTCGTTTATTGATGAGGTTGAAGTTGCGAGTACTATCCTCATCTCTTCTTCAAACTCACGTTCATAACTTGAATCCGAGTCGCTATCATCGTGTTGGGCTACGTGAACTTTCGCCTTACGGAACGATTGATGCTTTGAGTTCTCTGTTTTTACTCGAGTTCTTTCGGTCAAGCTTGGTTCGTCAAAGTCGTTTGATATTTTTGTTAGAAACTCAGCCAACACGTTTAGCATTGGTTCTCTCTTTCTATTTGCTTTGAATTCCTGCCATCGGAATCTGACCAAAGTGTTCATCTTGTCAACGATCTTATCTGATATCTCTGTTGAATATAAGTATTCCAGTTGGTCGAGTTGCTTGATGGTGTCTACCGTGTTAAATACCGCGCTAGCGAATGCGCCTATGCCTTTAAGGTCTTCTGACATACGAGGTAGCTTATGAAGTTCTGCTATCAGTCCTTTGATGATATATGTTGGTTGACCGAATCTTCTTTCTAGTTCTGTGAGTATACTTTCCGGCGTTGCACTTGTATACAGCAGTGATTTGACAGCTTCTTTGCCTTGTCCCTTAAGAGCTTTTCTTAACCTTGAAATATTTTCAATATCAATGAAGTACGACGAGGTGCTCTCATAGTGCTTTATGAAAGGTATCCAATTGATGGGATCTCCGTCGAAAATTGGAAGGTCACTCATGTAAGCGGGCGGCTTCTTTGGCTTAGTGTCTTGATTCGACTGCTTCATAGCTTTCGATAATAACTTTGTTAGCATGTCAATGCCTTGATTCAGCTCAGTATCTTGCTTGGAAGGTGCTGGCGCTGGGTCCTCTGTCTCGACTTGCTCGACTTCATCTTCGGCGTCGGAGTGGTCGGCGAGTTGCGCTAGCTCTAGTCGAGTGCGAGCAGCGGCGGCTTCAGCGTTCGCTTTTTCTATCGTTTTCTTTTCTAATTCCAATCGCGCTTCTAGCTCGGCGCGTTTAGTTTGAGAGGCGCGTGACCCCGTGGCTTTCTTTGTTTGACTCGTAGAGCTTGTCTTGGCTTTTGCTGTGCTCTCCGTGTCATCTGTGTTCTCCGAGCTTGTAGTTTGCTCTGTGCTAGTGGTTGCTTCTGTGTCCGTGCTCGTGGATTCTTCACTGGACTCCTTCTCCTTAGGCTGCGCCTTCTTGCTTCGGGTTTCGACGGTGCTCATCCTGTCGTTTAGGTCCTTACTCTTCTTGGTCCTAACTTCCCTACAGCCCTACGGCCCTACCTCCCTAGCAGCCCTAGCAGTCCTGTTTGAGGGTCCCGAAAGACACGCTCTCCCAGGGATGGAAATAGGGTAAGGTAGGTGGGAATCGCCCGGCAGAGAGCACAAGTTCAAAGGTGTTGCTCGGGTACGAGGGGGAAATGCTCGCACCGTCAGCGTGCCTTCCAGGAGGCCACCTTCTTGCTTGCACCGTACTGGCGCGATCAGACTGTTACAGACTTATAGCCAATGAAGGCAAGCTGGCAGTACCGTCTGGTATACTGCTCCCGCCGTTAGGCGTTTAACTCCCTGTTCACCGTTTGGCACCGTTAGGTGGTGAACAGAAGAGCAGCGGTAAACCGCTTAGAGTTCTTCAACGCGACGAAGCGATCTTCCCAACAGCCTCGCGGTCTTCAGCCACGCAGAGCGTCGCCTCAATGCACCCGCAGCGATGGTCGATGTCCTCTTCGTGGTGTTGTAGACCCTCTGGAGTCTTCTGCGGCGTGACGAAACGATCTTCCCAACAGCCTCGCGGTCTTCAGCAACGCAGAGCGTCACCTCAATGCACCCGCAGCGATGGTCGATGTCCTTTTCGTGGTGCCGTAGACCCTCTGGAGTCTTCTGCGGCGCGGCGAAACGATCTTCCCAACAGCCTCGCGGTCTTCAGCGACGCAGAGCGCCACCTCAATGCACCCGCAGCGATGGTCGATGTCCTTTTCGTCCGCTTGGCAGCCCTCTTGACGCGATCTTCGGAATGCAGTTCTTCACTCGAAGTATCTTCCCGGCCCGCGGAACTCGTTCCGAAGCTGCAGGTTGATTCTTCAAAACTGCCCGTTGATCCTCGCTGACTGGTAGCTGGTCTCCCTGGTTGGCTGGCTCGCTGGATCCGGTTCGAAGGACCATGCACTGTGGTGGAGTTTGGAGGGTCCAAACCACAGCGAAGGGATGCGGGGAGCGGCGAGGTGAAAAGAAACACCTTGGTTCTTCTTTGAAGCGCGGAGATGTGATCGCTCTCAAGTCAGCGAGTGAAGTGCGTGACTGGACCCCAAAGTGGGCTATTTTTATTTGCTTGGGAGCGCTCGCAACTCGGTATCTCGCAACCGTTTATTTAATATGTAAGAATAGTACAGCAATACATAAACAATGGATATGAGTGAGACAGAGCTATAAAACAGTGTAGCATTATGATATGAGCGAGACAGGTTATAAAACAGTATGACATTATAATGTGAGCGAGACAGGTTATAAAACAGCATAGCATTATAATGTGAGTGAGACAGGTTATAAAACAGTATAGCATTATGATGCATAAGGCGTGTGAGCGAGATACTCTCTTAACATTACGTTTATACAATATCAATTTATTAATTTACTATAGCTAATTAGGTCATTATCTGATAATTATAAAACAAAACAAAATAAACTTTCTACCAATAAAAATAGCCTAAATACCTATGAACAGGTAATAAGGAAATCAAGTATCCTAGTAAAATAATTATTTATGTAAATAAAGGAACTAATTGCTAGAAATGAGAATCGAATCTGATTGACGATTTTATAGTGATAAAAATCACTTTTCTGTTTTGATTTAGTCAATCTTCAACAGGTAGGTACTCTACTTACAAGCGTGCAGTTAAGTCGACGTATACTTATAAGCTTTAAAGATGAATAGTCTCGTCACTTATAATACCTACTTATTATAAAGGTGGACTTTCTAAAACGAAATTATGTATGGAGAGTGTATGGAGCTACTGAATCGTGACGTCATGTTGCAATAGCGCTCTATTTTTTTAACAGGAAACTTAAAAGCTCCATATTTTGGAAACTAGTTTAATTTAAAAAAAATAATTGTCAAATACCCAATTCTACGAAGCAGACAAAGCACGTCTCAACACACGAGTGTGCAAACCCCATTAGGCAATTACTACGTACAGTGACCCATTCACAAATTACACAAAGCTGCGGAGTCACTACAAATCCGATAATGTCACTGCAATTAACTAGATTCGAAATAAAATTAGCTAATAGATCGCCAGCGGTCACTGAACTCTAATTAATGTTAATGAAACAGCATTTTCATTACGATTTTTTCGGTCGATCGACAGACGTTCTTTGAATTTCAAATCAGGCACGAAATTTGGCAGGAACTTTCTTCCGTGCAAACATTTCGTGTATCCAACACATTATAGTGTCGGTATTGTAAATTTTCATGTCCATTAGGCCAGTTAGATGATGTTTCTTAAACGATTTCTCGGCTTTGATGGCGCCTATTACACTGATAGTTCACACATTGTGCGGGAACGTGCGATGCGCGTGGGCGACTGCTCCGCTCGCGACTTCACAATCTACATAATGATATGCAGCGTATCTATACTCGTGCCTACATTTAGTTGGAGCGGACCGGCCGCGCTGTGAGTTGTGACGGACGCTAAACTCCAGCGCAGTGTAGGCGGGGTTGTTTGCCTCGACTGCTATTGCGTGATCCACTCAATAAAGTTGTTGTTAGTGTAAGTTTTGCTTGTTTGAAACCAACCTTTGTCTGTTTAGGGTCCCAAAAAAAAGACAGAACTCTTATATGATCACTCCGTTGTCCATCTATCTGTCCGCGTGTCGAGACACTTTATTTCGCGGTTTTGACAGTAGCCCAACTGAGCGCAAAAAAGTTACGCTACATCGCTGTGTCGAAATACCTTTCCACACGAGTGCGGCAAAGCAAAGAGTTGATTTTAGCAGTATGTATGTGTCTATTTAAGTATGTTCCACCGTGGCCCCTAAACTACTGAGGTGATGATAGACGCATGAGGTGTCAATTCATTCGTTATTATGGTCCAGGTGACATAGGCTACATTTTATACGAACAAAGTCAATATGGCGGATTAACATCCGTCCAATTTTCCGTGCTCGAGCAACAGTTTTTAATTTTTTTTTCTTGACGAATGACGTGTTAATCTATGCGTTATTATGGTCCAGGTAACATAGGCTACATTTTATACGAACAAAGTCAATATGGCGGATTAACATCCGTCCAATTTTCCGTGCTCGAGTAACGGTTTTTAATTTTTTTTTCTTGACGAATGAGGTGTCAATCGATTCTTTATTATGGTTCAGGTGACATAGGTTAGATTTTATACGAAAAATAATAATATGGGGGATTAATATCCGTCCAATTTTCCGTATATTCGAGTAACAGTTTTTATATTTTTTTCTTGTTATACCAATCCGTTCATGTCATCGGAGTGTTGGTGTAACTTTGCGGGTACGGATCCGGTTTTCGGAAACATTGCAAATTAAACAGCTACAATATGCTTGATTATTTTACATTTGTGCAATGCAATTAAGGACGTCAAGCGTGTTTTTACTGCAAAGTCGTAAGTCGTGGTATCGGTACCTATGTAGGTACGTTGGCAACTGGGGGTTTTACGTAATTGGCATCGCGTGACTCGTTCGCCGTTCATTCAGCCTCACTACTAAGCTCAGCCTTTTATTTATATAAAGAAATGTATACGTTCATTTAAATCTATTGCAGATTTTTTGCGCCACTTCAAACGTTTTTCCCTTTTTTTTTTTACGACGAAATCTATAAAGTAAGGCGAACAATGAGAATTTATAGACTATTTACGGCCTATTACTTTATTTTGGTGTCATTCTCTTCAATTAAGAATCTATATTAAGAAATTTTAGACTTGTTTCACTAAGCAACTTGCGTTATTGACATTGACAATCAATGAATACGATTATGTCTACCGCTAGAGTGTTCAAACAATTTATTATATTAAATTACATAACATTTAGTCAAACATTAAAACTAATGTCCAACGTAATGATACGTCTGTGTGTGTGTACATAACAACATTTACATAAGCATACGTATACAGCATACACACATGCAACCGTGTACCAGTTCAATTAGCCTCGCTCGACGTCATAATAAAGCTATTATAACGTTCTAGGAAATTTTATTGCTCTAATGATGACGGGAAATAAAAATAGATTAATGAAATGTATACTCTGTTGCAATGCATACGAGATTATATGTTTAAAAATGGAATGCAACCTCAGACTAACGAATGGAAGAGTGGAAAAAAATAACATGTCATAGATAATGTCTCTATTCTTCTTCCAGAAGAACGTCGTACATCTTTATGATTGTAATGAAAAAAGAATTGGAAGTATGATTTGTCTTATGGTCTTTTACTTGCAAATTGAAGAACAACGCCTGTTTTTTCATAATTTTTAGTGTACAGTTCGATAGAGTACAAAATTATTATGATATATGATCCAATAGAAGGACTAAAAGATCTTTTTAAATTAACTCGTAGTTGAGAAAATGCATTTGTAGATATAGCTGGATTACATTTTTTTAATACACCTTGATGTTTTTCTTCACCGTTGAAGCATATTTTATTGATTAAACGCGCATAACTCCGAGTCAGAGATCTGAGATCAAACTTGTAATGTAAGAGATAAATACCATTTCACCCTCTCACATGGACACCCAGTTGATTAAAACTTATTTAAGTAGATACTTATATGACTCGACTAAAGTCCCGTGCCCACTCAAGCTGTTTATTTTCGTCTAATTCTAAGTTTCGTCCAAAAGCGTAGGGCAAAGGGTGAATGATAAAGTACCTAATTGTTACGTGTAACGTTCGCGACAGCTGGGTGTAACAGGTGGTAGGTACGCGTAGTATCAGAGCGTAACAGCTACTTAAATAAACACACCGACATTTGAACGCATGCTTGTCTGTAGGCGATGCCAATATTTGTGGATTGTGTGACGCTATTTACAAAATCATTAGGTGATCACTGATCACCCATCTTCTTCATATTCGTTGTGTGTAAACGAGATGGAAATACATATGTGTATAGATAAAAAATCGTAAGTTTAGGATTGGTGGTCGCTACGCTTAGCGATTACTAAACTAATCCTTAATCTATGTGAAAAAATATTTTATATAAAAAGATTTTACCCGTTATACCTGTTTATCTTGCTTAAACGTTGTAAGATGATAAAAATAACAAACTTATGTAAAACCTCCTTAGTTAATATTTGAATAATAAATGGACGTTTTTTTTTTTTTTCAAAAATCCGAAAAGGTTCTCTGAGACAAATAACTTTCAGAAAGTTTAAATAGATACAGCCAGGTGATGCTGTTGCCTTCTTCCCGGGCAATAAAAACTTACCAAGAACTGGCACTAAAATCCAAAAATAAAAACGTTTATTGATATTTATAGTAGTTTTTAAATCAAAGTTAATGGTTTGTTTACCGCTCGAGAGGGATACGACTGCGTTTCTGGTGTGCTCGAATCGAATTAGCGTTACGCCGCTCGATAGTTAATTTGGTCATAAAAAACTTAAGAATCCGATATAGGAACTTATTTAAGTACTACCTATAGTATGAATAAGGTGTCAGTGCCACTTATATGGTTTACTAGCTTTTGCCCCCGCGACTTCGTCCGCGTGGAATTAGGTTTTGGGGTGGAATTTTCAAAAACTGTGACACACGTACTTCTTTATTTTTAACTGAAAGCTCAAACACCAACTTTGATGGAAACAGCTTGAAAAATGACGGACTTTCATACAAACTTCCATCCCCTATTTAAACCCCTTAGGGGTGGAATTTCCAATAATCCTTTCTTAGTGTGCGCCTACGTCATAAAAGGAACCAACTGTAAAAATTTCAAGATTCTAACTTCAGTAGTTTAGACTGTGCATTGATATCTCAGTCAGTCAGTCAGGACTTTGAATTTTATATATATAGATTATTACTACTTTAGTAAGCAGAAAGTTTGTCGCCGTCTCAGAATTAGTTAACTAGTAACTAGCTACTTTACAATAGTTTTGGAACTTAATTATTAAGAAAAAGTTTACTTTATTTTCCCTTTTCAGTTGCCCCTACAGTCGGTTCACCCTTTTGTCAAAAAATTATTCTGTATAAAAACACTGTGTCATTGTGTTACACTCTTCGACCATTTAGCCGGGACGTGGTAAGCGCACGCATTCCTCTCTGCCGAAGTATATGTACAAACGTACGCTTCAGCTTGTAAGTGTGACAGCTTTTGAGTTAGTGTGTGTTAATAGAGACATTAAGTATTTACAAGAGTGTGCGAAAGTGAGTAAATGTGTGCTGTACGTGATTACCCCACCTCACCGCAGAAAGTGGCAGAATATATTCAGTACTAAATCTGCGTAAAGGCAAGTCCCGGCTAAATGGTCGAAGGTTACACTAAACAAATACTCATATATCAGATTTTACATTAAAGCACACCTTAAGCACACTAACGTTTCACTAGAGATCTGCTTAGCAATAAATACACGCTCCTTTACTGTCTATTCTGAATTCTTTGATATGCATGATACATACTTACCTACTAACCAACTAATGTAAACAGAGAATATGTACCCCAAGACATTTATTATGTATAACAGCTTGATAAAATCGATCGAGCTAGCTCCGACGTTTACGAATAATACAACTGGGTAACATAATATTATAATCTCAACAGAGGCGGAGTATAGCGATCTACGCAGAAGATTCTATTTCTAAAAATCTCCTGGGCGTATTTCCGCGAAGAGCAGCTTAGCTTTTGACGACCTCCCTGGTGCAGTTGTTCTATAACTGGGGGGTCTCGGATTCGATTCCCGGCGGGGGTAACTTGGGAATTTATAATTTCTGAATTGTCTCTGGTCTGGTCTGGTGGGAGGCTTTGGCCGTGGATAGTTACCAGCCTACCGTCAAAGACATGCCGCTAAGCGATTTAGCGTTGCGGCACGATGGCGTGTAGAAACAGATTAGGGGTTGAATGTACACTGCCATACCCTTTCAAGTTAGACCGCTACCATTTTAGACGGCACCGTCACTTACCATCAGACCATCAGGTGAGATCGCAGTCAAGGACTGTCATTGAATAAAAAAAGCTTAGCGTGCTCTTCGGAGAAAGAGATCACTAAATTTTTTTACCTGAATTGGGACACGAACATATCATCTGTAGCTCAACAAGCTCTTCAGTCAAAAGTCAATATATTTTGACTGTACGTACGTTTTTATGTACGCTTATCTCACGAAGTTACGGGCGCTTAACTTGTGGTTACGTCGCGTACACTACATGCACATTGCGTACCCAAGTAACATTTTTTTCGAGCCTAGGTTGTAAAAAATGCCTTTAGGTTATATAAGGGTCGTCAAAAGGTTAATGATTTACTATCTGGTCATATTCAGTACTTGAGAATGATTAGTAAGTCCTAAAACTAATCGTTTATTATTACAACCATAGAGCCATTGACAAGAGTTTAAATTAACGTTATTTTGACCTGTGTTTCAAGAGCATATAGTCTTAGGATCTAATAGCTGTCGTAGACTCCTGATTAAGTTCTGGAAAGGCTAACATTATGCTAAAGTGAGATCTAAAGGTTTAATTTTTAACTTTGATGTTACCACAAAGTTATGGAATGTTGAAATACCTTTAGGCTCTATAAAAGTTGTCTAGGCGAACAAATTAGGACTACGTGGTGAAAACCCAAACCAATAAGCTATTGTTTATAAGCTGAAGGCATGATTAAAGTCCTACGAGAATATTTTAAAGCTTTAGAGGCATCCTCAAGAAATGACAGTTGTCTCCGCGACTTAATTTTAATACTGTCTAGTAATTTCCTAACGCCGCCATATTTTTTCACGGAAATAAAAAAAATCTAAACAAAAAGCAATATTTTAAATCAATAAGGCAAAATTAAAGAATCTTATACGATTGAAAATAAAATGTTTTTATATAAGTAGAAGTTTTATTAGTTCTTACCACCAATCAACTAATTTTATAATAATTTTGACTGTAATTATTTCATTAAAATATGTTCAAATCTTTTTCTTACGAAAGGCCCGTGTCGTATATAACACTATTATCCTAAAGTTTCACGATAAAGTGCCAGTCGCACTATTTTTTTATTATGCCTGACTTCAGCAAGTTAGTTATTATTTTTTAATACTAAAACTTGGTATAATGACATTAAAAGACGCCATTATAAATTATTTTTAAATCCACGATTCTGCGTAAAAAAAATTTAACACAGAAACATTTTAAAACCCGCGAGTCCTGGAAAGGCATGTATTCATGTCCATTAAAAGGGTTTTAAGTTGTTATAGGGTTACATCCAAGACTAATTTAGAACTTAAAAGCTGTGTTGCAAGGTTATATTAACCACAAATTAAGGTTGTGAAGGTTATATTTGGGTTCTATGTAAGTAGTTCAAAAGGTTCTGGATTTAAGCTATAAGTTTTGCCGTAGTTCTCAGAATGGTTCTAAAACGAGGGCCCTTTTTGCACTCAGGAGGTTAATATAAGGTAAATATAACGTTATTGAGATTAATAAGATTTACGAGCAAATTTCCATACAAAGGTTCTAGAACCTTTTCAAAACCTTCCTAAAACCTAAAATGTTACTTGGGTAAGCCGTATAATCAAGTCAGCTTCCGTTTTGTCCAGCTTTGGGTTAACCTTTAAATTAAGAGTGAATAAGCACCTTCCATGTGATCCATCTGCTGCATCTTTACTTACCATCAGTAAACAACATTAAAGTAGACACAAAAGCTAACAGTAAAACTTTTATTAATACATAAAAGATCAACCAAAAACTAGAAGACAAAAACACACGAGTTGAATTCAAAAACCAGTTAAGAGTGCGTTTCCGCATATCGGGTGACTTTCGGTACATATTGTGACTAAGTTAAACCAAATAAGATGGAAATAAAAATTGCTACACATAGATTGGTCCTTAATCTCCAAATCTTGGGAGTTGATTTTGTTCAAAATCTCAATTTTTAGTACTATAAAAATTATTTCCCGTCACCTCTTCACACAAAATTCACGATTTTGGGGCGACTTTAGGTACATTTCTTGTATATAATATACCGGTTTTATGTAATTAAAAAATACTATCTGTTAGCAGATATGTTCAACTCAAAATCTTGGAGAGAAAAATATCAAAAATAGTACAAATAGTATAAAAAAAAAAATATAGCATCGCGTGTAATTTTTTCACATATTTTGGTTTAAACCGAATCTTAAAATAATGTGCAATAAGGCTTATTTTGATTTTACTCGGTCACGGTTTGATTTCATTTCAAAATTCAAAATTCAAATATCAATCAGTCGGCGTTTGACCGCCTCTCTGAGTGGAAGCTGCGCTGGTTGCAAGCAGATGCTGGTATTGAAAAACATCGCTGTACGAACACGAAATAGTTCATAGCAAACCAAATTGATACTTTATATATTTTGAAAGGAAAGGTAAGAAACTAAGTACTAGGTACCTATGGTACCTTCAATATAATAGCATTATTTTATTATTTGATAGAATTTCGAAATTTCTTGTAAAGTTATATTCCCCGAATGTAGTACTGACCTGCATGTATACCTCGAAAACTTCTATTGGAACTCCTAGATCTTTAGAGTTAGTTGTATCGAGTTTGGGCTCGTTTTGTAAGTTATGATGAGATCTTACCACTGGACTTGTTAGAGTGACCTGATGGTATACTTCGAAGACTACTACTGGATCTTCTAGACGGCTACAGCTAGTTATATCGAGTTTGGGCTCGTTTTGTAAGTTATAATGAGATCTTACCACTGGACTTATTGGAGTGACCTGATGGTATACTTCGAAGACTACTACTGGATCTTATAGACGGCTACAGCTAGTTATATCGAGTTTGGGCTCGTTTTGTAAGTAATGATGAGATCTTACAACTGGACTAGTTGGAGTGACCTGATGGTATACTTCGAAGACTACTACTGGATCTTCTAGACGGCTACAGCTAGTTATATCGAGTTTGGGCTCGTTTTGTAAGTTATGATGAGATCTTACCACTGGACTTGTTGGAGTGACCTGATGGTATACTTTGAAGACTACTACTGGATCTTCCAGACGGCTACAGCTAGTTATATCGAGTTTGGGCTCGTTTTGTAAGTAATGATGAGATCTTACCACTGGACTTGTTGGAGTGACTTGGTGGTATACTGCGAAGACTTCTATTGGAACTCCTAGATCTTTACAGCTAGTTATATCGAGTTTGGGCTCGTTTTGTAAGTTATGATGAGATCTTACCACTGAACTTGTTGGAGTGACCTGATGGTATACTTCGAAGACTACTACTGGATCTTCTAGACGGCTACAGCTAGTTATATCGAGTTTGGGCTCGTTTTGTAAGTAATGATGAGATATTACCACTGGACTTGTTGGAGTGACTTGGTGGTATACCTCGAAGACTTCTATTGGAACTCCTAGATCTTTACAGCTAGTTATATCGAATTTGGGCTCGTTTTGTAAGTTATGATGAGATCTTACCACTGGACTTGTTGGAGTGACCTGATGGTATACTTCGAAGACTACTGCTGGATCTTCTAGACGGCTACAGCTAGTTATATCGAGTTTGGGCTCGTTTTGTAAGTTATGATGAGATCTTACCACTGGACTTGTTGGAGTGACCTGATGGTATAATTTGAAGACTACTACTGGATCTTCCAGATGGCTACAGCTAGTTATATCGAGTTTGGGCTCGTTTTGTAAGTAATGATGAGATCTTACCACTGGACTTGTTGGAGTGACTTGGTGGTATACCTCGAAGACTTCTATTGGAACTCCTAGATCTTTACAGCTAGTTATATCGAGTTTGGGCTCGTTTTGTAAGTTATGATGAGATCTTACCACTGGACTTGTTGGAGTGACCTGATGGTATACTTCGAAGACTACTACTGGATCTTCTAGACGGCTACAGCTAGTTATATCGAGTTTGGGCTCGTTTTGTAAGTAATGATGAGATCTTACCACTAGACTTGTTGGAGTGACCTGATGGAATACTTCGAAGACTACTACTGGATCTTCTAGACGGCTACAGCTAGTTATATCGAGTTTGGGCTCGTTTTGTAAATAATGATGAGATCTTACCACTGGACTTGTTGGAGTGACCTGATGGTATACTTCGAAGACTACTACTGGATCTTCTAGACGGCTACAGCTAGTTATATCGAATTTGGGCTCGTTTTGTAAGTAACGATGAGATCTTACCACTGGACTTGTTGGAGTGACTTGGTGGTATACCTCGAAGACTTCTATTGGAACTCCTAGATCTTTACAGCTAGTTATATCGAGTTTGGGCTCGTTTTGTAAGTTATGATGAGATCTTACCACTGGACTTGTTGGAGTGACCTGATGGTATACCTCGAAGAGTTCTATTGGAACTCCTAGATCTTTAGAGTTAGTTGTATTGAGTTTGGGCTCGTTTTGTAAATTATGATGATTAGATCTAGGAGTTCCAATAGAAGTCTTCGAGGTATACCATCAGGTCACTCCAACAAGTCCAGTGGTAAGATCCCATCATTACTTACAAAACGAGCCCAAACTCGATATAACTAGCTGTAGCTGTCTAGAAGATCCAGTAGTAGTCTTCGAAGTATACCATCAGGTCACTGCAACAAGTCCAGTGGTAAGATCTCATCATTACTTACAAAACGAGCCCAAACTCGATATAACTAGCTGTAGCCGTCTAGAAGATCCAGTAGTAGTCTTTGAAGTATACCATCAGGTCACTCCAACAAGTCCAGTGGTAAGATCTCATCATAACTTACAAAACGAGCCCAAACTCGATATAACTAGCTGTAAAGATCTAGGAGTTCCAATAGAAGTCTTCGAGGTATACCTCCAAGTCACTCCAACAAGTCCAGTGGTAAGATCTCATCATTACTTACAAAACGAGCCCAAACTCGATATAACTAGCTGTAGCCGTCTAGAAGATCCAGTAGTAGTCTTCGAAGTATACCATCAGGTCACTCCAACAAGTTCAGTGGTAAGATCTCATCATAACTTACAAAACGAGCCCAAACTCGATATAACTAGCTGTAAAGATCTAGGAGTTCCAATAGAAGTCTTCGAGGTATACCTCCAAGTCACTCCAACAAGTCCAGTGGTAAGATCTCATCATTACTTACAAAACGAGCCCAAACTCGATATAACTAGCTGTAGCCGTCTAGAAGATCCAGTAGTAGTCTTCGAAGTATACCATCAGGTCACTCCAACAAGTCCAGTGGTAAGATCTCATCATTACTTACAAAACGAGCCCAAACTCGATATAACTAGCTGTAGCTGTCTAGAAGATCCAGTAGTAGTCTTCGAAGTATACCATCAGGTCACTTCAATAAGGCCAGTGGTAAGATCTCATCATAACTTACAAAACGAGCCCAAACTCGATATAACTAGCTGTAGCCGTCTAGAAGATCCAGTAGTAGTCTTCGAAGTATACAGGTCACTCCAACAAGTCCAGTGGTAAGATCTCATCATTACTTACAAATCGAGCCCAAACTCGATATAACTAGCTGTAGCTGTCTAGAAGATCCAGTAGTAGTCTTCGAAGTATACCATCAGGTCACTCCAACAAGTCCAGTGGTAAGATCTCATCATTACTTACAAAACGAGCCCAAACTCGATATAACTAGCTGTAGCCGTCTAGAAGATCCAGTAGTAGTCTTTGAAGTATACCATCAGGTCACTCCAACAAGTCCAGTGGTAAGATCTCATCATAACTTACAAAACGAGCCCAAACTCGATATAACTAGCTGTAAAGATCTAGGACTTCCAATAGAAGTCTTCGAGGTATACCACCAAGTCACTCCAACAAGTCCAGTGGTAAGATCTCATCATTACTTACAAAACGAGCCCAAACTCGATATAACTAGCTGTAGCTGTCTAGAAGATCCAGTAGTATAGTCTTCGAAGTATACCATCAGGTCACTCCAACAAGTCCAGTGGTAAGATCTTATCATTACTTACAAAACGAGCCCAAACTCGATATAACTAGCTGTAGCTGTCTAGAAGATCCAGTAGTAGTCTTCGAAGTATACCATCAGGTCACTCCAACAAGTCCAGTGGTAAGATCTCATCATTACTTACAAAACGAGCCCAAACTCGATATAACTAGCTGTAGCCGTCTAGAAGATCCAGTAGTAGTCTTCGAAGTATACCATCAGGTCACTCCAACAAGTCCAGTGGTAAGATCTCATCCTAACTTACAAAACGAGCCCAAACTCGATATAACTAGCTGTAAAGATCTAGGAGTTCCAATAGAAGTCTTCGAGGTATACCACCAAGTCACTCCAACAAGTCCAGTGGTAAGATCTCATCATAACTTACAAAACGAGCCCAAACTCGATATAACTAGCTGCAGCCGTCTAGAAGATCCAGAAGTAGTCTTCGAAGTATACCATCAGGTCACTCCAACAAGTCCAGTGGTAAGATCTCATCATAACTTACAAAACGAGCCCAAACTCGATATAACTAGCTGTAAAGATCTAGGAGTTCCAATAGAAGTCTTCGAGGTATACCACCAAGTCACTCCAACAATTCCAGTGGTAAGATCTTATCATTACTTACAAAACGAGCCCAAACTCGATATAACTAGCTGTAGCCGTCTAGAAGATCCAGTAGTAGTCTTTGAAGTATACCATCAGGTCACTCCAACAAGTCCAGTGGTAAGATCTCATCATAACTTACAAAACAAGCCCAAACTCGATATAACTAGCTGTAAAGATCGAGGAGTTCCAATAGAAGTCTTCGAGGTATACCACCAAGTCACTCCAACAAGTCCAGTGGTAAGATCTCATCATTACTTGCAAAACGAGCCCAAACTCGATATAACTAGCTGTAGCTGTCTAGAAGATCCAGTAGTAGTCTTCGAAGTATACCATCAGGTCACTTCAATAAGGCCAGTGGTAAGATCTCATCATAACTTACAAAACGAGCCCAAACTCAATACAACTTACTCTAAAGATCTAGGAGTTCCAATAGAAGTTTTCGAGGTATACATGCAGGTCAGTACTACATTCGGGGAATGTAACTTTGCAAGAAATTTCGAAATTCTATCAAATAATAAAATAATGCTATTATATTGAAGGTACCATAGGTACCTAGTACTTAGTTTCTTCTTTTCAAAATATATTATCAATTTGGTTTGCTCAACTTAGATTTAGAATTAAACTTAGACTTAGACTAAGTCTGAGTTCAAATCTAAGCCTAAGTCTAACACTAAGACTAAGTCTTAGACTAAGACTAAGTCTAAGTCTTAGTCTTAGTCTTAGTGTTAGACTTAGGCTTAGACTTAAAGAGACTTAGTCTTAGTCTAATGCATTTCCCAGTGGCTTAAAAAAGTCTAAATCGAAGTCTAAGACTAAGACTAAATCTAAGTCTAACTTAGTGTACAGCAAGTCCGGACGAAAATAAAAAATAAAAAAATAAAACATAAACAATTTATATCCAAGTATCAAAACAAGTTAATTCACTCATTTTTAACGCAGCTTGCCCGCGCCTGTGTGTGCGTGTGAACGGTGCATGTGTAGAAGTGCGTTTTTATACCTACTCTTTGCGAAATCCCGTCCTTAAGAGAAACACGTCATGCCTTTCAAACATGATCGAAATAGAATTAAAAAAGTAAAGTGAACAAATAAAAATTACTTATCCAACGTACAGCAATTGTATGTCAGTACATATACGTTAATTTACTACATGATTTCCTAGTATAATATAACAATATTTGCATATTAATAGGTAACACCCATTAAGATTGTTTGAAATTAATTAACAAGAAATGTAAAACAAACTAAAACAAATAATAATTAATGAGCTTATTAAAATCCGATCGACACAAACATGACTTGGTAAAAGTTTAGTCAATTGAGCTTAAACCTTTCACAGACCTTCAGAAAAATAAGTCTACTGAATATTGCGTTAGGTAAATCAGCCAGACAATAAAAACGCTTGTCATAATACGTGGCTTTGTAGGTACGTCTTCAATCATCTATAAAGCCCAAAACCTAACAATTCGCTACAATTCGATTTAAAAATTATTACAAAAAAACGGTCAAGTGCGAGTTGGGCTCACACACTAAGGGCTCCGTACCATCGTAACAGCTATTTCTAAGGTAGAGCAAAAAACGCCGAAAAAATCGAGTTTCTTGAATGGGGACCCCCCTTTTATTTTATTATTTGTTGATAGCGGCAATAGATATACACATTCTGTGAAAATTTCACGTATTTACCTATTACGGTTCTCTGACAGACAGACAGACGGACGGACGGACGGACGGACGAAGAGACGGACGGACAGCGAAGGCTTATTATAGGACCCCGTTGGCCCCCTTTGGGTACGGAACCATAGAAACTTGAGAAACGACTTCAAACGCGTGAAATTCAATAAAAGAGATACATCGCCTAATTTTCCACTTTTACGGGTGGAATATTTTCTTCACATATTCAATAAAAAAGAGTCATTAAAATCGGTTCACAATATGCGAAGATATCGTTTGACACACCCACATAAAAAACAGCATAATTGGCAACCTGCTCCTTTTTTAAGTCGTTTGAAATATAAAAAAAAACGATAGCGAAACAATAACCTTGTATCGTGTTATAAAACTACTGCATTAGGTAAAGTTAGGTAAGCCCATAGACTATAGAGCAATTTATGAACTACGTCAAGGACTGGCTAGTAACAGTCACGTACTATATGGATGTGGGAGAAATATTTTCCGTCGAATATTCAAGTACTACTCAGATACGTTAGTCTTGCTTCCATGCACATACTTGTACCGAAATATTGTAGGTACATTGATAGAAAAATTGTATGTGTCACGATGTCGGAATACGTGAAAAAACTAGACGATGCCCGCGACTTCGTCCGCGTGGATTGAGGTTTCTTAATTCCCGCAGGAAGTCTTCTATTCCAGACTATAATCTATCTCGGTGCCAAATTTCAGCCAAATTGGTTCATTCGTTGTGGCGTGATTCGTGAAGGAGTAACAAAAATACACACACACATACAAATACAAACTTTCACCTTTGTAATATTAGTATTCACAAAATTCAATCTTTCGTGATCCTTGATTAACTGCTAGGGTTAACACTCACTAATAAATTATAAATTATTTCTGTGATGTACGGGCAAGTAAGCCAGACAAAAAAAGCAAAACACGTGTTATGAAATCGTCTAGTTAAATTATCCAAACGGGTCGAGCTGCGGGGTTGGGCGCTAGCTGCTAGCTCCTGGGGGGAATGGGGGTAAATGAGGGTGCACGGGGGTAAGACGTGAATGGCGGAGGCAAGGTCACGGACGTCGGAAGTGGGTTACGCGGCGTGCGGCGGCCTTATCGACCGCGACTCACAATTACACTGTTATTATTTACCGGCTAAATGGCGAATCTACGTACGTCTGTAGGGCTCTTGTTTCGCAAGTGGCCTATTTTTTGCGCCATATAATTAAACTAGTTGATTCCCGCGGCTTCACTCACGTTAGGTTTGATTTTTCAAATCGCCATTTTACGCCCTTAGGGGTTGAATTTTAAAAAAATCTTTCTTAGCGAATGCCTGCGTCATAGTATCTATCTGTATGCCAAACAGCCCGATCCGTCCAGTGGTTTGAGCTGCGTGATGATAGATCAGTCGGTCACCTTTTCCTTTTGTGTATATTTAGATTCATATTGCGAGGAATAATATAAGTCCATCTATCGATAATAGTAGTAGTAGTTCATCCATCGTTGAACCTATGCCTCTTCGTGTGCACGCCATTCCTTTCGGAGTTGTGTTTTTCTCATCTAAGTCTTTCCCACAAGCTTGATATCCTTGGACCAGGGATGGTTGTCTTCCCACACTTAACGAATGACAACTTCTAGCTAAGAAATGTTGCCATGTATTTTATTTTCTGAAGCTCCAGTGTCATGTTTCAAATTAACATTAAAGTAAGTACTTCTCCACTGTGAAACTGTATCAGAACTAAAGGGCTATATGCATAGTTAATTGACTGCGTAAGGACAACATCATCAGTCATCCATCAACGGCTCATTACTCAGCGCAGTCTCCTCTCAGAGAAAGGTTATAAGCCATAGTCCAAGAGTACCAATAGTCTCTGTGCTATACTGCGGACAGACGAACGGACCTAGCTAAACTATAGTAAGGGTTCCTTGTAGTTTTACTACGGAACGCTAAAAAGCTATCTAATCAATAGTTACCAAAACGTATAACTTCATTTCTTTCTAAAGTTCTAAAAACCAAAGCAATATAATTAATAATAATTCACTTGGTATTGTTATCATGAAGTCAAGGAGAAAACTTCAGCATTGAAATTTTACTAATTTAATAAAATGTAGGTAGAGAGCGTTTAAATATACTATTCAGAAACATAAATATTAATTAAGTTCGAATTAAGTATGTGTAAACCTTGACCTACATTTATAAGCATTTATCATAATATAAATTGTAAAATTAGATTGAGCAATGGAATGTGACTCACATTAACATTTTACAGTTGAAAAAACAAACAAACACGGTCTTCTATTCAGGGGGTCGCAGTTTAAAATATTTTATCATTTAACTGCTAAAAATGTGGGAAACATTGGCATACGGCCTTAAAAGACATTAGACGGCTACTCCATTTCAAAACCTAGTAAATGTGATTCACAAAATTTTACAGGAGACCAAAAAAACATGTTTTGTGGTCGATAGCTTAGCGAAATAATATAAATATATCCAATAAAAGTTTCCAAAGTAGTTTATTTACGAAACATTAATTCATCAACAGATACTGAAGAGTTCAGAAGGGCTACCACAAATATGTTTTTTTGGTCTCCTGTAAAATTTTGTCAATATCACTTACTAGGTTTTGAAATGAGGCAGCCGATTACCAACCCCTACTTACTTGCCAAAATCTCGTTACAATCATTTCTGCTGTTTCGAAGATGTGGAAACACTATTAAACGCAATCATTGCGAAATCTTATTTATTTATTAAATTAAATCTTCTATATCTTCTATATATGGGTGATTCTACGATAAGAGGTCCTAAGTCCATAGAGAATACGGCTACGGAGAAAAGTCGCTGTTTTTTCATTAAACACTTATATTACGATTTTTGTCCTATTTATTTATCTGTTCAGTAAGGGCAAGTCACTTTATGCATATTTTATTAAAAAATCAAAAAAATCAAAAAAATCAAAAAAGTCAAAAAATTCAAAAAATTCAAAAAATTCAAAAAAAGTCAAAAAAGACTTTTTTGACATTTTTGACGGTTTTTGACTTTTTGACTTTTTTTTGACTTTTTTTTTACTTTTTTGACTTTTTTTGACTTTTTGTCTTTGTTGACTTTGTTGACTTTATTGACTTTGTTTGTTTGCACTAACCTTATCTCCCCTGGTCAACAAGTTTCTCTCCTGACATTTATCTTGCCAGGTGAAATATGGCAGGTGAGAGACGTTTTCATGATAAATTGTATTATTTTAATTGACATAAGAAGTTTTTCGGTACATTATGTATCACACTTTCACTAGTCCATCATTATTAAATTAGACCAGTAAATGCAAATAAATTGAATGAATAATATAACTTTTATGACTTGCCAGGTGAGAGACACAATGACCTCGCGAAACGACTACTTCGAATCAACGGTCGCAACAACTAACAAATGACGGCGCTCTTAACGGCTCACGTGTTTTGCATTACTAACTTCACGTCCGTAGATGATTTTGAGCAATTTTTGGAATATGGCCGTTTTATATTAGTGTTTGTAGTAGCGGAATGAAATTTTCTAGAGTAGATACCCAAAAACAGTGGGACAAAAGTAAAGTGTAAAATATATTGCAAATAAATAAATATTTTTCTATTTTTCCTTAACAATACTTAAATACATTTATTGAAATTTGTGTTTAACATACTTTAGTTTAATAACTGATACAAAAAAAAATATGTATCGTTTCAAATTAAACTGAAAACGACAGAGGGACAGGCCAGGTTAGAGACATTTTTAGGCTTTATAAGGAATTTCAGAAAAATATACTTTAATTAGGCATTGAGTCGTGATGTTATTTAATAAAGTACATTTAGGTGATGTGTTTCATTGCAAAAAATAACAACATATAAAGTAAAATTTTTATTTTAAACTGATTGCCGCACAAGTTACCTCTTATCGTAGAACTACCCATATATAAAATTCAAAGTCCTTACTGACTGACTGAGATATCAACGCACAGCCTAAACTACTGAAGTGAGAAACTTGAAATTTTTACAGTTGGTTCCTTTTATGACGTAGGCGCACATTAAGAAAGGATTATTGGAAATTCCACTCCTAAGGGATTTAAATAGGGGATGGAAGTTTATATGAAACTCCGTCATTTTTCAAGCTGTTTCCATCAAAGTTGATATTTGAGCTTTCAGTTAAAAATAAAGAAGTACGTGTGTCACAATTTTTAAAAAATTCCACCCCAAAACCTAATTCCACGCGGACGAAGTCGCGGGGGCAAAAGCTAGTTATAAATAAAGATAACCTCCGTAAAAAGGCATCAAAAACCGTCCAGGGAGACTGTAGGAGACTGTACAAACGGCACAATGAACGTGTGGCTCGAACTAGATAATTGGCTTGAATTTTTAACGAGTTAGTCACGACAGCCGACTTTATGACTCAGACATTCTCCGTAGAGATATCACGAGATGTTTCCTTGTTGTCTTCTAAAGTAACTACATATTTGTTATGTAATAATTGCTGTCTATATAATGTAGTGTTTCAAAATCTAGAAAGATATACGATTACTAAATCGGATATCTTAATGGCCTTTGTTTACATTGGGCCTACGAAAACGACTAACGACCGCTATTAATAAACCTATCTAATCCAAATTCTACAGACTGAAGGTCGATTTAATCCACTAGTTAAGTTGAAGACTTGACCGAGACACCTACTACAAAGGTCAGCTTAGGTTACCTTTCGAATCATTAATCATTGTAAACTTAAATCGATTATATCTTTTAATTAGAGCATGTAATGCGAAATGATAAGTAAGTACGATGTGCAGCAACAAACCATTCAAGGCAAAATAAAAGGCAGACAAAGGCCTGGAGAAAGAAAAAAGAAGATATCCTGCCAATGATGAGCTCAAGGCCCTGTTCAGACAGTTCAGAATGAACAAAGTACAACTTAATAGTTACCAACCTCCTCTAGGAGAAGGCACTAGATTCTAGTGCCTTCTCCTAGTCGAGCCTTCATCCATTCTAGTGACTAGAAGAAGTAGTATTTCTGAAACGAACCGCGAAGGTGTGGGACGTACTTCCGGCGTTTGTACTCGTATTTGATAATTTGAGTACCTACAAGGCTAGAGTGAATAAGCATTTTCTAGGCAAGTGCGCTCCAACCTGGACTTCATCAATGCTTTCCGTCATTGTCGTCAAGCGCAAGTCTATCTCGTATTAAAAAAAAAAATTTGCAGCCGTATAAAACTTCACTGATAGGTATTGTTTACTTAAGTGATAATTGCACACACTTTAACCTACTTGATATCGCAGAAGTTGAAGGCTGGTAGATAATACCTAAGATAATATTATGATAAAAAATAACTACCTATTTATAAAAGCCGACCAACCATTTCATAGATTGGATTAGCTGGAATACCCCATAAACACCTACAATAGGTACTTAATTTATTTATAAATAATGTTATGACGGCTTTGATTATGATAATAGATATTAAATTTTCTTAACCGTCATAATCATTGATTAATATAATATTTTATGTAGTGAGTTAATTAAGTTCTTGACTTGATTACCTACACGCTACCACTTTAAAATCCTTTTGTGATGAAACAAAAGAACTTCAAATTACAGCAGTAAAATTTTTCAGAACTTTAGTTTTATTTTATTATGAAAAATATATTAAGTATTAGTTGCGAATGTGTATAAAAAGATTGATGATTCACCATAATCGTTGTAGTAATCGTTAATTTTTGTATACTTATTAAAAACTAATTATGCACACTATGTAGTAATACCACTTTGATTTGGGACTTTGGAGTAAGTACCTGTATTTGCCAAAAATCTCGCCGACCAATTTTTCAAGTATCATAGGTAAATTTTTCAAAAGTAATACACGTTTTTCTCACTCATTTCGTCTAAAAGTCATTGGGTATATTTATACCTAGTACCTAGATACCTACCTAGCCCTGCATTTAGTTAGTAGTTAGTAATAATAATTGAAAAATAAAACCTTCTAACAATGACTCTGTTGTTAACTTGTTACCACAATAATAATAAATTGATATCGACACTGCAGTGGATACTATCCAACACACTTTGATTGATAAGAATCTGACATGCTCTAATTCAAGATTATTGACTATTGTTATCACAAGTAATTTCCTAAAATAACCCACGAAGTAGCAGAGTTATCATTTTACAAGAGCAGCAATGTCTCGCAAAATGAACTCAACCTATCTGGTGTCGGTAGGTACCAGTTATGCTGGACTTGCTTTTACCGTCTGTCACTGAATAATTAAATAGCTTATTCAACAACGCAACTCTTATGTTAATGTAACAAGAGTAGTATATGTAAAAGGTATATTATCGTTAAAATATTTATATAATTTCTATCAATAATGTACTATCTATTCTATTCCTTCAAACTTAAATAAATGTACATATACACTTCTGTTTCTATTTTACAACTTCTAAAAGCACATTGTTCACACACGTCTCACGATGACGTATCTGAAATGAAAAGTGAAAAGTGATTTTCTGAGGCTCTTTTTGACATCTGATCAATAAATGCTCCTCCATGGCGTAACTCAATGCTTTGTAGTAATAAATTATAAAATTGATTGGTTTTTTTTTCTGTTTGAGACAAGGTCACTGAAGTTCTGTTACTACGCAAGTCTAGAAAGGCTGTTTGAGTAATTCGATATCTAAAAGAGTTAGCTAAAATTTCATACTTTGACTTGCTCAATTTTCGTGCCTAGGCAATAAGTTGTTTACTTACAATTTAGGCATAAAGACTCGTGCAATTTTGTAACTACTTCTCTAGTATTTTTTTTGCAACGTCTTTAAAAATATATTTAGGTACCTATTTAAACTACGATACTTAATTGGGTACAATGTATTATTTTACTGCGCCTTCGATTTGTAGAGCTAATACAGCACTTACCTATAAACTAGAGATTATCAAACTTATTTCTTTTACCGCCCCCTTTGAAAATCAATTATTTTTTAGCGCCCACAATTTTTTATACACTCGTAAAACTAAAAAAAACCACAATTTATTTATTTTAGTTATGGTCGGTTATTAGTCGATTCTAGTTTTTAAACTTACATTATACTTCAACGTTACATCCTCAAGATTTATGCAACTTTATAATATTAAGAATATATTTAATCAAATTAAAAGACACAATATAGTTAGGTAATCAATTTTAGTTTTAAAACTAATCTAATGAGATGGATGAATTTAATGATTTTTAACAAGGTTGTTGTTAATATTAAAGGTTCGATTTTACTGAAAAACAGAAGTAGGTTTTAATTTTAGTAAATTTTAAAATATAAAGTAAATCTAAATGAAATTACAAATCAACCATCGCCCCCTAAACCACGCCAATGCCCCCCATTTTTTTCTGGGCCCCTTATCGCCCCCCTCTAGGTCTCCAAAGCCCACAAGGGGGCGTTATCGCCCACTTTGAGAAAGACTGAGTATAAAGGTTTAGAGCAAACTAGCTAGCTAGTAGCTCTTTATAACCATACATACAAGTTTCGTAGCATTAAAACTTCGTTCACGTTTCGTTTTTCATAAGATAAACTAACCTAAGTGGTTAAGTATCCTGTATCTACCTCATGTCTTAGATAGAGCGCTTTATTTAGAGTTTTCGAGATTTCGTGCTAAAGTAGGTAACCAGTAACATATGTTTCGCGTTTTATCTAAATACGAGTACCTATATAAAAGGAAAATTTGACTGACTGACTGATCTATCAGCGCACAGCTTAAAGCACTGGACGGATCGGACTGAAAGGCATAGGTACAGATGGCTATTATGATGTAGACATCCGCTAAGATAGTATTTTTGAAAATTTGATAAATTAACGTGAGCGAAGCCGCGGGCAATAGCTAGTTTAAGAACAAGTGTGTGTTTGTTAGTTTTCATAGCCTTATCTATCACTGAACGGATCTTGACGAACAATGATAGTTTGCATCCAAGAGAGGAACGTAAACTATACTTTCATTCCTGAAGCTCAAAATACATAGGTCGTGGGCAAGCTGGTATGTCACATAATATAACAAGTAGGTATCTAAGATTTCCTTACATGCGATACGCATGCTAACATAAGAGTACATACACTTTGTTTGCGCAGGTGCCCCGTGTATTCTTTGTTCTACAAATTATCGCTTCAGGCAGCGCTCACAGGAATGCTGACGATCTTTATTAACCACTTTTTATCCTTACGCGACACATACGGATTATTAGACGCTGTTTAACATCACCCGTCTAATGGGGAACGCACAAAAACGTCATAATTGAAACTAGGATGCGTGACGCACGGCGAATAATGCCACCAACTTATCTGTTCAGGTGACGGTGTCGCTAGTGGAGCGTTAAGTATTGCTAGTCAAGAAATTTACGTGAAAATCGGTACTGCATTTTCATAATTGTGTACGGCATTCGCACTAAAAAGAGCTGACAGCAGCAAATACCATGAATACTTGGACAGAGGAAGTCCAAAAGTTACACTCCTATTCCGCGCAATACGCTAGCATGTGTCGCGTTTCGCACGAGGTTTCGGGCATGTTTTACTTCATATCATTCACAATCGCGTAATCGCGGGTGAAATCTGATTTTATTATGGATTCTCAATTCTAGTATGGATCGTTTTAGGTTTGATCCCGCGACTGATTTTCATGAGATATTTCCGGTTTTACATTAGGAAATGTAGAAGAAAGACTAGGTGTCAAATGGGATACGTAAGTAATCGTGCGGGTGGGATTTGAATCGACGACCTTTCGGTTTCAGTCCGTGCCTTTAACCGTTGCGCAATTGAGGCTCTAAAAAGTTCAAGGCTCAAAAAAGTAAAGATATATACTTATTATGTAAATGAGTCGGAAAAATATGCTGACAAAATAATAGATTTATAAACTAACAAACAAGTGATTTTTTTCTAGGAAGTTTGAATGCTTAACAATGCAAAACCGAACAATCAGCGGCCTAAAAATAAATATTACTCGCTACGGTTAGATACAAGTTACAACAATAGGAAGATCGGAATTCGCGTCACGTAACGTATCTTGTATGCTCAGTTACTAAGTTATATTATGCACACGAATTAAATCTATTTATAATGTTGACGTCGATTGTTCCACATTCTTATCTCATCACCAAATGTGGTTCATACAAGGATCTTGAGCAGATGTGGAGCTTACTACCAAAAAAACAACTTAAGTATTTAATTGAGAGTGGGCAGATAGATATTTATTTCATCCAATTTGGTAAAAAGTGCCCAAAATGTTTCGAAGGATATCAACTAGGCATCAATCAATGCTTTGTAACCTTCACCTCTTTATTATTCTTTTTATATTCGACCAATGTAGCTCTTAATTAACTTAATTGTAACTTGAACATACGTTTCGACAGTTTTATCGAGCATTCCTGTGAATGTATATTTAAGTATGTATGTGCATATTTAAGTTATAATTAGACTGGGTCATTTAATTTTTAAGTAAAGTTAAACTTGGATGCGGCTTAACCGATTAATGAGTGGGTGATAAAATAAATGGGCTTCAGTTTCTACCGTAGCGATACCATCTTCTTTCAGTCTGATGTCCGATCATTGTATGTATCTACCTTGTAAAATTATGATTATGATACTTCGTAGAGAAAATTCTCATGGTCATAAGTATTGAGAATCGTGTGGCTACATAAAGCAGCATGAATGAAAAAAAAAGATATCAGCAATCACGATTTTAAATGTCAGCAAAGTTTGAGGCTAACAGTAGTTTTCGTTCGATTGCAGCTCGTCCAATGATCTCGGCGAGCCTCCCCGGCGAGGCGCTGGTCCAGCTGGGGCAGCTGCAGCTGAGCCACCTCTACCCGTCGCCGACCATGACGCCGGAGTTCCTGGCGCCGCCGCCGCGCCCCTACCCGCGCTACCCGCCGCGGCGCGCGCGCGACCCCATGCCCGCGCCGCCCGCGCCCAGCTTCGCGCCCGTGCCCAGCGGGTACCCGCCCTTCCTGCCGCACCCGGCCAGCTACGCGTCGTACCTGTACCGCGCGCGCGCGCCGGCGCCCTCCGCGTACCCCATCCGCCCGCGGCCCACGTCGGGCTTCGTGCCGCCGCCGCCCGCGCCGCACTCGCCGCACTCGCCGCCCGTCACGGCCGCGGCGCCGCAACCCCCTCCCCGAGAGGTAACCACTTCACTTTACCCTTTCCTTTTTTTTATCAATTTTTTTTTTACCAACTGACACGCCAACCCCATCGAAACGTATAGTAGATTCTTAACCTAATTAACAATAAACTTATCCTACTTAATACTAACTTAACTACGAAGACATCCGATAGTCACTGACGGCAAGCAGCGACCATATCGCACACCCTTCCGCCTTCTGGCTAATTTTAATGTGGGATTCGCCAGATAACTCTGAAAAAGTTCCACATCAAACCTGTTCAAATTAAAACTTACCATCAGTGACTGTCGTTCGATATTATTTTTTTTACCCGACTACGACATAGATAAACGCAAGGACTATGATTAGTATCATCTTCATCAACCGATAGACGTCCACTAGGTCACAGAGGTCTTCCCCAGGCCTCGGTCTTGCTTCTGTATTCAGCAGCTTCCTGTGACTTGTCTGAAGTCGTCGGTCCATCTAGTGGGGAGTCTGCCAACACTGCGCTACATTCATGTACGTTTGTATACCACCATACCGCCTAAACTTCAATAGTTTTGATGAATAAAGTTTCAATCGATTCGTTATTATGGTCCGGGTGACATAGGCTTCATTTTATACGGACAAAATTTTTGACAGGTGCTCTGCAGGTAGTTTATAGGGTTAGAGTTATTATAGCTTAGGTTATAGCGAAGACGGGTTACACTTTTTAGCTAAGCCTTACCTACCTGAGTGTGCGTCTGACGCGTTCGACTGTGTGCGGTCGTGAGTTAAACTGCGTGCAGTCGTGACTTGAACTGCGCGCAGTTGGGTGTGTTCAGCTGTAGTCGTGCAATGACGAGGCACGCTGTTCATCGTGGATCCCGTGCAGCTGATGTGCGCAGTTTGGGAGATACCACCGCATGTTCGTATACCGTGAGAGCGGGCGGTCCATAGCTCATCCAGTGCATTGAACCATACAGATTTTATTATACACTAGACGAAGCCCGCGACTTTGTTCGCGTGGATTTAGTTTTTAAAATCCCGCGGGAATTCTAAAAATTACTACGTGTTAATCCCTACGTGTTACGCCTACGTGTTAATCCTAGGTATGAGCTATCTCCATTCCCAACCAAATCGGTTCAATGTTGTGGCGTAGAAAAATAACAAACTTACACAAACACACATACAAACTTTCGCCTTTATAATATTAGTGTGATGTGATAATAATTACACGATAGGCACTTGAGAAATCCAAATAGGCTCAGGACTTCTCAACGTCTCAAGAACGTCCGAAAGTCGTTTGTGGGAATGGGCGTGACGTTCTGAAATAAAATTCCAGTCAATTTTAGACTTGCCTTCTATGTTTGTTTTACCTTGCGCATAGTAAGCCTGCTTCTATCGAAAAATGTTCACATTCCAGGAACCTCCAACGTCTCCGGAACGAGGCGCACCAGCCCCATACTTCTGCAGAGGAGCTTTAATACGACTGGAGGACGGTACGCTCCGACGCGTAGAGGAGATGCGCACGGAGGACTTTGTGATGAGCGCGGAGAGAAGCGGAGACCTCGCGCTGACGCAGTGCACGCTCTTGCGGCTCGATGAGCGCGGAGACCGTCTTGCGCTCACCCTCACATATGACAGAAATCGCTCACAGGTAACTCTCTCTCTCTCTCTCGACCTACTACGGTAACTTTCTATAGTACGCGTAACGGCCTAAGCAGTCCTTGGCGTATCTACTTTGACTCGTGGAAATGGACCGCTTACAACTGCAATGCACAACGCACACGAGGGACTAATAGTCATCATTAAGCCCTCGATATATTATATTGGCGCCTGTTAAAACCCCCGTGCATGTCAGCAGCAGCTAACGCCAGCCAATCTAGTGGCTTCTTGGGCAGATGCAATGTCAAATATAACCAACACTTCATTGGGTTTATTGTCTGACTCGTCCAGGTTGTTTGCTTAATAAAAAACCAAGTCTAGCCACTGATTTCAGGAGTTGAATATTCTCCAATCAAAAGCTCTTAACTGTAGTTGAAAGCTTTTGATTGGGGCAAACTGGAACAAAAGTACTATTAGCTTTAAACTAACTAGGTATTTATACGAGCAAAACAAAATCATTATCGAAGCGCTTTAGTATTGTAAATCCCGAGATTGATACAATGTGTATCAAAATTGTGAATTCATCAAAACATTCCAATTTTATCTTTATTGTTGGGAAGTCTTATCACTGTCGTAAAGAAAACATGATTTATTTGCCTCGTGTGGAAGGTATAATGTTTTTCATCCTAGTATATTATATACAAAAATATTATATACCTAACAAAATTATCAATACATAACTAGGTGCTATTGGTATTTGATTTTGCGATGAAAAGTATCCTATGGTCTATTTTGATGTATCTCCTAAGTTCTAGACAGCTTCAATTGGTTCTGCATATAAGCATAATATTGCTTGTACCGAAATAAAAACTGAAAAGAAAAAACAAGTCCAGTAATCGAAAATTCTGTTAAATAACAGTCAGTTGACTTAAACAGTCGGGACTCATTATTGGGAAGATCTATTTTATTTATCAAAACTCTAGACAGTAAGTAGAAGATAGGGAAAAGACAAGTCCAGTAGGACTTGTTTTTTCTTTTTCAGTTTTTATTTACGCAGTCGGGTTTATGATTTTTTAAATTTAATGTTTTATTTTACACGGGCGAGGCGCGGGGAAGAACGCTTCCCAGGTGATGAGTTTCGGCCGTTCGGCTGGTGCTCTACTAAACCTCTCACTGAATAGTAGATTCATTGAATGATTTCTTTACAGGTGGAGCTAGAGTCGACAGTAGAGCACCCGTTCTTCGTCTACGGCCGAGGCTGGGCGTCGTGCAAGCCGGAGCGTACGCTCGCGCGGTACGGTCTCCACGTGCAGAGACTGCAGGTCGGCGACGTATGCGTGTCTCTAGTGGCACGCAAGCACGCGACGGCAACCGCGTCAGTGGGCCCGAGTCTCGCGCCCGCACCGCCGCAAACGCACCCGGAAAACCTCAGTGTGAAAGAGGACGCCCGTAAACGGCGCTGGTCTGCCTCTGACGTCATCGAGGAGGGACCGCCTTTTAAAAAACGTTGAATCATTTTGTTCGCCATCGCTTTTTATAAAACTGCCTGTGGTATTGTCTAAAAATGATTGTTACAGTGTGACGATGCAATCAGTACAGGAGCTATTCTCTGTGGCTATCGTTTAGTTGCTAACTAGACCTGTCAAACCCGCATTTTTTATGGAGAAGTTGGCAACTTTGTCGATAGCCACCGGAAATCTCAGGAATAGAGAATACGGCAGCAGATTCGCTGGTACTCTCTCGTTATTGGTTGAAGTAGTAAGAATGCTATAAATTCAGCCAGAGTGATTGTCAGGGTCACACTGAGACAGTAATTTTTTGCCAATCCCACGGCTGTATATTGTATGTTGTTCGTCTACCGCTAAGAGCCCCGTTTTGGTATTAACTCTTAACCAAATGTTTATTTTTAAGTAGATAACGTGGTTAGTTCTGTTGTACACAATCTCCAAACTAAATTGCCAGGGCTTCATCTCGTGCTATCCCTTTCTTAATGCCCTTTGCAGAAAAGGATAGCATCAGATTTAGACCTGCCAAATTTGTTTAGATGTGGTGTACAATAAAGTTTGCCACATTGACTCCTTTAATGCAAGACCTTGAAATAATGATTTTTGGAAAACGTAATCTTCTTTACTTCCATGTTTCGATGGATTTAAAACGTTTATTTGGAAAATATTCTTGAATGATAAACAAAATTGTCGACTCTACCTTGTTATTATAATTTTCCAATGAATTAGATAAATTGAAGGAGGTGCATTAAAAGTGAAAATTATCTCCTTAAATAAACACTGAACTACATTAAAACAATATCGCCCAGTGATTTTAAGATAAGAAAAAAAAAGAAACAACATGATTCCTTTTCTGTTCGTAGTTGTAAAGATGTTTGTACATTTTGTATGGTTCTAAGTGGTAATGTAAAGTTTAGAGCGATCGACAATCCAGAATCGTACGCTTAATATTCTATTCGGAAACTAGGTGCTTTTTTCTGTCGGGTGCTTGTATACGCGTTTGTGTACAATATTGTAAATATGTAACTTAGGTACGGTCGAACATATATAGCGTAATGTTTCTCAAAGTTGTTGTGTGCTATTCTAGTGCTAGTTCAGGAAAGCGGAAAATTCGCGGATACAAACTGCGCGATTTGAACTTAGTATCATGTGGATAATTCTATAGAATAGAATAGAATAATTTTTTATTGTAATAAACTTATAAAGTGCTTTCGAATCGTCAAATGAATCTACCGCCGCGCTGGTGCGGAATGCCGTTCCAACCGAGAAGAACCAGCAAGAAACTCGGTAATTCTGCAGTGGAATTGTCTAAAAATGATCATGTAGCAAGACAATTCCACAGATGTTGTGACAATCTCTAAGCTAGACTAACTTCAGGTCTAAATCTCATGCTATCTCTTTAATAATGGTCCTTACTTACGGAAAGGACCATTGTCAATTTAGTTTAGAGATTGTGTGTAACAGAATAAGCCGCATTGTATCTTGGTGAGAAATGCGCGTTGAGTGTGAATATACATAAACACAATTATTTAAAAATTTGACGACCGTAATCACCTAACTGTTGGCCAATCTCTAGCAATCTCTCTAGCAGTTAAAATGCAATGTTGCAGCAAAAACACCATAAAAATAGCCAATCATATATTCATATTAAAAGCTTTGGTCCGTGCGGTTTGCATCAGCGTCAATTCCGCCTTGTCTGAACTAGCCCTTAATGTAACTGGCAACATTTACGTAGCCTTCCAATATAGTTAAGTATAAAACTTTTGTGCCGTAACTTCTGATATTCGAGTGGGGTTAGCTTTAGCTTTGAGTTTTTGTGAGTGTGGGGTGAACTGTCATACATGCTGTTCGTACAGTAACAGGTCTATTTAATCCAGATATGTAGTAATGTTTAAAGTATTTACCAATTGCTTATAAAAGTTTTCGGTCTTTTTTTTATTCGATGACAAGATAGTCCTTGACTGCGATCTCACGTTGTGGTCAGTGATGATGCAATCTGAGATGGTAGCGGGCTAACTTGGAAGGGGTATGGCAGTGTATATTCAACCCATACCCCTAATCGGTTTCTAACGTCATCGTACCAGACCGCTATATCGCTTGGCGGCACGTTTTTGACGGTAGGGTGGTAACTAGCCACGGTCAAAGCCTCCCGCCAGACCAGACTAGAGACAATTTAGAAATTATAAATTCCCAAATTGCCCCGCCGGGAATCGAATCCGAGACCTACCAGTTATAAGACAACAGCGCTCACCACTGCGCCAGGGAAGTCGATAGTCTTCAATTTGTACATTTTCGATTAGATAGATAATAGAAACCGGGTGTATATTATGATCTATCAGATTAATAGTATGCCTATCACTCACACAAACACAAGCTTAGGCGTTTGTGTCGCCAGTTACAGTTTATGTAGTAAAAATAAAAAATAGTTAACATGACGCAGTTCTTTTGAAAAAGCTCTCGATTATGCTCAATAGGTGCTAATAATTTTGCTACAAGATACCTACGTATAAGCATAGTGTGGGAGATAATTCAACCAGTTTCTGATAGTGACATTTGTATAAAATATAATTTAATAACTTAACTTTTACAACCAAAGTTAAACTAAATAATTTGATCAGAAACTGGACAGATCATTACATTTTAAAAAAAAAACACTTCCTAATTCGTTATTTAAGTGAAGTAACAAATGAATACGAGCACAAAATAAAAACATTTACCAGATCTTAATGTAGGTTAGATATTGTGATAACAAATGAGATTTAAAATCTACAGTTATGGCAGTGCGTGGTTAAACAAAAAAAATACAATGGTACAATGAATGTTAGTTTCGTAAAGTAGTAATGTTCTTTATCTTGACTGATTCTTGTTTTGCGGATTTCGAATTTATTGCAGTCACGTAAGTTGAGATCTAGTATGAGTTTCGATATCTCGATAACGTTGAGACATTTCGAATTCGTAAACACTATAAACACCAAGCAGAATCGACAACCCTCAGTGATTTAAAGCCTTATTCAGTACTACCTATTTTTATTTTAAAGACGTGTGGAGAAACTAAAGATCATTTAATTTGACTCGGACAGAATTTTACCCATGTGAAAAGATTACTAAAGCAGAGTTTAATTTTTCATCGAATTAGGCCGCAACTCAGTTCGTTCGCACTGACACTTTATTGAAAGTTGTACCATTATTTAGTACAAAGTGATCAAGATCAGAATAGGTATGACAGCCGTCATTTTCTATTTCTATCTTTACCTATTACTGTAAGACACGTGAGCTAAACAGGAAAGGAAAATGGCGGCTTCTCATTCATCTTGATTGCATCATTAATATGACGAATTGACACAAGTCTTCCCTACCAGAACTACATCTATCAACTATCGCTACATCTTAAACTACGTGACGGCAACATAATTTTGTTTTAATGAGCAGTCATTGCTGGTTTTATCGTTTTCATGGTTGTGACTGCAGACATATCTATATGATGCATTGTCGTTGTTTATCCGCTTGTAAAAATGCGCGAAATTTTTTAATGAATCTGTTATTTATACGGTGCTAATGTCCGGGCTACGAGCTTCAACGCTCAAAGCGAATTAATTCATTTTATGCTGCAAGTTTCAACGTCAACGGCTTAAAGAAAAACGTGTATTGTGGAGATATAAAGCACTGCAAATTGTAGCGCTTTTTGGTGTTCTTAAAGAATGAACAAAATAGGTTTTGCCGCTCAACGCTTACGCTTGCAGCGTAGAACAAATTTCGCGTTGGAACTAGTGGCTCTCTCTGGTAAGCTTCTGTTATGGTGTATAGGTTCTTATTTCCGCATTTTAAATGGCATGCATAAAATTTATATAAGTAAAGCACGCGGATAAATTCCCTACATCCCCATAGTGAATTTTAAATTTGATTTTTAGCGCGTTAATTAAAATCTTTGAAAATATTATAACAAACTTGGATGCCAACGCAAATGACGCCCAGTAACACATTTTGGTAATAAATATTAAAAAATCAAACTTTTTTAGATAATATCAGAAACTACTCACGGTACGACTTTGTACATCTCGAAAGCTTTTATAATTTCTGCGAGTTTCGATGTTTTAAATTAGGTCTTAAATAAACCTAAAGCACTGAGTTTTAAATCAACATTCTATGCAACCAATTTTCATTTCATAGAGTTTTAGTTTCGGCTATACCTAGTGAAACACGACGCGAATTTAATTAAATTAAGTTTTCGAATCTATAAAAACTCGTACTAAGTGGTACTGGGAATGAAAGTTCGTATACAATAGATATTATAATAATTCAGCTTATAAATAATGTTTTAAATTCCTCGGTTTAATGGATATAGCGATTTTGACGATTGTAGGTTCTCTGCTGTACTAATCTTCAGACAAATAATTCAATCAAGTTTAATATAAATGTTGTTGATACCAACTATATATTGTATAAAGAAAATATTTCTAATGGTCATGGTTTTATAGATGCCATCTCTATTGGTTTTTGACGTCCATGTGTGATACACATAACTTTTCTATGAGAAGATGTATACATAATAAATACACCGTCTGTGATATTTTGTAGTTATTGGTCAGAGTAGAAGTATTGCTTGATTAAAAAGAAAAATATATATGTTTTAGGATAATAAGTGCGTTATTGGTAAGAAAAATGTATAGTTATTGTATACTCGAAGATAAAGCGCATATTGAATAACACTTAAATAAAAGAAGTAGTCTGTGATTAATATACATATACGTTATCGACATAACGACAAAAGCATGGCCATATCACTATCAAATTGATTTTATATATTAAGTGAAGCATAGTAAAACGTTTAAAGAAACATATTTACTGTGTATTTTACTGCTTACTTTGCATAAATAGTTTATTTGGAACTTCGACATATAACAGTGTGTCTAATGTAACTTTTCAGGTTTAGTTTTCGTAAGTCTGACATTCATTATGGGCGAAAGAGGGAAGGAAATTTTTTCCATGCCTTTTCCGTGAATCATATTAATTAATCATTAATTGACAAACGAACAGTACTAACCCTTAGTATAAGATTTAATTCGTATGATCGTTTTCGTATTTGATGACATTCGCGTCATAGAAAAATGAGCCTAAATAGTATTCATTTAAAGTCGCAAATTCAGCACATCCGATTTTAATTTGGAGCATATCTCTATAGTTAAGCGTACAAGAATGCATGCACGAAATTGAAGTCTGATTCAATACTATGGTTCATTTTACTTTGACGCTAATGTCATCGAATACGAATACGATCAATCGAATTCAATCTTATACTAACCCTACAGTTAATGTAACCCTGAAAACTTACACTAGGGCCACAGATTGTAAATTATAATTCCAATGTGAATCAAGGAGTTCATAGTTTTGCAATTTCTTTCTCATTTTGATTCATCATTTATGAAGAACAATGCTGACATAGTTCACAAGTCAGTATTGTAATGCGACTTGCCAAATCCCGCATGAACTTGCAGCCAAACACTGCGTGGAAATGAACGGTTACATTTTACGAAAATTTCATTGTACCGTAAAATGTGACGTGCTTGTTGATTGTATGTTAAAATATTATCCGACCATGTTAGCGTGTAAGCATCGTCGGTGGCGAACGGTGTTTGTAAAAAAAAAAGGTTAATAATTTGTTGTATAATGTATGTAATATTCTAGTTTTATCGTCTTTATTATTATTTTTAATTGTAATGAAAGATCTCATTTTATTAATCGGTATTTTCTAACAAGGCGCTTTCATTAGATCATGACTAAGCCTACCTCACAAACTTTTAGACTGGGTCCACCACAACGCCTCGTGTATACGGCTCGTCGGCGGCGCGGTGGTCCAAGCCAGTCGCTATCAAGTCTAAGCAAGATCTCAATTTGATGAAAATAAACTTTTAAAAAGACTGGGACGCTTTACTGAGTGTTGTGGGATAGTAGTTTCTTCGAAGATATTACTTAAATTATGAAGATAGGAGCATTTATTTTGTAAACGGGCGCGCAACGCTCCGGTTTAGACAGGATGGACAATCGTTTAGTACAAAATTCGTTACAAAAAGTATTATTTCCCAAAATCCAAATTCAAAAAAGTATTAATTCATAATTTCACTGAACGGTGATAAAACTTTTAAAATGCTAGTAAGAGCACAATCGCGCTTGGTAATAAAATTTTATTCAAGTTATTAATATAACACAATCGTGGTACAATCGACGTTCTTCCGCGCCTTTGATATAAATATTTAGTGCGTCGACTACTTTTAGAGCAAAAATTGTGCGATTTCCTGCAGGTGAAATGGGGAGGGACAAGCAAGCCAAGTTAATCACAGATAAAACTATTTTCGCTGATACTTCAAAACGACTTAGTAGTCTATGGCAATATTATAAGATTTGCGTTGTCATAAACTTTTCATGGTGATAAAAATATTATTATACATAATATTATAACGGTCTTTATAATTAATCCATAATTAACATTGGAGACGGTGCTGTCATATTTTTTGGATCTATTTGATTGATGCCATTTTGGTGCTGTAAGCAGATATGAGTCATACTAATGCAAATGGCGCACCGACCTCTATAATTAATCTATGAAATTATCAATGGAATCATAGATTAATTATAGCGGTGGGCTTGCCATTTGCAATATTAATACTTCCAGAGACACTCGTATGTCAAATGCGGCGTATTGGAATAGCCAATCCAGTGTTATTCATAGATTAATTATAGAGATCACTGTGACAACACCAGTGACGATGCGACATCTGGCGGGATAAATTGCTAATGTCTCTCCCACCCATTAAGTCATTCCGTTGCACTTATTTACGAAAGGTAGTATCTTAATTTCCTCTCTATTAGGCACAAAAAATATAAAATGATTGAATGGGTAACATTTTAATTTTTTGAGTAAATTTTAAGATTGTCTTATGAAAAATAAATAACATAATGCAAAATTACGCGTAACAAAATCCATTCCACAATATTTTAAGTACCTATGAAATTATCTCGTAAAAAGTATACAAATAATAATATAACTTGCTAATTTGGCAAAATGTGTCCCCGTGATTACTAACGTGAAAGAACTAAAAAGAACTAAGAACTAAAAGTATCTATGCATTATGTTATACTGTAATTTTTCTAAATTAGTTTTCCCACATTACTTTAAATCGATACATAATTTTGCCATATTTATTATATTTAGATGGCAATCGTCGCGTAAATTCGCCAACTTCTTTCAAATCTAATTTGTTGATTTAATAAATGTTGATAGGTGTATTCGAGTGTTGTGTGACTGATAATAATTTAGGTGTTAAATAATAATAGTTACAATGTATTCTACATTGAAGGCAAGATCATTTTTAACTGGCTTCATGGCTCTCAGTTCTAGCACATAGGAACTTTTCTTTTAAGTAAATGTTGCCAATGTTTAGGTACGGCCAGTAATGGTTTCCTTTATAATATTAATAACTAATTTAAAATAGCAACATTGAAATTTTTTGACACAAATGATTGTGCCATCCTCTGCAGTCGTGTATATCATAGATTGTCTTTTTTTTTTGTAACATACCGACCAAAGAGGTTAAGCCTCGATAAAATATTTGATATTATTTCACCCTACCATAGATAATTTTGTGATAGCATATTGAGAACAGGTTAAACTTAAAAAATAATCTTTTTGATTTTCTTTCACAATTTTTGACCAATACTTGGAAGCTGTTTTCAATATGTAACAAATTAGGGAATGAGAAATGTTGTGTCATTTAATAATAGATAAATAAATATAAATTGTTATATAATTATATGACGAGTATGGCAAATATTATTATGTATATTTTATTGTATAGCGAAATGAGTACTATTTCAGATTAATGTAAATGGAAAAAATGTTATAGAACGATGATATGTTAAAACTAAGTTAACTGTTTGTAAAAAGAAAAGAGAATATGTATAATTGAATATTTGCTAAAATTTTGTTTGATTTCTTACCCCTTGCCCCAACCACCTGTAATAATCTTCAAATTTTTCTAAATGTCTCAAATTCAAATTAATTTATTTTTTGTGGCTCTTATGACACGTCGAGAGTCGAGACTTGAAGTCGGGCGGACCTAAATAGAAACTCGGGCGCAGTATCGCGCATAGCTTTCGTCGTTTCCATTTAGGCCCGCCCAACTTCAACAAACGTGTACAAACGAAAAGTATTTTTATACATTTGGCGTTTGAAATAGGTTTTTTGAAAATAATTTTTATATAAGAAACACTAGGTAGCAGTCAAATAAAAAATCTACGTTTTATAAATGACAGAATTAATTTATTACATCAAGGAATCACAACATGAAATACGAAGCGTATCAAGGATCTACAAGTAGGTGTAATTTTTCATATATCTGATTTAAGATCCAACATAACCTTTTCTCCCGGCTTGAACGCTGGCATGCCGAGATACGGGCACGTCGCACAGCGGAACGCGTCACCGAGATAACACTGGAAATGGGAAACCATAAATAAATGAACGTTCCCCAATTACGCCTCAAGAAAATCCGAAAGTTTTGTAGGAATGGGTGTGATGTTCTATGATGAAATTCCAGTCAATTGTGGTCTTGCTTATTTATAAGTTTAATAGATCAATTAAAATATTCTCTATATACATAAGGACGTGTCGCCAAGGTGACATTGGAAACGAGAAACCATAAGGAAATAAATGTCTCATAATTCCCGAATTACGCCTCAAGAAACCCCGAAAGTTTTGTGGGAATGAGGGTGATATTCCTTCATCAACTTTAGACTTGCTTTTACGTAAGTTCAAGAGATCTATTAAAATTGAAAAGTGGCATGAAAAAGGCCATATATAAATGATCCAAAAGCATGTCTCACACTAGCAATGATGTAATTATGTACCACACGCTTCATGGAGGTGTCCAACTGTGCGGTAATATACCTAATGCTCACTCATGCAGTATAACTCCACATTACAATTTTGCATACACTGCTGTCAAAACTGTAAAGTGGACTTTGGATGGGTTATTTCCTTTTACTAGTAGGAAATATATGGATCATAAACTTACACTTCCACAGGAGGATTTTGGTGTTTCTTTGGTCTCCCCTCGCAACTCCTCGGCTAAGCCACAGGAACAGTCTGCGCAAGCCTTCCTTTTGCCCGTAGTAGCACAAACTGAAACACAAATAAAATTATATACAACATGGTCCTTTTGACCGGATCCAAACAAGGCGGTCAATATCTATCTGCACAGGAGATATATTGCATAAGTGTGCACCTGTGCACGGTGTATGCACTCACATACAGGTGAACTCTTTATTCCTTCACTCTCATAGTCCGAGACTAGAGAGAGATCAGGTCAGATCCAACGGCAATACTTGCTCTCCGAAGCTCTGGGGTGACACACCACTTACTTCCTAACTCCGGAGTTAGGAAGTAAGTGGTGTGTCACTGTGGTGTGGATTTTTCTATCAAGAAATTATCCATAATAGCCCGGGCTAGTAATTTCTTGATAGAAAAATCCAATACATCTTTTGGCTCAATCGGGAAAAACAACTCAGGACCTCATCATCGGCAGTCGAACATGCCACTAGGCCAGAGGCAATAGGCAACATGGGGGTAAAGAATCGCAAATACCCAGGTAAGCGTGAAAAACATAACTTTGTCTATGCTGTTGGGCAGCTGTATAGTAAAAAAATGATTCATGAATAAAGGTACAATAAAGTAATCATTGACAACAACAGGTTTCCTGGCATTGAAGCACGAGTCGCGTCATTCAAGCGAGTCGCTACACTCGGAACACAAAACCTCAAGGTGCCATTAGGGTTGCCAACATTTATTAGGCTGTATATTTATTTTTAGAATATTCTACGATTTCTACAAAAATATAGTATTTTATCAAAAGATGAAAATAACAAAGGAACTTTAAGTAACAAACATGTGTTACTTAAAGTTCTTTCATTGTAGCATGGTACTGATAAGTAAATAGAATGTAACTTATTTTGTACCATATTGCTGCAGTCATAAGGATCAAATTTACACCATTAAAATCTAATGAGACTATTATTTTTCTATTTTTCCTAGTAGCATGATTGGCAGCCCTATATGCCACCTACCTATTCGCAACACAAAACTTGAACTAAATTTATCATCATGATAAATCAAGTGATAAGCTTGTATGGCAGATAAATATGACAGACAAATAAACCACAATGATATTGTTGTTTTTAATAAACAAAACACTGTCAAAAGTTGATATTAAATTCAAAATTAAAAAGTTCTACTTCATTAGCTCTAAAAACTTTGTTTATAATATTTATTATTTGGACTTTCAGAATTTTAACTACTATACATATAGTGGAATACATGACTGGCTTTTACCATTAATCTGAAACATAAACCATCAATAACAGCCAATTTTAATTAATACAGTGACCAACCAATTATGCACGTACTAAAGTAAAGTAAACTTTAATATAATAAGTAAAACAAATAAGTATATAATAAGTAAGTAAAAGTGGGTCGTGGGCAAAATAAGGTTGAGAACCTATTCACTGGAATAATGAGACAGTTGAATCGCTGGTTCATTAGACTCACCTCGTAAAGACTGCTGATCTGGCTTCTTCAGATCATCTTCGTCCAGCAAAACATCTGAGTCAATTATTTCATCGTCATTGGTCCCAGTCCAAGCCTCTTCCACTGTGTCATCAAGTTTCCAAACTGCTGGCTTGCTGTTAAGCTTTAGGAATACCTTTGCACCCACCTGTATTAAAAATATAAAATATTGACTAGACAGTTACAATAAGACCACAATTAATATCAACTTCAACGATATTCTTAGTGCCAATTTTACCACTTCCAAGTAAAGTTTAACTGCAGAATGACTGACACTGAGTTTTTACATAAAAAATCAAATTCAAATTTATTGGAACTGAAAAACTTAAAGGACTAATTTCACTAATAAAACATTGCTACTAACTAAAAATTGTATAGTAATTAGATTAGTTTACCTATAAGTTTTATTAGTTTTATTGTAACATTTTAATTTAAAAAAATCTAAAAAATGGTTGTTATGAAATACAGGTATTGTGACTATAGACATATTGTTTTTTAGCACTATAGGGTTCTTTTACTCTCCTTTAAATCCTTTAAAGAATTCTAATGTATCTTAAATTAGGATATTCTTTGTTACCTAAATGGTAAAATGAAACAAAATAATGACAATAATCTTCTTACCTCAAATTTAGGTTTTTCAGCAATAAATTCATTTTCTGCAGATTTTGTGACATTTAAAAATCCGTTTAGTTTGAGCGCTGAACTAACATCTGTTGTGTCTTTTAGGATGATTTTACCACTGGGTTTTAACAGCTTAATTAAAAGGGCAAGTAAACTATCACTGTGCTGCAATGAGTGTGGAGGTAGCCAGTTCGATATTATCACGTCAAACGATGAAGTAGATCTAGAACCTGAAAAATTTATGACATCAAACATCATACCTACCAATATAATTAACGTGAAGTGTGTTATATCATAGGCGTTATGGTTGGTTTGGTTTTTCCTTCAATCACTTAACGAAATTTTTGCATGGATCTAGTTCTAGAAGGTTCCAACTTCACGCGGATGAAGTCAAGAGCCTTGGCTACTAAATAAATAACTTAAGAATAGTTACACTAATGATTATAGGTTAATATGAGTTACTCACCCTCAGTAATCATGCTCGAGTTCTCGAGAACAACAGAAGCTTTAACACTTTGAATTTCATTGACTAAATTGCTTAGATCGTTTGGATCATTGTTGTTCCATAGGATTAGCACATTGTCCCCACTTTTGATGTTGTTCATTTTGTAAGTATATTCTATCGTTTGTTTTCTAAGATTAGTGTATAGTTTTATTGCAAAGCGAGGTAGGCACTATAACGTTTGCTTTTCTTAAAATATGAAATACTAATAGTAGCAATGAGTACACTATGTTTTAGTAGAATAATTTATTTATTTTGTGATTATGATTGTGATCTTGTGAAATTGTGACTGACGAACAGTGTTTCCACTTTAATAATTTCCTTTCCCCACGCCTCACTTCGAATTTCCCCTTCTCAGGGCTTTTTTCCCCTCAAAAATTTTTCTGCTGTAGTTTTTACTTTTGGCCCTAGTGTAGTAACTAAAAAAAGGTCTTTATCGAGTTTATTCTATAGCCTGCCCACGCCTCTGGTGATACTATACTATGATAATATTATTTTACACTAAATGCGTCAACAAAATCATCGACATTTGTCGACTTTGCACATCATTACTTTGATTGATGTAACTGCACATCACTAGCTGTCAATTTCCGAGCTCCGTAAATAAACAAAACTAAAATAGAAATATTTATTGTGACAGTTCTTTTATATGAAAAATGGATCGGTGGCTAATTAAAAATTCTGCTAGAAAATCGGTGAGTTTGTGCTTCCATTTTTATATTGGTCAGTACTTAATTTAATGCACAATGAAATCTAGGTTAGAATTTTAGGTTATGAAAAATGTTTTTATTTTTTAATGTAGCTAGCTTAGAATAATAACGCATAGAAACCTATTGCAAACACGAACAATTCGAAACTAAAACTAGTTGCGCCGTTTCATCCTTGACCTGTTAGTGCTCCATGTCCTGTCCATGTCACATTGTGTCAAACATAGCTCGCGAAAAACAATTAAAAATGACCGCTTGCGTAGTAAAGAAGTGTATTAACTCATCGGGAAAACCAAAAAGAAGTAGTAATATTGCCTTTCATTGACACGTAACTACTTACATTTTACTAAATAAACTACCTACCTAAAATAAATAATATAAATTACTGTCTTATGAGAATATAGTGTTGCTAGTGCTGGGGAAAAATTTGGACACATTTTTTTCTAGTATTATAATAATTGGTTTCTAATATTGTTTAGAAAATTAAATGTTTTATATTTACTATGATGATGATGTTATGTCTATGATGTTTATGGCTCCACTGCATATAAGACACCAACAAGTTTGAGGTTCATATTATCTTTTTTCCAGATAGATCTCCTCTAGATATAAGCTTACACAAAATCGCATTTACAGAAATGCATAGTTTTCTGGAAAAAAATCCTATGGTTTCAATAATTCACAACAATTTTCTTAAATTTTGACACCATTTGTCAGAGATAATGTAAAAAGTGCAAGCAATGGTCGTTTCGTATTACGTTGTTAATGTAAGCGGGTTTTGACGGAGACGCACCTTCTATGCGTTATTATTCTAAGGTAGCTAGCTAGGCACGCAAAGATGTTGTACCACCATGCATCCCACAGGGGAGTTTCTTTATTATTATTTTTTTCATAAAATTTTTAACCCCTCAAGCTTTGTTAAGAATAAAGTGTCAAGAATGTTGCAAACTGGCTTTTTGGTTTGGGTTCGGGAAAAAATTCAAATTAATTTTTGCCTTAAAATTGCTACACGAATTTAAATTTGAGTGAATTGCGGTTACTTAAACCAGTCAATATTTTTTTCAGAATGAAGAAAAGGTTCCTCTTAGCTCATCCAAAAGACCCGGTGCTAGTACGTGCTCTTATTCAGAACCTCAGCCCGGAACGAGTTTTCAGTCCAGTAATTATGTCAAGGATCAGAAAGAACAATTAGATCCTCAAATTTCGTCAGTCATGGAAGTCGAAGACGAAAAATTGGTCATTATTATTTCACTTAATATACCTAATCAGTTTTAAGTTTGCTTGGGTTACCTATTTAAAGGAGTTTTGTAAAATTTACTCATTACCTATCTTGTATTTTGTAGGTTGATAACTGTACTGAAGATGAAGAAGAGGGATACAGTACTGAAAATGAAAAGAAAAAGCAGTTGATTAGTTCTAAGTCTACGACAAAAGGTATGAAAAAGATATTTAAGAAGAAGTTTCAGCATGATTGGCTTAAGCTACCTGAGTTCAAAGCATGGTTGTTAAATGGGAATAGAGATGACAATGCAATTTGTAAGGTGTGCAATGTGGCTATGAAGGCGGGAAAATCAGAGCTCAAAAAGCATGGTGGTGGAAAAGTTCACAAAAAAAATATGGAAGCGTGGCTACAGTCTAATACAAATCAACCTTGTATTACAACATTTGTTTCAGAAAATACAAAACTGAAAAACGCTGAAGCTGCCATTTGTTCATATATCGTTGAAAACAATCTTCCTATTTCATCAATTGAACCTTTAATTGAATTGATTAAATCTTTACCAGAGAAGGCAATCACATCGCAAATCTCTTTAGCCAAACAAAAAGCTACTAATGTCATTAGGAATGGTTTGCGTCCATATTTTAACCAAAAACTTGTTAGTGAACTGAACCACCATTTGTTTTCCGTTTATATTGACGAAACAACTGATGTTAGCGTCAAAAAGCAACTAGCGATACTAGTCAGCTACTGCCATAATTTTGTAACAAAAGTAGATGTGATCGACGTAGTAGATTGCCCTGACGGGACCGCTATGGGTTTGTACACACAAATGATTAACACGCTAAAAGAAAATAATGTGCCTCTGCAAAACTGGATAGGCTTTTGTGCTGATACCACTGCAGTCATGATGGGGCAGCATAACTCTGTGTCTCAACTAATCAAACTAAACTATCCTCAAGTATTTGTGTCAAAATGCTCATGCCATATGATACACCTGGTGGCGAGTAACGCATGCACCAAGTTAAGCAACTCTTTAGAAGATTTGTGCCGCAATGTATACAATCACTTTGGGAGGAGCCCTAAAAATTCTGCTGCTTTTAAAGAGTTTCAAACCTTCCATGAAGTCAAACCTCATAAAATATTGAGAGCTTGTCAAACCAGGTGGTTGTCGCTTCAAGCATGCGTGCGAAGAATTTTAGAGCAGTGGGATCCATTGAAGAGTTACTGGAGAATATTAAGCTTCGAAGATCCAACACATGCAAACCGCCACACTCTCCAAACCTTGGAGAACCCTTTAATAAAAAGCCAAATGCATTTTGTAGACTACGCTCTTGGACTGTTTAATGATTTTAATTGCATGTTTCAAGCTGACTATCCTAAATTCTCAGAATTGAAGACTGAAACTGAGGAATTAATCAAAACATTGGCGTTAAATTTCATGAATAGAAATTATGTCAAACAAACCCCTGCTAACCAAATCAATCCTCATCAGACAGAAGAATATCTTGAATTGAAACGTATCTATTTAGGTGTGAATGCAACCTATTTATTAACAGAGGTGGAAAATAAAGAAGACTGTGAAGTTCAGAAAATTTTTCAGTCAGCAAGATTGTTTTATATTGAAGCGATCGTACAAATTAAGAAACGATTTGTATTTGAAGATGTGCACATGGATTCGTCTTTTTTAAATCCGAAAAATGCCAATGATTTGCAACCTACATCATTGTACGAAATCGCGAAAAAACACATTCCATCACATATTACTGTAGATTTAACAGAGCTGGACAAGGAATGGAGGAATCAAAGTCTCCTTGCAGATTGTAACGATTCCATGGATACTGTAGGCTATTGGAAAAAAATGTTTGAAAAAAATAATGTTGACGGCAGACCCAAATTCCTGCAACTGCCAATTTTGGTAAACTTTTTTATGTCACTGCCCTTTTCCAATGCTGCCGTAGAACGGCTATTTAGTGATCTAAAAAATATCAAAACAGATAAACGCAATAGGCTGGATAATGAAACGGTTGCATCAATCCTGTGTGTGAAATCTGGCTTGAAACGAACGGGAACAACATCTGTACAACTAATGAAAAATCAGCTAGAAATACCACACCTTAAGTTTGTACAGTCTAATGCAACTGCAAGCGAATCTAAAAAAATTAGACTAAGTATGAATAAAGTATAATTAAACGATTCGTATTTTATTTATAGCCTCACCAGAAATCTATAAAACTTGGGGCTGTAAACTCACCTCTTATTCCAAGTCAGTTTACGCAATCAGCAAATACATTTTAGCACAGAATAATATTTTAGGCCTTAAACAGAATGGAAATAAGGGTGAGTATACGCCACCTGCACGTGTTGTCACTTGCTTTTATACGGCAACACGTTAGCCCACGGGAGACTCCATAAAAAAATACTTCCGGAATTTACCGCAATACTTTAAGCTAGGTTTTAACCATCATCATCATCAGCCAGTATTCGTCCACTGCTGGACATAGGCCTCTCCCAATGTACGCCACTGAGCCCGGTCTTGAGCTTTCCTCATCCAGTCTCTGCCGGCTGCCTTTCACAGGTCGTCGCTCCTGGTTTTAACCATGATTTCCCTCAATTTCCCCTTTTTAATGTCTTCCCCTTTTTCTCCCCCTATGGACCCTAATTTCCCCTCAAATGGGGAAGTTCCCCTCATTGTGGAAACACTGCTGACGAATTTGAGACTTGAGGAAAATTGTCAACTGTCAGCACGACAGTCAATGTCACTGACAGTTGACATGGATGATGAAGGTACAAGCCCAAGTCTGCTATTGCAATTGTAGTTACATTGTTTATCAATGACATCCCAATTGCTACTTTTAGCAATTTTGGTAGTCTACTAATTCAATGGCGTCACAATTGTTTTCCGATGGTTTGCCACTGACATACCTATCTAGCTTTGAATCTAGCTTAAATAAACGTTTTTAATATGTAGTTTTTTTTTAAACTCATTTCGGCAAACGCTTTTTAAGCTAATGGCAATACCGAGGTATGATTGAATTACAATCCAATTATAAGAAATCAAACGACCATTGTGAATATAGTAGACTACGAAATTTTGGACCAATGATAATTGTATTGCGGATCAATGACAATGACATGTAAAATAGCAGACTTGGGGCCCAGATTGTATTTATGAGTTGTGCCATCTATAGTAATCTGTGGTTGTGACTGTGTCACTGTGGTGTCGTCTGTCGACTGTCACCTGTCACGTAGATGTCAATCACGTATTCCTTTTTAGAGGTTAAGTAAATGTTTTAGTTTTTAAACTTTATTTTTTTATTTATCACAGGGTTTTATTCAACTGAAACGTACTATACACTCGAATTCGACCTACCTATAAATAAAGAAGCATGATAAAATCTCTTTCATTATATACGGAGTACGGTAGCTGAAAAACTCAATGTAAACATTGTACAATGTTGTATGAGGCTTTTATGGCTGGGGTTTGGTCATCATTGGGTAGCACTGTAGGGAAACTATCTGGAACACGCTATATTGTAGTAAGTTTGTAATTTACTTACCCCTTTAAACATTGTGCGTAGATGGTGTAGACTTAAGTTTTCAATATCCGTGCCATACCTAGATGTTGGTTCATGGTAGGCCTCACTTAGTTGATCGTTCCCTAATCCAATCCCCGTACTCTACATATTGGATTTCAGGCAGCTCTTTCACTGTTGAGCTTTTGAAGTTTTTAGTCTCATAGGAACAGTTTATTATTTATTACGTTTAATTCTTTGTTTTTAATTGCAGGGTGACAGTTATCTAATATGGGCTATATTGCTTGTGGTCATGGTCCTAGTGAACACGTGGGGATGCAGGTGTTACTTACGCTCACTGGATGCATCTACAAACTCTGTGGCACCTACTGTTATATCCTCTGCATCTAGTTATATTTTATCTGTATGTAATGAATCATAGGGATAATTTCTTAATAAAATCATTCAAGCAACAAAAATACACAAAATCTTTCATATCTCTATTTGACAAGCTGAGATATATTTCTGAAATAATTTACAATATAAGTACAACAGATAGGTCAAGTACATCAGGTTTTTTACATGTCATGCATGTTCAAGTAGGAAAAAGTTATTCAGTCAGACTATTTAAATAAATAACTAATGGAAACTTATATCTACTATTAATTTATTTTATGTAGTTAATTTAAATTTGTTTTAGGGCATTATCGGTGTGATACTGTTTAATGAAGGCTCTTCTATCACATGGTGGCTTGGCACTGCACTCATTCTACAAGGGCTGGCATTAGTGGCACGACACCAAAAATAACTAAACATTTGTTCAACGCACATTACAGAGAATATTGCAACAAATTTTTCATAAGACCTAAAAAATTTAAGCAGGTTAAAATTAGGATTCTCTAAAAATGATTGCATCAGTGTAATGATCGCAATGACCTCTGATTGGCTGATACCCTCCCGCTATTGGTTAAAATGCATTGATGCAGCAAGAACACCATAAATTCAGCCAATCAGAGGCCATTGCGATTGTTACACTGATGCAATCATTTTTAGAGAATTGACACAGACAGCATCTCTGACTTTAGGTTTTATGTGTTTTTGAAACAATTACGTATTAATTTATTACATTAAAGACTTGTTATTTACGTTACTAATTAACTATTATTATTGCTTACTACTAGTAAGCATAATTAGTATTATAATTGACAAAAAAATTACATTCCTTTGTAAATAAATAAGTATTAAATTATTTTATACGAAAATAAATATCTAAAATGTATACCTACGTGTTATTATTATCAGCCTCGGCCAATCTAATATTTGAAAGCCGATAGTTCTTTCAATTCACAAGTTAAGCGCCCGTAACTTCGTGAAATAAACGTACTATACCTACTTACCTATAGTTCTCGGGTCTGCACAGTCCAAATCAGAAATGAGATCCGTCGGAGAATTAGAGTTAAGTATAGCTCATGGATTGGGGAAACTAAAGTGAAGAACTAATAGACGTTGAGGTCCCAAAGTGCTTGAAAGACGACCATTAAGGTCGTCATAGTCATAGTCATAGTCATTTATTAATAAATATCATTAGACGTCAATCGAATTATATCTTATTCTAACCCTATTGGCACCTGGAGCGCTAGCGCAGCGCAGGTAAGTCCTCCGCTACATGAACTCGAGCTAACTCTAGCGTGCTGATCGATGCAACAGAGTTATGTCTATTAGTTGAAACGACGACTAACATGGTTAAGTATCTAATCTCTATATAATCCCTATTCCTTTATTCTTTTGTAGTAGGAATAATAATCCTCCCGACCGAATTCGGCCACAGGTGCACTCTCTATTCCCTTACTCTCATAGTCTGATGGGGCGGAAATCCGACACGACCGGAGAGAGATCAGACGCAGGACCGACAGCTTTACGTGCTCTCCGAGGCACGGGGGTGAGTCACCCCCAAGTTCCTAACTCCGGGCTAGAATTGATAATTTCTTGATAGAAAAACCTAATACGTTTTATGGCCCGACCCGGGAATTGAATCTGGAACCTCGTCATCTGCATTCGAACTTGCTAACTACAATACTAGACCGTTAGATAGATAGATAGTTTTTTGTAGTAGGTTCCAGCCTATTTAGTAACATAACATCGTCATCAATCATAATTGTTTGCATGACTCAATACATGGATGTTCTGTAGATATTACCTATCTACACATTTACAAGTAGGTATAAACAATTTTAGTTTGTCTGGTAAAATCGTTAGTCTGGTTAAAACTCAAAAACGGCTCAACCGATTTGAATAACTTTTTTAACAGGACAGATGAATTATCAAAAAGCTGGTGTATAGTAATAACATTATTGTACCTATCAGTGAGTGTAAAATTTCATAAATGGTCGAACATGTAAATAATATGTATGTTGTATGTTATCTACGATTTAATGTGTAGGTAGGAATGTTAAATAAAATATCTTCTTTGAAAATAAAATAAAAAGCGCTTAAGGTAAAACGAGTACTTTCTAACCTTTTTGCAGGTATGCGTAATTAAGCAACATAAGAAAAAAATATTCCTACTATAAGAGAATACAATCATTTCGTTTTACCTACTACTGTAATCGTAACTACTAACTACTCAATTTCACCCCGAGTTCACTTTATAAAAGTTATTTAAATAAACTAAAATAGCGTAGCACGCGCACGTGTATCTATTTGGGAGGCTTTTACATACTCGTAGCCTCGGTTTTAACGGTGATAGAGAGTTAAATATTTTATCGAGATGATCATCCTAGCATCCAGTTGCATTACCTGATAAAACTTCGGATAAAAGCAAAATTGTTGCATCGTATTGCCTAACTAGCTTTATTTTGTACTATAGAACAATAATAATTATTGTAATAAACTCGTCCAACTATTAAAAGTATCGATGTAACTTGCATCCCTCGAAGGTTCAGAGACGCAGTGACGCCTGGCGTGCCGCCCGGCCGCGGCCGGCAGTGGCGCGTCGGCAGCCAGAAGTGTAGCATGTTTTCCGTCTCGCAAACAAATTGTTTTTGCCTTCACCGCGAAAAATACGATCGATAACACAAATCCGCGTGGTAAATAAAAACGTCAGCCGAATTCGTTAATTCGATTTTGCGTGCGCTTGCAATTTATTGAATCGATTCGTAAGTGTCGATTGAGATAGAGACATCGCGTGACACCGGCGTCAACAATGTAGCCATAGTGACACAAACTGTTGACGAAATTGACAGAAGTTAAGTGAATTGTACAAAATAAGTTACGATAATTCGCGATGTTTATTAACTTTATTAATAATGTTGAAAGTTGAACGTTTATTGTTATTCAAGAATATCATCGAGAATCTATTTTAGTAATATTATATTTTTAGAAAACAGTAAAAATGGGGAATGGAATGAATAAGGTAAGTTTCTTGATGTAATTTTTTTGGCAAATTCTGCGGATGCGAGCGCATCAAGTTACGTAACGTTAACGTGGCCTCTACGAATGCTACGATATGTAGTAGCTCGTAGCATCGGTGCCGTAGCCCGCAGATCAAAATTTTCGGCTACACTATAATTTTTATTGTAACACTATGGATATATTTTTATCCATGTAGCTGTGATTGTTATTAAAAAATTGTATATTATGTAAAAATCCCTAGTAGCTCAAATAAATAAAATAATTATTCTATACTAAATAAGCAACAATGTTATGCTGTACATAATAATATGCACTACGATATAGTATCAGAGATTCTTGTGAAATATTTGTTTCTCGCAACCAGTACAAGCAACGGTATAAGAGGTGCAGTGGTTACATACAATTTACTCTGTGAAGGGACTAAAACTCGGTCGCAGGTTCGAATGTACTCTCCGATCGTTTCCTTAAAATACCGATTACTTGAAATATAGAAGGAAAATTTTGAAAAAATATTTTAATGAAACAACTCACTGAAACCCGTGAAATCTGGATTTAAGTTTCTTAAAAAGATCATGGAAACTCCTTAATATTCCAGATATAAGATATAAGTATCTTTTGTCCTTCCTCAGACAGTAAGTTTAGCATTATTTACAAATATTGTAGTAGTACTTGTAGTAGCAAGTAGTATTAATATAATTATATCTAATTTATGTTAAATCTACATCTACACTATCTACACTACTATTATAAAGAGGAAAGATTTGTATTTTTGTATGTTTGTCACACTAATATTATAAATCCGAATGTTTGTATGTGTGTGTGTATGTTTTTTACTCTTTCACGCAAAAACTACTGGACCGATTTGGCTGAAATTTAAAATGGAGATAGATTATAACTTGGATTAAAACATAGGCTACTTTTTATCCCGGAAAATCAAAGAATTCCCGCGGGATTTTAAAAACTAAATTCACGCGGACGAAGTCGCGGGCATCAGCTATCACACTAATATTATAAATCCGAATGTTTGTATGTGTGTGTGTGTGTATGTTTGTTACTCTTTCACGCAAAAACTACTGGACCGATTTGGCTGAAATTTAAAATGGAGATAGATTATAACTTGGATTAAAACATAGGCTACTTTTTATCCCGGAAAATCAAAGAGTTCCCGCGGGATTTTAAAAACTAAATTCACGCGGACGAAGTCGCGGGCATCAGCTAGTAAGGAATAAACTCAAAAACTACTGTGCCGAGTTCAAAAATTCTTTCACGATTGGAAAGCTACATTCACCCTGAGTAACAAAGGCTATATTTATTTAAAAAATATTTTGTTCTAGTATATATTTCATTATTTTGTTAGTTATATGCATCATTTTAGTTTTCATTTAAGAACTAATTTAATATTTAATTTATTTTTCATTTGTTTGAAATGTTATTGCAATAAAGTGTTTAATTAAAAAAAAATCTTATGTCCACTCATGCGAAGTCGGGACGGGCCGCTATATATAATATACATATTTTACTAATATCTTTTTTATTTACATTAAACACAAAGTCACGCATTAAATATAATTAGGTTAACGAAGGGCAAGTAGATAGGTGCAGTAACTGTAAAGTTATAATGTTAAAACTAGTTTCATGCATTGTTCCAAAGTGTCACGAATTTTATTACAATCTATTATTCCAAGTAAAGTAATCTGAATGTCGTTAACGAAACCAAAAGCTAATTAACGTAAAAATGTACTAATTTCCTTTTAAGCCGGTAAGTAATTTTCTTTTTCCCAAAGCTAGGTTGGGTTAGTAGGTTATCATACTGAAATCGTCCATATAAATTCGTGCTCCACATTAGTAGATTTCTCAATAATTAGGAAACATAGCTTTTTGTATAGTTCTGTAATAAAAAGTTTTTTTAAAATAACCCTTTTTATTGAGGGAATTTTGAAAAAAAAAAATTCACTTGAAGTGAAAGTAGAAATCTTCATACTTAAATAAATAAAATAAAATATTTTATTTATTTAAGTATGAAGATAATAAATGCGACGGGTTAGAAGCATCATAATTAAACTGCAGTTCGATAGGTCCTGGGTTCAAATATTATAAATGTGAAAGTTTGGATGTAAGCTTATTACTCAATAACGCCGCAACGACTGAATTGATTTGGCTGAAATGTACACATAGATAGATTATAATCTGGAATAACGCATAGGCTACTTTTTACCCGGAAAATAAGAGAATCCAATCCACGCGAACGAAGTTGCGGACATCAACTAGTGCTATCTAAGTTTATCGAGTTTTAACTCGAAAGTAAAGCCGTATGTCCTGCGCTTTCGGATTTCCGTCCAAGTAGGTTCTACAAGAGTGGGCAATAGAGAATGCGTCGATTCTGTAAAAGCTGCATCTTTCATTGTTTCAGTCTTTTGGCTGATTTTATCGCATTCTCTCTGCATCAATGCATTTTAGTCGATAGCAATTGAGTATCAGTCAGTCAGGGGCGATTGCAATCGTTACATTGTAGCAATCGTTTTTAGAGAATCTCACTACGGGTTCTTACATTGAAGCTTGATTCGTGTAGTCTTTATTGAAGTGTTAACTACTAATCTGAAGCTAATCTGGTTATTCCACAGACCGGCATGAAAGCACTTGCCGTGATTCATAATATAATTAATAATGCATATGCTGTGTGCATAATACACCGACATCAAAAATTTTCATAAACATTTTGCGTCATATTATTTTTATTCAATGAGTTTGTGTAGTTACTTTTTGTTTTCATTTCTGTTTTGATCTGGGAACCAACCCCAGTACTATCCCAAGAAAACTCCTACCAATATGTGAATAATGGAAGGAGTTCAAGACCTTTAACAATGAGGACTACAAGACAGATTAATCGGAATTGATAGGTAGTTGCGAAAAATAGGGTAAAGTACGACTTTGTAGGTGGTGACTTTGCTAATGTACTAAAGTAGGTATGCTATTTTTCCATGAAACAAATTTTTTGCCGACGTCATTTTGCATCGTCATGTTTGGTGTTTACCTTATTGATATTATCACATAGGCTCGGTTCACATTATTCGAGTTGATTAAATGGAGCTAGTAGAAGTGGATTATTCTAGCTCTGAACTGGACTGTGCCTGTGACTGGTTAGTGGCCTAGATCATTCACTGAATACAAGTATTCTATCTTCTTCATAACATTCCCCCTCATTACTGAAGGTCAACAGTCAGTGTACAATGTACTCTCCTAAAAACGTTTTTCGTAAAACAGTAATTGATATAATCGCTGGACTGGAATGCAATTGGAAAAATGTGAATTGGCTATTATGGATAAAGCAACTAACGTAGATTATATCAAAGAAGTATACGAAAAGCCATCAAATATTCACGTTTGTTAGCGGGGAAAATTCATAAAGGAAGTTTCTAAGTATACGGGGCATTCCATGAATAATAGTGAAAGGCAGTGTGCCAATAAAACGGGGTTAGTTTTCGCCTGACAAAGGTTTCTTTCTTTGCAATAATAAATAACTATTGTTACAGAGTTCATGCCTGATGTTTATCGGGATAAAGTCTAACAAAGATCTTGATAAATTCTATACATAGTGATCTTAAATTATTATTGTTATTAAAATATGCTGATCTATTTTCTATATATCACTTTTCATAGAGTAGGTACGGAATTACCTCAGGCCTCTTCGTCTCTGTTTTATTCTGAAACTATTCAAATTATAAGTATTTAGTACAGTTATTACGTAGCTTAGGTATCTTTGTTATATAAACTTTGTAGTGAAACAAACAAGTCACCCGCAAATAGGGTTGCCAAAATGTATAAGAGACGTTATTCTGAAGTTGATTAATTCAACCATACATTTTTTATATTTTAAATACAACCTATCATATTAATGTTACTATGCTGGATTGTGAATGGATGGATGGATGTTCGTTACTCATTCGCACCGCAACGACTGTATCGATATGGCTCTTTGGCACAGAGATAGATTAATCATTATTTGTTATAGTCTGGTATGCTTCTTTTTAATAATCCACAAAATAAGTATAACAATTAAAAAACCTCAATCCACGCGAAGTCGCGGGCATCAATTAGTCAACTTTGTGAGGATGGATGTATGGTATATGGATGGATGTTTGTTCCTCCTTCACGCCCCAATGAACTGATTTGGCTGAAAGGAAAGCAGATAGCTCTTTCCCAGGATTAACACAGCCTACATTTTAACCTGGAAAATGAAAGAATTCCCGCGGGAATTAAAAAACCGATGAAGTCGCGGGAATCATCTAGTCTAGTAGGTAATATTTCTAATGCTTCTCGCGTAACTTATCAATAATTTTAGAAAAGCTTCGTTAGTCCACACAATTTGTAAGTTTATGTTTTGTACTTTATTTTTTAACAGCAAAATACTTCAAGCAAAGAGCGAATATAATAATTATGTTTGAAACATTATGGTGGCAACCTTAACTGCAGGCTATGGCACAACTTTGTTAGAATTTATGGTTTTGTTCGAAGTAGGTAAGATTTTTTTATCACACTTTCTTACAATTTGTTAGGTACGTAAGAGATAATATCATATTTTGTTGGGTAGGTACCTATATTAAGTACATATCCTACCTTTTTATTACGTCTTGGTTTACCTGATTTCATCTTTACATAATAAGAAACGGTGGTAAAAGGAAACTTGGTAGACCTCCCACTAAGTGGAACCACGACATCAGACAAGTTATAGAGAACCGCTGGATAGAGGCGATGTAAGACCGAGGCCTTTGGAAGTCCACGCAAGAGACCTATGTCCAGCTGTGGACATCTATCGGTTGATAATGAAGAAGAAGAAGAATTATAAGAAATATAGTATGAACAGTAAAACCGGTAAAAAGTGGGCGGTTAATGAGCCAAAGTCTTGGCAAAAGTAGATGTATGTAAGTAGGTGGGTATTTAGTAGGTATGGTATAGTCGGTATGTGGTGAGATTGGGTGTGCCGCGACTATACTACGAATAGATTGAAGGGCCTCGCAGTAGGACAAATTCCGTGAAAGAACTTCACCCTGAAAGCCAAACTATAAACTATGTTTTATAGGCTATTTAAAATAACATACGACTCATAACATTGCCAATAACTTTAAAAGCAAAAGTGGTATAACCAATCGATACTGCGGTAAACAGGTGCCTTATTTCCAAACTTTTATCGGGAAAAGATAGTAAAAGTTTGAAGTAGGGTATTCAATTTACATATCGGGTAATAATTTACTAATAGCGTAGGTATAGGGTACAGGAACATTTTCGTAACTCCTACATACGGTTCAGGTGTTGGTTATATACTCAAAGGGTTCAGGTACATTAACTAATTACCTTGTTCAAATGAACTTGAAAAAAATTACCAACTTTTTGCAGTTTAACAACGCCATACATAGATTAAGGAAGTAATGACATAGCAGAAAGCAACAGAAACGTTAATACAGCGACGTTTTTGTGCTACGCCATTATTTTAAGCACTGTTCTTATTACGTTATGTTGTATGTCAACTTTCATTTAAAACTATATGTACCATAGGGACATGTACGCACCACGCACACGCTCCCACACACCATATCTATCTCAGACGTTAACATTAAATAGACTTGTAATGTGAACTGCAACTTATCAGCACTGCTAACTAGTATAAAATATAGGAGATAGGTACTCCTATATTCCATACTAGTTCTGGAAAAACTAAGACAATACACAATGACAGGCATTACTATAACAACTAACATAAAAAATGTTACAAAATTTATTCGCACAAACAAAAAGCTAGCTTTAAACGTTCAGAACCATTCAAAGCTTTTCACAGGAGACTACTCAAACACGTTCTCGGTCTTCAATCACTAGGATTAGTATAAGATTTAATTCGATTAATCCTTCGATCACAGAAGAATTTTTCTGTGATCGAAGGATTAATCGTATTCTTATTCGAAGACATTAGCGTTAAAGTAAAATGAACCTTAAATATACTTAGTTAAAGTCACAAATTCAGAACTTTCAATTTAATTTTCGATTGTTGACGAAAGCTTTCCTTTCCGGATTTATCTCGAGCACATAAAGTTACGTATGATCTCAAACATAGATTAGGTAAGTAGAGTTGCTAGTCCGCACGGCACGAGACATAATTAATGGTTGCTAAATGAAGACGAGCATAGTTTATACTTCTGCGGGGTCATCGTTCTAATCTGTTTTCGCATCCTGTAAGTGTAAAGACTTCAAATAAATAAATAAATAAATAAAAAAAAAAATTTCAGGCAAATCGGTTCAGTCGTGATTGAGTAACAAATATCCATCCATCCATCCATACATCCGATCCAAACTTTCGCATTTATGGTATTAAAGTACGATATTTATTTTTGCAGCTCAAGAAAGGAATTGTCCCTTTGAATGAATTAATTAGAATTAGGTAGGTACAAAGATCTTCCTGAAATGTGATCGCAATTCACGGGGCTTAATTTGTTAGATATCTTTTTATCCTTACAAAGAATTAAAGGTACAATAGTTCAACGACTTGAGACTTGAGAGGTCGCAGGTCGTGGACGCTTGTCGACCCTTGCTCATTTATATATTTTTGTACCATCGACATAGATACATAGACACGAACATCAGAAAACAAAACTTGTATGTTCTTTCATTTCACGACGGCTCGTGGCTCATGGTTGTGTGTGTCGTATCTGTATAAGTGTGAGCGAGGGCTTGCTCGCGCCCTGATTTTCCACCTATGACAGGCACGCACACTTACGCAATATGCATGTACACGATGTAACCACAAGTAAAGCGCCCGTAACCTCGTGAGATAAACGTACTCTACATCACGCTACGATGTCGTTATCTAATTATTCACTAAATTCAACTATACTATTTTGTTACTCCTACTTGAATATAGGTATTGTTGGCTTTTCAATTCAAAATTAGGTGCTTAAAAAGCTTTATCGCGCCGATAGCCATACGTCGCCAACGCCACACAAAAAACTAATGCACGGTCGACTGTGCATGCCAGTTGAACAAGATGAGTGTTCTGAACGCCATATCTAGTACGTAGTACATTTATATCGATGTTTTGCACCCATTATCCTGCCTTACAACTTTTAAGGGGATTATTTTAGGTACCTAACTAGCCATTGCTCGTAGTCTTTGTAAAGAAATATCCCAAAATAATGGTCCTAATTGTGGAGCCACTCACGAATAATGCCGAACTTTGCTCTTTATTATTAATGTAACGTAAAGTTTGCATGATTTATTTCACATATTTTTAATATTTTTTGTATGTACATACTTACATTTAGATTGTATGATTGGTAGGTACGAGTTAGTGCCCGAGACTTCGTCCGCAGAAGAATTTTTATATTCCGCGAAAATTCTTTATTTTTCTGTGATTAAACTTTTCTTTAACTTTGCTCATGTACTTATAAGCTATAACTTTGTGAAGTGTCATAAAAATCTGTCCAGTAGTTTTTGCGTGAAAGGGTAACAAACATCCATCTATCCATTCTCACAAATATTACTAGGACGCATGAGTGCTAACGGAACGTAGTCATAGCGTTAAGGGCCCGTGGTCCTATCGCGTACTTTTTTTATTATGAGATAGGCTTGCGCTTGACGTCAATCAATGATGGAAAGGATAAGGTCAAGGTTGGAGCGCGCTTGCCTAGAAAATGTCTATTCACTCTTGTCTTGAAGGTAGGTACTCAGATTATACGTGGCCGGACACAGACGCTGGAAGTGCGTTCCATACCTGAGCCGTTCGTTTCAGAAACTTTGAACTGAAGCGTTTCGTACTTACTATTAAGTTGGGACCACATATAAGACCGCAGCACTCACCAATGCACCAAAGAAGTGGTAGTTAAACTTCTAAATCTGAATGATTGATAATAATTGTTAATTTTCGAAGTTGTGTCAAAAAACTTGAACTCGAACTTGATATCTACCTATCTAATGCGGGGGCGTTGAGTTGATCTTACATAAATTGAAAGAACTTTTGAATTTCGATGCGCCAGTTAAATATTAACTGCTAAAAGTTACCCGTAGAACCGGAAACCCACGGTCTACTGCATTGCAGCTTTAAATAGCAGCACGAGACCCGTGGAAGCGTTTTACGTAACAACAGCCTCAATTTTCGTTAAATATAAGGTTTATTGAACATAATTAACGTACAGGTAAAGGTGATTTTCAGCAAGCGACATGTCTAATCAATACATTAAAATTAATCCTGATCCATAAGGGCGATCGTGCGTCGCTTAGCTCTAGGTGGCCGATGACCCGTTGACCCGTCAACGGTCATCGACCGGAATTAGTTTTTTTTTTAATAAAGAATAGGGTTGCCAGATTTTTTTTCAAGGGACAAATGGATAAATGGGCAAAAAATATGGGATTTCAGTTTTTTACCCGGGACAAATAAAAAACAAAATTATTTAGTTTATTGATATTTTTCCGAGGATCGAGCCAGGTTTGACATATTTTTATTCGTTTTAGCATATTTGTAAAAATCAATAGAATTTTAATCGTAATTAAAAACGGTCGTCAACTCGCTTTTTTACAAACGCTGCGTGTGTGAATACTTGGATCGATTTCATAACGAAAAACGAAGTACAGTTCAAATACGGGACAGAGTCAGTCCCACCGAGACATTTTAAACTATGCCTAAAATACGGGACGTTTGGCAACGCTAATAAAGAATACCAGCCAAGCTGAAGTTACTAACATCCTCCTATCCCCTCCAAATAAACGGAAAGCTTGTGCTAGGAGTAGGTACGACAATAGTGCAACAAACGAACGGGTTGGAACCTGCGACCTTTAAGTTTTCAGTCCGCACCTTAACCGTTTGGCTATTAAGGCAAATTTTCCCGTAGACTCACTGCGTTAGGGTAGGTATATTAAATGTACCTAAAAATACGCGTCGAATTGAGAACCTCCTCTTTTTTTGAAGGCGGTTAAAAATACGACGACACCGCATCGATAAATTAATACAACGTAGGTACAAGTACAATTTGCGGTTTGAATTGAAGTTTGAAAAGAGCCGTAACTTTAGCGTAATTAGTTCGCTATTTGCTTGCGATTTAGAGTAGTTACATATTAATTAGAATCAGTATAGCGCACCCAGACATGGCGTCACGATTTCAAGTTACAATAAATTATGCCTAGCTCCCCACGTTGCGCCTAACTACTTATAAGTGCTACAGCCGTCTAGTTCATTTGCTAAGTGCGCAATTTTATAGTCTGATTTCGTTCTTTATTACATTTTAATTCTATTTTTTACTTAGTAGATACTTATGCTAAAAGCATACCTATAGTCTATACCTATTCCGGGACTCGGGTGAAAATCCGATGAAAAGAACTAAATTACGATTTTCTAGATTTCAGGGCAAAGTAAAATACAACTAGTTCGATTCAGAATCTAGGAGTTTTAAACTTTAAACGCAGCGATTTTACAATGAAAATAAGAAACAAAGTTTTTCCTATGTACTATTATTACCTATTTTTAACCGACTTCCAAAAAGAAGGAGGTTCTCAATTCGTCGGAATCTTTTTTTTTTTAATTTTTATGTATGTTCCCCGATTACTCGAAGACGCCTGGACCGATTTGGAAATTTCTTATTTTGTGTAAAAGGGTATACTTCCCAGGTGATACCATTGTTATCAGGTCAGTTTCTGAAGAAGGGATCCTGGAGAAATCGGGGAAACTATTCAAATTTTATTGGAATAATTGATATACTTTGTGGCGTTTGAAGTTAGTTTTGTAAAGATATTTTTTAGGTTTATGCTATCTCGATTGAATAGCATTGTGATCATTTCCTTTACAATTCTTTTAACAAACATCAGGCCCTACTTTCAAAAAAATATCAGTGTGTCGTATGCTTTCACGTACTGTGAATGATTTTAAATAAACGTAATATTGTTGTTTGCGCTTGCAGCTGCTTCGAAGGTTATATTAGATTTCATAAACGCCGAGAGTTTCGGTTATTATGTTGACAAAGTGGAAAACATGTACGGATCTCATTATCATATAGAGTACTATCTAAAATCTAAATATCGTTATGTAAAGACCGCAGTTATCACTCATATATGAATATTACCTTAAATATTTGAAGTGCATAAAGGTCAATCATGGATATTTATAGTTATATCCAACACCTATCTATAATGAACAATGCTCATCTGTGAATACCTGTGAATACCCCTGATTCACTAAAATAAAACTCACTTCTTCACTTGTCAATTATGTCAAATAATAAGTGTTAATTTGACATACTTAATTGAAATCACAGAATAAGATGAAGAATGGATGGGTACGCTTCTATTTTTAACGGACGAAAAAAAAGAAGTTTCTCAAATATTCGTCACGTAGTATAGGTATATTTTTAATGACCACGCATAACTTTTGAAGAATATTACTGAGTAAGGTCAGTATGAGAAGGCTTAAAAAGTCACCACCACGCTGGCGGAGTGCAAAATGGCAGATTTCATACGACTTTAGAATATTATAGAGAACTCTCAGGTATGCAAGTATCCTTACGATGTTTTCCTTTACAAGTAATATTTCATTACTTAATATTTATGTAGATAATTCCGAAAAGTCGAAAAGTTAGGCCCGAACCCAAGTTCGGTTCGGAACAAAGCTTTTGCTACTGTAAGAAATCTACTTGCTTACACATAATTTTTAATTTAGATATGCCATTATAATTTCGGTATAAAGTGAAATCCACCGGGAGCAAATGTTGTCTAGTATATTACATAAATTAGTATGAATTTTTCCCCAGGGCTCTCTCTCATAATAATGAAAATTGTATATAAATTGATGCAATCGGAACGTATATACGTTCCATCTATATCAAAGATACAATTTTTAAATACAAATAAATAAAAGCTTATTTTATAATGTAAGCTTTTATTTTATTCGCTAAATCTTTGATTATGTAGAATCAAAAGGTTGTAGGAGTACAACTTTTTGATTTTTTGGATGGGTTTTAAGCCTAGAAAATTAAAAAGTTCCCACGAACTTTTTAAAAACCTAAAAAATAGGTCGCGAGCATCAAATATTAATAGATAACATGATTATAATATTATAGGTCACTTGGCTACTAGATCAAGAGGGAAACAGGCATTGGGGGGTTGAAAGCCGTACCTTTGGGAAATAATCTTTTTCGAATTTTAATTCGAATTGTGATGGAAAGTTTTTACCACCCTGTTGACGATGCTTCTTAATGATCTCAGACGAAATCTCTGCGCCTTGTCTAATTCTGCGCTCGTTCACCGTTATTTAAACTTTAGATTGGTTCCTTCTTGTGATCACATTGAAATAAACTGATCCCAACTTCTCTAATTTCCAATTAGATTGTCGAATGTCAATAAATACAAAAATATTTCTAATAAAAGTAGATATTTTACGGAAAATGAAATCTGTCTCCATGGTAAAGGACTAATCACACAACGCGATGTTGTCTTAACTTTATATTAAACCTGTAAACGCGAGAACGATTTGAAATAAAAATATTTTCCTGTTCGAATATTTGCTGCGACGCGCGTGGCGGCCTTTCTTAAGAGCGACTAGACAATTGCGCATAAGTATTAAGACGAGGTTCTGGACGAATTTTAGGTATTTGAGGGGGTGCGGCAGAGGAAAGCGCGCGGTATTAGTCCCGCCAACCGCGGGGGGCCCCCGGACGAATTTAGGGCGAGCGCGGAATATTAGCTTTGATAGCGACAAGGTGGCGGCAAGAAATGACTCAGTCCGGCTGACAAAACTATATTAGGTCTGTACTGTAACTTATTTTCGTCAATCATATTGTAACGTATATGGCTCGGTTGGTATGGCTACAGTTTAATTTCAGAGACAGAGTACAGGTTCGATTCCTAGCCAGTAATGTAACAATGTTTTTTTAATTTCCTTATTCATTTTTAGCTTTTTTTTTTACCAAAGTATGTATTTCAATATTACTTACATTTTCTTAAGTACATAATTTGAATAAATAGTGTTTTAAGTTAGGTGTTGTATTTTTTAATTTATTACCTAATTTTTTAATCTATATTCTATATATTGATATATTGATAAATTACTAGTTGATGCCCGTGGCTTCGTTCGCGTGGATTAGTTTTTAAAATGAATCCCTATTTCCCTTGTCGAAACATCACGCTTGAACGGCTGGACCGATTTTGATGGGACTTTCACTGGCAGATAGCTGATGGTAGGAGTAATATGGGCTACTTTTTTAACCGATTTTCAAAAAAGGTCTCGGGAAGTCTCGGGTTCGATTCCCGGCGGGGGCAATTTAGGAATTTTTAATTTCTAAATTGTCTCTGGTCAGGTCTAGTGGGAGGCTTTGGCCGTGGCTAGTTACCACCCTGCCGTCAAAGACGTGCCGCCAAGCGATTTAGCGTTCCGGCACGATGGCGTGTAGAAACCGACTAGGGTTATGGGTTGAATTTACACTGCTATACCCCTTCCAAGTTAGCCCGCTACCATCTTAGACTGCATCGTCACTTACCATCAGGTGAGATCGCAGTCAAGGGCTATCTTGTTATCGAATAAAAAATAAATAAAATGTTCTAATAAATATTTTATGATTCTAACTTAGAATCCTTCTCTCGCTCGGGATTCAAACTAGGCACTCGCAACAAAAAAACTTTGCTATCTTGTTGAACAAATAACTATTTCGGGCAAACTATCAATTTTAGAGAAAATTTTTATTTCGTCCCATAGTGCCGCCGCCGCACTATGGGACGAAATAATATAAACCGTCTCATAAATGGTTGGGACGAATGTTATGATTCCAAAGATTTTTCCATGGATTAATATCCTCAGATAATAGGACCTTTATGAATAATGTTGAAAAATAAAAATATTTTAGTTCTAGGTATATAAAATTACTAGTAGGGCGCGTGGGTGCGCGGCTCGCTAAAGCGAACCGCGTGTTTTCTGTTCCCCAAGTAGATCTTCGGATCTTGATCATCTTTTTCCAAAACCACTATTTCATCTTGTACATTCTCTAAGATAGACATCGACGAAATTTGTATGGCCAACATCTTGAATCCGCCATTTTGGTAGTTTTTTTCAGCTCATTGCCAATTAGATAAGGTTTCGAGTGATTTTTATTTGGGCACCCTCAACCTATCTTCAATACCCTGACCGTGCTCCTCACCCGTCTGCGAAATCCTCAATCATCAACTCCCTCCATATTTTTCATACAAATGAATTTTTATCTTCTATGCGAAACCATCAGTTTGGAAAAGAAACCTTATCTTAGACTTGCATATATTTTGTATGAAAAAAATAAATTCCGCCATTTTGAATTTTTTTCTATTCATTAAGTAGACTTTCGAGTACTGATCATCTTTTTCTAAAAAATCACTCTTCCACTTTTTATACTCTCCAAGATAGGCACCGACGAAATTTATATGACCGCCATCTTGAATCCGCCATTTTGGATTTTTTTCAGCTCCTTGCCAATTGGATGAGGTTTCGAGTGACTTTTGTTCGAGAACCCTCCACCTATCTTCGAACCCCTGGCCGTGCTCCTCACCCGTCTCAGAAATCCTCAACCATCAGCTCTCTCCGTATTTTTTCTCCAAATGAATTTTTGTCCTCTCTACGAAACCATCAGAAATTTTGAAAAAGAGCCACATAAAGTCTTGCATATATTTTGTATGGAAAAAAATAAATTCCGCCATCTTGAATTTTTTTTCTATTCATCAAATAGACCTTTGGGTCCTGATCATCTTTTTCCAAGCAACCACTCTTCCACCATTTATAGTCTCCGAGATAGACACCGACGAAGTTTGTATGGCCGCCATCTTGAATCCACCATTTTGGAGTTTTTTTTCGGCTCTTTGCCAATTGGATGAGGTTTCGAGTGACATTTGGTTGAACACCCCCCCACCTATCTTAAATATCCTGGCCGGTGCTCCTCAACCGTCTCCGAAATCCTCTCTCAATATTTTTCCTCCGAATGAATTTTTGTCCTCTACACGAAACCATGAGTGAAAAAATTTTTTTATTATGTAAATAAGATCATTCTTATTATTTAACCCAGTAATGCCCAGCGTGTCCATATGGACACGTTTATAGTAGTAAAATTATTTGCCGATTATGACAACATTTTGTTTATATAAAAGAAAGAGTTAATGACATTCGGGTAGCCTAAAGTATAACCTGTTATAATATGTAAAAATTGGGGCAAAAAGTGGGAGTGATCTTAAAGAAAATTGAGTTTGTTTTTTCACAAGTTGTGAATTTGCAAAAAAAGTGGATTCGAGAAGAGAAAGAGTAAAATTGATCCATATTTATGTATTCTGGAAGGAATTTTTGTATTGTAAACTATTTAGTCATTATTTACCTATGTTTTTATAGAGTGAAGCAATGGATAAATCTTTATTTTGATTACTTTTTATCGCGATGAAGTTAGCGTGTCCATATGGACACGCTGGGCACTTGCAATAGCTTTTTACACATAAATTACATCTGACCAAATTATTTGATATCAATCAGTTAAGAGGCAACTGGACACTTAATAAAGTCTAAGATATTTTGTATGTTGATCAAGAAGGTCATGAAAGTCGTTCATCACCTGAATATAGAAGCTAAGACGTAGATTCGTGGGGAACTGGAGCTATTTCCATACTAAAAATCTTATTTTCTACAACCTGGAAATGCAATCCAAAATTTTACAATGAACAAAATAAATAAAGCACTAAAATAATCAGCACTGGTCACTTATGACATGGATGCTGGATATTCATTGTGCCTGGGAAATAAAAGAAATATCTGGAGTGGTAAAATTCCAGCTTGATTTCCACTTGGAAATTATTCTGTCTTATTTCAATAAGTCCAAGATACCCCACAAAGAGATTCAGGAAGACAGAGGTACTGCCTCTTCACTACCGATGCATGGAGATTTGACTGAGTTCATAACTTTACTGAAAAGTCGGAAAAATGAGAAACAATTCTTGGCTTCTTACGGAAAAGCCAAACATTCAGCTGGTAAAACAGGACTTATGAAGTGTAGTTTGAGATTAAGTATTGCATGCTTCGAAGCATAGCATACAAAGAAGTATTACAATGTCATTATGCCTAATTCTTGTCTAAAATCAAGTTTAGTACTCATTAGATTTTCACCTAGTAGTTGTATTTTCTGATACTGTAACTGCCCAGCGTGTCCATATGGATACGCTTTATTTTTCATACTTCAAATATGTTTTTAAAATATTTTATTGTTTTTATCATTTTCGGATCCCCTTCCAAGTAGTTTTAGAGAAAAAAAAACAATGAAAGTGAAAAAAAAATAATTCGGGCATTCCTGGGTTAACTAGTACTTATTTTTAATGAAATAACTAAAATGACAATAATTATTTATTAATAATGAAATAATTTTAAGTATTATAATTAAATTTTTAGTACTTATGGAAAATTAAATAATTTGATTTTTGACATGCTCTCACGAAATAAATATTATCTTTAAAATACTGGCGTTTCATTTTTCTAGTAGCTTATACATTCAATAATACGTGTACAAATTTTCAAATCAAAATGTCAAGAAACAAAAAAGTTATTGATTTTCGAGACGGTTTATATGATTTCGTCCCATAGTGCGCCGTCGCCGCACCGCTGCCCGCAAGATTCGGAGCAGAGGCCTTACTCACTCTTGCAATGTTGATGGTTCCTCAGAATTGAGCTTCAAACGTTTTTTCCGACTGAAAATTAAATATAACTTATTATAATTAATTTTGAAAAAAAAAAAAAAAAAATACTATTGTCCTAAAAAAATGCGCTTAGAAAATGCAAAACAAACACGGTAGAAGAACCGAACCCGTAACTTCTAGCTATCAACTCTCTCCTACACTGACTATTACACCACTGGGGTATTACACCATTATTATTAGATACTTACCTTCTTCTTCGTCAACCCATAGACGTCTACTGCTGAACAAAGGTCTCTTACGTGGACTTCCACAGACCTCGTTCTTGCGCCGCCTGAATCCAGCGGCTCCATGCGACTCGTTTGATGTCGTCGGTCCACCTAGTGGGGGATCTGCCAACATTGAGCTTCCCTGTGTGAGGTCGCTAGTCCAGCACCTTGGAACCCCAACGACCTTCAGCTCTTCGAACTATGTGCCCCGCCCATTTCCACTTTAGTTTCGCGACTCGCAGAGCTATGTCGGTAACTTGGTTCTCCTACGGATCTCCTCATTTCTGATTTGATCTCGCAGGTAATTTGAAAAAACGTAATAATTGTGAAGAAATTACGTAAGTTACCAAGTAATTGAAAATTGATGATGAAATTGATATTTCATGATCCCTTACATAATGCAAAACCTTTACAAAATATTGAGAAAATTAAAAATAGGTAGAGACGTACTTTACAATTTCCATCATCTGCTTTTGATATTTTTTATATAGTGAATTCTTGGATTTTGCTTTTCTTTAGGACCCATTTTCAAAATTAGCCTCTACTACCTAGTACTTATTTATTTAAAACTTCATTTTATGGATTATTTATTTACAATTGACTATAAACAAACTTATAACTAGGTAAACTCTATTTAACTTCACTAAAATATAACTTCACAAAATAGTCTTCAACATAAAACAAAAACAATTTTACTTACTATAATTAATTTTGAAAAAAAAAAAACACTTGTCCTAAAAAAAAACATAAAACCTTTTTTTAGAAAATGCAAAATGAACGTAGTTGAGATTCGAACCCGCAATTTCTAATTATCAAATCGCGACCAAACTAACTGAGCCAAATTTCTATTAGAAAGAATGACGAAAATAAGGTACATTATAGTAAAGTTTGATTAGCCGATTTACGTCACATTTACGTACTGTACGATAAAATTAAAAATAGGTAGGTAGACACTTATAACTATCACCATCTGCTTTTGTTGTTTTTATTTTGTTCATTTTCTTTTTCGGACCCATTTTCAAAATTTTTACTACTTAGTACTTATTTATTTACAACTATATTATGGTTTATTTATTAACAATATATTGTATACAAACTTATAACTAGGTACACTCTATTTGACTTCACTAAAATATACAAAATACTCTTCAACATAAAGCAAAAACAATTTTCAATTATTATATTTCGCGATGTTATTTGATAGCCGAGCGAGAGCAGCGCAGCGCAGGTCCAGCTAGCAGCACGCCTCAGCGATCACTGTCTAATTGAGTACGAGTGACAAAGAAGCCGCTACTGGAAATAAAACGGCCAAGACACAAATTGTGATAAAAAAAGATTAAATTATAATAGTCGCTGTAAAAAAAATCTAAAACTGCCATTTTTTGTAGTAAAATATGACAAATAAATTGTACTTAAATTTTACAAAAATTAATGTATGGTAACTGAGAAAAATGGGAATTCATGTATTTGCAGAGGCAACTTTGCAATTTTTTTCTATTGAAAAAAGTTTACGTCATTGTGTTTTGGAAACAGGCATCAGGCCAGAAATATGATCAATTGTAACTCCCTTTTTTTTCATAGTATTATGACCAATAGATTTTGAATAAAACGATCTTCTTTCGGCTCTATTTAGCTGATCAGAGAACCTTAAGTATGGTAAACAAAAACAAATATGTGCGGAAACGCAGGTGCACTCTCTTTTCCAGCAACATCCCATTGGACGGCAATCCAGAACGACCGAAACTACCAATTTCCCAACTCCGACTCCGGAAAACCCTCAATTACCTTTTGAGCCGACCTCATTGAACCATAACACCATTGAATTAACGCTCAATTTCAAGTAAGCATTCTTATAAGCTTGCTCTGAATTGGCGACTTAAATTCAATACAATTAAGATTCATTTTACTTTGACCCTAAAGTCGTCGAAAACGAATACTATCAATCGGATTAAACCTTATTCTAACCCTACAGTTTTCCTTAGTCGGTTACAGTTTTTAAACTTTTTCTTGTAAAAGATGGAAACGCGGTTTGCAACGCGTTGTGTCTGTAGACACCTTAAAGATGATGTTGTTTTTTTTTGTGACTTAATTACCGTCGTTAATATAGCTGCCTAGTTAATTAATTGACCTAGTAGTTGCTGTAGGCTGCTGGAGAATTTGTATAGACTGGAAAATAGCTTGACAAATAACTTCTCTAACAATTATAAGGCACTTTATTGTTTGCTCGCTGGCGGCGTACTGTATTGTCTTTCAGTGTTAGGGCTTCCAGAATTTTGATTTGTGCAGGATATTTCTTTTGTTGACCTGTTTGCAATACGGGGCGGGGCCTACCTGGCTCCAGGTGGCAAGAGAAGTTCAAATCATTTTCTTATTGAATGAAGTGTATATTATATATCGCACACCTAGATCAAGAGGGAGACAACTCAAAAGAAGGTCTGCTTCTGACTGACTGACTGACTGACTGACTGATAACGCGTAGTGATCCTGATCGAAAATGTTGCGTAAGCACTACTAGCGAGGGAAATAATTTATAGTGTAACCTGACCACTGGCATCCGCGTAATGTACCTAACTCATTGCGCTATGATGTACAAGACTATCCTTACAACAATTTATCATCCATGTAAATGTACTAGGTACATACATACAAATGTTCGGAATACTCACTTTATTCGCACTGCAGACCGTGCATTAGTTGTTTGCATTCCTTACATTATACTTTATGACGTAATATTCCCGTATCAAGTTTTGAGTTCTGTTGTGCGTTTCTATGTATATCTATTTCGATGGTATAGAATATAGATACATATAAAATCTCCCGTGGACTACCAGTATAGGACCACCTATGTCTATAATACTTGTGGTGAGATCGCATTGCTACAAGATGCGATACGAAATTAGTTATATGTACTTAGAAAGTTTTAATGTAAGCATACATTAAAAAATACATTATGGCTGCAATTTTCGAGAGTCGGAAAAATAAAGGCACTGCCACATCTACCTAATAATATTTACTAGTGGTTCGCCCCGAACTGAGACCTCGCGATATCCCATAATTCCCAAAAGTTTTAATTTATTTTGTTTTGAAACGGTCTAATACATAGCAGTTAAGAACAGCCTTTTAGGTACTTAATTGAACGAGCGAAGCGAAGTTCTCTGAGTCAACTAGGGCGCTTGCCTACTAGACAGAGAAGTGTGTTCGTCTAAATGTCTGTCAGAGCCCTATAACTTCTGAATTACTGAACGTAATTACTTCAAATTTAAATATAATATGTAAACTGATGGCCTTCAGCCGAACATTGTATAAAAAAATATAAAAAGCTTTATTTCAGGGGGGCTCTCATAGAAGCGTATTTGAAGTAAAATCTTGTTTGTTGCTCTACATAGACTTGCGATATATCTTTTTAAAGACGACTTTGAACAGAGTACAAAAATATATTTTTTTTAATTTTTCCCTAAAAATTGACCAAATGGGGGGGTTTCAAAGTGGAGATTTTAATTTGAGCCATATGTCAAGAATTACTGAATATTAGAACGTGAAACTTGGTTGAAAATTCAGTTATATCCTGTACTTGAACAACAAATACTAAAATTAGATAAATGTTATAAAGAAACGAAATTATTTAATTTTAATGCGCCATCTATTAGCATTATTGTGAAGCTAATAGCTTCACTATAATGCTTCACTATAATGCTTCACTATAGATGGCGCTGTGTCAGTAAAACAGTTTTATGTCAACTATTATTTTTTTTATTGCGTCTAATGTTAAAAGTTAATTATTACAATATATAATTAATGGGGAAAACCCAAAACAACAGCTGAAAAATCGAAAAAATCAAAATGAGTAATTTGGTATACTATTACTTTTAACGCAAGTAAAAGCTAGTTTTCGATTTTGCTTTGTATTTGCTAGTCTTCTTGTTCTTGTCCTTTTCCCACGCTATGTGGAGTCGGCACAAGATGTCTTTTTCTTCCACTCGCTTCTTTCATATTTCGTCAACTCATTATCTACTCCTCTTACACGCATATCCTCTTTCACACAATCCATCTATCTCCTTTTTGGTCTTCCTCTACTCTTTTGTCCTTCTACATGCATATTTAACATTCTTCTACTAAGTGGTTTTTTCCCCTCCTCATTACATGCCCATACCACGCGAGCCTGTATTTGCTAGTATGCTCAAAGGCTAGTATGAATCAACTGGATTACAGAATCATATTGACTGAGCCTCGCTCGAAACCCGGATTCGCCATAATTGCGTAATACTTATAATATTTGCTCTACCAAGCAGCAAGCTGCACTTGAAGTTGAAATCTAGTTTATCAGAAAGTAAAACCTCAAGTAAATTTGCTGAGAGTATTAAAGTTATTTCAGTGCAGGTAAGTTTCAGTTGCCGGCAAGTAATTTTTCGTATTTCTGTTCTGTGACGATTTAAAATTCAATACTTTGTCTTTTTTGTTTTTGTGCGCGTTTCATTCAAGTGGCATAAGACTGGAGCAATTAGACGACAATAATAATTAACGTAAAAATTCTTTTTAGAAGACTTCATACGCCACTACAAAATTGTACCTATAAAATTTGAAGAGGTCCCTCGATTTCTCCAGGATCCCATCATCAGATCCTGACCTGATGACAATGGAACCACCTGGGAAGTATAACCTTTCAAACAAAAAAAGAATTATCCAAATCGGTCCAGGCGTCTTCATTTACATTTGAATTTGTATGAGTAGACAAAATTTTCTCGTGGCGCGCATGTTAGCTCTACTTACTGGACAGTGACAAGGGCTACTTTTTATCCCGGAACGGTTCCCGAGAGATTTTATAAACCTATTTCCAGAAGTCGCGGCCTGAACTATTATTAAAATAATAAAACTATATAAGCAAAAAAAAAAAATAAGCATTTGAAAAATAAATCTAGTATGTGTGTCCTAGCCTTATGTGCAGTGACGGTATGAAAGTGGATGTTTTACCATCATTAGTGCGCGCTTGACTCCGCTGCAGCTCTAGGTACCTATTTCCAGAGTACCTCACCACCCTGACAGTAATAGACCCTTCGCTCGTACGGCACTCGTGATTCTTTTGTTAGTTTTTAATCACCACACATTTTTCCCGCTTCAAGAATAACATCGGAGGTAACTAGAAAAAAAAAATATAGTGTAATTTTATACGGTTATTTTTTCACGTTCAGTTTTCATAAATCATTTCAGCTACTAAGAGCCGACTTCACTGATGTAAAAAAATATGCGATTATTAGCAGATTTTGAATACAAAAATTGTCAAAATATCAAAAATTTTAATAATTTTTTAGGGCCAACTTCATCCACGTAAAATAAGTGATATACAAGCGTAAAGATATTTTGGCAGATTTCTGTAATACAATAACTGTCAAAATATCTTTACACTCGTATTAGACTTATTTTTTGCGTTGGTGAAAAAATCGGCCCTAAGTATTATATGTATTATTCTATGTCACTACTTATTACGTACAATCAGATTTCTCTTTTGCCCGCGACATAGTCCGTATGGAATTAGATTTCCCAGAAAAACCTTTGAATTAGCCGGGATCAAAGGAATCCGACCTCCGAATACAAGCTATTTCTGTATGACAAATGTATAAAATGTATTCAGTGATTGAGCCGTTGAAAGATGAAAGATCGACTTATCGTCAGTCTTTTACCATTCCGAACTTTGACGCCGAGGATCGAGGCTTTGACCGTTCCCATTTCTGACTTTTGAGGAAGTTGAGGCTTTGAGCTCACGCACCCATCTCTGCATTTTCGGGTGTCGAGGGATTTAGTCCATACACCCATCTCTGACTTTTCGGAGTTATCGGAGCGTTTTAAACAATTAAATATTACTTGCTTGGTGAAGTAAAAAATTAACAAAAAATGTTAGAGTTATTTTGCTGTAATCCGCCAACAGAAAAAATCTGTATGGTCAAACATGCAGTTATAAGCTAAGCACCGCTTACCTCCCCAACCAAGCAATAAAGCAAAGTTCCCAAGCAAGCAATGCCACCACCACTCACATGCACCACCACACAAGACTTTAATACTACTCTCGACGCACGTTTCGCCCCGACACCGGAGCATCCTCAGGAGATATCGACTTTACAATGCTGTATTGTCTAGTGACGTGTGTCCGGGTTCTTCCTCGTAGGCCCTCACGGGCCTCGGGGTAACTGTTCGGGGCAATGGCCCCTTTCAGTGGTAGCGACGCCGCCTGCAACTACAGGCGGGGCACTGGGTGGGACCGGTTGGTCCGTGATGTCATATCCGGGAGTCTTGTCCGGTGATGTCCTGCTGCCGTGCGATCGAGCCCGCGTAAAGTCGCGGGCGATCAGCGACCTGCAGCAGGGTGGTATGTCCTGGATGGGCTTACGCCCGCCGCTCAGCGAGGTCGAGCCCACCGGTAGTGTACCGGCGAGCGCCCATCAGCCAGCGGCGAGGAAGCAGTCGTGTCCTAGGAGACTAGGTCTCGTGGTAGTCCTCTTGCGTCCGGCGGGCGCCGGTGGTATGGCGCGATGCCACGCAGGTGCTGGGATCGCGCTCCGTCGGCGCGCGCGAACATAGAGGAGCTCAGGCGATGAACGTGGTCGTCCAGGCTCTCCATGCGCAGGTCTCTGGAGATGACCTGGTTCCGTACGAAGCGTGGTGCTCCGGTGATGGTGCGGAGCGTCAGCGACTGCTGCGCTCGCAGTGACTTGCGGCTCGTCTCGCCTGTCAGCGCGAACCACGCGGGAGCCGCGTATGTGAGTCGCGTGCGAACGTACGTCTTGTAGACGGACAGCTTCGTACGGAGAGGCAGATGGGACGCCAGCACAGGCCGGAGGATGTTCCTTGCTGCGCGTGACTGCGCGACCACGTTCTTGACATGGGGTCGCATTGAGAGTTTCGAGTCGATGGTCACTCCGAGGTATTTGGCCTGCGGGGACCACTCGACCGTCTCTCCCATGAGCGACACCGGGGGCGGCCTTAGACGCGCCCGCCCGATGGAAATCGCCTGAGTCTTCGCCACGTTGACCTTGAGTCTCCAGTCCTTCAGCCATGTGGGAAGTGCATCCAGTGCTCGCTGCATCTTCAGCGCTGCATGCGGGGCATTCAGCGAGGTGGTGATGAACGCCGCGTCGTCGGCATACAGCGCTAGCATGGCGCCGTCGGCGACTGGGATGTCGTCCGTGTATCTGCCGTAGCAGACGGGCGACAGGCAGCTTCCCTGGGGCACACCGGCTCGGATGGGGCGCTCCGTGGACAAGACGTCTTCAACCGCCACTTGGAAGCGTCTGTCTTGCAGGAAGCTGGCCACGGTCTTAACTACTCGGCGGGGAGTAGTAGACGTGGACAGCTTGTAGATGAGTCCGGCGTGCCAGACGCGATCGAACGCCTTTTCCATATCGAGGAATACTGCAACTGACTGCTCTCGCTTGTTGTAGGCGGCAGCGAGGTGGTGCAGTACTCTCGCCACTTGCAGAGTGGTGGAGTGTTCGGCGCGGAAGCCGAACTGTTCGTCGCGTGGCTGAAGGTGGGGCGTGATGTGCAGCAGAAGGAGCTTCTCGAAGACTTTCGAGGTGGTCGACAGGAGAGTGATGGGGCGATAGCTCCCAGGCAGCATGATGTTCTTGCCTTGTTTGGGAAGCAGGATGACTCGGCCGAGCTTCCACGATGATGGGAAGTGCCCGGTGCGGAGGATTCCGTTGAAAAGTCGCGTCAGCGTCGCGATTGCTCGCGGGGGTAGGTGACGCAGGGCTTCGTTGGTGACTCGATCGGGGCCGGGCGCTTTGCGCAGTTTAGTTCGTCGAATCATCCTGTGGACTTGTCCAGGGGAGAACACGACGGGGTCTTCTGTCGGCGCTATCGGCGATTCGAAGTAAGTCTTCAGATGTCGCTCGATGGTCTCTACGTGCTGCACATCAGCGGTCGGATTCGGTGTAAACTGCGTCTCCAAGTGGTCCGCAAAGATCTCCGCTCGATCCTCGGCTCGGTAGCGGGGGGTTCCGTCACCGGCCAGTAGGGGTCTAATCGGAGTCGGTTTCTTGGAGAGTAGGCGGCAGAGGCGATGCATGCCGGACCAGTCGTCGCCGGCTCGCTCAATGGCGGAGTGCCAAGATTCGACTGCTACTGTCTCCAGTGCGTCAGAGATCCTGGTAGCCAGAGCGTTCAGCCGCGTCTTCATGGTCGGGCACCGCAGGTTTTGCCATTGCCTTCGCAGCTTCCTCTTCTCGTCTAGCATCGCTAGTAAGTAGGCAGGGAGCTGGGGTAGTCTGCGAGTAGATGCAGCGTCGAGTCTGGACTCTCGAAGCGCGGTGGACATTACAACGCTGAGGTCCGTGGCGAGTCGGTCGACGTCTGCGGGGCTCTCTACTCTAAAGGACGGCGAGTGTTCAGCCATATGATCGGCGAAGACTCGCCAGTCCTGGCGATGCTTCGGAGAAGGCAGCGATGTCATCATCGGGGTTGTCTTCAGCGTCAAGAGGACTGGTTGGTGGTCGGAGATGAGGTGGTCATCCAGGACGTCAAGCGACGGCGCAGCGGACAGGCCGCGGGTGACGGCTATGTCGATGACGTCCGGTGTGTAGGCTGCACAGTACGGATAGTGCGTCGGGGCTTCTGGTCCGAGCACTTCGTAGCCGTGGCGGTCTGCGTCGTCCAGGAGGCGTCTGCCATCCGGACACACGATGTTGGAGTTCCACGCCGTGTGTTTCGCGTTGAAGTCGCCAGCAATAATCGTGGGCAGCGGCGAGTCCAGCAGAGAGCGGACATCAGCCACTGCGAGCCGATTTTGCGGCGGCTTGTAGAAGGCGAACACACGGGTGGGCTGGCGGTCGATGCAGATCTCCACGCCTAAGGCGTACGACGTCTGCAGTTGTGGTACTGGCAGCAGTTGGTGGATGATATTCCGACGGACCAGGACTGCTAATCCCCTATAAGCAGTCCCGATCGGCGAGGTGTGGTCCTCCCGGTAGACAAAGTATCCGGAGATCTTCAACTTGTCTACTGGTCTGAGGTGAGTCTCGCTGATCAGGCCGATGTCCACTTGACACTGGGAGAGCACAGTCTTCAGGAGACGGGCTTTTTGCGAAGAAAGCCCGTCGGCGTTCCAGAAGGTGATGCGGAGCTCAGCCATTGGTACAGAGCTCCGTGATACAAGCCAGGATCAGCGGTACTGGGTCGCGCTGATCCTGGATGGCCATCAGCACCTGGTTGAGCGTGCTGATGACCTTGGTCAGTCTGGGGTCCAATATCGTCACACGCTTCGCCTTCGTCCCCCTCTCGGGGGCGGCGACCACGGTGGGTTTGGACGCTTGTCTGCGCTGGGCGGGCTGTGGTGCGGCTGGTGGCGCGGCAGGCTGTGCAGCGGATGGCGTGGTGGGCGGTGCGGCAGGTTGTGCAGTGGGTGGCGCGGTACGGCGAGCTTGAGCGCGCTTGCCGCGCTTCCGTCGGCGTTTGCCCGGCTGCTGTGGCTGGTTGGCGGCAGCCATGAGCGAGCCGGGTGCGTCGGCCTCGGTTGCGGTGGCGGAGGTGGAGCGCGCGCGCGCTGTTGCAGCGGTGCGCGCGGTGGTGCCTGCCCGGCGGTTGCGAGATTCCTTGCGGAATACCGGGCAGTTTGCATTGTTCGCCGTATGCGCGCCACTGCAGTTGGCACACGTCGGCGGGTCTTCTTTTGGGCGCTGACACTCCCGGGCCGGGTGGTTTTCACCACACCGGACACAGGCCACGGGCCGGTGGCAGTTAACCGACGAGTGCCGGAATTGTTGGCATCGGTGGCACTGCGCGGGGCCCCTCCTGCCGCGCCATGCCTCGATGATGATCCCGGGCATACAAAGAAGCTCGCGCACTTCGTAAATGCCCGGGATGAGGTTCGCCGTCCGTTGCAGCTGCGCGAACATCAGGCAGCCCGGTCTACCCGGGCGAGCGGGAATCGCCCGCACGTGCTCCGGGACGTACCCGAGCTCGCGCAGCTCCGCCTCGACGAGTGCCGGCTCGGTGTTGGCCGGCAGGCCGCGGATCGCTACTTTCACGCTGCGCTCAGCGGGCAGCGAGTAGCAGAACCAGGAGATTCCAGTACTGCTCTCCAGCTGCGTGAGGTACCGCTGGATGGTACGGAACTCCTGGTCCGTCTTGGGGATGAAACGGACGCCTTTGCCAAAGGGGCGTCCGTTTGGGGTGTGCCCGATGAGCTTTTTGAGCTCCCGGAAGTGCTGCGGCCAGTCCGGCAGCACCTCGACGATCAGCGGCGGGTAGCGGCTTGTCGTCTTGGTTGCCGGGGTGGCGGCAGGAGCGGTGGTGGTCGTTGCGGCGGGCGCGGTGGCGGGTGCAGCCGCGGGGGCAGCGGCGGATGCGGCGGCGGATGCGGCGGCGGAGGCGACGGATGGCTGCGCGGTGGCGGCACGAGAGGTGCCTGCCAGCGGCGATCTCCTAATCGCAGCCATGTCTGCGTAGGATGGGCTGGTGGCGGTCTCCATCGGGGAGCCCGGTGACAGCGTCGGCATGCTGAGGGGAGTAGCGGCCGACGTCGGTTTTGTTCTCCCTTGTGGCGGAGAAGGGAATCGTCCCACAGCGATGGGCAGCTGCGGGGCGGGGTAGCGCGGGGTGCGCGGCGGAGGCGTAACGCGCCTCGACGCAGCGGGCGCCGTCGTGCGGACCGCAGGCGTGGGAGCGGCAGCAGGTACCGGTCGGCGTCTGGACGGACGCACGGATTCAACGGACGGGGCCGGCGACAGCGCCAGCGGGCTCGCGGCGAACATTTCTTCGCCGGCTCCCGTCGAAGACCCCGCTTCGGAGTCGGTAGCGGTGATGGTGGCAGCGCGGGTCACCTGGCCGGTCGCTATCATATGGTCCAGGCCGGCTTCTAAGTTGGATCTGTCCGAGCGGACGTACACCCGGCGGCGCAGTGGGCGCGGGCGAGTCGCGCGACGTTGCGGTTGCGGGGGCGGGTTTGGCGGAGGCATGGTTACCGCCTCGACGCGGAACGCGGAACGCGGAGACGCGGTAAAACGGGGGGGGGTTAAAATATTAAAACTGGTAAAACGCGGGGCGTCGCTGCCTTTGCGCGGCCCAAACAGAGGTGCTGGCACGCCAGCACCCCACCGACCTGGTCCCCGGGGCTTGCCGCTGGTGGCAGACCGGGAGCCGCGATCGGAGGGGGTGTCGTGTTATTCCAAACACCACCGTTGGACGCAGTGGTTTCGGCAAGGCAGTCGCAATGTACCGAAACTTCGTAGGGGCCCGAGCGCCGGAGCACACGTCTGCTCGCGACGGCAGCTGAGCTCTCCTCAGTGACCCTCGGACCCCCCCGTATTCGCCCCTTCGAAGGGGCGAATACGGGGGGGTCCGAGGGGAGTTCGGGGGGTAGTGGGCGGGGCAACAGTAGTGGGGATAAAAATAGTATATAATACCGCACATTTCACACACACGTCACTAGACAATACAGCATTGTAAAGTCGATATCTCCTGAGGATGCTCCGGTGTCGGGGCGAAACGTGCGTCGAGAGTAGTATTAAAGTCTTGTGTGGTGGTGCATGTGAGTGGTGGTGGCATTGCTTGCTTGGGAACTTTGCTTTATTGCTTGGTTGGGGAGGTAAGCGGTGCTTAGCTTATAACTGCATGTTTGACCATACAGATTTTTTCTGTTGGCGGATTACAGCAAAATAACTCTAACATTTTTTGTTAATCATGAACTTCCGCAAAGTAACGCCTGACTCTATCCAATAAGTAAAAAATTGTAAAACGTTGAATGACCTACGTAAGTGCTAGTATGAATACGACATTCCCAGTAGAGGAAACGAAAAATACGTATACAGGTGGATAAAAAATTATAGTATCTATCCATACGCCTACCTTACTATCTATTACTACCACCTCCTTATACCGTGCTACTACGTCTCGTATCAAATAAAACAACTTGGATAATATACTGAATTCCACTCCACTAAGCTTCTAATAATAGCCCTTCTCATGTACTCTTAAATGTCAGCAAACAGCCTCATAATATTCCATATTAAATTAATTCAATGAATCAGAATTAATCTGGTTGAATAGCGGTCTTTTAGGTAGTATTTTTAACTGGCGACACAACAAAATGGCCGGATGGATGGATGGCGTCTGTTTTTTTTTTTTAATAAATAAAAGACCGGCCAAGTGCGAGTTGGATTCGTACACGATGGGTTCCGTATCATCGTAACAGCGATTGTTAAGGTCGAGCAAAAAACGCCGAAAAATTCCAGATTTTTTTAACTTTGTTGTCTGTTTACACTTTACAGGCATTGTGATCGATAGCCACTGGCATAAATGACATCCTGATGTGAATTGATTTAAAATTAAAACCATACCCCTAATCGGTTGTAGATTACATCTTACCATCTTACCGGAACGTATGCAACATTTCGGTCGTTAGAGTGGTGGTAACTAGCCACGGCCGAAGCTTCCCAACAAAACGGTTCTGAGAATAAGACATTGTATTCTGGTTTTCTTGTTACAGGTGTTACCGGGTCTCTACGTGGGGAATTATAGAGACTCAAAGGACCCTTTGCAGCTGGAAAAGTATAAAATAACCCACATCCTCTCTATACACGACGCTGCCAGAAGAATACATGCAGTAAATACTTTTTTTTAATTTAAAACTAATTAAGTAATGATAACGCGCCTAGGTGTACCAAAGTACCTAGCGCAGGAGAACCACAGTCACCGACATTATTCGACCATTTAAAGTTACAAAATATTATTATTAGTAATTGTTATTTTTAAAAGCAGCCGGGTTTTTTTTTAAATTTTATTTTCATAATTTACTTACTTACGATACGCTCTATCCCCTTTGCCGCAAATTGCATCCATTTATTCATTTTCAGAATCACGGATGCAACAGAAAATATTCATATTACGTGCCGATATTAAAATAAAAACAGAAAGTTAAAAAATAAAAACAGCCTTTTTCCTCTGGTAAAAAACTACGTACCGTCCAAATGAGTTTCATGAAATTCCACCATCCCAGCTCGTTTGAGATACAATTCATAACTTCAATAAGCGCGCGCCCTCGTGAAAATAACTCCCTACACGTATATGTTTCGTGAACATGAATATTTGTTTTATTGCCAAAGCTAATTGTTGTTTACATTCATGTTAGTACCTAGCGAGTCCGTGCGCAGTAATAAACGCCATTGCGAGATAAACATATCTACTCGCATCCTTTATTAAAATAATTATAAATGCACAAGTGTGTATCTGTTGGTTTGTCCTTCAATCACCCAGAAACGGAGCAATGTATCGACGTGATTTTTTGCACGGGTAGTAGTTGAGGACTTGGATAAGCCACCTTTTATCGGAAAAACAGAAGGTTCTCGCGGGAATTTTAAAAATCTAACACCATACGGACGAAGTCAGAGGCTAAAGCTATTAGGGTTATATTGAATTAACTTACATCTTATTTTTCATACTTTAATTAGCTTACTTTGATTGTATGGAGTGTTTGTATGTATAATCTCTTTTGCAAATACATTAAATAAAGTAGTACGATTAGATACATAGAGTTATTCAAGGGGTGGATTCCTGACCAACAAATTCCTGAAAAGCCGGCAACGCATTGCCAGCCTCAGGTGCAACAAATATTCACGGGCGGTGGCTAAAAATATTATATTAAAAAAAAAAAACTTATTACAATTTATTTATGTTTTTTCAAAATTGGATGCCTACATCAACTTCCAAGTTTCCAAAATACTAGTAAGTAGACAACAAAGATACTCGTAAAAACACAAAGACAAAAACAATAGTGACAAATTGTAGTGCCAATCAGCTTGTCTGATGATAGAGGTTAGGTTAGCCGAATTTGAACTTATTTGTTCAAAAGACAAGAACATGGTATTCCATGTTCTTGGAACTCGATATTTAAAATTCTTGCAACTCGATTCGTTTCGTCTGTTCACCTAAATAACTGACGAAACAAGAGTTTCAACTAGTGGGGGGGTGTGTTAAAACTGCGCTTTAACAAACCTGTTTTTTTCGTCTATTCACCTAAATGACTAAGGAAACAAGAGTACCTAGTGGGGGGGCGGGGCTTTACAAAAACCCATTTTTAAACAAGTTAACATCAAATCTCTTTTCAAATTCCAGTAAGATAAATGAGTAATGAGCGTACGGGCATCCATAATCCTCCATGTCCCAAACTTCATTTTGAATCTTGATTTATTCAGTTGCCCTCAACGAAGTTAGATTGGGATGATATTTTAATTAACCTAGCCGTCTCGTGTGACTTTGATTGTGTGCGTTCATGTATGTACGTACGTTAAATTTTTATTTAAGAACTAGCTGTTCCCCGCGACTTTGTCCGCGTTTAAAGTGACTTGCGGAAAAAGAAAAAAAGTTTAGAGTGACTTGCTACTATCCGCGAGAAGTTATTCCCTCTATCTCCGATAATATTTAGTAGATCTTCACCAAAATTGGATAAAATATTTCTAATAGTACATAATTTATAATAAAGAAAGAATTATCAAATTCGGTTTAGATTTGACGAAGTTATGGAGCATTTTGAAATTTTTGTTGATTTTGAAATCAAGAAAAATTTTCATCCCCTATTCCGGATAAGCCTTATTGTTTATCAGGATATCTTATATATTGACCGGAGTATCAGCTACCACTGCACCAAATTTCATTCAAATCAGTTCAGTAGTTTTCGCGTGATGCGCGCACAGACAGACAGACAAAAAATTCAAAAAAATTGTTTCGGGCTCAGTATCGATAATAAAGCATCCTCCGATTAAAATTTTCAAAATATATTTAATGTACAGAATTCATCCAGTTACAGTTTTATTATAAGTAAAAAGAGATAGATAGATAGGTAAGTACCTACTGAGTGTGGAAGTCCTCTATACCCAGTGACTACGTTTTCATCAATGGAATAAGTACTTTTTCATGAATTGAATCAACTAAAAATCCTTTTAGTCAATCGAGGCGAGACGACTATAGCTGTAGGTAACTTTCTATCATTTTTCTTTTCAGATTCCCAAATGACCGTAGAGTTATTTAACCGTAGAGGTATAAGGTCATATCTGGTTAAATGAAGGGAAGAAGAAGGAGCTATACGATAAAAAGTCTTCAACTAATATATATTATTGTTATGAAAATTACATTCCATATATTTTATCCGTATTGTCATCTTTCATACACCATTAACTCACTATAATCAAAGCCATTTGTTTTATATTCCTCTCTCCCCTCCCAATAAGCGTAAAGTTTGTGTTGATGGGGATCGACGCACCGACCTTTCAGTTTTCAGTCCGCATCTTTAACCATTGGGCTATGGAGGCTTCTATTTCCAATAAACACACCCGCAGAACATTTACTGTCACGTTTTGAAGCAACGCAGTTAACTGAATATTGTTCTATTTTTTATTCGTAAGTTTAGTTTACACAGTGCCAATAAACTGGGAGGGTGACATCATTAGGGCGGGTTCCCCTCGATATACCTTCACACAAATTGTGTTTTCGTGTGAACAACATTTTTAATTTTTTTTGATACTGATATTAAGTACCTTATGCACCTACTCAAGCGTAGATCTCGCAATTTATTTACAATGCTTTTTTCAGCGGCGGAAAATTTTAAATCTTCAAACTTTTTCCGTCTAGACGCGATTTTCATGAAACTCAAATGGATCTCAGTCATAAAAGTTTAACGAGTCGCGACTCCGCCTAAATCTACACAAAGTCAAATCGACCTGACCTATTTCAGTGGTGTCATATGTATTGCATAAAATTTAACGATGCAGGTAATAAAAATGGTGGGAAAACATTTGGCGCTTATATGGAACGGCCGAAAAATATACCCAATCATTTCCATCCATTTTCCTGGAAGAGAAACGTTTTAAGGATGGAGTATTTAAGTAGTTTAATGCCGTAAATCTTCGTGAATTGTTATTAAATATTAGAACTTTTTTATTAGAACTTTTGCTTCTAGTTAGATTATTATTTATTTATCTAAGAATAATAATTTGTTGGATAATTACAAAGTCATTTGTATAGATGATAATATTTGTCGTTTATTGGATTTTAACAATTACTTTTACGATTCACAGTATTTGATGGCTAATTAAGTAATATGACGATTAAAAGATGGTACGATGAATTACTTTCTGACTGTGTGGTGTCGGTGTGACGTCTCTGCGCCCGCGCGCGCTCGGTCCTCTTCGGCCGTCGTCGGCTGTCAATGCATATTGGCGCGAACATAATTAATTTCCTAATAAAAAAACTTCCTAATTATATCACCATGACTTGATTCACACCCCTCTGGCAGCCTTGCACTAATAATTTGGTATATCACAGTACCTAATAAAATTTACGACACTAAATAAAAGTGAACGTGCGAAGCCTATCGTAACTATACGGGTAACCGATCATTATTATTGTTCACATAACTGGAATTGCTGCGATCAGACCGAATCCGATGTTATGTCTCCCTTGAGACTGCTTACCCAGAACACTCCAGAAGTTATTGTCAAGGATGGGATGTAAGATTTAATATACTACTTAAACAAATGAACATTTATTTAAGAAGGCATGAAATAAACAGTAACAGGGTAACGCATTTTAAGTAGATATTTTATTGGATTTCTTACAAAAAATATTGAAATATACGGTAAACATGTTCCTATTAAAATAAAGTATGTTAGTGGAATCAACTGAATACATACGTCAAATTTTAAGATTCACCCTAAGCTATTGTTTAGAATTGAATAATTTACTCTAACATTTTTTGTTAATCATGAACTTCCGCAAAGTAACGCCTGACTCTATCCAATAATTGAATAATAGTTAAGGATAATAACTTATTTGAACCAATGACCCAGATCGTACACTCTATCTGAACCAGTACAAGTAGGCATGTTCTCAATAATTGAACATCGCGAAAAGCTCACAAGCTATTTATTTATCCACAAAACAACAATTTCCACGTTTCACTGGCTGGAAATGTGCTGTTGATGCCGTGAGCGTTGCGAAACGAAAGAGATAAGTCGTTGCCATTCGGCGTCTCATGAACTAGTGACGTAACATACATAAAATAGTAAACACGCTACGATGTTCGAGCAAAATTGATTTGCAATAAGCAAAATCAGATTGAGTAACAGAATGAAAAACAAATAAAGTTTTCTTGAAATAATTTGAGGAAACTGGAATAAACAAAACACAAACATTTAATCACGTCAATCTGGTGGTACGTTGCGCATTACTACGTGATAAATAGACTAACAAACACATTTTCGTTATTTTCTATAATAATTAGTAGTTACCCAAGTTTTCGTATATATTTATAATAATTAGTAGTTACCCAAGCCTTCGCCCGGTTTATAAAATTCCCGTGGAAACCCTCTTTTATCCGGGATAAAAAGTAGCCTATTTCAGTCTCCATGCCCTCAACTATATGCAATCAATAAAATCACTTCGGTCTGTTGCTCCGTTGCTACGTGATTTAAGGACAAACAAATTCACCGTCACATTTATATTACTTTAGATATGAATATAGAGTACAGCAGTACCTAATTATGTACATCTATACTAATATTATAAAGCTGAAGAGTTTGTTTGAACGCGCTAATCTCAGGAACTACTGGTTCGAATTGAAAAATTTTTTTTTTTGATGGATAGTCAATTTATCGAGGAAGGTTTTAAGCTATATAACATCACGCTGCAACAATAGGAGCGAAGCATCAGTGAAAAATGTTGCAAAAACGGGGAAAATTATCCATATTTAAAATATATTATTTTAAAAACATCTTAATCGCGATCATAAAAACAGAAATTGAGGCGAACGAAGTCGCGGGCAACAGCTAGTTATTCATAAAACTATTGACAATAACTGATGAGACAGTAACGCTCTGGCTTCAAGTCTAGCATAACTCTGGCGGAATAAAATCTGTGAACCGGTTTAAAAACTAACTGGGCCAAAGTTTATAAGCGATAAAAATGAAAATGAAAATATTCTTTATTGTACACCGAATAAAAACTTATATTTCTAATACACACATAAACAAAAAAAGTGCACTAATACGATAATAGTGGTATTCTCTAAAAATGATTGCATCGGTGTAACGATCGCAATGACCTTTAATTGGCTGAATTTATGGCTTTCTTGCTACATTAATCCGTTTTAACCAATAGCGGGAGAGTACAAGCCAATCAGATGTCATTGCGATTGCTACACTGATGCAATTAATTTTAGTTGTTATCGACAAATTTCACACGGTCCACGGCACATCACAATTTTACATATTATCAGTGTTTGCACTTTACAGATGTGTGTGAAATGAAGGACTGCAGTCGCCGAGTTTCGCCTCTGTGGCATTCCCTGAATCCGCTTAATTTGAGTCTTTTGAAGCTGCAATTAACGTGGTCGACGTATGCAATTTTTCCTTCTACATCTCTCTTGATTTTTGATGGCACAGATGGTTAAATGTTGTCGTTAAGTGATTTTTTTTCATGTAAGGGGCAAGGTTAGGGTAAGCATCAGCTTATACTAACCTTTTGGATTTTGCCATAAAGCAAAAGCCGAAAAGGTGGTTAACTAATCTTATTTTGTAAATGGCTGGACTGAATGTTTAGTGCATTATGAGGTAGGTTTGATGTCATCAAACGAGTCGCAGGGAGTCGCTGGATTCAGGCGGCGCAAGACCGAGGTCTGTGGAGGTCCATGCAGGAGACTTATGTCCAGCAGTGGACGTTTATAAGTTGAAGAAGAAGAGGTAGGTATACTAATCATCTAAGCCAATTTCGTTAGATTCTAAGCCTAAGCAAAACGGACGAAGTCGCGGGCGTCCGCTAGTTCGTTATAAGTACCGTGTTCACTTAGATGTTATTTTGATTTTACAAAAAGACACCTCAATTTTATTTATTTGTATAGATACCCTGTATGAATTTTTTCCTGAAACTTATCTACACGGACGAAGTCGCAGGCTAGTAGGGAAGTTACTAGTACGTATTTTATAAATAAAACTCATATTTTGTTCACAGGATAAGCACTATCTCTGCATAATGGCGTCCGACTCTCCCGATCAGAACCTGACGCAGTATTTCAGTTTGTGCAACGATTTTATACACGCCGCAAGACTGAGGGATGGAAACGTATTGATACATTGGTAAGTCGATAGCACAAACAACCTACATTTATAATTACATTTTTTCATGACAAGATAGCCCTCATTCGTTGACGTTAGTGTGGTTATTAGAACTATCTATATGCTGTGCTTAAAGCACCGCTTACGGCTCTCTGCCAGAAACCATTTTGTTTACCTTTTATGGGCCGATTTCGCCAATGTTAAATAAGTATTATCCGAGCGTAAAGATATTTTGACAGATTTTCAAATTTCAATATAAAAACTGTCAGTACGCTTAATTCAATTCTCGGTTAAACGTCATTCGACGTTAGTGCAATCAGCACCAATGCCTGTTTTCCTTAACTTTTACGGGCTAACTTAAGCCAAGTTAGGTGATGATTTCCGTCGATTTCGTTTCCAGGAACATTGGGAGAACACATAAAGGTGGAAAGGGGGATTGTATTTAGGGGCTATCTATGTAAAGAGACTCGATAGGCTATTTATGGGATGATTTATTTATGGTTGACGAAAAATAGATTATAAATCCGGTCAATTTTCTTGTTTAGTTTTAATACATGTAGGTACGTATTTGTTTAGACAGCTTTATCGCGAACGTTCTCAGGCAACAGCTGCGACAACTTACCGCCAGAACAAATTGTGCTTACACAACATATGTGCCTTTTTGAAACAACTTTCATATTCCCACGATAAAAGGTTGGACGTTTTTAAGTTATACAGAACCTTTGCTGTGCTGCGCATTAAAGTGGGTATATTCGCTTCGGATAAAAACATTTTCTCGCAATTTTTCCTTAGACGTTCTGATAATATATCTGTTATGTTAAGCGTTTCACGAGGGCGCGTGCATGAGCTTTACTTGTGGTTACTTCGTGTACATGCACATTGCGTAAGTGTGCGTGCCTGTCAGGAGCCTAGGTAGGAGCGGTCAGGCGCGAGCAAGCTCTTGCTCACACTTATAGAGATAGGCAACGCACACAACCATGAGCCACGCGCCCTTGTGAGTTGAAAGAACTATACTAAAATTGATAGCTAAACCATTAAATAACTGGATCCAGACTTAATGTAGACCAAGCTTTAAGTTCAAAGTTTTTGAAACGAACCGCTAAGGTTCCGTGTTTTCTGCCACCTATAATTTACATACTTTAAAGGCAAGAGTGAATAGGCATCTTCAAGGCAAGCGCGCTCCAACCTAGACCTCATCAGTGCTTTCCAGCTTTGATCATCGTCAAGCGCAAGCCTATCTAGCAATAAAAAAAGTTTATTAAATAAAAAAACATTCCATTAATCAATGCTTATCGATGTAAAACAAATAAAGTAAGGTAAAAATCACTATCCAGTATGAAATTCAAAGTGAAAAATCCGATTTGTGACCGTCATCCCATTTATCAATCACGGTCTGTTTAATAATTCCGCTCGCGCAGTGAATTCTGCCGTATTATTCCTTTTAACCACTTTAGCTTCATTTCCGCGAGTATCAAGTGGCAAACTACTTTACGTAATTTGTCACTCGTACGAATATAGAAATAAGTAGGCGAAAGACGATATACTTAGTATAAGATTGCAATAGTTAGTCTGTTTGTTGTGAATTGCATCAAAAACTTAATATCATTTAGTTTAGCCTACTTTTGGCAGCATCTCGCAGCCATGCTTAAAAATACAGCTCGTAGCCTTTAAAAAGTTTGTCACCGACTCAAAATTAGTTACTTAAATTAGTTTAAGTTAGTAAGACTAAAATAATTTATATTTTATTTTTTCCTCTTTAGTTGCTTATATTGTTGGATCAATTTTTTGTAAAAATAAAAATAGTTTTTTGTTAATTATTTTGACTTTTTTTTTATTCTCTTTTAAAGAGCTGAGTCACTGGAGTGACTAGATTTTCATAGGCAGAACCCAGAACCGAACCGATTGTATAGTCTTGACTTGTCATGAAAGCCATAAGTTGGCCCTTATGAAATTAATAACAGATAGATGAAGCTTGGATCAATCCTTTATTATCCTAAATACATCTATGCTTCACTTTATGTCAGAAATATTTAGAGTTCTTTCGTAAAAAAATAAAAATAGTATACTTGCGTCTCGCATATATAATACAGTCTAACCTCTGAACTAAACGATGAAATTAGGCACAGTGATGGCTCGCATTCTGGAGACTGTAAATTCTACTGTACTATGTACTATACCATGGCAACTGTTTGAATTCAACGAACCTAAACTATTTTTTTATTCGTGGAAATCAAAGAGATCTCACGGGATTTTTGCAAACCTAAATACGCGAGAATAAAGTAGCTGGCAGCATCTAGTCATTTATATGAATTTTAAAATCCACAACAACCCTCCGGAGGGTTTTGTATCATAAAGTATGAAATGAATTTTAACTCACTTTTGTGCTTGTGGGTTGAGGTCTCACAAAATAATAAAACGTTAAACTGGGGAAGTTTTCGTTGGAACTTACTGAAAAATTTAATAGCTCTCTTTATTTTTATTAAATGAAATTCCATGTCTCAAATTGTTAATTCAAAATCCTCGTTGATAAATGCTTTTGCGCTCCATTCTTCAGATTTACTTATATTTATTTACACTTTATTCCACAACAAAAAATAACGAGTACCTAAAAAAAATTAACAAACTTAATTCGTCTTCAAATTGGAACAATGTAATAAGTAGATAATTATTTTATACTTAAATGTTTCTGGAGCACATTAATAGATAAAGTTTGCTTAAAACTTAATCCCGCTAAGCGTTACTACCTATTATCGTGTTCCAGGCACGTCTAAATCGGTCGCAATTAGGTCAAGGTTCATTGAATTGGCACTACAAAAAATTTGAGAAGCGCTGTTAAAATAAATGCGAGGTATTCAATTTCTGACCTAAAGACCTTAATATGTACTATTTTTACTTAGTTGCTATACCCAGAGACCCAATGCAACGACATAAATATTCATTACAAGGTATTAAGTTTGACAAGGATTCAGGTGTACCTAATAGTAAAAGCCTTAGTGAAAATTGTCTCCTCGACCGTGCGAAATAAGAGGAAAGTTGTTGGAAAAAATTCGCACTTTGCAGTGCAAGAAAGAGGATTTAGGTATTATTTCCCAGCTCCCGGGTTGATTCAGCATTGGGGAGGCAAATTTTTTAAAACCTAACACCCATAATGAAGTCACGGCCAAAAGCTAGATACCAATGTCCTACCGAAGGTCAATTTCTGTGTAAAGTTTAATAACCCTAAGAAATTCTGTTAAAGACTGACGAAAATAATTATTTTTTAAAATTACTTTTGCAAATTGACCAAACTAATAAACTGGTATACGGCTTCGGCCAAAAATTTCGGCGCATTTTGGAAGGTCTGGCCGAAGATTCGCTTAGTTACTAATAGATATATATAATACGCAACGTATAGTGCATAGCGCAAAATACAAATACGTTAACGTAAACTACGTGTATAACGTAAACTAAGTTCATTGCGAAACCTTAGGCTCGTTTAGTTGGAATGCGAATGAGACGTTTTATGGTCTCGTGGCTAAACTAATCCTGGGAACAGCGGCGTGTGCACGAGTGTTCTTAACCTGTTTGTTTGGTCTCTTGGAAAGTTGGAAAAGCGCCAGCATATTAATATGTAATTGACATTTTTAAGGTTCCGTACCTAAAGCGTGCCAACGGGACCCTATTACTAAGCCTTCGCTTGTACGTCTGTGTCTATCAGTGGGCTGTATCTCATGAACCGTAAGAGGTAACTTTCACAGAATGAATTTCTATTGCCGCTATAACAACAAATAATCCTATTATAATATTATAAATGCGAAAGTTTGGATGTATGGATGTTTGTTACTCAATCACGCTGCAATGACTGAACCGAATTTGCTGAAATTTGGCACAGAGATAGACTAGTGGTTCACCCCGAACTGAGACCTCGCGGTATCCCATAATTCCCAAAAGATAGTTTTAATTATATATTATAATAATTAACTTTTAACATTAGACGCAATAAAAAATAATAATAGTTGACGCAAAACTGTTTTATTGATACAGCGCCATCTATTAGCATTATTGTGAAGCTATTAGCATTAAAAATTAAATAATTTCGTTTCTTTATAATATTTATCTAATTTTAGTATTTGTTGTTCAAGTACAGGATATAACTGAATTTTCAACAAAGTTTCAGGTTCTAATATGCAATACTTTTTGACATATGGCTCAAATTAAATCTCCACTTAAAAGTTAAATAATGTCGTTTCTTTATAATATTTATCTAATTTTAGTATTTGTTGTTCAAGTACGAGATATAACTGAATTTTCAACAAAGTTTCAGGTTCTAATATGCAATACTTTTTGACATATGGCTCAAATTAAAATCTCCACTTTGAAAGCCCCTCATTTCGTCAATTTTAAGGGAAAAATTAAAAAAAAAAATATTTTTGTACTCTGTTCAAAGTTGTCTTTAAAAAGATATATCGCAAGTCTATGTTACGCAGCAAACAAAATTTTACTTAAAACACGCTTCTATGAGAGCCCCCCTGAAATAAAGCTTTTTATATTTTTTTATACAATGTTCGGCTGAAAGCCATCAGTTTACATATTATATTTAAATTTGAAGTAATTACGTTCAGTAATTCAGAAGTTATAGGGCTCTGACAGACATTTGGACGTACACACTTCTCTGTCCAGTACAGACAAGCGCCCTAGTTGACTCAGAGAACTCGCTTCGCTCGTTCAATTATAGACTGGAAAAGCACACACGCAATCCACGCGAACGAAGTCACTGGCATCAACTAATAAAAAAATAAAGTTAAGTACAAATTAAAGATCCCCATACAATAAACTTGTTCTTGCTCGATCTTAATAATAGCTGGTGTTAAATCTTGTACGATGGTACGGATTAACGGAACCCTACGTGTGCGGGTCCGATTCGCACTTGGCTGGTTTTTATATGAACCACATCTGTTTTTTGTGACCGACCTAAATCAAGCAGCCAACGTACCATCCAAAGCCAAAGTACCTACGTGCTACTGTGTTTTTGGCACCGTGTCATTTCACTTTTCGTAGAGGTTCTACGACGTTAGTACTTATACAAAATGGTTCTACGCAGTAATGTTTGGAAAGTGTTTACGTCAATCTGTGGGACTTCGATCATGTATTTAGACCATTCAACCTATCGTGTACATTGACACACCCTCATTTCCTTCTTATAATAATTGTGTCAGTAATTATAGGGCACTCCTGCTAAAACGCTGTTCTAAAACCACCACTGCTAAAGTTGTTTAAGTTTTATCACCTTCCTGCATTGGTGAGCGTTGTGGTCTTATATGTGGGAGGTCTCAGGTTCGATTTATGGTAAGAGTTTGGAAATTTCTTTCTCTTTGTCAACCAATACTCGTCCACTGCTTGACAAAGGTCTCCTGCATGAACTGCCATACACTTCAGTTTTGCATCACCTGAATCCAAAAGGTCCCTGGGACTCGTTTGATGTCGTCAGTCCACCTAGTGTAGAGTCTGCCAACACTGCGCTTCCCGAGTAAATATTATATTTACTAAAAAATCGTTATGAAAATCTTTGATCATCTTCGCGTCAAAATTGTTACTTACTTTCGTACTCACCTTTGCCGGTTCAATTTATTCCAATCCATTAATCCATTTAGTTCATTCCAGCGCTGAACTGGAAAATATGGCGTCTTCTAAATTATTACATTTTATATCGTACCATTACTGGACTAGATTATTCCCTGAATTTAGAACACTGTCTGGAAAAAATATGAGCTCAATACTTTTACTGGAATTAAACTGGAATAATGTGAACCCATTATAATGGTCGAGTTTATAATAATACATTTAAATAAAAAGTAATAGGTACTTACTCTATTCGAAGTCCGGAAAAATTCTAGTTCTTAGGAGTAATTTTATCCAATTTTTAATTTCCATTTCCAAGAAATTTCAGTTTTAAACTCTAGCTTTTATATGCTAAAGGAAAATGCTGAAAAGCTCATAATAAGCATGGAAAACAATTAAATGCTCTAGTTGCACCTGGGCTGCGGAAATGGGCACTTTTACTTTTTAATTAGTTTCCGTGGAGCCGACCTCGACCTGCCGCACACCGTCTGACGACAACGCTCAAAACTGCTTTTGTGTTCCTCGACTATGCAACAGTATGTGTATACTGGGTGACTTTTTTCAGCGTCTTGAAAAAATTAAGGGTTGATAAGTAAATGCAATAGAAGCTCATGGCATCGTTACATTTTTTTTTTTTTAGTTTTACTAACTTATTGTGATCTTTATTCTATCAATAAATACTAATCATGTAAAGTATTTTTTTCATATTATAACATAAAAAATAAGAATTAAAAAAAAAGAGTTAAATTACAAAAATTGTAAATCATAGTCACCCTAACAAATACGCGAACAATTTTCCGCGTGGTTTTCGTAGCCGGCTGTCGGTGGGAAGGCTGTCGGCAACCTCTGTCGGCGCCCTTTGTCGGCGCGGCGCGCCCGCCGACAGTCGCACTGCTCGAGGCGGCGAGCCTGCTTTTACCGCCCCCGCGCACCCGCGCTACACTATTTCTGCGCGATGCGCTCTCCCCGCAACCCGCGCAGATCAGTTTTTGTTTAAGGTCCTAGGAATAAGGACACTAGTCGGATGCGAATTTCGATTATTTACGGTCGTGTCACGTGTGACGTCGCGTTGAAGTGTAAATAAAAGAAGTGATGGTGAGATTTTACATTCAGTCAGGTGAAAGTTTAGATGGTGCGCGAAGAATGTACGCAGATCCAAACAATTTACAGGCATTGTGTAGGAATTACCATTCCCGAATCCTCGAGTTCCAAGCACGGCATTGATCTTGAGAACATACGAGTATCAAAGGTTGCTTGACCATGCATGTATGGAAGTTGCTAAACATGTCTAGCATGCATCCATATCACTTCACCCGCGTGCAAGCTTTACATGCGCCGGACATTTTGAACAATTATTACGATATCATTAGGAAGGATTTTTTTATTATGTAAGTATACTTTTATTAATCAGTAGGGATGTAAAGAAGTTGATTTCGTTGATTAAATACGCCTAGGATGCTGTAGATTCTAGTTTATGATTGGCAGAACAAATCTACCTAAAATTCATACCTAAAAACTTTTTTCTTTGCAATTTACGAGTTTTGTAAAACAAAAGTTTAACTTGTAGGTATGCTGAACCCCTTACCTTCTTTACTAAGGTCCTAAGCCCGTATAAGTATGAAGGAAAAATCGAAATCATCAAAATAATAATTTTGAGTAGATACCTACGAAGTCCTGTTACGTAAAACGATGCGCGAAAACAGCGCTCTTCCGTCTCACTCACTCAGGCTACGAGCATATTGCCATCGCACGCGCCGCCGCCGACGCGCGCCGCCTACCTATTTTCATTCATTTTTCGCGCGACTGGTTGAGTAGTATGTCTTACGTTTACGTAGTATGTTGGATATGATGAACTATAATAAAACAAGAGATATTAATCTAATAATAACATGTATATCTTATACTCCACTTACACAGTATGATCTAAATTTTTCAAGACGCAGGAAAAAGTCACCCAGTATGTACGTCGGTTCATTTATTTCCTCGTAACTACATCATGAGCTACCCATTAACTTCTCACCGCTGAGCGCAGGTCTCATGTCTCTATACAGCAGTAGGTATGTGTACGTCGCGCGTCGGTTCATTTATTTCCTCGTAACTACATCATGAGCAACCCATTAACTTCTCACCACTGAGCGCAGGTCTCATGTCTCTATGCAGCAGTATGTGTATATGTACGTCGGTTCATTTATTTCCTCGTAACTACATCATGAGCAACCCATTAACTTCTCACCACTGAGCGCAGGTCTCATGTCAGAGAAGGGTTAGGCCTTCACACACCTATGAGAACATTATGGAGAAGCAAGAAAAGGTTAGAATAAGTTTGCTATAATCCGCCAACAGAAAAAATCTGTACGGTCAAAAACGTTACAAGCTAAGCACCGCTTACCTCCCCAACCAAGCAAGAAAGCCAAGTTCTCAAGCAAGCATTGCCACCACAACACAATACTTTTATGCGTACTACTCTCGACGTACTTTTCGCCCCAACACCGGAGCATCTTCAGGAGATGTCGGCTTTACAATGCTGTATTGTCTGTAAATACAGCATTGTAAAGTCTGTGGCAGTGATCTTAGTACTAAGTATTCTGAAAACCTCGACTGTGGAATATTTTCAACTTTGGTGCGGTTTTTGTTCAAGTTCATGTTTGAAACATTTTGTTCGTTAGAGCTAAGGAAAAATTTAAGCAGCTTTTATTGTAAACTTGCAAAACTCAAAGAGAGACTCTTGAAAGTAAAAATCGCTAATGGAATATAATAAAGAATCTGGAAGAGCTCTCACCTATATCCTTTTTAAAGGTAAAACGCAAAGTGTATATTTTCGTAGCTTCTTGAATCTTTTATACGTACCTACCTGAAGACTGAAGAGCCAAGTCGGTCACATTGTTTAAGAATTTCGAGAGCAATTGACAAACTGTAGACATGCTTTTGTCTTTCGCTTTTGCTCAGGTAACAATAGGTGCTTAGTAGTTGTTGGTTAGCTACGATATTAATATACAGAAGAAAATTTGTTTGAAACAATCTTTATCCTTAATAACAATAATAAATCGGTCAGTTTACACCGAGACGCGACGCGACGCGACGATGCTCGTACGTTGGTCGATAGCGATATCAATATAGAACCTCTTTACTACACGATAAAGTACAAATTTCGGTGAGAATATTACATTGCACAAGTGATTGCGCAAACACACGTGCACTCTCTATTCCCTCACTCTCATAGATGGGACGGGGATGGGATGGGAGAATTTTTTGTCAGCAAAACCCAAGGCAAACCCCAATACATTTTTGGCCCGACCTAGGAATCGAACCCGGGACCTCGTCATCTGCAGTCGAACTTGCTAACCACTAGACCGGCGAGACAGTTATCCAGGAAAAACAAAAGCCTCAAGCCTCAATAATATTTGAAGCCTCAATAGCCCAACGCAACGGTTACAGGTGCGGACTGAAAACTGAAAGGTCGCAGGTTCGAACCCCACCCGTTGCACTATTGTCGTACCCACTCCTAGCACAAGCTTTTCGCTTATTTGGAGGGGAGAGGAGAATATAAGTCAAGTTCAGCTTGGCTAATATTCTTTTTAAAAAAAAAAAAAGATCCCGCGGAAATAATAAATATCTAACTCCACGCGGACGAAGTCTTGAGTAAAAGCTAGTAGTAAATACTAGAACTTCTAAGCCAAATTATTATATTGTATATTTTATTGTAAGTAGGAATCTGCACTGATGAAATGCAAAATTTCATAAAAAATTCAATTCCTCTTAAAATGTCTTTGAAAATAAAAATTCATAAAATATCTTACAAATGCAATATGCAACCAGGTGCTTGCGCATAAATTGAGTAAACATTACTCAGGGCTTATTGAAATTCGAAATAAAGTTTTTGAAAAATATGCTGAATTTAATTTTGGCTTCGCCCGCATAAAATTCGGGTCAAGTTGTTTCCCTATACTTCTACTCAACTCGTGTAATATCTTACTAAAGGAACGTGACCAGTTTCGTGTCCCGCTGTCCCCAAAAAAGTCTATTACTTAAATGTCTTCCTCCACAAACAGGTTCAGACAGGTAAAGATATACCTACCTATATTTTTGACAAGCCGTTGCACGAGGTAGGGTATCGTTAAGTATAAATTATACTTTATTAAATTCCCATTTTTTATTTGGTAACTAAAAACTAGTACAATACTTCATCAATTTTTTATATCAAATTTCGCTTGCGTCCCGCTCTGGCGGAATAAGGGAATTTTAAAGTATGATTACGCTTTTAAACTACATTCTAATCAGTCTATCGGATCTGGCATGTTGTGCTCTCAATTTAATAAAAACAGATTGCAATTTTTATAGTAGGTATTCAAAATGAAATATGGAAGGGTACCTGTTGTCATTATAATATTATTCTCTGTGACGATGAGAACATGTACTTAGTGGTTCTATTTCACATTCTAAGGACGTACGTGACCTGCTATAAATGAGTAGTCGGAAATACACCGATGACAATTAAGGTCGTAGCCCACTTACACGACACCGCTGCAACACAACTCCTGCCTAAAGCTAGCAGGCTACTCGCTGCCCCCGCGCCTACAGCTAGCAGGCTACTCGCTGCACCCGCGCCTACAGCTGTAACAGGCTACGCGCTGTTTTCGCGCCTACATCTATCATTCCGGCGGCGGCGGCGGCCGGCGTCTCTCCACCCGCGCACGTACGCCGACCGTTAGCACGCTTCAAGCGAACAGACGCCGTGCTCACAGCGCGCGGCCCGCTCTGTTGAAGTGTGCGGTACGCACCGCGCCCTGTTTGCTATTTTGTGTTGTAACTGTAAAATGTATCTCCAGAGCACGATATTAAGTCCATATTTGAATGCTCATACTTTGGTTGGGTGGGAACGGAGTCGTATAAATCGGCTACGACCTTTACGCGTAAGTAGGTACCATTCACGATGTTCCATCCGGTTGATGCCTCGTTGCTCACGTCCGCAGGACTCAGGAGGATCATCTTTGCCTCCCAGCACGTGTCCCCTGGGTGCTGCTACGCGAGTGACGAACTTACCTTACTGGAGTTACTGGAACTTACGTTACTGGAGTTTTCTTGATATACTTATCTAGTTTACGAAAATGTAATATGTATAATACCGTGCCGCGAAGAAAATATTCCGTCACAGCCATTTACGTACTTATAGAGATAAGACCTAAAATAGCTGCTGTAAAATCGTGTTAAAAACGATAGGTACTCACACAGTACACACGCATAATGCTATCACTAAAAACCCTAAAAATGAGCATAGTCTCGATAGAAAGTTGCTCTTTTCATTGAAATAGAAAATAGCCCTACACTACAGGTGAAATCGCAGTCAAGGACTATTTTGTCATAAATTGAAAAAAAAAAAATTACAATATCGCACATCTAGATCAAAAGTCAGACTCTCTTCCCGAGACGAAAAAAAGTCTTTCTGAATCTTTTTTTAGTAAAGTTATCAAACTCAATTCTATTTTCTGCCATAAATAGATATTATGTTGTGAATTTTTGTGACCTAAAATAAAATTTCAAAGTTTCAAAACTTTACTAATAAATGATTCAGAATTACTTTTTTTACTACCTGTGAACCTTTTGAAAGTTGTCCGACTTTTGATCTAGGTATGAAGTATTAACTTCCGTGTTGCTTCTGGTTGATAGTTTGGCTGGCATGTCTCGAAGCGTGACGGTGGCGGTGGCGTACATTATGTCCGTCACGCCTCTGAACTGGCGGGAGGCGTTGAAGGTGGTGCGAGCGGGACGCGCCGTAGCCAACCCTAACCTTGGCTTCCAGAGACAACTGCAGGACTTCGAGACCTACAAGCTTGTGGAAGTGAGTAAACTAGAACCAGACACGACCGGGTTTCTTTTTTGGTAGGCAGTAGTTAGCGGGAGCGTAAAATGAAATACGCAGCGGTTTTTTCAACTGGAATAATGACCCATCCGCCAGGAACAAGGCTATCTTCACCTTCTTTTTTTTTGCGATCAAAATGTTGTTCAAAATTCTTATGAGACACCAATACCTATGCGGATGTATCTTAGATACCTACGGTGTTGGCTTGTTGGTTTTCGAGAAACAACATTCATTCCTGTTCTCTTGGCGATACCTTTTTATGGGAATGCTTTGTGGAACACAAATGATCCACTTGTCCGCAAAAATAACGGAGAGTATATTTTCGGTAGAAAAAGAGTCATTTTTATTCGTTGAATGATGAAAAAAGAACAACCCATCAACCGCCTTTGTACGAATACACTATGAACACTATTGTTACACTGCTTACAACTGTTTATCATACGTCTCGTCAGATGTTTGTGGTGTTTCATGCGTAGATAATTTAGGTATAGTTAGATTATTTATTCGTAGACAGTTAGGTACATCTACGACTGACGATGAATAGACCAAACTCTGCGTGTGATTTCGTATGACTTATGAAAATGTGATAGTGGTTAAGTAGATAATGTAAGAAATATCGTTATTTTCATAGTCTATAAAAACTAGATTAGTTGAAAAGTTAACTCACAGGAGACTATGAAATCAAAAAATAAGATTTGGAAAATTTTGAAACCTTTAGACATATTTTTTTTTAAATTCGGAAGTTTTAAGATAAAAAAGTGTTGCAGCGAGCGATTTGTGAAAAAAATTCCGAGAATAGGCCGTTTTGAATCTTTTTGGAATTCTGTTCACGCGTTTAAATGAATTTGTAACGATTGCAATAGATATTATGCCAGGATCGTAGTTTGATGGCCTGAGAGATCGTCGGAGCCAGGGGAATTATCGCGGCTTTTCAGATTGTTTTATTTACCAAGCAATTCCGTGGTGAATCAACATTAATGCGAAAAATCCATCAGCTAAGTAATTATGTAGGTAATGAATTACAGGCTTAATGGGTGAAGTTTTTGTGACGGTTTCAAGTAAAAATGTCTCCGAAAACCCATTCGCTTTGTTCTGTTCAATTCAGGTCTAGTATTAATAAATCGTCAATGGTCCTAATTCGGACGTTCGCTGGTGAACGCAAAACAAGAAAGCAATAAAATTAGTGTTATTGTTTCCTCTTACGGACCGGAGGTTCTAATTCCCCATCCACGTCCCACGTCCAATAGGTATGTCTGTTGCGTCGTATTCCATAAATATCTAGTCTGGCCTCTAGGTCCAGTTCCCCAAATGTCTTTGCTCTCTATAGGTCCAATAGTGTTTATTCACTATCTCGTATCTATAAACTGTTATTTTAGCAATAAACCCTATTTTGATGTCCTAATTTGATAAAACCGACAGCTGTAACATTGGATAATAAGAATTTATTATTAAGTAACAAGTGTTCCCACAGGTTCCCACTAAATTACAACATGGGGTTATTCAAGGGGCGGATCAACAAATTCCTAAAAAGCCGGCAACGCATTGGTGGTTCCTTAGGTCCCACAAATGTTCATGGGCGGCGGTAATCACTTAACATCAGGTGACCCGCCTGCTCGTTTGCTCGCTAAAAATATTTAAAAAAAAACAGTAGTTAACTACCGTAGAGACTTTTTAAATAAAACCTATCTTTTTATTCGAGCTTCGGATTATTACTTAAATAGAAAGCGCTAATGAATTGGGACGCATGTTTAATCTACAAAGTGAACCCTCCGACATCAGTTGCAATCAAAGCACAAATCATTATCCATTATGATCGCGTCACCCTTACATAACACTGCGGTTTTATGTTTGAAAAGGGTTGAAACACACGTGTGGTTGAGGGGGATTTCATTAAATACACATTTTTCGTTGTAGTATGGTGCGGGTGATAGGTCAATAGACTCCCCCACGGAAAAACAGGGGCGTTATAAGTTTGACGTGTGTATCTGTGTGTCCGTCTGTTCCGGACCGATCGAATGGACCGATTTTGATGCGGTTTTTTCTATTTGAATGCTAACGTAATCGAGATAGATCTTAACTATATGAAGATCTGTTTAGGTGTTTGAAGATCATCAGCTTATTTCTTGGTTGAAGGGTCTTACAAACTTTCACTGGCGCGATTGATTTGTTTTGTGTACTGTTACTGGTGGTTGATTATTTCCAAGGCATGGTGACTTTGAGCTGATGATCAAGTGGTCTTTGGGATACCCAACTCCTCAGCAACTAACAGCAGATATAGTGTGTTTGGGCTCATTAGAATGGGCTTAATGAGTAGGTGTTAGATAGATGATGATCAAGGATCAAGGAGGAGGATGGAGCAGAAAACTGGATTTCACATTAATTTTTTTTTAGAATAGTAACCAAGCCGAGCTTGTCTTATATTCTCCTCCCCCTCCATATAAGCGCAAAGCTTGTGTTAGGAGTGGGTACGACAACAGTGCAACGGGGGGGATCGAACCTGCAACTTTTCAGTTTTCATTCTGCTCCTTTAACCGCTGGGCCACTAAGCCTTTTGTAATTAGCATCTAAGGATTGAGGAGACGAAGAGATGGTGGATAATAAAATCTTTTACAAAACGGTACGTATTGTGTTCTTTGAATGAAAAATTTCAATTCAAAGCTTTTAGATTGCTTACGAGGCATTTTCATAAAAATTTTCGATTTCATTATTGACTTGCTATTGGACAATATTAATCATGGATTTTTTCATGGTTTTTGTCCTTTCAGAAGGGTATGAAAATAATCTTAAATATAATTAGTTTCCAAGTTCCAACTCGTAGAAGCTCCGTGAGAGTTGATCAAAATTATGATTTATAAGTAACGAAGATGTCTGGTGGATTTAGGAGGATTAGTATTGGGGATTTTCAGAAGGGGATGAAAATAATCTTAAATATACGGTTCCAACTCGTAGAAGCTCCGTGAGAGTTGATCAAAATTATGAGTAACGATAATGTCTGGTGAGTTTAGGAGGATAAGTATTGGGTATTTTCAGAAGGGGATGAAAATAATCTTAAATATACGGTTCCAACTCGTAGAAACTCCGTGAGAGTTGATTAAAATTATGAGTAACGAAAATGTCTGCTGGATTTAGGAGGATTGTTATTGGGGATGAAAACTGAAATACAAGAGTATTGCACCTACCTGTCATCCCAGACTTGGTATAGTGGTGATTGTGTAATTACTCTTATCCTTTTTATCTTTATTGACTGAGTGAAGCGAGGTCTCTGAGTCTACTTGAGTGAATTTACACTTGTCCGTCCGTTCGTCTACTAATGCTGTATAGTTTGCAACTGAACGTGTATAGTTTGGATGACAATGCATGGTTAGCTGTGTGACGTCACTGTAAATCCAACATGGCGGAACACCCAAGATGGCGGACTAGTTATTTTTAATGCACTCCTACAATATGGCTATCAAATGAAAGGGCTTGTTGAGAATAACTCGAAAAATAAAGTGACGTCACTCTAAATCCAATATGGCGGAACACCCGAGATGATGGACTAGTTTATATGTTTATGTTTTAATAACAGTATAAACTTTGTTGTGTAGGAAAGAAGACGTCTCAAAGAACGGTATCCATCCCTGGCCCTAGCTGACAGGGACATCGCGGAGTGCCGCGTCATGCTCGACTCGTACCAGACCATGCTCAACCAGCGCACCATTTGCGAAGGGAAATGCGCCATGGGCCGCCAGTGTCCCACGGGTACGTAGGTAGTGTAGCGATTGTTTGTCATAGTGTTGCCACATGTTTGCGAGCATACAGTTTCAGAGTCAGTCATTCTTACGCTACGTATTCTAGCTCCTTCAAGGAAGTCCCATCGCGTGCTCGACAAATACGACTAATTATGCAATTTTTTGCTTTGTGATAATTATGGAACATAATTATCTATTTTCTGTCATAAAATCACACATGTTTGCAGTTAGATTAATTTATTGCCTAATACCAAGTTTTATTTATTACGAAGACATCCTTATTATTTCCGAGATAAAATACCTCTACCTGCCCGTGAAAATCCAGTCAAATTCGGTTCAGTCGTTCCGAAGATTTTTCAAAAAATTGATATTTTAAATAGTATCACGGAAATCATAAAAATTGAGATTATTAAAGGCAGATATTCCGAAATCACAGAATGACATTTCTATTTAATTTATTTGTACAAATTAAACTTGACTGGCGCTCAAGTTTCTCGGTGGGATAGTTGTTGCCGATCTTTTCTTTTAGGTATGTCTTTTCTATTAGTATCTTCAAAATATATTTCATAAACATTCACAACGCGGCACAGAAACAATATTTCCTTTATGAACTTTTACTCTCCACTTCTCATAAAAAAATCATCCAGTGGTTTATAATACCTAGCTGATTCTGAGCTGTATGGTCGCTAAACAGTGTTATAGCAGCTGAAGAACTTGATTGCGATTAGATTATACTTTTCTTTGCTGACGTATGTTTTGCTGATGTTTCTATGAACGTACTTACCTACTTGTAACTTTGTGTGTCTATGTAATTTAATTTGTGATACCCCAATAACTACTTAATTGTGTTGGCATCAAGGACACAGTTAGCCACCTATTTACTTATGTTTTTATTGTATCCGTTAAAATTAACGAAACAGTCGTTTTCGGTTTCCAGATGTCGCGAATTCTAATAACCGTAAATTATTCTCTTTTTGAAATTCAAGTCAGTTTCAGTTCTTGTGGTATCCCTATTATACTCGTACCAAAAAAAGTTGAATTGCTAGGTTTTCTTTAACAATGAATATCTATTTGAGACAAGTATTTTTATAGAGTATGTACCTATATTGTATATGTACTACGAGTTCATATACAATATTAGGTACGCCTAATCGTAACTTGAAATAAGTTGTTACCAATCATGAGCTTATCAATACTTACCAATAACAATAAAATTGTTGCGTTACATTTTATATACCTTCATCTACCTGTATTTATATTAGAAACTAAGTTATAGATATTTTATCCAGATTTTATGACTTAAGAATTAGAATAGTAGAACACATTAAGTGTACTTAATTGAATTGGATCCAACGATTTTAGTAGAGAGAAATTAATGTTTTATTATTATAATTGAAGGTATTTAGGTTATTATTATAATTGTAATGTAGCTATAGTTGTTTTACTAAGATTCCTATAAATAAGAGGCGAAATAAATTGTACTTACTCTTTCCAATAAAATAAAATAAATAAATAAATTTAACTGTTTCAACAAACCGATGTGAATTTACGTACTTACATAAATTAGTATAGTTAACTATTTCCATTTACCAATAGAAAGGTAAACAATAATAATTAATTAATCTTAAAATAATAAAATCTAACTTGTAGAGCAACACATATAATATAATTTTTGTTTTTAAATATAAGAATGTTATATAAGTACTTAATCGATTACCTCTGGTTTGTATAGTTGAAAATGTGTGTTTCTTGTTCTAGCCGTCAATTACTACGAATAAAATGCATTTATATGTATAAGTGTTGGGTATTTTATTATTTACGTAACATCAGAGAACTAGAAAAAAAATCTTGACGAAATTAGGAATCGAACCCGCTCTAGGCCGCTGAGCTATAAGCTTGCAGCATCTGTGAAAAGAAGGTAGGTATGCCTATAAGGTATAATGAATTTCTCTTACAAAGAAACATGACCAATGAGATCTGATCTGATCATCGGAGAGATTTATTTCAGTAAACACTTTGAAACCCTTTGAAAGTTTTGGGAAGGTAGATCAAAATATAACAAAGTTATAGCCTTTGTTTGTTAACACAAACTAAATTAACAAATCTAGTAGCTAAACAAGCAAACTAATGGAAGCAATGATTCCAAATTGGCTAAAATTTTTGCTGAAGACTGTTTCAGGCCGAATTCCAGATCAAAAATGGTAAATATTTTTTCAAAAATATAATTAATTATTATTTCTTAGCACCCTTTCGAGCCACCTTTCTAGTTTTCCATGATCATTCAGGTTTTTGGTAGACCTATTTAACCGAGCACTGACATCGTGTGCATTGAGCAATTAATCATTGTATAACTAACGAATGTAATATAATTACTTAATATATAATGAAGAATGTTATATAACACCAGTTTTGTACATTAGATATAAACATCACGGTGCGAAGATTATTTTTATTACTTATAGCAGAAGATGTATTAAAAACTACCTCTAAAACAAATATTTATAGATACTATTGTGAGCTTATTTAGCTTTATATGCCACGCTTGTACGAGCTTCTAATTCTATTATCACTGGCTTCTCTAACTAGATAGCAGTACCTTAACTACGTGGCGTGCACACTATACAAGCACTAATGCAATGCTTGCTTTTTGCGGATTACATTAAGACATGACATGCCAGTGCTGGAATTAATGGCATAGGAGGTATTCGCGTCTTGTAGCGTCGAGTCACCAGCATCAAAGGACAAAAGACGTGTGACGCGCAAGCACTGATGCAATTTTTGCCTTATCCGTACTACATTAAGACATGACATGCCAGTGCCGGCATAGTATTTGCGTCTTGTAAGTGTCGAGTCACTGGCAATACAGGAGAGAAGAAGCGCAAACCTTATCTATTTAATGCTTGCCTTATGTAAGTTACATTAAGACATGACATACCAGTGCTGGCATAGGCTTTCCGCCTCAGCGTAGCTGCGTAGCGCGACACGGTTGCTACGCGATCCGCAGTGTGAGAACCCCACATTCCCAAAAAAAAAACGACCGTCTGTCTTAATATAAACCGGCGCTTATTGTCACTTTAAACTACAGTCTTATTAGGTACATATTTTGTTTTTTTATATTTTCGTGCACGCCACTCCATAATTCAATTTAATGACCAAATGTACTTAATTGCTTGAATAAGTTCAGCCCTGTAGCTGCTCATTATCAATTTTACCATCAGCCGACTCGAAAATTGTTTTGAAACAAGGAATTACAGAATTATTCGTAATTTCTATAAAATTATTTAACTAAAACATTAACTTAAGTTACGAAAAGTTTTCGTTTAATAATGTATTAGATTTGTTTAAAAAATGTCTATGAAAAATAAATTCTCACCCACGTATGTGCTATGCTTAATGATTAAAAATATTTGATAAAAAATAACGTATTTTTAATATTTTTTATAGATGGAAACTTATTTTTACGGACTCAATTACAATTTATTCTGGGACTTCATATCTTTTATATTATTGATCGAAGCTTAAAATAAAAATGATGGTGTTTATGGCTGACCGTAAAATCGATTATTCGTTTAGATGTACTACTACTACTTTACATAAGACTTTGGTATTAACAATGGTAATTACTTATGGTAATACCTCAATGTTAATTGCTTTTATATTTATATCTTTAAATTTTAAAAATATTAATTTGTATTCTCATGTTATATTAAGCTATTTTATGAGTGTAAGCACATTAGCTCTTAGGCTGAAATCTATAGACCGCACTCTCACTCAGCTCAGACACAAGACAGAGTTAGAACGAGACAGATTTATGTTAGAGAATATTTTTTGTCTCGTTTTAACTCTAACTTAAGCCTGAGCTGTGTCAGAGCACGCTCTGTGGATCTCAACATTAGAGTCAAAACTCAAAAACGCGTTGCGAATCTTAGTATCTAATAGGATCCTGTTGATACCCTTTGGGTATTGAACCCTAAAAAAGGAAAGAATGGATGGTTGGACGGATGAATGGCCTATTTTTCAGTAAAAAAAAATAAGATGCGACGTCGGGGCACGGTTTTGAGTTTCGACCCTTAATGTACCAAATAATGCTTCTAAGAAAAATTACCGCATATCATGGATTAAGTACTGAAATTAATCATCATGTTAATTGTGCTCTTTTCCATTAGAAGCACTTATACACAGCAAAATTACCAGAGTGTTTACAATTAGTTCGCAGAGTGTTCATATTACTCGCTTGAAATACCGCTTTTGAATAAAATGTGTGGTAGATTTTATTTATAAGGCTCCGACTTCACGAGCGAATTTGTTGTGACCGGGATCAATATCGGTGCGATAATATGACGAGTGGTTTTAACAAGCACTACATCCTCATGGTCGTTGAGAGCGATAAGCTCGTACAACTTTATGCACTGGCGTTTATACATCGCGAAAAATCTATAAATAAGTATAATTTATTATTTATTATTCACAATTAATTTTAATTGTACAAAATGTGATTGAACCGGTACTTATCCGTGGTCGTACTGGTAGAGGGTAGTACTAAAGACTTCTCGTGGTTCTACCAGACATTTCACTAATATCAAAAGCAAAAAAAATCTCGCGTGATTAAACGGCAGTACGTTGTATCTACTGAAGGAATTAAGGGGCAAACAAACAATTAAAAAATCTGAGTGCCAAAGTATGCATGTATTAAAAATGTTATACTTAACGCTAATGGTAGGTCATGTCAACAAGTCTTATGAATTATTATATGGCATGTAATCTGTAATATTACGCCGCGCTCTGCTCAATGTGTTTGTTTGCATTGAAACAGCGAATATGCATTGAAAGAGATGTTTACAAGTAATTGTGAGCCATTGGTTGTTGTCCAATACTATTTAGGACAGAATAATCACACAACTCGTAACGTAAAGCAGTGAAAGTTTCGCCGACTCGTCCATTTAACGGCTGATTTGCAGCTAAATTAACTATGCGATCAAAATCATCGCGGTAAACGCGTTGCGACTATAATGATTCAGTAGATTCGTCAGTTTGCTTAGCTGCAGTCAGCCGTTCGCCGAGTTACCAATTTGCGAGTCAGGCATCAGAGTTGGCCGACAATTAGTAACTTAGAGTGAACGCACCCTAATTGTCAAAATTCGGTAATCGTCGCAATAAATTCGCTCGTATAGGCGGCGTAATTTAAGAATTCTGTCTAAATTAAATTTCATACAAAGTATCTAAAATTTCTTCGTAGGTGTATGCAGAACGGGCTCTAAAAGGCAGCCTAGGCCGCGAAGGCCGTCGACAGCGTCCACTGCTGCTGAGCCCGGACTGAAGAGGTCGCCTTCCACTTTGTCCACCGCGTCCACAACCTCTACTTACCGACCGCGCTCATCGCCGGCCGGACTTTATAGTTATACTGGAGGTAACTTTGTAGATGTTACAGTTCTTGCATTTCACGAGGGCGCGTGAGTTTTGCTTGTGGTTACGTCGTGTACATGCACATTGCGTAAGTGTGCGTGCCTGTCAGGAGCCTAGGTGAGACCGATCAGGCACAAGCAAGCCCTCGCTCACTTATACAGATACGACACACACACAACCATGAGCCACGCGCCATCTTGAATTGAAAGAACTATACCTATATATTAGTTGATTATATTCAGTACAATAAAAATATGTAAATCTGAAGTAAATTAAAATACCCCACTAGGCGAAGGATCTATAGTGAGTGTCTGGCAGTCTCTGAAATCTAGTGGAATCAAACCAGCACAAGATCGTATGCTGTGGCGATCCTAACAAAATACCTATGTCTAGTAATGGGTATCTAGAATTGATATTATGACAACGAAATCTAAAAAAATAAGCTGACGTCAGGGCGAGGTTGATTTAAAATATGTTTTCAAAATCGATTGATAAAATTAGATCAGATTTTATCTTAGAAAAAAATAATTCCTATGTTTTCTTAGGTTCTAAATAGAAGAAAATAGGAAATATTTTCTTAGTGTTTATCAGATATTGTCGGAATAGGTAATGTAAATTGAAATTCCGCCAGAAACCTACTGCTATTCTTATCAAGTAGCTGTTATAGGTAGCAACTTAATATAGATACTAAGAGAAAGGAAACCTTGGTAGGTAAAAATTACTAATCGGGATTAGGTACTCTTATATTATTTGTTTTACACATTTAATTCTAGTTCATTTTTATGTCGTTTTAGTGCCATCCCGACCGACGAGGTCAGCCTCAGGGTTGTCCGTAACTCGTGTTCTGGATCCAGTGGGGGGCGGCTCGGGGATGGCGGTAGGGGGGAGCGAGTATTCTCGACGTCGAGCTGCGTCGGCGCCTACCACACCCGCGATGTCGCCCGCGGGCTCGCCGCCTGGCTCACCTCATAGAGCACCGCATAGGTAACAAAACTTATCTGCGGTCTCAACATGTACAACTCTTTCTACTCTACAACTTACTTACTTCGCTGGCTCAATGAGCCAAAGAGGATCTTGGCCTCCGACACAAGAAGCTGCCACTCATGCCTGTCTTGCGCCGCTTCACGCCAATGGGGTGTATTGAGGGCTTGCAGGTCTTTTGTCACTTCGTCCAACCAACGATACCTGGGTCGTTTAACGGGGCGTTTTCCTATTGGGCGACCCACCATGAATAACTCCATATCGTAGTTTTGAGAAATCGCCAAAAGCTGATTTCAATTTTATAGAAATCTGAAATAATGGAACGAGGAAAAATACTAGGTTTGCAGGAACCAGGGGTTGTGGATACAAATATAGAGTCTGTTTAAAAAGAGAACCGTGGCCAAATATTTTGTAATGCTCGCTAAAACGTTAATTAAGCACAGGTACGTCTTCCAATCCCACGATGTTTCTCTTTTTGAACAGACTAGCCCTAAGATTTAATTGAGACGGTTCCTGAGGTAGCGGCGGAAAGGTAACTGTTAGCTGCGCGAAGGTTACCTAATGGTTGGGTGACGAAAGGAGTGACAGTTGATGTACCTAAAAGTTTAGTCTGTCCTCCCGCACCGCGCAGTTTACCTCAGGAACGATCTCATTTTATACGATAGATTTTGCGTCGTACGAACTAAAGATAACTTAAAATAGGGCGACGTAAGGTGCGATGACAGAACTAAGAAGGCGGTTCACCCGCCGCGCGTCCCGCAGACCATAAGGTCGAGGGTCGCGCTTACAGTTGTTTATTTATATAAGTCGTATCATCGGCCGCATCAGTGCCTACGACACCTGCACTGCATGTTTTTCAGGACATAACCAAACGCTGATCGCATTTCAACGCAATGTTAGCATAATATTTTGGCCTATTGTTGACCTCAGCTGGTTGAGCGTAACTGCATGTTCTAACGCAGATATTTCACTATGTATTCTCCTCTTTCCCACATGGATTCGGCGATGGCCTATGAATACCTGTGTCGCGAAACAAATATAGCGAAATTTCACGTAGAGGAGATGGGCGTTTGAGCACTAAATGAAAATATAGAAAGAGGAAAGAGAGAGAAAATAGAGAAAAACTCATAGTCTGCATTCGAACAGATAGTTTTGCTTTTATTTTGCAACTCAAATAACGGACAAGTTATCGGTGGAGATATGCAAGGCCAATACAAAAAATTCATTAAACATTAAGAATGCATTCATAAATCGTTTTATCTTTATTTTGAATTCATTTTCTATTCAAGCGGCGGTTGCGCCTGGGTCATACCTACAATCAACTGGGACCCCGGCTCATTGTGATCTCGTCACGTTTAGATCCCGACTGACGGCCGTACAAGGTTACTCCATTCTCTTTTGTTTATTGTTTTAAATTTTATACACTGTGACGCTTGCCCGACCCTCGCCCGATTAAATTCATTGTCGGCTGTCGCTTCATTTTTTATCATAGTTTAAAGTCACACCCTCCAGGCACGTTTTCCATTTTTCCCTACATTTTTTTCATTCTGCACGGATAAAAAATAAAACTGAAACTATCGTAGATTAATCTTTGCAAGCGTTTCTTTTCAGACTATTATATTAAATATTTTTTAACGGAAACTTGCGAAATGATTTTCGAATGAGTTTCCTCTTTACTTGTAGCATAAGATCAGATGTATTTGAAAAATACTTTTTATTCCTTTTTTTATTATTTTACTGTTTTGTTATGTATTTTACTGAAGTAACGAATGATACTGTTATTTTAGGGAGTCTCCGATATGAAAGAAAACCTTCTTGTAAGTTGTATTTAGATAAGTGTGTAAGCTTGGGTTTAGTGTGTGTGTGTGATTTTGCGTAGGTACAGTATTGAGAGCCTTTTATGCTGTCCCCAATAGGTAGGTTTTCGTATTTTTACGGCAGGTTTTTTAAAATAATTATAATATTTGTTTATGATTACGAGTGGCCGTTTCGCAAAGCTTTTAAACCCAAGATAACCTAGTCAGTTAAATTACTTAAGATTTTTTTGCTTTGCGTTATGCACTGGTCTCTTACGAGTAGGTACATAGACAGGTAGGCTGCTTAAGTAGCATTCAGAGCACGTTTTGACGACCTTCCTGGCGCAGTGGTGAGCGCTGTGGCCTTATAACTCGGAGGTCTTGGGCTCGATTCCCGTCAGGGGCAATTTGGGAATTTATAATTTCTGAATTGTCCCTGGTTTCGTCTGGTGGGAGGCTTTGTCCGTAGCTAGTTACCACCCTACCGTCAAAGTCGTGCCGCCAAGCGATTTAGCGTTCCGGCACGATGGCGTATAGAAACAGGTTAGGGGTATGGGTTGAATTTACATTGCTATACCCCTTGCAAGTTAGCCCGCTACCATCTTAGACTGCAACGTCACTTATCATCAGGTGAGATTGCGTCAAGGGCTATCTTGTCATCGAATAAAAAAAAACGTCACCATCACTGAAGCTCAATAATAAAATTAAAGTTTTTTGTAAATTAGTTATGTATTAATTTTTAATTATTTGTTTGTATAAGTGACAAATGCCTATTAATATTTAATACTCGTAAATGCGAAAGTGGTTTGAATATTTGTTTGTCAATTGTCCTTTAGTCACTCAGCGATGGAGCACCGGATCAACGTGATTTTGTATGGGTTTAGGTACTTGAATACCAGTAGGGCTAGCATGCGCGTTACGAAAATATTTTCTCTACCCATTCACTTGTGAAATCTCTTAAAAATTCACGAGTCAATGGGTTGACAAAATTTTCTCGAGGCGCGCATGAGAGTGACTTACTATTAATTAACTAAAACTCACTATTTCTTGAGATTTCCACATAGCGATGTGCGATGCGGCCACTCTTTTTCTGCTTTATTTAATCCTACCCTGTACTAATTTATTAACATAAACCGTAGGTAGGCATGTATCTAGTGGGTATGGTGGTAGACTGAGATTTAGAAATAGAAGTATCGAATTAACAGTAGACAAGTTAATTTGCTTATTGTGAGGTGAAGATGTATTAACAGCAAGCCTTGCTAGCCAGCATGTCGATTCCGTAAAAATTATTGCATCAGTGCAACGATCGCAATGGCCTCTGATTGGCTGAATTTATGGTATTCTTGCTGCATCTATGCATTTTAACCAATAACGGGAGGGTACCAGCCAATCAGAGGCCATTGCTATCGCAATCATTTTTACGGAATCGACATGCTGGTTAACTCAGTGATATCCTTATTATTCTTAAGGCAAGTTTTCATTGATCCAACGATGGGCGATATCGTCGTTGAAATGAATCATGACCCGTATGGTACAGAGTACTAAACTCACTGACTTGACTGACGTGATTGTAAATAGTAGATACACTTGTCGATCCGAAAGCACTTTGTAAAAGTTTAAGTAGGGTAGACTGGGTACGGTTGTAACGGGGTACGGTTGAAACAACTCAAATATTTCCGAAACTATAAACAACACAGGAAGGCGTACAAGGAGAGAGATACGCGGATTTCAAGTGCCAACATGATTCAAAGTGTTGCGTTGCACTCTGCGCACTTATAACGTTTAGACGAAGGCCTATTGTGTTTTGGCAACCAAAAGTAAGTATTTTTGATGAATTTCTTCACGATATAGCGTGACTACTTATATAATTTTCATATTTGAGTATTAATATATGCAATTGTTGTATTTTAGAGATTATAATGAGCTGGTTCGTTTTTCTATACGTTATTAGGCCTCATGCCTGTGTCCGTTTTATTGCCAAAATAGGTGGTGGGTACGGTTGTAACGATTTTTATGGGTACGGTTGTAACATTAGTTTTACTATATTTTTGCATTGCAGATACCTGGGAAACGCGTAAAAAAGACTTCGAGAGGTAAAGCGATGTTGTACAAGAACGCCTATGATGAAATAAAACTTGGCGGCGTCTTTGAGGCAAGCTATAAAAAATAAAGTTCTACGAAAAATAAATTTAATTGTTGATTTCATTTTAAACTTAGATTGCATTGATTATTTAGTTTTGTTTTATATAATAATTTGAGATTATGTTCGTTTGGTTGAGTACCGAAGCAGTTATAGCGGAAATCTTATATATTTTTGTTAATTTATTTTTACTCTAAAAAATTACCCAAATAACTGTTAATAATGTGCTTAAGATATTGTGATACTAGTTTAAGTACATTTAAGTGTTTTTAAATAATAAAGCTGGTTTAAATACTTCAACTCTGTATTATTTCTGCTTGTTACAACTGTCCCCCATCACTGTTACAACCGCCCCTGGTGTGGGGTCGATTGTAACAATCGCATGCACTCAATAAAATTATTCATATCTGCTAAATTATTTCACCTGTGCATGTGTTTTTGATATTAATTTAAAGAAAAATAACTTGGCTTTCATATCAAATGCTATAACTGTTGTTTATTGCAATATTGGCAATGCTGTGGGTGTTCAAAGGGAAATTGTTACAACCGTACCCAGTCTACCCTAGTTGAATTAAAAAAATATTCTATTCTACTCTAAAACTAATGCCCAAAACGGTTTAAGTTGCGGACTAAAAACTGAAAGGTCTACAATTCGATCCCCACCGGTTGCGTTATTGTCGTACCGACTCTTAATACAAGCTTTCCGCTTACTTGGAGGGTAGGTAGAGAAGAATATTAGTCAAGTTCAGCTTGGTTTTTTTTCTGGCAGTCCGAGGCTATCTGCTAGCGATAGATTGAATAATAGAACACCTGTCTAAACGAAATGATCCTGGGCCAGCGTCCACTAACGGCTGTTACTATCGAAAGTCTTTAGATCAATAAAACCCTGCCTTTGTACTAAATTAATTTACTGTTGAAAAAAAATAATGACTTGCTGTGAATACGGCACGAAACTGTGATTGCAATGTCGCTACAATCGCAGTTATTGTGATTGGCTGAATTAATGGAAACTTGCTGCAACTGTGGATTGTAGTCAATAGCGTGAGAGTGTCTGCTTCTCAGCGCTGCTGTGGGATTTTTTATAGATACCCACCCAGATACCGAAGCGTTACAGGAAATGTTGACTCTATTGTATTTTACTAAGTTAGTTTGGTGTTACGTTGGTTGTGCTTGTTCCTTGATGCGTTCCTAATAAGGAGATGGCAGGTACAGAGCCAGGTCCCATTGGCTCGACCCATGAATGAGCCCACGGGCATACTGCCCTCCTCAAGCTATAACGTCGTTAACTAACATTTGCCTAATACGATTTTTTAATGCAATCCTACTTAGAAAAAAAATCTCTATCGATCCATCTAACCGGTATTCTCCTTACTGCTGTAGTTTTTGATAAAGCACTATGAAAAACGTCGGTTATTAGTGATCAAATGGCGTCATTTCTTTATTTTCGGCTTTTTGGATCATAGCTCGAAATATAGTTTTGGTAGTTAACGACATTTTAGCTTTAGGACGGCAGCATAGCGTGTGCTGCACGTACCTAATACCGTACAGATTTCACGTAGCAAAAAAGTTTTCTTAAAAAAAATATCCCTTGTATAATAGTTTAATTGTTCACAGATCGAGGGCTTTGCAGCGATGCTCGTAGCACACACAGTCCTCGTCCCAACGTCCGCCCGCTCGACGCCCCGCGCGTCTCACGTCCACCCGCTTTACTATTAGTTGAGTCACGTTGACTCTAGATCAGTGGGGTTACTATAAGATTCGATTGATCGTGTATTAGTATTCGATGACATTAGCGTCAAATTAATATGAACCTTAACTGTATTGATTTAAAGTAACAAATTCAGTACAAACGATTTTAATTTGGAGCGTATCCGTATACGTAAACGTATGAGAATGCGTGAACGAAATTGAACTCTAATGCAATGCAGTTATGGTTCATTTTACTTTGACGCTAAGATCATCGAATACGAATACGATCAATCGAATTAAATCTTATACTAGCCCTACAGCTATGGGATCGTCTAAAAATTCTCAAATTGATTGGGTGACGATTGCAATCGCCTCTGATTGGCTGGTACTGTCTCGCTATTGGTTAAAACGCATTGCTGCTGCGAGAACATGATCAATTCAGCCAATCAGATCTTCATACTGTAGTAATCATTTTTAGACAATTCCACAGCGGAGTTAATAAATATTGCCGCCTTGAACGCTAGCAATAAATAAGAGAAGGTGAAAAAGGAATTTGGAAAACAATACCGTTACTACTGCCGTCCTAAAGCTAAAGTGTCGTTAACTACCAAAACCATATTTCGAGCTATTATCCAAAAAGCGGAAATTTATAAAGAAATGGCGCCATTTAATAGCTTATAAACTACGTTTTTTCAAAAACTACAGCAGTAAGATAAATACCGCTTAGATGGGATCGACAGAATTTTTTTTTCTAAGTCAGATAGCATTATAAAATCGTATTTGGCCAAATATTAGTCAATGACGCTATAGCTTGAGGAGGGTAGACTACGAGTTTACACGTCTCGACAACTTCTCTCGAGTAACGAAACTCACGTCAAAGGATATTAACACCTAGCAAATTCGTCCATATTTTCAGCCGATAGGGGAAATTTTTCATTATAAAATTCGGCAGTAATGAATACTTTAAAACCAGAAGCTTTAGGTTGATTTTGCTCTGATATTATTATGTTTCGATGCTCGAATTTTATCAACGTTTAAGAGATGTGTGAACTCTTACTACGGATACAAGATCTCTAATCACCTGTCCACGAAGTAAAGCTGCGTCTCAAGTGAATTCGTCTGCCGGCGACTGCATACAAACATTTCATTTTGTCATAACCGAAAAGTTGTAATAGAAAAAACCATGGATAGGCTCGTATTGCATGAAAGATTTAATACCTATAAAACCAAAATAACTATATCCTAAATCCTATCCCACTCCAAGCACAAGCTTTACGCTTAGTAGGAGACGAATGGATTGGATGTCATTATTTTTAATAATGAATGAATGGATTTGAAAACGAAAAGTAAGTAGGTACACGGCTTGGCTAAATCATCGAGCGTTTTTAAGGACTGCTTAAGCCTGAAGAGATGAACGAAATTAAGATTAAGGTAGTAGGTACTAAGTACGCTATTTTGAGTAGCGGTCCATTGATACATAAGTTTGAAATTTTCTGTATAAAGCAAGTATATTGCAAAGGGCTGTGAGGTGTAATTAAGGGAAGTTTAGTGAATATTACGAAGTACTTAGAGTATATACGCTAAAACGATTTGCAAATGATGCTCTCTAGCCTCTAAACTCTCGTCTGTTTGCATTATTCATCTTTGATATTTGGATTGATGAAAACAGGGCACAGGAGGGAACAATTAAGGAAGTATTTAAAAAAACTATGTAAGGGACCGTTAATGTTATAGTAAAGGATTCATAATAATTATTAACAACAGAAAACTCCAATGAGTCTGAAACAAAAATCCCATTCGTTATGGAAATATTTTGAAGATGCTTCAATCAAGATCGCTCGAACTAACATAGTTCGCGTAGGTATAATGCTACGGCAGCACTACGCAGGCGCTACGATATTACCAAATAGTCACAACAGCTATGGTATCGCAAGGTTATGTTTACACTCAGAGAGTTTAATAGAATCGCATAAGCGCAGTCACCATTTTACATTTACCATTACGCAAAAACTATGATTAAAAATATAATATTGCTACGAACTCGATAACGTCGTGTAGATGCGTACGGAACACAATCCTAATATGGCAATATCATCTTCTATGTTGTAAGAGGGCAATACGGTCACATAGTACTTACTTCGAAAATGTTGCCTGTCAATTCTGTCAGCACAAATATGTGTCATATTAAAAATTGACAAAGTGAGTTTATAAGCGAAACCTGTGATGATGAAGTGTTATAAGCTTAAGAATTGTAAGAATTGTTCAACTTTTAGTTTTAGTGGCTATATTGTTAAAAGGCGTATCGCTCACGAGACCAATGGTCAAGGTAGCGTAGCGGCGCGCGGTTTCAAGAGAGGCGCCCAAATATTACTAGATACGTATTTAAACTTGTGTGATTTTCAAAAATGATTGCTACGGTGTGACGACCGCTCTGATTGGCTGGGAGGGAGGTACTCTCTCCCTATCGTTGCAGATACACTGATGAGTAAGAAATTAAATTCAGCCAATCAGAGATCGATTGCAATCGTCATACTGTACCTATACTGTGTTTGCTCGAATAGATCACGATTCAACGAACTACTCTACCAGTTCTGCTACACTTATCGCGATAATGCGAATATTCGCCGAATTCCGATAATGTGGCCTCAGCATATCAATCATTTTAGACAATTCCACAACAGGGCTTGCCTTCTTTGGAATCAAATGTAACGTTCACTGCAAGGACTCGCGGAGGAGTCGAAGCATAAGCCCATTGCTTGAATGACAAACGAAGCAGACACGACCAACTATGCTATTTTAAGTAGGTATGCGTCGCGCTCGCTTCGCTTTGATTTCCGCCCCAGCTTCGCAGTGAGCGATGAGCTTAACGCTATAATTATGTTAAGTAAATGCTTACTAATTAATACATATAATAAAAGTAAGTTTGTTTGTCTGATATAGATAAGTATCTTTTCACGGTTCAACTGCTAAATCGATTTTGAAAAAAAAAATTACTAAACATTACAAAACTTACATTCTTGCTTTTATTCTAAGTCAAGATATCAGTTTCCATGAGATATTTAAAAACATAAACCCACCCGGAAGAAGTCGTGGGCGTAAGCTATAGGTAATAAAATTTATAAGCAGGCAGCACTGGTAGCATGGGCGGGAGAAATTTTATCCCCGGGAAAAGGATAAAACGTTTATCATTTAGCATGGGCACAGCGGTGGAAATAGGACTCATTAGATATACTTATAGAAATATACATCGCCTTCTCTGTCGCCATGCTTTAGCACAGGGAAAAGGTAATTTTATCGCCTGTCAGTGGATAAAATCGGGGGATAAAAGTTTTATCTCCTGCCCATGCTATCAGTGCTGGTACCCAACCAAGGATTGAATTCTAAAGTATTTTAAAGAGAAGAAGTACCTATAGTGATAATGCTTTCCGTCTGGCTGGAACAGACGAAAAATAGAGTAAAATTTTTATATTGTTAATATTACATGTGAGAGGACTGAGGAGTCTATGGAATGCTAAAACCTTAATTCCAAGTTTAACTGTAAAAACTCTTTATATTTAACTTTTTCTAATCTCTTAAATACTTAACTACTTACTTGCCTATTTATATAAGCTAATTGACTCTACTCTACCTAGGTTTATCTGATAAATATTATTATATTTTACGATTATAAAATAAATAGGAACCTACTCTATAAAAAAATCCACTTACCATAACGTAACTTTTCGCATTGTCGAATCCCTTCGATTAGGTACGGTTTGTTCTTTATAACGCCAGATTTCCACTGGTAAGGTTCATAATTGAAAATTGTTAAATTATTTAATTGTAGACACAAGTGGATCAAATTACACGCAAGTGGATCAAAGTGCAACAATTCCTTCATGATTTATTCACCTATCTTGTCATTGCTCAATTATTTGTATTATATTACCTACCTATAATTATCAATTTTTTGTTAAGTTGAATTTCTTTAAAAGTTATTTCTGTAACTTATTTTTAATTGCCCATGTACAAAACCTGAAACCAATACCAGCTCTTATACATAAAGCACTAGATTTAAAATTTATACCTACTACACCTAAGTAGTAATAACCGTGATTTAACCAAATTAAAGGTCGACACTGACTTGCACGGTTCTCAGATAGGTAGGTACGTACCTACAACACACCAGCCCCCCGATTCAGACCCTTCCGATAACTTATTTATCGATCGATTCGGTTTGTTACCGTACGATAACATATATTTTCAATTCGTAAATGCTCTTGTAATCGAATGTATCTTGTCGATGTCGGAAACGTAGCCGATACCGAATCGTATCCTCAAACCAAACGCTCTGAATCACATGACAAAAATTTTTTATACAAGATCGATATCTAACCGTATCGACACGGTATGTTATCGAACAGGGTCTGAATCGCCCCCCTGGTCCCAAATTAAAGTTTAAACAGCACGCTGTCAGCTTTACATTCGTTATTTTTCATACAAGAAAACTGTATGGGCGTAACTTCCTGTCATCACGAAAGTTTCATATCCATGTTTACCTATTCTTCTATACGAATATATTGTTTTTTGCCTAGTTTAGCTACCTGTATTGATCACGCCTACTGCGAAGTCATGGATATCCATTCAGGACTTGAGAGCTACGTAAAAGTGCGGTGCGGTGGTCAGTGACGACCTCAGACACAAAGTGCATTAGGCGGTCAGGTGTCGTGGCCATGGCCGTACACGAGAAACGACTCTAGCGGTTAAAGCGTCAACTCATCAAGGCGCAGCGGTAGTTGCCTGTTGCAGCAATCGACAACTCGCAAGTCGTAACTACCCACCTAGCTGTTTTTACGATTTTTACATAATTTCGAGAAACTGCGCAGACGTTTCAAATATAGAATTGCGAGTGTCGGTGATAGCAACTGTTAAGAAAACTTTTAGACAGTTTCAGAGAGACTTAGATTCTCCCGATGCTCTGGAATACACGTATAAATAAGTTGTGTTAATTTTTATCACAATAAAAATTTAATAAAGAATTGATCTTATATTATTAACCTTCTACTTGGAATTTCTGAAAATAAAACGCTCCGTACCTATCCTGCCCTCGTAATTGAAAACACAGTAAGTTAAATAGAAGTTACCTTTAAGTTACTGTGTTTTCAATTACGATGGCAGTATCGAACGACATCCTCCGGTTATGTAAAAAACGTGCTCCTACAGCGACACATGCACACTCTGAGCGATGTTTTTTGTTGAAGAATTAGTTGGCCGCTACAACCTAGGCCGCCTAAAGGCGTTAGTGTACTTATTCGTATTCGTGTAAATACGATTCGAAGTGGTCGCCATATTTGCGGATCTGTCAAAACACGAATCGAATGAGTGCACAATACAATTTATATGGCGACCACTTCGAATCGTGTTTTCAAAAGTTTTTCTTACTATTTAAATAATTACTTACTTACCTTTATAATAAAACAGATGTTGTGAATTCTTGCATATCTCTTTCTCACTCTCTCACTAGGGCTTAGCCATAATAGAAATTGTGATTTAGATGCCTTTAGTGTGGTGGCAATGTAGTAAAATAAATTATTACTAATTAATTTCGATGCAATTTCGTCAAAACTGCCAGTTGCCAATGTAGCTTCACTAAGTTATAAGTTGATAAATTCTAAGTCTGTATATAATATATTTTAATTAATTTATACCAAACTAATTAAAATGGTTAACCAAAGTAATTAACTACAGATAGCTTGCAATTAAACTTTTTCTAAAGCTTTTTTATTTCTACCACCATACTTACCTATTTATAAATAGGTAATATATTTTACCATCACAATCAACTACGGACGAGTTCAAAAAAGTTACCCTACCTTTCGTATACTAATGTTAAAGGGCATGAAAGTTTCGTATTATACACCGTACATATAAAAAATCAAGTAATTATCTACAAACATCCATCAGAAATGACAATATTTTCAGAGGAGTTTAAGAGAACTAAATTTCTGTCCATTTTTGTAATCAATTCCATTTGAAAAATAAAAGTAATAATTATTAGAACACTGTTAAGTATAGGTACATATTTGTTTATGTTAAAATAGTCGCACTTTACATGTCGAATAAAAATTGTTGTGATATACCTACTTAAAAAAATATTTTGTTGAGCTTCGAAATGTCACAAATTGAAGCAATAAAGCTAAATTATGTATGTAATTCTAAAGAAAAACGAAATAAATATATTATACCTGTACATATATTTTTAATATAAAATTGAATGATTTACCGCTTTTCATTTTATCCTATAGATACCTACCTACTTACTTTCCTACCTATTTTATCTTCATACCTATGCTGAAATCTATAGATCGTGCTCCGACTTAAGTCGGACTTAACTCTGTCTTGAGCCTGAGCTAAGTGAGAGTGCGATCTATAGATTTCAGCTTGATCTACTACGCTGGCTAAGTGCGGATTGCCAGACTACGCAAAATAAAATATGTACGTAGAAGCGGACGAAGTCGCGCGCGTCCACAAGTTGTTTTATAAATAATAGATGGGTATATAATATATAGATTAGAAGTAAATGAAACAAGGCATATTTATTTCAATGTTATTTATTATGTATTTATGTTCTTAAAAACTTGGAGCTAAAACATTTCAATTTATATATCTAACATTAATTTGTTTATATCCTCTTTTGAATAACGGTTCTGGTGCCTACATCTGTCCTTAGTACACTAGTACTTAATTCTGTTACAAAAATAATTTCATTTAGGAATGACCAAATTAACTCTTAAATGCTACAAGACATCGGTCTATTTTATTTTTTTATCATAGAAGATAAATATTAATTGTCGTATAAGCTCCCTAATGATGTTATGTGTATAGGGTTAAAGTTAATTGACAATTACAAATGCTATAAGTAGTTATATGGTGTTTTCCTTTGTTGAGCGAGTTTTGAATATGAGACCGTCAGCAGAATGTATTTAGTTAAGAAAATAAAAAAGGCCAGCGTGGAGACCGAATCCAAAAATTCCGTAACGAAAATTACCTGACACGGGACTCCTCTACAGTGAACCGCTAGATGGCGTTGATAAAAAATGCTATGCAATAGCTTTACCGCGGCAGTCCCCGTCTTTTTTTTCTTCCATAGAATCATTTCATCACCTTTACCGAAATTTTGAGACTGAAAATTGCTAACATTCGATAAACTTATTTTTAGGTTTAAAAGTAAAGTTATTATCTAACCACTTGACAATTTGAATCTGATAGTTATATTATAGTAGGTACGGTAGGTCTTTATTCGATCTTAGATCGACGAGACTGTCTCTTCTACGACAGGGATCGGGAATAAAGAGTATCAGAAGAAAAAAACCTGCTTAGAACATGTGTAGTTAACTTGCTATAGTTCTTGCAATTCACGAGGGCGCGTGGCTCATGGTTGTGTATGTGTCGTATCTATATAAGGGGGAGCGAGAGCTTGCTCGCGCTTGACCGCTCCCACTTAGGCTCTGGACAGGCACGCATACTAACGCAATGTGCATGTACGCGACGTGACCACAAGTAAAGCGCCCGTAACTTCGTGAGATAAATGTACTATACATGACCTGATGATGCTATCTCGTACTTAACTCATTAGGCTGAAAGCGGTCTATAGTCGAATCTCGTACAACATAACGAAAACATTCATTTACATATACGACTTTCTACAGACAAAAAAAAAATTGTTTCATAAAAACAAATCATGCTAGAAAGCAACTCAATATACTTACAGTGGAAACAAAATTATTTACACGTTATTTTTTACGATAAAACACTTATTTTTAAAATATACATAGGTACATTAGACACTTATATTTTATTTAATAACTTACGATTAACAAAACGTTATGAAAGATATAGAAAATATTAATTATTATTATTGTAGACATTAATTTAGTAATACATTAATTACCTATATAATCTCTTTGTGTAAAGCAGGATTTAAAATTAAGTTTTAGGTAGATAAATCTAAGTTAAAAATAACGCAGAATATAATCTCTTTTAAAGTGACAGTTTAACAAAATATTTCCGTGATAGAGAAGGCCGTGCCTATTTATAGGGTTGGAAGAGTTATTTAGATTGAATACACAAATTGTAAAAAAAAAATTCGCTATCTTGGAAGGTTCTTTCATTTCACGAAGGCGCGTGGCTCATGGTTGTGTGTGTGTGTGTGTGTGTGTGTGTGTGTCGTACCTATATAAGTGAGAGCGAGAGTTTGCTCGCGCCTGACCCACCACCTACGCTCCCGACAGGCACGCACACTTACGCAATGTGCATGTACACGACGTAACCACAAGTAAAGCTCACGCACCCTCGAGAATTGCAAGAACTATACATTAGGGTACTTGAGATATTTTAAGATTTTTTCGAAACTTATGGACACAACTTTGTTTGGCTTGTAATACGGATTCAATTTAAATATACCTCACTTCGTATCTAACACCATAATGTCAATAAGCAAGGAAATCAAACTATCAAATCAGAAGATTTCACTTAAGTATTATATTATTATTTTTAAGAATAATATGGAAGTGCATAAAAATTTCAAATTGGACGGCGAAGCAATGCAGTTTTGTCATTGAAGCAAGCCTCAAATATCGGAGACAAATTTTTTTATACATTAGCTATCTACAAAATGGTAAGTGCAGAAATGGTCCTACATATTTTTTTAATATCTGAGCCTACATATTTTTTTAATATGTACAAAACTTTATGCTTCACACTATATTCATTCCAAGAAACTATGGGTGACGTGACAATTGAGAATTTTCTGGTTTACCCATACTAGTTACATTCCACAAACTAAAATTATAATAGACGATAAATTCAAAGATCGATTAAATGAAAAATCTGAAGTCTGTTAGCCTTTTCGATATTAATAAAATATCGACTAGATTTGATTAAGGCTACCTACTACAACTGTCAACTTTGAACTGTCACCCCTAGCATGGTATCTCGAAAATAGTTTAGTGGGCGTATCCACATTATGTTCTCGGGTTCTTGCGACATGTTCGCAAGCAAAAAAAAATAGGTCCTTATGAACATGCTCCAAGCTAACTCGAGACGAAAGTTAAAAGCACAGAACAACTTTATATATTTACTAGCTGTTGCGCGCGACTTCGTTCGCGTCAATTTCTGTTATTATGATCGCGATTAAGAAGTTTTAAAAAGAATATGGATAATTTTCCCCCTTTTTGCAACATTTTTCATTGATGCTTCGCTCCTATTGGTCGCAGCGTGATGTTATATAGCCTAAAGCCTTCCTCAATAAATGGACTATCCAACACAAAAAGAATTTTTCAGTTCAAACCAGTAGTTCCTGAGATTTTTTCGTTCAAACAAACAAACTCTTCAGCTTCATATATTAGTATAGATTTGTTCTGTGTTGAAAACGAGACAAATATTTTCTAACATATTAAATCTGTCATGTTTATCCCTGCTTTGAGTCTGAAGCGAGTGAGATTGCGATCTATAGCTTCTCTCTTTGTACTTCAGTCTCAGTGTTGTCTACACATCCACGCCGACTAAAAATTTGCCTTACAACGACTCTGCGTTAGCCAAATGCTGGGGCGATCTACACCAGAAAAGCTTGTATCGCTTGAAAAGTTTAAAAAGGTCACGCGGCCACGCGCGTCAAGCGATACTGGTCTTTAGCGATTATGTAGATAAAGTTTAAAATTATTTCACACTGAAAGTGTTCGCCGCGCCGCTGCCATTCCGGTGTAGATCGTTTCCTAGCCTTACAACCGATGCATACACCCAATGAGGAAAATAATGTACATTATTTATATTTTGTATAGTTAGGTAACAAGATGATTTTCACGATGAACATTTACAGTGTAAATCTAATAAATAGGTAGATTTACAACCAAACTTTTTGGTCATCTTAAGGCTATTTTTTGGTGAATGATACGCTTCCAACAATACACTGTATTCGAATTTAGCAATGCGCACTAATTTTCAACCGGTCATAAAGTTTGGTGCGATCTATATGGATCTATACCAGCTACATCCAATCTGTTATTTTTTTATACGACTAACTACTTCTCTTAAGGCTGTACATCGATTTTTTATCGATTAGGCAGTGGCTATATTCAATAGATTTAATTTTTAAGCATAGTAGAGATCTATCAATAAATTCAAAGTAGGTAAGTAAGTAATAAATTGTTTTCAAATATAAAAACTTAAATTAATATCATTGCAAGAGGGGATAAATTCATTAATTAGACATTTATTTTGTAGAAGTTAAAAAGTGAAAAAAAAAAAAAAAAAAGTACAAGTTCAGAGGAAGTCAGTGATCATCGTAATGATTAGTTAGGGGAGATCGGGGCAAAACGAGGTTCGGACCTGCAGGGCGTTTCAGACCTGTTCGATAACATACCGTGTCGATACGGTTCGATATCGATCTCTTTTTGTCGTGTGGATTCAGAGCGAGCGAAATATATGTTATCGTGCGGTAACAAACCGAATCGATCGACAAATAAGTTATCGGAAGGGTCTGAATCGGGGGGCAGGACGGGACATGTGCCGTGTCCGTGACTCGTAATTCTCTTGTAATGATGCTTTTTTTAAAGCATCCCATTTTGCCCCGGTCTCCCCTACATACAATACTTATAATTTTGTATGTAAAAAAGTTTTATAGATATTTTCGAAAGTTTGCTTCGGAAAAATATAACTTAAGAGTTAAAATAGGTAAGTATACAAGAATAGACAATAATACATTAATTAATAAAACGACAACAAAATATTTTTTTGCCATATCACATAAATATAATATTCTATTAACGTACAGGCGCTACTTTACATTAAAATACATTTAATATACTTTAGTAATTGTAAATACACTATCAAACTATATTTTATTAACTATTTTATTTCATGATCTGGTGCACAGATCTGGTGAATTAATAGTTGGGTATATTTCGTGAAATAAACATGTAGGTACATATACATACTTTAGTTAGGTACATAATAATTATAATCTGTACATTGTTGAATGTGATAAAATTAGTATTATCCTTTTTCTTAATATCTAGTTAATATACACAATATTTCACGTCCATAACTCGCCATAGTCGTCATTAAAGCCAATAAAAAAAAATTATCAATCCGTACGAGATAGGGACAGCGATACCTTATATCGATACAAAGTCTGTATCGATAGACTTGAACCCGAGTGTAAGCTTTGACGTTACGCTGAGTAAGGTACTCTTGTCTATGGTATGCCATATGGATACTTCAGTTCACGAAGTTTGTCCGTCAATAGTAAATAACAGATTTTATTTCCCGTACAACCACGAGACGATCTATTGACACACTGCCACTGAATGACTGTATTGTTTTAATCGCCCTCTATTGACGCATACCGATCTTCATTTTGCAACTATGTGCGACTAAAAGGCATCTGTATTCTTTCTGGTCTCAAATAGTTAGAAAAAAATTAAATAGAAAAAGTTACCTAACCTAATAATAAAATTATTCACCTACCTGTTTAAACATTACAAAAGTATTAAGAAAGCAAAATAAGAATAAATCTTAACGAATGAATAAACTTTTGTAATAGTGCCTTACCAACATAATACAATCGGAACAATACAAATGGCGGCAAATTATATTTATTCGCGCCTTGTCATGTCAGAAGGATTCCATTTTCAAATAGTTCACTGGAATTCGTCGTCGGAACTGAGTAGTGTTGTTTTTTCGTGGTAGTTTGTTGCGTGGCTGATGGTGGCAACTCGTTGAGGAGGCGGCCGCGGCGCTAGTGCTGCGCCTTCTTCCGAACCACGAGTGCCGATTCCCGCTCCGCGCATCACTAAATTACATATTTCTTAAACAGGTGGAAACGATAATAGTGTGCTCAGATTATAATTATTTTCTCAATAAAAGAGATATCTAATTTAAAACCAGTATTAAATTATTGTGACTCCTGGTGAATAAATGACACAAATAATTAAAAAGGTAAACGTTCAATATTCTAATTTTAAACGTTCATTGCTTCCATACATTTATTTTCCATGGAACTTTCTAGTGAATTTTTGGTATTAATAAAAGATAAAAAAAAATGGTATTTTTCTGTTATTATTATTACTCCCAATTTATTAGTGTTAACACTACTTCTAAAAGATTTTTACGTTGAATTCGTTAGTAATATTATGTACTTACCATAGTAAGTATATGGATGAAACTTCACTAAGCGATATAGTTTTAATTCCGGTATAGAGTTTTTGTACATCTCTCTTATTGAGAAAATAGCCGCCTGTGCACACTTATTGCGTCCACCCTATTTAATTAACTGTAAGTAAAAATTGTTTCGAATACAAATTATAAGTACTTTGTAATAATGTTAATTTAATATGAAAAAATCGTGACTAAACATAAATACATAAATAATTGATTCTTTTGTGGTGTGCATTGTGTATATTGTTTCATGTAAGGTCTGTTAATAACACTAGTCAAATCAAATTACCTTAGGACCCTTTTGTGTGTAATTACTAATTAGTGTAAAAAACAGCAGTGCAAGAAGTATATCAGACTACGACGGGTAGTTTGTTTTTGAGATTATCAGACAATGGAGTGGGAGGGTATTTTTTTTTTCTATTAAAATTTTTTGTTGCACGCAATAGTACATTGTTACCTTAGGGATGAAAGTAACTTATTTAGTCCCGAGACGGGGTTTGGCGCCCGAGCGTAGCGAGGGGGCCTATAGTTCGAGGGACTAAATAAGTCTTTATCCCGAGGTAAACACTGTGCTTTTCATTACGAATATAAGGAAAGTCAAAATAAAAATAGAAATTAGCTAAAGAAAATTGAGTGAACTTTATTTTACATAAATCAACAATTGCCACTTTCCCGCCTTTTTTTTTTCTTTGGCCTAGCCGGCGGGCTATGCATTTAGCTTTTTAATAGTCAAGTATTGAATCAGTTGTCTTTACTTTATGAATAAAGTCTATCTTTCTTCTTGTCTATGGATGCACTCGGGTATGTCGTGTTTCATTTGAATTCCAATAAAAATGTGACAACTAGTTTTTTTTTAATTATTTGACAGCTGTCAGTTGAAAACGATTCTCCCTAGGGCTGAAAAGTATTACTTTCAACCCGCTTCTCAGGCAACTTCAGACCTACTTTCCGTGTATGAGTAATGAAAAAATAAATTCGCTTAAATAAAGATCAAGCTGTACCGTTTTTTTTTTTCACAGATATATCAATATGGAAAGGATAGTACAACGTTAATCATCGAACTATTACACGTAGAAGCGCAACAGTCGACGCGGTAATAAGCCAATTTAAAGGTCACCTACGCAGTATCATCGCCTTAGTGTGAGCTCGCAGAAAATTGTTAAAAATTACGTACTGTGCAGTGAAAGGGTGTGATACGTCATCACAATAACCATCAAAAACGTAACTATCAGTACCAGTACAGAAAATAATTACATGGCACTTGCACATTTGTTTTGAGCCTACGTTTGGAGGGGAACTTTGTTAGAAACTTCTGTTCTAAGTGTTATAGTTCTATGACGCCACTACATTTTTTTTTTTGTGTAAATAAGGTTTGGATAATATAATGCAGTGATTTATTCATGCCAAAGAAACATTTACAACTGTGATTGTTAACAACACATATAGCGGCATGCTAGCAACCGAATTAGTATAAAAAAGCAAACTAATTTAAAAAAATAAATACAATTATCCTTACTCACCTTGACTGGCGCAGTCCTCTATAATCGAAATAATAAGTTTTAAATAAAACCTACAATGTAAGGTAGAATCGTTTATTAGTGAGATGCAAAGTACAAAGATTTTTCAGACTAACGTATGAAAATGATGTTTTAATACTTAAACTTAATCTTTATCGTAATTAGACATAATATCGTAAACGCTTTTTATAGCAATCTCTTATTTTCACAAAATAGAAAAAAAATCTTAAATCTATTATTTTTGTTAAAAATTTAAACTTTTAAATAGGTATAAAACAGAACATGTACAAATTGCATAAATACAAAGCGAATATATTCACAATTTTGCCTGGTCAAGTCAAGTTAGTACGTTTTCTTTCGCTAAATGTTATTTCTTTGGTCAGGCAAATATTTTTTTTTCACGACTTACCTGTTAATCTTTAAATGATAAAAAAAAACTAAACCTGTATTCACTTTCGTTACAAATAAAGCAAGCCTAGCTTTTTCTACGGATTTTATCCTATAACTTAAAGACAAGAAAAAATAACAAAAAATGGTAAAAAGAAGAAAAAACAAAATCACAGAAATATTTATAAAACATTTACACACTCTACCAGAAAAAAACTATCGCGAAATATTAAGTACAAAAAAAGGTACGCGTATTAAATGGCAATGATTAGTCCGAACTAAATTACAACTAATATTATGAATGAAAATGCGTAATTTTTTTAAAGTATTATTATTCTAAGGGTCAATTCACATAGAGCGTTGCAAAGAATTGCGTACATGTTCTTGCAACTCTGTACGTTTACTGGCTCTTATATGAAAAAAAAAAGAATAACTTAAGCCGGTTTTACACAAAAAATATCTTTATTGTCTACATCTTATTAGATTTATTAATGGCTCATGGATTTCAAGACAGCTGGAGCATGTAATTTAATGAGTTACTTCTACTTCATGCACGTGTATTTTATATGAAACCGACCTACGTCATACCATTTATGTCGGACTAGCCAAAGACCTTGACAATTATTATAAAAAAATACTCGCTAACAAATTAAATTACTTAAAGGGGGTTCGTAACCGAGCACCAAAATCCAACTATTAACGTTTAAACTAAATAACATTTTTAATCTGTGTTAAAACCACATGTCAACAATTTTTTTTTCTCAAACTGTCCTTTCCATTACAAAGTTAAAAAAAAAGTTATAATATTTACGCGAAATATAGTCAAAATATATCTAACCATAATAATAGATAGGGTGACCAACCCAATAGCTAGCACTGCACCAGATTATTCGCACTTTCGCAAAAAAGATTAAAATATAAGTTTCTGATTGTGGTTTTTAATTTTCAGCTTAAAAAATATTTAGGGGAATTCATATTTTTCACAATCGAAACCTTTCTAATCTGGAAAGTTTTAAAATGACGTCAGTATCGTAGTTGAAAGATATCGTTCTGGAGTTCCCGAAGTTTTTCGGCCATTTTGACTCATCGACGTTAAGGGTCAGTACTTACTTAATAATGATTTAACTGTGGTTTTATTTGAGTTTTAATAATATAATTGTTTTCAATTAATTTTCTAAGTATTATTAGTTACTAATTCAAAAAGTAAATGAAACTTTCCCGTTATTTCATTGCAAAACAAGGGGTGTCAGTATCTGGTTACAAAATTTGGAGATTTTCCTGTTTATTAACACTCCGAAGCGATTCGATTCCCTAGCAGACTGGGAGTCTGTAGACGATCTTAACAAGTGTATGTAAACTGTCCATACTCTGGAGTCTAAATTCTTTAAGACCCATCACACGAAAAGGACCAAGAAGTTCTTTGACCTTACTCTCAAACTGATGAAAGACAGACAAGAGATGAGACTCCAGTCGTCAGTAGACGCGGATGCCTACTAGTAGGTTAATAGGCAAATCTCTAAGAAAAGAACTCGCGACCTGCGCGCCTTGAATACCAAGTGTATTAAAGATACCATCTAGTGGAACAGAAGTTCCATTCCAAAGTGTCCGCGAGAGATCTATCTATCGGACAGAGCCAGCTGACGCGGCTGAAAACTGACGAAGGCTGTCACGTTTCTTCTCCACCTGAGGTATGGAGAGAGGTTGAGAAGTTCTATGGGCAGTTATTTATCACGAAACAATAATCATTCAGCGGACGATGGAGAGAGCTATGCTCGGAGTATCCCTGCGAGATCATATCAGAAATGAGGATATCTGTAAGAGAATCAAAGTCACGGACATAGCTAAGCGAAACTGAAGTGAAAATGGGCGGGCATATAGTTCGAAGAGCTGATGGTCGATGGGATCCCATGGTGTTGGAGTAGCGATCCCGTACCGGGAAGCTAGGTGGTCCGACGACATCAAACGAGTCGCAGAGAGCCGCTGGATTCAGGTAGCGTAAGACCGAGGCCTGTGGAAGTCCATATAAGAGACCTTTGTCCATCTGTGGACGTCTGTCGTTTGATAAAGACTATGTTTACGTTTTCTTATTAAATATGTAAGGGTGTTTGTTTTAAATATAATAAATATAAAAAAATTAAGTCACCTACAGTTACTATAAGAATTTCCGTATATTGTTTCGTAATAAAATCTATATTCTAAAAGACTTCCGTAGGTAGCCTAGCGTTATATTTCCCTTAAACTCTATTAAAATCTGAGTGTTGATAATTGGATAATTTTGTGCCCATAACTGGTAACAAATGTGCGAATAATTGGGGACTGGGTCATTTTTCAATCTTATTTAAAATTCTAGTTGATTTAAACAAAAAAATTTCAATATCTTCTTTAATTATATATTTTATTAAACAAGTAACCTTATGAACACAGTGATTTATAGAATTTGGTTAAATTTATACTTAAAAAACATATTTGAAATAAGATAAACTCTTAAAGTGCCCATAATTGGGTCTGCCACCCTATTAAAGTTAATTCTATTTCAATCAATAACGTCGCTTTATTACTCTGTGGTTCTAAGAAAAATATAAATATAATTGTATCATTTTTTTTTTGTTTTTCTTGAGTTGAGTATGTAATCCCCGACTGTAATGTGTTATTTGGTTAATATTTATGGTTTTTCCATGCTCGGCAAGTCATAACGTAACAAGTCACTTCCCATAACATGTTTTTTTTTATTTTTTGTTTATTTTTGCGTTATAGGTATTGACAAGTTACAACACTGATGTAATGGATTCTAGAGCACCTATATACGAGCAGACTTATGAACGAACTCGGTATATCGACGAATAGTCGAGTAAAAAAAAGTAAAAATAATGTGCTCTAACACAGAAGTTTTAAAACATTTTATTGTAAACAATTTTATAATAGTTTTTTTTACAAAATTATAAAAACAAACGTTGCTGTACTGTCATAAATATAGGTAGGTAGCAACCTACTAAAAAATATTTTATTTAAAAATTATTTTAAATGAGAAAAGTCTGCTAGATATAGGTGGTCCTATAAGAGAAGTCTAATTCGAGAACTCCCAAACGTGCCCCATACATATGAAGTTTAACTCTTATTTTATTATGAACCAATCTTTAATAAAATTGTGTTTCTACACTCTAGAAATTATTATCTCTATGAGTTTGACAGATTTGAGTAAAAATTATCAGTATAAATTAATTAACAATAAATAATAATAATATTAGGAATTACTAAATTTATTATTAATTTTACTGTCGGTTAGTTCGGTACCGTGCAGTATTAATATTGTTTCATAATATATTTCTAATGACACTATTCGAACTTGTCAGTGTCAGTGACGATCAGCGTTGGAGCTTCAGCCCATTATTTTTTATTTTTTTCATTTTTTTTATATTGATAATATTTGACATGTTATTTTCTAGAGCGTGTCTATTAAACATTGTCTATGATTGTTTCATACGCAAATAAGAATCAAACTTCGTTTGTATAATAGGCCTGCTCGAGCTAAACTCCTCTAATGTCAATTAATTATTTTATAATATGGACAGATAGACAGCAATGCACTGCATGCAGAGCACAGCTATGGCAGAGCCTATAGTTTTTCGTAAGGCAGTTGAGAAGTGACATCTGAAAGAAAATAAAACCAAAAAATAACAACACCTTTTTCGTGCAAATATTCGGGTTGCTAAACCCAAACGGTCGTTCGAATTTTGAATGAAAATATGTAATAGAGTATAGAGTAAGGTAGTGTAAAAATTAAGTTTCTGTTTCCAAAGGTTTACCCAAATTATTGTTGTATAAAATATAATAAAATAGGGCAGTGTAAAGATCTGCCATAAAGTTTCTGTTTTCAAATGTTTACCCACAATTTGGATCGGTAGTAAATAAGGCAATAATTTTGAAAACATAGACTGATACTTAAATTTTATTTACTTGTTTAGTTTAAAACTTTATCGTGCAGCCTGTTTTATTTCCTTGTGTATTGTACGTGAATATAGAATGAACGAATTTTGGATAGTTTCAACTACTTTAGTTACTAAATTACTCGCCAATAGAAATAAAAGTTCGCGTAATCTACGTACTAGTCTTAAAAATGGCTACGCACTTGTCCGACCTGATTCCGAGAAAATAAGGATCGAATTTTGTACTGAATTTGGATATATATTATGTACATTGACAAAGTTTACTTCTTCTAATATATGTTGTCTAGTAAATTCTTATGTGTACGTAAATTCTTATATGTACATAAAATATAAAAATAAATAAATAAAATAAAGTTGAAAACGTTGTTTGGGATGTGGTAACTGAGTGAGGTATGTGACGTCACCCACACATTTTGCAGTACGAGATTTCAAGGTCAATACCTTATTTGTTTAACGAGATAAGCTATTTTTCTTTCATTGCTGTACGTATAAAATTATATCTTAATTTGTAAAAAAAATTAATTTTTTTCAATGACAAGATAGATGGATTGCAATCGCACCTGGTGGTAAGTGACGATGCAGTCTAAGTTGTTAGGCGAGCTAACTTGGAAGGGGTATGGCAGTGTAAATTCAATCGTACATATATACCGCTAATCGGTTTCTACTCGCCATCGTGCCGGAACGCTAAATCGCTTGGCGACACGTCTTTGACGGTAGAATGGTAACATAGTCACGGCCAAAGCCTCCCGCCAGACCAGACCAGAGACAATTCAGAAATTATAAATTCCCAAATTGCCCCCGCCGGGAATAATTTAAAATTAATAAATAGATAATCTATAATTTTTATCTTTATGTTTAATTTTGTACAAAAAAAAATTGTGAACTTCTCTATTACCTTATTTTCTCAGAGTCAGATCGGACGAATGCACGAAGACCGAAACGGTTTCGAAATAAGAACATTTTCAATACACGAACAAGACTCCAATGATCGGCAAACAAAATAAAAATGTAAAAAGATTCAGGCAGCTCTCATGCAGATGTATGAATGAATGAACGAAATATCCACTGACCTGAGCTGTACTGCGTGTACTGCTGGTATTGCGGGTGGAAGTTGTGGAAGGCGTCCGTCATTATGTCCTTCGGGTTCATTGTCTCCTGGAATACAATAGGAGTCAAATTGAATATGATGTCATTAAAAATATACTATTTTAAAGGTACACATTGGCGCCGTGTCATATCAGGGAGACAGCATCAAGACCGGGAGCCGCTGTTGAAATGGGTGAATTCTGTAAGCGGCGCAAGTATGCTTGTCTGATTTACATACAATAAATAATGAGAGAGTTACATACAATAAACAAAAGTTTATTGTATGGGTCTCTATAAGTCTGTTTAATCTTATTTGTTACTTTACTATCTTTATAAAACCCATTCACATACAATAGAAATTAGAAAAAAAACTTGAGAGGTGTCAAGGGATACCCGGATGGAACGAAGTTCAATGCGAAATAGAAATTAAAATATCTGGCTTGCTTTCTATAAGAGAGAGAGAGACAGACAGAGAAACATGCGACGCCGCACACCTTACAATAGCTTACTATAGCAAAAAGTGTCGTGACAATTTTTCGTAAGAATTTTTTCCGTCTAGCCCCCTTTCATAACGCGCGATAAGGAACTTCGTTCCAATACACATTTTGTGAAAATTTCAATCAACTATTATGGAACAAGAGATACAGCCCGCTGACAGACGGACGGACGGACGGACAGCGGAGGCTTAATAATAGGGTCCAGTTAGCACCCTTAGAGTACCGAACCCTATAATGAAGAAATATACAAATAAATGAACTCATCATCATCTCAATCGAAGACGTCCAAAGCTAGACAAAGGTCTCTTGAAATGAATGCCACAGAACACGATCCTAAGTCACCTGCATTCAGCGGCTGCCAGCGACGTGCCTGAAATCTCCGTCCATAAAGATAAATTTCATTAACTATTGTAAAGTTTTTTTTTTCTGAAAAGAGCAACCGCCGAGTTTCTTGCTGGCTCTTCAGGCAGGAAAGGCATTCCGAACCAGTGGTAGATTCATTGACGATTCAAAAGTGCTTGTAAAAGTTTATTTGAATAAAAAATATTTCTATTCTATTCTATTCTAATGAACTAGTGGCCTATAATTACCTTGAGGCTGCTAGAGATGGACTGCATGGTGACGGAGCGGTGCGGGTCGCGGTGCGCGCGCGCGTACACGGCGGCGGGGAAGGCGTAGCGCAGCGCGACGGCGGCCGCCAGCATCTCGATGCAGATGAGGAAGTTCTGGTAGCCCGCCGACACCGTACCCGCCGTGGTGCGCGTGCCGTCCGCGTCGATGATCGGCGATATCACCTCCGCCTTCTCCAGGATGGCCAGTCCTACGCCTGGATATGGGGAAACGACAGACGTTTAACATTAGACGCAATAAAAATAATAATAGTTGACACAAATCTGTTTTACTGACACAGCGCCATCTATTAGCATTATTGTGAAGCTATTAGCATTTCAAATTAAATAATTTCGTTTCTTTATAACATTTATCTAATTTTAGTATTTGTTGTTCAAGTACAGGATATAACTGAATTCTCAACCAAGTTTCACGTTCTAATATTCAGTAATTCTTCACATATGGCTCAAATTAAAATCTCCACTTTGAAAGCCCCCCATTTCGTCAATTTTAAGGGAAAAATTAAAAAAAAAAATATTTTTGTACTCTGATCAAAGTCGTTTTTAAAAAGATATATTGCAAGTCTATGTAACGCAACAAACAAAATTTTACTTCAAACACGCTTCTATGAGAGCCCCCCTGAAATAAAGCTTTTTATATTTTTTTATACAATGTTCGGCTGAAGGCCATCAGTTTACATATTATATTTAAATTTGAAGTAATTACGTTCAGTAATTCAGAAGTTATAGGGCTCTGACAGACATTTGGACGTACACACTTCTCTGTCCAGTACAGACAAGCGCCCTAGTTGACTCAGAGAACTCGCTTCGCTCGTTCAATTATACCGCAATGCTTCTTTATAAATCGATAGACTGCTGAATAAAGGACTTTTGCATGGACTTCTACAGAACTCTTGCGCCGCCTGTATACAGGCGTCTGATGTCATGGGCCCATCTCGTGATGTTGGCGTTTAAGCAATTAAATATCTAATGGTTTTCTTTATTTCATTAAAATGTTCCCCAGCCACAAGTCTTGTGGACTTGTAGATTTGGGGTTGTCCTTCAACGCCAAGCGCGTATACAAAAAAATCGAATTAGAAATCTTTATTTCATGTAGGCCAACCTGTGCTGCCGTCCTAGAGCTAAAATCTCGTTAAATACCAAAACGCGGGAATCCAATCCAAAAATTTATAAAGAAATAACGCCATTTGATAACTAACAAACGACGTTTATCATATTGCTATATGAAAAATTACTATTTTTGTAAGATAGCATTAAAAAATCGTATTTGGCAAATGTTATTGTGTCAAGTCATGATTTTACTACAAAAAGTATAGGTATAAAAGTTACTTAAAGTTTTAGATATAATAATACATAGTTTGTAATAAAACTCACCCTGCCAGAACGACAAAAAGATGACAGACTTGACGGTAAAGAACTTGAGCACCGGATCGAAGGGCTTCAGCATCTCGCGCGTGGCGCCCAGGAACAGGAACAGCCCGTACAGCGCCAGACTGACTGAGAAGTTGTACACTATCGTGATATACAGGTAGCCGCCGTTGGGGCTCCAGTCACCATCGTGGTAGTGGCCTGCGATCTGTAATAGAAGAGGAGTAACGTTAAAGCGACGGCTAACAGAGTGGTACCCCAGAGATGGAAAGCGGTCACAAGAAAGATAAAGAATTAGGTGGAGCGACGACTTTGTAAAGATGATTGGAGTACTGAAAAAAGAAAAAAAAAACTTATTGTTAGTATACAACGTGTATTGAAACTCCGAAATAATAATGAAGGTGAATGTGCTCATGACATTGAACAACTTTCCCCAAGGAACATAGGTCGAAATATAAAAAAAAAAAAAATTACCTCCCATAGTAAATCAATCAGCTGATCGTCAATTTTGTATGGGAGGTCCACATTTTTTTTTCACATTTCGACCTATGTTCCTTGGGGAAAGTTGTTCATTTTCATGAGCACATTCGCCTCCTTCAGAATTATTTCGGAATTTCAATACACGTTGTAGAATAAGGAAAAATGTTAAGTGTAAAATAGGATAAGGGTAGAATTATCTATTGTTTTGTAAATATCATTTTTCAGTAAATAAAAGAAAGCTAAGCTGAAGTGGAAACGACACATAGTTCGAAGAGCTGATGGTCAATGGGGTCCCAAGCTGTTGCAGTGGCGACCCCGCACCGGGAAGCGCAGTGTTGGCAGACCCCCCACGAGGTGGACCGACGACGTCAAACGAGTCGCAGGGAGCCGCTGGATTCAGACGGCGCAAGACCGAGACCTGTGGAGGTCCATGCAAGAGACCTATGTCCAACAGTGGACGTCTATCAGTTGATAAGAAGAAAAAAAAAAACGTTAATGTGAGCTGTAAGAAAATCATAGACAGACATAGTTCGAAGAACTGTAGCGCTTTGCTTTCTAGTTCCTAATACGCACCGCAAAAATCTGGAATGCCCTTCCGGCTTCCGTTTTTCCAACTAACTATAATGTGGCTGTCTTTATTCAAGAGTGAATAGGCATCTTCTAGGCATGCGCGCACCATCTTAGGCTGCATGTTCACTTACCATCAGGTCATAATCCAGTACCTATTGATATAAACGTTTCATTTCACAATATTAATCTTAATAAGTTAGTATAGTAGATAATTATTAGTAATAAATAAACATTATTCGTTCTCAATTGCACAACAAAATGTTAAGCACTTCCGATCAATCAATATGAATAATATAATTAACTACTAGTAATTTACTTGGTGATATAACTGGATATAATAGTTTATGATGGTATAAGAGCTGATGACTTGAAATACCGGTATAAATACTTAGACAAATTTTCACACAGAAATTATTTGCAGTTAGATACTTTTATCCCAGTTTTAAACAAACACTTCACACAAGATTTTTAATAAACTTAAATAAATAAAACATAACTTTTACACCTTAAATAAAAATATTTAAAAATACCCCTACATGTTAAACAATAATACATAATTAATACAAAGAGTTTGTAACCGAAAATTAATTTGGAAATCATCTTACGCTGGCTATGGAACTAATAAGTATTCGCAGAAACTCTTTACATAACTAGATATTGGCAAATGATATAAAATCCATTGCAAGTGATCAAGTTAAGAAATGGCGAATATTAGATTAATTTAACGTTCAAAGTATTTCTTAGATAGCGGTAAATAGAACATACGTGCATAGGTGAAACAGGATGGGAAAGTCGTTCTATAAATACATATTTGCAGTGATGTACTCGTATTTACCTTAAATGATAGTTCAGATACAACTATAGAGATATGTAATAGTGAGGTTTTTTGTACGTATTTATGTCACGTACGTTTGATTAAAATGCAATTTTATGCGATTGCATTTTTATTTATATTTGACTTGAGGAATTCGAATATCTTTGTCAGAATCTCTTCTTTCTCATTGAAAAAAGCAATGGAATGAATTAGATAAGTTATATGGGTGTTTTCAGCCCCCCGATTCAGACCCTTCCGATAACTTATTTGTCGATCGATTCGGTTTGTTAACATATATTTCGCTCGCTCTGAATCCACACGACAAAAAGAGATCGATATCTAACCGTATCGACACGGTATGTTATCGAGCAGGTCTGAATCGCCCTGCAGGACTCTTTTACATTTTTGGGTATTTGTGACAAAATTCTGTCAAAAAACACACCACTATTGAAGAATAAATGCATAATTATTTATAAGCGCCTACTACACAACAACAACAAAAAGAATCCAAAAATATGACGTGAATGGGGAGCGACCTCGAGTCAGTTAGGGATCCATATTAGAACCTCTACTGTTCCTCATTTACATAAGTGACCTTCGTTAATACAATCTATTGCTAACTGATGATACATGATTAAAAGTTGACCGACAGACGTACCTGCAGGAATATGATGATGAACGCGCATACGGGCTTGATGAGGCAGAACTGCAGCGTGGCTTGCTTGCAGAATCTCAGGAAGCCGATGGTGTAAGTGGCGCCCGAAAGACAACAAGTGCCGTTCACGCACGACGCTCGGACCGGGCGTCCGCGGAGTTCGGACATTATGTTGCCCTCACCGCCCAGGTATTCGTAGCATAGAGATAAGAAACTGTAGATCACGAACGCTGTGAAAATATGGATATTATGGACACAATAAATCAAGTTAATTTCATAGAAAAAGTTTTAAAAAAATCGACTGAAATGTCAGAAAACTAACTCTTCATCAAACTATGTAGAATGCTACATAAAAAGCTAGTCTGGTGGTGAATGCAAGAGCCATTAAATTATATTAAATATGGGGCCCCAGAAATAGACTGGGCCTCCGCAATTCTTAGACGTCATCCCTGTCACGTATTATACTTTATGTGATGTTTTCTATCGTGTGACAAACACAGCGCTCTACGCAATTTTTTTCTGTGGGGTTCTGAACAGGTTTTGCACATTCCATTGGTCCACATGGTATGGTATATACCCTGTACATATGTAGGTAGGATTTGTCAATTTAACTATACCTTAAGGAGAGTCGTTAACATTCAATCGTGCACTTGCACGTAAATGAATTACTGATAAGAAAACAAGTTGCCTAATGGACTTACGCGAAGATTACAATGAGATTATATGAGTGTTTAAAGAGTCAAGGTACCTACCTAGTCTCAGCTAATGTACTGTAAATCGAGGAGTTTGAAACATGTATTCAGCATAATATAAAAAAATTTAAATACATAGTTATTTATAATGTGTTTCATTTTGAGGTACTAATACTATTGTTTATTTAAAACCTATTTAGTAAATATCAATATTCGACTGTAGTAATAACATACATTCTTTAAATAATTACCTTCATAACAATCCCTCACGGTAAAGAAATAAACGTAATAAGAATCGCTATTGAAGAAAAGCAGCGATATCCAACTGTAGCATCCGTATATGGGTACGATGAATAGAATGCGCACTATCCATCGCTGCTCCGATGGATTGGTGTACCAGCGTAGATGTTGATAAATCTGCAATGAACATAATATCGGATGGTTAAATGACGGGATTGTATCCTAACGAGGAAGCTGTTTCTAGCAAAAGTTTGCCATGCTGCTGCCGTTTCTAGCGGACAATTCTTGACCTATTAGTTCTAATGAACTGGGCAAACTTGGCTTGAGCAACTGCTGAGTTTTTTGTTGGCTCTTTTCAGCAGAATCCGCTTTCCTAACGGGGTGGTAGAATCTTGATTTACCATTAAAGCCACAGCTGGCCTACATAAAATAAATATTTTTCGTTTGATATTTATTTTCGCTGAGGGCCTACGTCGATTTGGACATAGAAAATCAAAGCAACGATATTATGGCCACTTAGATTGCAGTTTCGAATATTCGAAGCACGTTTTCAAATTTTGAGCTTTCTCTACCTACCCTTATTAGTTATTACTTAGTTAATTATTATTGTGTTTAAACTGTAAAATCAATAAATTTAAAAAAAATACAAAAATGAAAATAAAAATCTGCCCAATTTTGGTTGGTCCAATATGACTTAGATAAGTATCTAGCTCAAAGAAGCCAGAGAGAGGCAAATCCCTGCAATTAATGTTTCGCAATGTGAAAGAAATTCTTTAGTGTCAGCATTTAGTGCGATTGCGGGTATTCCCAGCTGCGTCCGAGACCTCTTCCCAATTCAACCCAACGTCCTCTAAAAAAGCACTAACAAAAATAAAGTGCCGTGACATAAACAGGGTAACCTACGTTTTTTTACGATTTGGCCACTGCACTGGTTTCTATCTGACTTTAAAAATGTATAGGATTTATGACACCCTTCAAGTTTTTACAAACCCCTAGGAACCCTTTAAATATAAAAAAATATCAATGAAACAAAAACAGTTCCTCTTCCTAGTAAGGCAAACAGATAATATTTCAATTTCACTGACTTGTTAGGTAAAGTCAGTGAAAATCCGTGAAAATCAGTGCTATGTAAGCAGTATTTTTCTTCACAAAGTGAACGGCTTCGGCGTAAACCTATGAAACAGACGCATATCAATACAATTTATCAACAAGTAAACTGGGAAACGATTGCTCACCGATAACGTGTCACTCTTGCCGCAATTATTGAACCTTATCTCTATAATACGTAGTAAGTATGTATTTTAATCGATAAAAAGTTAAAATAGATTAATGAGAAAGTAAGAAACATACAACAGCATACTTTTTTTGTTCCCGTCAGCGATTTTTCCATTGAATTTCAATACCATAATCCCTTTATTCAAGGGGCGGACGAGTCTTTGAACTTAGATGACTGACGTTCAAAGTTTATTTAAAATCAATAATATACTATTTTAAACACATCTTAACAATAAAAGTTTAGAAATACCAAATGTTCTTTCCGAACCGATGGTAGTATCTTGACTTGTCATAAAACCCACAAGTTGGCCTTCATGAACTAAGACATTTTGAATTTATTTATTTTTTTGAATATTTTAATCGATTTTACTGGACTATAAAAATACAAAAGCTGGAGTAGGTACTTTGGCCACATTCTTACGTACTCGTATAACAAGTACGACCTCCTGCAGCTCATTATACAGGGAAAGATAGCTGGCGATAGCACCTGGGCAGAGAACATCGTGGCTCAAAAACCTGCACCAATGGTACCCGCTCCTTGTTCCGTGCAGCAGCGTTCAAGATGCAGATAGCCCTAATGGTTGTCAACCTCCGATAGGAGACGGCACTACAAGAAGAAAATCGATTTTAAGATAACGCGATAAAAAACTTAATTTGCGGTTTCCAGTAGGTACTTTTGTAACTTGACCACTAATGTACCTACAGTACGACTATTCATAGAATAAATGATTACTGAAAGTGATGGCGGCTAGATGTGGTTATCAAGTAACATTCTTAGAGGAGTTCAACAGAAATTGGTCGGTCAAACAAAATCACCGAGTTCGATTCCCGACGGGGCAATTTCGGAATTTATAATTTCTTAATTGTCTCTAGTTAGGCCAGTGGGTAGTTTAGGTCGTTACTGTGAAAACGCAAATAAACTCAGACATTTATACATGCAAACATAGTTTTTTTTCTTCATTCGATGAAAAGACAGTCTTAGATTGCGAACTCACCTGATGGTAAGTGACGTTGCAGTCTAAGATGGTAGCGGGCTGACTTGGAAGGGGCATGGCAGTGTACATACCCCTAATCGGTTTCTACACGTCATCGTGGCCGGACATCGCTTGGCGGCACGTCTCTGGCGGTAGGGTGGTAACTAGCCACGGCCAAAGCCACCCACCAGACAGACACAGACTGCTAAAAACGTAACTCTTCGCTTGGGTTTGCCTCAGTCAGGTAAAAAAATAGCAACCTACTACCAATTCCATGACACATTTACCAATTCATGTTTTTTGCACGTTGACGTAACTTTCAATGCGATACATTTGCATACTTTGTTACTTCATTTCGCAAATCACTTTGACCTCAACCTAAGTTGACACAACAAAATAATATATTCTTTTAGAGCAGAAAGGTCATTGAGGTTTTGTCGTCTATTATCCTATTAATATTATTGTAAATGCGAAAGTTTGGATGTATGGATGGATGTTTATACTCAATCACGCCGCAACGACTGTATCCATTTGGCTGGAAATTGGCACAGAGATAGATTATAGTCTGGAATAACAAACACTGTTCCCACGGGACTAAAAAAAGCTCAATCCACGCGTACAATTTTAGCTATCAATTCATTATTTAATTTTTATATCTACCCACACACACTTATGCCCGAGGCATCAGCCACCTTATTGGCTCATCTACCTATTTAGGTTTTTTACATCAAAAAAAGCTTGCCCATAGAGTAAGGGTATGCCAGAAGAGTACCTGTCAAAGTATTTGATTTGAATCGATTTGATTGAGGAAACTTATGTAGTTATTATAAATAATATTTTCTAAATAAACTACTGTAATGTTCACGAAAGTGTTGTAGACGCTATATTAAAAAAAAAAAAAAAAAAACAATAGGCATATTGTGCCGCAATCATGCAAGCCGATCGACATATTACGTATCAAAAAACTAAATGGAAAACGTAAAATCATAGTTCCACCATTAAACTAGTACTGGGTAAGTGAATCGGCACGTGAGTTCTACATTCACCAATAACTGTATAGGTAGGCAAGTAGCCGCCGTCCTTGGCAGCAAGAAAATATGAACGGACACTTTTTCGTCCAAACACACTTAGCTACTTTTGTGTGAGGTGTTATTTGATATGAACAGACCTTTAAAAGCCAACGGCTACCTTCTAATAAATAAAAATATTTTTCTAATAAAAATATTTTTAATAAAGGGAATTAATGCACTTAACAATATGATTCGGCAAATTCTATTAATTATTCTCGGGCATCCATATTAAAAAAAAAATGGGGAACTTTGCTTAATTATGAATCATCATAAGCATTTTCGGCAGGCGATGCGACCTAGAGAACTATGTTAGAAATTTTCTACGTGAAAAATCAAATGAGGAACCCACTAAACCCACCGATATAGCTCTTAGTCTTCGGGTTGCGCAAATGATATTGCGCTGTCTAGTCGGTAAAGGTCAATAACAAATCTCTGATTCATTTTACACTGCATCATCATTAAAAGTATCACCTGATGACATCATGATTAAACGCAAACTGTAGTGATATTCTCTAAAAATGATCGCATGAATTGGCTGAATTTATGGCGTTCTTGCTGTATCAATGTACCACTATAATCTATCTCTGTTCCCAGCCAAATCGGTAGTCGTTGCGGTTTGATTGAAGGACAAACCAAAAGAGAAACTCACTTTCGCATCTCAGCCCTACGCCGATCTTGATACAGATTTGCATAGGTTAGTAATTACGTAGAATAAGTTAAGACTTAACATTTCAATAAAAAAAAATCAATCGAAAAAAAATGTAAGACCTTGACGACTAGTGACCAGTTTTAAAGTTGTTTCGCGACATTTAGAACACGGAATCAAGATCAAAACGAAAACATAAATAGCCTCACACGAATACTCTGTGAGAAAATAGAACTTTAAACAACCTGATTACATTAAAATTACTCTTTTATTTGCCTTTACTTTTATCTGTGCTCGTTATGGTCGGAAAGCTGGTGAATAACCTGCTCTGTAGTGTTCCGTAATGGACTGGTACTTTAAAATTCGTTTGCGAAATATAAAAGCGATAAAAGAATTTTCACTTTAGTCTAAAAGATGAATGAGGAACCAGAATTTGATTTTCAGAACAGAATTTTCCCAAAAATAACTGGCAAAGATAAACTAGAAAATATGTCAAGGTAAAATGAGGAATTATATTAGAAATGGATCTTCTGCAATGAATATGGTATATTTATAAACCACAGAAGAAATGGTATATATTATAATTCCATTGGAAACCTGAGCAACTGAGGCTCTACCATTTTGCAAATTCCTTAAAAATCTTAGTGGAGGTGCCGTAAATATGAGTTGTAATAAATTAGAACACGAATAAAAAAACCGAACAGCAATTTGTCGTAACAGAGCATCTTGCACAAGATTGAAACAAAAATAGACGCTCCCATGTATTCTGTGGGAAATCGAGCATGAAGTTTACGGCTTATAGGTATTTGAGTATGAAGGTAGGAGTTGAAGAGATTTATCTGAAGTAGTAGTTTCATAATATTTCAACGTTATACTATACATATAAAGAATAACATCCTTATTTTATTGAAGAATACAGCGAAACTTTTCGAATAGTCAAATTCAGGACAGTTTTAGTTATTCTAAAATTGGAACTATTTTCCTGGAAATTGTGGCGTGCGTATTCTGGTCGTATACTACAGCCTTCAAAGACAAACATCTGCGGCCTAGCTTCCAGAAAAAGGAAAGAATGAATTGAGAAAGAGATCATTTCAAAAGAAAGAAAGAAAAATTTTCCCCAGTGCGTGCTATATATATATCGAATACTAGCGGACCCGACAGACGTTGTCCTGTCTTAACTATGAATATTGAAACTCCCCTTTTTACCCCCTTGGGGAGAGAATTTTCGAAAAATGTAAAATACGTAATTCTTTATTTTTGATCAAGAGCCAAAATATCAAGTTTCATAAACATAACTTGAAAAATAACTTGAAGAACGAAGGACTATCATACAAACATTCAACCCCTATTTAATCCCTTAGGGGGTAGAATTTTTAAAAACTGTGAAACACCTACTTTTTTGTTTTCAATTTAAAGCCTAAGTACCGAATTTTATGGGTATAGCTTGAAAAATAACGGAGTTTCATACAAACTTTAACCCCCCTTTTTACCCCCTTGGGGGGAGAATTTTCGAAATATGTAAAATACGTAATTCTTTATTTTTGATCAAGAGCCAAAATATCAAGTTTCATAAACATAACTTGAAAAATAACTTGAAGAACGAAGGACTATCATACAAACATTCAACCCCTATTTAACCCCTTAGGGGGTAGAATTTTTTAAAAGTGTGAAACACTTACTTTTTTGTTTTCAATTTAAAGCCTAAATACCGAATTTTATGGGTATAGCTTGAAAAATGACGGAGTTTCATACAAACTTTAACCCCCCTTTTTACCCCCTTGGGGGGAGAATTTAAAAAAAATGTAAAATACGTAATTCTTTATTTTTAATCAAGAGCCAAAATATCAAGTTTCATAAACGTAACTTGAAAAATAACTTGAAGAACGAAGGACTATTATACAAACATTCAACCCCTATTTAACCCCTTAGGGGGTAGAATTTTTAAAAACTGTGAAACACGTACTTTTTTGTTTTCAATTTAAAGCCTAAATACCGAATTTCATGAGTATAACTCGAAAAATGACGGAGTTTCATACAAACTTTAACCCCCCTTTTTACCCCCTTGGGGGGCGAATTTCGAAAAATCCTTTCTTAGTGCTCGCCTACGTCATAAAAGGAACCTACTGTCAAAATTTCAAGTTTCTAACTTCAGTGGTTTAGGCTGTGCGTTGATCGTCAGTCAGTCAGTCAGTCAGTCAGTCAGTCAGTCAGGACAAGCCTTTTTATATAATTGAACCACCAATTGGAAGAAGGGAATAAAGGCCATTTTTTGCGAAATCGACTTATACCCATTTTTGTGTACCTAAAACATAGCCCTACTCTGTGAGTTGAAAAGTAGAGATAAATCTCTCTTATTTCATGCAGTTTTGTGCAATCAAAGAAACTGTTAGTTGGAAGAAAGAAATAAATCCCGGCTTTTATTCCCTTCTTCCAACTGATACACTTATGTCCATAGTGTTAACTAGTGATATGCCTGCTTAATTCAAATAAAAATAAATACAAACATAATTCACAATTAATGCCACCTTTGTTTTAAGTTATATTTGAGATATACGTGCAATTTAGAGATTAATAAGTTAATCATTGCGTATTTTCTTAAATACGACTAGTGATAGTTGCACCTATTCGTTTGATGAGGAGGTTCAAGATGAAACTCCAAAAAAGAAAAGAAGAGGTGTTAAAAATACTCATCAACACAAAAAAGAAATGCAAAAGTCATCAGATAAGATAATCGCACTAAATATCTCACAATACAGAAGTTTTGAGTACAGCTCAAGCCAAAAAGTTTACTTGACATGTTCTAAGTTTATAAATGGCTAAACTAAAGAGCCTTTTATGAGTTTTATGCTTCAGAAAGTATCTGTGAACCCAGCACTACCATTAATTAAGGCATATATGCTTTTAAAATACCAATAAATGAGACAAAAAAAATGACATACGTAAAATAACTCAATACATTCTTGACGAATTTTAAAAAAATTTATGATATTAAGGTTTGGCCTACTACAACATCCGAAACTGCTGAAATCGATGAAGAATAGAATAACGTTACTTAGCACTTTCAGTATTTCAAATAAATAAATATATTTTCTAATTATTTTGACTTTTTTCGTGCCAGTACATAATCAATTGGAAGAAGGAAATAAATCCAAGAACTTTAAATGTGTATATCTTAGGTAATATTAACATATGTCGTTCTAATCTATCAGTAAATAATCATAATTAATATTACTTTCATTTCATTCCTACATCATAAGAGGCTATGTGCCAAAAATTAAAAGTTAAGAAGTTTTTTTCGATTATCTCCGTTCCTAGTTTTTGGATTTATTCCCTTCTTCCAATTGGTGGTTCAATTATAGATTAATGTTAACCTAGATGTAAAAATAATCAAAGCCTAGATGTTAACCAATCAAACTCAATGACATGAATTAATAACTATCCGTGTCTACATTAGTCGGATTTTTATAAAAATATGTACTTATCTAGTTCTAAAGTTACACGGCCTCAATTTGTGTGAAATCTTTAAAGTAATACTACGTTGTGGTTAAATTACACAAACTACAGATATAGAGCTTTGTTTTTTAGAAAGAAGTTTATTAGAACGTTAAGGTTTTATAAGAAAAGTTACCAAATTGTTTTCTTGTAATTTTTGCTCTATCTGCGAGTAATAGATTGTAAAATATCTTTGATGATATGGATATAAGTGACGTTATGCTCGTCAACGCACCCGTTGTAAACAGAACAGCTGTGTACTCTACGGAAAAACCTTCCTTCAAGTCCTTCAAGAGTCCGTGACCTAGTTCGCCTAGATTGTTGCCAAACGTTACGTACGTAGTCATAAAATATTTATTATCGATATTAAAAAAAGGCTATAGAGCCTTTTTACATATTCACATATATAGTATCGGACATCGCTCTAGCTATCACGGCCTATTAAACTACCCTCAAACTTACTTAAGATTGAATATTCTTTTCTGGAAATCTGGCGTGGTTTACAAAATCCATATCATAACAAAGCAAAAAGAAAAAAAATGTGAATTTGAATAGCACACTATACGTTATCTTCTTCTTTATTAACCGATATACGTCCACAGCTGGACAAAGGACTTCATAGACTTCCACATGCATCGGTCTTATGCTGCCTGTATCCTGCGGCTCCATGCAACTTCGCTGATATCGTCGGTCCAACACCGCAGTTTACGTTTTATACTCATTAGCATTATAATAATGGTAAAAATTTGTTACAGAAAAGCCTAGAATATAAAATTATAAAGATAATAACGAACGTGATTAATTAAATTAAAAACACGAACACCACATCAACTTGCCGTGTTTCGTGAGATCACCATCTTAGGATAACTTTCTCCCGTTATGGCGAAACGTCGCATCATAACAACATTCTGTGATCCATTGATTTCTAAGATCATAGAGCAACAAACTTTGAACATCACCATCAGCTGTTGGTTTGTCTAAAAGTGTTTGCTACAGTGTAACAATCGCAATCATCTCTGATAGGCTGGTACTCTCGCTATTTTATTTTATTTTATTTTATTTTATTAGGTTTACTTACAAACACTTACACTAATACATCAATGAACATACTAAAGACTAACTTCATACTAGCTGAGTGTAGTGATTACTTAAAAGTAAACACAACATGGACAAATAACAAAAACATTCAAAAAGACAAAAATATTTAAAAAAAACAAACAAAAGTGCTATCATAGAAACAAAAACTAAATATTAGAGTGACAATAATAATATATCCTAGGATTCATAGGTGAAAAAATGAAATGAAATTCTTCAGTCCTACATACTTTCAGAGGGGTAAGCAAGTAGGACTCAAGACTTCCAAGATTTAAATAACTTTTCACGAAACTTATATAGCGAGTCAGAAAAAATATCAACAACTGTACTATAGTGGTTTAAAGTCTATTGGTTAAAATATATTGAAGCAGCAAAAACTCCTTCAAATCAGCAAAATTCCAACTGGGGGACTGCAATCAGAGGTGACTGTGGTCCCTCAGTTGGAATAATACACATGTCTCAATCCACATGTAATTTTATTTTAGGTACACTACCCAATAAACAAAAACTACTTCGATGCCTATGTCCATCTCTACTGTATCACGACGTCACCTCAGTTGGTCCCAAAAGTTACTCAATAACAAATTAGTTTAACAGTTATTTTATGGACTGTGTTATATACAACTAAATATACAATAGGCCTATATATGTCAATCAAGTGCCCCGATGTGATGCCCCAATTATCATACAGGCAAAACCTTGGAAATCAAAAATATTTTATTATCCATATTATTTTTACTAATATTGATAGACAAGATTAAAATAAGTCATACGATTGGGTAACAAAATCTTATTTTCCATAACTATTTTATATTTTACATTACGTACTTAATATATATGTTTGATATGAATTCAAAATTCAAATTCAAAAATTGTGTAATTGCGAGGCATTGCTACTCTAGTATTACGATAACTCTCTGATCGACATCTGAGCAAAATAGTAAATAACAACGTAACGAAATTACGGTCCAATGCTAACAAATTATACCGTTCGCAAGATAATTGTACTTTAGGCTTGGTATAATAACTGAATTTCTTTTATCGCTAAAACACGAGATAATGTCTTTTAGAATAGTTATTTATGAAGTACCTTACCTACCTTAGACCTTAGTACTTCAAGTTTTCTACATAGGTCTTCTTCTGAATACATGATTTCGCTGTTGATGTTGATGCTGATCTTCAGAAGCTTGCTTTTGCTTTTATAGTATTAGTATTCTGCCTTGTTGGTCTAGTAGTTAGTAAATTCAAATTCGAATTCAAAATTAATTTATTTCATGTAGGCTAACTTGTAGCTCTTATGACACGTCATAAATCTACCACCGGTTCGGTTGTATGTTCGATTGTGGATGACGAGGTCTCAGGTTCAATTCCCAGGTCGGGTCAATATATTATGTATTACAGTTTTCTGTCAATTATTGCTCAGAACTAGTCCGGAGTTAGGAAGGTGCATCACCCACATGCCTTGGAGTCATGTTGTATTTCCGTCCCATCGGACTATGTGACGGAATAGTTGTACCATAATATCGCCCTTGAGATGACTAATCTCTGAGGAAGTTGGCCGGATTATTATGATAGTAAACCTTACCTGTTGGCAAGTAATAAATAATGCTGTCCACACAAATATGCCCGCGATGACCTGTGCTGGCTTCGTTGCCAGAAACAGCTGGTGTGCCTCCCCTGTTTCAGCCATTACAATCTGTTTTGTCACATTGATTGTTTCTGGTATAATACTCATCCTGTAACAATTCATAAAATAAATGTTTCTTTCTTTCTTTCTTTCTTTCTAACAAAATGTTATTTTTTTACAGGGTGTAAGGAATATTGCCAAGGAAACCAGAGATTCGGTACTTCAACTTTTCATCAGTCTTTTCATCTGCCATTGTAAGGAAAAAATATATATCTGACATTTTTTTTCGAAATTGAGTTAAACACATATTCAGCATCAGAACAAAAAGACGCATCGACCAGTATATTTAAATTTTGTTTAAACTTATCATCAGTGATGTATAAAAATGTCAGATACATCTTTTTACCTCATGATGGTAGTCATTATTTTGACAATTTTGTCATGTCCCTTACGCCCTATATATCCATTAATAGAGACGATATACTTTAGCTTCTTAATTGTGCTTTTTAGGCTGGAGCTAGGTGGCCAGAGCTCTTATTGAAGATCTTTCAAAAATGGTCATTGAATCAAAGGGTCTATAATACCTACGTATTTAACTATGCCTCAGAGACCATGATATTTTGGTATGCCAGATTACTTTTTATTGGACCTTGGAGTAAAGGACAATAATAAATATTAAATATATAAAAGGAAAAGGAGACCGACTGATCTATCATCACACATCTCAAACCACTGGACAGTGGAGTGTGCTGAAATTTGGCAAATAGGTAGCTATGATTGGGGGTAAAAGCCACAGGCAAAAGCTAGTGAAAGTTAAGTGATGAGAATGGAGAGTGCAGTTAGTTGTGTTAGCACAACTTGTGCACTATAATATCTCCTACAGTTTCTACTTTAGATGGTCACATATTGTAGAGCCAATCCCCAATACCCAATGGGGTATGTAAAGTAACCTATACACTATGGCTCATTTAAGCCATAAACAAATTAATAGTTTTTCCATTTGTCTAATCAACATATTGACAAAGGAAAAGGACTGGGAAAAGCTGCTTGATATAAATTGTCATTAAGTAAAAAAAGACTGCATTCAATGGAGTTCATCTATTTCAACACTAAAATGCCATAGATAGACAGAGCAAGACACTCTTTTAATAAATCCCTCATATCAATGCTATTACAAATACAATACAAAGTGAAACAGCTGTTTTAACATTCATAAATTAGTACTCATTTTTCCAATCTAGAAATTATTATCATATTTATAGATTATTAGTACTTTATAGATTATAATTTTATTTATATTAGCTAATGTCTGTGACTACGAACCCAGGGGGACTTTTTTGGGATAAAAAGTATCCTCCTCCTATTTTCAGTAGTCAAGCTATCTCTGTGCCAAGTTTCAGACCATTTGCATGACTGGTATGAAAAAATAGGTCTTACAATATCACCCAATAAAAAGAAATTTGATAGTTTTTGTTGTTTTAAAAATTGTTGATACATGCATAAATTGCAGCATTCAATCAAAAACAAACAGACTGTAAAACCTTGAGTGTACCTTCACAAGAAATAGAGAAAAACTACTGTATCTGAATATAGTAATGATTTATACAAGAAACTGTCCCACACTAATCATTTCTAATCTTACTCTATTGAGATGTGCAGTTACCATTTCAATTCACCTACATAACAATTAGAACAGCATAGTATGCTAGCATCAATGCATGATAGTGACTAATTACATTAAACTCATTTATATAGCGAAAGCTGCTCTTATGGATGCGTAGGGACATGAAAACAAGACGAATGTTATTAATTGGAGGTCATATTTTGTCTTGACTTTTTCTTGTTTGTCTTTTTATATAGGTTTTGGCTAGTGAATGGAAAATCAAAGGGTTCTACGAGTCAATAAAATACGTGGGAATTCACATGAGTGTAGCCGTTAACATTTATCATCAAGTTTTACCTCGAGCTTGGGAGTTTTTACACTATTTCCTTTTGTTTCACGTCAGAATGTCAATCGTAATCAACACTGCACATATTGTATGAAAAACTCAACACAGGATCTCATCGATTTTGTCCACACAAATGATGAAACATTAAACTTTGTAAACATTAAACATAAACAATCACACTTATAAACAAACTGTGCAAGAATTAAATGTCTATAAGTTTCCGTTTTATATTTTTTTCATTTTAATAATCGTTTCACTTTATTTGATGACGACTCGTTCGGTATTTTTTTAATTTTTTGCTTTTGTTCACAGAGTACAGACAAACAGCTCAGAATAATAATAATTCAAAGATTGCATATAGAATAGGTATGTAATAGAGTCTGTAACCCGTAAGAAACAAGAAATCACTTTTATTTACTCGACTAAACTAACATTCTCCATTCACAATTATAATATTAAAACAATGCAATAAAAGCGGAAGTAAAAGCCTCAAAAAATAGTAAGAAATAAAATCACAACGTTATTTGCCCCCGTTCAACCACTATTACAAAAAATTAACCTTTAGAAATCGTATCGACTATCGAGCGAGCTTGCAATGCAATCCATCGCTTTCGTAGCTTTCGTAACAACAATCATCCACCCATAGACAATCAACAAACTGAAATGAAAATGTCCGTCGTAAAAGAAACGTTTTTATTTTACTTTGTGACTGTGTAACGATTGTGGCAAGCTATGTGAAATATTTTATTGTATTTACCTTAATTGAAGTGTATACTATTTATAAAAATGATTGTTCAAGAGCCAATACAGGTGGGTGTTGAAAAACATTTTCCCGAGCTGTCAAGGTATTTTCAATTGCAATATAATTTTAAGATAATTTCTAATTTAAAACATTTTATTCCTTAAAGGTAATCGTTTGGGATTGTCTAAATAATTATGAATTTGACAACGCCGTATTCCTGGCAGAGAGATTACACGCTGAAGGTAACGATTCTCATTTTTGTTAAACTAGATCCTCGCGATAAGTGATCTATCGATTTTTATTAATTTTTAAGTATTTAGAGTAGGTACAGAGACAATTAACAGTGTTTTTATTTTTCCAGTTGCCTCCGAAGAGACGGCATTTTTATTAGGTACATGTTACTATAGAGCTGGACGTGTAAATGAGGCCCATCATTTGCTACAAAATATATCCCTCACACTGCCACAGGCACGATTTCTCCTGGCTAAGTGCTCAGTTGAATTGAAATTGTGAGTATAAACTTTTTATTAATCCTTACTTCCTTACTATCCTTACTAATATTATAATTGCGAAAGTATGTTTGTCTGTCCTTCAATAACGCTGCCACAGAGTTAGGGATCAATGTGATTTTTTGCATGGGTATAGTTGAGGACCTGGAGTGACATAGGCTACTTTTTATCCTGGAAAATCAAAGAGTTCTTGTGGGATTTTAACTAAATTCATGCGGACGAAGTCACGGGCATCAGCTAGTACTATAATAAGCTCCAATAAAGCTTTATAGGGGCATTAGACACATTGTAATAATAATCTATGTTTGAATGTGTCCAGTGCCAGTGTTTAATGCACTTGTATTTATTGTATTATTGTTATTGGCTAAATTTAGTGTTCTACATTGTTCTCTCTGCAATAATTTATTTTAGCCAATAGAGAGGGAATTTTAACCAACAGGAAGACATTGATCTGCACACTGTAACTTAGCTGTTCTGGGCTGGAAGGCACTCTTCTATATAATAATAATAATTTATTTGCTTGAATGTTTATTTATCCAGTTTGCTCTTGAACCCATTTAATGTAAATTTTTCAAAGTCAGTTGGTAACTTATTACATATTTGAAAGATAGAAATAGTTACTGTAAGTTATTCTTAGAAGCTAGACATATGCTATCGCGGACTTTTTTTTAGAACTTTTTAAGAGGAACAATTCACCCATACATCATCTTCATCCAATAACAGTATACGACCCAGCGCATGCCTTTAAAACATTTGAGTGTCAAAAAATTTTCCGACTTTAACAAATTTGCACATAATATCTAGCCATAATACATTTATGTGCATAATTTATAGCCTATAACCATCTGGAATAATGTACCTTTGAAATGGTGAAAGAATTTTTGAAATAGGTGCGGTGGTTCCAAAGTTTGCTCCGGACATACATACAAACTCACAAAATTCGCGCTCTCCCTTTATTATAATAGCATAGATATATTTTTACAGCCATAGCGTATGCACTTTTTATGTATGTGCTATTGCAATATTTCAAAATACATAGTTTGTTAGGATATTGAAAAGATCTATTTGTTTTTATTCATAGTTTTTTTTAAAGTGTTTTGGTATCATTTCACATAGACACACATACCCCTTATGTACATACATGTTAGTGGAAGCATAAAAAAAAATAACGCACAGCCAAAAATATAAAACCAAATCCTGAAACAAACGAAAGGAATAAGAAATTTAAAATATCCAACCTTAAAATTATATCCATAATTACCTACAATATTAAAAGTTTAAAAGTTTTAAATGACACGTCCGACTATCTGCTGCTTATGTAGACACATTGTTGTGGAAAGTGGCTAGCTTATAATCATGGCTGTATTATATTTGTTTTGTATTGTCATTATCTGTTGTGTGTCTGAATAAATAAATAAATAAATAAATAAATAAATAAGAGCATAGAGACCATCACACCGACGTTAACGCCAAAGAGCATCAATGGTGTCTCATTGTTAAATTAACTGAGAGAATTAGGAGAGGCTTACAAATCATTGTCCTTGTTAGAGTGCAAAACTTGAAAGAATTTGGTGTGGATTCTTTATTTTTGATAGCAACATATATATGTTAAGTAAATCCAAGTGAATCAAGCTGTTTTAAAAGTTAATATAACCTCTTACATCACCTAACTATAATGCTAACCCTATTCGATTCAAGCAGAAATATCATACATTTTTGTTACAGTTACAAGGATGCAGAGCTGGCATTAGGCACAAAAGATACTGTGGCCTCCGAATTTGGGGAGCAAGCGCCATACGCATTACACCTACTGGCGAAAATATACAACATCACAGAGAGAAAAACTAAAGCTGCAGATGCTCTCCGAAAAGCACTGTCTCTCAACCCCTTCATGTGGAAATCCTTCACTCAGCTCTGCCAAATGGGTGAGAAAGTAGACCCGCATAGTGTATTCCAAATAAACAACACCGAATTCACATTTGGTGTTTCGACATTAGTGAATCTAGTCAGCAATTCAGAAAATATTTCATTCGTTAATAGTAACATATCTAATAACACTAATCTGAATTCTAATATAACACCCAACAACATTGCTACCCGCACACCAATGACAATGTCACCCAGTATTACACCAGAGACCCAAGCGCCTGTCAAGCGCATGCACAGTGTTTTCAGTGGAATGGCCCCTATACCTTTCTCGCCATCTTTCGGTATGTTACCTATGGAAGAATCTCCAGTTTTGTACACATCGACACTTACAGATGCCAATGAGCAGAAAGCTATACCAAAGATAGTCAACTCGCTGAGAGCTCACGTCGGTCAGCTCAAAGATGCAGTGTTCAGCCCGGGGCCGCGGTGTACTCTCGGCCCCGCCCCCCGCAGATCTTCTAGATTGTTTAGTAATAACAATAGTAGTTATTCAGTCAAAGAAAACAACAAATCGCCTAGCCGGAAATTCGTGACACCCAAGAGTCCTTCTAGAAAAAATAAACAACGCACAGCCAAAAATATAAAACCAAATCCCGAAACAAACGAAAGGAATAAGAGCATAGAGACCATCACACCGACGTTAACGCCAAAGAGCACCAATGGTGTCTCATTGTTAAATTTACTGAGAGAATTAGGAGAGGCTTACAAATCATTGTCCTTGTTAGAGTGCAAAACTGCTATCAAACAGTTTCAAGAGATATCCCCGAAACAGTTGGCTTCACCGTGGGTCCAAACAATGATCGCTCGCGCACATTATGAGCTGGCGCAGTACGAAGCGGCAGCTAAAATCTTTGCAGAAATTAGGAAACAATACCCAAATCGTACAGAGGGAATGGATATTTACAGTACCTGCTTGTGGCACCTTCAACGCGAAGCTCAGCTTTCGGCGCTAGCACAAGAATTAGTGGAATTGAACAGAAATGATTCTATAGCCTGGCTAGCTTCTGGAAACTGCTTTTCGTTGCATAAAGAGCGTGAAACGGCTTTGAAGTTCTTCAAACGCGCCGTTCAAATAGACCCGGACGCGGCGTACGCCCATGCGCTGCTTGGACACGAGTATGCCGTAGCCGAAGAAACTGACAAGGCCCTATCTAGTTTCCGAACCGCAGTCAGCATCGATCCACGTAATTACGTTGCTTGGTTTGGTATAGCCACCGTGTACGCTCGTCAGGAACGCTGGAAAGCATCGGAAGTGCATATTCGTCGAGCGTTAGGCATTCATCCTCACTCGGGCGTGCTACGCTGCCAATTGGGCTTAGCGCAGGCCGCTTTAGGCAAAATGGATCGTGCACTCGCTACTCTAGAAAGGGCCGTCGCATTGGACGCTGAGAATCCTCTCTGTCGCTTCCACAGAGCGTCCGTATTACTGCGCGCGGGCAGGCCGCAAGACGCACTGAGTGACTTGCACCATTTAAAAAATATTGCACCCAGAGAATCTTTAGTGTACTATTTGCTTGGAAAGGTTCACAATAAATTGGGCAACTCCCATCTGGCTCTAATGCACTTCAGCTGGGCCACAGACCTCGATCCTAAAGGCACCGGAGCACATATAAAGGAAGGTTTCGACCCTTCCAAACAGGAAGATACTCCAGAAAGGTCAACCTAAGCTTTGGCCATTGATTGTACCGGTTCGCCTCCCTCGGGGCGTCGTAGTCGTTTGTGACTGATCCTTGTAAATAACGTGCTCACCTCTCGAACTCCGATTTGACACAAAATCTTCCAAATATAGCTTTACGGAGATCGACCGGTGTGTGAACGCATTTAGTTGCTGTAGTAGTAAGGGCGTATGTGGATTTGTTTATATAGAGTAAGATGTGGATATTCCTAGTTTATTATATATCATGTAAAGCAAATAACTCCTAGAAAGTAACTAAAAATTATGCTTTCGAAGGACCTAAATCTAACAGGGCCTCGATCTCAACGTGTTTATTTGTAATAAATATATATATTATGTTGTGCTATGTGTCGCAATTTATTGAAATTGCCATTATAAAATTCGTGATATGAATTTTCCAAAATTGATTTTGTTTCCTAATCCGATGAATACGTAGAATCTTTTTTAATTGCCTACGAATTATAGAATACGAGAACCGCTGGCGGTGTTTCATTATAATATTTATAACAACCGATCTTATATAACAAACAAATATTATAGATTTCTTTTACAAAATACATATAATTTAAGTACGAGGAAATAAATAGGAAATAGTTCTTTGCATGCAAATATACTAATAATATTACGGCAAAGGAATCTTAGCTCTTTCCGAACGACTAGACTGAAGAAATATCCTATCATCAAAGAAACAATTTAAAATTACACACAGTAATATGGTGATGAATATAAATGCTTTTCCTTCATCAAGACCAGTTCATATAAATGAAAACACAAGTATTATATACGCTGGCGCTGTATGGACCAAATGGTATAAGTTAGATCCAAATTTTGCGCGTTTTCTCTATTTCTCTCTAACCTAAGATGCTTTTTAATATTTATTTTAGTAATGAAGTAAAATTTTGCAAGAACCTAATTTAATTTCGAAGTCGATAGTAGAAAGGAAAACCTTCTAGGAAATACGCTAATATAGTTCTTGCAATTCACGAGGGCGCGTGGCTCATGGTTGTGAGTGTGTCTCTATAAGTGTGAGCGAGTTTGCTCGCGCCTGACAGGCACGCACACTTACGCAATGTGCATGTACACGACGTGACCACAAGTAAAGTTCACGCGCCCTCGTGAGTTGAAAGAACTACGAGCTAATTCAGACAAGGTTAATTGTACCTAGAGAGAATCGATGTCCTTCACTGACTTTTATTACAAGTAGGTATTTCTGATGGGAAGCTTTAGCAGTGGCTAGTTACTCTCGTATTACTCTGAGAATATGGAATTTCTTTAACAGCAATACCTATTTCAATATACTTAATTCAATACTATTAACATTGACGTAAAATGAAAAGAAAATCGCAAAATGGTGTTTCCAAGCAAATATATTATTTTTAAATCGCAACTTATTCACTTTACACTTGGAGGATACTTTACAGTTAATTATTATTAGATATTGTTGTTGTACAGTAAATTATGTATTATTAGTACTCGTATTTTAACTTTATTTGTAAAATAGCATGGATTCAGAAATCTTTTCATGTAAGTACCTAATAACATCGAACTATAACACTTAGAAGCGCAACAGTCAACGTGGTGATAAGCCATATTTAGTAAGCCTCTAAAGACCGACCACGCAGTAGGTATCGTCGCGTTAGTACGATGAGCTCGCAGAAAATTAATAAATGACGTACCCACTGTACTGTGAAAGGGTGTCATAATTCATCACAACAAACATCAAAAACCAAATTATTAGTATCAGTATAGAAAATAATTACGTGACACACATTTATTGGTTGTTTTGATCCTACGTTTGGAGCGGAACTTGGTTAGAAACCTGTTCTAAGCGTTATAGTTCGATGCCTAATACAATGATTTTTTTTTTAATTGTGTCCATTAATTTTTGTTAATAATAAAATCTAATTATTAATAATATGTGTATTTTATATATTTATTAAATTCGTTTATTTTAAAAGTATTTGTGATAGCCCTCGGTTGTCTCTTTACAAAGCCACTATTTACCTATTGTTTATCTATGTCAAGAAGACCTAGCACTAAAGCTTTCAATTAATTTAATGTTATCCTTTTCCCAAGTAATATTGTGAAAAGGACAACACTATTATTTAGATCTGTCAAATTAGACAATGTGTACTACAGAACTAAATATTCCACTACAACAATTATTATTGTGTTTATGTAAAGTGATAATCACAATTTTTGTGTTACCCGTGCTCACTGATCTCTATAATTAATTTATGATAAACACTGGATTTGCTGTCGTTAAACAAGTAACATTTAATTGTGGATCAATATTTGAAGCGCCACATTTGACATACGAGTGTCTCTGGAGCTAATAATATTGCAAATGACGTATCGACCATCTATAATGAATCTATGATTTCCTTGTTGATTTCGTAGATTTAATAGGTAATTTATAGTCGTAGGTGCGCCATTTGTAAATTATTAACCTATTGCATAGCTTCTATCGCGGGCCAGCGTGGAGACCGAATCCAGAAATTCCGTAACGAAAATAACCTGACACGGGACTCCTCTACGGTGAGCTGCTAGACGGCGTTGATAAAAAATGCTATGCAATAGCTTTACCGCGGCAGTCCACGAGTGCCACACGTCTTTTTTTTTTTAGTTTTAGAGATACTTCAAGTGTCGGCCAAGTATTTATAGGCTTACAGAAACAAAATGACGTCAATCAAATAGACCCAAAAAAGACGTGTGGCACTCGGGGACTGCCGCGGTAAAGCTATTGCATAGCATTTTTTATCAACGCCATCTAGCGGTGAGAGTCCCGTGTCAGGTTATTTTCGTTACGGAATTTCGTGATTCGGTCTCCACGCTCAAGGCCCGCGATAGAAGCTATGCAATAGCTTAAAAAGAAATCACGGCAGCCAGTCCAATATTAATCATAGATTACTTATAGAGGTTTGTGGGCGTGCTACACTTATTCGGGTATTTGTTGAACAACAAGGCCGACCCGAAGCATCTAGCGTTTATCTACATTAAATAGTATTTTGATTTTACCGCCCGGCTTTGCCGTTTAATCTAGAACCGAATAAGTGTGTCTCCGCCTTAGCCTCCCTGATTTTATTTTACGTCAATGATTTCTAATAAAATCATAATCTGTACAGTTTCAGATCTTAGTTAAATAAGTAGGTAATATTATAAAATTATTTCGTGATGTTTATGTAATAAAAAAAAACACAATTGTTTGTCTTGAATCACCGACCGAAACTAGCTCTAAAGACATGTACACCCTAATATGTGAACTTATAAAAATCATATTAAACTATATTAATGTGTTTTATTTTTATCTATGTACATGTAAGGTACAAATAAATAAAATTAAAGTGTCTGTCTGTGTGTGATTTCGGTATTACTGACTGACATTAATCTTATTTATGTATAAAAAATCTTTTTCTTTATCATTCGAAATATGTCAACTGCTGGACATTACATACAAAATATTCAAAATAGCAACGTTACTCACACCATTCCATTGATTTAGAACGAAATATGACGAGTGACGTTTAGATGTCAAAAGAAATCTAAACGTCACTGTTGTCAACCAGTCAAAATAATTAGATTGTGTCGTCAGCCACCAAAGTGTGGCAAATTCCGAATTAGATGGCAGCTTTAAATTTTTTTTTTTTGATGTAATGAAATACATATTTTTATGCTATGGTTATGTAAAGAATGAATTAAAAATATAATATACTTATAATTATAATTTATTTTTGAAAAGAAGGTAGGTAGTACTTATACAAATTTTTGTAATATTGAGTCTAAGGCTTTTCTGACAGTGGGGTCGTTAAGCAATTTGTTTTGAGGCTCGGGCTTGGGCGGCTCGACTTTGGGCGCGGCTTTCTTGTCGTTGAGAATGCTCAGTATTCTTTGCTGTAAGTCTACTTGGGTTTTGGTTGCCGGTGCCGTTGACGGCAATGATTCGCCTAATTCTAGTTTAACTTGTTGTTCACGACGTTCCTGAGAACAAAAATGATATTATTACAATCACATCAGTAGCCTAAGCACGGACACTTTAACTTTCGAATAGTTAAGGTGAAGTTAACGTCTGCAAGAAAATTTATATGAAAATGACAAGAGTGCTCCTGTCATTCTCATATAAATAGACAACACTATGCTTCCCGGTATCTTACCTGCAAGTATTCTATGACCTTGTCATACTGCAGCACAGTAAGACTGCGACCATCGGCCAGTTGTCCCAGAAGCGCGTAAACGGCTTCCCTCCCCGAGGGGCCGCCGCGTTTCACCTCTTGGAAGTTGCGGGACATCAGCTGCAAGGCGTCTTCTAGTGGTATGTTGCGGTGCTCTGTTGGAATATAATATAGTATCCATATATCGCTGCTTCAGAACTAAAGAGCCACATCTCAAAATTAAATTTTTTTCACGAGAGCAGATTGAAAATTTTTTTTTTTTGCTTTTTTGGCTCTCCAACTTACAATGGGCGTAAAATAAACAATTTTTGATTTGACAAGCCATATTTACCTTGCGGTAATCCATGGAGTATTGTGAGCGTCAACGATCTGTTCTCTTGGTTCAGCGGCATCACAAGTATGGCGTACAGACAGCCTCGTGACGCGATGTTACCCAACACTTTCCCGATAGGCACATCCTCCATCGGGAACAGTAGATCCACTACGATGCCCAACCTTTTGAGTCGACTTTCTATGTACTCTGCGTACTCCCTGCAAGATGTATAACCAACATTGTTCTCCATCCTGATAAATGTAACAAAAAAATAGCGGTAACCCTAAAAAAAGTGGCAATAGTGGTTATGGTTTCGTCAATACAACTCTAGAAATAACAACTTATTTATTAACCGATAGACAACCATAGAGGACATACGAGTAAGTCTCTTGTATGGACTTTCACATGCTTATCTTACTATGCTTGTATGCAGTGGCTCTTTGCAACTTGCCTGATGACGTTAGTCTACCTAGTTGGAGGTCTGCCAACACTGCACTTTCCAGTGAGAGACAGCCACTTTTTTTGATATATAGATTACCGCTTGACTGCAATCTCACCTATTGGTAAGTAAAGATGCAGCCTAAGATAGAGCATACTTGCCTAGAAGATGCCTACTGTCTCTTGATTTAAAGGCACCTGCAGTACTTTGGGACCCCAACAACCATCGGTTTTTGAACTATGTGCCCTGGCTGTCCAAATAGAAGTTAAAGTGTAACAAGAAAATAATGTTTACCTACTTAACAATGTCTTTAGGTTCAAGCTAATGTCTTCATGGCTTGCTTTTTGATGTGTGATTTGCTCTTTTATGGTTTTACTGCCCAAAATAAGCAAAAGCGACTTACGTGAGTTGTTTAGAGACGACGATAATTTCACAATCGTTCTTCTCTGGGACAGGCAATGCTCGAGGGTACTCTGGTTGGGAAAATCGGTCAAAGCTTCTCTTCTCAGGCCAGTCGTTGCCTGAAATAAAGGAAAATAAGTAAACACATTTATAGGCAACAAATGGTTCATGGTTTAAATGTTTCCTGGTGGTAAGAATGTATTAAGTACATACAATGTTTCTGAAGAAATTGTCTATATGGGATTATTTTATCCTGATTTACAACACATAACTTGTCATTATGATAGTCTGTATGGAAAAAATACTAAAAATTAATATGAGCATAAGCATTAAAATATTGTTTTAGTAACAAGAAAATTACCTCTAACTGGTGAGCGATCTCTGAACCCTCCGGGTGGCGCACCCCTACCCCTCCCCCTGCCGCGTCCCCTGCCCCGCAGCCCCCCGCGTGGTGCATCCCTCATGTTATACCCTGGTTCTTCAAATTCATCCCCATAACCTGCAAATTTTTAATTTCTGCCATCATATCCTAGCAAGTTTCTGTTGCCTGCTAATGTGTGATAATGAAGCAATTTGACTTCAGAATATTTATGGCTTCAGTTGACCATCACACTTCTGATTGGCTGGAACTCTCTTTGTAGTTAAAATGCATTGATACAGAAAGAATGCCAAAAATTCAGCCCATCAGAGGAGATGATTGTGATTGTCATTTCAGACAATCCCACAGCTGGTATATGATTCATCGAAGGCTGCTAGACTTACCTTGGTCACCAACATAGTTGCCATAGCTGTCATAATGTTCTTCGGCAGCATCTTCCCCACCAGCAATGTTATCAGTGAGAGCGACAGCTGGTGGTACATCCGATTGTATTGTCACCACCTCAGTTTGCCTACTGAATATTTGAAAGTGTATTATGAATTAGAATAAAAACTGGACAAGTGTGAAACTCAAGTCTTACAAATGGTGAATGATGGTACAAACATAATATGATGTGATTTCAATGGGTAGTGTATAATGTAGATCCTCGGTAAGTCAAAAACCTTTAAAACTCGAAAAAAATGTTTGGTTCCCTTCTCTTCAAACCCCAAAACCTCAGTAACTTATAATTTCAACCTTGTAGAAGTCGAAAGAATCAGGGAGTCCCTACAAGCCATTTTAGTATATATTTTCCCTCTATGACTCGAAAAAATGAAATTTTGCCTCTGATTGTACAATTGTTAGCCTCTCTTAGGAAAACTCTTCGGCATGCAAGTTATCTCACAATGTTTTCCTTCTGTATTAAACAGATAGTCACTAGGCTATCACTGCTTCAATTATCTGTAGCAGCCAGGAGTTGGGAAATTAACAATGACAAACTCCTTATCTTCAAACGCATACAAAGTCATGGGTTGTGCATCTGATCTCTACAATCTTGTCGGTTTACTGTCTGAACTATAAGAGCAAGAGAATAGTGCATCTAAGCTGGTAAACACACTCGTATATCTCTATTATCAAAGAACATTATAATAAGGTGTGGATGATTACTTTGGTGCATTGACGTTAGCAGGTCTCACAGTTATTTTTCTCCCTTGTAATACACTGCCATTGGCTTTCGCAATAGCTTCATTCGCACTTGATTCTTGATTGAATTGCACGAAGCCGAAAACTCTGTTCACTATGATGCCGTCGATTTGGCCGTATTCTATGAAATGATTGTAAACTTCGTCCACAGTGGCATCGTCGGTGAGACCACCAACGTAGATCCTGAGATGGGCCGTGGCCCGATCCTTCATAGCGTGTTTATCGAGAGTTAATTTGTCTAAAAACAAGAAAGTTATAATGCACAAAATGCGAAATTTTGACACAAAACAAGAACTTCCTGTTGTTACTTACCGGCCATAGTTAAAACTTAACCACTTTGCTTTCAGTTTTGCTAATGAGAAATTAATATTTCATTAATAAATTCTCCTGAATTCATGAAATTTAAAAATTACAATTTTTCCAATAAAAAAAAAATACAACACACGCTTGACGCTTCGATCAATGAGTGTTACTAACCTACTATTTGAATTTGAAATTATTTTCACAGTAACTTGTTTCTATGACAAAAATATTTACAGCAATAAAATAACTACCGCACAAAGTAAAGTATTATTAATAGTGAATATTATAAGGAATAATATAATTCACACTAATAAAAAAAAAATGTAAGTGTCTCAAAAATAATATGAAAAACACTTTAATATCTGCTAAGTTTTAACCAAATTAAGGGAATTTGGCTGATTATTGTAACATTATTGACCATAGCCAAACCACAGCACACCCACAGAGTACACCTACTGTAGAACAGATAAAAATTGTATTGTCTCTATGGTTTTTCATGCTGTGTGTTAATATTAGGAATTAGGAAGTAGTACCAATTTAGGTAGGTACAAAATGAGGTACCTACCTACCTATAGTTTTAGTTAAAATATTGTTAATTGCTCCCATTAGTGTTCCAAAGTCTCCTGTTAAAATGAACAATAAGAGTTAAATAAATCAATGAAGTAGGTACCTATATGGAATGGATTTATTAAATGGATGGGGTAGGTACCTACTTAAATCATTGGTAAAATCAAGTCCATGTAAATGTCATTGTCATCTAGAATGACACTTATCATTGTCAATTTGTGGCAGTGTTGCCAGATCTGGGGATTTTCCCCTAGATTGAAAGGGTTTTCGATCGAGTTAGGGGCAGAATAGGGGAAAAAATTATTTGAGCAACTTTTTAGGGGGAATTAAAAAAACGTGCCAAATGCAGTTTTTTGCCATATAATATATCACATGACATTTTGTATTATTGTTTTTTTTTAACATCTTCAAATTACTTGAGCGCCACAACTAGGCGAGGTCGACATTCGCGATGTTGAAGATAACGAATAAATATAGCCTTAAATAATCAAATGCTTCAAAAATCGCGGCATGCCACCATCCGCTTGATGAGGGTATTCTAGGGGGTTTCTAGGGAGAAACCAAATTAGTTCAGTGGTACGTCGTCGAGACCATTTGGCAACACTGATTTGTGGTCAATTTGTCAAACGTCAATATGGCATGTCACGGGTTGTGTTCAAATTAGGTTAGAATTATGAATTTTAAAAATAATTTATTATTAATTTAACTATTAACTATGTATGATCTCTATTTATAGCAATTAATGTCCATATATGTTTCAAAGCCACTTCAACTTATTCACTGTGAAAGATTTTTGTTCTAATTTCTGGTAAGTCGTAAATAATTTCTAATAAAGACACTTTATTCTAAAATGTATGTTTAATTTAAATATAACATATGATATTATTATGCACAAAATATCTCTATTATATGGTAATTATATATTTATGTATTCAATTTATCTCACTTGTGCTAGGTAAGTATCCAATTGAAGGTTAGGGCTCGATAAAACCATCAATAATCAACAGACCTTTTATAGCCTTGAATAGGATACACGTGTATCTAAATCAGTGAGCAGCTAAAATTAGAATAAAACAACTCATGATAAAGTAATTTAACATCCTACCTAATACAGATCATGATTGTATCTACTAATTTATTTTTCCTTAGTCTAATTTTATTTTGCTAAAATAATTCTAATTTGTTCTAGGCTATCTATGGCCATACAATTATAGCTTATGACTTTGAGAAGAATAATAAGAAAATCATTCAAACTTTACAAACAAGCTGTAGACCAGGCTTTCTGCAAAACCAACTTATTTTACACAAATGTTGTATTATCAGTCGCTATATCAACTACAGGGGATTTGTTAGAGCAAGGCTATGAATACCATAAAAAAGAAATAACTATATTTGACTTAAAGCGTACAGCGCATATGGCATTTTCCGGGTTCACAGCTGGTGTACTATGTCACCACTGGTACAACTTTTTAGATAAAATAATAGTAAAACGTACCATACAGAATGTCATAAAAAAACTAATCCTTGACCAATGTATATGGTCACCTATCATCATTTTATCCTTCTTTGCTACTGTTGCAATATTTGAAGATAATCCAATTGAAAATTTCACTGATGAAGTAAATGAAAAGTTTTGGATATTGTATAAAGCTGAATGGGTGGTATGGCCGCCAGCTCAGATTATAAATTTTTATTTCTTGCCAACAAAATACAGAGTGCTGTATGACAACACAATATCCTTGGGATATGATATTTATACATCCCACGTAAAACACAGTCAAACCAAAAAATATGTTGAGAAATATGAAAGTTAGTATTTTTTTTTAACATTTGCTAGATTTTTAGATTTGTGGCGGTCAGAAGGACAATATGCCGGCTCTTATGGTGACATCTATAGAGCGTACTCTAACTCAGCTCAGACTCAAGGCAGAATTAAAACGAGACAGATTTATGTCAGAGCATATTTGTGTCTCTTTTTAACCTCTAGAATCTGAGCCTAAGCATGCTCTATAGATCTTACCATTAGCATCTGGAACCTGATGCATTTCATATGGGGTAGTAATTTAGGTGTCCTAAGCAATTGTAATTTTGGTCCTAGAAAATACTATTACTTGATTATTATTATTGTTATGTTACTTTATTTGTTAATAAAGATTTCTGTACTGTTTACACAAATCCTGTTGATCTGTTGTAGTTAGTTAATATTGCAATAAACTTGTGCTAAAAATAACTGAGTTTTTCTTAACAGTACATTATTTTTTTTTTCAGATACACAATAAAATGCAACACATAGCGGTAACATGGCGACGACTAGCTGGCAATGTCGGAACGTTTAGTGCCTTATCAAGATTTCGAAGAGTAGTGAGAGTGGCTTTTAGTGATAAATATTTATTTTATACAAACGTTACCATATCTCTCACGTTGTCATCTGTTGGTGATATTATGGAACAGACGTATGAAGTGTATACTGAAGAATTGGACAAATACAACCCCAAAAGGACTATGCACATGGCTTTTTCTGGAATAGGTGTTGGAATACTATGCCACCACTGGTATAAAATACTAGACAAGTTTTTAATAGGGAAGACTTACGACATGATAATTAAAAAGCTATTGCTTGATCAACTTATTTTCTCGCCAATTATGATCATAACATTCTTTGGTAGTTTAGCTATTTTCGAAAAGGAACCATTGACAGATTTCAAAGAAGAAGTCCGAGACAAGTTTATAACTTTGTATAGAGCTGAATGGATGGTTTGGCCGCCAGCGCAAGTTATTAACTTTTATTTCTTGCCAACAAAGTATAGAGTTCTGTATGATAGTACTATTTCTTTAGGATATGATGTGTACACATCACAAGTAAAGCATAATAAGTCATTGAAAACAACTAAAGATGCAATGTCATGACCGAGGTTTGTTACATATAATTTTAATGCCTCTATTTTTAATAGCACAATGAAGTCAATTTTTAATTTTAAAATAGCTGTTAAGATAATAGTGTAAATAGTTATAATATCTACATTCTATAGTAAAAATGCAACATAGCTGAGCTGTGCAGTTGTAGGTATATACATATCTTATATTTTTACAATTTAGCAATACATTACTTAATACATCCTCATTATGTAATAATTGTAAATTATTATATAAATTGTTACCACACAGTTGTTTAATTATAGCTTTTATTTTATTTAAATGTTTTTTTTATTGTTATCGTTGAATGAAACCACTATTAACAATATAGTAACTTTGTCTCTAGGGGCCTATACATATGTTCACCATCTCAAAGCAGACTTTATTCGTCGGGTAAACACTACTCCGTGATTACTTGTGTATAACTAAAAGAAAAATTAGCCGCAGCGCGCCTATTAATATTATAAATGCGAAGGTTTATTTATTTAATGGTTTGTTTGGTTTAAAATCCCGCGGGAATCCTCATGCATGATGCATGAGGATTCCCGCGGGATTTTCAAAAACCTAACTCCATGACGGAGTCAGGGACAAAAACTAGTAATAAATAAAAAGAGCCATACTGCCATATGTATGTTTGCTACAACAATGTTTATTAGTATTGATTCAAGGTTTCCTTGCTAAATGCTGTAGACTTGTAGAGTATAGGCAACTGCTTTTATATGATTTTTAAATTTTATTGAGGTGTCAGGAAGGGTTCTTCAACAGCGGAACCCCTCTTGCTGGCTCGTACAGTGTTGAGAACGTTGCGAACGACAGAATCTTCGAATATTCTCTCTGGCCAGGACTCCGAGCGCCTGTTGCGTCCCAGCTCGTTTAAAGTTGGCAGTCTACTCGCTCTTGGGGTCCCGAAATGTGATCTATGACGAAATATATATTATATAAAGGTATGGAAATTAGAACACACCTAATAATAAAAGTAGATTATACCCATTTTCACCAGCCATACCTAAATCATCCACCTTTCATAGAAACTCCTTATGTAGGTAGTTTCTATGAAAGGTTCCTTTCTGTGTGTTATGCCTCAACCTGGCCTCAACACCCCAACGGTTAAGGGCGTGGACTGAAAATTGATATATCCACTCCAAGTACAAGCTTTTCGCTTACTTGGAGGGAAGAGGAGAATACTAGTCAAGTTCAGCTTGGTTAATATTCTTTAAAAAAAAATGTAAGTAGGTACATTAGTGCCACTCAGTTTTTTTTTAATTCGATGACAAGATAGCCCTTGACTGCAATCTCACCTGATGGTAAGTGATGGTTGATTGGAAGGGGTATAGCAGTGTAAATTCAACCCATACCCCTAATTTGTTTCTACACGCCATCGTGCCGGAACGCTAAATCGCTTGGCGGCACGTCTTTGACGGTAAGGTGGTAACTAGCCATGTTACATTGATAAATTAATACCTACCTGAAAGATCTGGTCCTCTTACGCTGGAGGCCAAGCAGCGATGTGAGTAGTTTGTCCAAAGCGGCGATGTCGTTAATGTTGGAGCCTCTAGCCTGAGGGGTGGCTCGACCGGACGCGACGAGGCTGGATCTGCGTGACGCGGGGGATCGGGGTTGCAGCCCAATCGTGCGGATTACCTGAGACAAGTATACGTACATACCTACTATAGTACACACCAATTATATTGAGTAGGTATTCATTATACTTTTGACCTACAGGATTTCACGTAAAACCACAGAAAGAAATCAAATCCCAGGAAGAATAATAATCCTCCCTGGCGCAGTGATGGGCGCTGTGTTATAACTGGGAGGTCTCCGGTTCGATTCCCGATTGGAATGTGGACCTCCCATACAAAATTGACGATCAGATGATTGATTTACTATGGGAGATAATTTTTTTTTTTCATATTTCGACCTATGATTCCTTGGGGTAAGTTGTTCAGTTTCATGAGCACATTCACCTCCTTCAGTATTATTTCGGAGTTTCATTTCACGTTGTATAAGTCAACTTCAGCTTGGCTAGTATTCTTTCTTTTTTTTTTTAAAAAAAAGTCTGTAAAAACTAAGTTTTTCTCTCTAGCTATAAATTCTTTGGGTCACGTACCTCATCAGCATTATGGCTTTGATAGCTCATCCTCTTGACTTTCCTATATGTCTCGTCGTCCAGAGCTTCCTGAACAGCGGCTTCCAAACGTTCCTTTACCCCTTCGTCATCGCTTTGGTTTAAATCCTCCAAAACTAACCTAGTTAATTAAAAAGAATATCTCCTGAATAAGCGTCTACGTATGTACCTACTATGGGAAGAGATGTTTACATTTTGGTGGTTGACTAGATTAGACTGGTTATTTATTTAGGACTAGCTGATGCCCATGACTTCATCCGCGTGCATTTAGTGTTTAAAAATCCCGTGGGAACTCTTTGATTAGCTTATGTTACTCTGCGGCGTCAGGAATAGATATAATATGTAATAGGTAGGTATATACTTAGTTTATCAAGCAAAAAATCATTCGATCCGTAGCTCTGTTACGACGTGATTGAAGTACAAAACAATAAACAAACACATTTTCATACATTTATAAATATTCGTAAAGATAGATAGATTCGGATAGTAGGTATTTGATTTCCATCTTCGTGAACGGACGGGAAATTGCCTTTGAACCGGATGCGGCTGCCTAACCGCCCGACTTGAAATGAACTCCGATCGGATATGAGTGACATAAGAGACCCGCCTCGTTTTTTTTTTGTGTAGAATTATAATGATCTAGAGCAGAGCCTGATTTTTTGTATCCACTCTAACCTTCGAACTCGATACCTACAAGGTAAGTAGGTATGTGCTACTTATTGGAGGGAATTGCACAAAAAAACGCTAAGAAACCCCCGCTGCTCCCATCTGGAGGAATCAGCTTTTACCTCCCTGCTCTTGTCACCTGGATGACGCTAAACGAGTGACAAACTTACCTAACGAATCAAGTGTTTTCTTCACATACATAGCTTCCTTCATAACATTTCGAAAAAAAAAATGGCTACACGCGCCAAACTTAAGGCATGTTCTAAGGGCTCATTAACGATGTCGGACCTTCAATCTGTATCCTGCTACTGGTAATTTAGAATACATACCTAATATTATGTAATACTAAGCCTCCCTGACGACCTTCCTGGCGCAGTGGTGAGCGCTGTGGTCTTATAACTGGGAGATCCCAGCGGGGGCAAGTTGGGAATTTATAATTTCTGAATTGTCTCTAGTCTGGTCTGGTGGGAGGCTTTGGCCGTGGCTTGTTACCACCCTACCGTCAAAGACGTGCCGCCAAGCGATTTAGCGTTCCGGCATGAAGGCGCGTAGAAACCAATTATTAGTAAACTGCCCTACGCCTTCCAAGTTAGCCCGCTTAGACTGCATCGTCACTTACCATCAGGTGAGATCACAGCCAACAAAAAAACTGAGAATTTTATAATAATATAAAAAAATATTTTAAAAAAACCGACTTCAAACGCCACTTAAAAGTATAAAATAATTTTAGTTTGTACACGTATGTTGAAGTCGGGCCAGCGTCGCGCATCGGTTTCATCGTTTATTTAGGCCCGTCCGTCTCACGGGCTAATTCAACAAGTATACCGGCCTAATAGTATTTACGATTTAATAATTTTAGTTTGTACACGTATATTGAAGTCGGACGGGCTTAAAATATAGAAACGATGATACCACTGCGCAACGCTGGCCCGACTTCAACATACGTGTACAAACTAAAATTATTTTATACTTTTAAGTGGCGTTTGAAGTCGGTTTTTTTAAAATATTTTTTTATATTATTATTTTAAGCTTTTTAGTGTAGCTTTATGGGATCAATTCACTAACCCATTTGTTTTGCTCCTTAAAAAAGTATTGAAATATATTATTCCAAATAGAAATTTAGCATATGTATGTATGCTATGAAGTTTGCATGGTTAAAATCCTACACACACTCTGATCACGAGCGATTTGCTCTTATTCAATGAGGAGTTCCATCCTATATCTCCGAAGATATTCATCAGATCTTCACCAAACTTAAATGGGATCAACCAGACGATAAGCCCTTTTAAATAAAAAAAAATTATTGAAATCGGTTCAGATTTGACAGAGTTATAGAGTAACATCGTTAAAAATTCGGTTAAAAAAAAATTATATTGAAATGCCGAATAGAAAAGCATTATGTATGTATGCTATGAAGAATGCATGGTTAAAATCCGACACACACTCTGATCACGAGCGATTTGCTCTTATTCATTGAGGAGTTCCGTCCTCCATCTCCGAAGATATTCATCAGATCTTCACCAAATTTAAATGGGACCAACCTGACAATACGTCCTTTCAAATAAAAAAAAAAATTAAAATCGGTTCAGATTTGACGGAGTTATGGAGTAACATCGCCAAAAAATAATAAAAATAAAAATAAAAATAAAAAAAAAAACATACGCGTCGAATTGAGAACCTCCTTTTTTTTTGAAGTCGGTTAAAAATCCACAACATTTTTTTTTCGACCCGGGAATCGAACCCAGGACTTCGTCATCTGTAGTCGAACATGCCACTCATGCCACTAAACAAACGAGGCAGTTAAATAAATACACAAAAGTCACATACTCGGCTCGCTCGTCGTCCTCAGCCCTCTGTAAGGTGGCGCGATTAGCTTCCCGCGCCACTTTGATGTCCTGTTCCCAGAACCGCCTCAAGTCCGGCGTGGAGGTGTACGGCGCTGCCACCTCCTTGATTTTCAGGAATATGATTGCCGTTATGAATATGCATATCACGTTGACGATCGTCAGGCAGCAGCTGACGATACCTGTGGGGAGAATCCGTAGAGAACTTGGGGCTTTAAAAATCTAAATACCTATGTCCTATAGTCTATACGAGTGCGTGCGTGCGTGCTTGCGTGTGTGTGGGTTTATAGTTTTTGTAAAGCGTTTGTAAACTTTCCATAAAAAATTAAGTAGGTATCTAGACATTTTCTTTTCAATAGCAACAAAAAGGTGGTCTCTGGTTATTTAATTAGGCACATAATTTCTATTACCTCTATATATTTATTTTTTAATTTTCAGGTGTTTTAAGTCGAGCTAGGTGCAAGAATTTAAGTTTATTAAAAGGCTTGTTCAGCGTTCTCTACTTTATGCCTTCTTATCTGTCGGTTCTGAACATAGTAATATTTTGCAAGCTTACCATTGACAGCGAACTCGATAGGCAAGTAGGGATGGTAGAGGGGCACATAAGACGAATTGCCGTAATACGGTTCGCCTTTAATGTGGGGTATCTTCACGCCTGGATACAGCAGCCATATGCACGCCAGCGCCCAGTACAAGCCCTGAGATGAACGGAATATTAATGTCTTTCAGCTAACTTTACACACACTTAAATCGTTGCCTACTGAAAACACCAATTAGTTTTTTATTACTTCAAGTTTTTCTTTCTCTTACCTTTCTATTATTAATCCTTACTAACCACAGATTTAGAGAGTATACTAAATCTGTGTTACTAACATTAAAAATGCGAAAGTGTATTTATTTGTCGATTTGTTGTTTTGTTCCTCAATCTCGCAGCAACGATGCGAATTGCTTGGGTATAGACTTGGAAAGACCTTTTAAGTATTCCGGAAAAACAGAGGGTACCCACGGGAATTTCAAACTCCTTGAAATTGCAGACAAACGCTTGTAATAAATTATATTAGGGGTACCTATTCGTAGGTACATGGGAACATTAGGAACAATCGAAAATATACTTACGCAGTTCACAACCGGTGGCAACAAAGAGGCCGATATAGCGATGCCTATCAGCGGTCCGGCGCTGCCCTGCAGCAGCGCGAGCGCCACGCCCGTGCCGGAGGTCAGCGCCCAGAGCACGCCCATCCATAACGAGCGTACGTTCCCTCTGGAATATACCGCAAGTCGTCATGGCTGACTGATTTTTATGAATTAACTACCCCATAATAGCAAAGAGGCCGATATATCGATGTCTATCAGTGTGTCCGCAAGTCGTAACGGTTGACTGATCTTTATGAATTACCACATGTTTAGAGGGTCGTAGCGTAGGCAGATAGGTAGGTAGTTTATTATATTATAAAAAATTATTTTCCAATGTTTCGGGTTATAGATATATGTTAGGTAATTATTTATTCTATTTAGCGTGAATTAGCGGTTCATTATGTAAATAATGGTGGCTGTTTTTTACTCTATATCCATAGTTAAAGCTTCTTCCTATCGGAACTTTGAACAGAACGCAGTGTTATATTCGCGTACGTACCTACCTACCTATAACGTAGAGGTGTGAGTCGAAACATGATACCTATATTAATTGAATTCATACGGCTTCGTCAGCAGATATTCCATTTCATCCATTCATTACATTATCCAAAGATGTTACGGTTATAGAGTAATGTGCCTAATATCACTTTAATAAATAAGGTACCTTGCCTAGATCGACAATATTCTTTGCCACAGAAATAGAAAGATGAGATCTAGACGACATGAAACATTTTTAAAGCTTGTTGCCTGTAACGTTTACTGATACTGTACCTATATAACTTAAAAAAATATATATTTTATAAGAACAAAGCTGCCGAATTTCTTGCCCTCTCTTCTCAGTAGAATCAGCTTTCCTGATCACGACCGCTAGTAGAGTTTGGGGTTGTCATATGAAGCAGGTTGTTCTACGTGAAATGAAATAATTTTGAATTTTTCAACAACAACAACCTCAACAAGAGCGGTTGTCATCATGACGCGTACAGAATGACCAATAGTGCCTAGATTAAGACCTTCCTAGATTAAGGTAGGTACGAGAATTTCCGATTCTACCACACAAATTATATCTGCACCAGGTACTAAGTACTTACCTGGATTTCATTTCCTCAGTAGGCCAGTCACCGAATCCCCAAGGCATTTCAGTGGTGCCCAATATGAGTCCAAAAATAAATCCAAACAGCAGAGACAGGAACATTCCAAGGACGAGGCTCTCGAACCCACTGCGTACCAGACTCCGGTCGGCTATGATCGTTCCGAAGGTGATGGACATCACCGGTCCCATGAGGGGAGATACTAACATGGCTGCCACAATGTTTGACGCGTTGTTTTCTACGAGGCCTAGAGCTGCTAGAGAACTTGAAAAAATATTAAAGAATACAAACTATACCAAACTATATGTTTTTTTGTAATCTTGTCTAAATATATAAAAGGCAAAGGTGACTGACTGACTGACTGATTTATCAATTAAGTACAGCTCTAACCGCTGGACGGATTGGCACGACGAAATAAACTATTTCTTTCGTTTCCTGTAAAGTTTGGATCTCTGGACATACTTAACCATCATTCTACAGCGACTATAGGTATATAGGCTTTCTTCTTCTTCTTTATCAACCGATAGACGTCCAGCACCTTGGGACCACCAGTTCTTCGAACTATGTGCTCCGCCCATTTCCACTTCAGTTTCGCGACTTGTTGAACCATGTCGGTGATTTAGTTCTCCTACGAATCTCCTCATTTCTGATTTGATTTTGCAGGAATACTCCGAGCTTAGCTCTCTCCATCGCCCGCTGAGTGATCCTGGAGCTTTCTTATGAGGCCAATAGGTCCATAAGTCATCACTGGCAACACGCACATGTAGACTTTAGGTATAGGTAAATAGGCTGGTCCTCGCAATAAGCCAATCTGGATTATGCCTTAACGTTGCCGTTGTATAATGTGCAAGACTTCTAAAGAATTGTTGTACTTACTCAGCTGTAATGATTAAAGTGAGATAATCAAAAGACAGTTCGCCCCCGCCCCTCACGCCGTCCACCACCTGCTTCACCGTCAGCTTCGATCGGATGGATTCCACAAAGCTGCGCCAACGTTTCGCGTCTTCGTTTTTGTTTCTAGATAAGTTTTATGTCACATTAAAAAAATATTTCCTATAATAATTTGCATGCCAAATTGGCTTGGTACAGTTATGATCTTCATCAATACTAATATTATAAAGCTGAAGAGTTTGTTTGTTTGAACGCGCTAATCTCAGGAACTACTGATTCGAATTGAAAAATTATTTTTGTGTTGTGGCACGTACTCGTAATATTTTATCACAATTATGTCATCAAACCACGAATAGAGCCTAAAATCTTTAGTTTAATAAATGACAACTTAAACTTACAGCATTAAATCATCGTCATCTTCACCAAAGTCTATTGCTGAGTGTACCACATTACAGGGCAGAACACTGCGAAAATTAGACATCAATGTTATATTTTTGTAAGAAGAACCAATTGTAGAAATCGGAGACGTTGCTGAGGTCTCAAGGTGATGGAATGGCGACCTCGCTCCGAAAATTATCGTGTAGCTTTCCTTATAACGAATTGCAGGAAGCCGCTAGAAACAAGAGACGCAGGACCACGCGTATGAAAGTCTCTACCAGAAACGTATGTCTAGTAGTGGACGTCTTCTTCTTTTTTAAATAAACAGCAAGCATATGGCGGTGGGTGGGAATACCGCTTAAGAGGCTTTGGTTCCACAATTTGCATTTTTTTAATCTTTATTTGAGGAGTTTGGTCCTGATGAACTAAGTCATTCCGATTGACTTCAAAATAATCAATTTAGGACAATTCGTCTCAGGCACTTTATATACAGCTGCACCAACGCCCTGCCCTCACCAACAGAGGTTGGACTAGAGCGCTGTAATAGCCGCCGACAATTTGCATTGTGCATGGAAATAAGTTCGTAACCCACCTGACAATGGATTTATTGCATACCCCAATGCCCAGTTGCGTGAGGCAATGGAGCATTGTTTCGCATCGATCTCCCGTGGGCAGTGGGAACTCCACTTCATAGTAGTTGCCCACTTTGTCGCTGACCCACACCACAGGTTCCACGTTCAGTTTACGCAGCAGCTCTTGCAAAATCTGATGAGAACATACCAACTTTATTTGCTGTCAAAGAACAGGTTGTCCGTAGATTGCGAATGCAAGGTGATAATGATGACAGATGGTTTAGCTTACAGTTTTTTTTATTCATCATTAAGAATATTAGCCAAGTTGAACTTGACTTATGTTCTCTTCTCCCCTCCAAATAAGCGGAAAGCTTGTATTAGGATACCACAATAGTGCAATGGTGGGGATCGAACTTGTGACCTTTCAGTTTTCAGTCCGAACCTTTTACCGTTGGGCCATTGAGGCTTAAGTAATTGTAAGTACGAAGTTGTAAAACAGCTACGCCACGTTCACCGTGTAGGCAAAACATAACACAAATACGCTTTGCTGACAGCATCAGCATTGTCACGTTGCTTTCACAACCTACGAATAGCCGCCTCTTTTTGACAGCAAATAAACTTAGAAATTGTTTTAACAAGGTAGGTACAACCTATTTTAAGCCATCGAGCGAAGTTGACAATAATATAAATTATGACAAAAATCAATTGGTTTGCTACAAACATTTTTGGAGGTCTACGCCTACGGCCTACGAAATAACGTAGGTGTATCTACGCGCACATCTACGGTTCTGTTTTTGAACTAACCTTAAAATCTCCTGAATGTCACCTTGATAATACTCACACTTTCCATGGTAATAAATTCATCGTTTTCATTTATGTTCTCCAACGTCGGATTGTAATTATCACCGTAGAAACTCTGTGTTAGCTGTATCGGAATGTTTTTCGATTTCTTATTACGCAACTCCACTTCCAAACGGCATTTCTTTGAAGCGGAATCCTCTATCGGCAATAATTCTTTCGGTTTGCCGAATCTAAGTACGTGCTCGTAGTTGCTCGAGGGGATATGCACGATAAAAATTACCCCAGACGGCATTTTATTCGCGACATTCAGAGATATCTGATGCTGAGCAACTGGCTGTGTCTACTGCGAACGTTTCATAAGCAATTGTTAATTGTATAGCATGATTATGGTGATGCTAATTCTTTAACCTTCATTTTATGAAGTTCTTGACGATGTTGTCCAATAAAAATATCAATTACTAGCTTTTTCCCGCGGCTTCACTCACGTTAAGTTCATAATTTTTCAAACCCATATTTTATCCCTTTAGGGTTTGAATTCTCAAAAATCCTTTCTTAGCGGACACCTACGTTATAATAGCTAAATGCAAAATTTCAGCCTGATCCGCCCAGTGGTTTGAGCTGTGCGTTGATAGATCAGTCAGTTACCTTTGCCTTTTATATATATTTAGATTAATTAGAGGCATGTCATTAAACAGACTTCTATTTAATAGCATTATTCGCTTCTAAAAATTTACATTGTCCTCTAAATTACTAAGTCAGGCACAATCAATGTATATCATGCTTTATTATTATATATTAAGTATTCATGCTTTAACGGTGAAAGAAATCTTGCACAAGAGTTTGCCAATATGCATTGGGCCAGCATATATGGTTCTCTTTTCTGAAAGATGAACTAGGTACTACTACCAACTCCACGCGGATGAAGTCACGGGCTAAAACTAGTGGGACATACTAATGAATAATGATTATGCGCAGATGGTATGTACGCATACTTATAATTATGCGATCAACGTAGAAGGGTTTTATAGTACAGTAGTAGATAGGTAGGTATCGATGTGAATGTGCGATTATTTTGAGAAAAATAACCCGAGAGCCCATGGAATGAAATTCTTATCCTTACTTAATATTATAAATGCAAAAACTTGTTTGTCCTTCAATTACACCACAACAAAGCAACATATCGACATGATTTTTGCATGCATATTGTTGAGGAATGGGTGAGTGACATAGGCTACTTTTTATCACGGAAAATGAAAGAGGTCCCGCGGGATTTTTAAAAACTAAATCCAAGCGAGCTAAGTCGCGGGCATCAACTAGTATTTTATAAAAGCTCTTTGGTAGTATAATGTGTTTGTTCTGCTCAAAACTTAAAAACACCTTACAACTCTTGGAGATCCATTAAATGATACTAATAAGTAAATCTGTACACGTCATCAATAGAATGAAATATCTATATTTCAAGGTCTAGATAGGGGACGTATAATAGGTAGGTTCTTTCTAAAACAATAAAATACTGAAAAAAGGTAATAGGTACCGTCACTGCTAGTAAACGTTCGTTCATCAAGCATCTTAAATTTCATTACCATGCGCTCAGTCCAGAAGTTGCACGTGTGTTGTTTTCACCCAGAGACGTCAGAGTGAGTATTTTCTCGATGACGTCAATAAACAGTTATTAATAGGAGTACATCTAGATCGCACCTCATACAAATGAAGTTTGATTATTATTTGAATACTAGCTGATGTCAACAACTTTGTTCGCGTGTAGCCTACTATATAAAATATTCTTCATACGAACTTTAAAAGGGGCGCCCTTTTCTTCGCTTTAGGGGTGGAATTTTAAAATTCTCGCTGGTCCACCGGCTTACGCTGTGAATAGAAGTTCAACTAATAAAAGTCATCATCATGCTAAAGCTATCCCATTTTGTATATAAATCCTTACTAATACAAAGGCGAAAGTGTGTTTGTTTATTGGTTTGTTAGTTTGTACTTCAACAACTCTGCAACAGAGCTTCGGATCAACGTGATTTTTTGCATGGGTATAGTTGAGAATATGAAGAGTGGCATAGGCTATAGAATTCCCGCGGGATTTTAAAAACTAAATCCACGTGGACGAAGTCGCGCGCATCAACTAGTACTTTATAAATAGAAGTTTTGTAGAAACCTAAGAGGTAAACCAATCAACCCACGCCAACGGAGATGCTTACATCAGATGGTACTCGTGCAAACTTCGTTCGTATGAGGCGCGCTCTGGAACGTTGATGTCAAGTGGGGGGCGGGGGCGTAGTTAGAAGCATGTCAGAGACAGTGTTAACACTTCCGTAGATACTAGATACACAGGGGAAAGTACTTTAATAAAGCTTCTATTGGACAACCTTGTTTAAACTGTAATATGACATGGCATTGTAAGGGGCGGTAGCAAAGTGATTAGTTTCTTATCCGTTGAACGTTGTTAGGATTGTATTAAAAAATAAAATAAAAAATATACACGACAAATTGAGAACCTCCTTTTTTTCGTCAGTTACAAATAAATATTATTTTTAAGACGAATATAAGTACTATGTCCCAGAAGAATGAATGAACTACCATGGGACTCTAGATTCTTTTTACGTATGTTCCCCCATCACTCGAAGACGCCCGGACCGATTTGGAAAATTCTTTTATTGTTTGAAAGGGTAGGTATACTTCCCAGATTGTCCCATTGTTATCATCTGATAATGGGATCCTGGAGAAATCGAAGGAACTCTTCAAATTTTATAGGCATAATTGATATACTTTGTAACAGCGTTTGAAGTCGGTTTTGAAAAATAATAATTTTTACTATTATATTATTCGACTAGCTGAGTCCCGCGACTTCGTCCGTTTGGAAAAAGTTTAGAGTGCCTTGCTACTATCCGCGAAAAGTTATGTTTTTATCTACGATAATATATTTAGTAGTATATTATTAGATAGAGTAACAAGACTCCTCGATTCAACGTCAATATAAGGGATACATTGACTTTGTTAAGTCTTGTCCTCGATCCTAAGGGATATCTAAGAGATATAGTTAGCCATTTAAATCTGTTTACCAGCAACTTTATTAACACTGTTGTATAACATTAACAGTCAGATAACTTGAGTTGTGGTCGAGTCAAAAGTTAAATCCACTTTCAAACACGGACGCGTGTTCAATCACTTTTTAATTGGATCTATTGTAAATTTCCTAAAGGTGAATTGGTATAATGAACTAGATTTCCAACTTTCGACCACTTCTACTATGTTTTACTACGAAATGTTCTGTTATTTCGTCGTTAATGATATACGGCACCCAGAAGTAATTTCAAGCCTCAATAGCCCAAAGGTTAAAGGTGCCGAGTGAAAATTAAAAGGTCGGCGGTTCGATCCTCACCCGTTTCACTATTGTCGTACCCATTCCTAAGACAAGTTTTTCCCTTATTTGGAGGGGAGCCGGAAATGTTGGTCAAGTTCAACTTGGCCCTATCCTAATCCTAATCGCAATTCCTAATATTCCTACTAATTACTAATAATATAACAAATGCGAAAGTTTGGATGGATGGATGGATGGATGGATGGATGTTTGTTACTCAATCACGCCGCAAAGACTGAACCGATTTGGCTGAAACTTGACACAGAGATAGATTATAATCTGGAATAGGCTACTTTTTATCTCGGAAAATAAGAGAGTTCCAGCGGGAATTAAAAACCTTAATCCACGCGAACGAAATCGCAGGCGTCAACTGGTAAAAAAAAATTAACCCTTTCCCTGGCCCATGACACACATCACATGTGAGCATGGTTATTGTTTAACTATTGTGTCTGTTGTCTGGACAGGGACCCTGTTAAAATTACTGTCTTCTTTAAGGGGGGCACTTAAAAAGTAACCCAGCCAAGCATCGAATCCGTGACTTCCCACAACATACAGCGACAAAATAAACATTTGGAAGTAAGCTAAAGTTAGTCACGGCAGACCGAATTTCACATTGAATAAAATCTAGGTAGCTATGTTGTTGTTTTCAATCTAATAGGAACCCCAAGTCCAATGTACCTATAATATTGGATCGATGCTCCCTTTTACATCGAGGCCATTAGAATGATTGGCTTGCACTGAATGCTCGCTGTTGACATATTGCATAATCCAGTGTGCACGCGACTTCGCTAGAATTACAACCTTTCTCGAGCACCGTACTAAAAAGGACAAACGTAATAATTCTTAAATATTGGATAGAATCTGGCGTTACCTTGCGGAAGTTCATGAGTAGCAAGAAAAGATCAGAACTGATTGTAGCAAAATGCTACAATCCGCCAACAGAAAAAAATCTGTATGGTCAAACATGCAGTTGCTTCTAATCTTTTCTTGCTAATCATGAACTTCCGCAAGGTAACGCCTGATTCTATCCAATATTTAAGAATTTTTACGTTTGTACCTTGACGAAATGCAAAATCGACTTTATTTATATGTTTATTGGTTTGTTGGTTTGTCCTTTAATCACACGGCAAGGTACGGATCGATGCGATTTTTTGAATGGGTAGTATAATTAAGGACTTACTTGGACTGGACGTAGTATCCTTTATCCCGGAAAATCCTGCTGGGAACTTCTTTGCAAAGATGTCTTCAGTAAAAAATATAAATAAAAATTCATATTTGCACAATTTGAGTCTTTGAGTCTGGTAATGTATGAGACTGTGTGTACTTCTTCTTTGTCAACTGATAGAGGTATACTACTGGGTGAAGGTGTCTTGCATGGACATCCACAGGTCTCGATCTTGCGCCGTTTGTATCCCGCGGCTCCCTATGACTTGTCAACACTGTGCTTTTCGATGTGTGTACCTACTTATTTATAAAGAAGTTAGTTTAAAGGAAGTCTGTTTTTTTCTTGCGTCTTACCGAATTTCCATGAGTGGATGAATAGGGAAGTTTATTTCTTAGGATGATCTTTTGAAAAATACAACGCTGGAGGTGGATTCGCCGTTCACCCTTAATCATCGATCATCTTGAAGACAACAAAGCTGTTTTTGTAACGCGGTACGAGGTAAATAAGCTTGGACTGAATTAATTTAGTCTGTAATATAATCAATCTCGTGGGAAATCAAACATCTGCACGCGTAGGTACTCCTAACTAAACCATAACGACGCTGCGGCCAATTTTCACAGAGACTAGCAATCTGCGAGGAGATATTACAGTGCCCGTGTGTGCACGCTCTATTTCCTCACTCTCATAGTCTGAAAAGGGATGCAAATACGACAAGACCGAAGAGAGATCAGGCGCAAGACCAATGGCTTTACATGCTCTCCGAGGCACCGCAGACTCCCTATCTCCCGTACCGATACTAATACCGATAATTTCTTAGAAGCAAAACCCATGGGTAGTATATTTTTTTATCTGACCCGGAAATTGAAGTACTCATCTGCTGCTGAATATGCAAGCGATTTAGCGTTCCGGCACGATAGCGTGTAAAAACAGATTAGTGGTTTGGGTTGAATGTACACTGCCATAGTCCTTCCAAGTTAGCTCGTTGCCATCTTAGATTGCATCGTCACTTACCATCAGGTGAGATCGCAGTCAAGGACTAACTTGTCACCGAATAAAAATGAAAATGAAAAATATTCATTTAACAAAAATTACATCCTCATAATATTAACTGTGGATCCCAGACTAAGAGGCCTGTATCGTGGGGTCCAAAAGTTTTACAGGTAGATTAGCACGAAAAATTATTTAATTAGTGGCACAATGTTTTAATATAAATACTAGAACAACGACCATTAGGCAGCTGCACCTAGGTATCCAATAAAAAACAAGATAGCATGGGTTTCTGTATCTATGGAGCGCCCTCACGCCAAACCGCCGCAGCGCGCGGGCACTTCTATGTTTCAGACTATTTTAAGCTCAGGATAGATAGAGATTCATTGGCTAGTTGTGTTCACGTGGATCGGGATTCAAATCCCCGAAGGAGGGTGCGAGGGGGGTTAAAACACAACAGCGGCGCGCAGTCGTGTAGGGCGCGCTGTGCGCCGGCCGGGCGGCCCAGTCGCGGCAGACCCTGCCGCTAGCGCGATCCCGCGTTCTCTTGCGATCAATACTACAACATTAAATAGAAAACGCTTCTAATAACTCCCTCGTACAATTAAACAGGTACCGCATACGAACACTAAAGTTGGTATACTCGAGTGCGTTCAGTTCTGTGACCGCGAATTTAACATTCGTGCTGCCAAAGTCAACACCATAGGCATGGCCACCATGGCAAACACATGATCGCCGACAATCACTATCACGGGCGCTCGTGAGTTATTCTTGGTTCAACGTTATGCCTGTGTGTCTGTACGTAGCCCCGTTTTATCGTTACGTTACGTAAATGCCCGCAAGCGTCCCCGAATCGATAAATCATATTTATTAATTTTAAGTACAACTTATCGATGGTCTGGCGAAACTTAGACCTAGTCACGTTTTGCGGCTTAAGTCAAAACAAATAATTGCTGAATTCTTCGAACTCCTATTATATTTTAATGTTACCCAAGTCCTATTAAACTGTTTTGTATCGAATTCATGTTATTAAAAATTTAATAACATTGAATGTAAAATGCGAGATATGTCGAGTTTAAATGATTAAAGACAGTTTTGGAGCATTACAGCGGATAAGCGAGACATCAAAATGTTATTATATAACACACTATCCTTGACGTGACGTAACTCTAGGGCACCTAAGATGATCACGTTTTGGGATAATTTAAGTAACAAAAAAAATTCTGAACTCCTTTCTCATATTTAACAAACCGAATGTAACGGTCAAAATATCCGTCATTTTTACTAAGACCATTCGAGATAATTAGTGGATCGGTTTTAATCTACATACGTTAATTATACGCAGCCCCTTAATTTTAATTAATAGGTCACACGTGTTTCCTATACCTGAGTAACATAATTAAATCTTTGTTTCTTCTATCCAAATAAAATTCTATGATCCTTATTTTCATATTAAGGAGAAGAGTGTATCATTACCATTAGATATATTACGTATACCTTATGATAGAAAGTAGTTTTTAGTTCTCTATATGATCTTATATTATTATAATCTTAAGAATTAATATTTTTGTGTAACATCGAACCCAGCGTCGCTTGAGTTTTTGGAATCGTATTTTAATTGAAGTCTTTATAAAGTAGGTTAAAAGTTTCAGTTTGTTTTTTAATGTTACAGTCCGTTTAGATTTTTCTTTTGTTAATTTTAAATTCTGAATAGGTGTACGTAACTTTGAAATGTTCTAAGCACCCTATCCATGTCTTCAACAAAAGGGCTACCGTAAAAATTTAATTACCTTCTCAATTATTTTTTGGAAAAGTGAGTAAATACGTAGATCCACATATAGCTATTTAAAGTAAAAAATGGGTATACTTGATCCATGAGATTGTTAATACTCCAGCTAGGTATACCTACAAAATCTAGGTATACAAACTTGTTACGAAACTATTTTTGCGCACCCTTAGTGCCTATTCGTAGGTACTAGACAAGGTTAAGATTTCATATCCTGCAGTAGTTTTAGCCTTCAGAAGTTCAGACATACGTCTATAACTTAGTCATGTCGCAGCCTTGGAATGAAAGTGACCTAATCTAAATAAAACACCACGTATGAATAAATAATAATTCATGACAGAGATATAATATCCTTTAGCTACATTCTGAGTGGTTTGAAAATATAATATCCCTAGTACATTATGGTTTTCATCCATAATGTATCTAACAGCCTTATGGTTTTCAGGTTTCGAAATATAATCACATAATTCTAGCTACATAATATGCTTACCTAAGGTATAGGTGCCCGTCCAGGCTATCTTAGGCACATTCTTAATTGTAATTGACACTAATTTATGACCATCCAACTATTGAACAATGAAAATGATGAAAAAAATTGCGCGGGCTCCACAGATTTTGTTCACGCTTAGCAATTTAACTATAGGTTCTGGTTTTAGGTATATAGAGCGATTTTAATAGGTGCACTCAAAGATACCGCCATATTGTAGTTTAATAAATTAAATGTAGAGTCGAGTAGAGTCGAGTTTCGTGCGAGTTGGTTGGATTTCAACCACGAGTTCTTACAGTATTATGGAAGAATGGTGATGGAGGAACAAAGTTGTGAAGTTTCTGAGTGCACTCTGTAAAGTATATCCCTTAGAAGACCAATGGACAGGTGAGATTGCGTCGGTGTTGTAAATTGAACATTTTCGCTTGGGTTAGTGATGGGTCACCTAGTTATCAGCGGACGCGCCGAAATTCAAATTCCATTTTCTTCTTCTTGTCCTTGTCCTTTTCCCACGCTATGTTTGGTCGGCACAAGATGTCTTTTTCTTCCACTCGCTTCTATCATTCGTCAACTCATTATGTACTCCTCTTACATGCATATCCTCTTTCACGCAATCCATCCATCTCTTTTTTGGTCTTCCTCTACCCTTTTGCCCTTCTACAATTCTTCTTTTCAAATTGCCTGCCTGGCCTGCCTGCCATGGGTGCCTGGAGCACTTCTACTATCCGATGTTCCAGATCCTTTTTTCCACGTACTTTGAAACTGTGGAACCAACTTCCTGCGACGGTGTTTCCACTGAATTACAACATGGGGTTATTCAAGGAGCGGACCAACAAATTCCTGAAAGGCCGGCAACGCATTGGTGGTGCCTCTGGTGCTACAAGTGTTCATGGGCGGCGGTAATTACTTAACATCAGGTGACCCGCCTGCTCGTTTGCTCGCTAAAAATAAAAAAAATAAAAAAAAATTCTTCTCAAATTCCAAATAAAAAGATATCGGCTGATTTGAGGACCTCCTCCTTATATCTTTTGTAATCGCTTAAAAACGTTGTCATTCTCCTTGGGATCGGTCGGAGGTCAGAGATTGTCCTTGCCCTTGTTGTATATGCGAACATGACGGGCCAAATTCAAGGATTTTTGTATCGGTATACGATGAATAATGGTTCCTTTTGGTAATTTTCTTCTTAATTAATTTAGAACTTATAACATTTTTTAAGTCGATGTGGCGTTTAGCCTATTGAGAGTAATCTCAATCTGCCAATAAAACGCGTCGTATTTATTCTGAAACTCTACTTTGATCTGACGTACTTACTTATATTTATCTTTAATTTTCCATTTAATATGTACTTAAATTGTAATAAGTACATGATATATGTTGATAAGTAGGTATAGATGAATAAATAGATATAGATTTTGTCGAACTCAGAGTCATTTGATAGTTCGTTGTTACTTGACGGACTCCAAAAATCAGTCAGTCTAACAAATAATAACGACGACCTCCCTGGCGCAGTGGTCAGCGCTGTGGTCTTATAACTGGGAGGTCTCGGGTTCGATTCCCGGCGGAGGCAATTTAGGAATTTATGATTTCTAAATTGTCTCTGGTCTGGTCTGGTGGGTGGGTGGCTTTGGCTGTGGCTAGTTACCACCCTGCCGTCAAAGATTTAGCGTTCCGGCACGATGGCGTGTAGAAACCGATTAGGGCTATGGGTTGAATTTACACTGCTATACCCCTTCCAAGTTAGCCCGCTACCATCTTAGACTGCATCGTCACTTACCATCAGGTGAGATCGCAGTCAAGGGCTATCTTGTCATCGAATAAAAAAAAAAAAATCGATTCACTGCAAAAATATAGCTCTAATAAGTCAATAGAAAAGTCCTCTGTAGCTACGATTGAACGAAGCAAAGTTAACAAAACCAATACCTACTTGTTATTTTATTTACCACTAACTAGCTGATGGCCGCGACTTCGTTCGCGTGGATTAAAATTTTTTGATTCCCGCGGGATCTCTCTTATTTTCCGATATAAAAAGTAGCCTATGTGTTATTCAAGACTATAATGTATATCTGTACCAAATTCCAGCCCAATCGGTTCAGTCGTTGTTGCGTGATTGTGTAACAAACATCAATTCAGTCAGTCTAACAAATAATACTATCGATTCACTGCAAAAACATAGCTCTTATAAGTCAATAGAAAAGTCCTCTGTAGCTCCGATTGAACGAAGCAAAGCTAACAAAACCAATACCTACTCGTTATTTTATTTACCATTCAGCATGCATCGTTGGGCACTAATGCAAAACTGACGAAGGTCTGCCAAGAAAATAAACAAAATCGCCGGCTGACCATTAAAACGCGACGTTTACGTTTCGTGGAATGAAATGCGCGCTACACGTGCTGCACGTTGGAAAATAAATTACTTGACTTCTAAACTTTCCAGTGCTTTCCGGTTTACATGTGTGTAGAATAAATTATCATGTATTCACTAGTACATCGGCATACATAATCATAAACATCATTTGGCCACATCACTAGTAAGATAGATGGAAACATGTTTATTTTAAGGGAATTACATTCGAGAGATGCTCGAATTCATATTCGAAAAACGGATCTTATCAGAAGATTGTACTTTTATCTGAACTTTGAAATGAAGTTCGGCGAAGGAATAAGTCTTGTGATAAATAAGTGAAATGTGTCTGGACAACATCGGTCGATGCACCACAGTTCAAAGCTCTCGATATCAATTGAACCACTTGCATACTAATCGTTGGGCTGAAAGATTCTAACATTGTCATAATTTATTTTTATTTTACTTATTTTATTTTCATGGAAAAAATACAGCTAATTAGAGAAAGTAAATAGATAAGAACATTAAAGAAAATTATATTCCACAAATAGGTAGAGTGGAACATATCGTAAGAAATGAAAGTCACACGGGAAAAACAATAGAGAGAAAAAATTGTACAACAATAAAAAACGCAAAAAAAGAACGAAAATATTTAATTTAAAATACCACACTGAAATTTTACCAAAAGAATGTTAGGTCTTTAGGTGCATTTTTTATCATTTATTTCATTGAAGTAAATGAGTAGGCCTATCATTGGATTTTCAGAAATTTAAGGCAACGCTAAGCTTTGAGTCGTCGAAATGAGCTTTTATTAATTATGCCGAAAACCTTCTAGGTATTTGAAACTGGGCTTCTACTTTCTAGGTATTTGAATATTATATTATGCTGTTTTCAACGTTGGAATAAACCTAGATAAAAAAATAATCGCTGTAGCGAAAATTGAATTTTCAGAAATTTTCGACGACTCCAAGCAGTCAGAAACAGATATTATTAATTAATCTCTGGGCAAAAATGAAAAAGTTTTTGAATTGGCTCAAACACTGATCTGTTAAAAGATTTCAGCTGTGCCTTATTACAGTACCACGAATTGACTGTTTAGAAACCATAAACATAATATTATGTATCTAGTTATGATGACACCTTGCCCATCTGCGTTAGATTAAGACTAGTTCTAAGAAATGTAACAAGCAAGCTCAGTGGAATGTTCACCGGATGAACGATTGCTTCTCGTGAGAGAAACGTTAAGATTGAGCCGATTGAGAATCGGCTACACAAAAAAAATGTATTTTTTTACGCTCCTAAAATTATAAGTACCTATCTATTATTTATTATTATTAATTAATTATTATCATTAGTATCTGCCTCGTTGGTTTTGTGGTGAGCTGTTCAACTTGGGATGACGGGGTGCCGGATACGATTCCTAAATCGAGCTAAAAAATACATGAGTTTTTGTGTCCAGAAATTGTCAATTCTAACCCGAGTTAGGAAATTGACGGTGACTGCGTCTCAATCTCAAATCTATAGACCGCACTCTCACTCTCCATATTTGTGTCTCTATTTAACTCTTATCTTGAGTCCGAGCTAAGTCAGAGCACTCTCTATAGATCTCAACATTAGAGGGCACGTAAAGCTGTCAGTCCTGCGCCTGATCTCTCTCAAGTATTATTATTATTGGTTATCATACATACTTAATTGTCATCTTATTGTCAACACAACCACATTTTGCAGGCATTGCGTTTTGATTGATATCACATAGAGATATAAAGAGTATTTATAGATAGAGGTATATACCAACAACAAGTTCTCTTGATTAAAATTTTAAACGAAAGCGAGATCGCGCTGGATTAAATTATTATGGACGGCCTAACCGACTCAGTCGGGTGGACAAATGAAAACCACTAGAATTTATTTTTAACAGTTTCAATTTTAAATTATTTTTATTTATTCCACGATCACGTGGACACAAACATATTTTTGTAAAAATATGCATTGTTGTATTAGTAAATGCTTATGTAAGTTATCTTTCCATAAGTTTTGCTATAAAAATGGAGCCATAAAAAACATACTCATTGGGAATTTTGATTAATTTTATTATTTGCATAGAACTATATATATTTTGGTGTTATTGAGATAATAATTTTTGGAATATCTTTCTATAAAAATATTCAGGATTTTAGACCAAAGCAAGAGTTTATCCCTGCCATTTAGAACAGGGATTCGATGTCATAATTCAATATGCCATGGAAACCTGGAATACAGATATCAGGTATTTTAGTGGTTTTACTGTCATACGTCATAAGAGTATGGTCTTCTCTAGAGAAGACCTTCACCTCATCTAAAGGGAATTCTTGTAATATTAAGTTTTTCTAAATTTTATATAGTTATAGGTAGTGATATATAATTACTAACTTACAAGCTTTTACCCGCGGCCATAATTATCAATTTTTACTTTTTTGATTTTTCAACTATTCTTTTGGGTTCCCCCATTAATTTTAAACCATCCCTGTACAGGCAAACAAAACAGAAAAAAAAAAAATCAAATTTGTCATTATTTTTTTATTAATTTATTTTTCTTTATTTATAACTTTCAAGGGGCAATTGACTAATTTAGTATTTTGAATTTGAACCCGAAGTTGCTGGAATGAAAAATTTTCAAACAAATTGAATGTTTTTATGGTTTCCCACGTAGCCGAACATAGGCGTCCCGAAGGCCAGCCGCCATTTTTTCTTTTAAACCTAATTGTTTCAACACCGGAACATTTAAGCGAAATAAGGAAAAACGGAATCCTTATCGGTTTCTTTAAATGTCAACATTGCCATTCTAGAAGTTAGAATTGTTTTTTACATTTATAATAATAATAATGCCTGTTCGACCGAGTTCGATCATAGCAGTAAAACTCCACAGAGATCTGCTAACTCCGCAGGAGATATTATATTGAACATGACTGTGTGTGCGCAAAAAACGGTGCATTCGTCACTCTCATAGTCCGTTACAACCAGAATGACACACCGCCTACTTTCTAACTACAGTACCTACTGAGATTTCCTAAACCAATATATTTTTTTGACCCAACCCTAGAATCGAACCCGCAGTCCGCAGTAATCTGCAGTTGAACATGCCACCACTAGACCAAAGAGGCAGGTAAACGAGCCAGTTTCTTTTATACCTAGGAGTATCTACCCTAAAGACCGAGAAACGAGTAGGCGGAGCACCTAATGTTAAATGATTATTACCAACGCCGTAAACATCTGTGGCACCAGAAGCACTGCCAATTCTTTGGCACTTCTAAGGAATTTATTTCAATTTATGCAGAGATTAAGGGACACGAAACGAAAACTTTGCAAATAGGTTACTCTTAATGAGAGAAAAAAAAAGACGTGTGGCACTCGGGGACTGCCGCGGCAAAGCTATTGCATAGCATTTTTTATCAACGCCATTTAGCGGTGAGAGGAGTCCCGTGTCAGGTTATTTTCGTTATGGAATTTCTGGATTCGGTCTCCACGCTCAAGGCCCGCGATAGAAGTTATGCAATAGCTTAAAAGATTGGTATACCCTCGGTATCTTCGCAGTATCCTTACTAATCCTCACTAATATCCTTACTAATATTATAAATTCGAAAGTATATTTGTTTGTTGCTTTGTCATTCAATCACGTAGCAACGGTGCACGAAAGACGTGATTTTTTGCATGGGTATAGTTGAGGACTTGCAGAGTGATAGGCTACTTTTTATCCTGGAAAAACAAAGAGTTCCCGCGGGATTTTTGGGAATTAAATCCACGCGGACGAAGTCGCGGGCATCAGCTAGTGTTTATAATAATTTAGTCTTCGTGAGACAAAATATTTATCTTTATTAACAAGATACAGAGGCGGTAAAATGGTCGTAACGAGGGTAAAACTCGCATTAGGTAATGACTGGAAGTTTAGAAAGTTCAGCAAACACTACCTAAATTATATAATATATAAGCATTATTTATTACCGTAAGGGCTAAACCCTTTCAGCGAATCAGGCTATCCACTGGCGAAAATTAAATGAAAATCCAAACCGTAGTTTTTTTTTTAATTAGGCAGACGAACTCGGTAGAGAATTTGTTTTATAATAATCTGCCCTGGTAGCATGGGCGGGAGAAATTTTATCCCCGGGAAAAGGATAAAACGTTTATCCCCTCGCTTAGCTTTATCCACCCGTCGAGCATGGGCACAGCGGTAGAAATAACACTCAGTGGATATACTGTTAGAAATATACATCGCCTTCTCCTCTGTCACCATGCTTTAGCATAGGGAAAAGATAATTTTATCCCCTGTCAGTGGATAAAATCGGGGGATAAAACTTTTATCTCCTGCCCATGCTACCAGTGCTGTAGTGATTTACCGGCTGACGTCACACGCCCAGTGTTAGAAAAATAAAATTACTCTTGTTGGCTGATCCCTAGCTAGCAGGTTGTTTCATTTAATCCTACTTTCAGGCACCAGTTTTAGGCAAAATGGCCGCTAAAAGTGTTTTTCATCCCTTGTCAAGGCTGAGTCACATTTAATAACGGCATCGAGGCATTCAAGTGTCGTTCGTGATTAATGAGCCAAAGACATACCTATTTTAAGTCTAAATTAATTAGGAGTTTAGTTAAATCCTGCGATATGCTGCGCGTATTCTATTTTAAGATCTTCAGATTACACATATGTTTTATGCAAAATGGATTTTTTTTTTTGACACTTAGTCATGTTGGTGGTTATTTAAGTTCAAGGTTAGATTAGTCTAGTGTCTATTTGTCATGGGAACTCCTTGATTTCCCGGGAAAAAAGAAGTAGGCATATGATGTCATCAAAACTTCTGGAATTCAAGCTTTGCGAAACGTTAAGATCGGTTCAGCTGTTAGATCCAAATCATCGATCGTAATCTTAGGTTATTTCATTACAGAAATCTGTAATTTATTTACTTATGTACCTACATAATATACAAAATAGCTGTAAGAGGAGTAGATAAATGAAGAAGAAATACCTATCTGTGAATTCCGTTTTAGGTATAAATGACACCGAAAGCGTTTTGATGATATTCGTAGAATGTCAATTACATCTCTCTCTCGCATAATTTCTCCGAACATAATTTCTGGAAAAGAAAGCGTAGTACTGAGAAATATCATTTTGTATCACGGAATTCACGGACTCAATGCCAGAGCAGGGCTAGCAGGCTATTTCAACATGGCTTTCAAATAATACAATACCAAGTTTAAAAACTGTTTAAAATAATAACGACGGAAAATCGTATTTAAAAGACTATCTATCTATGTATCTATCTATCCATTTTATTGAATTTACGAATTTTGAGTCGTATAAAATGTAGCCTATTATATTATTATTTAATACTAGTTGATGCCCGCGGCTTCTCTTGCGTGGATTTAGTTTTTAAAAATCCCGCGGGATCTCTTGGATTTTCCGGGATAAAAACTCTTCAAATTTTATAGCCACCATTGACAATTGATACACTTTGTAGTTGTGTTTGAAGTCGATTTTGTAAAAAGAATTTTTACGTTTATATTAAAGCATCACTACTAAATAACAGATGCATATTTAGGTACCTACCCAGTATCGTGTGCCTAGTTTTGAGGTTATTCTTTTGTTTCTGCTTGGAATTTTTGCGCATAATCTAAAAAAAGATACAGTAAAGCCTTATATCATACTACACAGCCTTACATCATTATTACATAGCCTTGGCAATTACTGTGAGAACAAAGTATCGACCTATTTGTCGCGTGTTGCTAATAGGTCATGAGGGTATAATGGAGTTTCATTTTGTGCTGTACGTAATACATATTGTAATTCCCTTCGTATTGACTGTAGTCAAAGAGTTGTCATAATACTAGAATAGCAATCTCGTTAAATGGACTGAGCGGTGGATATTTATCGTTCATACTTTTTGTTACCCAGTAATTAATTATACTGCCTTAACCAACTGTCATTAGTTTCGCTATGGCTGTATCATGACTCAACTAATACAGTAAAATTAAAAGTTTAATAGAAATTATATACTAAACTAACGTCTTTGTAATCAGTGGGGACAACTTTTTGACGCTTGATCGTCTTTTAAAAATGTACTAGATATACCGACAGAGACCGTCAAAGAATATCCGTGAACTCTTTAAATTCTCAGTTTTCAGCCTCCTACTTTTAGTGAGATAGTATATAAAATTTAAATTTTCTAAGGAAAATGTAAAATTTATTATTGCTTATTATTTGTAGCGGAAAATTTAATTTTCACGGACTTAATTTCAATTTAGAATTTGTATAGGTCGGCTATTAGGTGCATTTTAACAGAAGTGATGCGACGTATGCTGCTCTATGGTGTAGTAGGTATAACTCAATGACTTTAGTGCTCAAAGAGAACGCGCTCGTTTCAGCAAATGTAATATTTGCAACACACAAGTTCGATGTTGGTGAAAATTACTTTCGTTATTCCATCGTACAGTTATTTATGTGTTCTTTGTATGCAGTCTACGCTCGCGTTGGAAAGGCCCCAATTTGTTAGAAAGCTTTAGGTTTTTTTAAAATATTTTTAGCGAGCAAACGCACAGGCGGGTCACCTGATGTTAAGTGATTACCGCCGCCCATGAACATTTGTAGCACCTGAGGCACCGCCAATGCGTTGGCGGCTTTTCAGGAATTTGTTGGTCCGCCCCTTGAATAACCCCATGTTGTAATTTAGTGGGAACACCGTCGCAGGAAGTTGGTTCCACAGATTCAAAGTACGTGGAAAAAAGAAAAATGGAAAAAAACATACTTTTATATGCTTACCCTTTTCAACCCGCTAAATTGGATCAAACTATTAATAACATAATAGACAAAATTTCCCTGAACAAAAATATTGTGTTGTTATCAGTAGCGTTTTCATTCAATCTCCTCTCCTCTTATCTTTTTTATTGCAATTATGTACGTATGTATACCTACCGTATTTAACTAATTAAATCTGTGGTCCCCTTCGCTACTGAATTCCATTCATAAACTTAGTATCATCCTTACTAACATTATAAATGCGAAACTGTGTTTTTTGTTGGTTTGTCCTTCAATCACGCCTCAACGGAGAAACGGATCAACGTGATTTTTTGCAAAGGTAGAGTTGAGGACCTGGAGAGTGACATAGGATACCTTTTTCCCCCGCAAAATTAAAGAGTTTCTGACTAAATCCACCCGGATGAAGTCATGAGCTAGTATACCTAAAGTACCTCAACATAAACGCAAAGTTTCCTGAGGATGGCATATAAAATAAATAATCAAATGTATTGTGTACAGATCTTAATCAATAAATTAAAAAAAAAAAAAAAAACCTATGTTCGATACCAAATAGAAAGCAGCCTTATAAGTATTACTGAATTTATACAAACATACCAACTCATATTTAACTTAGTTCAAATTTTAACACGTTACTCTTATGTTATGTTACTCTTTACTATTCTATTCTTCACGTTACTTTGTAACGTAAACGGTCGGATTAGACCGGTATTTACTAAGTCACGTGTTACGTTACCTACGCTAGACTTTTTCAGTTGAATAATTAAATACTCACTGTCTACCCCGATTCTCCTTATAAATTCTGCTCACGAGAGTTCTCGTAGTTACACATTAGGTATAATGGTCATTAATCGACAATGCGTGCATAGATAGAGTTTTATTAAGATAGATGGAGGAAAATAAATCTCTATTTCGAGCAACGCGTAGGGGCTTACCTCTATAGAGTAACATTAGCGTCAGGCACCGACTGAAAAATCGACAGATTTCACTATTTTCGGGCCCACACCTAGTTCACGCTTGACACGTACTTGGAAGATAAAAGGTTGTACAATTATTCATACTTAGTAAAAAATACACACATCTAATGCACTGAAAAAACCATTATTTTAATAAAGGGATCACAGAATAGATAAATAGTGAGGGTCCCAAGATGCCAGTGGCGTCGCAGGGAGCCACTGGATTCAGGCGGCGCAAGACCGAGGCCTGTGGAAATCCATGCTAGAGACCTATATCCAGCAGTGGACGTCTATCGGTTGATAAAGAAGAAGAACAAGAAGAAGAACAAGAAGAAGAGGACTTTCTTAAATAATAATACATTATATTTAAATACAATAGTTTATATTATATATTCAGTAGGTATCCTTTATGTTTCTACTTAATTACTTGCAGTCAACGTTTTACTGTAAATTTTATAAAATAACAACTAAAGCTACATTTAACGCGACAGTTTTGTGAAAGTATTACTCAAATAAACGATCTTTCTTACAAGCATAAAATATTAGCACGTTTTAAAAGATGTAAAGTGGGTAAGAAATCTTGAACAACACCCATAAATAGACTGGGATGCAGTTGACACTGCATTTTAATCTCATCCATGTAGAAACAGAAAACTATGTAGGCACTATTTTTGTTTTCATACAATTGTACATTTTATATTAATTTCTCTGTAAGTGAGCAATTGTTCTTGATATAAATAAATATAATGAGAATAAATTCTTTAAACCTAACCTACTCTAGGGTTGCTTTGTTGATTCTATTCCCAAGTAGCACAGATAGCTGCGTAAGTATTCACTTTTAGACCTATTTGAACCTCTAAGCGTATTAAGACACTTTTAAGAGTACACTGGTGATCCTACAGCTGCATAATTTGCTGTCAGTGATATTTAAACAGCTTAGGCTGATTAAGAGTGCTATAAAGGTATATTTTTTACGACTCTATTCAGCCTTTAACATTTTTTAATGCCTTAACCGCAATAAAGGCTGTTTAGTGGATAAAATTAGCCAAATGCTGTATAAGAAGGTATTTGTGAACTCCTATTACACTGACTTATTAAGGGGGCACGTGTGAACTATTAGACAGCCTTTGGCAGAATATCAGAGTTTTAACTATTCACGTCGCTGTTTAATAGTTAGGGAGCTGGCGAGCAAAATTTCTATATGATCAGCACACATGGCAGACGTTATTAATAGTGATAATTATACCCTAAGAAACATCAAGAACCTCGTCTACCACCATGATAGATTACGAACTGTTATTGTATGTATCAAGCATAGACTACATCAAGGAGAACTAGGTCCTGGCTCCTCAATCCTGATGCTGCTGGGTAGTGCCTACCTAAACTGTCAGTTTCGAATTGATATTGTATGTATCAAGCATAGACTACATCATGGAGCTCTAGGTTCAAGCTCCTGAACCCTGATATTGCTCACATAAATTGCGGGGATTTTGGAATTGTGGATTGTTAATAAGTAGGTACCACAGGTACCAAGTATAGACTACATTAGTAGCGTTTTGGAGGGAAGAGAGAAAGAGAGCAGGGACAAGCTAAGAAGTAGGTTTTTTCAAAAGATTTTTTATGAAGTTAAGTAAAATGATCATAAAAAGCCAAAAAGATACCTTTTTTTAATCTTTATTATCCAAACATAAAGGAGAAATTGTTACAAGGTTCTTGTGAAAGCCTCCACATAAACCACGCAGGGTTTTTGCGCAGGCATAGTATACTTTTACATTTTAATTACATAAAAAACACAAATAAATTAATTTTAACAAATAATATCTTTAAATATATAATATTATGTTCTAATTATGTAATATAATATGTATATATAAATTATTTTCAAAATCACCCTTATTTAATCATAAAGTTTGTGATAGTTCTTTTTATTTTGTATCTTATTGTATAAATAAATAATAAATCAGCTGGCAGTTCATTGAGCAGTAAAGGAAGCATGTATTCCCAAGTTATTTTTCCAGAGGTACTGCTGTAATTGGCAAGTTTTTAAGTTGTCTTAAGTATTCCGATCTACTGTATTTTGTTAGTGAGCTCACATGCTCTCTTCATACATGACTGACAGTTTAATTTTATTATCTACACTGGCTGAATCGCAACCAACTCATAATTAACTTAGACAAAACGAACTTAATGACTTTTAAGCTCAGAGAAAATGCATCATTTGCTTTAGATGTAAATTATGAATGGAAAACTATCAATGAAGTCAATGTAACAAAATTCTTAGGTCTGAATATTAATTCTACTCTAAATTGGAAAGAACACTTGAGTCATATTTGCACAAAGTTAAATCAATTCTCCTACACACTTTATATGTTGGGGAAAACAGTAAATGTCTGTGGACCAACTTAACAAGCTTGAGCGTCTCCAAAATCTTGCAATCCGGTTCATATTTGGTTTGCGAAAATATGACCACATATCCGAATTTCGTCAAAAACTCAAGTGGCTCCCTATTCGCCGTCGCCGGGATATGCATGTACTATCTCTTCTGTACTGTGTGCTATTTCACTTAAAAACTCCCTCTTACCTCAAAGAGAAATTTAATTTTCATGGAGTGCAATCCAATTTAAGATCGTGCCGTACTTTAATATTGAAAATCCCTACTCATAAAACGAAGTTTTTTAATAATTCGTTCACTGTGCAGGCTGCTTTGCTTTGGAATGCACTTCCACTAGCCATACGCCAATCTAAATCACTAGGCATTTTCAAGAACGCTGTAAAGAATCATTATCTTGCAAACTGAAGACGACTCTTATAATTATTATCATGTACAATATATATTAGTAGTATAGTATATATTAGTCTATTTTATGTATATATAATATAAATATGTATAATTTTGTTTTATTTATTTGTTTATTATTGGTATATGTATTAGTATGTAGTTATTTGTATGTACGTATGTTATAGGAAATGACCACCTGCAACGCATTTCTTTCTTATATTTTCCTACTCCTAAGGTTGCCTGGTAGAGATCGCTACTAAGCGATAAGGCCGCCTTTTGTGTCATAACTTTTGTCTCGTCTTATACCTATATATTTTTTTTCTTTGTTGTTGTTTTGGTGCAAATAAAGTGTTAAAAAAATAAATAATAAATAAATAAAATAAATGTGTCAGCGTTACTGACTGTTTACCATGGCTATGTTGCCTCGCTGTTGAGATATTGTATTTTATTCTTGGGTAATTCCACTTAAAAAGAGGCTGTATTAAAGGTACAAAAAAAATGCTTAAGAGCAATATTTAAATTAAAATCGACTGATAGTTGTAAACCCTATTTTAAACAATATAATATTCTTACAATGCCATGTCTGTATATATATGAAACTGTCATATTTGTCAAAAGTAACTTGAATTTATTTCAAAATCGTCACAGCAAAAGGCATGTACCTAATTGAACTGCGTCCACCACCCAGTTGTTGTGCACATTTTTCTAAGAGTTTCTTCTGCACTGGGCCCCTTTTATATAACCATTTGCCTAGACATATTATAGAAACACAAGAAATACCACTTTTTAAAAAAAGGCTTAAATTTTTGATTGACAGGACATACTATAAAACCAGTGATTACTTTATGGAAAAATTTTAATTATGAACTTTTGACATTTTAATAAGAAATTTTATATTAGACATTTAAATAATATTGCAATGTAAACACAAAGCTTCTAACTTAAATAAATTAATAATAATGTATTGTAATAAATTAATAGTAATGTAATGAAATAGATTTTAAGCTAATTTTTAATGTTGCATGCTGTATTTAAGCAGAGTTTGGTTGTCCATTTATTTTACTTGTAAACACCTGTATATTACCCAAATTCGCAATAAAGAAATTGATTGATTCCATATTTTAAATAGTTTATCTCTCCTAATACACATTTTAAAGGCTTTATTGTTTATCCATAAACATGCCTACCTTCTCCCTGTATTTATTTTAGCCACATATTGACATTTGCTTAGTAAATAATTATATTTATTGGAAATAAACTTCATGACATCATTAGGATTTTCATACAATATAACCTCTGTCCCCAGTCAACATTATATAATTCTTCTAGCAATTCTTTATGATTTATTTTAGTACAATACTTACTTATACAGGTTTGTAACAAGTTGTGGATAATCATAAAACTGGTAAAATAGTGGTTTGCTATAGGATTGTTTATAACTGCTGTTTGTATACATAAGCTATGTTGGCTGGGATTGTCCACACATCGTATGAATATGTGATCAATACAACTTTTAGTTATCCTATCCCCTTTAGGTTCTATCCGTGTATACTGCCTTATACCACAGTCAATACTTCACTCATAGAACATAAGTATAAATTTACACTGGGATCGTTTAACATTATGTTTATATTCATATCACCACTAATTACAAGATTACTTTTACCTGAAAATTGAGAGATTATTTGTTTAAGTTCCTGTATGAAACATACTTGGTTAGTATTCAGAGGTCAGTACAATGCACAAACACTTAATTTATACTTAATTGAAACTTGTGACAATTTCACCAATAACTGATTCAGAGTAGCTTGTATTCACTGTTAACCTGTAGAACAATACACTTTTATGCACATAGAGGACATCACTTCATCGGTGATTCAGTAGCTGCGAAAACATCTTGTAGTCATCTTTGAAACAATTTTGAGTTTATGACCCTTGTGTTAGCTTCAGTAACAACGACAATATGAATTTGGTTCGAGCTGTTCTTTATTATGTATTCCAGGCCTATGTCTGCTATTGCAATTAAAGTTCTTGAGACTTATGTTTACATCCAGAGTACACAAGTTGTTTGTTACTTCTCCGAAGGGTTTGTTACTTCTCCGTTGTCCACGAAATCATTCCATTTAGTGCATTATGAGGGTTGTCGATTGTTAGTAAATATAACCTAACTTCATTTAGTGGTGGCTAGATTCACCAATCTCTCTATATCCTTGCTAGATCGTATATGATGTATTTTGTCGGTTTCATCTTTACGTACTAATATTACGCAGTTCTTTCACCAGACAAACTTATAAAGATCCGTTTTTATTTACTTTTTTCGGACGAACACTCTTTTTTATAGGCTTTTAAAATCATATAAGTACCTAAATGCTCACCAGCTCTGTAACTATAACATGAATCCACCATTATTGTATAACCTCACATAAATATACTGATTCATTTTTCAACCTTTATGATGTTTTGTGTATGAATTAGGAATGGATTGCATTAGTTTTTACTTCCGTATATCATAATAATAACTTTTTATCTTATAATTCTTTTCAAAGCACTAAAAATTGTTTATTCAAGTTTTCATCACGGCTTATTTATATCACGAAACTAATTAAAAATCGAATATTTTCGTGGCGCACTTAAATTTTCTTAGGTAATATATATGTATAATGTCAGTAAAATTACATTCCCAATCATTTTTCTTACTAATCAGGGAACTTTGAATATATAGCCACGTATTCAATTCACTCCACGAAATTGTGTTTAAGCTACAAGGTTATAATTTGCTAGATTAAAGTTTGCTACTTCACTTTTACGTCATGTGTCACATGACGTAATTTTAACTGAATAAAGAGTAACTTGTTATCTGTTACTCAGTCGTTATTCAGCGCATAGCACTGTCGTTACCCTTTATAACACTGTTATTTTGCTGCTATACAGCTCTTAAGCAGCTATTTGAACTTAAGGCTGTATAATTTGTGCCCATTTAAGAGGTATAAGAGCTGTATACGGCCGTATACAGCCCTTATGCAGCTTTTTTATACAGCTTTAAGCGTGACGGGAATTTGTTATTCAGCTGCTAAGCAGCCTCCTTGTGCTACTTGGGTTATTAAGAATTTAAACCTATCCAAAAAAACAAGTCAGTCAGTAGCTATGTAGCAGCGTGATTAAAGGACAAATCAACAAAGTAACACGGTCACATTTATAAATTAAGTAGGATAGGATCTATGCTTACGTTTAAAAACAAAAAATAAAAGAAAGCTGTTAAAGATGTTATCTTAACTCTAGACAGGTACGCAAGTAGGTGAAGATGTGAGTGTGTGATAGTTCTATAAATGGAGACGGGAACAGATGACACTTTGTTGGCAATTTGCACGCTCCCAAGTGCATTTTAATTTAATACACGTGGAAACAGGAAATTATGATTAAGACTGCTGATGACGATGTGATCATGTGACCTTGTTTGTAATTGATCGACTTTTGCAAAGAGGTCTCGATACTGTATTAATTAATCGAGATATCCTCTTACGGCTTAGGAACTCAAAAGAGTTTAATTGCTGTAATACCTACTTGCATATTGCGGTGATAGCCTGGTTAGACTTTAGCCTTTTATCGGGTCAAACCTTGTATACCTGGTAAGTGGCATAGGCTAATTCCGGAAAATCGAAGAGTTCCCGCGGGATTTTAAAAACTAATCCACGCGGACGAAGCCGTGGGCGTCAGCTAGTTTTTCTATCTAAAAGGCAAAAATGACTGACTGACTGACAGATCTACCAACGCACAGCTCTAACCGCTGGACGGATTGGGCTGACATTTGGCATACAGATACTTATTATGGTGTAGGCATCCGCTAAGAAAGAATTTTTGAAAATTAAACCCCTAATGGGATAAAATAGGGATTTGAAAAATCGAACTCAAGCCGCGAGCCGCGGGCGAAGCCGCAGGCAAAAGCTAGTAATGAATAAATTCAGCGGTTCTGCAACAGCATTTGCTCACCTTGTATAGGCTGGCTACGTAATCAAGTCTTGTAGCCTGTAGGTCGCATTTATTTCTTACGTAGCACCAGGCGTAGCTTCCCCGTAGGCTGTAATTATGTACTTTTTTATATTCAGGAATAGCTGCCATTGATGGGGCGTTACGGAAAATCACGTGGAGTCGTGGACTATGTATTTGACGTCTTTTGTTACAACGATTCCGAAATAGTCTGCATCATGAACAATAATTGTTCTAGCCTTATTTTTAGTATGTATAGTAAAGGCGGGGTTTAGTTTTAATTTCACTTTATCTGGTTTATTTGTTACTAGTTAATGCCCGCTACTTCGTATGCGTGGATTGAGGTTTTAATTCCTGCGGGAAATCCTTTATTTTCTGGGACAAAAAATAGCCTATATGTTATTCCAGACTATAATCAGTCTCTGTGCCAATTTCAGTCAAATCGGTTCAGGCGTTATCATTCATACATCCAAACTTTCGCTTTTGTAATATCAGTGTGATAAAATTATTAATTATGTAGTCGTTTCTACAAGTAACGGCCGTAATCAATGTTATTATAGTCTTTTTATACGGGAATCATAAATAATTTTTTTTATAATTTTTGAAATATAATTTCATGATGAAGTAAATACAAACTTAAAATAATACTTAAAAAACTAAATTCTAAATTATAATAATATTATATCTATAAAATTAAAACTATTAATAATAATAATTATTTCTAAAATTAAAACTAATATGAACCCAAAACCTCATCGACATCACCGCAGCGCGGCATAGTACCCAAGATGCTGGCAGCATTGCCCCTTTGAATGGCCAAAAATTTTTATTTTTTATTTTAAAATCAGCCTCATAAATGGATCAGGAACAGCAGTTGAAGTACGAGGAGTCCAATTTTTTTCTCGTTTGCCTTTCCATAAATTCTACTACTAATTTTATAATCGGTAGACCAATAATGTCCTTTAGAATATCCTGTAAGCGGCGTCATGGCGCCTGGCTGGCGTCTAGGCGCCCCCGCAACAGTTAGCCTCAATTCCTTATTGTACGAAACATCCATTTATTCATGGTAATGTTTATGGGACTTGGCATTTAAACATTATCGCCCAGTTTGAGCTACCAGTAGGTATGTATACGTGATTATAACAACTTAATTTTTAAGAATGCAAATGGCTAGTTAAATACTTTCTATGGACGGTGGTTACGACGGGACTTTCCATGAAAAATTATTACACTGCGTAGGACGAGTGTGTGGGCTTCAACTCTCGTCAATTTCACTCTAATAAACTGACTGTCTCCAAGCTCCTGTACGCAATTTACCTCCCGACCCGTCTCCAACGTAAAACCTCCCAACAGGTTTGCTACATTGCTATATTTTTTACTATAGAAATATTGTAATGGTGGCCTTGACATGAAACGCGTGAAATGTGATTAGTTTTGGTGTACACTTATCGGCATAGCGAATGTTGAATTCCGAACGGCGATGGCAAAGTATTGAACATTCATTTCTGAACAACACTAGCAAGCACCACTCTCTTTCACAAAGCAAATGTGTAAATAGACAGTAATTGTAATATGCCATTGATATAGTGTAGTGTAGGGTATAAGTAGGTGAATAAATGTGTGAGAGGTGATCCATATGCGGTGAAACACGATGACGTCACTGAAGCATGGAGTCAACCTGAGCCGGCGTGCGTGTAGGCAGCTCGTCACCCTGCTGACTGCCGGGATACTCATTGCAGCCGCTTCCGCTAATCCGATTGAAGTAAGTATATTTTATTTTTACTCCTTTACTTAATGACTTTCAATTCTTGAAACTACCCTCCTCAAACTATAATGTCGTGAAGCAACATTTGGCCAAATACGATTTTTAATGCTAGAAAAAATGCTTTATCGATCCATCTAGTCGGTATTCTCCTTACTGCTGTAGTTTTTGATATAGCAATATGAAAAACGTCGTTTTATCAAATGGCGTCGTTTCTTTACAAATTCCCGCTTTTTGGATTATGATCCAAAGAAACGACGCCATTTGATAAAACGATGTTTTTCATATTGCTATACCAAACCACACTTCGAGCTAAGGCAGTTTAGTTTCAGGGTGACCGAAAAATGCCTAATGATATGCTTCACTTTTGGATAGATATCTTTTTGGTGGTAGAGACAATGAGCTTCTGAGGTGAAGATGTCTTTAAACGGGAACAGTAGGAAAAGTTACTCGAAACAGCTTTGACAACAACACACATAGTTATGAGATAGGCTTGTGCTCCACGACAATCAATGGTGGAAAGCATTGATGAGGTCTAGATTGGAGCGCGCTTGCCTAGAAAATGTCTATTCACTCTTGTCTTGAAGGCACCCAAATTATACTTGGCCCGAAACATAGACGCTGGAAGTGCGTGCCATACCTTAGCAATTCGTTTCAGAAACGAACCAAAGCGTTGACATTAATGTATCTACCTAATAGCTTTTACTTAGCAAAGACACCTCATTTCCTAATGAAGAACGCTCGGAATTCTAATTTTACTAAAAAAAATGCTCCGCTAGGAACGCTTATTCAGTTGAAATTCGTTCTCGTGACGTCATCTGTAGGGGGAAGTCCCGTAACGCCGGACGGCACCTAGTACCGGACACTCGTACTACTCGGCGACTAAGCAAGCGAGCGATTCAAAAACGAGTTAGAGGGGCGCGGGGGGATGCAGCAAAGCTGAGTCATGGGACCCGGTTTGCCCGTGACGCGCGCGACAACAGGGGGAGTAGTTGGTTACTGTTTTTGGCCGGACGACACTGCGTCACGTAAGATTTAGGTGAGTGTTACAGGTGTATCTGTTATAAGTTGTTTACTATATTTGTTTTTAATAAAGTAGTGTTCATTGTTGTTAGTAAGTAATCAATAAAAGTTTTTGAGAATTTTGAAAATGGGTTTATGGGACCAAACAAGTTTACAGGGGTTTGCTAGGGGTTCGAAGTGAAGTCTGTCCGATACTAGGTGCCAATTCCAGAGACTGCGTTTTTTTTCACCAAAGTTTAACTTAAGTTTTTGAATATATTTATGCAGAAGTTGCATTTTTGATAATTGATATTGATTTTAAGTTTTGTTGACTAATATAAGACGTAAATAAAGTAATATTTTTCTAAACAGATTTTTTTATTTTTCATAAAAACCTTAAGTGTCCGTCACTAGGGGACTTCCCCCTATTTAGTTTTTTTCAGCTTTTGAGCAAACTGATTAGATTGCAGACGAATTGATCGATTTTGATTGAATTTCAGTCATTGTATTTTGTTTAAACATTTTATAAAGTGATGTTGAATACCCATAGTATCTATTTTAATTATTTTAATACAATGATCAACTACGTAATCGCAGTTAAATTACAATGCTTTTAACAATAAAACGTTAAAATGAAGCGATGGTATTTCTCGCTGTTGTTGTTAAACCGTTGTTTTTCTCTTTAAAAACTTATTAATATACAGACCGAGTCCTCGTGGAATGGTACTGCACTAATAAAATGCTAGTTGCATTACCAAGCTGCATCGCTAAGCTGATTAATGCGCAAAAACACGCTCGTGTAACCAGAATATGTAAAATAATAAAATTGCATTAAAGCTCGATAAAATAAGGTGAAAATAAAGGAATAAAATAATAAGATCTCCACGTCGCATACATATTTAGAGCGCGGCGCTAGCACACTGGGATGCCACTGGGTGACGTCGCTGGCTACGTATCCATAGCTAACTCTGGCTATACACCACCGTAGCGAAATGAGGTAAGGATATTCATTCATTCATTGGATTTTGTCCCTGGCGATCAGTTGGTCACTGAGTGAGGGAGGCGTAACTTACTTGTATGTATAATACTAGCGATTTGGCTACGCATCACCAGGTCGCCAGAGTATCCAGTCTCCACGTAAAGACCTGTTGGTCATGGTTACCCTTTCAAATTTGTGACGTCGGCAGATCGTAGCCAAGTGATAGTTAACTGTCATACATTTCAATAGGTACGAATCGTTTGGAAACGTAGCCATGACGTAGACGTCGCCATGGCATCCCAGTGTGTCAACGCTCTTAAAGTACGCTACGCTGAAAATCTAAAGTAGCAAGAATCATTAATATTTTCTTTTCTTTGCCTCATAATAATGACTTTAGACATAGAGAAAAGTTATAGCATAAAACTCTCTACAAAGGTCTTAGGCAATATTTTATAAGTAGTGGAGAATGGAAAGCTCTTATTTTCTCTTCCATATACAATCGCGCTAGATTGCAGACCCAAACTTGACCAGGAAAAGATATATGAAATCCAAAGAACGTCTGCCTCATGATATGTTTATACTATATCTATGTCATGCCTGAAGTGTACTTAGTAACACTACATACGAAAAGCAATATTAATATTACGTTCTTGTATAGGTTTAATAATGAAAAAAACAAAGGTATGCAAAGGTATCGTTAAGAGAGTTAATGGATCATTAAGATAATCGATTTCCTTATCTGTGAAATATGTGTATTTTTTCTAATATGCACGTAAGTTTACTACTTTAGTAAACTTATTTTTTAAATAAATTCCGTATAAAAAACTAGCTAATTCATCCGACTTCTACCGCGTGGATTTTCATAAAAAGCTAAGAAAATATCATCAAAATCGCGTGAGAATTTTATGATTTTACGGGAAATTCCCGTATTGTCTCTAAGATCTAAGGTACCTCTTTGCCAAGTTTCCTAAAATAGAGAAAAAGTTGCAAAAACAATCTTAAAAAAGAAAAAAACAAGAATATAAACGTTAATTATTCGGAAAGTGCATACCTTTTCTGGTCACCGCATTTCCGAAAAATAAAGATATTGTATTGTATTATAACGTATCAACGATGAAATTGTGGCGTAAGTATATATTTATGGTATGACTGCCTTTCAGATACAATGATGTTTCCGGCCCCTTTATCATGCACTTCCCCTTACTATGTATATATATGTGGCTAAATTTTCAGAGCGGGCTTTTTTCCGTCATTTAGGTGGCTATTTTTTTTTCTCACATTTCACCCAAACCAAATGCGTTAGATTATAGATTAAGATGCTGTGAATCCAATAATTTTTGAGGCGCCCTTTAAAACACAGTACTTTCGGAGAAATATTTTTTGCGCCACCGTAATGACGATAAAAGCCATAGAAATGGCTCTAATGAATTAAGTAAGCAAATTTTCTTAAATATAAATACAAAATATGCTTAGACTAGGCACTGTATACACTGTCCTCTAGCTCCAAACTAAATCACATATCCATAGTTGTGTTTTAGGAAAAAATAAATATTAAATATTGAAACTGAACTCTCTAAGTCCTACATAGGCCTAATTACCTACGTACTTACCTTCGTAACAAAATAAAACTTATTAACTTATTATTGAAAATGTATGTATGTATATTAAGTATATATCGTATTGATTATACAGGCATTCATCATTTCGGTGGCCCACTGTGCCACCGCAATGACGCCACCATGATGACGACAAAAGAGTTTTTTTCATGATAATTACTCAACTACCTAATTAATTTAGTAGATATTTACAGGTCGTAATATCAAGGCAATTATCTATAACATCCTAACTTGACGATACAATAAATCACTCTGTTCATTAGCTAAAACTTGCCACCGAACTGACCGCTCGCGGTGACCAAAACATATTTTATGAAAAACTTACCTCGGGAACACTATAAAACCTGTGTATTGGACATCCTCTCTACAAACAAGTTGGGGCCAGACTATAATGCTCAGGTGGACCAATAAAAAAAATTTGGCGTGAAATCGCTTGACTAATAAGAAACAAGTAGTCCATTGCGAGCATCGAAAGTGTAGTTTTACGCGGGACAAAGACATATTGGCGTCGCAGATTTTAAATTTAATAGTTAGTAAAGTTTTTGTGTGTTAAAATGTGAAATGGAGTAAATACCTTTAAAATGAGATATTTTGATAAAAGATAAGTTAAAATTTCGTGTAATAGTGAGTAGTTTGGTGAGCGCAATTTGAAGTGGGACAAGCCTCCCAGGGGTACATCGCCCATACAAGTCGGATATTAAACGTGGAATTTCTTGTATGTTTTTAATATTAATTCTAATCTGGTTTTATATACGGTTAAGCTATGAGGTATATTTTCAAAATAACATGTGTTTAGTCTATTTGAAATGATAGTTTCTATGAAAATTTCATAGGACGCCTAAAAAAGTACGCTCGAAAATTTACCCATGTATGGTTAACGCTCATTCACTTAACGCCGTGCTGGGGCCTTGCAGTGCAATGAAATTGTGGACCTGAAGAGTGACATATTTTATCTGTTTCTTACACCTAAGCTTAAAGCTAGGAGTAAGTACAAACAAAGGCATAGTGCTACTGGTAGCATGTGAACCGTCGACTCTTCGGATTTCAGTCTTCTCCTTGGCCATTCAGCTGCTGGGGTTTAATTAGTTCTCAATAATAGCAAAGTGCAAGGTTTCGTATTATTTTTCTCTATTGTGTGGAGGCTGCGGATCTCGGCTGAACTCTCGCCAGCCGCAGATTGAATCTTGACCTCTTTGCGGACTCTTTATCACTTCCGATGACCTTGACAGAGGTGCAGTTTATAGAAGTAAATACAATACCCGCCTTAAAATACAGTACCGTAATGAAGTACAAAAATATATTAAAATACTATACTAACATTGAATTACTAGATGTTGGCGAGTTATTGAAAGATATTTATTTATTTATTTTGCTTGTCTCTAAGTTCTACGAGTATTAGTGTCTCCGAGCCAAGAGCTAGTTTTTCGAGATACAATTTAAACTATGTAATTCGGAAAACAGGTGCCTAATGTTTTTGTAACTAGACAATTTATAAAATTATAGTTAATTTTTTTTTATAAAAAAGAATATTAGTCTAGCTGAAGTGAACTAATATCCTCCTGACCCTCCAAAATAAGCGGAAAGCTTGTGCTTGGAGTGGATACGACAATAGTGCAACGGGTGAGGTTTGAACCTGCGACCTTTCAGTTTTCAGTCCGCACCTTTAACCGTTGGGCTATTGAGGCTTGAGATTGGCCTGAATTCTATCCAAGCAACAATTCCATAGGTCAGAAGTACAACCTTCTTCATTAAATAGTATTATCAGATTTGCTTAAGCGGATATATTTTTTACTCACTCTTACAATATTTATCTGTAATTTTTAGAAAATCTATAATTGGCCATAAAATTGTTACTACTCTTAAGTTAATTATTGTTCAAATTCGCTGTTGATTTTCATAATATAAATAAATAAATAAATAAATAAGATATGAATTATGAACAGTAGCTTCGCTGAAAGTAATCTTGCATCATATTATAATCCTATCTATTGATCTATGCTTGTGTATTCAACTGAAAAAAATATTTTTCCAGGTTCTAAGTTCTTATTTATTTCAAAAGATTTTTTAAGGATTTGAGAACATATTCTTAAGTGCTCTTTGTAAGCATTCAGTTTTAATGGTCTATAATATTTTATAGGGTGCTGTAGTCGCCTTTTTCATAGAAAAGCAACAACCACACATTAGTTAAAACAAGCAAATTACATATTAGAATAGAATAAAAACATCGACTGCTTTAAAGAATAGCAATTTATAGCCATTGATGTAAGGATTTTAACGATACCCCATACATTCAAATCAATCCAGGCTTTTAGAAGTTATGGAGGAATTTAGAAACTCACATACTAACATACATGAACCCTGAAAACTCCTTTATTTGAGCAGTCGTATTTTTATTTATTCGATAACAAGATAGTCCTTGACTGCGATCTCACCTAATGGTAAGTGACGATACAATCTAGATGGTAGCGGGCTAACTTGGAAGGGGTATTTTAGTATAGATACATTGAACCTGAAAAATTGCTTATTGGTAAGTCTGACGGTAGGATGGTAACTAGCCACGGCCAAAGCCTCCCACCAGCTCAGACCAGAGACAATTCAGAAATTATAAATTCCAAATTGACCCCGCCGGGAATCGAACCCGAGACCTCCCAATTATAAGACAAGAGCGCTCACCACTGCGCCAGTGAGGTTGTCAAAATGATAACGCTGATTGTTTTCTTTTCCGTAGAGTACCACGAAACAAAGTCCGTCCATAACAGTCGATGGGATCTCAACGTACCCGGGCCTCGGGTTCGGACCCATGGGGCCTGTGGCACCCCTCCCAGGGGAACCTCCTGGCTCTCAGCTGCGTCAGCAACAAGTTACCACTACGGAAGCCGCCACCACTACCAAGCCGAAGAGTGAAAGAAAGCTCGTTATAGCTGCAGTTGAATTCCATCGGGTTGAAACCCCATTCCTGATTGGAGTATGGATCTTTTTTGCTAGCATTGCTAAGATAGGTAAGTTTGAGACTCAAAAGAATATATAATTGGCGTTATTTGTCTATACAAAAGAATATACATCGTGTTCGGCGAATTCACTATCCGAAACTATTATTGGCTCGAAGCCCTAATTTTCGTCAGGGTGACGTAATGTGTATATGCCAGTTAAATTCATTAATGGTACAATTCAAAATATTCATTTTTGAGTAATTGAGAGTCAAAGTTTCGAGTTATTGACTCAAAACTTCATTAAATAGTGTGAGTTTTATAATACAAAGTAAGCCTGTTTAAGGGAACTAGTAATAATAAATATTATTTAGTTATTACAAGAATTCTACGAACAATATCCTGTGCATGAATTATTAATAGTAGCTAGTTTAATGAACATCATACTACTATTTCGTAGAAATTAAAATGTGTGTATCTATGTAGGTAGGTTCTTTGGTAGATAAATATAAATCACCATATTATACGTTTGAGATGTGGAGATATATTTTCAAAAACCCCATTAATAAATTACGACAAAATATTATTAATGTAAACATTACAATTTACGATTTCATTTTTGATTACATATTATTTATTCTGCTACAGTTCGATGTATTGTTCCGTATTGACTTCTTTCGTCGTTTAATCGAAAACGCCTTTTTGTGCTTTCCTTTTAAAATATTCCGTCGAGACTTCACAGGAAATGTAGTTAAGTACGTTAAAGTATCTATTGAATCTGATTTGCTAGTCACTCGGCTCAACACTTCAGATGCGGGTCGATACTGAAAAATTGGGTCTTTATAAGTAGAAAACGCAGTAACAAAGGGAGATGCTGTAGATTGAGGACTAAACCCAGTGTTACGTTTTCTTCCAGCTTGCATTCCATGTGATGGACATTGAGCATCAATTTCCATGGAAGAAGTCGTAAAGGTTGACAAAGACACTTCCTCACCAGAAATAGGATTTGTAAATTTGTCTTCGTATCTTAAAGTGTGGTAGTTACTATAATAGTTTCCGGCCTTTGTACTCGTTAAATCAAAAGAAGTGCTGGAAGTTTTAGAATTAGGCACAGAGTCTTTTGGGCCGAAGTTCTCACTCCTGAATTGACAGCCAACGTCTCTTATGTATACAATATCATCGCTACTCGAACACTCTGCAACTCCCCGAGGCGGTGTGCATTTACAATCAACACAATCGTACTGACACGATTTATTAGATTTGCAACAATTGCACGGTAACTGATTTGGTTCGTGAAAAGGTGAAATTATGGGTGCTATACATGGCATTTGTGGATTTAAAATAAATCTTGGAGATAGCTCGCTAACATATTCACAAGTATGATTAGTATAACTATTTAAGGACCCTCTGTGGTACCCTGACATCAATTTGCTAGGAGGGCAATTATCACATGTGGTAAGGTCATCAATTTTTTTACTTAAAATATCTTCGTAGTTCAGACTTTTAGAGAAAGGCACACATAAAGGTACATTAACACAACGAGGACGATGTAAGCAAGGAGGAATGTACTCGCAATTATTTTTCAAAACATTCAATCTTTGACAAGATGGTACGACTGTACACGGTGGATGGTGCCGGCATCCTTTTGTGATTTTTATAGTTTTAGGATTATGTTTCGTGAGAGACACTCTTCTGACACATTTTGTATTCGTATTATTATAAACATTGTCAGTAGGTAAGATTTGGCAAACTGGGACTAATTCGCAAGGAGGATTGTGAGTACAAATATCTGTTTCATCCATATTGCTTTTGTAGTTTGGATATTCAGGAGGAGATGGAATGTTATCTATATCGTAATGTGGAGATTTCTGGGAGTTAAGACTGTCTTCATCTTCTGTACTCAGAATTTCCAATGTTTCTTTACAGTTTGGGCAAATTATTTGCTTAGATTTCTTATGAGGCTTACTTTCCATTTTAGTTCCATTTTTCACGCACATCGTACAACTTTGTGGCTTATCGTTTTTAAACTGTGACATATTATCTCTTTCATCAGTAACAGGTTCTTCATAAACAGCTGTCATTTCATGTTGCTTTGTAAATTCAGCAACATTTGTGTTGGTAGGCTTATCTTCACAATATGAACTACATTTAGATTTCTTTATTTTACTATATTTCTGATTATGATCCTCTTCTGCAAAAACATCTGGAGTACTAGTAATTTGGTCGGCAACTGTTAGGTTCTTACTACTTTTTGCTAGTTCTGTAAGTGATTTTTTATCCGTACATGGACATGCATATGAAAACAGCTGACATGGACACGGGTCTTCTGTGCGTTTACCTTGGTCTTTTTTCTTACAATTTTTCAACTCAGATTTTGGATTTGTATAATGTGTTTGATACTTGGCATATGACCAAAATTTTTGCCTGAGATCATTTTTATTCTTAACAAAAGAATTGGATTTACGTTTCGTATAATCATTGTCTCTAAGAAAAATTTCCGAAGAAAGCATACTATCATCAAGGGACCTCTTTTTCATCTTTTTTGCTACTATGCTTAAACTATCTAACCTTTTAAGTTTTGGTTTAATTTGTGTAGCACATTCTTGAACGATAGCTTCTGCGACAAACCCATTTTTGTGAGATTCAATATTCTGCTTTGCCATTTTACTGTTTACAACTGGATATTCAGGAACAAAGTGATAAGAATGTCTTTTTGCTAGTGTATCTAGATCATAAAATAAAGTACTCGTTGATCTTATTATGTATTTATCACTGTTATTTCGGTTTAAGGCATGATAAGTTTCACTTGTTATGTAGGATGTTTGGTTAAATAGAAATGATGCTTTTGTTTTATTGAACATTTTTGCATTGAAAGTTATAAATATTTTAATTGAGTAAAACGAGAAAATATAAGATACACTTTTGATCACTTTTAATTTTTATGGATGAAAATTATTAATTTTTTTGCCTCCAACTAGAAGACTTTTTATGTATTACGTTTCACATGATTAAAAATTATTTCAACTTGTAAATTTTCTAAATTAAAGTAATCTGTTAATTTAGATGTATTTTTATCTTGATTTTTATTTTGACTTCTTACCTTTGTCAAGGATTAACTATGACAATACGATGTGACAATCATAATTTATAGATAAATTATATGTTCAATTGACACTGAATTTCTTTATAATCTATAGATTACATTTACTTCGTAACAGTTTAGTCTGATTTGTTTTTTTTTTGTTACAGGATTTCATATGGCGCCAAGATTATCAAAAATGTTTCCAGAGTCATGTCTCCTTATTTTTGTGGGAGTTTTAATCGGTGCACTACTTTTAAGTACACACAGCGTTCACGTACAGCCGTTAACACCTGATACATTTTTTCTTTATATGCTACCACCTATCATTCTGGATGCTGGGTATTTTATGCCTAATCGATTGTTCTTTGATCACCTTGGGACTATTCTTTTGTTCGCGGTCGTTGGGACAGTATTTAATACGCTTACTATTGGTAGGTTCTGTAGAATAATCGAATAAATCATTTTGTTGTTCAAACCGTAATATATCTTTATTTTATTTTATAACAGGTACATCATTGTGGGCTTGTGGTCAAACAGGAATGTTCGGTTGTCCAACACCATTACTGGATATGCTTTTATTTGGAGCTCTCATATCCGCAGTAGACCCGGTTGCAGTTCTTGCGGTATTTGAAGAGATACACGTAGACGAAGTGTTGTATATCGTAGTATTTGGAGAGTCTTTGCTCAATGACGCAGTCACAGTCGTCCTTTATCACATGTTTGAGGCATATACGTAAGTATTGCTTCGAATAAAATTATACAAGAAGTAAATTACATTTTTAAGTATCTTCAAGGCTTGTTTTTTTTTATTCGATGACAAGTTAGTCCTTGACTGCGATCTCACTTGATGGTAAGTGCGGGCTAACTTGGAAGGGATTTGGCTGTGTAAATTCAACCCAAACCAGTAATCTATTTATTTACGCCATCGCGCTAAACGCTAAATCGCTTGGCGGCACTTCTTTGACGGTAGGGTGGTAACAAGCAAAGTCTAAAGCCTCTCACCAGACCAGACCAAAGTCAATTCAGAAATTATAAATTACCAAATTGCCTCGGCCGGGAATCGAACCCGAGACCAACCAATTATAAAACCACAGCGCTCACCACTGCGTCAGGGAGGTCGTTTTAGACAAGCAAGCTCTAACTTAGACCTCATGAGTGCTTTCCATCATTGATTGTCATCAAGCGCAAGCCTATTGTGCAATAAAAATGATAGTTATCATTCAGTACATAAGAGAAGGGCAAGAAATAAACAATGGCCATACGAGTACAAACAACTTTTGCTGTATGCCCTCTAACTTCTACAACCGCACCGCACGCCACCGAACGCAATGTCACTCTCACCACCTGGGTGCCTGGAGCACTTCGACCATCCGTTGCTCCAGATCTTTTTTTCCACATACTACCAAACTGTGGAATCATCTCCCTTCGACAGTGTTCCCACTTAATTACAATATGAGGTTATTCAAGGGCCGGGCCAATAAATTCCTGAAAAGCCGGCAACGCATTGGTGGTGTCTCTGGTACTACAAGTGTCCATGGGCGGCGGTAATCACTTAACATGACTGACCCTTCGATCACAGTTTTTCTGTGATCGAAGGACTGACCCGTCTGCTCGTTTGCCCGCTATTTATATTTAAAAAAAATGTAAATTCTATTTTTCTAGTGAGATGGGTGCTTCTCAACTTGTGTACACAGATTTCTTGGCTGGATTAGCATCATTCTTAGTGGTAGCAGTTGGTGGTACCTGCATTGGAGTAGTATGGGGTTTCGCCACTGGCCTGGTGACGCGTTTCACACATGAAGTCAGAGTTATAGAACCGATATTCATATTCGTCATGGCTTATTTGGCGTATCTCAATGCTGAAATGTTCCATATGAGTGGAATTCTAGCGTAAGTCCCATGCATATTTACCTATTTACTGTAGTATATTACCTATTTATTGCAGTACCTATTTATTTTATTATAAAAAAATTTTACTTTACTTAATCCTTACTACTGTACGGATTAAGTAAATGTTCATCAATGTTTTTATGTGATACTTCACGTAAAAACATTGATGAATTGATTACATAAATACATAGTGCTTACTGCAGTCATAATCATTTTCCAAAGGTATTTCTTGCTCCTTATTGACTAGGTACTCAAATCTTTTTAAATTATTTCAACAAATTCACGAATTATAAATTGTTTTTTGATCTTCTCATCTGTGCATATTAAAATAATACACAACGGTGCTTTTTTAACTTATTCCAGTATAACATTCTGCGGTATAACAATGAAAAATTATGTGGAGGCCAACATATCGCACAAATCACACACTACGGTCAAGTATACCATGAAAATGCTTTCGTCATCGTCTGAAACGATAATTTTTATGTTCCTTGGCGTGGCCACAGTCAACAATAACCACGATTGGAACACGTGGTTTGTCTTGTTGACCATAGTTTTTTGCTCAGTCTATCGCATAATGGGTAAGAAAATTATTTATCTTTTAACTCTTTGTAACAAAATCTTCGTAAACTCGTGTAATGTCCATTTATCATTATGATGAAATAAGTTTATAATTCCTTTAAATTCTATCAGGTATTAATTATTAGCTTTAGTACGTAACTAGCTTTTGCCCCCGCGACTTCGTCCGCGTGGAATTAGGTATTGGGGTGGAATTTTCAAAAACTGTGACACACGTACTTCTTTATTTTTAACTGAAAGCTCTAATACCAACTTTGGTGGAAACAGCTTGAAAAATGACGGAGTTTCATATAAACTTCCATCCCCTATTTAAACCCCTTAGGGGTGGAATTTCCAATAATCCTTTCTTAGTGTGCGCCTACGTCATAAAAGGAACCAACTGTAAAAAATTTCAAGTTTCTAACTTCAGTAGTTTAGGCTGTGCGTTGATATCTCAGTCAGTCAGTCAGTCAGTCAGGACTTTGAATTTTATATAATATATAGAAGATAAAGATTTTATTTATGAAAAAAAAACCCCTTTTTCAGGAGTGTACATATTTAGTGCGGTAGCAAATAAGTTCCGTCTGCACAAATTGAATACCGTCGAAAAGTTTGTTATGTCTTACGGAGGTAAGGTTTCTTAGTTATTCAATATTTATGTATGCAAATAAACAAACAAATCTATGTCCTTTAAATGTTAATCATATGCCGTCTTTGAATGGTACTTTATTTAAAATTCACTCTGGTCTTATAGGTTTACATTTTCTCTCATCAGTCATCGATTATCTCTAGTTCCCCATGATTTGTAAAATCTTTAAAAAATGAAATTATTTATAGTAGGTATGTTTAAACTTACGTATTGATAAAGTTTACAAATACCTAGCAATTGTTACTTTGGTATCAAATCAATATAAATAAGCGTAGCTAAACTTATTTATATCACCATTCACCATCTACAGAATTAAATTATTCAATCCAACTGTACATTTACCTACTAGCCAAATTCTAATAGCTTTCCGAATAAAATGGACGAAATTGGAATAGGGCAGAAGCAAATAGGACGTAAGCGTATTAAAATAACATGCGATGCATTAAAGTTTGTTTGTTTATTTGTGTAAGCAATAAACAATTTTATGAACCGTAAATAACCCATGGCCTATATTTTCTCAATACACACATAAACCAGGTCTGCGAGGCGCGGTCGCCTTTGCATTGGTGCTATTAATAGACCCAGAAGTGGTTAAACTCCAGCCAATGTTTGTAACCACTACGATAGCAGTTATTTACTTCACGGTATTCATCCAGGGGATCACTATTAAACCCTTGGTCAAGATGTTGAATGTGAAGACTGCTGAGAAGAGGAAACCGACGATGAATGAAAGGATACACGAAAGGGTAACGATTTTTCATTTAGGCTGCCTGTCCATTGACCAATCAGGTCTTTGATAGATGACGCGATAATTTTATCACGTCATCTCTCAATAATACATTGGTCCACTGGACACATCTACGCTCCACTTCAATGGACAGCCAGCTTTAACATAATCTTTTTTAAATATCAGCCAAGCTGAAGTTGACTGATATCCTTCTATCCCCTCCAAATAAGTGGAAAACTTGTGCTGGAGTGGGTACGATAACAGTGTAAGTGGGGTTCGAACTTGTGACCTTTCAGTTTTCAGTCCGCACCTTTAACCGTTCACCGTTCACCATCTACAGAAGTCGGTTAAAAATTAAATTATTCAATTCAACTATACATTTACTATTCCAATTCTAACAGCTTTTCGAATAAAACACGCATTAATGGACGAAATTGGAATAGAATAGGGCATATTGAGGCTTATGGGTCTCTATATAGCACTTTTCCCGTGGTGTATAGGCACCTAACTTCACTCCACTTTTTCAGGGGTTCATAAAAAGTAGCCTATATCACTCCAAGTCCTCAACTATCCCTATCGTAGAGCATATTTAAAAACAATCATAGCCTCAAAACTTTTCCGTTGCATAGTCGTTCCATTTACTGCAATTCTTTATTATTCTTTTATTTCAGTTTATGGATCATTTAATGGCAGGCGTAGAGGATATTTTGGGTAAACACGGTAACCATCACATAAGGGATAAATTCAAGAGGTTCGACAATAAATTCATTCGACCTTTCCTACTTAGAAATTATCAGGTAAACAATTTTTGGATAATTTCAGATTAAGTCTGATACCAAAACACCAGAAGTTTTTGACCAAAGAGCTGGCGCTTATTTAGCCCAACTGCTACGCCTCGCTATCCAACGAGGGAATAGCGCCAGTGTTTTGGGCACCATGCCCATAAACAACCACTTGGACGGCGTGTATTTTTTGTAAATATAATTATTAGTAGTTTTAATTTATTTGAGTTATTTATTTATTTTTTAATATTACTGTGAATGATAAAAATTATATTTACATACTTTATTAATTTTACAAATTTTTTTTTATATTGATAATGGATTTGTAGGGAGCTGAACCTAAAATTCTGGAAACTTATTCCAAACTGGCTATGAAAGACGCGATCGAGTATATGCAAAGAAATGCATCGACAATTGGTAACATATCCGGTGCAGAGTCAATGTCGGCTATTTTTAAGAACTACACAAGCGCGAATTTCAATGGGAGGTGTGTAAGCACATATTTTGGTGATCAAAAGTCACGCCTACTTGGATTTTTTTTAATTTGATTATTGCATTCAATTTCCAGCCCAAGCTTCAGTCAATTAGACTCTTCAACGTGGAATATTGATATGCAGGAATTGGAATACAATCCGTCCAAAAAAGATTTAACAGATGCAAGGATACATCATCTTCTTGCTGAGGAACTTTGCAAACCGTACCGCCGTGTACGTATTATTTTGTTGTTATGTAATAATCACTCTCATCAAACCGTACCGCCGTGTACGTATTATTTTGTTGTTATATAATAATAATCAGTTTCATCATGTTAATCATTAAGTTCTCTGTTATGATTGTTTTCTGTTTCTTTTAATTCAATTAAAATCTTATCTTACCTTTGAAGATCGCTAAATAATTTAATATTTCATTGTAGTTAGCTACACTATCATCTATGACTGATGATCTTACTTGTACTCAATTATTTTCGATTAGATTAAAACTAAACTACGATACAATTCAATTGCAGATTACAACTTTCAACTAACTTTTCGGTAATGATCATTCCTTCAAAGCTAGTGATGATTATTCTATTTTATTATTCTATTTTTTTGTTTGTCATTAGCATCGTCGATTAAGCTACAGTCGACATGCAGTAAACGACCGGGATTTGGGAACACAAGTAAACTATAAGACTCATATGAATATACGACGATTAGTTGGTGACAGGAAACACCATCACAAGCGGAGTAAACGAGGAAAGCAGGCAAGTGTATTTAAACGAGTCGTCATAAAAATATTATTATTATTATTATGGAAATGTCGATTACGCAGCAAAGGCAAATGGGCTTATAAGGGAAAACCATGGTCATGATGGTAATGTTATTTTGTTGAGCATAGCTCTCTTGTTGACAAAAACTAAAGTATGATACTTTGCATTTAATGCTTGCGACAACAACAACTAGTTAATCTGCTTGGAATAAGGTTTTTAATTCCCTAGGGAACTCTTTTATCCGAAAATCCGAGAAATAAATGTAAATGTAGCCTAAAATGTAGCCTATATATTGTAAAGGCTGGGGGGAATGAGCTATGTCTACTTATTCCTCAGCCAAATGGGTCAATTCATTGTGGTGTGAAGGAAGAACAAACATCCATCCATACTCAAAAACTTTCGCATTTATAATATTAATAGGATTTATAATATTAGTAGAATTGGTAATATAGGAAGTAGTTACTGTAGTAACTGTAGGATATTACTGTATGTATTTGATGCAGGTAATCCCTAATCGCTGTCCTTATTGTTCATTCTTTTGTTAGATAGGTAGTCTGTTATTTTTTATTTTTTTACTTTTACTTCAAAAATGATTAACTACTGTTACTTCTAGTACTAGATGTTTACTAAAATTAAATAATTTCTTTTCCAGGATGGAAAGAACCATGTTACTTTCCCAGAATTCCAGCAAAATGGTTCGGCCAAACAGTTCACGCACGGTAAAAAAAAATACTATAGATTAGGTACTTAATAATTCTTTAATACGTTCACGAGTGTCAATCGCATGCACGTGTGGGATTACGTTAAGTTATTTTGTTTATTCTAGCTTAATTTAAAACCATTATTACTTTAATTTGCAGCACTATTGCCTTTTCTTTATCAAATTAGAGTATTGACAATTTTTGCAGTATCATTTGTTAGTTTTCTTAAAATATTATATAAATTGGTATCAAAGCCGTCATTGATTGAAGATTTTATTTAGTTAAAATTGTAGCCAATTCACTGTAGGTATTATACCACACCGATAGATTTAGTTTTTTGCATGCGTGCGATAATATTCTTCAGTAGGCAGTTAGTTCACTGAAGAAGGAAATAGAATAATTAATTGGCCGATAATGCTTTTAATTTTTTTTTAATTTGATTAGTCGAATTTAATTTATCAGTATAGAACTTTTGCTATTGAACTTTATTCTTAAACAGATTAATTATTTCTTAGTGCATTTTTATCGGATCGCAAACTCTTGTCTCAAAAATGCTTTGATAGAGCCGATACCTAGCATCTACAGCAAAATAGGGAATACATTGTCTTTCAACATATGCAGTTTTGTGTTTTCTAGTGTATCATAGATATATCGCTCATTTGCGACAAGGGTGACATAACTCAAAATTCAAGAATTTTAGTGTCGAAAATTTATACTTTTTGCTATAAAAACAACATTACGCTAAGCACAAAAAAATAAGACCGAGAGAGATTGTGACATAATGGTCTGTCGCTTTGTTGGCCGCTGTGGTGTTTCGAGACCGCAGCATCCACAAAACATTACTCTCTAACGAGAGAATTCTCTCATCGTCGATTTTGAATTATGTCACTCTTGTCGCAAATGAGCGATATATTCATGTCTTAGCGACATAATATTGATAAAATAGAAAAAAATACAAGGATCCTGCGTAAAATATCAGAGCAAAATGAAGCTATATAGAATGCGTACAAAGTGTTTCTATATAAAACAACGAACAAGAATGTACAAGTATAACTTTTTATTGTTGGCAGATTATATTGATGAGGTGCTTCAAGAGGATGACGATCAGCCGCGCCGTGAAGCAGACGATGGCGGTATAACTTTCACTGCCAAATCCCCGCGTAGGTATTATGCATGTAACACAATGGTGTTTCCCTTTTTGAATTTGAACATAAAGCATTTTACTAATACTGATCCAAAAGAGTCAAGAAAGTAAACCTGATAACATTAAAACTTTAAAACCGAAGTTTTTACGACAGACCGTCAACTATCGGGTTATGAAAATGTCAAAGGATGTATAATAAATGTATAAAAGATTGTACATTATTTTCTTCTAAGGGCTTGGATAATAAATTAATAGAGATAAAAATTGATAGATAAAAATTGATAGAGACATAATATTATTATTTGTGTTGAACAATGACATAAAATAATACAGAACTAAATTCTAAATTAAAACAATTAAATTAAACAAAATCTTATAATAATCTCTACTAATATATAAAGCTGAAGAGTTTGTTTGTTTGAACGCGCTAATCTCAGGTAAACCAGTAGTTACTGGTTCGAATTACAAGATTATTTTTGTGTTGGATAGTCCATTTATCGAGGTAGGCTTTAGGCTATATAACATCACGCTGCGACCAATAGGAGCGAAGCATCAGTGAAAAATGTTGCAAAAACGGGGAAAATTATCCATATAAATATATTCTTTTAAAAACTTCTTAATCGCGATCATAATAACAAAAATTGACGCGGACGAAGTCGCGCGCAACAGCTAATACATTATATTATTATTATTATAGCTAATTAGCTACCTGCTGTTGTACCTATAGTAATGAAAATGTTCAAGTTCAAATATTTTTGATGTTGTGATTTGTGAATCAAATCTTGTACTTATTTTTATTACACTTATAACTTGATCAATAATAATTATTACAACACTTAAATAACTTGGAATTATTAATTTGGTATGTTACCTATCTAACATTTTTAACTTTAACATTGCATACTAAAATATTCTCTACTTAATAAAATATTAATTGATTTAAAATTACAATAATGAACATGCTTTTGTTTAACATGTTCATTTATCTAATTTTGAAAATATTAATTAATTATTTTTCTAACCTTTCCTTTCATTTATTAATATTTTTAAAAGATTTGATTAATTTAGCCTAGATGCTTGTGTAACCTTGTGTTTCAAGTGATTTCCTCACCCTACTACTTTTTAAGACTGCTCAGTTGGCTAGTTATAATTTGTGATATTATTATCCTTTCATTATTATTAACAGTATTTATTACTTGCTATTATTAGCTTCTTACCATTGTTTGTGTTTGATTGTCGTTTTCTTCCCTTCTGGCAACTTCATGTGGCACCGCAAACTAACCAAAACTCTCGACAACTGGCGATACTAAAATATCAGCTGGATATAACGAAGTTAGTCCGACGTCCTCGCATAAAGAGAACAGTAGTTCTCTGTTAAATCAGTTGGCTAACTTGCCTGGCTTCAATCCTCTAAAAGCAAGAATCGTTAAGCAGTACGCTAAAACACCTGAAGAGATACTGCCGACAGCTGTTGAGAAATCTTTACCGTGGAGAAGGGACAGGTCCACGTATAATTTCGGTATGTGTACTAAAAAGAGTTTAACACAGCACTTGTTCGCTTCTGGATGACCAAAGGTTTAATTTAAAACGCGATTTTTTGTTGTTTATCACATCTAATGCTTTTTATTATTGAGAGCGATGTTCACGATCAGAATGTATGTACCAAAACTTTGCATGATTGTTTCGCATTTTCGATGGAAATGGTAATCTTATTAGCTTATGGATGTTAGTTAGCTAATACATGTAATAATATGGGTACTTATCATAATTTCTATTATTTTATTTTTAATTAAAAGACGAAAGAAACTTTATCTGGTACACGTCCAATAGAAATAAGTAACTTGCATTACTACAAAAACGAGTATCCTTTTTTTATTAATTTAGTGATAAATTAATTATATTTCTTTAGTTTCCTTCCTTTTTTATTTCTTTTTAGAGATTTTAAAATCATCAGTAACTAATATGCTATCATTTTTTGTGTGTACATTAAAGATATTTTAAAAATTGCTGGAAGCAGAATAAATAAGCGACATAGCAAGAATACATAATGCATGCTGCTCGTAAAAACGTGCGTATTTGCATTCATTAAAAGGTTACTCATTATTTTCATTACCATTCATACGAGTATTATGACAATTATTTAATTGTACAACTTTCGTAGAAATGTTAAAAATTCCGTTATTTAAATCAACCAACATCAGAATAAGTGTTTTCGTTAGTTGTTGCAAAAAAATAGCAGCATGATTAGAAGATTCATTGAAATCAATAATTTAGTAAGAAACGTAAAAATTGGTTTTCTTCTTTTAGTTCCCAACGAAGACATACTTGAAGAAGATGAGAGAAGAATGTCTGAGGACAACGGTAATTTTTTGTTTTATTCTTTTACGATGGTCCAATGTAAATTTTGGGGTTTTGATGAGGGAAAATATAATCATATCAACACGACCACTTTGGTCTTGGATATTATCTACATATTATGTTCTCAGAAAATGGATTTTATGAAATATTAAAAATGAAAAATAGTAATTGCATCCAAGCTATATCATCCACAAGATTACCAAAAAACCGCCAGTTTCACCATCACTGAGTTAATTTTAAACAACGGTTTTCAATACAAAAACTGTCAAAAACTCTTTACTTACTCGGTGAAACATTAAATGTAGTATTAAACGTATACCTACTACTCAGTTAAACGTTATTCGGCGATGGTATAATTGTCACTTAGTTTATATTCTATGTATCTACCTAATGCATAAATAAATCTAAATGAGTTATATTCCCCACATCGATTCGCAAACGGACCACTGTGATATTTCATAGACTTCATAAATAGCTCTCAAATTTTAATGATGCCAAATATAAAGCAAAAATACGAACGACCAAAGAGTGCGTACGTACGTATTTCTTGTAATTCACGAGGGCGTGTGGCTCATGGTTGTGTGTGTGTGTGTCGTATCTGTATAAGTGTGAGCGAGCCACCTAGGCTCCTGACAGGCACGCACACTTATGCAATGTGCATGTAAACGACGTAACCACAAGTTAAGCTCACGCGCCCTCGTGAATTGCAAGAACATTTGTTTTAATTCCAGAACCATACATGACAGTGGCGGAATCAACTCGGGTCACCACCCCAACGGCAACCGAGACCATGTTACCATGGAAACGGGAGGAAGCCGAAGGGACTACCGCCCTTAAACAATCGGAGTTTCCCTCTTGGGCCTCCAACAAGGAATATTTAGCATACAGCTCACCCTCTGCTACATTTTTAGGTAAAATATAATATAAAGATAGGTCTGACTTTATCTCGAATCGATATACATAAATCGATATGATTTTTTTCAAGTAGGTAATTTATATACTAATGATTTAACATCTACTAATATAATATTTTGTGGAATTATCACATCCTATGTCATCGTTATATGTACTTAGTTCTACGAAATGAATTTTCTAGGCAAGCGCGCTCCAACCTAGACCTCATCAATTTACATCATTGATTGTCGTCAAGCGCAAGCCTATCTCATAATAAAAAAAAAACAACGTGTTTTAATCTAAGCTGCCGAATTTGTCGTTTTTTAAAACTACTGATTTTGCTACTAATCTGCCAGTTTTGTTGCTGTGATACCAGCGTTAACATTGAATAGGCAATGTGCATGCTATTCAATTCAGGGTAATTTTATGAACACTTTTAAATAAATCCTTTCATTGCCATAATATGTAAGGCCTATAGGTAACATATAATATTATTTTTTGAATCTTTCTAAACGAGCCTTTTATAGCTAAAAGCACTTTGAAATAATTAAAGCACTTTTGATTTTATTCCAATAATAACTGTGTGTCTTGTGTATTTTTTCAAATTTATTTTATTATAGTGTTATGGTGAGCGTTTTTAATGTTAATTAAACCTAAAATAGTGAAAACTGCTTCTGTCCCGCACTTTTTTTGTAATATTATGTAATTCATTAGCTCCTAATGTTACGATATCGATACTTTCTCATCAATTTATTTTTTCTTTCCCCTACCCCTTTTACTCCCCTCATCGTCATCCCAATAGGTGGTATAGAGAAGCCAAAACATCCAAAATCTATCATAGGTCTCTTCCGAAGAGAGAGCTCTAGTTCTACGCAAGCTGCAGATTTGCCAGTCCTATCGGATTCGGAAGGCAAAGCAGATTCAACTAAAGGCGAGAGCTCTTCGACCAAGGGAGATCTGTTCGGACAATCGAGGCAGCCACCAAGTTTGCTATCCAAAAGAAGTACAAGCCTCGGCGGCCCATCGGTTTTGTTGATGGAAGATGTGGCTCATTCTGATCCCCTTGGAGCATCGTCACGGCCGGCCAGCATTATGCAGGGTCCCCATCGAGGGCAGTGCAGAAGAGGATCTATGCTTGATCTAACAGGGTGCGTTATCATATGACTTTGGCACAAACACCGTAACGACACGTTTTTAGAGTTTTTTATTTTAAAGCATAATAATTTGCAACGGATTTTTCAATGATGTTCTTCTATTGAACAATATACTGAATAAGTATATTTTTTTTACCTAATAGTTTTCCGATAGAATACGCGCTATACTAGGTACTTCGTATCACTGTGGTTTCTGTAAAACCTGTGTTCGGTATCTATATAATATCTATAATTCAAAAATATTCCCAGAATCAGAAGAAATATGAATAGGTACAGTTCATGAAAAGTTGACGTTTTTGAAAATGTTGTTGGGTTAGGAGTGTCGCGTCATGAAAAAGATTGGAAACATTGCTCTAACTGAATCTACTTGTTTATTTTTCTTCCCAGATCTCTGTCACGTGACGCCATAACTGAAGAAAAATGCAGTAAATCACTGCCTGAGAGCGAACGGATGGGTATAAGGAGACTAACTCTAGGACAGCAAAGCTTACCCCGGGAGCCCTTCAGCCGTCAGCTCACCATGGCTTCTACCCTGCTCACCAGCTCATCGTCAGACGATTCGTCTGATGAGAACACCTGAGTGCCCCGCCGTGGCAACCAAGATAGGTTGCCACTGTTAAAGTATAGGACACTGGAGTAAGTTGTACATTACCCGCTGGTAGTGTAACGCGTACTTAATTGAATATTTTTGTATAGTACCTACCTACGGAATTTGATAAATGGTGTTTAACCGGGAACCTATTTGATTGCAGTGAGATAACTTGATAACAGTAGGTATAAATAGTTAATATCGACCTGTATTTGTACTAATGTGTAATTGTATTGTAACTATATGTATAACTTCATAAAAATTTTACACATAACCTTATTCTGCGCTATGCTGGTTTATTTATTTGTAGCTAGCTGTATACTTCAGTCTGCCTAGCTCTAGACGAGTGATTATAGAATTATTAAAAAAAACTATTTGCTTTGTTACATTTTCATATACAGTCGGCAGAAATACTGAAAATGATTAAAATTAGCGGTTTATTTTGGGTTATTAAACGTAATCCTTAGATACAAATTTTATAAAATCGAAAGTGTTTGTTTGTTGGTGTATTGATTTGTCAATCAATTCAACGCACAGAACTAAGTATTAACGAGTTTTTTTGCATGGGTATACTTAGCTGAGAACCTGGAGAGATTTGATTGACAAAGACTTTTTATCCCGGAAAAACTAATGGTTCCCGGGCGATTTTTATAATCCTAAGCGCACGAAGTTGCGGGCAAAAGCTCTAATATGTGGTGACAGGAAAATATTATCTATTTTATATATTTTCCTACCTAGCTGTAAAAAAAATCGCTAAGTTTATTAGTATTAAACCTGGTATACATAAATACATTATTTATTAAATTTTGCAATACCTAGTTGGATTTAATTAGAACCAATTTACATATTTACCTTGAACATCTTAACTTTCAACTTTTATTTGCACCATAATATATTTATGGTGATTTGAAAAGAAATATTTTAATAAATGATATTACAAAATGTTTTATTTGACTCTATCAATCGATAGAAACAAAAATATTAAATTGCTGGTAGTAAAAAAAACCACATCAGTATTTTTCTATGCTCTTTTATTACCTACACATTGAATTGTGAAAAGTCGTGATAAAGTAATATCCTCAAAACAAATAGTAGATAATAATATTATTTATAGTGAAATATAATGTAGTGCCGATTTTAATTATATGGCACGTGTTGCCAATGACAATATACTTTAGAATGTTATAATATAAATATTGTAAATATTAATTTATTATATTTTAGATAGCTAATATTAATTAACTATTTTTCTGTGCACAATTTACCTACGCACTAATTCTGTTGAGCAAAAATTTAGGTACCTCAGAGTAAATAACTAGACTGAAATTAGTTCTGTCATTTAATTTCCAAAACAGGGTAAGAACACAACTTTTTTTCTACTGTGTTAGCGTTATTGCTAATTCGCCTGAGCATTTTTTTTTTAATTAAATCGCTACAATAAAACTGTTAGCCTAGTCTAATTTTCGCAGCATTTCTGCGTTGAACAGCCATGTTAGTTCAAAGTTGGGTATATTTTTCATAATTATGTATTAAATTACTATTATGCTGCGGCTACATTATCGTGCGAAAGTTCGTGTCGCGTTGTCGCGATAAAACCGTTATACTCAATGTTCTTGTTCTACATTAGCGGTTCGCAGTGCCACGATTGACGATTTGACGACCTCCCTGGCGCAGTGGTGAGCGCTGTGGTCTTATAATTGGGAGGTCTCGGGTTCGATTCCCGGCGGGGACAGTTTAGGAATTTATAATTTCTAAATTGTCTCTGGTCTGGTCTGGTGGGAGGCTTTGGCCGTGGCTAGTTACCACCCTACCGTCAAAGACGTGCCGCCAAGCGATTTAGCGTTCCGGCACGATGGCGTGTAGAAACCGATTAGGAGTATGGGTTGAATTTACACTGCTATATCCCTTCCAAGTTAGCCCGCTACCATCTTAGACTGCATCGTCACTTACCATCAGGTGAGATCGCAGTCAAAGGCTATCTTGTCATCGAATAAAAAAAAAAAATATATGGATTCGTGTTCGCTTTAATCCAAATATTCGCCGAATCCCGACAGTGTAGATCCGATAGTGTAGTAATTTTTAGATTCTGTTCAACGCACTAATGAAAAGAAAATTGTATAAAAGTTAGCTTAATATATTCTGCTTTCCTTTAATATTATTATTAATATAAATAGCAATATTCCTACTGTCATTGGCAATGAAGTCACAATCTTTGTATCATCGAACTATAACTCTTAGAAGCGCAATAGTCGATGCGGCAGGCAGTCTGTTCTAAGCGTTATAGTTCGATGATTTGTATATATTCCTCCACCTACTTCATATGTAGAAAAGAAATTGATCCAACGTATAAGCTTGTAAATTTGACATTAGAAAAGTTGAATTGTTACTAGAATATTTATTTGTATCTAAATCTAGAAAACTAAGGGCTAAAAAGAAAGTCTAGATATAGTATCGTAACACCTATAAGTAACCTAATTATTCTTAATGCTGCGGCTACACTATCGTGCTAAAATTTATGTCACGTTATCGCGATAAAATTATCGAGTTCGGTTATACGCGATGTTCTCATCTATACATTATCGTAAAATTTGTTATTAAAATTACCAACAGTGCAGTGATAAGGATTCTTGTTCGCTCAAATACATCGCGATTCAACGAACTACTCAACTACAATAATCGCGATAATGCGAATATTCGCCGAATCCCGATAATGTAGCCGTAGTATCAACAGATTTTTTATTATTTGATTTGACAAAAGCACACATTTTTTGTTGATTTTGATCACGAAAGTTGTGATATTTAATTACCTATGTATATAATATTATAGTTCATTAAGATTACTAATATTTATAATAGTTTAATAATATTCATGTAATAAAGCGTAGAGTGCCGTTGAAAATGTAGATAGAAATTGGACAATAGTGTAGATTTAATTATGTTTTAAGTAATTAGCAAAATAATTTTACTAATCGCGTTTATTCCTCAAGACATCTCTTGAGCTACAAAAAGTTACGGTATCTACGTAAAGATTTTTTCTCTGATAAGTAGCTACCTGGAATTTTTTTTTTTAAAGAATATAAGCCAAGTTGAAGTTAACTGATATTCTCCTATCCCCACCAAATAAGCGGAAAGCTTGTTCTAGGAGTGGGTACGGCAATAGTGCAACGGGTGGGGTTCAAACCTACGACCTTTCTTTCAGTCCGTACTTTTAACCGTTGGGCTATTGAAGCTTCCATTATATTATCTACTGAGAGCTTGAAACTACCTTATAATTTTGTACTTATACAACACTTTATAACTAACAAATTAAGTACTCTACCGTTTCTCAGAAGCTCAACCCCAGTAGGCTTGGAATACTTATTAAGATCACAATCCTAAAACACGTTTTTTTGAGTCTTAAATACCTTGTTTATCCGGGCTAATCATCAGAAATCCTGAACGGATTTTGACGAGCCTTTAACAAGTAGGTAGATTATGTAAATAAAGAGTGATCTCAGCAATTTATCCCGAAAATATTTCAGGTTAATAAAGGGACAACATTTAAATGGGTTAATAAATTTTTCCGGCCTAACCACAGAACCGATCTTGACAAAAAGCACAAACATAGCTTGCACCACGGAGGCATACATTTTATACTTTTTATCCCGGGAATGAAAAGGTCCCACGTAAAAAGTAAATTCGCGGAAATCGGCTAGTGTTTAATATAAAATACCTCTTAAGATAAAATTTCATAAAGCTAGGAATACACCAAATACATTGAAGTAGATTGCATGCCAAAAACTGACATGTGCCAGTAAATGGCACGCTTAGTATACATTTTAAATTAAAATTGCATGCATCTTGCTTCGTGCCATGCCTGTAACTTGAAAAGGATTTACGAGCCAGTGTTATTTGCACGCTATCTACTGTCTTGCTGCAAGCCATAATAAGATTCATAGTAGTTGGCACATGCAGACATGTAAGTTACAGACATGTGTATTCCCAGCTTAACAAGAAACAAGCTTTTCCATGAACTGCGGTGTGTCAATTGAATATTAAATAGTGCCTAGCTTAGAATATTAACGCAGCTAAATTGTTTGAAAAAAATCATGTTTTAAGGTAATAAGTAGATATTAATTAATATTGTTACCTGTACTGAATATTCAATATAGTGAAATGATAGATTGTGAAGCATTTCTTTTAAAATAAAAATTGTGGAATGGAAGTCCTTGTTAGTATTATTTTTAGTGTCCGACCTCAGAAAGTCGATGGCCGAAGCCTATTATTTTTTAAGACCCCAAGAAATTCCGTTTAAGATTGGCTAAAAGTGAATAAAATAATAACAATAATTAAACAATGATTAAAATTACCTTACAACTTGTCAAACTGCCGTGCCAAGACAATACACTGTATCTTCAGATACAGACAGACTGCGTGGAGTTGAGGTGATTAAATTTAGTTCTGAGCTACTTTCAAACTAAATTAAAATATGTCCTTAATTGTAGGTACTTATATTTTTCCAACACTGCTTCGAGGTAGGAAAAATTAGTACCTAAGCACTGAGCGGAAACGGAAAGAGGACCCAACTTCCCAATTTCTCGACACTTTTTAATTTTTCTCGTTTCAACTAGATGTCGCACCTAGTCGTCGTGTAGACGCATAGAACATGTATGTAATAAAATCAGTGCGGTGTAGTATGGTGCCGTATAGACAATTATGGTGCGGATGACATTTATAGATGAACCTACTGTTATATTATGTCTGTGAAATGAACCACTCATTTTTACTCTTGTCCGTTGCCGTAGGTAATATTTGCAGTTGCCGTAGACAGAGAAGACATAGACCCAGTGACGATTTCTTTCTCACTCACACTAAAAAGAGAGCAGAAATAAAGTTACTAATGTGATAAACAGAGACACAGCTACCCAATTTTTTGTCCCTCATCGTGTAACCAGTTTTTTTCAAGGTCGCCACACTTTTGTGCGAAACAAACTGACAGTTATAAGAAAAATTTAGTATCTATGTGTGTTGCCAGCTTTAGGTATCTATACAATGTCCCGATTTTCCCTATCCTACTAATATTATAAATGTGAAAATTTGGATGTATGTATGGATGGATGTTTGTTACTCAATCACGCCACACTAAACCGATATGGCTGAAATTTGGCACGGAGATAGGTTTTTTAGTAATGTCCTCTGACATACCGTAACGGCGGGTTACTTTGGCTACTTTTTCAATTTTTTTTTTTTAAATTTTTGTTGAAACAAAATAAGGTCGTGATGGAAGAAATGAATATTATGAGAAAAGAAAAGAAAGATGATGGATACTACATAATATATGTCGGCGATGATTAAAGTGTATTCAGTTAGATAGTGTCGGTTTCTGTTCTGAATTATTCTGAAGTTTCGTTCGAATGTCCAACGACCAGTCGAGAACTGTTAGCGATCTTAAAAATTATTTTATTTGCAAAGTTCTTAATTTTTAAAGCCATTTTTAAATAGCTAGAGGCAGACTTTTTATGTTTTTTTTTTTAATAATTATTAACTTAAACTATGAAGAGTTGCAGTTTTATACGACTGCCTGAAAAAAGGAATATACTGTTAATTTCATTCATGATGATTTTGATGACTAAATATACAATTTTTGTTGCTTTTAATTCAATAGCATTACTCGATCGAAGGAAAATTATAAACTGTTCTTTACAAATTATTTTGTGTAACATTCTTACTAGTAACTTGTGTAACGAAAAAAAATATTCCTTTGTGTTACATGCATCTTTTTTCAAAATGACTCACATATGCTAAATTTCTATTCGGCATTTCAATATTTTTTTTAAGGAGCAAAAAATTATCTAGTGAATTGGTCCTATGAAACTACACTAAAAAACTTTAATATAAAAAAAATATTTTTAAAAAACCGACTTCAACCGCAATACGTGTACAAACTAAAATTATTTTATACTTTTAAGTGGTGGTTGAAGTCGGTTTTTTAAAAATACTTTTTTTTTTATATTATTATTCTTTATTGCACACAATATTAAGATATATGTAAAAAATAGAAGCTTACCCTAATAGGTATGTCTCTCCCAGACAACCTTATATGTGTAGGTATGTTATTTAAAAAATAAAACAATTCAGCATCTGTTTTGTCGTTTTATTTAAAAATCCTGGGAAGAATTTTCCATCTAATTTGGGGTAACAGGGGAGTGCAGTTATTGTGGCAAAATTAAACTCAAACTTGTCATGTGACGTCATCGTTACGTCATGTTATCTCCATTTCAGTCGCGGTTACACAGTACCTTTGTCTATTGCCTTCTCTGTCTACGGCAGTTGCACTCTAAACACAGTTTTAAGATAGGTGTGAGTAGGTATTGACTGTAGTTATACGTCCTACACCGTATACACAAAGTACACCGCACTAACAAACAATGTAAAAAACAACAGTGTGTGTAGGGGACAGAGAATAACCTTTATTTGATTACGTAGACAGAGAAGGCAATAGACCAAGGTACTGTGTAACCGCGACTGAAATAGAGATAACATGACGTAACGATGACGTCACATGACAAGTTCGAGTTTAATGTTGCCACAATAACTGCACTCCCCTAGTACCCCAAATTAGATGGAAAATTCTTCCCAGGATTTTTAAATAAAACGACAAAACAGATGCTGAACTGTTTTATTTTTTAAATAACATACCTACACATATAAGGTTGTCTGGGAGAGACATACCTATTAGGGTAAGCTTCTATTTTTTACATATATCTTAATATTGTGTGCAATAAAGAATTTATTATTCTTTATTGCACACAATATTAACTTCAACCACCACTTAAAAGTATAAAATAATTTTAGTTTGTACACGTAAGTCGGTTTTTTAAAAATATTTTTTTTTATACTAAAGTTTTTTAATGTACTTTCATAGGACCAATTCACTAGATAATTATTTGCTCCTTAAAAAAAATATTGAAATGCCGAATAGAAATTTAGCATATGTGAGTCACTTTGAAAAAAGATGTATGTAACACAAAGGAAAATTTTTTTTCGTTACTAGTAAGAATGTTACACAAAATAATTTGTAATGAACAGTTAAAATTTTCCTTCGATCGAGTAATGCTATTGAATTAAAAGCAACAAAAATTGTATATTTAGTCATCAAAATCATCATTAATGAAATTAACAGTATATTCCTTTTTTCAGGCAGTCGTATAAAACTGCAACTCTTCATAGTTTAAGTTAATAATTATTTAAAAAAAACATTAAAAGTCTGCCTCTAGCTATTTAAAAATGGCTTTAAAAATTAAGAACTTTGTAAATAAAATAATTCTTAAGATCGCCAACAGTTCTCGACTGGTTGTTGGACATTCGAACGAAACTTCAGGATGATTCAGAACAGTAACCGACACTATCTAACTGAATACACTTTAATCATCGCCGACATATATTATATTCTAGTATCCATCATCTTTCTTTTCTTTTCTCATAATATTCATTTCTTCCATCACGACTTTATTTTGTTTCAACAAAAATTAAAAAAAAAATTGAAAAAGTAGCCAAAGTAACCCGCCGTTACGGTATGTCAGAGGACATTACTAAAAAAAACCTATCTCCGTGCCAAATTTCAGCCATATCGGTTTAGTGTGGCGTATTGAGTAACAAACATCCATATGTTTGTTACTCAATCACGCCACACTAAACCGATATGGCTGAAATTTGGATGTATGTATGGATGGCCCTACATACATTCAAACTTTCACATTTATAATATAAGTAGGATAGGGAAAATCGGGACATTGTATAGGTACCTAAAGCTGGCAACACACATAGATACTAAATTTTCTTATTAACTGTCAGTTTGTTGGGCACAAAAGTGTGTCGACCTTGAAAAAAACTGGTTACACGATGAGGGACAAAAAATTGGGTAGCTGCGTCTCTGTTTATCACATTAATAACTTTATCTCTGCTCTCTTTTTAGTGTGAGTGAGAAAGAAATCGTCACTGACTCTATGTCTTCTCTCTCTACGATTTGATTACCTAATTCATAAACATATAAGAGTAATTAATTTTATCCAAGGTTTTTACAGCAAAAGACATTGCAATATTGACTAGTTTATTTTAAGTTCTCGATTCATAAAATTTATTGTAAACGTACAAATAAACCTATGTAGTAAAAGGTGAGTAAAAGTCTTACAATTTTGACTACTAAATAAATAAAATTACAGTGACAGACAAAAATATAGCATTAGCTGAAAGGAACAAAATATTGTAATGCGTGTCTCGCCTCTACTTTCAAATTTTGATATAGCTGCATCTCTTTTACGCTTAAATTGACATTTTGATGTAATAGGTAACTATTTTGGCAATGGTTGTCATTGTCACAAGTTCTATTTGTGGTCTATGATTTCAAGTTTCTGGAGTAGGTATTACTTTACTCTATGTTTCAAAGTTTGCCTGTTGCCGTGTTTGCCTGTGTTCTTGTTGTCTTGTGGTTTTCATCCTGTTTATAATTTTCATGAAAAATAACGGAAAATGCCGAGTAACTGTAATATTTGTGTTAACAAGTTTTAAATTTTAATAGTTTAGAGAACATTATGTGTTAAGCTGTTGGGTACTGTTTATTATGTGTTGTAAACTAATCAAGACAAGGATGAAACATACTTTTGCTTTGCAGTAATTAATTAAATCGGTAAGTGTCCTCAAAATTAATTGAAATAGAATAAATTTATGTATGCTTTGCTTTAAGTTCATCGGTTTATGAATTATAATCGGAGTTTATAGGAGTACGTACTTGACAAGTGGCAAACCTTTCTAATTTGTTATTGTTTATGATTTTCTCTTAAACTTAAGTTTAATTGTTGACTTGTTTACCAAATTATCTCATCAGTAGATAATTTCCTATTTTGCAAAGTTGCTCTAGCTAGATAAGTTCAATTGTCGATTCAGTTATGGCTACTTTTATAATCTTATCAAGTTAGTTATCATAAAGTAAAGGTAGGTACTTGAACTATTGCTTCTTCATTTTAAAAAATTAAGTTCAAAACTATTGTGTTGTGTACAGTAATAAAAAGTATTTCGTTCTAATTAATTCTTATTTAAATGAGTTTCTTAATTATGTGACACAAGTAACTTAAATACTACTGAACAAGTAAATCTAGTACTAGTAACTTTATTTATTTTATTTAGATAAACATTTTATGCATAAAAGTATCGATAATAACTAGTGTTAAAGAGACCTTATACAACTAATATTTTAATTAGAAAGGTCATGTACTTATAAAAAACAAGGAACTCTTTAGTTAGATGATATTTATCACTGTTACTTTTTAAAATATTTAGTAAAATTTGGTAACACGTTTGTTATTTTAGAAAATCAGGTTTAGATAATTTAATCAAAAAGTTTTGTAAGATTTTCATAGCAGATAAGTAACTACACAGAAATTGTGGTACATATAACTATACTTTATCTTTTAAAATAATGACAAAATTCATAATACATGTTATTATACATATTTATTCACAAGATTTCTGAAATGATTGATGTGACTGATAAGTAGAAATATCAAACTGGCTATACTGATTTTTTATCATTAACTAGTTGTTGCCCGCGACTTCATCCACGTGGAGCTAGTTTTTAAATTCCTGTGGGAAAAAAGTCGCCTATGTCACTCTCTAGGTCCTTAACTATATGATCTGTAGTTCTGATGCAGCGTTATTGAAGGACAAACCAACAAAGAAACACACTTCCGCATTTATATATTAGTGAGGATTATCTAAACTTTTATTTTTCATTAACAATAATAGGACTAGTAGTGAATAGAGAAGTAGAGTGTTAGACAATAACAGAAAACTTAAAAGCTCTATATTTTCGAGACATTAAAATATTAAAGAAAAATGGAATTGTTTTATGATATTGAAAAAAATTTAGTCAAATACCTAATTGTTACAATATTAAATTTTTTTATATAAAGTATATAATTTTTTTTTATCAAATACCCAGTTACTGAGTTAGTGATGTTATTTCAGCCGGCCAGGATGGAGCATGCAGACTTGGTGTCGGAGATGGCTCAGGTGGAGCATCTCACCACTCAGGAAAGGCTACACCTGGCTAGAAGGTGAGATAAAATAACCTATTTTTACCAGACTACATCAAAGTCAAAAGGAAGGGTTATGATTTTAACAGTCTATACATTGCACCTTTAGAATTAAAGTGACCTAATTAAAAAATTGCAATCTGTGGACAATGAGCAAAAAAGAATTCAAAAAGATATATTGTTGAGTAAATTTATCTCTGCCGTGTTTTATTAGAAAAGTTGTTTCGAATGAATTTTTAGTATCCATTATGTGACATAAGTCCAAAAATGGCCCTTGGCATTTATGTGGACATTTAATTAACAATTGTTATTTGTTTACTATTTTAAAACAGAACCATTTTAATTAGGTACCTAAAAACTTTTTTCTAGAATGCGAGATAGTATAAACAATTTTTTCTATTTATAGTTTGAGTAGTTTTTATCATGTCAATTCAAATATTTTAATCCTAGGTGCCAAAGCAATAATAATAACTTAAAGCAGAAGGAATAATTTTAGTAGGTAAGTTCCAAAATTGATAAAACTGGGAATCAAACCTGACTCTTAAAAAGTTGCAAATGGAAAGGGCATCACTGCACATGACAGTTGGTCGCCTGATAAATACTTTTCTAATGACAGGAAGCACTACCTTACAAGGACTATTTCTTCTATAATAGAATGAGACACATCGTAGGTGCAGGTGTTGTATGTATTGTAGCATCTTTTGTATATGCATATTGTAATATTGTAATATGATTGTACAACGATTCTAAAGATTAAATTCTAAGAATTGAATTAGTATCTATCTATCTACCTACTTACATACTCCTTCCTCATCACTGATCACACCTACAATTCATAAAATCAGAAACATAATTTACATGTTATACCAGTCTACAGCCTACATATTGTAAAAGTTCACAAATTGATTAGCAATTATAATTTCCTACCAGTACCGTATCAATAGCTTATTCGTATTTCTTTTAATAGAATGGGTTGGACCATATAGTAGGTTTTTTATTATGACAATAGGTTTTTTTTACTGTCTTATTATCGATTTTTATTTTTTTGGATCGGAGTAAGTACGCTTGCGGTTTGCTTAGTGGATGCCTATTCACACTTATCGTGAAGGTATCTAGTTACAAGTGGTAGGAAATGGATTGAAGACCGATCGACCTTACTTGATGCTAGTTAGAATGTTAGAATAATAGATAGATAGATATATCTATACTAATATATAAAGCTGAAGAGTTTTTTTTTGTTTGAACACGCTAATCTCAGGAACTACTGTTTCGAATTGAAAAATTATTTTTGTGTCGGATAGTTCATTTATCGAGGAAGGCGACCAAAAGGAGCGAAGCATTAGTGAAAAATGTTGCAAAAACGGGGAAAATTATCCATATTTAAAATAATATTTTCTTTTAAAAACTTCTTAATCGCGATCATAATAACAGAAATTGATGCGGGCGAAGTCGTGCGCAACAGCTAGTTTATTATAAAAGAAGTTTTTTGATCCAAATGAATTATGATCAACTTGAGATTATAGTGACTTTTCGTAGTTATGTCCGTTTTTGCAAAATATGCCTCAACACACGCCTGAAACTTCTTCATAACGTCCTCAAAGGTGTTTACCTACTGTGTAGTCTGTCAATTCGCTTTGAACTAACGGGATGATTTATGGCCTATTAATCCTTCTCTAATGCTGAGATCTATAGAGCGAGCTCTGACTTAGCTCGGACTTAAAACAACACAAATCTGTTTTGATATAAATCTGTCTCGTTTTATCTGTCTTGAGTTAGCAGAAATAGAGCGTGGTCTGTAGATTTCAGCTGAGCAGGGAGACATGCGCTCAGTAGTAAGCCATTGGTAGGTTAACGATGATGATATTTCCGTTAGTGACTTTAAGTTACCACCCTACCAACAAAGACGTGCCGCCAAGCGATTTAGCGTTCTGGCACGATGGCGTGTAGAAACCGATTAGGGGTTTGGGTTGAATTTACACTGCTATATCCCTTCCAAGTTAGCCCGCTACCATCTTAGACTGCATCGTTACTTACCATCAGATGAGATCGCAGTCAAGGGCTATCTTGTCATCGAATAAAAAAAAAAAAGTAAATATCTATTTGAAATAATAACCAACCGTTTGGAGTGTAGTGCGTTGCCAAGAGGCAGTAAGTAGTTTTAATTAACGCATTAAAACTGCATAAACAGTTGGTCATAATATGTTCTCGCTTTTTCTCATAAACTTTCACTCAGTTCAAGATGTAGGCACTTATGAGATCGGACAGTCAGCTCAGTATTGTTAGTTATGTGTGCTTGCGAAATTTTTCCTGGATATGATAGGTATCAATGACTTTGTACAATTGTAAAGATCTGAGGGAGGTCTAGCAGTGAAAAACAACAAGGCATTACTGTTACCGTCAATTTATACGGATCGATGTTAATTTTCTCCATGAGTATAGTTGAGGACCTGGAGTGTAACATTCTCTTTTATCCCGGAAAAATAAAGGGTACAATTTGGATATAATATGTGTGTTTGTCCTTCAACCACGTAGCAACGAATTGACGTTATCTTTTGCTTGGGTATACATATTATGTAGTTGAGGACCCGCCGCCCAAAGCCATATTAAAACGTGTCGTATCTACTCTCTTTTCATGATCGTTTTCTAAGATCGCTAATGCCAAAGCAGGAGCTCCCAAAGTTTTTATCGCACGTCCTATCCTTTCAGAAGGGAAGTGTGATAAAAAGAACTGTGGGAACCCTTGCTCTACAGCGAGCGATTATTTATTAGACATTATGGAAAGAGAATACTTTGTAATATGGCTAAGGCGGCTTGAGAGTGAGGCTAGGCAATACTTTAAAAATAAATTTTTAAAGGCTTATAAATGTGGTACAGATCAATACGTATTAGGATTTATTTGCTTCTACACATTACACTTTGCTTTAAAAAAATCGCAAATCGCTTGTCAGGATGTCTTCCCGAAGAAAACTCTTGGGTTGAGTTTTCCTGTGAAGACATTCTCCCAAAAAAAATATACGCGACAAATTGAGAACCTCCTCCTCCTCCTATTTTTTCGTCGTCTATCTCTGTTAGATAGACGACGAAAACAGAGATAGATTATATCTATAATACCACCGTGTCTGAAATTCGTTTGGGTATCAGAATATTTGAGTTTTGTGATGTAGCGGCGAGCGTACCTAGTACCTACAGTCTTCAAATCAATAAATCTTTCACTCCAAATAGGTACCTTACTAATAGACAAATCAAATATGCCTCTTGAGCTATTTGTAAGAGTCTATTCAAGTTACTCTAGTTTATTGAAAGCTTAGTAGTCTTGACCAACCAGAGAAATTGCAAACACAGGTCGACCTACTTTTATAGCTTCTTTAGGCGTTTTGTTTCTTTTATACATCGCTCGGGCGGATTGTTCAAAATTGCTAAAGTTAATTTTATCAAGTATATTGTTATCAATCGAGATGTCACTCTGAGATAACGTTGATGTATTGAAGCGGCTCGCCCGGAGCGCGTTTTGTTCAGATTAGAATATTGGTGGCTAGATAAATTGGAATAGGGTTGACAGACAGAAGTAGGTAGTTTATATCTGTCCCCCTGAATTATCCTTACTTAATATTATAAACTAGATTGATTATAAACTAGATGATGCCCGCGACTTCGCCCGCGTGGATTAAGGTTTTTAATTCCCGCGGGAACTCTTTAATTTTACGAGATAAAATGTAGCCTATGTGTTGAACCTGGGTATGAGCTATCTCCATTTCAAATTTCAGCCAAATCGGTTCATTTCTTGTGGCGTGAAGGAGTAACAAACTTACTTACACACATTCACAAACACACACACAAATACAAACTTTGGCCTTTATAATGTGGGATGTGATGTAAAGTGTGATGCAAAAGTGAATTTGTTAGTTTGTTGGTTTGTCCTTCAATCACGCTGCAAAAGAGCTACAGATCGATGTGATTGTTTGCATGGGCATACGTATAGTTGAAGACTTAGAGAGTGACATAGGCTACTATTTACATTGAAAAGCTTAGTTCGGACCTTAGAAGTGTGTCACCCATCCAATTGCCAACTTACGTCAACGTTGCTTAACCTGCTCAATCGACTCATATTCACTGTCCCAACTAGGCCTCATGTTTCTCCATAGAATAGCATATACAAACAAGTAAGTAAATATATAAGTTACATAGCAGGCTATAAATATAAATTACAATCGTGTAGCAGCAATTTACAGTGATCATCACCTCAGTGTACTGAAAACGTCTTAATTACCAATACGTGTACGTTACGTGTGTACGTTAGTAAATAAAGCGCGGCTACACTAGGTAGAGTGCTTTGTTTCTAGCAACTATTATTATTTATCTGGATGGAAATGATTGTTCGCACAATTGCTAGAGAACGCTCATTGCTCAGTCTACACTTCTACAGCACCGACGCAATATCACCTGTCAATTCCATAGGGGCGGCAAAATTTGAATAGCCTACTGGCGGGAAATGTGTAAATCTGCCACTGATCCGTGCAGGAACTTCACAACCTTGTTCCTCCTTCAACGTTTTACCACAGAATAACGCCAAAAAACGCGTTTCTTGTAATTTAATTTTTAATTTATTTTTATTCACATTCTCTGAACATTTCAACTGTCTAATTATTACGGCTCGCTTACAGACACGGACAAACAGCGGAGACTTAGTAATAGGGTCCTGTTGGTTACCCTTCGGATACGGAACCCTAAAAATAAGAAACGATTGCTCAGTCGATAGTCATCGATAAGCGTCCATTTAGGCACTGGCTAAAAATAAAACTATCTGTTGTTTATTTATAAGTAGACAGTTTTTACGAAGCCTTGGAAATTGCAATCAAATCGCTCTTTTTTATTTACTTTAGCTTATTTCCAATGTTTTCGAATGACTAACAAAAAATTGTCTAACTATACTTTCTATAAGTTCGAGTAAGAATAGAAATATATGAAGATTCATACATTTGTATTCTTACTTGAATTTACTAAAATTGGAATTTGGTATTAAATGTAGGTACCTGCCTATGTGTGTTAATTATGAAGTAAGTAAGAATGTGTGTGAGTGTACACATTATAGACCGCGTGTGAGCGTAGGTACACATTGAAGAACGTGTGTGAGCGTACACATTGTAGAACGTATATGAGCGTACAAATTGTAGAACGTATGAGCGTAACTACACATTGTAGAACGCGTGTGAGCGTACACATTGTAGAACACGTGTGAGTGTACACATTGTAGAACGCGTGTGAGTCGCGCTGGAGGTTCTCTGTACAATGAGCTCCTGCCATGCTGATTTCATTGCGCTTTGCATATTATGTGCAGGCCTTAAGTACTAGGTGTTTTCAATAATATATCTAGACGCAGGAATTCCGACAAAATGGCGGCCGGCAAATGATGATGGCAGCCCTAGATTTCAAAGATATGATCCGCTGGGAGTGTTTACAGCTGTTGTACACGCTAGCGATGTGCAAAACGGATGAATATGTTCATGTATTACTTATCAGTGGCACATAAACATGTAAACTGGCTATAAGCTTAACATCCTTACAAATATAATTTATTTTTTAGTAAAATATTAGTCAAGCTGAACTTGACTTATATTCTCCTTTCCCCCCAAATAAGCGAAAAGCTTGTGATAGGAGTGGGTGCGACAGTAGTGCAACGAGTGAGGCTCAAACCTGCGACCTTTCAGTTTTCAGTCCGCACCTATAACTGTTGGGCTATGGAGGCTTATATTAAGTGCCAGAGTGTGTTTGTTTGTCCCTCAGTCATGCAGGATAGGAATCAACGTGATTTTTTGCATGGGTATAGTTGAGAACTTAGGAGACAAAGGCTACATTTGGTCCCGGAAAAACAGGGTTCCCGCGCGATTTTTAAAAATAAAAATAACTGTCTTTTCCAGTTTCCTGATTTCTACAAGAAGAGTTGAAGAGTTGAACTATTCCTTACTGCTCGAATACGAGCAGTAAGGAATATAATATATAACTTTAACTTTATTTAAAAAGAAAACACACAACAAAGAGTAATAATAATATACATAAATCATAGAACATAACATAACATTTTGCTCAAATTGCTCTGAACCCCCAAACTAGGATGACCCGTGTCTTGGGGGTCAGTCTCTTCCCAATTGTACAGGAAACAATCCATCATATTAATCATATTATCATGTTCATGGTAGATTTGTACATTGGAAAAGTTACATAGCATATTGTGAAATATCTGTTTTTTGTTGTGTGTGTGTGTGTGTGTGTGTGTGTGTGTGTGTGTGTGTGTGTATTGGGGTGGGTGTATGTGATGTGATGTACCTATGAAGTGTATGTGTTATGCATTGTTTTGGTGATTGTTTGGGCTTGTGTGGTTAGTTATATAATACCTGTAATAAACACTACTAATTAATAGTTAACAGTTAAATAGTTCAACATTCGAAAAACTCCTTGTGTTACTGAACCATAACTTGCATTAAGCCAATAACATTTTTCATAGGTATACCTACCTAATATATTTGTCTGGTGGTAGGCTTTAGTCGTGGCTAGTTACCATCCTACCTTCAAAGACGTGCCGCCAAGCGATTTTGCATTCCGGCACAAATGGTGTGTAGAAACCGATTAGGGGTATAGGTTAGGTATACCCCTTCCAAGTTAGCCCGCTACTATCTTAGACTGCATCGTCAGTTACTATCAGGTGAGATCGCAGTCACGGACTATCTTGTCATCGAATTAAAAAAAATTGGCGCATAGGTAAGTATAAAATCTACAAAGTCGTTCGTTTTTGTTAATATTGGAAAGTAGTTACCTCAACTAAAAAGAAGAGCTATCGTTTGTAAAAACTGTCTATACAAATAGTTTTACTTCTTTCATTAAATACCTACCTACTTATTAGATCGCCGGTTTTTTATGAAACGCTATTTTGTAGACACTACTGAGCACTTGATATGAAAAAAATAGTAAAACCGGTCAAGTGCGAGGCGGAACCGAACAGGAAAGGTTCTGTACCATAGTACAAGAACCTTTCCTTTAATATTTAACTTTATTTTTTTATTATTTGCTGTTATAGCGACAATAGAAATACACCCTCACGATTATAACGCCTCAGTATTTATTTATTTTATGGAAACATACAGTATTTTAATTGTATTAAATCTAAAAACAGATTTATAATTCTTAAACCTAAATTGTTTCCAAAGACTATAATATAACACTTATAGATTACATTAATCCGACAACGGAACAATCGGGTGTAGCAGAAAGAGAAAAAAAAAACGTTAAGTTATAAATTAATTTTTAAACAGAAGCTTGCCGAAAACCGACTGACGTGTAGCTAGTCGGTAGCAAAACTTCTAACTACGTGACAAGTCTAATGACCAATATGGCTAATTAGCGAAACGTCCCACTCTGCATGTGACAACTGACAAGTATCTACACGTTACGGTTCATGAGATACTGGCTGACAGACGGACGGACAGACAGCGGAGGCTTAGTAATAGACCGTTTGCACCCTTTTGGCACAGAACCCTAAAAACAGTTAAGTATCCTATCCTAATATTATAAATGCGAAAGTGAATTTGCTTGTTGGTTTATGGTTTGTCCTTCGATTACGCTGCGACAGAGCTACGGATCGACGTGATTTTTTGCATGGATACAGTTGAGGACTTGGAGAGTGACAGACATAGGCAACTTTTTATCCCGGAAAATCAAAGTGTTCCCGCGGAACTTTAAAAACCAAATCCACGCGGACGAAGTCGCAAGCATCAGCTAGTCATGTAATAAAATTCACTCTTTATTTTTGACATTCTAAAAGATAATTTCTGTATGTAAGTGTATGTAGTGTATTTCTGTATGTAGTGTAAGTTCTTTTCCTGTTTACACAGACAAAATTCGTGCTCAATAACCTTGTATCTGAATGATATTTTAGTTTTCTGCGTGATAAAGCAAAACCGTTTTCACTTTTACGATTGCATGCCAGCGAACTGTTACCCCGGCGCGGGATTTACCGTAAAAGATATCACATTAAAGCCAAAACGGAAATTGAAATATGCGTAAAAACTATGCCACGGTAGTGTTTTACCGGATTCCACTCCAGGCCACATTGTTGGTGTGTGGTCTATTTTTATTTTATTCGATGACAAGAGAGTCCTTGACGCAATCTCACCTGATGGTAAGTGACGATGCAGTCTAAGATGGTAGCGGGCTAACTTGTAAGGGGTATGGGCAGTGTACTATACCTCTAATCGGTTTCTACACGCCATCGTGCCGAAACGCTAAATCGCTTGGCGTTACGTCTTTGACGGTAGTGTGGTAACTAGCCACGGCCAAAGCCTCCCACCAGACAAATTGATGGTCGCAAGTGATTATTGTATTGTGACAAGTAAGCAACATAACAGTGATAGTTTAATGGTTAGAACTGCGGAGACTGCGGTCTCCTATTTGAGGGGTCACGGGTTCGACCCCGGGCTCTCTGACTTATATCACACGCTACAACGTTGAAGGAAACATCGTAAGGAAATCTGCATGTCGATTCTGCAAAAATGATTGCATCAGTGTATCGATCACAATGCCCTCTGATTGGCTGAATTTATGACGTTCTTCATCATGTGTGAAGTCTGCCAATTCGCATTGAGCTAGCATGGTGGACTTATAAGCTTTCTCTAGAATAGAATAAAATAGATTTTTTTTAATTCAAATAAATTTTACAAGTAGGTACTTTTGAATCGTCGATGAATCTACCACTGGTTCGGAATGCCCTTCCTGCCGAGAAGAGCCAGAGCCTCTCAGAGAGGTGTCTGCGCTCAGTAGTGAGCCTTTGATGAGTTGCCGACGATGAAGTGATATAGGCCTCTTTTTAGAGGTCTAAAAAAGGTCCAACAGTGGATGCACTCTGACCGATGTTGGAGTAAGTACGTATATATCGTGAGCCATATCATTGTTTTTCTATATATGACGCCGCAAACAAACCGTCGCGGCGCCGCAGCCCACAAAACACCGTGTGATCTACATAGATTTATATTTGAACCCTGAAGAAGTGCCGTAGCGACACGGTATCTCTACGGTACTTCTTGAGCGTGTCGCCGACACCGCTTCGCGCCCCCGTGCTTATAGGCCATTTAACCTAATTATTTATTAATGACCTAAGGCCCCACCATGCTATCACTCTCTAGACACAAACAACGCATGACACCATTGTTATCGCTTAATTTAATTCAATTTATAAAATAATACTAGCTCTTGCCCGCGACTTAAATTCGCGCTCACGTTAAACTCTATTTTTCAACCCTCGATTTTACCCCTTCAAGAGTTGAATTTTCAAAAATCCTTTCTTAGCGGATGCCTACGTCCAAAAAATTAAATCATACACGCGTATCTTTCGGGCTAAGCGTCGAAAAGGCTGGGTCAAAGAGGTAATTTAAAATGTTTTAAAACGTTCGTATCACAAGTCTGTATATTGTTATACTATATCCTCTTGCCGAGTATCTAACCGGGGTCGGCCAGGTATTACGTCAGCGAATATTAAGTCATATTACACTGATTATAGCTACGTTTAGGTACATATTTAGGACAAATGTTTCGCAACAAGCAAATTGCCAAGGTAGCTAACTGTGCTAGCGCTTGTAGATGCAATTGGACCCCGTCAAAGTTGTCAAACCTACAATTTTGCCATTGCATACCTATATTAACTTATATGATCATAGTTATTTACTATGCACTGTAACTATTAACTTCTAACTTAACAGTAGATACTTATCTCTTCTGAACATGCACGTCATTTGCTCTTTCTGAGATGAAAAACACTAGATGCAGCTACTGAGATAAGTATAGGCGGAAACGCACCCTCTGAAACCTTATCTAAGTTAACTATGAGAGTGAGGGAACAGAGATACAACCGCGCAGATTGGTAATTTCTGAAAAGATTTGCCGTCGCGCGCCGTGACCGAATTCGGTCGGGAGGACATAAAAATTCAAAATTAAACGCAAAGCGTGTCAAAAAATCCACGTAAGACATTTTCAATTGTTTTACTTTTCAGAAACACTTGTTGTCACTTTTAAATAATAATGCCGTAGCCTTAACAGTGTCGATGTGTCAATTGGAAATCAATTGACACATTTACAGTTCAACATACGGCAGAACTATGCATATACAGGGCGTCCCACGGCTATGCCACATGGAGGGGAAGTACCTTAAATATTGTAGATGGAACATTTTACTGAAAGAAGACTTCATTTTAATTTAAAAAACAATTTAAACTGCATTCATAGATTTTTAAATAATTGCCTGGTTGAACCGGGACTCGAACCCGCTATACGAGAAAAAAAATTAACCTTTATCTTTATCATACCGATCGGAAGGCTTCATCATAAGGATTATTTTTTGTTAAATAACATAGCATGAGAAATAAAAGGAAGACCATGAATTTTAGCCTTTGATGTAAACTTTTGTTCAGAAAAATGAAAAGCTGACATTGGCGTATCGACATACAACTGATATGAACTATTACTAATGAGTATGCAATTCGTAGCTCTCAATTATTTAAAAATCTATGAATGCAGTTTAAATTGTTTTTTAAATTAAAATGAAGTCTTCTTTCAGTAAAATGTTCCATCTACAATATTTAAGGTACTTCCCCTCCATGTGGCATAGCCGTGGGACACCCTGTATATCCACGCTAATATAACAAAAGTAGAGTAACTCGGTCTGTCTGTAACCCTTTCACGCTTAATTAAAACCTCAGAATCGATTGCGACTAATTTTGGCAAGGGGATAGCCTGCCTTCTGAGAAAAGATATACGTCGTTACTCGTCTTAGATAGTACTCTGGTCCTAGATGATATCCAGGGTCTAATGATATAGCTAGCTACTAAAAAGCTAGTTTTTTTAATTACTTTTTTAAATTACACTTGTTTCTTGTTTTGTCTGTTGGGAGGCTTTGGCCGTGGCTAGTTACCACCGTACCGTCAAAGACGTGCCGCCAAGCGATTTAGCGTTCCGTGTAGAAACCGATTAGGGGTACGAGTATACTGCCTTACCCCTTTCAAGTTAGCCCGCTACCAACTTAGACTGCATCGTCACTTACCATCAGGTGAGATCGCAGTCAAGGACTATCTTGTCATCGAATAAAATAACCGGTCAAGTGCGAGTCATACTCGCGCACTGAGGGTTCCGAAACTCTTGACCATTGTATTAATTAGGATTAATTAGGTACCTACTAGATGACAACTTAAGTGCGCAGTGTTATTGCAGTTCCTATAGACGCCTTCCGGTCTCATCATCAGACCCTGCATATCATCTAGGACTAGAGTACTGTCAAGATGAATCAAACAAGCCCAAACTCAATGGGGTTGTGTAGTTTTCTCACAGTTCCCACTATCCATCTTTCATCCTATTATTTGTTTCTTTGAGTTACTTCCATAAGACAATGTATAACCTGTAAAACTAAGTCTAAGCTGTCTTTAAAGCATTCGAGATAGTCAATCAAAAGGTTCTCTATGTTTGATAGGATTTTCTTTGTGACCCTTTTCATGTCTAAACAAGCAAGTAATAGTATTGTATGTTCTAATAAATGTGGGAATAGCTCAAAGTAAAAACACTAAATATATATTAACTTCTTTTATTTAAACTACTTTTAGCACTCCTTAGCATGTCTTAACTCCATATGCCATCTTGCCAATCTTTTTTATCTCCATATCTTCCCACTCTCTCTATCGCATACATCCATCCCTGTCATACACTTACATTCCGTTTCCCACATTCTGTCATCCTGCACAGACATACCTTCTCCGTTTATACATCTTTACCATATTCATACTTCCTCGCATACCTTCTCAACACTAATACACCTAAGTTAAACAATACAGTTTTCATACATACTTAATACATCTTAAGTTAACCAATACAGAATGACATCTTATAACGAATCTAAACACTAGTAAGTATACATGGTCACAAATTATTATAATATTTCTTTTACAAAATAAAATAAAATTTGACTGATCTTGAATTTAAACAATGATAAAGTAATTGTATTTGAAAAAATGTTATTAAGTAATGAACAATGTTGATCATCAAACTTCTTTTTATTTAAATAAAATTACTTGAGTTATGATTCAATAATAACCACCAAAAATAAAAACACCAGTTTTTCTCTGGTGTTTCACTGGTATAGTATAGAATGAGACCTTTATTATATAAATCTTTGATTAACATACTTTATGCGAGTAAATAAAACTAGTTGTTTTACTAGCTACCTACCCATGAAAGGTTTTTTTTCTTTGATTGTATACTCTCGTTTTTTTGGTTGATTTCATTCGGCAATTTCGTTCCTACCTACCTCTTAAAATATAAAGCCCCTAAATAATCCCATTTCACTTGTTTACTCCCTTAATTTGGGGAGAAACCCCCATAAGTTGCGATCCCTGGCAGCACTACATAAATCCGATACCAACATTAACATACTATACACATAGCCGTCTCATAGAGATGTCTCAACACTACATCTACGTTGCTTATTTTTTAGCAATTTCATTTGGTCTAGAACAAGCTCTGCAGCAAGATTTCAAGATTAACTGCTTCATTCAAGTACTCAATAGACCTATCAAGACAATAGTCAAATGACTTTGTTGGTTCACAACTATTGTTATAATAACAAGATAGTATATTTTCAAGCTGTGACCATCTGCTAAACTTAAGTTCACTAGGTAATATCCAGCTCAAATCTTCATGATGCATTAAATGTCCTTTTACATATACCTGAATGCTTAGATTTTCATCCACCAACACACTATGAAACTACTTTCACATTGCTGTCACCATTATCACTTTCAATATCAAGATTTAACAAATAGAAATATAGCCTCTTATTAGGTATCACTTGATACAACCATTTAGTCTCTTAAATTTTCTTGGAATTTATACACTAAGTCTGCGAATGATGTTATTATGTCACTCTAAAAATTTATCAATTTCTGTTCTGTCCATCACGTCCAATGATTATTTCTTCTTGAAGAATGGTTGCTACGCTTGAGAGATATGAGCATCTTTCGGGAAAGAAAATGTACTTTTAGCTCCTTCAATGCTGATAACACTGTCGTAATTTGATTTGCATTCGGGCACGCAGCATTTTCTTGGCATCTAAAACAGTTAAAATAACTTTTATTATCATAAACAAAATGAAATATAAGTATTTGTAACCTACAAAGGTTATGTTTTCAAACCTAGATACTTATTACTTACTTATTTAAATTATGAGTCTGGCACTTAATTGTAAGTTACTATGTACCTTGTTACTAAACATCTTTAATAGCCCAGTCATTAAAGCCAAAACCCGAAAGTAATTAGTAACTTGATAAAATTTTAGGGGGTTTTTAAAGAAGGTAAAATAACTTACCGTGTGATTTTGCAGCATTGTGGGGTGTACGGAAAGGGTTGAAAAGGGGGTGAAAAGGGTTTTTTGTTAATAACATTGCCAAAAAAATTAGTAACACGCTGCAAATTTATAATAAGGTTGTTCTTACCGTTTTGTAACGTTTATTAAATTTGCAGCGTTTTGCAACATACGGAACATTGTTTATTATTAAAAAACAATGAAATTTGTTATTAACAAGGGTAAAAAAAATAGTAACACGCTGCAAATTTATAATTAGATTGTTCTTACCGTTTTGTAACGTGTATTAAATTTGCAGCGTTTTGCAACATACGGAACATTGTTTACTATTAAAAAACAATGAAATTTGTTAATAACAGGGGTAAAAAAAGTAGTAACAGGCTGCAAAGGAGATGTGTTAAATTGGGCCCAACTCGGGGTTTCGCACAGTTATATAAAAATATGAAGAAAATAAGTCGATAAATTACTTACATAATTGAATGGTTTTTATTTATGTACAGCTCAGGAAAATCATACAAAACAATTTTTTTTATCTAAGTACGAAACCTAATGCTTTTTCTTTAGTAGAAACGGAACGTTTTCATGAATGTCAGTTTAATTAACCACAGACTAATATAGTACTAATGCAACTGTGGGTTCTGGTGTGGGCTCTGGCCTTTTGGTACCTACCCAAATAGTTTATCTTTATAAAATCAGTAATCTAGAAATAGACCCAAACTAGTTGTAAAACATTTTGTATTAAATAATATACTCATTTACAAGGGAAAATTCTTTAAATATTTATAATAAAAAAATTGTGCATCATGAATATTTTTTTTTATCACAAAAAAGCAAGAACCCAGAGCTGAAAAAAAGACGTCTTGAGAGACGATTTGTCTTGTCATTCTCTGTGTCTTGGCGCTTTGTACTTTTCTGGTCTGTGGTAAATATTATTTTACTGTTTGAACAGTTTTCGTGGATTATTTCATATTATTTAATATTACCTACAAAAGTAAAAGAAACATGCATCCAAACATCTTCCCGTAATACTTTTTCCATTTATTTAAAGTATTTAAACAATTCTTCTTAAAAGAATTTTAAATATTGAACGTCTTTTTCACATAACTTACAAACCTAAAACGATAAATAAAACAAAACTCCCAAGGTCTGCAGAAGTACGAGTTTTTGAGTAAATAGCAAGCATCTAAATCTTCAAAATAAAGCATGTTTCATCCTTGTTCAGTGTTGGGCCCAAGCTTGTATGGACCGCAATCATCTCCTTTATAATTAAGTTGTTTTTACTCTTTTGTAACGTATATTAAATTTGCAGCGTTTTAGTAATTAACAATGTTCCGTATGTTGCAAAACGCAGCAAATTTAATAAACGTTTGAAAACGATAAGAACAACGTCATTATAAATTTACATCGAGTTACTAATTTTTTTTACCCCTGTTATTAACAAATTTCATTGTTTTTTTAATAATAAACAATATTCCGTATGTTGCAAAACGCTGCAAATTTAATACACGTTACAAAACGGTAAGAACAACCTCATTATAAATTTGCAGCGTGTTACTATTTTTTTTACCCTTGTTAATAACAAATTTCATTGTTTTTTAATAATAAACAATGTTCCGTATGTTGCAAAACGCTGCAAATTTAATAAACGTTACAAAACGGTAAGAACAACCTTATTATAAATTTGCAGCGTGTTACTAATTTTTTTGGCAATGTTATTAACAAAAAACCCTTTTCACCCCTTTTCAACCCTTTCCGTACACCCTACAACACTGCAAAATCACACGGTAAGTTATTTTACCTTCTTTAAAACCCCCCCTAAAATTTTATCAAGTTACTAATTACTTTCGGGTTTTGGCTTTAATGACTGGGCTATAAACGAAAATATCTTCATTTGTTACACCAAAATATATTGACAGTATTAGCCAGTTAGTAATAAACATAACTTTTTACCTTTGCAATTTTGTTTGCACTTTGCAGTCGATATACATTATACATATAGGTAGGTACGAAACATGGATTTATCTCGTCGTAACTGATGTATTTTTAGGTTTCTATGCACCTTGACTGAAACCGTACATTAAATTTATTGTAACTTTTATTAAATAATTATGATTTATATACAAAACAAAATAACACGGACGCACTACCTTGCGAGGTTGCCAGACTTCTACAGTCTTGAGTCTATATATACATCCTTCTCTATGCTTCTACTTCATGGCTCTCTAGATAGAGACAGCTCTACACGTCAATGGATAGGTACCAAATAGAAACATAATGCGTTGTCCTGCTCCTACATACATATTTTGACATAATGTCTTCTCACTTTAGTCGTTTTAGCTTTATGAGCTAGCCACATTAGAGGGTTAACGTTGCCGCTATTAACACGGCAGCTTCCCCCAATATTTAATGCGAAAAATTGAGCGGAAACACTTGAACGGTTAACGTCAATGCCCGATAATGACGATAAAATGTCTTGATTCAAGATGGACGCTGACGCTGCTGCATTCACATTGCGTTATCGCCAATGAATTAATACAGGATTAATAAATACATCATTAAAAAATTAATACAGAATTATTGCGTTATCGCCAATTAAATTTGCGTTGACGTTGACGAAGTGTGAGCACTCAGTTTGTCGCGTTTAATATTGTCGGAAATAACCACGATAATAGTTGAAATGATCGACATTGACGTTTACCATAGTGTGGCCGCACCATTATAATCTGTCTACGTGACGCGTCACTAAAGAAGCGTAGCAATAGTTGTAATTCACAGTAAGATATCGGTTTTTTTTTTGGTTTTTTTGGCTGTTTTAGGTACTATTATAGGTTTAGAGGTATCAAAATATCCGTAATTTGTAAGATTTTAAGGCTGGTGTTTGTAAAATATAACGGGACTTACTATGAAACTAAGAATTCGGTATGGAAAAAAACGATTTTTGAAGATGTGCCTTAATTTGTTTTAATAATGAGAAAACCGTGGTTTTCAAGCTGTAACTTTTTACTGAGTTAAGCTATAAGCTTGATATTCTTAAAACACTACGAGACCATTGAACTTTATATTCAGTATAAATTTCGACTTAGTATCATAAGCCGTTTTCGAGAAAAACGGTGGTGACACACTGACAGACAGACGGACAACGAAGTGATCCTATAAGGGTTCCGAAGTTTTTTTCGGAACCCTAAAAATATCCTAAACCTACGCTGACGAAGTAGTGGCATCCGCTGTTTATTGATATAGGCACATTGGTTGCTAAAAGCTAAATCACGACGTTCACAACAGAAAAGTACTATATTCTTATTGAGACGACAGATACCTCCGGAGCACTCAACAGTCCTGCTGAGTTAATTGTGTAAACCGATTGCGGAAAATAGTGTAATTGTGATGCGAATGTTACACTTAGTGCGTACAGTGTTGTAAGTGCTCCACTTTTGTTGACACTCAAGATACAGCGTCGTATATCCTGGACATATTGGCTCACGAATGTCCCCGCTCTAAGGAACCGGTTTTGTCTGATGTCACGCGGTTGTATAGATCCGCCTACTTATCTGGGGCCCAAGTCTGCTATTGCAATTGTAGTTCAATTGTCTATCAATGACATGACAATTGTTATTTTTAGCAATTGTCATGTCATTGATAGACAATTGAACTACAATTGCAATAGCAGACTTGGGCCCCTGGTCAGTTGACGGGGTTGCTAATAGAGAGTTTAGTATTGCTACTTAAGAACCTACCAAGGAATCAATAGTGCATTTTCTTAACAGTGGTGGGAGGCTTTGGCCGTGGCTAGTTACCAGTTACCACCCTACCGTCAAAGACGTGCCGCCAAGCGATTTAGCGTTCGGACACGATGGCGTGTAGAAAACGATTAGGAGTATGGGTTGAATTTACACTGCTATACCCCTTCCGAGTTAGCCCGCTACCATCTTAGACTGCATCGTCACTTACCATCAGGTGAGATCGCAGTCAAGGGCTATCTTGTCACCGAATAAAAAAAAACATTGTACGGCACATCGCGGGATAATTAATACTCAGTGCTACGCACTAGAAGAACTACCTATTACTAATTCCAAGATCTATAGAGCGTGCTCTGACTTAGCTCAGACTCAAGATAGAGGTTAAAACGAGACACAAATATAATCTGACATAAATCTGTCTCGTTTTAATTCTGTCTTGAGTCTGAGCTGAGTGAGAGTGCGGTCTATAGATTTCTGCCTATGACCGACGAGTAAGAACAACAAAATCAGACGTAGGTAGTCGCTGGATACAGGCGGCACAAGACCGAGTAATGTGGAATCATACTGGAGACCTACGTCCAGCAGTGGACGTTTATCGGTTGATAAAGAAGATGAATTTTAATTATGAAACTGTAAAAAAGATTTCCTTTACGACAGTAGGTATTATTTTTGCACCTTGACCTTTTAAACGGTCTTTAACTCTTTATCGTAATAATTGCAAAAGATATTGACGCTTAAGGTCTACCCTGATCAAATTACTGGTATAACCAACCGATTCAGTGGGCGGAGATATGTACTCAGTTATCATAAAAATTTGAATAAAAAATTATCAAAAGTCTGATGGGAGGCTTTGGCTGTGGCTAGTTACCACCCTACCGTCAAAGACGTGCCGCCAAGTGATTTAGCGTTCTAGCGGCAGACATCACACACATTCAAGCGTGCAGGTTCCCTCACGATGTCTTTCTTCAACGTTGAAGCATATGATATTTTATAGTTTAAACGCACTTAATCCCGAAGAGACAGAGATGCGTGCCCGAAATCGAACCTGCGACCCCTGGAATAGGAGAAACCTAATCACTAGGATATCAATGCTTAAGCAAAACTACCTTTGTATGGAATTAAAATATTACGGGAGACTTAATTAAAACAACTGCTTGCTAGCGTATCTAATCGACGAATGTCAATCCTACGCTTGATAATCATGCCTATGTATAAAAGTCGCTCTTTCCTTTTACAGACGCCGCATGCAGCAGCTGAAGCTATGGCAGCAAAGGGAAAAGGAGTGGGCGCGGGCGCGGGCGAAGCGAGAAAAGAGCAACAAGCGAAGCATATACTTCAGCGATAGCGTCATGCTTCTCGAAGCCGCCGCGAGGAATGACATCGAAGAAGGTGAGCACCGTATACCCAAAGCCTCAAAATACATCGAAGCCTCAAATAGCTCAACGGTAACTTTTGAGTTATTTGAGGTTTCAATGTCGAAGGTCGAGGGTTGCTTTTCGCTTATTCCGCATTTTGAGTCATTTTTTAACATAAATGAAACCCAAAACGATCTCGAAGTTACTTACTATTTCTTCACCATGACCAATGAGTTAGTCAAGTGAGTCAAATGTCGATCATTTTGTCACATCACTATTAATTTTACCAACCTGGCACCCTAGGAAACGTCAGTTTACTTCGTCTCTTTAATAATACGACTAACGCAAACTACACTACACGATATAAACATCGGTGAAACCTGCATGCCTGAGGTCTCAAAGGTGTGTGAAGTCCGGTAAGTTGCATTGGTCCCGCGAGTGGAATATGGTCATAACTCTTCTCTCAGAGGAGACCAGCGCTCAGTAGTGAGCCGATGAGAAGTGATGGAGGATCATAGTATAGAGGGTGGTAGGGAACTGGATAAGGCTTAAAGGAGGCTAAGGATGATAGACGAATATCAGGGAAGATAATATCGTAATGTGTCATAGCCAAAAATTAATTCCTTTGCCACACCTACTAGTATAAAAATACTTAAATAACAAAAGATAGCACATAGAATTTAAGCCAGGCAATACACGTCAGGTTTTTTCATCCGATTGTCTGATCCGGTAGCCTGATCAGGCTACCGGAAGGCGTTGAAGCCATTACTTTGTATGAACAGTCAATACACGTCCGATCCGGTGGCCGGATCGGACGTCCGAGTCGGAAACGGGCGCGAGGCGTTTCCGATTTTACTGTCGGTCCGATTGTCTGAAGGCGCGGTCTACATACTTCTAGTATGAGACAAAATAGACATCCGGTTACTCCTTCCGATTTTGCCAGTCAGGGTTCCCAACTTAGGGCTTTTAGCCCTAGGGCGGAATTTTGCTTATTGGGATTTTTTAGGGCCCAAAAAATCTAGCGCTGACACTGTGTGGACGCATCGTTGTGGTTCGAATAATGGGCGAAAATTATGAAAAAAAATAAAAAAATAATAATAAAATAAAATAATTCATAATAATAAAATTATTATTATTATGAATTATTTTGGATGTTTTAAATAGAAATGACTCTCAGTAAGTCTTGTCAAATTGATTGGATGAATCCAAAATAGCGACGTTTTTTCTTCTTTCTCTTTCCTCTCTTTAAAATTTCTGTGGTGGTGTCGTGTGGTGCGGGTTGTTACGTTCCCTCAAATATGGTTGAGCGAAGCAATGGCTGGATCCTGCGTCATGCTCGTGAACGGGTGCCACCAACGGGAATGGGTCTGCTTTTGCCTGCCTGTCTTAACATGCATTGGATTGTTTTGCATTTTTGAAACTTTATTGTGGAAACACTGTATACATAGCATACTTTTGTTACTGTACTGGCTTGCCCAGTACAACCACACAACATAATGGCTACGTATTACAGAGATCACTCACTTGTCCCGCCACACCGATGCCGATATAAGACTGAGACACCCACCGCATGGTGGCTGCATTTATAGTAACAATACAGTTGTATTGTTACTATCTACCCACATCTAGAGTCTGATGTTACGCGTATAATATATTCGCTTACCTACAGACCTAGTACGGTACATCTCTTCCTTGTTTTAATTTTATTTTTCATATTGCTTGTCATGTCAGTGGTCATTTGACAAAATAGTAATATGGATAAATAATCCAATGTTCCTAGTACGGGTACTAATATTACCTAACCTTGATAGCTAGAAAGCCACTAACCTAATTACACATAGTCGCTTCTACTGTGCTCTCTTCCTTTTCCTTTTTTCCCCGAACTGAACTTATTCTAACAAAATCTCAAAATAAGTGATCTCAACCAACGAAAATATTTAATGGATCTATCTGAACACTAAGTGCCTATAATTGCACTGATACAAATGTAATAATCTAAATCCGGAAGGAAAAGTTATTACCTACCAACTATGCCATCCGAAATCATTCTAAGATTAACCATTTATAAATGCAAATAAAGTTAAAACGTATTTATTGAAAACTACCTTTAATTCTTTGAGGAAGTTCTCTATCGGATAGAATTATGCCTAATTCAACCCAAGTACGTGAAATCTTCAGAACGACCAATATTTATATTGACCTGGTCATAAATATAATCACACATAACGGCCCCTGTCCTCACATCCAACCAATTCAACCACAACACTTCAGACAAACCACCATCTGAACGTGAGGGCAACTATCAAACATATCCAAGAATTATTTAATCAATTACACTCATCTAAACCTCAGGGCAATATTCATTCGATCAGGGCGCGATTGCTATCACAACCCACCAATCAAATACAAAGACCCAGACGCGGAAGCATCTAGCAGCCGAATGAGTCTCTGAGAGAGACCGAACTCGCATCGTCAAATCCGCTGTATTTATCCCCACGGCGCGCCGCCAGACCGGCGCCTACGTCATTAACAAAGTCAAACATCGATTTTATAAAACTACCTTCAATACATCGAAGTTGTATATTATCTTTACTATTCCAATATTTCGCTAATATTATATCGATTTGATTTTCGTTACAAAACAGATAGTTTGCAATTTTAAAATTCCATCATATTTAAAGCAGGCCCCATTTAAAACCGCAGTGTTTTTTATACCCTGTGATTTAACGAAAATGCCCACTTGTCAATACTTTAAAATTCCATTTCAAACTAACGATATCTTGCCGTAAGGAAATATATCGGCAACTGAAAATAATCTATTTTAAATTTGATCCTGTCAATTGCATGTAACCCAAGCCCTACAGACTGATGTAAGCTGTATCTTGATAAAGGATAATGCCAAAAATTTATGGAACTTTAACCCACTCACGTTTACAAGAATGAATTATGCATAGCAATATAAGCATAGATATTGCCAATTGTTTACCTAAGTTTTAAAACTTCTAGAACTTGCGGCTTTTTTGACTAATTCAAAGTTAAAGTTAGACTTTTAGGTTATTATGAAACCAAAATCGTGAATGGATGGTTTATACTACACGAACGAGATGCCGTATACGTAGACGTATGACACTGACAAATGACATCGCACCACCGTTGACATCTCAAATTGACAATGGTGTTTCATTCAGAAAGCTAAAACAACAACAACAATGGCGTTTCATTACACGTTCCATTTCCTTTTCGTTTTCGTGTTTGATTGATTTTTTTTTTTAAATTTTTAGCTAATGTGCAGTTATCTCATGTTCTAGTTCAAACCGACCAGTTGCCCATAATTGGGTGCACAATTAGAACGTTCCTGCAAGCGTAGTTAAATTATTTTTTCCCCGCAGTTATTTGTGCAAACACCTTTAAAAGCAGGCCGGCAGGCAGGACGGTAAATGAAGTTTTTTTTTGAGAAAACCAACTACACTGCTCCAACTTAAATTTTTGATCACAATCACAAAGACAAAGACTATTCTTTTTTTTTTTTTTTTTTGTAACCAAAGACCCCACACTAACACTACATCATTCATTCCACTCGTGTTTTTTTTTTTTTAATTTTAAATGATGTAATTTTGTGATCTTGTGATTTGAAATAAAAATAAATGTCAAACTCGACGTTTATAAAACTGACACCTACACCCAGAAAACATTTGATTACTGATTTTAACATTTTATTATTCATTAATATAGGTAGCTAATTGGCACAAGCTTTTTAGTGCTAATAAAAATACCAGCTAAATTACCATAGTACTGGGTGCCTCTAACCATCATTTTCCGAGTTTGTTATTATTTAAGTTTCCTTTGTAACACTGATTGTAACCGCTTCCTAGAAGCAGGGATTACCTAACATTTTAATAGCATTTTTTTCCAGTCCCTGATTAATATAGAACACTAATATTTTAATATCAGATCCAGGGATTAGTTTGAACGAAGTTTTCTCTAAAACCTATTTGGTTTTATTTAGCCAATTATACTCGGCTAAAACCAAGATGGTAATATTTATACGATTGAGGTGCGATTGCTATCGTATCTACTCAATCATATCATATAACATGAAAGTTACTAATCACTTGAAACATATCATCGTAATATCAGGTCAGTATTGTTGAGCCACTAACTTCTAAAACAATATGACACAATACAAGGTCTATGACTATGAATAATATTATTCTTTTAACTAGATTTGGACTTTTACTTTTAACTAGATTGGCCACTGTGCCAAATACCCGTGGGACCCAATCATATGATGGTCCTCCTGACCGAATTCGGCCACGAGATCAGCCATCTGCGCGGGAGATATTATAGTGCACAAGTATTTGCGCAGACACAAGTGCACTCTCTATTCCCTCACTCTCATAGTCCGATGGGACGGGGGAAAATCGACCCGACCGGAGAGAGATCAGGCGCAGGACCGACAGTTTTACGTGCTCTCCGAGGCACGGCATACATACTGAGTTGCCATGGCATCGGTCATCCTCAGATCGCCCCGATCCATGCATCTCTTTTTTTTTTTGTTAGGTATCGACTACCTTCGCCGGTACAGTTCCGATTTTCATCGCGAACTTACCAAATTTCCTTTTTTTTTTACTAAATTTCCTTTTTTTTTTACCTTGCTGGTACAGTTCCGATTTGCATCGCGAACCTACCAAATTTCCTTTTTTTTTTACTAAATTTCCTTTTTTTTTACCTCGCTGGTACAGTTCCGATTTGCATCGCGAACCTACCAAATTTCCTTTTTTTTACTAAATTTCCTTTTTTTTACTATCGGTATCGACTACCTCGCTGGTACAGTTCCGATTTGCATCGCGAACTTACCAAATTTCCTTTTTTTTACTAAATTTCCTTTTTTTTTACTATCGGTATCGACTACCTCGCTGGTACAGTTCCGATTTGCATCGCGAACTTACCAAATTTCCTTTTTTTTTACTAAATTTCCTTTTTTTTACTATCGGTATTGACTACCACGCTGGTACAGTTCCAGACAGTCTGATTATTTACAATTTACCATAATGAATAACAAAGAACCGATCTTATTTTGTTGTTGCCTTTTAGAACAACCAAAAAACGCATCCAAATTCATAAACGGAGTAGAAATCACAATTTACCCTACCAAAATCTTTGAATATGGATCTGTTCATTTCCTTAGTATCGATTGAATTCTACATTTATGTTTACACAAAATAACGCTTTACTGGAATAAGGTAACGCTTCTTTAGGTACCAATATTACAAGACCGACATTAAGTTCAAATAAATTTTACTGCAACGGCATTATTCATAGCGAATTTAGCTTAATAAGCCATAACTTCACTTTCATTATACTATCACGAATAGGTAAATTAAAAGTACTGACACACATGCATTGCTAGCAATAATTAATTAATAAAATTTTGTTCGATTACTTTGATCCTGGCAAGGTCGCCACTTGTACTGGCTTGCCCAGTACAACCACACAACATAATGGCTACGTATTACAGAGATCACTCACTTGTCCCGCCACACCGATGCCGATATAAGACTGAGACACCCACCGCATGGTGGCTGCATTTATAGTAACAATACAGTTGTATTGTTACTATCTACCCACATCTAGAGTCTGATGTTACGCGTATAATATATTCGCTTACCTACAGACCTAGTACGGTACAGTTACCTATTGTAAAAAATTTTTTTTTTGAAAAGAGCGACCGCCGAGTTTATTGCTGGCTCTTTTCGGCAGGAACGGCATTCCGAACCAGTGGTAGATTCATTGACGATTCAAAAGTACTTGTAAAAGTTTATTTGAATAAAAAATATTTCTATTTCTAATAACTCGTCATCCATCTTCTTTTCTTCTGCTTTGCTCCAAACGCAAGCACTCGGGATGATAGCTCGGGAACGACTGAGTTCAGAAAAAGCCTGACGGAAAAATCGGATGTGTATCGAGTAAATACGATCCGGTTGCCTGATCAGACAATCGGAAACAAAATCGGACGTCTATTGCCAGGCTTATTGGAAGACATACTTAATTATTTAAATTTATTATAATTTCCTAGCCCGCTTTTATTAAGTTTAACTATAATCGAATGAAATGAATGCGATAAATAAAACAAACCTAAGAAAAAAAATGAATAATTAAATGCAAAATCATTTATAATTCCAAAAGGTAACTCGTGACTCTTATGACAACACTAACATAGACTTGGAAGGCAGATGTGATCTGCCAGATCAGCAGAATACTGAGCATATTTCTTGCCTTCAGTTAGCTACGATTCATAAACAATGTAGAAATGGTCTGACTGAATAGAATTGTATGCACTGAGGTTTATTTACATAAAGGTAATTTTCGGATTCACCAAAAATATAAATAACTCGTAAATAGCTTAGTCGCATTGTAAATCTCGCAGCGAATGTGAGATTAGCGCAAAGATTACGTTTATGGCGTTGCCCATACATGGGTGATGTCATTGTTGTGTGCTATACATAGTGTACTATCACGATATGTTAATTTAATAATGCGTTACAAGATATCTTTTTTTATCGCGATCGCGTTGAAAAATTACGTTATGTTTACTCGATCGCGATTTTTTACTTGATTGTTTTTATTGGAAGTTACATAATTATGAAATCATTGACAAAAACATAACTGTGTTGTCAGCGTACAAATAGTACGCGCAACTGACGTAAGCGACATACATCAGCTGTGGGATCATCCTATAACATCAGACATCACACTTCACACTAATATTATAAAGGCGAAAATTTTATGTAGGTATGTGTGTGTGTATGTGTCGCGAAACAAATAGAAATGGGCGGGGCACATAGTTCGAAGAGCTGATGATCGATGGGGTCCCAAGGTGCTGGAGTGGCGACCCCGCACCGGGTGGACCGCAGTGTTGGCAGACCCCCCCACCAGGTGGATCGACGACATCAAGCGAGTCGCAGGGAGCCGCTGGATTCAGGCGGCGCAAGACCGAGACCTGTGGAGGTCCATGCAGGAGACTTATGCCCAGCAGTGGACGTCTATAAGTTGACAAAAAAGAAGAAGTGTGTGTATGTTTGTAACTTTCACGCAAAAAGTTCAAAATTAAAGCATTCAACTCAAAATCCAAGAAATGCTGAGCGTCCGTCTCTAGCACCACATTTCAATTTCTTTTCCGTATGATGATGTATCACTCAAGATAAACTGTCTTGTTTTCAGTTCGAAGATTACTCGCACGCGGCGTCACTCCAGACGCTACCAACGAAGACGGCCTCACCGCGCTCCACCAGTGCTGCATAGACAACAACGAAGCCATGATGCGACTCTTACTAGACCACGGCGCGAACGTCAACGCAGAGGACAGCGAGAAGTGGACACCCCTACACGCTGCAGCCACATGCGGGAACCTGAACCTAGTGCGAATCCTAATACAACGCGGAGCCAACCTCCTCGCGGTCAACGGCGATGGAAATATGCCGTACGATATCTGCGAAGAGGAGAGAACGTTGGACGCCATAGAGAGTGAGATGGCGGCTAGGGGTGTCACGCAGAGGTTGATAGACGAAACGCGGGCGGCCACCGAAATGCAAATGCTGATGGACGTTGCGGAGTTAGTGAAGCAGGGGATGGATTTGGATGAGCCTAGAGACAATCAAGGTGCGACGTTGGTAAGTGATTTATTAAATTTTCAATCTACCCCCGTTTTCTTTATTACCCGACTGCGGCACGCAATGGAGGGTAATGTGTTTATCAGTCTATGTATGTGTGTATATGTGGCGCTCTAGATATCAAACGCGCAAAATGAAAAAAAATCAAATCATATTCTTTAAGGCAGGCATAAAATAAGATTTGATTTTTTTCATTAGCGGGATGTGAAATATAGCATAATAGAAATAGAAATAGAAATAGAAATAGAAATAGAAATATTTTTTATTCAAATAAACTTTTACAAGCACTTTTGAATGGTCAATGAATCTACCACTGGTTTGGAATGCCTTTCCTGAAGAAGCCAAATAAGCTAAGAGAAAAAAGGACATTTTTGAGTTTCGATAATTTACGTAGGGGCCGTCGTTTTATCCAGGTTTTATCATATTATTATGTTAGTGATAATAACCTACAAATAGAATTTAATTTCGTCCCATGACTTCAGCCATTTAGCATATTATCTGCATTTCCAGCAATTAAAGCAGTCCATTAAGCAATCTGACCGATACCATATCGAATTACCGACAATACACATAATAGCAATAAATAATCCGCTATTTGATCTAGTGTTTCAATTGACCATTAACTTGTTTGTGACAACGTGCGCAGAAGCTCGCTACCGTTCTATTTAACTATGTAATTTGTATCGTTTGTATTTACGATGTAAGAATGGAGACGGTGAAGTATCATGGTTTTTATTAAAGTTGTTTAAAAAAAGGGATATAGACCATAGTCCACCACAGACTTCATATACTTTTGAGAACATTATGTTTTCCTTTACTGATGAAGATGAATGTTCATGTCATATTTCATTGTTTAAACAGAGAGATGAGACAGAAGTGCGGCCCGGAATCGAACCCACGACTGCCCCAATAGGACACCGTAGATCTAACCATTAAGAACATCAGAAGGAACTTTTATAGGCACAGATATACTTTGTAGGGACGTTTAAAAGAAAGAAAGAAAAAGCATTTATTTGAGACACACAGCACAGTTAATAACAGAAAGAGAGACAAAACAAAAAGTAAATAAATATGTGTGGTCCCAAAATGGACTCCACTCAGCATATGCTATCCCTGTGGTAAAAGCACAGGCATAGCGCTGATCTTGCGTGGATCCAAAGGTTTCGGATGACTGTTATTTGATGTGTTTGATGTCTGTTTTGTAAAAATAATTTTTATATTGAGTTATTGTTTGTTTCAGCTACACGTGGCGGCTGCGAATGGGTACGTGAAAGTGGTAGAGTTCCTATTGGAGCATCGCGCTTCGACGGACGTGGTCGACCACGACATGTGGCAGCCGGTCCACGCCGCTGCCTGTTGGGGACATGTGAGTGTTATTTCCTTGCTTAAAAGTACTGTTACATCCCTACATTCAATTATTGCTGAGGTACTATTATTGAGGGAAGTGATATTCAGCAATATAGATCTCTATAGAAACGTTTGATTGAGAGAATTCAAACCAGTCGTTCTGGTAATTAGCCTAATCGCTGCCCAGCTACGGACCTGGTTTCTGCCCGCCGGTCTGGCCAGCAAGTAAAGCTAAGACCCTGAAATAGTCACCTAAAAGACCTTTTCGAGGTCCCGCGAGTCGCGTAGTCCGAATTCGCTAAGTGATTTAAGTAATAACCGTGATTGTCAGTAAACAGTGCGAAATAAACTAAGTTCCAGTACTCGCTCGTGTTTTTCTTATAAGACCGCCGAGCCTAGGGACTAACAGTACGCTATAGACCATTTTTTTAAAAAGAATATTAGCCGAGCTGAAGTTGACTTATATTCTCGTATCCCCTCCAAATAAGCGGAAAGTTTGTGCTAGGAGTGGGTACGACAATAGTGCAACGGGCGGGGTTTAATCCTGCGACCTTTCAGTTTTCAGTCCGCACCTTTATCGGTTGGGCTATCGAGGCTTTCAACGCATTACGAAAATAATGATTGCAAACCACTAAGATGATACTTGATCTGCGTGTCGATGTCTAAAAATGATTGCATCAGTGTAACGATCGCAATGACCTCTGATTGTCTGGTACCCTCCCGCTATTGGTTAAAATGCATTGATGCAGCAAGAACGTCATATATTCAGCCAATCAGAGGCCATTGCGATCGTTACACTGATGCAATCATTTTTAGAGAATCGGCACATAGTTTCTACGTTTAAAAATGATTGCATCAGTGTAACGATCCAATCCACCAGGATTGAAATATCGAATTATTACAATAGAATTAGCATGCATTTTATTGGTAAAATTACTATTTTTATTTGTTGCAGTTGGAAGTTTTGGAACTTTTAGTACAATATGGCGCTGATCTCAATGTAAGAAATAAGCATGATGAAACGCCGGCAGGTATGTTACTGATTTTGATGAAATTAGTATTGACTAGTACTTTGAAAATAACCACTTTGATCTATCAAAGTTCTTTTGATGCAAAAGTGTGAATCTCACATAATAATATATCATCATGATCATGATCTCAATCCATCACCAGTCCACTGTTCTAGCCACTGGTCTAAATGGAAAGGGAATTTGAAGTTTTGGAGGAACTATTCTATGCGAGAGAATCATAAGGAAGGATTTTTGAAATCCCATTGTTAAGGTGGAAAGGAGTGGTAAAGTTTGTTTGAAACAATATTGTTTTTAAATCGCGGTCGATGGATTTCATAAACCGCAAACGTGCCTGTTTCTCGATTAATTTTTTATACCTCAACCATTTTGTTAAATTGAAAGTTTCCTGTAGAGCTACTATAAATACCCCTTCCAAGTTAGTCCGCTACCATCTTAGACTGCATCGTCACTTACCATCAGGTGAAATCGCAGTCAAGGGCTATCTTGTCATCGAATAAATAAAAAAAATAGTAGTTCTACAAGTACTATAAGTAGTAGTAGGATACCCTGGCATGAGCAGAAAATTATTTACATACATTGTATTTTTATCATTAGGTATACTTATTTGCTTAATGTTTCGATCGCGCAGATATATGCGAAGAGGGTGAGATGCGCGGGCGCATCTTGCGGCTGGCGGTGGAGCAGGAGGAGGTGCGACGTCGTGCCGCGAGCGCGGCCGGCGAGCGACTGCGGGCGGCGAGGCGGTCCTCTTCCACAGCCTCTACTAGCAGGTACGCTAAACGTTAAATGTACCCGCAGATTTACAATTTCAAGTTGGACAACTAAATCGCAGAATAGACATAGTGATTTATGGTAGCTTTTACTAGACCGTATCTGTCTTTTTCTAAAACGAAATTTGCGTATGGAGTTACTCGTTCGTGACGTCATGATTTAGTAGTGCTCTCTTTGTTTAACAAGAAACTAAAAAGCTGTCTATTATCGAGACTAGTTAAGATAATCAAACAAGTGTAAATTGAAAATTTGAAGCACCCACGACATATGAAATTAAAAAAAAATGTAATTCGGCATTTTGTGGTGGCGGCCATCTTGGATTTGACGCACACGCACGCACATCCCGTCGTTTTTGCGTCGGGGATTAAAAAGAAAATGGCATTGTGATATCACTACATAGTATAAAACAAAGTCGCTTTCTCTGTCCCTATGTACGCTTAAATCTTTAAAACTACACAACGGATTTTGATGCGGTTTTTTTTTAACTGATAGAGTGATTGAAGAGGAAGGTTTATATGTATAATAACATCCATTAACAGTGAATGACATAGGCTATATATTTTATACCCGTGCGAAGCCGGAGCGGGCCGCTAGTAGTATTATAAACCTTTATTTTAAGTGTATAAATTTTTTTAGTTAAATACCCAATTCCTACTTCCATGTTTTCTATATGTACAACAGAGTGCGGTCGGTGCGGCGCACGTCGCTGCGCGAGAAGCAGCTGGCGGCGAAGGCGGACGCGCGCGGCGAGGCGCGGCTGCGGGAGACCTTCGACTCCGCCGTCGACGACGACTACCAGGTGAGGGAGCCGGTGCGTGGATATGAAATGACATTAATACACTTCATTGCACACTGCATTAAAAAAAAAAAAAAAAAAAATTACGTCAGGGTCAGCTCACACCGAGACGTGATGCGACGCGACGACGCTCGTACTTTTGTCGATAGCGATATGAAATGGGTCAGCTCACACCGAGACGTGATGCGACGCGACGACGCTCGTACTTTTGTCGATAGCGATATGAAATGACATTAATACCCTATTGCACACCACATTTTTTTTAGCCAAGCTGAAGTTGCCTAATATCCTTCAATCCCCTCCAAATAAGCGGGAAGCTTGTGACACATTAAAATAAGCAAAAAAAAAGAAAAATAATAACGTCAGGGTCAGCTCACACCAAGACGACGCGACGATGCTCGTACTTTTGTCGATATCAATATAAAACCTTTTTACTACACAATAAGGTACAAATTTCAGTGAGAGCGCGATACGTGTCGAAGTATGGCTCGTTACACCGCCCTCATTGAAATTTGTACCTTATTATGTAGTAAAGAGGTTCTATATTGACATCGCTATCGACAAAAGTACGAGCATCGTCGCGATGCGTTGCGTCTCGGTGTGAACTGACCCTTAGGGTACAACTACACACTATACAAAGCTCAGCGAGTCGCGGTACTGAATTGAAAATGTAAATGAAAAACCCCCGCACTGGGAAGTGCAGTGTTGGCAGACCCTCCACCATCCTAGGTGGACCGACGATAACAATCGAGTCGCAGGGAGCCGCTGGATTCACGCGGCGCAAGACCGAGGAAATGTGGAAGTCCACGCAAGAGACCTTTGTCCAGCAGTGGACGTCTATCGGTTGATAAAGAAGAAGAGAAGAAGGGTACAACTGGCAGCCTTGCAAGATAAGACCAGGTGCAAATAGTCAATCATAACATGGTAATTCTTTCAATAAAAATAGGAAGCTAGTCTTATATCTAATACGAAGGAACCCTTCGTGTGCGTGTCCGACTCGCTCTTGGCCGGTTTTATTTATGTTATGTATGTAGTGGAAATCAAGCCCTAAATTGGAATGCTGTAGGAATAACAATATGGGGTTATTCAAGGGGCGAAACAATAAGTTCCTGAAAAGCCGGCAACGCATTGGTGGTGCCTCTGGTACTACAAGTGTTCATGGGCGGCGGTAATCACTTTACATCAGGTGACCCGCCAGCTCGTTTGCCCGCTATTCGTATAAAAAAATAATAATAAAGCGAACCTGATATATTAGACTTAGCTTTAACGTATATAAATATAAAATTAAATTGCAGAAACATATTTGTAAGATTGTAGTTGTGTTATCACAATTTTTCTAATGTCTGCACATTAGAAAGGCTGTGATAAGACAGGTAATGGACATACAGACATACATTGTTATAAGCATTCCTGATAACGAAGAAACCGTTAAATTAGATAAATGAAAATATCTTATATGCGTGCCATCAAACATTATAACATACCGAAGTTATGCGTTCTTTTTACTACCCGACTACAGCAAAGCCAAAAAGAAGGATTATGATTTTAGCAGTCTACGTAGGTATGTAGGTATATAAGAAAGAGAGAAGAACCCGCGACTTCGTCCGTGTGGAATTCTATTTTTAAACATCCCCCGGGAACTCTTTGATTTTCCGGGATAAAAAGTAACCTATGTAATTCTCCAGCCCTGGTAGCATGGGCGGGAGAAATTTTATCCCCGGGAAAAGGATAAAACGTTTATCCCCTCCCTTAGCTATATCCACCCGTCGAGCATGGGCGGTGGAAATAACACTCAGTGGATATACTTAGAAATATACATCGCCTTCTCCTCTGTCGCCATGCTTTAGCATAGAGAATAGATAATTTTATCCCCTGTCAGTGGATAAAATCGGGGGATAAAATTTTTATCTCCTGCCCATGCTACCAGTGCAGGTCCTCAAATATATCAATTACCCATGCAAAAAAATCTCTCTTGGTTGCACTGAAGACTGAAGGTCAGTCCATATGAAAGTGACCAAAATAGCTAAGAATTTTTTGGAAGCATATGGTGGAAAGTCTGATGTCAACACGAAGCAAAAATCTAGTGCTGCGTAATTGAAAAACAAATCAACAGACTAAACATACACACTCTCATATTTGTAAGGATTATGCACGAATGATTTTAATCTGCTCGCGTTCAAATAGAATTACTCAACACAATGAGTTATATCTATTAAATTCTGCGCTTAGGTCTTGTATAAAATAAGTAACCTCGCTCTATTAATTTATCTTATTAAAAACGGTTTCACGTTAATAGTTTAAACCGTAAACGAGTGTAATTTTATGATCATTTTTTATTACATGTGTAACAAGAATAACAACATTAATTTAAAGAATTGTAACAATCATCATTGTTATTATCATGAACAACCCATTAACGTCTCTCTACTAAGCGCATGTCTCCTCTCAGAAAAGGGTTATAGCTTACAGGCCATACGGCTGCTCCATTTCAAAACCTAGTAAGTGTGATTGACAAAATTTTATAGGGGACCGAAAAAAAAAAATTTGTGGTAGCCCTTCTGAAGTCTTCAGTATCTGTTGATGAATTAATGTTTCATAAATAAACTGCTTTGAAAACTTTTATTTGATATATATTTATATATTTATTACTTCGCTAAATTTTCTACCACAAAACTACAACACACACTAAATTATTGTACAATATGGGGTTATTCAAGGGGCGGACCAATAAATTCCTGAAAATCCGGTAACGAATTAGCGGTGTCTCAAGGTCAGGTGCTACAAATGTTCATGGGCGGCGGTAATCACTTAACATCGGGTGACCCGCCTGCTCGTTTGCTTGCTATAATTATAAAAAAAGCATGTTTTCTTGGTCTCCTGTAAAATTTTGTCAATCATACGAGTACATATAAATATAACGTCACTCGAAATTGGTGCAATCGGCCTAAATCATATAAATTCTCTTTAGAAACAAATTAAGTATCGTAACTTAAAATGCGGTATCACAATACGTTACACATGTTATTTAGATTGAATTCATGATAAATGCAATTATTTCGTTAAATAGGAAATTAGATTTCAATAATTAAGGCGCAATTAATGCCTTAGCGTTTGTTATTATTTTAAATTTTAATGAAAGTAGCTGCAAATAAATAATGATAATAAAAACAAAAGCGGCACACCGTGAAAGGGAAAACTAATTACCCCGTACATTAACACCGAATAATATTATCTGCAATATCTTCTATCTGTATATCTACCTAACATAGTTTCGTGTAATAATAATAATCGACCGTTCCTTAGAACAAAGTCTCATCTGCTAAATTTACAACTTGAAATTTGAGCCTTAAAAGTCCGATCTGCAAGGCTCAAATCTCAAGTTATGAATTTAGCAGATGAGACTTTGTTCTAAGGAACGGTCGTAATGTCCTCCCGACTGAATTAGGCCACGACGACTCGGATCAATAAAAACCTGCCAGTACATCGATGCTACCAGTAAATTAAAAAATCTCTTCCATCCCACAATTGTTGACTGGCACAGATTTAGAGATATTTTTTAAAATAGCGATGTTGCCAACTAGTCAAGTCGTACTTAATATGGGAGCTTGTATCAAATAGTAAGGAAATAGTCAACTGTGATGTCGTAAAAATTTAACACACTTTTAGTAGCTTTATCAATAAATAATTGAAAATGGTAAATAAATTAAAGATGAACAGAGGACTTTTATGTTACTTATTTTAAAAGACCCCGTATTTAATCGGTAAGAAATTTATTATATTAACATCCCAAATTCCAGCTAGTAGTAGCTGGAATTTGGGATGTTAATAACTATAGAGTAAGTAGTTACTCTATAGTTATTTAGGTCATCTGTGGTAGCTATGAGATTTATTTAGCGTATAAAGCAAGTGAACGTGTATGCGCGAGCAAGTATCGAGATCAAATGAAACTAATTGGCAGAAAGTATCCGAAGTAGTAATTGCACCTGCACACTCTGGTATGACGCAGTTTTTGTAGTTGGAGGCCTGTTCTATTCTAGATGTTGCGAAAATAACTGTTATTATGGATTAGGTACTTTTTATAGATTAGTTTACCTACTTTAATCATTTTTAGATTAACTGTCTAGATGTGAATATTTAAACTGCCCTGGCGTGCGTCTTTTGTTCTACAAAACGTGCGTGACGAAACTGATTATTCCATACTTAATTAATACTAGCTGATGTACGCGTCTTCGTCCGCGGGAACTCTTTGATTTTCCGGGATAAAAGTAGCCTATGTTTTAATCCAAGGTATAATCTATCTCCATTTTAAATTTCAGCCAAATCGGTCCAGTAGTTTTTGCGTGAAAGAGTAACAAACATACACATACACACACATACACACATACAAACTTTCGGCTTTATAATATTAGTGTGATTAAAAATGCGATTGTGTGTCTGTCTTTATATCTGTTAGGTGTGTGAAGTCTGCCAATGGCTAGCATGGTGGACTATGACCTAATGAGAAGTGAGAAGAGACTTGCGCTCAGTGGTCTGTAGTTTTTTTATGTTTCGTACTCAGTTAACCTTTGACATGTCAAGAACCTTTTTTAATGAGAATTTTCACGCACGCACACACGCGCGCGCACACACACACACATACACACACATTTGCGTCGGCGCTTAAAATTTCACTAATTACAATAACCTCTATACTTACCGAATGTGTCATTAGTCATTACACACTGTTTAAACTTGTGTAATCTACCAGCCCGTTCAATAGTTTTCATCCAGGCACCATGATTTCTATACGAAAAGGCGCAAAAAAATGATTCTATCATCAAGATTTGTTTTGCTTTTAATATTGTAAATATTTATCGCACTTGAGTAAGTACTACGTTTTTACGCTCCCGTACTTTCTCCACTTTCAACGCGAGCCCGATAGTAATTAGACGGACTTAGATAATTAATTACCAGCGCTGCCCATGTTTGCCGACCATATTAATTATGTATCGTTACATTTATAACGAGTCTCATTTACACCATGAACATAGAAAACTGTTAATATCTGTACAATTAACAACTACAAAAATGCCAATTTATTTTTCTGAGATCAAAGAGATTATCGTCGGTCAAATTCATTAGTGGAACATTTCCAAAATCACGTGTTTTGAGTTTAGTCTTCAAAATGGTTGGAAATTGAATAATCTTGGTACAGGTCATATTTTGGTTCTAATTGATAGGAAACCACATAACCTGCTATTATAGAAATATTGACTTTAGCTGTCAACACAAAACTTTAACTCTCGATTACTCGAAACTGTATATTTTGAATTGTACCATTAATGAATTTGACCGACGATATTTCAGAACGAACAATTTATTGCTCGCCTAAACATCACTCTACGTTGGTGAAATCCCTAGAGCTTTTGTTTTGAAAATCTGTCAAGAGTTATTTGTCTTTTTATTCGTATTCGTCGGTCAGTGTTTACTTGGCGATGGTGAAATAGACCTTTAGCAATTAGGTCTCTCGTCAGTCGTCAGAAAGTAGTATGTTCTTTCAATTAGACTCAGTTATCACAATAACATCACTTCCTTTAACACTGAAGGAAAACATCGCAAGTAAATCTGAATGGTGTATGAAGTAAGCCACTACGTCCACGTTGACGTAACACCACGCTGGCCAAATCAACGTAATGGACTATGGCCTTTTTTTTTTTTGTTAACGAAATCTTCTTAAGATACCCGACCTCCGAGAGGAGAAGTCGGGTTATGTAGGATTTTTACCTACTAAAACCCCCTCGGCGGCCACCATCAGCGCATATTGGAGGGCTCCGGGATCTCCTAAGAACACGTACCGGGGCCTTCCTTGCGCGACGCCATTGGGCTCATCAATGGACTATGGCCTAAATGCCAGTAGAGTGGGCTCACGATGGTTTGAGATGAAAAATATGAGCATATTTTACTATTATATAGATATTTTACTACTAGAGTCACGCGTTCAAACAAACGAAATGATAAAAATGATTACACAAGTTTCTGTTGCATTATGAAGTGGCGGGTATCCAGTAGTGTGCGTTCGTTTTTCCTGCGATTTCGCGCATCGGCCGTCGAGTTTGACAGTTCTTAGTTAGCAATATTCCATTGTTTTCCGTAGCAACTGGAAATGTCAAAAATGGAGAAAAGAATACTTTGATATCAAAACCATTAGTTACATCGTAGGTGCAAATAACCGGGTAAACAAACGAAGTCATAAAAATGATTACACAAGTTTCTGTTGCATTACGCGGTGGCGGGCAACCAGTAATGTGCATTCGTCTTAAATTTTCCTGCGATTTCCCTGTGGGCGGTTTCACGCATCGCAGACGCACCACGCCAGTCGCCGCGGGCCGCGCACGCAGTGCATTCCTCTCTGATAACATTTTCTTTTTAATCTATTTTTTTTTTTGGGGTTTTTTTACCAGCCGGCATGTCAACCCTCTGATAATGCATTACGATGTTCACAGATCAAACGTTAAACAAGATTAAAATCTCCGAAAAAGTTTTTAGTTATCAGTGTGTTGTTGTGATCCAGTGATAATGTTTATCGGATTGCGCCTCTGATTCTCGCAGAATGTCGCTCGATATTATGTTCTTGACGAATGATAACCTGCACCGCATGCGGAAGGAGCCGCAGGTGCTAGGTCTCCGGTATCGGGTATGTTTTTTTTCTTCCTTTAAGAGCGCGAATGGTAAATCTTCAGATGCAATTTTATTTTTACAGCACTGGATCAAGTTTTAACTATCCGAAAAAAAAAAAGACATGCAAAAATTACATCCTATTTCTGAGTAGAAACAAAATAATGGTTTGGAAAAAAAAATTGCGAAGTTAGGTCTTTGTTAGTTTTTAACCAATTTGCATTTATTTTCGATGTGTTGCATAATACAGACCCAAAATTTTTATACAAAACTAGTTGATGCTCGCGTAGATTTGATTCAGTTTTTAAAAATTCTGCGGTTTTCCAGAATAAAACGTAGCCTATGTCACTCTCCCGGTCCTCAACTATACCTAAACGATACAAAGCCGCTGCGTATGCGTTATTTTTTGATGCAGGAGCGAAAGTTTCGGCCACAAAAAATACAGCTGATGCCTAATACACCAAATCATACGACCCAATAAAGCCAAATTATATTATATTTTCATTTTTTACTGGTTAGAGGAGAGAACAACAGTTATTTATAAGTGCCAAGGTCTTATCAAAGATTCTAATAATTTTGGAAAAGGGGAATCCACCGCTTAAACTGTATTAAACTGCGTTCAGAATTTTATATAAAGGATGTTTTTACAAGATTAAGATATCTAATACAAAGATACGAGTAGATAATATGATCAGACTCGTCTGATTCGTACAATATATGTATGTATACCTATTTTCGTCTGATTCGTAAATGTATACATATAGGCATAGACTTGGCATAGATGAATGTACACAGATAACTCAGTTTACTTTCCGTGGAATATTTATCAGAAAATTTACCTTATGATTTAAAAAAAACGTCAAGAATCAAGAATGCGTCACGCATAAATCAACATCACGCACGTTTGGAATAATATACCTAGATACATACAGAAACATAAGAGATGCTTATGAAGCGAAGAAGTACCAAAATTTATTTTACGTAAACATAATATGCCTTTATTCAGTTGAATGTGTACTACAGGAGCTCCTCGTTGCTCTAATCTAGTTGATTAAGGTTTTTAAAAATTATAGCAGTGGTACACATTCACTAACGTTTTCAGTGAGGTGAAAATTTTAATGTACTTAGTTGTTTTTTTTTGTTATTCTTATTATATAAATCTTAAATGCCATAAAGCCATAAACAATAGCTTAAGTATATGTTATTCAAATTCCATGTTTTCGCCGAGTACTTTTGTACCTGGGTTTGTACTTCGTTGTATAACTCTGTGACTAAAAGTGTGATAAATTTTTATATACAACTAGTTGATTCCCGCGGCTTCGTTCGCATGGATTTGGTTTTTAAAAATCCCACGGGAACTCTTTGATTTTCCGGGATGAAAAGTAGCCAATGTCTCTGTCCCAGTCCTCATCTATAACCATGCAAAATATCACGTCGATTGTTGTTTTGTTGTGGTGTGATTGAAGGACAAACCAACAAACAAACACACTTTCGCATTTATAAAATTAGTAAGGATTTAGTTTAGATTTGTATGTGCAGTGTGAATGGAAGCGTGGACTTGTTTTGTAAAATCAAAACAAGTGGCATAGCAATTCTAACTACAACATATATTTCTTTAAAAAACTTGTGGAAATTGTCCTAAGGCTAGTCTTATATCCTTGACCGGTTGCCAGGTCAGATTGCAATCGTGTAATAAAGTGTAGCCTTGTCAAATAGGTATGGGTTGGACTTAAAATCTAGAAAAAGCGATTGTTGAATATCGACCACAGTTGTACGCAATTCCTATGGAAACTAAAACGATGTCATTATGTGAATTTTGAACCCGACTTGATGTTATAGTTCTTTCAATTTACGCGGGCGGGTGAGCTTTACTTGTGGTTACGTCGTGTACATGCACAATGCGTAAGTGTGTGTACCTGTTAGGAGCTAGATGGGAGCAGTCAAGCACGACCTGGGCACGACACACACACAACCATGAGCCACGAACCCTCGTGAAATGAAAGAACTATACCTATTGTATTACTGTATTTGTTCCAGATTAAAATATTTTATTTTTCTGAAGATACGCGCAATATAATTTCCGTACCGATATACGTTTTATTAGTCTACCCAATTTTCGTGTAAAGCAAATGTTAAGGAATGTTCGGAACAGATATAAAGATATCATTCCTTATTTTTCAGGGTCTAACGAACGGGGTCGAGAACGATCAAAACACAGCCAACGTACCTGCCGATTTGTCTCACACCCGGTTATCCATCAGTTCAACAACATCCAACCAGAGCTACGACTCTGGGAACGTAGACTACGCTGTACCCAAACATTCCTACAACCAAAAGGGTTCACTGAGAACGAACGACGCTATCGACTCGAACGATAACTTGACCTACAACCAACCGAAAATAACCAACCCCCTGTTCGGTGTTAACGCCGCATCGCACTATTCACCGGGACCCCTACACGAAAATGAGGCGAAACTCTTCGAGCGATCGTTGCCCAACGGAGTTCGGAAAGCGCCAGAGGGTCAAGACAATGAAGGGTACAAAAACGAGGACGCGATTGACGGTAGGAAAGAGATGGTTGTGAACCCCAACCCGATCGCGATCGCTGAAGGCGGCACCGCGACCTACACCACAGACAATAATGGTAAAATCAATGTTCATGTCACCGTCATGATTAACGCAGGTAATTATATGCATCCTTACGAACCTCCATTTCAATTAAGCACTTATAATATAATACGTGTAAGGCACAATTTAACAAAAAAAAAATAATAATTATATTGTACAAAAGTTTATTTTATCTAACAGTTTTGCACAGTGATGGTTTCCTATTATATTTTTTGAAGTTTTCGGAAGTGGGGAGTGAGATCCATAGGAAGATAATCGCTCGAGGATGCATATTGAGGCAAGCTGTCTCCGGTTGTAGTTGCATGGGATTTGTCCGAATGTCTAGTGTTCCTTTGGGCCGGCTTCAAACACCCGGAATTCAGTGAAGGGAAAGGGTTACTAGCTCCTCAAAGGAAGTCGAACTTAAGAATAAGCGAAATAGCCCTAAATCTGAAAGTTAAAAATCACAAACAAAACTTTACTTAATTTATATGGGTGTCTTTAAATCAAGAGTGAATAGGCATTTTCTAGGCAAGCGCGCACCATCTTAGGCTGCATCTTCTCTTACCATCTGGTGAGATCGCCGTCAAGCGCTAGTCTATATGTAAATTAATATTTAACGTCAAGACCATATTTGAAAAAATTAATGTCAAACTTTTTTAGTTACCAATATTACTTTAACTTGCCATTTTTTTAAGTCCCAAAGTTTTTGGACTCAAAAGAGCCCAGTCTGTATATTATTACCATTAATTTGAGGTCAAAGCCTTATGGTATCAACATGACTGGAAATATAATACACATTCTGATTCCGGATGTATGAAGCTGGCTTTATTGTAGTTCTTTTTCTGGCTTAATTTTTAAGTCACATCCGTACTTCAAGACGTACTATCCGTACTTCTTGAATGATGGTCATGGCTATTTAACTTCAGTATCTATGTTATTGTTATGTTATTATTCTTTTGCATGAATACTCACTTATTTACTAGAAATCCTTTTATTAACACTTATCTTCTGTTTTCGTTTTCTGTGTACAAATTTAATGTTAGTTTTTAGTCGTGTTTGTATGTTAGAAAAAATATGTATATTATTACTAAAGTTACGTCACATTTAGATGCTGATTTGATCGTTGTAACACTTTCGTAAATCACAGTTCTTGTGTACTCGATTAATGTTCGGTATATGCACGTGAAAGTATCGCGCAATTAAGAAACATCACATTCCTTAGTTAAGGCTGAAACAAACAAAGCGCGGGATCATCACGCCATGAAGTAAATTACCAAACAGACATAAAATTTCATGAAACCGTCAGAATAAATCTTTCGCTACTGAAATAAACTGATTGAGAAATAGATACATAACACAAGTTTCAGTTCGGCAGTTGAAACATAGTGTCGTATTGTAAAGTCAACAAAATATACGGACCACGATTCCCTCGACTTCGCAATTTTTGATATATTATACAGGTGCCTATCTAAGAATTTATCCCGAAATTTTCTAATAGGTAATAACTTAATTGTAATAAAAAAAATTCATACAACTATGCTGTGATAAGTACAGTACTATGTATATATGTATGCGGCGTCTGCGTGCTTGTCTACTCGCGATTAGACAAAACCGGTTTACGCTTACACAGCCAGTGAGCAAACTCTGCGCAACTAGCGCCGTACTGAAAGAACACGTCTTTCAGTACAAGTTATCACAACAGCTCTTAGCAATTAACTTTAAAGTGACGATATTCTAATTGCCCTATTTTGCCAGTCGCCAGCAATCGTTTTATACCTAGATATCAATGTGTGTTACAAGTTGTATACACACTACGTCCAGTATGATATAATGCCGTCAAATTTCCGCCCCGCGTTTTGTTTGTTTCAGGCTTTATATACTCATCTCTTCAGAACTACCGCACTTATAATGCCACAGTTTTATTTTGCAGGCTAAATCATTCATTGTTGCAACAATAATTACCCTTATGCAACTTGACCCAAATTAAGAAATTTTACGGCTCTTACAGCTATAAATTCATTATTAATCACAATCCAAAGATCTTAAAATACCGTCATAAACATCAGTTGTGAGATTATCTAAAAATAATTGCATCAGCAAGGTAACGATTGCTATCGCCTCTGATGGTCATTACTCTCCCGGTATTGGTTAAAATGCGTTGATGGACCAAGAGAATATAAATTCAGCCAATGACAGCTGTTTGCGATGTCACACTGACGCAATAATTTCTAGACAAACCCACAGCAGATTTGGATTCTAACAAGAAAAGTGGTGCCTCTGGTACTACAAGTGTTCATGGGCGCGGTAATCACTTTACATCAGGTGACCCGCCAATTCGTTTGCCCGCTATTCATATTAAAAAAAAAAAAACTGCAATTTACCGTTAATATTACTCTCGAACATTGCAGGCACGTTAGCGGATTTGAAGAAGCAGCGATCACAGATACGAACAAACGGAAGTCCGGTCGAGAACAGCCTAACCTCGACGACCAATCACAGCCTAAACTCGATACCCGAAGGGAAACCGGACACACAAATACAGATAAGTCCACCCACACTAATCCCCGGCACAGCGACCACCGTTCCAAGATTTTCAGGCAACACCAGCGACGTGGTCGGAGACACAAAATCGCATCGATGTTGTATTATTATGTAATTTTCCACTATCGTATGATAACCATTCGATGCGTACAAGTCTGATTGTCATTCCAAAAAGTTATTTATTTCGGGCCGAGTCACGTTTAAGGCGAGAGCTTTAATGGCGGACCGCTGCCAGCATCGCTTTTTTACGGAATTGATTTGGAAGTGGAGCTTGTATATTTAAATTATTTTGAGATTAAACTATCTTAAGTAATCAGATCATTGAATGCTGTAAAAATGCTATCCCTTTTCACAGCGAAGATTGTGAAAGGGATAGTATTATTTTTAGAGCTTTCGATTTAGTTGAGGTTTTAGAAAAAAATTTTTTTTTTTTTTTTCAATTCGTCAAAAAAAAATCGATGCTGTACTTATGAAGAATTGGATAAACATTGCCATTTTTGCCTGCTCACGAAACAAGGGCTTGCCAATCCGCTAAAAGACGTGTGATAGTATAAGAGCTCAATGGTTATGTAGAAAAATTTAAATATGGTTGCCTTATTTTAAACAAATGTGGCTAATTCGCTGTCTCTAAACTAAACTAGTGGTATCCTTTTCTGAATAGAACAATAGGAAAGGAATAGCACGAGATTTAGGCTGAAATCTATAGACCGCACTCTCACTCAGTTCAGACTCAAGACAGAGTTAAAACGAGACAGATTTACGTCAGAGCAAATTTGTGTCTCGTTTTAATCTCTATTTTAAGTCTGAGCTGAGTCAGAGTACACTCTATAGATCTCAGCATTACCTGTCAATTTAGTTTAGAGATTTAGCCACAATATTATTATTATAATTTAAAGTATGTGAATTTATTTTAGTTTATTTTTGTGTGAATATAACTTTCCTATTATCCTAGTGCATTCCATTATTTAAAATTAATATAATATTTATTTTGAAAAATAAACATCATAACAACATAAAATAAAAACATTCGGGAACATAACACGTTGACAAAAAAGACGAGTTAGTTTAAAACGTGAGTTAAGTTTATAGTTAAAGTAAATAAAATTAATTATTGCGGAAACGATTTTTTATTTATTAGTCAGTTTATTTCTTACACTTTTATCGACGTAAAAATCCATCAAACTATGCATTATTTTCTCTAAGTGGGTATTTATTTTACAATTATAAAACGCTGGTCGTAATAGCTATCGTTGTACGTAATAAAAATCATTCCAGTGATCAAATAAATTAAGCAAAAAATATCCAACTCTCAAAACAACTACTAAATTAAATTAATATCAGTAAATTCAAACTTAAGGTTATCTTTTCTAATGACAAGTTTTCTGGGATCTTATTTGATCTATGCCCAATTGAGGAGAGTGCATGAAGACGGGAGCAGATCCAATTTATTTAAATTTTGGGAAATAAAAAAAAACTTTAAAAAGAATTATAATAATACCAAGGTTTATAAATATTCGCCCATTAATAATATACAGATATTTCCACATTATAGCATAGTTTTGAGGGTTGCACCAAACGATAGCTTTTTTTTATTTTTAAAATAATACGTGAAAAAAGTGTAAACACTATAGTTATATGTCTCGTATATACTTATAAAACCCGAATAGCTGAAGGGATTTCCTAAAAACCATATCATAATGACCAGTTTTTTAAACTTTCATCATCTTATACAGATTGATAGTTTTTTAAAAGTATTTTATTAGCAAGCAATTTTGCTGGTTTCCTAAGCAACCTTGAATATATTTCAATCTTCTAAGACTGGAATTGTTATGTAGGTATAACTTGTATTGCTTAACCGACCAATGAAGCAAATATTGTGATTTTTAACTAAATGCCTAGAAAATAAAACGAACTGCAAAAAATACCTAGATTCATAAGTATGTGGTCTTGAAAACGTCATAAAAATGAAATCAAAAACGTTTTGAGAACAAAATTCCATAAGTTCAAGACTATTCCAATAGGAATTTATTTAAGTTAAAATTATGAAAGTAAATTACAAGACATGTACTTATTCTTCAAAATCAATTTTTAACGTAAAGAAATATCGAGGATTTTTTAGCATTTTTGTAACAACTAGAAACTGCTACCAGTATTTGCTCCATGGATCGTGTTAGTTCTGTTTAAAATAACAGCTGACTGTTGACAGTGCGAGGGGGCCATGCCATTCATACGGTTAGTGCGTTTAAATCCGTGCATTAAAATAATACACAGTTCACTTCAGTATTGCTGCACTTTACCGGCTTGTCCACGATTTTTCTTTTCTCTCGAATTCTATTCCATATTTACTGATGTTATGCGATTAAGATATGTCAACACAAAAATGTTACATCGCCATTTTCTTGTTCTGTCTATCTCAGTGACAACACGTAGCAAGTCAGAAATAGAAAATGGCAGTTTAACGTTCCTATACTTATCTTGAATTACACTTTACATCTGTTTCCCGCGCACTGAACAGGTCCAAATACCGCTAAACATTGTGGGCTGCCTAAGAAAGAGTAGTTGATTGTTATAACATTTTTTATTAAAGTTCATAGCATGCTGTATTATTTGTAATGCACGGATATGAAATTTTGTGCCTTTTATTTCCATATTTCTCGTTGCTGTTTGAAATTTTAAACTGTTTTATAGTTTTATCAATCTGGATTTTGTCTGATATTTATCACGTTTATATATTATTTAAAGATAAGTATTCATTTTCTAGTGCGTCTGTGACTATGTTTAAGTGAACTTATGAATGTGTACTATCCATTGTAATGAAACACAACTGAGCCCCAAGTCTGCTATTTTACATGTCATTGTCATTGAACCGCAATACAATTACAATTCAATTATCATTGGTCCAAAATTTCGTAGTCTACTAAATTCACAATGGTCGTACGATTTCTTATAATAATTGGATTGTAATTCAATGATACCTCGCTATTGCCATTAGCTTAAAAAGCGTTTGCCGAAATGAGTTTCAAAAAAAAACTACATATTAAAAACGTTTATTTAAGCTAGATTCAAAGCTAGATGTGTCAGTGGCAAACCATCAGAAAACAATTGTGACGCCACTGAATTAGTAGACTACCAAAATTGCTAAAAGTAGCAATTGGGATGTCATTGATAGACAATTGAACTACAATTGCAATAGCAGACTTGGGCCCCAGGTATAGTGTCTCTGCTTAAGATTTCACGCACACATAGTCACAGTGAACTAAATAACGTCACTAGGGTACACATTTAAGTGACAATATCTGTACGTACGATTGCCTGTATATTCTTCTGAGCACACACACTCTGATAATATTGAATGACTTCTTTTTTATTTTATACCAAACAAAAAAGGACGGAAACTTTATCCTATAAGACATCTCTAACAGTGACCCTTAGCAGTGGGAGAGGTTTCAAGGACAAAAAGGTTTTAGGCAGTTGTGACTTCTGTGTGCACTGACCCTTATACAGGCAAAAAACGAACAATTAAATTGATCTATACGTAACTCTTTTTAATGGGATATCTACAGTAAGAATTTTTAACCATGAATCGTGAGTATACTCACACAGTAAAAATTAGGAATGATGGTAAATATGCTATGATAGTGTTTTTTTATGATACTTCTTTATACATGCGTAAGGTCCACTTGCACTGACCTGGTACAATCCTATATAGAAATACGAATAAGCATAAACTGCCATTTTCTATTTCTGCTTTGACTAAACATTCTGTTAAGTGTAAGACGGCTATAGAAATAGAAAATGGCAGTTTAATGTACATATTTTTATTTTCATCACATTGTAATGTTTTTCATCATATTATAAATATGTTTGACTAAAATTTTATGTATCAGCATTTGTCTTGTTAGTGAGTAAATTTGTGCTTTTGTGGGCCTACGTTTTCTTCTATACTATCTTTTATATTAAAATATTTGTCCTTACTCTATTTGTGCCAATTTTCAGTCTGATTTTATTGCGATTTGTAGAATTATTTATATATTAACCAATTTTACTATAATATTGGCACTTATACATTTTTATGAAAATTTTAAAAATTTAGCATTTTTTAAATTTTAAAAAATGGAGTGAGATTAATTAATCTTAAGTCCAGTGTTCATTGTCTGTGGTAAATCTTAAAGAAGGCAGCTAACATTCCATTGCAAAAATATATTTATATAAATGTAAATACATATTTGGTATATATTTAACTATTTATCACTTAGGAGTCATTAGAAAACCATCCATTAGATCGCGTCCGGACTGACAGACTATATTTGCGTTTCTAAGCTAATAAACTCGGTGTGTTCGGAAGCGTCTTGTAGTAATTCATTCGTCCATATCATAGTCACTAGAATAGATTAGTTGTTTCGGTAGTGTGATGTGATGTATAGTACTTAAAAAGTACTTAAAATCAGCATAAACTAAAACCATAGGCAAACTAGTAAAGTATTTTATAGCTACGTTATGTCGCAAATACGAATAAAATGGTATTTATACTGAAGAAACTTTTTTGGAACAAAGCAATACATAATGGCCTTATAGGTATTAAGCACAAATTGTTTCGGTTGTTTTTTTTTTCTTGCAGTATTATTTTACGAAAGCATTTTACAGGTTGCATTTGTGATAATTATTTTATCAAAAAAAAACTATATACAAAGTAATATGTCAAAATCAGGTTTATTTTTAATATTATAGACAAAAGGTTTAGGAAGTTTTTAACGATACATTAAATTAATTTATAAAGATCATCTAAAATTTTACGTGGTGTAATACACTACTACAGATTTCTTACTAAGCACATATCTCTAATAAATTACAAATAAAAAATATTCTTGTAACTGATATAAATGTTAACTTAATGCATGCTTATATTTGAAAGAAAATCTATTTTAAATATTCATAATATTATTGTAATTTAACGTAAATCAGTGCCTCTTATCAGTCTTGCCTTAAAAATGTTATATTATTGAGTAACATTTCCTGATGTTTATTATTAAATTGAAGTATAATGCGATCAAGATAAGAATAGGAATATCGAACCGCCCTGCTCACTTATGTCTTCTGCTTGCAAGCCAGAAATTAAAAATAGCGGTTTCTCATTCTTATTTTATCTTGATCGTATAGTAAAGGAATTTATTCTCCTTTAGGCGTTTCTGAAAAGAAAACGTTTCTTTGATTGTATACCTATCTATTTTATAGACCTTGAATAAAAAAAAATAAAGGATTTCAGCCACCTCAATAGAGATGTATATTAATAACTTATCAAGATGAATTCCTTTTTACTTCCAATTGTAATATATTTATTTCAATTAGACAAAATAAAATGACGTTTTCTTGAATTTACGAATATATCATGTACAGCATAAATAGTATTTTGATCTACACGCATTTTGATTTTAAATTCACTATTTAAGTAGGTATACGATCAAAAATATTCTATAAACAGAAAAAAAAATTGTAAATATCTTTATTTAGAATCGTAATGTTGTCATCGTAATACTAGAGGCGTAAGCAGTAAAAGGTTCCAGTTATCGCATAAGTGGTGTACATTTTTCGTTTGTTATGCTTGCTGTTTATTGCCTGAATTTCCTGACTTGCCAACTGAAAATTCTTGCCTTCTATCCCTAAATGTTTTTGCAAATTTATCATCTCAAGGGAACTGTGTTGGCCTCTATGCTTTTAGTAATAGAACGCAAAAGTATTCATTACGAAATCATAAAAATATATCAATATATGTATATAAAGTACTTCCATTACACATATCCAAATTGCACATAGCACAAGACTCAATTTTTTGAGGGTATATTCCTAAGTTTTTCTTGTGTAAAAAGCGATTTTGTATATTAGTCTAAAGATGCAAACAAACTAGTGTCCTGACAGTGAGGTGTATAAAAGGCGAACGGAGTCGTTTATTTTTTATTAAGACATCCTCACTAATCGCCCTCGCAATACGTCGCTGCAATAGTAAAACGCATGAGGTCTAATAGCCTCAACTGTAGTGAGAAATTGCAAACAATAGCATACGTTTCAAGCTGCGAAACATCACGACAATAGTTTATTTGTTTTAACCTCATGTAAAACTAGCCGTTTTCAAGTAGAGAGTGTTTTTTGTAATAGTGCTTTATTACAGAATCGCTGATGGACATTATTGAATATTAATATTGTGATTTATTGTTAATTATAATTATTTACAAATATTGTACTTATGATACGTCGTCTTTGGATGTGTTAATTGACATAATCACAGCTACAAATTAATTTCAGTGACAATAATTGATCAAATATAAGGATTGGCGTTAAAAGATATTCCCCATTTTTGGATTTGTTTTAAGGGTAGATCGTGTCGATCGTGTGCAAAAAACTAAAGCCATGAGATATATTTTTCCCATAAAATTAATATAAAAATATGTAGAGCATAATGAGATTAATAAAAGACGTAAACTGCCATTTTCTATTTATGACTTAGTGTAATTCACGCTTGATCAAAACAAAATGGAAAATGGCGGAAAATGAAAATGTTGATCACATTATATTATAATGTTATGTTAATATTTGTATCGTCAATTTTCACATCCATCGACAATATATTGCAACACTACTGTTTAACTGTTAATTATATGAATTAATTAAATTGGTACTAATGTTATTCAAAACTGAGAATTGTTAAGTAACTTAATGCAATCTGAAACTGTTGTATTTTAATATCTATTAAATTAAAGTTCATAATAAATAAAACAAATACTTTTATATTATTTAAGAATTTACATTTTTAAAGGTACGTAGTGACTGAAGTGTAAACAGTAGTGATATTTAGTAAGATGATTCCTAATTTTCTTAAATATTATTATATAAATAAATCAGTTGTTTAAATTAACCATGTCTTTCTCTGACTTCACCTTAATTCTCCAAAACTCAATAGTTTACGCTATATTAGTAAGTAAATGAATTGCTACTTACTGCTAGCGAACACAACAGATAAGTTTTTTTTATTCGATGACAAGATAGTCCTTGACTGCCATCTCACCTGATGGTAAGAGACCACGCAGTCTAAGATGATAGCGGGCTAACTTGGAAGGTATATGGCAGTGTTCATTCAACCCATACTCCTAATCGGTTTCTACACGCGATCGTACCGGAACGCTAAATCATTTGGTGGCTCGTCTTTGACGGTAGGTTGGTAACTAGCCACGGCCAAAGCCTCCCACCAGACCAGACCAGAGACAAGAAATTATAAATTCCCATAGTATCTAGTCGGTGGCTATACGCGGTTTGACAAATCTTGAAAATTGCTCTTAATACGACACTGAATGTACCTAACTACCTAATGTGGTACCTAATACCAGTGATGTAAAGGTTAAGCTGACCGGTTTTACTTCTGCATGTTATGTAATTTTGAGGTAGTCGATCAAGGTGAACGAATAAACTCGTCAAATAACATACGTATATAGTTAAGCGTGAAAAACTCGTATAGCCCACTACCTACCTACTTATGCGAGTAGGTTTATTAGGTTTTTTATGATTAGGTAGAGTTAGACAATCTGACTTGCTCTTGCAACGTGTGATGAAATATTGCGTCATAAATACCTATAGGTATACCTACCTGCCAAGTAACTTACAGCACTGAATGAAACGATCGTTAAAGACCAGTGTACTTAGTCAACAGAATTTTTTTATTAAGTATTTCTTATCCATTTTATTATTAGCGTAATTACATAGTTCATCAGAGAAAAATCCAAAAATAAAGTTTTTCAAAGTACATTTTTTTCCAACGGCTAAGGCTCGCTATTCAACGAGGGCCAGTGTTTTGGGCACCATGCCCATAAACGACCACTTTGACAGCTTGTATTTTTTGTAGATACTAATAGTAGATTGTTACACAAGGGACGTAAGTAAGCTATTACAGAACAAGATCCAATTTGGCGCCAGTGCGAGCGCAGCTCGCATAGGGCGCTAATGGATCGCGTGCACCTGAGATATTTAGTCACACAAGCGAGCGCAGCGAGCGAGGGTGAATATAGTTCGAGGGTGTAATAGCTACTTGCAACCGAGGTAAGCATTCTACTTTATATCATTCTTGCGAGGTAAATAAAACATTGGTAATGCAAAATGAAATTTTAATTAGAATAATTAGCAAATTTAGAAAAAAAATAGAAAAAAATGGTTACTTATTATAATTAATTATAGTAGTATTGCTGCAATTATGAAAATGCTGTGATATTGGTTGACTAGGCAAGTGCACTGTTTGAATTAAGTTTTGAGACAGTGCCACACTATCTTTTGTTCTGCTTCAAGCAAAAAAAAATCAGGCTCTCCTCCTTTTTCATCATCTGATGAAGTGCTTGACATTGTTGTAAATAACTTAAATCCCTTTACGAACAAACTTCACAAACTTTCAGATCAAATGAAATGCCTCCATTTCCATTTTTTTTTTGTAAATAGTTTCCCATTTTTTTTTTTACGGCTCTGAGTTCCAAGGAGTTTTGCATAGTTTGAAATGTATGGAAATTAAATGTTGCCATGTTCAGTGTTTTTTTTTTCAGTAAAAAGTTTTCTTACCATTTTATAAGAAAAGAGATTGTTTACCAAGGAGTTTTGCATAGCTTGAACTGTAATGTGAACATTACAATTCAAGCATAGTGCGACGTAATGTTGCCTTGAATTGCAAACACCAACTTACAAGGAGACTTTCCACCATAGTAATCCCTAGTTACTGAGCAAGTATGATATAAATATAATTAGTAACTAATAGTTTTAATTTATTTAAGTTAATGTATAGAATGTAGTTGTACAATACAAGTAATATCTTAGTATTTTACTTTGTTGTTTTGCGTAAACCTAACTAACTAGTTAGGTGGTGGAAGCATTTTTAACGCTGAAAGCACGTGTTCATGATGCGATATTTCAGACTTTGCTGCCACTGAAGCTCTAGTTTCATCACTCACCTCTCATTCTCACACATTCCTGATGAAAAGCAGTTTGATGATGACGTAGGCACCTAATTTTCATTGCCAACGTCACGGTTCATCGCGGCTGCGTAATCTACGGGGCACATACGTAGTTGATGACTGCGGCATTGACAGTGTTCGCCGGACAGCTACATTGTAAAGACGTGTCTCGGCTTCACTCCACAGCCCTATATAAATAACGTATACAACACGCGTAGACAAATACATTTAACATTTAAACGCCGGTCGTCTCTAAATCTAATCTCTTTGAAACCTCGTGCATGTTCAATTTTCTCAGAAGAGTCGGCAACATGAAGCCACCTACAAACGTAAGTTTTTTTTTTGTGTGTAACCTTCATATTATTTGGTGATTGAAACTTACCTAATTATAATTTTTCACAAACGACCACGCAGTGAAAACAACGCTGAATTAAATAATTTATTTTCACTGATAAGAATATCTGTACAGGTTGTAAACGAATTACGGTTTAGTACGGACGATCTCAGGCGAGCCGGTGGATACAGGCGGCGCAAGATTATGTTCTGTGGCGATCATTTCGAGATAATGGTCGAGTTTGTTTCCACTCGTAGGCTTTCGCTGTAAATATTTAACTAAAATTTATTCGAATAATCTAATGAAAGGAAAATACAAGGAAAATAATAAAGATAACCGATTTAATGATTTTTTTTTCTTTTTTTTAAAGAATTTTAGCCCAACTGAAGTTGACTAATATCATCCTATCCCCTCCAAATAAGCGGAAAGCTTGTGCCAGGAATGAGTACGATAATAGTGCAACGTTTCGATGCAATAGGGTTCGAACCTGCGACCTTTCAGTTTCAGTTCGAACTTTTAACCGTTGGGCTATTGAGGCTTAATTACTTAGAGAATTAATGAATACCTACTCTAAAGTCATCTATATTTATTCTTATTACTTTACATACTTTATTACTATTACTTTCACTTTTAATACATCATCCAAACTAGTTTAAAAAAAAAACATTTTAAAATAAATTAGGTATTTCTGATAAGTCTGAAATAAGTAGGTAATAGAATATATGCCTATTAGGTAGGTAATTGTATACCTAAGTAGGTTTGTAGGTATTTATTTTTATGCTATATTTTGCTTGCGAATTGGTCAACGTGAAGTTCGGTTTTAAAAATTTTGCGGGAATCCTTTATTCTCCTAGGTAGGTATTTATTCTAGCTCATTTTCTAGATGTTTCTACTTTATATACTTAATCTACAAACATCCGTCCGTCCCGTCGCGTCGAGTTAGTTATAGGCACGGTGAAATAACCAACTCACACAAACAAACACACTTTCACATAAAAAAAATGGGAAATAAAAATAAAATTCAACGATAACAAAATTGCTTCAAGTTATCAACGAATACTCGTAAATATTGCGGTTTATCTTGTAGCTTCATAATCGCGAACCCATTGAGTTGATTCTCCGAAATGTACCTAAATTGGCATTTGCTAATTTGTTAATGGAATTTTTTGCGAAAGTTGAACGATGAACGTCTTGCTGTCTTATTTTTACAGCCTATTCCAACAAGCGACTTATATAATACTTGTTGATACCTGCGGCTTCGCTCACGTGGATTTAATTTTTGAAACCCCACTTGATCTCTTTGATTTTTCGTGATAGGTCTGCACCCCTACGTAGTTGAAATCCTAAGGACGCGCACTAAGCGCTTTGCTTCCTCGTTCCTGACCGCTAAAATTTTGAATGCCCTTCCGGCTTCTGTTTTTCCCTGTAAGTACAATTTGGGTAGGTACCTTCTAATCAAGAGTGCATAGGCATTTTCTAGACAAGCGCGTTCTATCTTAGGCTGCATCTTCACTTACCATCAGGTGTGATTGTGATCGCAGCAAAGCGCTAGTCTAGCTAGCTAATATAATAATATTAAAAAAAAAGAATTAAGAAAATATAAAAAGTAGCCTGTCACTCTCCCGGTCCTCAACTATACCCATGCAAAAAGTCTCGTCGATCCGTTGCTTTGTTGCGGCGTGATTGAAATACAAACCAACAAACAAACACACTTTAGCATTTATAATATTAGTAAGGAATAACGATAGTAAGGAAGGATATTAGTAAGGATGACTACTGTGAAAGGGTGTAATAATTCATCCCAATAACCATCCAAATAGTTTGAGTACAGAAAATAAAATTAACTAGGTAGGTACATGGGCCATGGCACTCGTACATCTATTGGTTGGGAACGTTGTTAGATACTTCTGTTCTAAGAGCGTTATAGTTCGATGTACCTACTCTTATTTGCCTCAAGGGAACCAAGTGGGCAAATTGGTCATAGCAAAATAGCCAGGAGAGTTAGTATAAGATTTAATTCGATCGATCGTATTCGTATTCGAGGACATTACCGTCATAGTAAAATGAACAACATTGAATTAATTTCAATTCCGTACACGAATTCTTATACATTACCAAAGAATATAGAAAGACCTTTTTATCTATGACATTACGTATACGGATACGCTCCAAATTAAAAACAGTTGTATTGAATTCTTCTTCTTCTTGGTCGTACACTTCATTGCTAAAGGTCGTATCCACATGAAAGTGCCTTCGTGGCGTTGGTAACTATAGCCTTCCACTCTGTTCGGTAATCGGCTTTTCTAATTGCGGTTGTAAGTGGAAGGCCAGTGAGTGATTTAACATGGTCTGACCAGAGGCTAGATGATCGGCCACGTGGTCTTTTCCCCTCCATTCCCTCCATTTAGTATTGAATTTACTAAACTTTAAATCAATACTGTTAAAGTTTGCTTTTCCTTGATACTGATGTCATCGAATACGAAAACGATCAATCGAATTAAATCTTATACTAACCCCACTGGTCAGAAGCCGCGGACTACGATGAAAATTGCGACTGTTAACTGATTGACCTACGTGACTATGATTACTGCCACAGTAGTTAGGTATAGTTTTTGCAATTCACGAGAGAGATTCAATTCACCTAATCGGTTTCTATACTTGTGAAAATGCTAGTTTCAGGAACTTCATATGTACTTAGTGTAGCATTTTCACAGGGTTTTCACTTCTCCGTTCCAATTTAATATTATTTATCTATACTTATAATAAAACTGCAACACGACGAATTCTGTACATTAAACATATTTTGAAAATTTTAATCGGAGGATGCTTTATTATCGATACTGAGCCCAAAACAATTTTTTTGAGTTTTTATTGATTTTGCTCCGCAACTTCGTCAAATCTAAACCAAATTTGATAATTCTTTTTTTATTATAAACTGTGTACCATTAGAAATATTTTTCCAATTTTGGTCAAGAACTACTAAATTTTATCTGAGATAGAGGATATACTTCTCGCGGATAGTAGTAGCAAAGCCACTTTAAACTTTTTCCACGCGGACGAAGACGCGTGAATCAGCTAGTATTCTTTATATTTGTGGTGCAATGTGTCTATTAGATATCTAATAAAATGGTAGTAATATAAAATAATACCTACCATTATTAATAAAAAGAATAATACAATGAATAATGAATTTCTTATCAAGTCACACGAGTTTTCCGAGCTAGATAATAAGAGGTTACGCAATTCGACAGACCTTTGTTGTCAAATAAATGACTGTACAGCTAAACTGTGAGGGCTTGATAACAATAAAACGCAGTTTCCATTATCAAAAATGACCTCTAGATAATTTACAATTATATTGCTCTATTGAAGTTCAAGTCATGGTAAGACATCCGTTGTTTGTATATGACAATGCTTTCTTAAGCTTGATTGTATAAATGTGTGACATTGTATTTGGATTATCCATTTATTGCTGATAGTCTCTTCCCTAAATAGTATAAAACAAGGCCGCTATAATCTGCGTCTGTCTGTTTATGCGCTTCTATTTAACACAATAAGCAACGAATTCAAAAAAATCGAAATGACAGAGAAAACCGTATTGGTTTTCATTTCACTATCATTTCGATTTTTGTTCGAAAAGTTTATTTGTATGACACATGGATATACCTACTAATAAATATTATAAAAAGCAGAGAAAAATTGATGACTTGTTAACAAGAGGTAAAAAATTTGCGGGCGCCGTTATATGTATAAAAAATAAAAATTAATTAACTAACTTTTCGTAACAAAACCAATGACAATAACTTCAATACGAATCAATTTAATCTTATCTTTTTGTAGAGTTTAATATCAATTTGACAGTCTGTAGATACCTAGTTCTTTTAAAAAATACATTTGTATAGAAACACGACAGTCGGGAAGGTCTGATCCTGTTACCCTGTGAAAAAGGATTCCAGTTTTCGGGGGAACCAGTTTTGTTACTAAGTTAAAATTGTAGAGCGTTTGGCTATCTTGTTTCTTTTAAGGATAAGATTGGACAAAAATGTCTGTGCCTTTTTAGCCACTTTATAGCTTTACACACTTTACTTTTTAGCCACTATTAGCTAACTACCTACTTACATAGGAACTCTTAGAAGCAGAGAAGTGACAATTTTATAATAAAGTCTAGAATTCTAAAAAATCAATGGAAGCTAAACATCATAAAATACAAGAAAGCGAGGTTCGCGTAAACATAGTATTCCTTGCTACGGAAAGTAGACGGACAAAGCTTTATGGGTTCAGGGGTTGTTTCTGATTTGACACTAAAATCTAAAACGATCCCCCCCCCTCTCCCCCACCAGTTTGTAAACAAGAAAAATCTTTAGATAAAAGCTTGAAGTGAAAAATTTATATTACTTTTACTTTATTGCTCATTTTAATTTAATATTTACAAGGAAACAATAATAAGCAGAGCGCAGGTCTCTCAGAGAAGGACTAACTATAGGCCATAGTCCACCACGCGTGCATGTAAATTGACAGACACCACACACCTTTGAGAATATTATAAAAATTCCCGAAAGTACGAGGTGCGTGCCTGGAATTCATACCCCCGAAAGGGAGCCCGAAGTCGACGCTCTTTTACACTTTTACATCTAAAATGAACTAAGTGTTATTTTTGGTTGCAGACAACTCTCCTCCACGATGTCGACATACCCACGAAGAAAGCCACATTTGGAATGGGTTGTTTTTGGTCGAACGATTCCTTGTTCGGCGCGACACTTGGCATCATTCGCACCAGAGTTGGCTACGCTGGGGGCACCACAAAGAACCCACATTATAGAAACATGTAAGTGCTTCAGTTGGCTTCATGTACAAAGAGTTCTGGATGACAGTGGTGGGAATATCTGCTCCTAGGTCGTTGATCTCTATAATTCGGCTGCCCCATTTCAAAACCTAGTAAGTGTCATTGACAAAATTTTAAACGAGACCAAAAAACATATTTGCGGTAGCCCTTCTGAACTCTGAACTCTTCAGTATCGGTTGGTAAATTAATGTTTCGTAAATAAACTACTTTATATATATATTTATTACTTCGCTAAGCATGTTTTACAGATGTAAAACATGTTTTTTTGGCCCCTGTAAAATTTTGTCAATCACACTTACTAGGTTTTGAAATGGGGCAGCCGAATTAATCTATTACTTAATTTTTAACTTTAATATTTATGAAATCAGCTCTACCTGAGTTGCGCAAGCAAGTTCTTTGTCTAGACAAAGAACTTGCTTAGAGACTAGTCTCTAGATTCTGCCGCTGACAGATCGATATTGCTCAAGGCTAACATTTTATTTTTAGTCTTCGTCGATGAGAGCTGCGTGAAAATTTATTTCAGCACTAAGTAGGCGAAAAATATCTTTGCATGAAAGTTTGTAAGTGAACATGATATACAAATCAAAGCTATCCTAACTTAGATAATTATAAAATTATAAATAGGTAAGAGCCTCAATAGCCCAACGGTTAAAGGTGCGGACTGAAAAACTGAAAGGTCGCAGGTTCGAGCCGTATCCGTTGGACTATTGTCGCTCGTACCCACTCCTAGCACAAGCTTTTCGCTTGTTTGGAGGGGAGAGCTAATATTCTTTAAAAAAAAATCATGCTAGTATGTTGAGAGAAATCTCAAAAAAAGTCCTTGAAGTTTGCAATTATTTATTTAAGAATCTTCTTATTTTTACTTTCAACCATAGAACTATACTATAATATAACGCTTAGAACGGAAGTTTCTGAGTAAGTTCCGCTCCAAACGAGAAGGCTCAAAATAACCAATGTATGTGTGAGTGCCATGAATTTAATAATTATTTTTGGGTACTGGTAGTGCCAAAATTACATTTTTGATGATTATTGTGATGAATTATGAGATTTATGAGTTACGACACCCTTTCACAGCATAGTACGTCAATTTTTAATAATTTTCTGCGAGCTCGTACTAACGCGACTCGTACTGCGTAGTCGACTATTGCGCTTCTAAGAGTCATAGTTCGATGATTATAACAATGTAATATTATTAATTATTATTATTGAAGTGTTACATATCGAGTGTCGAGAAGGATCAGGCATTGATGAACGATGACACTGAAAATTTAATCGTTCGTAGCGCAAACGTAACGTCTTATTATTGCGCAATGACTTCTTGCCCACATTCTTGAATAAATGATAAATCATTGTGATATTCTAATTAGTAAACAATTAAATATCGTATCCCACCAGCTGTTATAGATAAACCGTTATGTAATTTTAATTATAACTTATCTATTTTCATCGTTGTCATTTTATGTTCACTACATACATATACCTTATATACCTACTAAGTTTCTTTGTTAAGAAATCCATGATGGTATTAATAGTTATTTGGGTTACGTGGGTATTGTGTTATATGGGGCCAAAGAAAATTTTTGTTCCCTGAGGGCGCTATTTTGAATTCAGAGCGAAGTGAAGGATTTTATAGTAGAGTCCCGAGCACAGCGAGGGATTCTAAAGTAGAATCCTGAACGTAGCGAGGAATTCAATATACGCCGCCCGATAACAAAAAATTTGGCCCCGAATGACACACACTATTTTTCATCATTACCTATGAGAAAAAGCTAGGAGTATCAACCTTCTATGATCACGTGACTTATCGAAGACAACATTTTTGAATTTCGAGTTTTTTGAATTTCTGCAACGATCGCAGTAGTAATAAACACATACTAAAGCACGAACGCGGACCAATCAGAAGAGAGAAATGAAAACTCCCATGGGACTAAAAATTAAAGCTCCCGCTATCCTCTGAAGCCAATATTCGTTTTTCGAATAGGTATGATGAAAAAGTTTATTTCTAGTAGTATTTAGGTATAATAGACAAATCTATTATTGTAACAAAGTAACAATGTTTTTATGAATGCAATAAATAATAAGTATCTACTTATGGGAAAACATATTATGTCCAAAACGTGCTCTCTTGTGGGTACATAAATACATATTACAAGAGTAAATATCCGGACAAATCTCGCATTTGACCGGTTATTTAATAAGATTTTTCTTTCGCCTTCATTGCGTCTGAAGAAGTTTTCACTTCAATTATTGCTTTTTACCTGTATTGTCTCAATTTAAGTACGAATAACTTACTTGCTCTTTCTACAAATTCACAGTGGCGACCACACAGAAGTCATAGAGTTGGATTTCGACCCGAAGACAGTCACATACGACGAATTGCTGGACATGTTCTGGGCGAATCACGAATATGGACTTACCACCAAACTAAAAAGACAGGTACGTACCTATTACCTTCTAGAAGGTAATGTGTATTAATTTGATATTTTGGCAGATTTCGCAGATTTCCTATACCTACAAAAATGAATTTGATTTAGTTGTAGTAACAATAGATGTATTAAACCAGAGATTTAAATCCCTGATCGAAACCACAAATTAATTAGGTGGCTTCTTAATAAATGTACTTATCACTATTCACTGCTCTACATTATTAATTATTTTATCTATTAATTAATAAGTATTTCTTACTATTTCGCTTATTCATTCTATATAGCATCGAATGCATTACTCATTCTACAAACAATGAGAATACAATAATAGATTTGTCTTAATTATAGAATCTATTTGTAATCTAATATGAGACAATTATATCAAATCCTACAAAGACGTGTGACGTCTATGGCCTATATTAAACGATCATGGTGATAAAGATAATAAAGTGTTAACAAAGATTACCTCTCATTTCTTTACGTTAGAGATAAGTTGGAAGACATTGAATATGGCTTAGGTATAATTTTCCTACCTATTAGAAAGGTCTTTAACAAGAGGTTACTTTAGGTACTGTATAGGTATACACAGAATCGTGACACAGTAAAATCGATTTCCAGAGATTTTTCTTAAGTTTAGGATTCATCTTATAATTACAAATTAACGTTTATTATTATAATGTGTGTCCGTACTGTGAAAGAACCGGAGAAATATTTGTTATGAAAATAAATTCCATATTTAATTTTTGACCGAGAGGTTCTCAATTCGTCAGAATCTCGTTTTTTATGTATGTTCCTTGATTACTCAAACAACGAATTGAAAAGACTGAATTGGAAAATTCTTTTTTTGTTTTAAAGAGATCCTGGAGAAATCGAGGGAACTCTTTGAATTTTATTGGCACACTTGATATACCTACTTTGCAGTAGCGTTTGAAGTCGGTTTTTTTTAAAGAATTGTTATGTTTAAATCATATAAAAGGCTTTTCTTTTATTTCGACTCTAATCTGAACCTACTTCCCACAGATGTAATTTTTTTTTAATTAAAATGTTACAATAAAACTTATAGCTAAACTAATCTAATTACTATACAAATCATGCCCACGTGGAATGGTGCCAAGAATACTGGCTGCATTTCCGCGCTGGACAGTCAGGCTGATCCGTTGCGCAAAAAATGAGCCAGCCCTTCTGTCACCAGATGAGGCAATTAACCACAATGAAATGTTTCGTAAAAATTTTTTGCACTTAGAGTCCATGGCCCCAGGGTCTCCACAGCAAACAGCAGCAAATATGTAACTCTCGATCGATAGATGTAATTGTATGAATTAAAATCTTCAATTTCTCTAATTTCCAGTACCAGTCCATGATCCTCTTTCACGACGAAGAGCAACGGCAGGCCGCTGAGGCGTCACACAAGTCTATGCAAGTTCGATGCAACGGACAACTTAGGACAGAAATAGCACCGGCTGGCACCTTCTATCCAGCTGAAGAGTAAGTTTTATCCTTCACCCTATAAGCAAGATCGACTGATTCCCTAATAACGAAAATAAGAATCATGCTTAGTATAATTTGTTCTAGGAGTGAAGAGATTTTTTTTTAATCTCAAATATTTATAGAGGGTTTGTTCTATGAACATTGAACATGCCACCCTCATCGGGCTTCATCTTACGGACCTACTGCCTACGTTTTACATGTAATTTGTATATCTCGTACAGTGTTCTAGCCTCCTTCCATAACGGGCAGGCTAGAACACTGTTACAAGTGCCTAACTCCCGTAAACTTAAATCTAAATCTTTTCCTTTTGTTGCGGACACATTCCACTAAAACGTGATACACATAGGATTGAAGAGATGCTCTTAATTTTAGAGCGTCTCTTCAATCCTTGAGCAAACATCAAGACACCTACTAGGTGACGGTCTCTAGTTAATACATCATCTTTCTTTGTAGAGATGAATATTTTATACCAACAATTTTTAGACTATTCCAAGCCAGGTTTCTAACTTTGACCAAGATACAAAATCTATTGAACTCTTCGCACAGGCCACGACCGGCAATACTATTTCACACTTACCTACTGTTTGACCTCACGCCTGTCCATATTGCAAATTGCAACAATGTATGAATATTCAAATCTACTGCACATAAACCGACTGACAATATTACAATATTTATGTCAGGGTTGAAGCCTTAAACTATCAATTGTATCAATTAACCTCCACCTAATATCATTGGTATTCCAAACAAGACGTACCTATGTATCTACTAAAAGTAGATACAATTTGCAATGCTCAAATTACAAGGACGATAGACATCTCTGATTTTAGTAAAATCAGTCATATGAGGGTGACTTTACTGAGAATAAGAGTTTTTACGAGATCACGTTTCAATCATTGATCGCTTTGATCGTTTGATTGAAATGCATTCTATGTATGATCGATTTGAACTCAAGCTCAATATGGTTTTAATTTTGCCAAGTGCCTACATTTTAATATTCTCTTCAGGTCATTATAACTATTCATTTTTTCATTTAACCTCTATACTTCATAGGCATCGATGAACATCGGTATATCTTAGAATTAGTGGTAGAAGCACCTAGATAATAAGTACTTTTCCGAGTCCGTTATTTCTGGTATTTTCTGCTAAGAAACCTTTGCTATAAGGCTATACCTCTACTTACTGTGGTCCGAATGTTTCTAGGTCCTCCTAACCCTTTAAATATGGAACTATTTAAAGGGTTGACAAACGGATATCTAATCGTCCAACAAGAAAGCTGTTATCCGAACTTAATGTTTTCCATTTTTATTTTCAGCTATCACCAAAAATACAGACTGCAGGGACATAAAGATCTCTGCCGAAGCTTGGGCATGGACAGTTCTAAACTACAGACGTCACACTTAGCAGCTAGGCTGAATGGATATTTAGTAGGGGTAGGCGGCAAAACCCAGTTCGAACAGGAAGTGGCGCGTTTAGGGTTAAGCGAGAAACAAGCAGAGTATGTGCGACGTGAATTGGAACGTAATGAAGGTGGCGGGCTTGCGTGCTGAAGATAAAACCCTGGATAACCAACATTGAACGTTACGAAATTGCCAACTATTTATCATACTTGAAGATTCAATAACTTACCAAGCAAGGAGATGGCTGAAATCCGAAAAATATGCTGTGAGATTGTCCTAAATTGATCGCGGTCACCTTGGCTTGGCTTGGATTGGCTTGTACGCTCGTGGTAGGGGGTTAAAATGCATTGGTGCAGCAAAAACAACTACCGTCAAACATGTGCCGCTAAGCGATTTAGCGTTCCGGTACGATGGCATGTAAAAAAATAGGGAGGCTCCCTTTTTTTTATTTTTAAATTTTAAGAAAATATTTTAAGATAAAATAGGTGGCATTTTCGATGATTGAGATAGTAAAAATACTTTTAAAACAACAAAATAATGTGTTTATGTTTAGAGTAACGCACTTAGGTACTAAAAAGAACTATAATTTATGATCTAATGTTGTTAAATACAGCTTAAACATAGACATTAGATTCCGAAAAATTTTGGTTTACCTATTAGGTACCTTTCTTGGTTTTTGTCTATGTAAAATGCAACATACGCTTTTGATATTTTGGGCATAAATGCCTCAATTAATTTTTATTTTAATTTCAAGAATGATTGTATTTTTTTTAAACGACAGAAATGCATTTCATTTACATAATAGGTAGAGTAAAGCTGAAATGTATATTTTAATGATATTTTATATCATTCCATTAAATACCTATAAATAGTTTTTAAGCAAAAAAAAAACAGTCGAATTGAGTAAATTTCATTTTGTCAGTATTAAGACGTACATACTTATAAGTAAATAATATATTGCGCACTCAGAAATTTTACTTTTCTCTAAAAACTGTTACGATTTATATGTTCTTGGCATAATTCCATAGATATTCTTGAAAATAAATATTTATTTTGTTTAATTTGTTTTATTTTCAATGGACAGTGATGTCCGTGATACTATATTAAGATTTAAAAAATGTACCTAGATACTTATGCTCATTTGAAGAGTTTTCAGAAGGAGGAAAATCGAATTTGAAGAGTTATGTCCTACCCATCATCATCATCATCATCAACTTATGGACGTCCACTGCTGGACATAAGTCTCTTGCATGGACCTCCACAGACCTCGGTCTTGCGCCGCCTGAATCCAGAATGTCCTACCCATGAAGTAATTAAATACAATCTCAAATATACAACTACCCACTGGGTTTAGAATACTTAATTACTACAGCGATTTACCATACCTACTTATACCCATTTTCACTAAACCTAGGAGTCGCTCAAATCAGATGCCTAAATATTTAGAAGTTACTTAGAGAAAAAAATCATTTCACCAATCCTTAGGCGATGGCTAAGGACTTTAGGTGCCACCCACCAATTGGGCGATTAATTTTAAAATATAACGTAGGCATAAATGTTTATTTAGACTTTAGCGACATCTATAACCATGCCTTGGCATCTTTACATAAATAATGTTTAAGTGACGAATAAAATATCGCGAATCTAAATCAATATACAGCCATTTAGTTCTTGTACAAAGTGTTAGAGGGCGCTGCGAATTTAAATCTTCGGAGTTTATAATATTTCTAGCTAAAAATGTTGGATACATAATCACCTGAAAGCTAAAAATCATTTTAATTTGATTTTTGACATCGTAAATAGGTACTTGTGAATACTTTTGGTAGGTCATTATTATTAGGTTCTTTCTACAATTTGGAGCACCAGAGCGTTGCTAATGCGTGCAATGACGGCTTTAAAAGAACTCATTGATCCGTTGACCCTTGAATAACTCTATGTTGAAATTCAGTGGGAACTGGGAACACCACCAAACGGACTTGATGTTCAGTTCACCACCATCACCACCATTTAGCAACCCATTAACGGCTTACTACTGAGCGCAGGCCTCCTCTCAGAAAAGGGTTATGAATTGGTGGACTTCACACACCTTCGAGAATACTCATGGGAACACTCAGGTGTGCAGGTTTCCTCACGATGTTTTTCTTCACCGTATTTTTTTATTTTTATTTTGGCCCCCCTGGCGCAGTGGTGAGCGCTGTGGTCTTATAACTGTGGGCAATTTGGGAATTTATAATTTCTGAATTGTCTCTGGTCTGATCTTGTGGGAGGCTTTGGCCGTCGCTAGTTACCACCCTACCGTCAAACACGTGCCGCCAAGTGATTTAGCGTTCCGGCACGATGGCGTGACGAAACCTATATACAATGTAATTTCACCCCATACTCCTAAGTATGGGGTGATATTACACTGCTATACCTCATCCAAGTTAGCCCGCTACCATCTTAAACTGCATCGTCACTTACCATCAGGTGAGCTCGCAGTCAAGGGCTATCTTGTCATCGAATAAAAAAATATTCTTTTAATTTTATAATTGAAAGATTATTTTGAACGCACATATCTACGTTTTCATCATGTAGCAAAGTAGGTATAGTATAGATGCATCTACAATGTACTACACGGATTTATTGTTGCGTACAGCTTATTTAGCATTACAATCACGATTTATTGACTTGCACACAAAGGAATAATGCATTAGCCTTCCGTATTTTTATTTGTGTTACGTACAAAGTAATTTTTATAATTCAAATGTATTGCGTTGTTTTATATCGATTTATTTTTTGTACATGAAATACAATCACAAAACGTTTTTATTTTAATAATACAATCCAAATATTATATTCTTGACATCATTTGCATACCTGCCTAGTTACAAATTAACATAACGTACCAATTAAATAAAATGTTAGCGTAACGAATATGGATTTCACGAAAAGTCTCTTAAAGTGAATTCTCACGAGTATACAATTACACCTTATACAAGAAAATTTAAAATAAATTTTTAAATAGGTATGTAATAATAAATTACTTGAATATTGACGTCACGATTCAATAGCTCCATACACTCTCCATACAAAATTTAGTTTTAGAAAGAGACGGATACAGTTGCAGTAGAACAATTTATAACTTAGTGTTTTAGCTGATTTATTTTGTTTTTACAAATATCATTCTTACATGTTACATTTTCGATTGTAATTATTTCATCCACATGTAATCCATATTTTATCAGGAATCAAATACCCAATTATCTCTGGCCGCAGTGTTACAGAGAGGGTATAAAAATGAAAAACTAGACTGTATCTCAACTTACCTTTCAGATGTGAACGCAATATTATCTAGCAACGATAAAAAAATCTAGTGCTTATTGACAAGAAATTCTGTAGATTAGATATCGAGATGATTCGCCTTAACATCACGTGTAAAAATACACGTGGAACAACACATGTAACCTGCGTATTATCATAATATCACATTTATATAATAATATTTTTGTGCAAATGTCATGTTCCACAAAAAATATGCTAATTTCTATTATCTAGGTAGAGCAAACAGGAATGAGAATTTGTCGAGGAACCAGAGTACCAGCATATAATTATATCACAATTTATACATATTATTATAGCAGTAGTCGCATAATTATTCTAAGAACCGATATAGGTTGGCAGTGGCGTAACTATAGGGTGGCAAGACGGCAAAATGCAACGGGCCCCCAGCCTGAAGGGCCTATCTCATTGGTAGAGCTTCTTTATATTGGGGAAGGGAGGGCCCCATCCGATGAATTTGCCACGGGCCTCAAACGGTATAGTTACGCCACTGTAGGTTGGGGTCCCAAGGTATTAGAATGGCAATCCTCTTCTAGGTGGACAGACGATCTCAACTGACAATAATGATACTACTGACACTATTGATTTATTTATATAAGTAAATATCAACAGCCTCAAAAAAGGAACGTGTTCTGCGCATTGCGCAATTCTTCGTGATTCTTGCAACTGCAACTGCAATTTAATTAGGGTCTGGTAGGTGGTAGGTACTCGTTATCTCTTATAGGTAATAGGTAGGTATAGGCAGACGTATGAAATAAAATTTATTAAGTAAACCCTTTCTGCAATATTCCTTCTAGAACTTTGAATCAAGCTATATTTTAAGGACTTTTTCGAGTTTTTTTTTTGTGCTCTGTATTTATTTCCTGATAGCAATAAAATTACAAGATATTATTACAATAGGAAACCTACAATCAGACTAGAATCCCCTGTGCTTTGGGAAGCCAATCTTTCACTCGATGACAAAAGACTTGCTTCCTATAACAAAACCTTAGCACAACGGATAGTTTGGTGATTCTAGGTATATGTGGTATATGTTAAGTAGGCACCTAATTGGAAAGTTTTATTTTTATAATTCACAGTAATATTATAAAAAAAACTTAAATAAATTAAAACTATACCTACTACTAATTATATTTACAAAAATTACACGCCGTCCAAGTGGTTGTGTATGGGCATGGTGCCTAAAACACTGGCGCTATTCCCTCGTTGGATAGCGAGGCTTAGCCGTTGGGCTAAATAAGCACCAGCTCTTTGGTAATTTCGGGATCTTAGTTTGGTTCTGTGGCAAGGTGCGTTGCTCTGGTTCGCCGAGTGCCGGCACACCGAACTTGCACCGGATGGCATTTATAAGCTAACAAGATAATTCCCCTCGCCCACTTGTAACACAATTTACGTATAAACGAGCTCTAATATGACCCTTATGACCTAATGGACAAAGGTCATATTTTTCAATAAAGCTTTGATTTGTTGATCACTTTACGTCGTGGAATATACAAGGTCGTTCGACAAGTTCACTATTATTAATTTACAGTGGCTTTGTGTTGTTTTGGAAAACTATGAGTAGGTAGGTATATCCAATATCCATACATAGTACATATTAATATATCTGTCTGTCAGTTTGTCTGTTGCCTTTAACTGTTCAACCGCTGAAAGGATTACAGAGACAGAAACGGACAAGAATAGTTTCTTCCCAGGAAAATAACGATTCAGTTTAGAATTCTTTGCGCTTAACATTCAAAAAATGTTATAAACACTTGAAGTAGGGTAGTCTCTATTTTTTTTTAAATTACGTAGACCGGCACGCAAACAATCTATCAAAACGACCAAAACTAGCAAGCTAGCGCATTATTCTTTGTCGCTTTACTTTTTTTTTTTTTTTTTAAATCACAGAAACTATTTTGTTTAGCTTTTCTATTAAAAAATATTACTTAAGTGTCTACGAAGATACCTAGTAAGGTAAATGTCTTGAAGTGCGTCAGGTAAACTGGAGCAAGATGAATAGCCTTCCAAAAATAAAAGCGAATTTATGAGATATTTTAAATTTATGATAAATACTCTACGCGCTTAACACAAATAGATTTTGATTGTTTTGAATTCTTGGCTACACACCATGGCGAGCCCTTTAGCACATCCACGCCACAGAATCATAGCAGCGGAACGAAAAGTAGGTATGCGAAATACCGCAAAAATACCTATTCCGATTATTTATTGGTTCTATGTTTGGATAGTAGGTAGGTATTATGACAGAGTAAGGGCAGTAAAATCTACTGAGAGCAAATCATTCTGTCGAGGAAAAACATCCATTACACGCTGTTATCACGCCTGCCTGAGTAGGTACAGTCAAATTGCGGACCTTTTATTTTTACAAAATTGGTTCAAAAACAGAGAAAGAAGCATTATTATTATTTCTACATAATAGTAGATAGGTTTTTTATTGGATGACAAGATTAAAAATGCAATATTCTTTCTATTAAATAGGTATAGGTCTAGTGAGACTTTGTCATATAAAATAAATTAATGTTACATTTATTTGCCATTAAGATAATGAATAGGAATAATGAAACAATTAACCTTATTATAGACAAAACATCCACGCTAATGGGCTAAAGGGAAATCTAGCTCTATTCGACTTCGTTAAATTAAAAACAACTGTTTTAATGCTGATTTCACCATCGTGTGCCATTTAATAACCTTTTTTTTATTCGATGATAAGATGTCCGTGACAGCGATCTCACCTGATGGTAAGTGACGACGCTGTCTGAAATGGTAGCGGGCTAACGAAGAGGTATGGCAGTGTAATTTGTTTCTACATTCTACACGTCATCGTAGTGGAAAGCTAATCGCTTGGCGGCACGTCTTTGTAGGGTGGTAACTAGCTACGACCAAAGCCGTACATACGTTACGTAGATACGCATGTAGACGCGTGTACGCGTGTTAAAAAAAAGGTAGATACATATATATGTGAAATAATAAATAGCTCATCATAACAGAATCATACTGAAACCTTAGCGATAAGCGAAACGGCCAGCCAATTATAATTCCGCCTGATTGACTAGTGATCTCATCGGCGCCATATGCTTGTGCAAAAAAGCTGGCTAAGTGCGAGTCGGACCCGCATACGGAGGGTTCCGTGCCATCGTATAAGATTTAACACCAGCTATTAATATTAAAATCGAGCAAAAACAAAAGCTTATTGTGTGGAGAGTGGAGAACCCTGGGAGATTCTCTTTAATTTTAACTTTATTTTTATTAGTTTTTAACTTTTTTATTTTTAATATTCATAATATAGCAGCAATAGAAAATATACTTACATATTCTGTGACAATTTCAAGTATCTACCTATTAGGTAGGGTCTCGTTTGTACCCTTGGAGTAGGCATGTTGTAGGTACAGTCCGATTCAAACTTTTTGACTTCTCGGAACATCGTGCGTTTCGATACGCAGAATACAAAATTAGGTATCAAAGGGACAATTTCAGTTGAATACCTACCTAACCTACGCTCGCGTCTAAATTCCGAGACGTCATAAAGTTTGAATCGGACTGTATGGTAGGGAGAGGTACGAAATCCTAAAACTGCAATCTACGCCGCCAGGCAGCGTTTGAGATATATCTACCTAACTAGTCGACATTACCATGTTTCTATAATAAACTAACGGCTCTGAGATTGTCTAAAAATGATTGCTACAGTGTGATTGCAATCACCTCATACTGACTGGTTCTCTCTCGCCATTCGTTAAAAATTTAAAATACATCGATCCAGCGTACCACTTTTTAACAGATTTCAAAAAAGGAAGAGGTTCTCAATTCGTCGGAAACTTTTTTTATGTATATTCCCGATTACTCGAAGACGCCTGGACCGATTTGGAAAATTCTTTTTGTGTTTGAAAGGGTATACTTCCCAGGTGACCCCATAGTCAGGATCTGATGATGGGATCCTGGAGAAATCGAGGGAACTCTAGTGGCGTTTGAAGTCGATTTTGTAAAAGAATTTTTACGTTTAATTAAATAATTAGATATAATAATTAACTACCTTACCTACGTACCGCTCTTCGTTTACATTTTTTTGTCATGACTTTATAAAAATAACGATATAAACCAGATTCTGAACTGATTTGTAGAATCGGTAAATTATGAAAAGTAGTATTATAGTTACAATTATTTTAATGAATAGCATGGCAACATTTCAAAGTGGGCCACACTGGTCGGTGCGATAGAGATACATATATTATACTAGTAGGGCGCGTGGGTGCGCGGCTCGCTAAAGCGAACCGCGGTTTTTCTGTTCACCAAATAGATCTTCGGGATTGTTCATCTTTTTAGAAATTTGTATGGCCGCCATCTTGAATCCGCCATTTTGAATTTTTTTTCAGCTCTCTGCCAATTGAATGAGGTTTCTGGTGATTTTTGTTTGAGCACCCCCCACCTAACTTCAATCCCCTGGCCGTGCTCCTCACCCGTCTCCAAAATCCTCAATCATCAGCTCTCTCCATATTTTTCCCCGAACCATCAGAAATTTTGAAACGAACATATGAAAATTCCCAATTCGCTATATATTTTATATGAAAAAAATAAATACCGCTCGCTATCTTGAATTTTTTTCTAATCATCTAGTAGACCATCCGGTCCTGATCACCTTTTTCCAAGAAACCACTCTTCCAATTTTGATAGTCTCCGAGATAGACACCGACGAAATTTGTATGGCCGCCATCTTGAATCCGCCATTTTGGATTTTTTTTTGGCTCTCTGCCAACTGGATGAGGTTTCGAGTGACTTTTGTTTGAACACTCTCCACCTATCTTCGATACCCTGGCCGTGCTCCTCACCCGTCTCCGAAATCCTCAACTATCAGCTCTCTCCATATTTTTCCTCCAAATGAATTTTTGTCCTCTATACGAAACCATCAGAAATTTTGAAAAGGAACCTATTAAAGTCTTGCATATATTTTGTATGGAAAAAAATAAATTCCGCCATCTTGAATTTTTTTTCTATTCATCAAGTAGACCTTTGAGTCTTGATCATCCTTTTCCAAGAAACCACTCTTCCATCTTTTGTAGTTTCCGAGATAGACGTCGACGAAATTTGTATGGCGGCCATCTTGAATCCGCCATTTTGGAATCCGCCATTTTGGAGTTTTTTTTCGGCTCTCTGCCATTTGGATGAGGTTTCGAGTGACATTTGCTTGAACACCCCCCACCTATCTTCGATACCCTGGCCAGTGCTCCTCACCCGTCTCCGAAATCCTCAATCATCAGCTCTCTCCATATTTTTGTTCCGAATGAATTTTTCTCCTCTATACGAAAGTGTGAGTGAAAAAAAATTTTTCCATACATAATTTTACAGGAGAGGTGATCAATGAGTCAGTCAGTCAATCAGTCAGTGAATCAGCACGAGTAGCTATATATATAGTACCTAGTAGGGCGCGTGGGTGCGCGGCTCGCTAAAGCGAACCGCGTGTTTTCTGTTTTATAAGTATATCATTGGGTCTTGATCATCTTTTTCCAAGGAACTACTCTTCCATCTTTACATCGACGAAATTTGTATGACCGCCACCTTGAATCCGCCATTTTGGTATTTTTTTCAGCTCATTGCCAATTGGATGAGGTTTCGAGTGATTTTTGTTTGGGCACCCTCAACCTATCTTCAATACCCTGACTGTGCTCCTCACCCGTCTCCGAAATCCTCAATTATCAGCTCCCTCCATATTTTTCATCCAAATGAATTTTTGTCCTCTATACGAAACCATCAGCGGAAAGGAACGTATCAAAGTCTTGCATAAATTTTATATGAAAAAAAAAAAATCCGCCATCTTTAATTTTTTTCTATTCATCACGTAGACCATCGGGTCCTGATCATCTTTTTCCAAGAAACCACTCTCCCATCTTTCATAGTCTCCGAGATAGACACCGACGAAATTTGTATGGTAGCCATCTTGAATCCGCCATTTTGGAATTTTTTTTCGGTTCTCTGCCAATTGGATGAGGTTTCGAGTGACATTTGGTTGAACACACCCCACCTATCTTTGATACCCTGGCCGGTGCTCCTCACTCGTCTCCGAAATCCTCAATCATCAGCTCTCTCCATATTTTTCCTCCGTATGAATTTCTGTCCTCTATACGAAACCATCAGAAATTTTGAAAAGGAGCCGCATAAAGTCTTGCATATATTTTGTATGAAAAAAAAAAAAAATTCCGCCATCTTGAATTTTTTTCTGTTCATCGAGTGGACCATCGGCTCCTGATTATCTTTTGCCAAAACGCCATTCTTCCATCTCTTATACTCTCTGAGATAGACTCAAACAAAATTTGTATGGCCGCCATCTTGAATCCGCCATTTTGGAATTTTTTTTCGGCTCTCTGCCAATTGGATGAGGTTTCGAGTGACATTTGGTTGAACACACCCCACCTATCTTTGATACCCTGGCCGGTGCTCCTCACCCGTCTCCGAAATCCTCAATCATCAGCTCTCTCCATATTTTTCCTCCGAATGAATTTTTGTCCTCTATACGAAACTGTGAGTGAAAAAAAATTTTTCCATACAAAATTTTACAGGAGAGGTGATCAATGAGTGAGTGAGTGAATCAGCACGAGTAGCTATATATATATTAACTAGTAGGGCGCGTGGGTGCGCGGCTCGCTAAAGCGAACCGCGGTTTTTCTGGCCACCAAGTAGACCTTCAGGTCTTGATCATTTTTTTTTAAGGAACTACTCTTCCATTTTTCATAGTCTCTGAGATATACATCGACGAAATTTGTATGACCGCCACCTTGAATCCGCCATTTTGGATAATTTTTTTCAGCCCATTGTCAATTGGATGAGGTTTCGAGTGATTTTTGTTTGGGCACCCTCAACCTATCTTCAATACCCTGACCGTGCTCCTCACCCGTCTCCGAAATCCTCAATCATCAGCTCCCTCCATATTTTTTATCCAAATGAATTTTTGTCCTCTATACGAAACCATCAGAAACGGAAAGGAACCTATCAAAGTCTTGCATACATTTTATATGAAAAAAATAAATTCCGCCATCTTGATTTTTTTTTATTCATCAAATAGACCTGCGAGTCTTAATCATCTTTTTCCAAGGAACCACTCTTCTATTTTTTTTAGTCTCCGAGATAAACACCGACGAAATTTGTATGGCCGCCATCTTGGATCCGCCATTTTGAAGGTTTTTTCGGCTCTCTGCCAATTGGATGAGGTTTCGAGTGACTTTTGTTTGAACACCCTCCACCTATCTTCAATACCCTGACCGTGCTCCTCACCCGTCTCCGAAATCCTCAATCATCAGCTGTCTCCATATATTTTCTCTGAATGAAGTTTTGTCTTGTATGCGAAACCATCAGCGGAAAGGAACGTATCAAAGTCTTGCATACATTTTATATGAAAAAAATAAACTCCGCCATCTTGATTTTTTTTCTATTCATCAAGTAGATCTTCGGGTCCTGATCATCTTTTTCTAAGAAACTACTCTTCCATCTTTTATAGTCTCTGAGATAAACACCGACGAAATTTGTATGGCCGCCATCTTGGATCCGCCATTTTGAAGGTTTTTTTCGGCTCTCTGCCAATTGGATGAGGTTTCGAGTGACTTTTGTTTGAACACCCTCCACCTATCTTCAATATCCTGACCATGCTCCTCATCCGTCTCCGAAATCCTCAATCATCAGCTCTCTCCATATTTTTTCTGTGAATGAATTTTTATCCTCCATACAAAATCAACATAAGTTTTGAGAAAGAACTATGTTTTAGTCTTGCATATATTTTGTATGGAAAAAATTTAATTCCGCCATCTTGAATTTTTTTTCTATTCATCAAGTAGACCTTCGTATCCTGATCATCTTTTTCCAAGAAACCACTCTTCCATCTCTTATAGTCTCCGAGATAGACACCGACGAAATTTGTATGGCCGCCATCTTGAATCCGCCATTTTGGAGTTTTTTTTCGGCTCTCTGCCAATTGGATGAGGTTTCGAGTGACATTTGGTCGAACACCCCCCACCTATCTTCGATACCCTGGCCAGTGCTCCTCACCCGTCTCCGAAATCCTCATTCATCAGCTCTCTCCATATTTTTGTTCCGAATGAATTTTTGTCCTCTATAAGAAACTGTGAGTGAAAAAAAATTTTTCCATACAAAATTTTACAGGAGAGGTGATCAATCAGTCAGTCAGTCAGTCAGTGAATCAGCACGAGTAGCTATATATATAGTAATATATAGAGATACGTATATTGTTATAATGTTGGTTAGCGAGTTATCATTATATTTTTAATGGCCATCGATAACTCATAATTATCGGTAGTATTCGGTCATAGTTTACTTTAGTAATGAGCGTGGCGATAACTTCCATCCGTGTAGCCTTGATCTTGAAAGCAATATTATGCAGCTGTAATTGTGTATTTAGCATACGAACAGCGAACGCAGACATTAAACAATAACCCAAGTTCACACTTCGATGATTCATAAAGTGGTAAACAACTACCTTGTTGGCCTAGTTGTTAGTATTCTCAACTGCGGATGATGAAGTCCCGGGTTCGATACCCAAATCACGCAATAGATAGGACTGGGTTTTACTATATTGAAATTACCTATTACCTGCGTAGCCTATACTAGCAGGGAGTTAGAAAGTTGACGGTTTACGGGTAAGATGGTAGCGGGCTAACTTGGAAGGGGTATGGCAGTTTTCAACTCATACCCCTAATCTGTTTGTACAAGTCATCGTGTCGGAACGCTAAATCGCTTGGCGGCACATCTTTGACTATGGTAACTAACCACGGCCAAAGCCTCCCACCATACCAGAGAATTCAGAAATTATAAATTTCCTAATAGCCCCCGCCGGGGTATCGACCCTGAGACCTCCCAGTTATAAGACCACAACGCTCACCACTGCACCAGGGAGGTTGTCAATTTATCTTGCTTAAGATTGTATTTAAAGAGGGGAAGCCTGCTGACGCCAGGCAGGTGATCAGTCCTGTGTCAGGACTATTCCACCCAATTCCCCATGTTTGGACACAGGTTACTGGTGCCCAGGCAGCCTACCCCCTCAAACCTACCTGTACCTTTCGCAAACCTAACGATATCCTTTATAGAAAAGTTTGATAGGTCTTCTTCACTTATTCTATCCTTACCTTGCAGTTCCCAACTTACCAATGAGTACATAGGGCACTCAGCTATGAATTGAAAGCTGGTCTCCTCCTCACCACACTCAGGACAGGATGGGTCTTCTTTAATTCTCATAATTGTGAGATGCTTAAGATACATTTTCAGTCTATTTATAAAAACGGGAATCAGACCGGCAACGACCGACAAATGATAACCTTTTCATATTGTTCCATTATCCAGACTGGTGCTTCTGACAGCTTGACGTCCATATGCACGGAAATGACGTCGTTTGCGCAGACTTCCATTAGGTAGTAGGAAAGACAAGTTTGTATTCACTTTATTCTATGAAATGTAACTACCTAAGACTACTTTTAGGCACAGCTTTTAGGTATAGTTTGTCCACGTATACCAACGCGGTTTTTAGAGTAAGAAATGTTTAAAGAGAGCCTGAGTAGTCATGCTCTCTTTAAACATTTCTGTGGTGGTGTCAGGTGGTGCGGGTTGTTACGTTCCCTCAAATATGGTTGAGCGAAGCAATGGCTGGATCATGCGTCATGCTCGTGAACGGGTGCCACCAACGGGAATGGGTCTGCTTTGACTGCGCGTCTTGACATGCGTTGGATTGGTGTACCTACGTATGCATTTTTTGCATTTTTGAAGCTATATTGTGGAAGCACTGTATACATAGCATAGCTTTGTAAAAAAATTTTTTTTTTGAAAAGAGCAACTGCTGAGTTTCTTGCCGGCTCTTCTCAGCAGAATCTGCATTCCGAACCGGTGGTAGATTTATGACGTGTCATAAGAGCTACAAGTTAGCCTACATGAAATAAATAAATTTTGAATTTGAATTTGAAAAAGCAAGGAAAATCGTGAGGAAACCTGCACGTCTAAGAGCTATAATAAATTCTCAAATTGCCCCCGCTGGGAATCGAAATCGAGACTTCCCAATTATAAGACTACAACGTCATGCTCGTGAACGGGTGCCACCAACGGGAATGGGTCTGCTTTCTGTCATTGGATTGTATTTATTTGTATTTGTATTGTATTTGTTTGTATATGTATTGTATTGGACTTAGGAAAATTCATCGTGGAAGCACTGTATAGATAGCATAGTTTCATTACCCCAAGAGCAACCGCCGAGTTTCTTGCTGGCTCTTCTCGGCAGGAAAGGCATTCCGAACCAGTGGTAGATTCATTGACAATTCAAAAGTGCTTGTAAAAGTTTATTTGAATAAAAAATATTTCTATTTCTATTTATATTTGTATTACTATTTCTATTAGCCATTGCGCAAGGGAGGTCGTCAAAATCCTTCCTATTCTCCACCCATCATTCATCATCATTGATGACTAATGCTGAGACCTATAGAGCGTGCTCTGACTCAGCTCAGACTTAAGGTAGAGGTTAAAACGTGACACAAATATGCTCTGACATTAATCTGTCTCGTTTTAACTCTGTCTTGAGTCTGAGCTGAGTGAGAGTGCGGTCTTTAGATTTCAGTCAAAGCTTCTAGAAGAGGCTTGTCCCTCTTGAACGCTTTCATCGAAAGTAGTTGTTTCCCACCAAAACTGTTTTTATGAAAAAAATAAGATACTTAAAAAATACACGGTCAAAAAGATCAAACATTAAAGTTTTGTTTATTTATATAGGCACATATTATGTACGTAGGCACGCCAAGGCGTTTTCTTTTTATATTATTTTTCCTTGATAATAACCGCCCGTTCATAAACGTAAGAAGTAATTCTATAATTTAATCGGTTTAACATCAAAGGATGACGCACTTTCTGATCATTAAAGCTTCTATAAAATTAATATTAACATGTTTTTAATTTAATAATTATTAATAAAAAATATAGACAAGCGCTTGACTGCGATCACATCCGATTGTAAGTGAAGATGCAGCCTAAGATGAAGCGCGCTTGCCTAGAAGATGTATATTTAATGAATTTCTAATACTTGGTGAATACTATTCACTCATGATTGAAAGGTAGTACCTACCTAAGTTACGTAGTATAGTTCTTTCATTTCACGAGGGCTCGTGGCTTATGGTTGTGTGTGTGTCGTATCTGTGTAGGTGTGAGCGAGAGCTTGCTCGCCCCTGACCGCTCCCACCTAATAGGCTCCTGACAGGCACGCACACTTACGCATGTGCATGTACGCGACGTAACCACAAGTAAAGCGCCCGTAACATCGTAAGATAAACGTACTATACCAATAACAGCATACCTACGTACTTATTAGTTCGTTTGCTGGAAAATCTATAGTCCATCTTTTTTCCCTTAAATTTTGGGTTCATGGTAGGATCGTTAGTAAGTATATAACTCATATGGGTCTACTACTATATGCGCCTAAATAATTCATAGTTCATAGCTAACTTGTGTAGTATCTATGCATATAGTAGATACTACATAAGTCAGCAATGAATTATTACTTAGGCGCATGTCAAATATTATGTCGATGCTACGAGTATGATAAAGAAGCATGTAGCCTTGCATGTGTGGTGTAATATCTGCGACACACGATATCCAACAATAAAATTACTGGTATAATTATATCGATCTAACAATAAGTAGTTATATATATAATTCAGTTTTTATGATCTATAACTACTGACCACGATCGCTGCGCCATGAGTGTTTCGATGAAAAAGAATTAAGTAGCTTTTCATCCGCGTGGAAGAAAATAGAAATAGCTTTCGCTTGCGATTTCATCCGCGTGGAGTTAGGGCGCCTTCAATTTATGCGTTTCTTGACGGCCTGCTGCGGTGCCGAAGCGGTGCGTTAGTCGTACTGCGCACGGACGTTCGTTTTTTTTTCATACAAAGGCCGTCAAGAAACGCATAAATTGAAGGCGCCCTTAGGTTTGTTAATCCCACAGATACCTACGCTTTTTTGTCCGGGATAAGAAGTAGCTGTCACTTTTCAAGTCCTCAATTATAGCGTCGCAAAGAATCTCTGAAAATCTATTTGTGACGTGACGTTGTTGACGTGATTTAAGGACAAATCTACAGACCAATATATGTGCCAATAGACACACTTTCCAATTTTTTTTTTGTAAAATAAAGCATCCCTGTAAATCAGGCGTAAGAAAATGGAATTCAGTTGAAACGAAACATAGTTGTTCAGAGAATCCCTACGGGATTCTATGGGTTCTCTCAATGACTTCAAAAGTTCAAATACATGAAGTCATTGGGTTCTCTCTGTTATTACAGTTTATAGTTAGAGATTTTGTTCAATTAATTTGCACGTTTATATCCGACAAATTAATAAGTAATTCTAAAGATTTATTAAGGATATCAATAAATTGTTTAGCCGTGTTTTAATTACGCACATTAAGTGAAATCGATAAAATGCATAATCGCCTCGTTTATAATCATTAATCATCGATTGACAGTTACGTGTTCATTGTTCGGGAAGGCTCTATTGTGAGTTATATAATTTCTTAACTTCCTTTCACTAAGCTGTAGGGAGTGAAAGTGTCTAAAAAGGTACGGGCCGATTACGTGACTCGTCACTTTTAAAGATAAATGACATAATAAATAGGTTTGATGTGGAGGGGTATTCGACACGAACTAACGTCATAGCAAAGCAACACACGGTATGTGGTCTTATAACAATAATAATGTCCTCCCGACCGAATTATGCCAATCTCCACAGAGATTAGCCATCTGCGCGGGAGATATTATAGTGCACAAGTGTGTGCGCAAACACAGGTGCACTCTCTATTCCCTCACTCTCATAGTCCGATGGGACGGAAATCCGACACGATCGGAGAGATCAGGCGCAGGATCGACAGTTTTACGTGCTTTCCGAGGCACGGGAGTAACTCACCAACTTAACCAATCTCCAGACTAGTAGGTAGGTACCTACTGAGAATTTCTTCGCAGAATACTGAATAACCCAATACATTTTTGACCCGGGAATCGAACCCGAGACCTCGTCATCTGCAGTCAAACTCGCTAACCACAAGACCAACGAGGCAATTACTAATAACAATATAATGGTATCTGTTATCATAACTCTCTTCAATGATCAATTGATCTTGAAATTGATATGGGTAGTGGGTACTAGCAAAAAAACTTTGATGCGGACCTAACCAAGGGGCTTAAAGCATGATTCACATTACGCCGTGCCGTGACCGGGACGTGCTACGGACGGACCCCGCACGGTCAAAGATTGATGTAGTACTAGATGATACCCGCGACTTGGTTCGCGTGGATTAAGGTTTTTTATTCCCGCGGGAACTCTCTTATTTCCCGGGATAAAAATAGATCAATATAGCCTATGTGCTATTCCAGACTATAATCTATTTCTGTGCCAAATTTCAGTCAAATCGGTTCAGTCGTTGCGACGTGATTAACAAACATACAAACTTTCGTATTTATAATATTAATAGGATTATGCTTAGAATGTTTTTGTTATATTCGAGTTCTAGGAATGATAGGAAAACTTTAATGGTGTAGGAAAACATTGTGTAGAAGCACATGCCTGAGAGTTCTCCATTTACAGAAGGAGAGTTTACTCGAATGCGAGCGAAATTTTCGGCACTCATATTCAATTGCTTAACAGAGTTTTTGCAGAAATGGGCCAGCGATTGGTCGAGACAGGGTTGAGATGGTGACAATGATTTTTTTATTTTTTTATTCGATGACAAGATAGCCCTTGACTACGATCTCACCTGATGGTAAGTGACGATACAGTCTAAGATGGTAGCGGGCTAACTTGGAAGGGGTATAGCAGTGTCAATCCAACCCATACCCCTAATCGGTTTCTACACGCCATCGTGCCGGAACGCTAAATCGCTTAGCACGTCTTTGACGGTAGGGTGGTAACTAGCTACGGCCAAAGCCTCCCACCAGACAAATCTCAATGATGAATTCATGTTAGACCAGCCCAAATCCGTACAATTCCATTCAAAAATCGTTACTTTGTTCGTTGTACAGCCTGGCTGCGGCCTAGCATGGCATAACGTGAAGTAGCTTACTTAAATAAGTTGCTTAGGTTTTATTTTCGACACTAATTGAGCAAAGTAACCATTAAGATGTCTTGTGCAGTATTTAAATTGGCCGTGATTGATTTGCTTTTATTTTATTTCGATTATTATTGAACGATTCTTATCATCGTCGTCCGACATTTTTCTTATCTAAAAGTTTTTATAGCATGTTGTCTGCATCAACGAGAAGTTTTAATTTTAATTAGTTTGTTAAAACAATCTATGTATGTGTAGTAATGTGTAAATAGAATTTTAGTTTAATACTTTGTAAATAGTTTTTAGGGTACGATAAAGCGAGGTTTGCATTCCAAGGAATCTCAAACGTTGAGGTCTCAAGAGACCTCAACGTTTATTAGTTGACTATTACCAAACTATTACTCAACATGTTATTTTTACAATGTATATAAAATTCAAAGTCCTGACTGACTGACTGAGATATCAACGCACAGCCTAAACTACTGAAGTTAGAAACTTGAAATTTTTACAGTTGGTTCCTTTTATGACGTAGGCGCACACTAAGAAAGGATTATTATTGGAAATTCCACCCCTAAGGGGTTTAAATAGGGGATGGAAGTTTATATGAAACTCCGTCATTTTTCAAGCTGTTTCCATCAAAGTTGGTATTAGAGCTTTCAGTTAAAAATAAAGAAGTACCTGTGTCACAGTTTTTGAAAATTCCATCCCAAAATCTAATTCCACGCGGACGAAGTCGCGGGGGCAAAAGCTAGTATTAGGACTAATACTAATTATGCATACCTTTGTTATTACCACATTATGAGCAATATGTGCGATATTCTGAGTCATGTAAGGCTCGAAAACCACAAAAATAGTCAACAGCTCCGCTCGCGTCATTGGAAGTTTGGAGAACAACCACGTCCTGTGCGAACGAGCCTAAGCAATGTACCCTGTGAGGTGAGTAATAATAACTGATAATGAAGGCACCTAGTTACCTATTAGTCCCTACTACTTGTGCTGTTCAATAGTTTTCAAGAAACATCCTAGCGTAGCATTGGAGGGAAGGGGAAAGAGAGCAGGGACAAGCTACACTAAAAAGCTTAAATAAAGCTTACGCTACTACAAAGTATAAAATTAATTTTAGTTTGTCCACGTTTATTGAAGTTGCGCGGGCTTAAATAGAAACGATGAAACCGATGCGCGACGCTCGCCTTCTGATGGCACATGAGAGGCACGTTTTTTTAAAAGTCGGGCAAGCATCGCAAACCGGTTTCATAGTTTCTTTGTAAGCCCGCCCGACTTCAACAAACGTGTACAAACTAAAATTTTTATACATTGTAGTGGCGTCAGAAGTCGGTTCTTTGAAAAGAATTTTTATAATATCATCTACCGTTAGGGTTGCCAGGTCTTCAAACCGAAAAGTCGGACAGGCCAGCCAGTTTAGCCGGACATTTGTGTAAAAAGACCGGACACCCTTATTTTTTAGACCTAGTACAAAATGGCAATTTTTTTTAAAAGCCCGCTTGCGCAAGCGCAGCGATACAAGGTGAGGCGAGTGCAGCGGAAACCAACACATGACAAATATGTAAAAAAATATTTAAACTTAAAAAGCTTAACAAAAGTCAGATAGGCCGGACACCGTCTAATTTGGCCGGACACTCAACCAAAAAGCTTGACTGTGTCCGGCTTTATCCGGACGCCTGGCAACGCTATCTACCGTGGAGATTTTTTCTGACATTCTGCGCACTGTTAGAAACGAAGATAGTCTAAATGGTTTCATTTCAATCGAGCTATTTATTATTCTATTCCTATTTCCTACTGTCTACCTACCTACATTAACTGATGACTCCAACGCCACTCGATTGTGGTCGTAAAGTTGAAGGATCATTCGCTCCGAGGTACGAGTATAATATGAGGCGCATGTGAGTCAGTCAGTGCACGCGCACCGAACGCGCACTTGGCGTGAGTAGAAAAAAATAGCTGGTCATAGATGTAGGTATTGACATGCCATTGGATCAATTCCAATCAATATTTAATAAAAAAAATATGTCAATTCACAGCGTTTGCCTCATCAGTAGGGCTAACATGCGCGCCTTTGTTTTATGGAAGTATTTTTAACATTGCTGAAGGTTTAAAATGCCGTAATTCCCCATATACTCACACGCGCCACGAGATTTTGTCTACACTTTACTCGTGAATCTCTGTAGAGATTCACATATAGATCACGAGAAAATTTTGTCTACGCGTTTACTCGCAATCTCTATGTGAATCTCTATGGAGATTCACGAGTAAACGTGTAGACAAAATTTTCTCGTGGCGCGCATGTTAGCCCTACAGGAATAGAAAGAAGGGCACTAAAAACCAATACATATCTGTACTTATATGTATATTATGTAGTTTGTTAGATTGCTTTAAAAGTTACATGCATCAGCTTCAACAAATCGATTTCAAATAGGTACGCAGACTCAAGGATTATTATTAAAATTATATCTACACTTTACACATAGAGATTGCGAGTAAACGCGCAGGCAAAATTTTCTCGTGGCGCGCATGTTAGCCCTACAGGAGTTTGATTTAATACTCAAACGAATGAATAGTCGTTTATATTAGGCGTGCAGGGTTAGACAAAGTAAAAAATTATAGTCTGCATAGACAAAGCATTTTGAATCTTTGTTCGATTAGGAATTTTTTAACCGACTTCCAAAAAGGACGAGGTTATCAATTCGGCCGGTATCTATTTTTTGTCTATTATGTCCACCGATTTCTCCGGCGTTTCTGGACCGCAGGTTTTTGGTCACTTTTACTTCCCAAGCTTATGATGCCTTGTATCTAGATTCTAGAACAGGATAATTATTAGCAGAATGGCAGAAGGTTATGCTTTGGAACATGGTTTTCCTCCTCCGATGGCTAGTATACGCTCTTAGTTTACTAATTACTTGATTGTCTAATCTTTGCCATAAGGCCACTAGGTATTTTATTATCTAAGCAATGAAACGATCTGCTAAGTTCAAGAGCATCTCGAGGCTTTTTTACGGCTTTTACCGTATTTTTACCTACCGTATTTTTACCGTATTTTTACAGTATTTTTACCTACTAACTAGCGATTAGGATGTTGTAACATGTCGGGGGTGTTTTAAAGGAGACGGTCCAAAATTGTATGGAGCGTGGGTCTGGTCTTTGTACCAGTAATAAAATAAAATAAAATAAAATATGAAACCATTTTTGATCGATCAAATCCACGAATTCATCTTAATTTCAATGGTAATATTATTTATTTTCTACACGTAAGGCAACATAACATACGTAATCACGGCGGGCGGATTCATGTTTCTGACGTTAGCTGTCAAAATTGTTGTGAGCAGTACCGAAGAACTTGGAAATACATTTTTATTTTTGCAATTTATTTATTACTAGCTTTTGCCTCCGCGACTTCGTCCGCGTGGAATTAGATTTTGGGGTGGAATTTTACAAAAACTGTGACACACGTACTTCTTTATTTTTAACTGAAAGCTCAAATACCAACTTTGATGGAAACAGCTTGAAAAATTACGGAGTTTCATATAAACTTCCATCCCCTATTTAAACCCCTTAGGGATGGAATTTCCAATAATCCTTTCTTAGTGTGCGCCTACGTCATAAAAGGAACCAACTGTAAAAATTTCAAGTTTCTAACTTCAGTAGTTTAGGCTGTGCGTTGATATCTCAGTCAGTCAGTCAGGACTTTGAATTTTATATAAATAGATGATTTTCTAATTGATTTTATTTTTAATAATCTCTTTGTATTTTTTGTCTTTTCATGGTATATGGTACAAGAGTAGACCCAAAGTGGAACGTCTCCTTTTTAACTTACAGTTCTATTATTATAGAGCATGTTGTCATTGATGAGAGGAACGAACTCATATAAGTCATAAAGTACCTACTAAGCACATTAGCAGTGTAGACTAGACATCAAAACAAGTTTTTGTGCAGGTATCTAACTACAGAGTTTTTTCAGATCTTAGGTCGACTTTTTTATTGATTAAGTAGGTAGGTACCTACGTAGACTTCGCTCGTTGTACCGACTACCGAGACTATTTCTTCCTCGTAATTGTGGTGTTACTTTAATTAATTACTATTGTATTGCGTTTTTTAAGGTTTTTAGTTTTTATTGCCCAACTTTGTACTCTTTGTAGGTATAATACCTAGGATCAAGGTGAGTCTGCTAAGGGGTTTTTTAATATGCAGAGAAAACTTCCCCTACTTGTAAGTTGTAACAATATCCTATAGCGAAAAGTGTAAAAATTTCGCAGATAGGTAGTTACAGATAAGCGCTAACCCGTTTGGGTTATGATATAAATATTAAATAGCAACACAATTTGAATTGGCCAACGGTTAAAGGTGCGGACTGAAAACTGAAAGGTCGCAGGTTCGAGCCCCCACCCGATGCACTATTGTCGTACCCACTTCTAGCACAAGCTTTTCGCATATTTGGAGGGGAGAGTAGAATATAAGCCAACTTCAGTTTGGCTAATATTCTTTATAAACAATTTTTTAAAAAAGGTAGGTACCTAGGTGCCTACCTATGTCCTACATGAGCAATTTTTTGTAGAAGCAGACTGCTGATTCCGGATTGAATAGACATAGGGTTGAAGAAAGAAAAATAACGTTTATTATAATTAAATGTAAGGAGTTATTTTATTTCCCTACCTGAGCCTGCAAGAAAGGAATTAGGGTAGAATTTTTTTTTTGCAAAAACTGACTGCGTTTTACTCTGTGGTAGATAATACCACAGAGTAAGGCAGTATAATACTTTAAGTACTTAGCTTTGGGACAGTGTAATATTTAAGGTGCCTACTTATTCAGTTTTGCAAACAAAAAACTTTCCTACCCAAATTCCGGAGCTTATCTTAATATCCCGAGTATCCAAGCAGATTTGATATCCCTGGGCTTTATACCTAATCCTCTATTAGCAGATTACATTAAGCTAGTTCTTAAGTTAAGTATGCTAATAAGATATCAGTAAAGACTAATGTAAAGTTGGTATTTATTGAAAAACGTAAATCACAGTAGGACGTAAAGCTTTTGTTATGTCATGTTTACTACATAGTTAGATAGATTATTAGGTATGGAAGGACTTTCACGTCCTGAACCTTCAGCATATAAATACTGGGTGTTAGTTTGTTCCGCGGTCCGCCTCGGGTCTATGGGGCTTCCAACCCCTAAGAAATCTGTATACGTAGTTTTTGCAAAAAATATTTTTGCCCAAATGTTGGTTAATAAATTGTTAATAACGTTATAGCTTGAAGAGGACAGATGTAATTAAAGATAGGTATAGACAATAAATATTTACCTCTAGTACCCATTAACTATTAAACCTTGAAGCTGAAGTGAAGAAGCTATCTAATCTTTATCTATTATTTAAATGTTATTTCCATACTTCGATATGATATCAGGTTGATGTTCGATAAAATTGGTGATGCAATCAAAGATAAATGCACCTGATTTACATATTTATCCACGCGGACGAAGTCACGGGCATCATCTAATTATAATATCTTCGTAGAGTTAATAAACTCTATAGTGTTTCTTAGCTTGCGTTTGTAAAGTTTAAAGATTGTGATTTTAGGCATGATGAAAATGTGAATTATAATTTCCCTGTTTTCAGGTCGATCAGTTTGTCGTGAAACCATGATGAAAATGTGAATTAGAATTTCCCTGTTTTCAGGTCGGTCAGTTTGTCGTGAAACCATGATGAAAATGTGAATTAGAATTTCCCTGTTTTCAGGTCGGTCAGTTTGTCGTGAAATCATGATGAAAATGTGAATTAGGATTTCCATGTTTTCATGTCGGTCAGTTTGTCCTGAAATCATTATGAAAATGAGAATTAGAATTTCCGTTTTCAGGTCGGTCAGTTTTTCGTGAAATCATTGAAAGTGGATGTTTTTGTATGAAATCAATCACACTAACATAACGTAGGTAACTAGGTTCTTACCTACATTTTCACAAAACGTTTTCAACGACTTTGAAAATGTTTGCAAACTTTGTTTACTAGTTGTTGCTACGAGTACGGTAGGTACTCGTAGGTACTTCTTCGTGATAGAATCTAACCTCTCTTATTTAAAAATATTGGCTCGAGACCAACGCACTATTTTCGCTCGCTTTTTGCTCGCTTTTTCAGGTAACGAGTGTGATTTTTGTGAAGCAAGTGTTTATAAATATCCCAGCGCTGGACGAATTTATACATTTTTTTTTTCATATTTGTACTCACCAAGGCTAGGAATCAGAAATCCATTCGGTATTTGAAATGTAATGTATCTACCTAATGTTATTTTTTGACAGATACCTGCTTACCCAATCAATTCTTATCCCAACTCGGGCCTTTCATCCGGGTACTCATGATTCGCTCCGAAGAAGTTAGACACACGTATAAGTGACTAGTTGAACGGAGAGGTTATTTACGATGAGCTCTTGTAAATCCCTGAGCCTATAAAGTAGAAAATTAGTTACCGCGTGAATTAATTTGTTAATAATTAATTAGATCAAATTAGGAATAGAACCCGGAAACCTCTGTCTGCCAAGCGTATTTCGCACCACTGCGAGATCTATCGTTGCGTGCAATAAAACATTCGCCTATCGAGTAGACTATCTGTCTAAGCCCCAAGGCCGTTGTGGCTAGTTCGTGGTCACGGCACATGGCTATGGCCTACGTACCTATATTTATTAAATGTTATACTATCCCCCTTCCCAATGTAATGGTGCTAAGCCCTGGTCAGATAAAACGCTCAGCGGCAGTGATTCGTGAGGGCGATGCCACACGGCGCGGTATCTCTGCGGCCTCTCACGTAGAGAAGTCGGTTAAAAAATGCGTATGCTTCTCGGGGTGCTGCGGCGCCAAGGCGTGACATCGCTGCGCACACAATGTGCATTCCAAGACAAAGCACCGCAACAAAAAATGTTTTGGGAACTTTTGATATTTTTGCAATACATGATAATAATACAATACGTCCTGGTTAACCAAAATGAGGGAAACTAAAGGAAATTCCTTTGAGAATATTAACGACGCCTGCTCCATGTTATTATTGAAGTTGCTACACATTAGCGATTTTATCACTTAGAAGCTATCTGCACCAGGCAACCATGTGTTAAGACTTGTGGATATCCAAAGCGTCCAAATAAATCCTTCTAGTGTAGCTACCTACTTCATTCGTACAAGTAAATTACTACGAATCGCTGCCGCAACGCGATGTGTTTGACGCAGACGAGGGTTAGTCTCGCCCTTACAAGGTCAATGACTTTACCAATCAAATCGAAATGGGACGGCTCGCTGTTATATTTTATTAACCCCCTGGCGGTTAAGGTCATTAGGGACTAGAGTGACCCAGTAGAGCTATCAATCGTATTTTCCTTATTGATTGTAGGTACACAGCTGTGAGCTTGTGAGTATAAGGCCAATAGCTCACACTCTGTGTCAAATTCCTTATTACTGAACGTTTTCGTCGAACGTAGACGTCAGTCTGTCAACCGTATGCTTCCAAAAATTGTCAGCTATTTTGGTCGTATTGCCCCGACGACGTCTGCCTAGTTACTTGGAAAAAACTTATAGTTGTAGGCAAGGTAAAGACCAAGTGGCCGATCACCTAGCCGCTGGTCTGATCAGGTTAAATGACGTACTACTAGAAAAGCAGAGGATCAGACAGAGTGGCTATACCTACCTTCTTAGTCCAACGCTACGAAGGCACTTTCATATGGACACGACATCCAGCATTGAAGTGTGCGGCCAAGAAGAGAAAGAAGAACGTTATGATCCTACTGGTAGAAGTTTTATTTGAATTATCCTTCAGCACAGCACCTCTGAAGTTGAGACCATGTAGGTAGGTACTAGGTACCCATCCTACTGGTGGGGGGAGCATTCTGGAATATTCAAGTCAGATAAGCATCAGTTTTATGGGTGAAAGCCTAAGCTATAAAAATTAAGGTCAAACAACCCTATAAAACGATGAACTAGTAAAGGTTATAAAATTAGGCTTGTCGCAAGGTCAGAACTTTGCAAGTGGATCGCATGACCATATGACCATTAAGTAGTTATGTACCTAGTAGTCTGTTTGTGATCGATGGAGCTAAAAAATAATCCAAAGTAGGAAAGGGGTTTTTAAGCATATTAGCCATGCTGACGTTGCCCTTTTCCCTCCAAGTAAATAAGAGTAAGGTAACTTGTGTTAGAAGTATGTATGTATGAGCTATCGGCTAGGCTTAGCAGGTGCCCAAAGGTGTGAAGTTTTTTAATCGGTTACAACTCATTTACTCAAACCGTTTCGCTTCACTCAGGAGCTCGCTTCGCTTGCCGTCTCTCCTGTTCGGTCCAGAGCAAACTCTTGAGAGCTCTTAAGCCTAACTTAGATGTTTGTCAATACACTTTATTGTATCATGCGCAAGTGCATACAGTATGAAAGTTCAGTGCAGTTTTCCTCACGCGTTGTGACTGTTTCATACGTAAGTTCAAAGGGTTAAGGAACTGAGCAAGACTAAAAACAATGTAATCATCAACCATCATGTAAATGTGACCATCAACTGTTACCAAAATAACTGTCGTCAAATGCAGAAAGCAACTACGTAGCATCTGATTACGATGTAGCGAAATAAGTACATCGACCTCAATAAAAGAAATCTTGGCAATCGTCGCCGGCTCCCAAACTGGGTGGCCAAGGTCCATGATTATTATTGTACCTACGTACGTCTGATGGTTTACGATGAGCTCCTAGAACACTAATAGATTGAAGTGAAAAACCTAGTTACTCCTCTCTAACCTAAATCTAGCCTAAGTTTTTCGTTGCGAGTGACAGGTCAATAGAAAGTATAAGTTCTTTCAATTCACGAAGGCGCGTGGCTCATGGTTGTGTATGTGTGTCATATTTGTATAAGTGAGCGAGAGCTTGCTCGTGCCTGACCGCTCCCACCTAGGCTCCTGACATGCACGCACACTTACGTAATATGCATGTAGATGCATGTATACGACACGCGCCCTCGTGAAATGCAAGGCCTATGCCCTATACCTGGGTATAGGATATAGTTCTTGGTGTAACAATATGGTACAACATATTGTACCATATTGTTACATTCTTAATCTATACCTACCTAATGTAAAAGCGCTAGAGTCTCAATGTGGTGGTTGTTGCGTCTAAATCCTTTCATCGTTGAAGCATCGTTGCTTTTGTACATATCTCAAATCGATTATTTTTCAATTACATTATTTCCACCAGTGCAACAAAGTACAAAAAAACATACATATAGGTAGAATTAGTTTATTCTATAAATATTTCTGTACCTTGTCTGGAGATTTTATTATCTACTAGGTAGTTATTAATTTTATTATTTATAACTTCATGATACTTCAAACTTAATGCAAATAAATGTAACACACATTTTACATACTATTTATAATAATAATAATTTATTTAAACCTAAAGCAAACTATAATGTTTCCAGTAGACATAGTAGCTATACTTTCCTAACTGATGTTATCTTGCACTATCATCATACATTTACCTTATAATTAATTACCTCATATTTAAATAGCATTATAAATATACATATATGCGTCATTTAATTAAATAACTAAACACATAATTTGACGCAAAAGGCGGGTCTTTACCGTTGTTGTAATTACGATTTATGACAAAATATATTTACTCATGTATGGAATGGAAAATTTTACTACAACAACGTAAAAAATCGTTCGTCTATAGGTCTATACATTAGTAACTAGGTAAAGTTCGGCCGCTGAAAGAATGCATTTTTGAACTTTGTCAATTTATCAGCTATGGATTGTCTAATGCTGAAATCTATAGACCACACAAATTTAAGACAGAGTTAAAACGAGACAAATCTCTATGTCTCGTTTTAACTCTATCTTAAATCTGAGCTGAGTCTGAGCACGCTCTATAGAGCTCAGCTCAGCATAAGATTTAAAAGAGCATATACCTACTTAGTTATAGCATCACTTTGGTGTCAAAGATATGCCTTCAAGCGATTTAGCGTTCCGGCACGATGGCGAGTAGAAACCGTTTAGGGGTATAGGTTGAATATACACTGCAGAGGCGTAACTACAGGGTGGCATGACGGCAAAATGCCACGGGCCCTTGCTGGAAGGGGCCCCCGATCAGAGAGGGCTAGAAGCACAAGATGATCCTAACATTTATAGCCATTCCTGTGATTACGGCTAGTGCCGAGCGATCATTTTCAAAATTAAAATTGATATAAACTAAATTCTTTTGGACAAGAAAGGTTTCGCACAGTGTCGGATTTACCAAAAGGCTGAGTTGACTGGAGCCTAAGGCAGCAGATTTTAGGGGCGGTAAATTTGGGGCCAAAATTTTTATTATTTTTAACTTACAGAAATGATAAAGATACATATTTGTATAAGTATGTACCTAAATGTCATTAGGTCCATAAACACATATTTTAAAATTTTATAAAATATCTAATTAATTACTGAATATAGGTACGGTCGGGGACTAAATATGTTTACCACTTTTCAAATTAGATTCTTCGTAACCCTGCGTTCAGTAAGGTCTATAATGCTATATCAAGGCATTTGTTACGTTATAAAAATTTCATGCATCGTTTTATCAAAAAAAGTATTAATGACTTTTCTATACAAATATCCTACTAATATTATAAATGTGAAAGTGTGGATGTTTGGATGTTTGTTACTCAATCACGTCGCAACGACTGAACCGATTTGGCTGAAATTTGGCACAGCGATAGATTATAGTCTGGAATAGCACATAGGCTACTTTTTATCCCGGAAAATTAAAGAGTTCCCGCGGGAATAAAAACCCTCAATCCACGCGAACGAAGTCGCGGGCATCAGCTAGTTAGTAATAAAACTCATTTCCTAAATTCAAGTTTGACACATTAGATCATTGCACTTGTAAAAGTGACAATTAATTATCAAAAATATTAGATTTGTTATTTGAAATTTAAATATACAAAATAAATATAAAATGGAAGCTTATTCATAATTCTAATGGTGAAGTTCATATTGTGCATTGAATCATAATGATTCTGATAGCATCCACAGTCAAAAACAGTCAAAAGGAAGTGGATGAGCTATGGTGATGCGTGGTGTTTCTGCAGCATTTTACATTGATGTTCTGCAGCAAAATTCCGACAACCTAAGTTCAAGATAATGCGCTGAGCTACTATTCCATGGTTCAATTTGCACCGTGGCAGTCATCTCGTTCAATAGCCAGCTCAATCTGCTGATTTGAAACTGAAAATTTATGATTCAAAGTTGGGACTGTCAGAATCAAAGAAATCCTCAAAGTCTTAGATCACATTGCACTGGGGTATGGGATGATATGAACTGACTTATCGCCTTGTCGCGTCTATGCGAGAGAGTCTACGTGTTGTCATATAGCAGCGAAAGGAAGCTAATTATTTAATTATTTATTTATACTAATATTGTTTAGTTTCTCAATAATAAAATTAAGAAATAAAGTTTCTTTGAAATTTCATTAGATTATTACTTCCGTTTTCTTATTTTGGTAACTCGTGTCTTGTGCTCGTGTCTATATGAGATGATATCTATTTATTAAAATTACTAGCTTTTGCCCGTGACTTCGTCCGCGTGAAGTTAGGATTCTAAAATTTCCATGGGAACCCTCTATTTTTTCGGGATAAATGTCGCTATCCAAATCCTCAACTATATCCATGCAAAAAATCATGTGGATCTATTGCTCCGTAGCTGTGTGATGGAAGGACAAACCAACAACGAACCAACAAACACTCACATTATTTTATAACATTAGTAAGGATTTTTTTTTCCAAAAAAGGTTTTCTACATCTAAACTATTTAGCAGTCACCTACTAAAGAGACCGCTAAAGGACTGTCTAAGCACCGCTACATGTTAAAAAGTCTATGATCTATGGCTAATCAAATCACATATCGACCTTCTGACACAGATGTGTGCATGCAATTATAAATCTTAAGGTGGTAAACATTTTCTGTCCGCGACTGTACCCCAAACAATAACTAAATAGTTGGTAGAGCCGACTTTACCTACGATGCCAGGTGTGCGGCGCATACAAGCGCAGGGTCTCAAGCGTCAAAAGTACAGGACTAAATATGGCGTAGTGCAAAATAAAAAATTTCGCGCTCGCTTCGCTCGCGAAAATGTCGCTTTTAAGTTGCTATTGTAGATGCCAAGTATGGACTACTAAATGCCGTAATGCAATCATAAAAAATTTCGCGCTCGCTTCGCTCGCAACATTTTCGGAGTAGGTAACAAGTATGGAATACATAACTGCGCGGTGCAGCCGTTAAGCATCAAGTATATGGACTAGTGGAGTAGTGGCAGAATACAATCGTAAAAAATTTCGCACTCGCTTCGCTCGCGATAATGACATTTTTGGTTCTTATGTCCTTAACACTTTTGCTGAACAAAAAGCCCGAAAAAAGGAATTTTAATCTTTGAAATTTGGTACTAATACAAAAATTGTGACATACGCTCTGAATTAAAGGTTATTAGAAAATCAAGTAATTGTGTTCGCGTTTGTATGTACTTACTTCACCTAGTGATTTATTATAAAGCAAAAAAATATTATCTCATTGGTTGAGCTTCTTTATATTGGGGGAGAGAGGGCCCCGTCCGATGAATTTGCCACGGGCCTCAAACGGTATAGTTACGCCTCTGATACACTGCCTGCCATACCCCTTCCAAGTTAGCCCGCTACCATCTTAGACAACATCTTCACTTACCATCTGACGAGATCGCAGGACTATCTTGTCATCAAATAAAAAAAAGAGGTGCGCGGGTGGGAGGAGTGAGGAGAGCAAAACTTACAATGTTTTGTGGCTTTTCCTCGTATTCTGACAGCGTCTTAAAATATTCATAGTAAACTAGAGAATGCCCGCGACTTCGTCCGCGTGGATTTAGTTATTAAAAGCCCGCGGGAACTCTTTAATTTTCCGGATTAAAAAGTCTCCAGGTCCTCAACTGTACCCATGCAAAAAATCACCTCGATCCGTAGCTCTGTTGCAGCGTCATTGAAGGACAAACAAACACACTTTCGCATTTATAATATCAGTAAGGATTCAAGATGAATGAATAGTTTTAAAATTAGGGGTCCTTTCAAAAATTGGGGCATCTATCTCGAATTTACCCTTGACATGACAATTTGACACGTTTCAAGAACGCATTCTTAAAACGGCCGGATTATAGGTAAAACAGGGCAACGCCTACGTCTAGACCGAATGTAGGCAAGGTATGCCCTACCTCGCTAGTCATTTCGTTGATATAAATCTAGTACTACCTACTACCGCCTCTAATGGCGACTTTATAAAGTTGAAGTAAGGCCAGACAAGGTGGGGGTGGACTTTCCACTAGGTGACCAGGCCTAAGTGGGTGACACGAACTGAGAGTTAGTTACTGGAAACAAGCGGTATAAGATCTTGTTCTTTGGTGATCCTTTTAAGGGACCCGAAAAAAACGGAATTCAGCATCACTTTCTTGTCCGTCCGTCTTTGTACGGCCTTTTTTCTCAGAAACGGCTTGAGGTAGGTACTAACTTGAAATACTGAATACAAAGGTAAACGGTCTCTTAATGCTGTGAAAATTTGAAGTTACCCCCTTTTGAATGAATAATTGAATGAGAGTGAATACCGATAGATCTCATTCAATTTTGCTGTGTAACAGTAAGTAAGTACAGTAACAGTAGTACATAGACCATGTAAGTAGATATATTATGTACCTACCTACCAGTCGAAGTTGACTATATCACCCAATCTATACAAATTAAAGGAATAGTCTAACTCTTCAGTTGAAACTGGTAATAATCAGTTACCGCGGCACTGCCGGTAGTTCAGCAACAGATTGTCTTCATCATCATCATCATTTCAGCCTGCGGACGTCCACTGCTGAACATAGCATAGGCCTTTCCTAAACAGCGCCACCACACCCGGTCCTCAGCCTTTCTCATCCAGCCATTTCCCGCCACTCTCTTTAAGTCGTCGGTCCACCTTGCTGGAGGGCGTCCCACACTACGCTTGCTTGTTCGCGGTCTTCACTCCAGAACTTTCCGGCTCCAGCACCCATCGCTCCTGCGACAAGCATGGCCTGCCCACTGCCACTTCAGCTTACTGATGGTTTGGGCTATGTTAGTGACCTTGGTTCTCCTACGGATCTCTTCATTGCGAATTGTATTCTTCTTTTGACTTGATTGTCTTATTATTACCGAAATTTTTAAAAACAAACTAAGGCCTATTTGCAATACTTATTGTACGCATAAAAACGCCAGATGAATTTAATATATCGGCAACGAAGCCGAGAATAAATCAGCAAAATAAACAGCAACTCTTTTTCCCTGCGCCGAACCTGACGACTATTTAAAGAAAGCACACGAAGCACACTTATTATTATTTATAACCTCTCAAACGAATCATTTGCATAGCACGTAGCCATAAAACCAACTACGCGGGAGTGTGGGTAGCTCATAAAACTGTCCGTCCGCGTTACACCTTACACCACATCATCACTTTCCATCAGGTGTAATAGAAAGAAAGAAAATACATTTATTCTTGTTGAATGTTACAAACAGTACATTGTATGCTATTTATTAAGCTCTTTGTGTCTGTTCTTATAATATATGTGTGGTGTACAATGAAAGTATATTCATTCATTCATTCATACATTTTATACTAATTGAGTAATAGTAATGTCTGTACTATTTAGAATGGGTGTACAGCTCAGTATATACCGTGCATTATAAACGACTGCAATACACGACGCTGATTTTCAGCTGATAATATGATAGTGGTCAAGCGTGTGCCTATAATGTATAAAAAATAATATGTAACCTCCGGCTGTCTTTTTCTTGATTGTCTAAAACTGATTGCAACAGTGCGACGATCGCAATCACTCTTGGCTGGTACTTTTTAGGGTTCCGTACCCAAAGGATAACCAACGGTCCCCTATTCTTAACGGGGTCTTTTCCCTGTTTCTAGCAATTTCGCGTCTTTTCAAACCAGTTTTAATTCATGAAGAACTATTTTTTTTGCATCGAAAAAAATATATGTTGTAGATACATATTTTATCATTATAGTTTAATTGACAGAAACGCGTTAAGCTATATTTTGCTCGATCATAAAAAATTATGAAGAAATCGCGATTTTCACTATCATTTCAATTTTGTGTCTAAAATTTTTAACTAAATTTAAAAAAATATATATGAAAATAAAGCTTATTACATTTATGATTTTTTTCAATTGACCGTTTTTTAAATAAAAATTTAAGCTTAGTTCTAGCTTATTTCTAGACGTAAATGGGCACGCGCATCCTCTAACGGGGGTGTTCCAGTAGCCCACCGGCCTCTAACGAGGTTGGACGCACGTCAGTTTTCGCAGGCCACGCTCTCCCATGCTTAAATTCTCAATTTCATTAATTTTGTTGTAAAAATATTATTTTGTAAAATCACTAAAACTTTTTATTAGATCTTAGTTAGCATAGTACCTACTTAGTTTTTATATAGTTTTTAGTTAGTATCTTAGGTTACTATTTTATCTTGTAAACAGTTATAGTAAATTAATTAAATATAGTGTTTGTTTTTATGAATAATAATGGAAGATAAAAGAAATTTAAAAAAGAAAATATCAGCTTTGAAGCGAAGGAATATTAGAAAACAAGTATGGTAAGTGTTTCTTTCGCTTTATCGAAATACTAGCTGATTCCCGCGACTTCGTCCGCGTGGATAAGGTTTAGAGTGACTTGCTACTATCCACGAGAAGTTATGTCCTTTATCTCCGAAAATATTTAGTTATTTTTTGGGTAACTTGAACCGTTTACGCAGCGCACGCAACGGAAGCCTTCAAATATGGATAATTTTCCCCGTTTTTGCAACATTTTTCACTGATGCTTCGCTCCTATTAGTCTCAGCGTGATGTTATATAGCCTAAAGCCTTCCTCGATAAATGGACTATCGAACACAAAAATAATTTTTCAATTCGAACCAGTAATTCCTGAGATTAGCGCGTTCAAACAAACAAACTCTTCAGCTTTATAATATTACTAGCTTTTGCCCCCGCGACTTCGTCCGCGTAGAATTAGATTTTGGGGTGGAATTTTCAAAAACTGTGACACACGTACTTCTTTATTTTTAACTGAAAGCTCAAATACCAACTTTGATGGAAATAGCTTGAAAAATGACTATCCAACACAAAAATAATTTTTCAATTCGAACCAATAGTTCCTGAGATTAGCGCGTTCAAACAAACAAACTGTTCAGCTTTATAATATTAAGTATAGATAAGATGATGCCCGCGACTTCGTACGTGTGGTTTTGAAAAATCCCGTGGGAACTCTTTCATTTTCCGGGATAAAAAGTATACATTCCAGGCAATTTATCTCCACTCCAACTTTCAGTCAAAACCTTCCTTTTTACGGTAAAGAGGAATAAAGATACACACACACACACACACACACACATACAAACTTTCGCCTTTATAATATTACTGTGATTACCTAGGATTAGAATTTTTACAAAAGGCGAGAATAAATTTTGTTGAAGAAGAATAATTATTCCAGCACTGGTAGCATGGGCGGGAGAAATCGTATCCCCGGGAAAAGGATAAAATGTTTATCCCCTCGCTTAGTCTTATCCACCCATCGAGCATGGGCACAGCGGTGGAAGAATATTGGCAGTGGATAAAATGGGAGAAAATTTATCCCCGCAATTATTGCCATTATAAGAAAATCATGGAAGTAGGAGGTACAAATATCACAATACTTCAAAATTTATGTTAATTCGGTCTCAAAAAGTCATTATTTTTATCTATACTACTCGTGATTCTGACAGTTAATAGGTGATTCGTAGGTGGTTTTTGTCTGTGGTTTTTGTTTTCGTTTGATCCTTTCTAAAGTCAAAAAAGGACAAGTTTATCTCTTTCATTTGTTCCCACGCTCTAGCCAGGGGAAGTTGCTCTACTTGTAATGTCAAATAGGGCTATACTTCTCCTTTCCCCTGTCGCCATGCTCTAGCAAAGGGAGAAGGCAATTGTATCCCCTGTCAGTGGATAAAATCGGGGGATAAAATGTTTATCTCCTGCCCATGCTGCCAGTGCAGATGTTGGTATCAATGTGAACACTTGCAATTTGCAGCGAGCTGAAAAAAACTCCAAGATGGTTGATTCAAGATGGCGGCCATACAAATTTCGTCGGTGTCTATCTTAGAGAGTATAAAAGATGGAAGAGTGGTTTTCTGGCAAGAGATGATCAGGATTGAGGACCCGAAGGTCTACTTGATGAATAGAAAAAAAAATCAAGATGGCGGAATTGATTTTTCCATACAAAATATATGCAAAACTTTGATACGGTTCCTTTTTATTTCTGATGGTTTCTATATAGAGCACATAAATTCATTCGAAGGAAAAATATGTAGAGAGCTGATGATTGAGGATTTCGGAGACAGGTGAGGAGCACGGCCAGGGTATTGAAGATAGGTGGGGGTGTTCAAACAAAAGCCACTCAAAACCTCATCCAATTTGCAGCGAGCTGAAAAAAACTTCAAGATGGCGTATTCAAGATGGCGGCCATACAAATTTCGTCGGCGTCTATCTTAGAGAGTATAAAAGATGGAAGAGTGGTTTTCTGGCAAGAGATGATCAGGGTTGAGGACCCGAAGGTCTACTTGATGAATAGAAAAAAAAAATCAAGATGGCGGAATTGATTTTTCCATACAAAATATATGCAAAACTTTGATATGGTTCCTTTTTATTTCTGATGGTTTGTATATAGAGCACATAAATTCATTCGAAAGAAAAATATGTAGAGAGCTGATGATTGAGGATTTCGGAGACAGGTGAGGAGCACGGCCAGGGTATTGAAGATAGGTGAGGGGTGTTCGAACAATAGCCACTCAAAACTTCATCCCATTTGCAGCGAGCTGAAAAAAACTCCAAGATGGCGGCCATACAAATTTCGTCGGTGTCTATCTTAGAGAGTATAAAAGATGGAAGAGTGGTTTTCTGGCAAGAGATGATCAGGATTGAGGACCCGAAGGTCTACTTGATGAATAGAAAAAATATTCAAGATGGCGGAATTGACTTTTCCATACAAAATATATGCAAAACTTTGATACGGTTCCTTTTGGAAATTTCATATACAGGGCAAAAATTCATTCGGAGGAAAAATATGGAGAGAGCTGATGGTTGGAGATGGGTGAGGATCACGGCAAGGATACTGAAGATAGGTGGGAGGGTTCGGGGGAGGGCATTATAGGCTTGATAACTATCACACCTGATGGAAAGTGATGATGTGTCTTAAGAAGTAACGCGTTTGTCTAGAACTCAGACCAACTAACTCTAGACCTCGCACCCGCTTTATTTTCTATGAAAACGCATTCTGAAAAAAATTGAGACGGGCGCGTACTCGAGCGCTAGGATTGGTTTGCGAAATGTACCGCGGTCATTTATAGAGAATAGAGATGTGACGCTATCGATACTTATTTTAATAAAAAATATTTACAGCCTGCTATCAAGAATCAATAGTTAGTGTATTTTCTCTTTTTTTAATATTACCTCTATAGAATACTAGTAGGACACGTGGGTGCGCGGCCAGCTAAAGTGGACCGCGGTTTTTCTGGTCGTGATCAACTTTTGCCAGAAAATCTCTTTTTTGTCAGCTTGCTGCAAATTGAATGAGGTTTCGAGTGGCTTTTGTTTGAACACCCCCACCTATCTTCAATACCCTGGCCATGCTCCTCACCCATTTCCGAAATCCTCAATCATCAGCTCTTTTCATATATTTTCCGCAAACCATCAGAAATTTTGAAAAGGAACCGTATCAAAGTCTTTCATTGTTCCCAATTTGCCATGGAAAAATAAAATCCGCCATCATGCATTTTTTTCAGTTCATCAAGTAGACCTTTGGGTCCTAATCATCTTTTGCCAAAAAACCACTCTTCTGTGGGAATCACTTTCACATACACACACACACCTACGCATACTATACATAATAAAACACAATATCGGAACAAACACACAGACACACACCCATCAGCGCGCCGCTCCCCAGTGTGCGCCGAGCATTATCACCTGCCGATGGAAACCGGTCCGTGTGACGTCAGCGCTCGCTGCGCGGCTGCTCGGTGCCCGGCGCATTCGCAATTTTAATGTACTTAGTCCTCATTGTTTCGCGAATGCGATCGGGCCTCCGCGCTGCTAGCGACCTATACCTAGTTCCATTCCTACACTGGTGACCCCGACGTGATAGTCATCTTTTATACTCTCTGAGATAGACACCGACGAAAGTATGGCCGCCATCTTGAATCCGTCATCTTGGAGTAATTTTCAGCTCGCTGCCAGTTGGATGAGGTTTCGAGTGACTTTTATTTGAACTCCTCCCACCTATCTCCCATACCCTGGCCGTGCTCCTCACCTGTCTCCGAAATCCTCCATCATCAGCTCTCTACATATTTTTCCTACGAATGAATTTATGTGCTCTATAGAAACCATCAGAAATAAAAAGGAACCGTATCAAAGTTTTGCATATATTTTGTATGGAAAAATCAATTCCGCCATCTTGAATTTTTTTTCTATCCATCTAATATACCTTCGGGTCCTCAATCCTGATCATCTTTTGCCAGAAAACCACTCTTCCATCTTTAATACTCTCTGAGATAGACATCGACAAAATTTGTATGACCGCCATCTTGAATCTGCCATCTTGGAGTTTTTTTTCAGCTCGCTGACAGTTGGATGAGGTTTGGAGTAACTTTTCTTTCAAAACCCCCCACCTATCTTCGATATCCTGACTGTGCTCTTCACCCATTTCCGAAATCCTCAATTAGCTCTCTCCATATTTTTCCTCCAAATGAATTTATATCCTCTGCATGAAACCATCAGAAAGGAAAAGGCTCCGAATGAATTATTGTCCTCTAGACAAAACCATGAGTGCAAAAAATTTTTTCACTCATGATGAAAGGTGATCAATGAGTCAGTCAGTCAGTGAGTCAGTCAATGAATCAGCACGAGTAGCTATATGGGTCGTTCTACTTTTCTACCGACAATAGTCTGTCTTTCTTCTTATTATGGCATCTCGTTGGAGTATTAATATAAACGGTTTTTTATTCGGTTCGAATAAACGTCCATATTTTTCTTATCTATTAATATTATGTCATTTTTCATGTTCTCTAACCAGCATATTTTATACGTTCGTTTTCCGTATAATGCCGTGACAGAGTGGTAAACTGAAATGTTGTCTCTACAGAAAAAGGCCACTCTGTCACATTATTTTTTCAAAAACCAACATTAAAAAAGAATCAATATTGGCTAGGAAGGAAACTTTAATTAGTACTAATGAAAACACAGATGCAGTTTTTTTTAAATCCCACACATAAAACACAATTATAGATAGTTCAAAAACCAAAAAAACAGAAAAACGTCGTTTCATTGTCGGTAGAAAAGTAGAACGCCCCATATGTATATTATATAGATAATTATTGTAAAAATTCAATTTTACAAGATTCATTTTCATTCATAATAGAATACACAATAAACATAAGCCTCAATAGCCCAACTGTTAAGGGTGCGGACTGAAAACTGAAAGGTTGCAGGTTCAAACCCCACCCGTTGCACCACTGTCGTACCCACACCTAGAACAAGCTTTCCGCTTATTTGGAGATGACAGGAGGATATAAGTCCACTTCAGCACGGGTAGCATGGGCAGGAGATAAACATTTTATCCCCCGATTTTATCCACTGACAGGGGATACAATTGCCTTTTCCCTATGCTAGAGCATGGCGACAGGGGAAAGGAGAAGTATATCCCTATTTGACATTACAAGTGGAGCAATTTCCCACGGCTAGAGCATGGGAACAAATGAAAGAGATAAACTTGTCCTTTTTTGATTTTTGAAAGGGTCAAACGAAAACAAAAACCACAGACAAAAACCACAGACAAAAACCACCTACGAATCACCTATTAACTGTCAAAATCACAAGTATAGATAAAAATAATGACTTTTTGAGACCGCATTGACATAAATTTTTAAGTATTGTGATATTTGTACTTCCTACTTCCATGATTTTCTTATAATGGCAATAATTGCGGGGATAAATTTTCTCCCATTTTATCCACTGTCAATATTCTTCCACCGCTGTGCCCATGCTCGATGGGTGGATAAGACTAAGCGAGGGGATAAACATTTTATCCTTTTCCCGGGGATACAATTTCTCCCGCCCATGCTACCAGTGCAGCTTGGCAAAGATTCATTTTTAAAAATTAAAAAAGAAACATACCTTATAAAGTCCGTTTCATGACGTTCAAGACGGGTAATCACCCGGGTTAAAACCCATTCGTGGGCTTAACCTGAGTGATTACTGATTTACTCATCTCTAAACAGGACTTATTTAGAGGCATTTTGTAATCCAGGACATACCTGACAATAAAATCTTCCTACTCCTTCCTTTCTGAAGCTCTCAAAGTTAGAATTTCAGATGCTTATAGTAAAATAAATAAATAAAAAAATATTCAGATGCTTACACTATGTAATTTTTACAAGCACAACGTGAGTCAGTAATTTACAAGTGTAAAATTTTAATGCCTTGAAAAATTAAAAGCTATTAAAATTTTAAACAATATCTGTCAAGTTGAACTAGGTACCAACTGTAGTTTCATATACTGTGACCAGGAGCGCCCGTAAGGGGTCATTGCGCTTTCGTTACGCTGCTGTCTGCCCAACGCGTATTTAAATACTTACGCGAGGATTTCGGAGCGGCGACATAGCACGTAAATACCTAAAGTTCCGCAACAAGTAAAGGCCGCTGCATACATAACGTGCACGGGACGGGACGGGACGTGGACGGGACGGGACGTGGAGTTTTGGAAACATCGTTTCATAGAAAATGTAAGCGACTGTGCATACGTCACGGAGCACGGACGGGACGGGAACGTGCCACGCGCGGAACGGGAAAAATATCGTCGGCGACGATGTTTAGCACGTCCCGTCCCGTACGTGCCCCGTCCCGTGCGTGATTCCGCTGCGTATGCACAGTCGCCCCGTTCGCTCCGGAGAGCTAAGTAGTGATGTTTGTGTATTTACCTACGAAGCAAAAATGGACGAATGGAAAAACTAATTGAGTGTGTACGATCATTGAAAGTATTTAGACACCAAATATAAAAATTATCTGTGGCGTAAAATTGCAGTGGAACTATCACTCACTGAAAACGGTCAGATTTATTTTATTAATTTATTGCATTGGTATCTCTACTTATATTTTAATATGTAATAATAATTACAGTTGAACTTTTTATGCTCAAATCAATAGGTATATAGTATCAACCTTTGACGACCTCCCTGCCGCAGTGGTGAGCGCTGTGGTCTTATAACTGAGAGGTCTCGGGTTCGATTCCCGGCGGGGGCAATTTAGGAATTTATAATTTCTAAATTGTCTCTGGTCTGGCCTGGTGGGAGGCTTTGGCCGTGGCTAGTTACCACCCTACCGTCAAAGACGTGCCGCCAAGCGATTTAACGTTTCGACACGATGGCGTGTAAAAACCGATTAGGGGTATGGGTTGTATTTACACTGCTATACCCCTTCCAAGTTAGCTCGCTACAATCTTAGAAAAATCCATCTTTCCTTGTTCACATCACTAGCACGTTAGTTCTGAGTTATTGCCACGTTGCGTATGCATTAAAAATTCCCGTCCGTGTTTACTAACCACGTCCGGGCCACGTCCGGGCCACGTCCCGTCCACGTCCCGTGCACGTTATGTATGCAGCGAGCTTAAGCCTTAAGCCTTCCGCTATCCGTCCGTTTGACTGGCAGCGGGCTGTATCTCATGATCCGTAATAGGTACACAGCTGAAATTTTCAGAGAATGTGTATTTCTGTTACCGCTATAACAACGAATAATAAAAAAAGACGTGTGGCACTCGGGAACCGCCGCGGTAAAGCTATTGCATAGCTTTTTTTATCAACGCCATCTAGCGGCTCACCGTAGAGGAGTCCCGTGTCAGGTTATTTTGCTTACGGAATTTCTGGATTCGGTTTCCACGCTGGCCCGCGATAGAAGCTATGCAATAGCTTAATAAAGTAAAGGTCCCCTACTAGAAACGTGTTATTTTTTTCGGCGTTTTTTGGTACGGAACCCTTTGTATGCGAGTCCGACTCGTATTTGACTGGTGATGCAGCAAGAACGCCATTTCAATCGGCCAATCAAAGGTGATTGTTATCGTTACACTGGAACAATCATTTTTAGACAATCCAACAGCAGATTTTAGTGCCATAAAGAATATTCATTCATTTCATTCATTCACAGATGGTCAGGGCCCTTAGTTACGTAGTCTTCATTAATAGTGTTCTGTGTTCATTACTCTTAAATCGTGAAGAATATAATAGGTACTTACAAAGTCAGTCCACATGGAGGACAACATTGTATTATTAAGGTAATGGTAATTTTATAAATGGGAGGTAATTAACGCGACGACTGATAAGTTTATGACCTAACATTCTGTAATTAGGTTGATGATGTTTTGGGTTTGGTGCGTGCGAGGCTTGGCGTAATTTTCCACTGTCAATGCATTTATACGAATATATTTTTATAAAAAGGATTTCCGAATATACGACGTTAAGGTCTCAACGTCAATCGGTTTTCTTTTTTGTGTTCTTCGAACTTTAAGTCCGCCACATGTCCGCCCATTGTTGGTACTTCAGCTTAACGAGTTATGAAAAGACAATAAACACAAACTTTAAGTCCGCCACATGTCCGCCGATTGGTACTTCAGCTTAACGGCTTATGAAAAGACAATAAACACAAAGTTTAAGTCCGCCACATGTCCGCATATTGGTCGAGCCGCCAGATGAACGACTTCTGAAAAGGCAGTAAATGCAAACTTTAAGTCCGCCACATGTCCGCCCATTGGACAAGCCGCCAGCTTAAGGCTTACTTGTTGCGGAACTTTAGGTATTTACGTGCTATGTCGCCGCTCCGAAATCCTCGCGTAAGTATTTAAATACGCGTTGGGCAGACAGCAGCGTAACGAAAGCGCAATGACCCCTTACGGGCGCTCCTGGTCACAGTATATGAAACTACTGTTGGTACCTAGTTCAACTTGACAGATATTGTTTAAAATTTTAATAGCTTTTAATTTTTCAAGGCATTAAAATTTTACACTTGTAAATTACTGACTCACGTTGTTCTTGTAAAAATTACATAGTGTAAGCATCTGAATATTTTTTTATTTATTTATTTTACTATAAGCATCTGAAATTCTAACTTTGAGAGCTTCAGAAAGGAAGGAGTAGGAAGATTTTATTGTCAGGTATGTCCTGGATTACAAAATGCCTCTAAATAAGTCCTGTTTAGAGATGAGTAAATCAGTAATCACTCAGGTTAAGCCCACGAATGGGTTTTAACCCGGGTGATTACCCGTCTTGAACGTCATGAAACGGACTTTATAAGGTATGTTTCTTTTTTAATTTTTAAAAATGAATCTTAGCCAAGCTGCACTGGTAGCATGGGCGGGAGAAATTGTATCCCCGGGAAAAGGATAAAATGTTTATCCCCTCGCTTAGTCTTATCCACCCATCGAGCATGGGCACAGCGGTGGAAGAATATTGACAGTGGATAAAATGGGAGAAAATTTATCCCCGCAATTATTGCCATTATAAGAAAATCATGGAAGTAGGAAGTACAAATATCACAATACTTAAAAATTTATGTCAATTCGGTCTCAAAAAGTCATTATTTTTATCTATACTTGTGATTTTGACAGTTAATAGGTGATTCGTAGGTGGTTTTTGTCTGTGGTTTTGTTTTCGTTTGACCCTTTCAAAAATCAAAAAAGGACAAGTTTATCTCTTTCATTTGTTCCCATGCTCTAGCCGTGGGAAATTGCTCCACTTGTAATGTCAAATAGGGATATACTTCTCCTTTCCCCTGTCGCCATGCTCTAGCATAGGGAAAAGGCAATTGTATCCCCTGTCAGTGGATAAAATCGGGGGATAAAATGTTTATCTCCTGCCCATGCTACCCGTGCTGAAGTGGACTTATATCCTCCTGTCAACTCCAAATAAGCGGAAAGCTTGTTCTAGGTGTGGGTACGACAATGGTGCAACGGGTGGGGTTTGAACCTGCAACCTTTCAGTTTTCAGTCCGCACCCTTAACAGTTGGGCTATTGAGGCTTATGTTTATTGTGTATTCTATTATGAATGAAAATGAATCTTGTAAAATTGAATTTTTACAATAATTATCTATCTAATATACATATAGCTACTCGTGCTGATTCATTGACTGACTCACTGACTGACTGACTCATTGATCACCTTTCATCATGAGTGAAAAAATTTTTTGCATTCATGGTTTTGTCTAGAGGACAACAATTCATTCGGAGCCTTTTCCTTTCTGATGGTTTCATGCAGAGGATATAAATTCATTTGGAGGAAAAATATGGAGAGAGCTAATTGAGGATTTCGGAAATGGGTGAAGAGCACAGTCAGGATATCGAAGATAGGTGGGGGGTTTTGAAAGAAAAGTTACTCCAAACCTCATCCAACTGTCAGCGAGCTGAAAAAAAACTCCAAGATGGCAGATTCAAGATGGCGGTCATACAAATTTTGTTGATGTCTATCTCAGAGAGTATTAAAGATGGAAGAGTGGTTTTCTGGCAAAAGATGATCAGGATTGAGGACCCGAAGGTATATTAGATGGATAGAAAAAAAATTCAAGATGGCGGAATTGATTTTTCCATACAAAATATATGCAAAACTTTGATACGGTTCCTTTTTATTTCTGATGGTTTCTATAGAGCACATAAATTCATTCGTAGGAAAAATATGTAGAGAGCTGATGATGGAGGATTTCGGAGACAGGTGAGGAGCACGGCCAGGGTATGGAAGATAGGTGGGAGGTGTTCAAATAAAAGTCACTCGAAACCTCATCCAACTGGCAGCGAGCTGAAAATTACTCCAAGATGACGGATTCAAGATGGCGGCCATACTTTCGTCGGTGTCTATCTCAGAGAGTATAAAAGATGGAAGAGTGGTTTTTTGGCAAAAGATGATTAGGACCCAAAGGTCTACTTGATGAACTGAAAACAATGCATGATGGCGGATTTTATTTTTCCATGGCAAATTGGGAACAATGAAAGACTTTGATACGGTTCCTTTTCAAAATTTCTGATGGTTTGCGGAAAATATATGAAAAGAGCTGATGATTGAGGATTTCGGAAATGGGTGAGGAGCATGGCCAGGGTATTGAAGATAGGTGGGGGTGTTCAAACAAAAGCCACTCGAAACCTCATTCAATTTGCAGCAAGCTGACAAAAAAGAGATTTTCTGGCAAAAGTTGATCACGACCAGAAAAACCGCGGTCCACTTTAGCTGGCCGCGCACCCACGCGTCCTACTAGTATTCTATAGAGGTAATATTAAAAAGAGAGAAAATACACTAACTATTGATTCTTGATAGCAGGCTGTAAATATTTTTTATTAAAATAAGTATCGATAGCGTCACATCTCTATTCTCTATAAATGACCGCGGTACATTTCGCAAACCAATCCTAGCGCTCGAGTACGCGCCCGTCTCAATTTTTTTCAGAATGCGTTTTCATAGAAAATAAAGCGGGTGCGAGGTCTAGAGTTAGTTGGTCTGTGTTCTAGACAAACGCGTTACTTCTTAAGACACATCATCACTTTCCATCAGGTGTGATAGTTATCAAGCCCATAATGCCCTCCCCCGAACCCTCCCACCTATCTTCAGTATCCTTGCCGTGATCCTCACCCATCTCCAACCATCAGCTCTCTCCATATTTTTCCTCCGAATGAATTTTTGCCCTGTATATGAAATTTCCAAAAGGAACCGTATCAAAGTTTTGCATATATTTTGTATGGAAAAGTCAATTCCGCCATCTTGAATATTTTTTCTATTCATCAAGGAGACCTTCGGGTCCTCAATCCTGATCATCTCTTGCCAGAAAACCACTCTTCCATCTTTTATACTCTCTAAGATAGACACCGACGAAATTTGTATGGCCGCCATCTTGGAGTTTTTTTCAGCTCGCTGCAAATGGGATGAAGTTTTCAGTGGCTATTGTTCGAACACCCCTCACCTATCTTCAATACCCTGGCCGTGCTCCTCACCTGTCTCCGAAATCCTCAATCATCAGCTCTCTACATATTTTTCTTTCGAATGAATTTATGTGCTCTATATACAAACCATCAGAAATAAAAAGGAACCATATCAAAGTTTTGCATATATTTTGTATGGAAAAATCAATTCCGCCATCTTGATTTTTTTTTCTATTCATCAAGTAGACCTTCGGGTCCTCAACCCTGATCATCTCTTGCCAGAAAACCACTCTTCCATCTTTTATACTCTCTAAGATAGACGCCGACGAAATTTGTATGGCCGCCATCTTGAATACGCCATCTTGGAGTTTTTTTCAGCTCGCTGCAAATTGGATGAGGTTTTGAGTGGGTTTTGTTTGAACACCCCCCACCTATCTTCAATACCCTGGCCGTGCTCCTCACCTGTCTCCGAAATCCTCAATCATCAGCTCTCTACATATTTTTCCTTCGAATGAATTTATGTGCTCTATATAGAAACCATCAGAAATAAAAAGGAACCGTATCAAAGTTTTGCATATATTTTGTATGGAAAAATCAATTCCGCCATCTTGATTTTTTTTTTCTATTCATCAAGTAGACCTTCGGGTCCTCAATCCTGATCATCTCTTGCCAGAAAACCACTCTTCCATCTTTTATACTCTCTAAGATAGACACCGACGAAATTTGTATGGCCGCCATCTTGAATCCGCCATCTTGGAGTTTTTTTCAGCTCGCTGCAAATTGCAAGTGTTCACATTGATACCAACATCTGCACTGGCAGCATGGGCAGGAGATAAACATTTTATCCCCCGATTTTATCCACTGACAGGGGATACAATTGCCTTCTCCCTTTGCTAGAGCATGGCGACAGAGGAAAGGAGAAGTATATCCCTATTTGACATTACAAGTAGAGCAACTTCCCCTGGCTAGAGCGTGGGAACAAATGAAAGAGATAAACTTGTCCTTTTTTGACTTTAGAAAGGGTCAAACGAAAACAAAAACCACAGACAAAAACCACCTACGAATCACCTATTAACTGTCAAAATCACGAGTAGTATAGATAAAAATAATGACTTTTTGAGACCGAATTGACATAAATTTTGAAGATTGTGATATTTGTACCTCCTACTTCCATGATTTTCTTATAATTTCAATAATTGCGGGGATAAATTTTCTCCCATTTTATCCACTGCCAATATTCTTCCACCGCTGTGCCCATGCTCGATGGGTGGATAAGACTAAGCGAGGGGATAAACATTTTATCCTTTTCCCGGGGATACGATTTCTCCCGCCCATGCTACCAGTGCTGGAATAATTATTCTTCTTCAACAAAATTTATTCTCGCCTTTTGTAAAAATTCTAATCCTAGGTAATCACAGTAATATTATAAAGGCGAAAGTTTGTGTGTGTGTGTGTGTATCTTTATTCCTCTTTACCGTAAAAAGGAAGGTTTTGACTGAAAGTTGGAGTGGAGATAAATTGCCTGGAATGTATACTTTTTATCCCGGAAAATGAAAGAGTTCCCACGGGATTTTTCAAAACCACACGTACGAAGTCGCGGGCATCATCTTATCTATACTTAATATTATAAAGCTGAACAGTTTGTTTGTTTGAACGCGCTAATCTCAGGAACTATTGGTTCGAATTGAAAAATTATTTTTGTGTTGGATAGTCATTTTTCAAGCTATTTCCATCAAAGTTGGTATTTGAGCTTTCAGTTAAAAATAAAGAAGTACGTGTGTCACAGTTTTTGAAAATTCCACCCCAAAATCTAATTCTACGCGGACGAAGTCGCGGGGGCAAAAGCTAGTAATATTATAAAGCTGAAGAGTTTGTTTGTTTGAACGCGCTAATCTCAGGAATTACTGGTTCGAATTGAAAAATTATTTTTGTGTTCGATAGTCCATTTATCGAGGAAGGCTTTAGGCTATATAACATCATGCTGAGACTAATAGGAGCGAAGCATCAGTGAAAAATGTTGCAAAAACGGGGAAAATTATCCATATTTGAAGGCTTCCGTTGCGTGCGCTGCGTAAACGGTTCAAGTTACCCAAAAAATAACTAAATATTTTCGGAGATAAAGGACATAACTTCTCGTGGATAGTAGCAAGTCACTCTAAACCTTATCCACGCGGACGAAGTCGCGGGAATCAGCTAGTATTTCGATAAAGCGAAAGAAACACTTACCATACTTGTTTTCTAATATTCCTTCGCTTCAAAGCTGATATTTTCTTTTTTAAATTTCTTTTATCTTCCATTATTATTCATAAAAACAAACACTATATTTAATTAATTTACTATAACTGTTTACAAGATAAAATAGTAACCTAAGATACTAACTAAAAACTATATAAAAACTAAGTAGGTACTATGATAACTAAGATCTAATAAAAAGTTTTAGTGATTTTACAAAATAATATTTTTACAACAAAATTAATGAAATTGAGAATTTAAGCATGGGAGAGCGTGGCCTGCGAAAACTGACGTGCGTCCAACCTCGTTAGAGGCCGGTGGGCTACTGGAACACCCCCGTTAGAGGATGCGCGTGCCCATTTACGTCTAGAAATAAGCTAGAACTAAGCTTAAATTTTTATTTAAAAAACGGTCAATTGAAAAAAATCATAAATGTAATAAGCTTTATTTTCATATATATTTTTTTAAATTTAGTTAAAAATTTTAGACACAAAATTGAAATGATAGTGAAAATCGCGATTTCTTCATAATTTTTTATGATCGAGCAAAATATAGCTTAACGCGTTTCTGTCAATTAAACTATAATGATAAAATATGTATCTACAACATATATTTTTTTCGATGCAAAAAAAATAGTTCTTCATGAATTAAAACTGGTTTGAAAAGACGCGAAATTGCTAGAAACAGGGAAAAGACCCCGTTAACGACTTATGAAAAGGCAGTAAACACACTTTAAGTCCGCCACATGTCCGCCCATTGGTATTTCAGCTTAACGACTTAACTTTATGAAAAGGCAGTAAACACAAACTTTAGATTTTTTAAGCAACTTTACTATGCATAATCATTGGTATGTCCTTATTTTTATCGCTTCTAATTGGACTGATTTGAATACAGATTTTTTATGTCAAAATAGTATAATTCTATCGCACTGAACATTGTATGAAAATATTGAACGCAAGATAAGTCCTACATTATCTTATCTCCCTTGATAATGTTAAAATGTATTGGATACAAGTAGGTATTATTGCTTTGACATTGAGGGGGATACTAAGGGCCGGTTGTTTCAAATTTTTTAACAGACACTTAACTTTCAAACATGGTGCTAACGGACGCTTAGTGAAATAAAGCGTTAAGATAACAGTCGTTAAAAAGTTACATATTTCACGCAGGCTTGATTCATTTGTTAGGGTTAACTAAATATGGTTTGTTACTCAAGTGGGATATTAGGGAGGCCACATAGGTACTAAGTTTGCTGTCAAGTTTGCGTGATCTTTCTTCTTTCTTTCTTATTGCTGGGCTGGTTTCCATACGTAAACCAGTCATTGTGTGTGAATGTCTGTTATGTGTGAAAGTTTGCATGTGTACCTGTGGACAAACCAACAAACCGACAAAAAACACACTTTTGCATTTATAAAATTAGTAAGATTAAAGCAAACGCTTATAGAATAGAATAGAAACTTAAACGTCTGTTAAATACAGAACGTAAGTTCAATGACAAATGGTTTGAATCAACCGGCCCTGAGTTAAACACGGAATCCTCACATCGAGACGTTCAGTTCAAACAGTGGATCACTGAGTCATCGTCATCGGTTCTACTGAGTGTTTAGGTACCTACTCAGTTCAGACACCAGTTCGCGTGCACCGGCGGTTGAGTGCGGTCAACTATTACAACTCGGGCTGCTATATTGGTTGCTATTTTGAGTCCAAGGCAGTTTACGTGGCGTGGTACTGTGTAGAGTATTGATAAGCCCACAATCAACTTCAGCGCGCCGAACGCGAAACACGTTTTGGAATCGATATCTTGTATTCGGGCGCACAACTCGTATTAGAATATTTTACTCGCATTAGTAGTCTGTGTCTTTATTATTGTTGATTCGGACGCGTATCAAGTTTTTATTCGCACAAAGTATAAATACTTGGATATTTACCCGACGACGGACGGGTGGTTATTCTGTAAACTTTTCGGGAAATCTTTGGTGGCACGGATTTTGTGGACTGACGGATGACTGTGGTCGCGATACCGTTTCTCTGGGACCGAGAAAGAGGTGGAGCCATGGAGAGCTGTTACAAACTGTACACATGGATCAACCATACGCTGCTGATGCTGGTTGTGCAGATGTTCTGGAAAGTCAGCCAAATATCGGATTATTTTAAGCCAAAGTAAGTACTTAAACAATATTATTAAACATAAGTAATAATAAAATACCAGAGATTATTTTATAACAAATAACGAATAGTGGGAGATGGAATTAGAATTACCTCGAGTTGGCCGAGTTTGTTGTTGTGGGTTCTTCTCAAATAAAGGCGCGTTAGGAACCTTTGTACCTTTACTTCTTACGTAGGTTCTTGTAAAAGTTTATTCAAAAAGTAGATTCAATCTGTCAATTTTGAAATTTGCCGCGTTTGTGTGTGCATTGGGTTATAACTCTTATAGTTCATAGTGATGCGGTTTTCATCATCATTTAGGACACTTCAAATGGAAGGCTTGCATTAAATGTGAATGAAAAGCATATTATTTACTCCTTAAAGCAGTAATTATACTCGAATCAGTTAGATTAGAATATATTTTATCTTTGTAAGCTTTATTTTCAACGTTGACGCAACGACGAAATCAAAAAGTATGTATGTAGGTATTTTGTACTTAAACTTTATCAGTTTTTGATATAAATTCTACCAATGATAAGGCCGCCAATTTGATACAATGTTATGTTTTGTGTTTCTGTTCCCTATACTTACTATATAAATTATTATGATTTGTGTGAAGTGCCTACGTTTCAACGGCGAACTTAACTACGATCACAGCGTTTTAGAGAATTACACGATTTATAGACTAGGTACCTAATGGTACCTACCTACCTACGTCTTAAAACTCATTCAGTGCATTTATTTTCGTTTTATCTTTCATAATCATGATTGATAGGCTTAAAACTTCGATCAAGATATTAAACAATTTCGTAACATACCGACCTCGGTAAATGTTTTAGTTGGAATTTATACTTCATGCAACTGGATCAAAAATCAACAGTTCCAATTCCAACCACAAATAAATTATATTTTTGATCCAGTTGCATCGACTATAGAGTCACATCGTAAATATGAAATTAGACCAAACTAGCGGACGCCCGCGACTTCGTCCGCGTTCAAATTTTTCTTTGCTATAAACCTCACGGAGCCCGAGACCTTTCCAACGAATGCAAAACCGTGGAAATCGGTTCGTGCGTTCTGGAGTTATAGCGTCAGGAAGGAAAACCCGACTTATTTTTATATAGTAGATTAATAGAAGTCTAAAATCGAAAAAATTGCGATAAATTAACTTCCTAAAAAACGTCAGCCTATATGCTACACGCTATTGTCGTATGGTATACAATCTGACACTACCTACCGATGAAATTCCAATTAGGTACCTACTATCAAAACTTCCTCGATTATAATATTATTGATTGATAGGAATTTCCTAGCCTGCAATTATTCCCATTTCAAAAATCGCCTCTTTAGTGTGAAGTGCCTATGCATTCATTTACTTATTTCAAGCACCTATTTTGCATCAAATTATAATATAATATTATTCAGAATCGAGATACCTACCTACTAAATCCTTCCTTGAACTATCCTTACTTCCTTACTATCCTTACTAATATTATAAATGCGAAAGTGTGTTTGTTGATTTGTCCTGCAATCTATACCTACCTAGTTGAGAGCCTGAAGAGTGACAGGCTACTTTTTATCCCGGAAAATCAAAGAGTTCCCACAGGAGAAAAAACTAAAATCCACGCGGACGAAGTCGTGGGCATCAGCTAGTAAACCACAAAGGATTCTATCTACCTACCAAGTGTCGAAAACATGTTTTGAATTAATAATTCCTGTTAGCGTCGCATTTATCGACAAGTTGATGAGATCATTTCCTTTTAAATATGATGTTTTATTTGAATAAATAAATAATAAACATTAAACATAAACATCCAATCGATACCGAAAAACAAAATGTGATTATACGCTCGAATTTCCCATGTAGTGATGCGAGCCTGATAATGTTTTTGTTCTCAGTCATTGTTTAAACCAAACGTAATGTTATTGTTTAAGTTTGGAATGCATTGTCAAAACAATAACTAATCTAATAACTGTGTCACTGCATTCGCACGTGTCTGAGGCCGGCCATACATTGACAGTTCCAAATTCAAAATTCAAAATTATTTATTTCATGTAGACCAACTTGTGGCTCTTATCATAAAAGTCTTATGACAAGTCGAGAATCTATCACCGTCAAGAAACCTAACAGTTGCTCTTTTCAAAACAAAAAATGTTACAATATGTATAGCTGATCTATCTTGTGGACAGCTGAAGCAAAGCAGATTGGTTGCAAGCAACTTTGTCATTAAGGAATTCATTAACTGTGTAATAACTTCTACTTGAAGCTTGAAGCAGTCAGGATGAAATTGAGAAATTGAAATTGGGCAGAATTTAAATTGAAGAATTATAAAGAATTTAAATTAAAGAATTATAAAGAAAGAGAGAAGAAAGAAAAATATAAGTATGTAAAAAAACAAGGATAAATTAATTTCGAAGACACACAAGAAGACATTAGTTAATAGTTTCCCAATTGGTCGAATAACAATCTTCGGGCCCGTATAATATAATTAATAGATAACATTTAGGTATAAATAAATAGACCGAAACAAAATACATTCTATTTTAAGTTTCAGCCATGACATTTTGATTAGTGATTGTTCACGACATTTTCGGTGGGAATATATTCCTCTCACCAATACACCTATCCACAAACTTAAGTCTGTAAGTATTTCAAATCACATTGCTGGTATTTGCTACAAAACAAAAGTCAACACTATACATTATACATAGGCAAGTAAATCACGGTTGTGTTTACTACCACATACAACTTGAGTAGCTACCTTCAAGGCAAGAGTATTAATTAATATTTATCTTCCTAGTTAGTTAGTTCCCAGCTTATAATACACGTAGCTAACAGGTCATTCTAAGAACTAAAAATTGTCATCAAGCGCAAACCTATAATCTAAATATATAAAAGGAAAAGGTGACTGACTGACTGATTGACTGATCTCTCAACGCAAAGTTCAAATCATGCACTGGACGGATCGGGGACATAAAGATATCTAGCGTACATAAAGCTACCTATCATAACGTAGACCATAGGCTAAGAAATAATTTTTGAAAACTCAACGCTTAAGGGTATAAAATAAGGGTTTTAACAGTCGAACTTAATGTGAGCGAAGACGCGGGCAAAAACTTGTACAGGTATAAATTATAAAATACTGTACTGAATATTTTATAAATATTTCTAAAGTAAAAATAAAAACATATCTCGAATCATTTTAAAAACCTGAAACTCAAAACTAATTATCACAATCTCATTGAGTAAAGATAATAATAAGTAATTGCTTCAAGGAATGTCTATATCTCTTAGCCATTAAGTTTTTCGAGAAAATGATACAGGCAATTTAGAACAATACTGATAAAATAAATCAAAACAGGTAAGAATTAAAAAATACAAGTAAAAATACTTAATAATAATTATCTGTAGGTAATACTTTTGAATAATTATTGAAATATTTTGAATTATTTGATGCCCTTGTTCCTCTTCCGAAGGAGATTAAGAGGATATGACGATAAGCTCATGGTGTCATAAAAGCTGGATTATTTGTTTTCTTAATATGTCGAATACGTTTTGCCGATCCAACATGACTTCGTTAAATCGCGTCACTTATCAAACAAATTGTGCAATAACAATAAAGTGGAGGCCATTCCCCGTATGTATCAAAGAATACATGACTATTACTATCTCATTATCCTCACTTAAAGAAAATTGAACTTTAGCTCTATGTAGAAAGACTTAAAATAGAATAAACATGTAAATTAAATATGAATAAACAAATAAGTTTGACTCGTGTAGTGACTAGCGACTGTACTATAGGTATTGCTTGTAATTCCGAATGTGTAGATGTAGACTGTAGGTCATGCAATGAGAAACTGCAAAAAAACGTGAACGTATTATTAAAGATAAAAATTATCATGTGATATAAAAATAAATTCAATAACACCCACTACTTAACAAGTTGAAAAAGCTTAAAGGATGCAAAGAAGTCATTTAAATATACCTAATATATATATATAAGTTTTTTCATGTGAATAATAAAAAAGAAAATAAACACATTAAAGTAACTTGTATTAATTATGATTGATTTGCGAGAAGAGTTTTAAGATTAAATCGGAGCTGTGCTAAAATGTAAGACCATCATACTATGTACAATATGATAGATATATAAAATAATGATCCAAATTGGTTTTACCTAAAAAAATTAAAAATAGACATCGAGGAAACATATATACCCTATTTACATCTAAATATATAAAAGGCAAATGTGACTGATTGACTGACTGACTGACTGACTGACTGATCTATCAACGCACAGCCCTAACCACTGGACGGATCGGGCTGAAATTTGGCATCCAGACAGCTATTATGACGTAGGCATCCGCTAAGAAAGGATTTTTGAAAATTCAACCCCTAAGGGGGTAAAATAGGGGTTTAAAAAATCGAATTTGACGCGAGCGAAACCGCGAGCAAAAGCTAGTTCAAACATAAACTACAAATTAGTTAAATTGAGAATCTCACTACTTTTTGAAGTCTGTTGAAAAGGAGTAAAGTTCGTGATAGATCTATCTTACAAGATTTGCTAAGACAGAAAATAAATATCTTCTATGTGACGGATGATAAAGTTGGAAACTTAGACCTGACAGACAAAGACAAATGGACGCAAAAGAGAATACAAAATGCTAACGACTCGCCAAATTGGGTAAATGCCTAAATGCCTATAGTTGTATCGTAAATCGCCCAATATCGAAGCTCCGCCGAAAGGCTTCTTGTAACAGTAGTGACGTCATCAGCAAAGCAAATCTGAATCTGTAAAAATTTGATTAGCAATAAAAACGATGCACGCCAAAAAGTTGTGGAACATCAAATTGGCAAACTAAAAATAGACGAGTTAATTGATGCAACGTGTCGATATTATTGACACTTCCAACTGACGCAGAACGCTTCACGAATTTTAAATTATCTAGTTTTATCATTATTATATAGTACTAGCGGACCCGACAGACGTTGTCCTGTCTTAAGTTTTTTTACATCCTCTTTGACGAAATTGGCAGCACGCATTCTGTCAATGTTATGTCAAACGCCATAAGGTTACATCAAAAAAGTTTGAATTGTAAAAGCGGTTACATTAGAAATAATTTAATATGGTGGTTAATATTTCTTAAATTTTCTAATTTTCCGCGCAATTTTCTTAATTTTTTCTTTCATAAGAACCTTCTCCTAACAATAACAAACACAATAAAAAAAGAATTAGCGAAATCGGTCCAGCCGTTCACGCGTGATGCGTTTACCAACACATTAAGCGATTCATTTTTATATATTAAGATGAGTTGTTGATAGCAAATAGTATTTCATTAGTCTTAAACACTTCTCTTCTAACACATATAAAATCAAATATCCAAAGATTAGACTGGGAGAAAATGCTAAGTTTGTCAAATAGGTGATTGAAAAAATAATTAGATCATATTAACTCTATCAATAGTAAAAGGTTTAAATAATTTTGCTAACAAAAATGTACCCATTATTTTATTGCTATATAATAATCATTCCTACTGCTGATATGCTAGATAAATTTTGCCTTAAACAGGATACAAAATGTAAAAGAAAAATTCTTCGTGAAATATAAGCTCAATCACATACAACTCTACAAGAAATTATAGGTAAAAATCCGCTTTCTTTCAGACTTCTTTTATTTTCATATTTACTTTTTTCGTATTTTTACAACTTTTGGCTAGATCTCGGAGATGTCTACATTGGCAAAAAATTACGAAATCATTAAATTGTAATCGATGCAGCCACGTGTCAGACATCTCGACATTTCCGACAAGCACTTTAAGAATTTAAAATTCCAACTGTTTCATAAATGATGTCTACATAGTGGAATCTACAAACAGCTGTCCTGCCATCTGAAAGAAAATCATTATTTGTTTTGTCAACTGTCCTAAAATCTCGCAGATCTTTATTCTCAATTGTTAGGTATTCCGTCGAAATATCTAAAACTTTCCAACATTACTAAGAGCATTATTTTTAAAAAGTTGTTGGGCTATCTCCCTATCAATTGGATCGATGCCATGTTCAGAAATAAAATTTTTGGCAAGTAAATTTTTTGAAAATGGATTACACTTGTGCCGATTTCTTCACTAGTCACCAATATCAATAGCAACAATTAATATTATAGCGTCGAGACAGCGTTTGTGATCGTCGGTTTTTGATCAACGAAGAAAATGGCTTTTTGACGACCTCCCAGGTGCAGTGGTGGACGTTGTGGTCTTATCGCGGGTTCTATTCCCGGCGGGGGCAAGTTGGGACTTTATAATTTCTGAATTGTCCCTGGTCTGGTCTGGTGGGAGGCTTTGGCCGTGGCTAGTTATCACCCTACTGTCAAAGACGTGCCGCCAAGCGATTTAGCGTTCCGGCACGATGGCGTGTAGAAACAAATTAGGATTATGGGTTCAATGTACACTGTCATACACCTTCCAAGTTAGCCCTCTACCATCTTAGATTGCGTCGTCATCAGACGAGATCGCAGTCAAGGACTAAATTGTCATCGAATAAAAAAATATATAGACATTGGCTTGAATGATGAGCGATAAATTATAAACAAAAACGTGTAAAAAGCTGCGTTATCAGGTACAGTAATCTGTTACAGACAACCTTTGATATCGATATCTACGAGTAGCTGACACGAACATGGAGAGTGCAATAAACTTTGAATACTCTGAATAGACTTTGACCTCTTTGAAAGAGAAGAACGAATGAAAGGGTCCAGAATTACCAGTTATCTGATTGAAATCTGAAGTATCTACTAAATAAAAAACAAAAGCTATTAGACACTTAAAATCAATATGTTCAATGTCTTCAAGGACAGATTCTTTGCATCAATGATGCTCAAATTGAGACAAAAACCATTCTTCTTCTTCGTAACGTTCCATCTATCTCCTTGCGAAAGCTGGTTATCTTTAGGACAATAATTTCAAAGTGTGAGACCACTGTTACCATGACTATGTAGAATTACTGTTTTTCTTTTAAGATAGCCTCAATATCATGAATACTTCATACTATTAAGATCATCAGCATATAGTCGTCTACTGCTGGACATAGGTCTTTTCGACGACAAGCCACCAAACACTGTCCTCTACTTCCTTCATCTAAGTCTAATGCTGAAATCTATGATGCTAAATTGGTGTTGATTGCTATAAATAATACCTTTAGTGAATCTTACGAAGGTGCAAATATTTGTGCTAGGTGTTTAATCAACTGCATACCTCTATTATTTGGATGCATTTGATTCGAATGTAATGGAAGCTATTAAAGGCACTTAGGTCTAAAAATAACTGAGCGAGTGAGTCAGATGTTTGTTAATGAAGGCCTCACATGTGACTTCCGAGTTTGATATCAACATCTGGTTTGAAAGCCTAAGGTCTTATGAGTGGGCCAGAACATTCGTTGCCATCTCCGCTTCATAATGTTTCTGATTGTAATCAAATGAAAAATGAAATAGACAGATGTATGTATGATGTAACAATAAATGCTTACATTACCCCTTATAATCTGCTCTCTCTCCGATGCTCTCTCGCCGAGTTCACAAAGGTCGTATTTGAAACTTTGTAAATATTAGTCAATAAGTTGTTATTGTTATATGTATAGGAGAATAATTGTTACTAAGTTGTTTTTAATGTTTTTCCTAACGCATTAATTAGTTTAAATAAATAAATAATTTATACTTTGATTACGAAAGTATAAGTAAGAAAGGAGTGGCTAGTAAGTAGAAAGCTAGTACTCCTACTTCCTTAACTTCTATATCCATATAAATTTTCGGTTTCAGATATAATAATAAATGATGCGGAGAGTTGAAAAACAAGTCTCCAACTCCAAATATCAGCACTTCAATTATTCAGAAATACTACGCACATACTACGCATTTTAAAGAATTTGAATTAAAATTCGATATCAAAATTAAAATTCAATGTCGTGAAGGCCAACTCATGGCTCAATTATGATAAGTCGATAGCCTAAGTCTACCAATTCGGGCACAAAATTCTGCTGAGAAGCTTGAGCTGGCCAGAAATTCGGCAGTTGTTATTTTCAAACCTCAAAAAATTTAAAGAATTTGAAAAAAATTGAATAATTAAAGAACGCGACGTGGAGCAAGAATAGTGGAAAGTGAAAATGTTATGACAAGTCCTATATGAATCTAATGTATTGGTGAAAAAGGAGGCCAGGAGTTTGTCAGATTAGCCTTCAAACAGTTCAAACACAATAATTTTTGTGAAAGAAATAGCGATGATCGTAAAAGCTTACATAATGTAGGTAACCGTTTAGCCTAATGGCCTTACCTAGGCTTGGCTGCCAACAGGAAATACTGCCATTTCCTCCCATACTGATAGACATTATTATGACCTAATACTTGACTACTGTGAGCTTCAAAGTAGGTAGCTATGTATGTTTTTATCTGTTTGGAATTCATTTCCGTACTTTATCATCATTGACATTAGTTGTAATGTATAAAGTTGAAGAAACTGCAACTGACTAACATTTACTTCCTCAAGGTACATAAAAGTTTATAGGAAGTACGTACGTTCTACTAAGAACCTTCATTGTGCTTGTTTTTGGCTTTAAAAGGTAACTCCAAACAGAGTCCTCTTCAACAAAAAGTAATAATGGTAGAGATTACGGGATAATATCCTCTTTGGCTTTGTTTTCATTTGTCTCCTCCTTGTCCAATAATCATTTCTTTTCCTACTTAATTTATCTTTTCTACCTTAGAAATTACTGACTTTGGCAATACTAATCTCATGGATTATTATTATTTAAATGTTTAAAATATTACCTACCTTAAATAAAATTAAAGTTTCTAAAGGAAAGCGGATCAATTTTGTACATCGTAACAATGTTTGATAAATGAAAAGGCCATTAGGCCTAAGAGCTCTATCATTAGATAGAGTTCTAAATTTTTGATACTAAAAGCCTTAAAAGCTAAAAAAACATCAATGCTATAGAATTAAAAACGTTATATTATGGTAATTGGAGTAAAAGCTCAACGATTCGAGGTCATGAGGTGGTTTGGTTATCGACAAACAGACTTCAATTTCCCAGAACTACGAGTAGTTATGATGTAAGCAGTGAAACATTTGGACGCTCTAAATATGCCTTGATTTGTGAAAAACCTGTCTGAAGAAATAAGAATAAGAAATAAATAATATTCTTCTCTTTTTCATGATTTATTATGACATTGAGGTATACCATTGCGAAGTACACTTTACCAAATAAATAATATTGAAATCGTTTAGTAAGTGTTACGAATAAATAGTGTAATAAGTTATTACATCGTAATTTTACGTAGCTATACATTAATATTGTAATATTTTGTTATGAAAAGAGCAACTGCTGAGTTTCTTGCCGGCTCTTCTCAGTAGAATCTGCATTCCGAACCGATGGTAAAGTCATGACCTGTCATAAGAGCTACAAGTTGGCCTACATAAAATAAATAATTTTGAATTTGAATTTGAAATGGGTTGTAGGACATAGTCCACCACGCTGTGCTGGGCCAATGCAAACTGGCAGACTTCGCACACTTTTGAGAACATTTTGGAGAACTCTCAGGCGTACAGGATACCTCACGATGTTTCCTTCACCATTGGATCATGATACTTAATAAAATAAGAGTAAATGTGTCCAAGAAAGGTGGCGTCAATACATTCTGCAAAGACAATCGAACTTGGATTGTTTTCAATTCCAACGTATTAGGTAGGTACAGAGTTCAAGTTCGAAACATGACTTAGAGCAATTGAATCGAGAGATACAATAAATACCTAGCATTGCCTTATGAATACAACGTCCGTAGTCCGTACGTAAGTGAAATATAACTAAAAATAAATGTATAAAAAATTGTGTATAGGTACTTACTCCGAACCGAATCATTGTCTGACATTAGCCATCTATGCAGTAGATATTATAGTGTATGAGTGTATGCGCAAACACTGGTGCACTCTCTATTTCCCCACTTCCATAGCCCAATGGACCGGAAATCTTATTGTGCTCTCCAAGGCACAGGTACGATACGCCGCCTACATCGTAACTCCATGCTAGTGCTGAGAATTTCATTTCAGAAAAACAATACATTTTTAGCTCGACTCGGGAATCGAACCCAGGACCTCGTCCTCCGCAGTCTAACACTTTAACCACAAGTGACTAGACCAACATGGCCATTTTTTTTAAAAGAATATTGGTCATGCTGAACTTGTCTAATATTCTCCTCTTCCCTCCAAATAAACAAAATGCTTCAAGTATTAGAAGTGGGTTCGACAATAGAGCAACGGGTGGGGATCGAACCTGCGACCTTTCAGTTTTCAGTTCCACACCTTTAACTTGAAGCTATAATGAAATATATTATTAAAATATTGTTGTAGTTCTTTCATTTCACGAGGGCTCGTGGCTCATGGTTGTGTGTATGTCGTATCTATATAAGTGTGAGCGAGAGCTTGCTCGCGCCTGACCGCTTCCACCTAAGCTCCTGACAGGCACGCTCACTTACGTAATGTGCATATACACGACGTAACTACAAGTAGGTAAAACGCTCGTAACTTCGCGAGATAAACGCACTATATATCCACATTATTTCTCATTCCAACACTAAAAGATTTCATGCTGTTTTATCGTCCGCGTCGGTTCATGATTTTAAAAGATTTCAAATTTTAAATGGGCTTTGAATCTGAATTGCTTGCGAAACGAATGTTCCGAAAATTTTCCGTTCGAAAACAAAACGTTTGTTCATGCAAACTACCTATAGGTAGTACTTAGGACATTTGATGCTCTGTCCAGCTAAAACAGAAATACGTCTTCCAAAAAGAAGTTTATATATGCGTTTTTTCGTGTTTTTTCAAACATGTTTTTTCACTTTGCAAATTTAAAGAAACTTGCAAAGTGAAAAAACATGTTTTTAACTGTAGGTAAACCATTATGTGGTACTTATTATACCTTCTAGGTACCTACTCAGACAATTTAGACCTACCTACTATAATATTTTTATGACTTATGTGCCCTTACACTTTCCTTGCCCCCGAAGCAAAAAGTGGGGTGCATCTGTGTGTCTGTCTGTTCCCTCGTAGTTCCCTAACGAATGACCGATTTTTGCCCTAAAGAATGGTACGAAACATTTGAAGTAAGTGTTGACATTCAAAAATATTTCCGATTATGAACAAACAAAAAATATTTATAAAATATGGAAAGCTATATTCTGAGGTTAGAATGCTGTAGAAGTCATAAATATTGAACGATATCCATTATAATATCTTTCTAAAACAGCTTCAACCATACAAATATGGTGAAAACGAGTTATGACTTCATCAAACCTGTCTCTAAGGCTTATGTATGCCTACCTATCTCTATACCAGTTTGGGTGGAGTTTATTTTTACCCTTTCAAGTATAGTATCAGGCAACCTTGGTAGTGAACTAGTGAGCTTGGGCTTGGTAGAGAAGTTATACCCACCTAATATTTTTCTTGACATAAATTTATTGCATTTGAAGTCGGTTTTGTAAAAAGAATTTTTACGTTTTTATTATTCCAGTAAGGCTTTTACTTCATATTTTCCTATTACCTACCTACTTACATACAATGCGAATCCTACTTTTGAATTGTTAGTGCTGAATTTAATAAACCTATGTAATACTAATTACAATACATCTAATTAGTTATATTACATAGGTAGGTCAATTATCACCGTTACGGAAAACAAAAAAACTGTATAAATAACCATAAATATCTATAAATAATCATAAGCATAAGTCCCGTTGACCAAAAAATCTAAAAAAAAATAGCTTATAGGTATTTTAAGCGTTATTGACGCTTGTTTTAAAAAGTGCTTTTTAAGAGCGCTTTTCGTTTAAACTCCCACTTCTACTTCTTAGTCTTACACAATGTTCTTACTACAACACGTTTTTGCATTAAACAATAAATAATTTAATATTTATGTATTAGGACAAGCTATGAGTCACTAATTGAGCAACAGTTTTGTGGATTCAGATTTAATGGAGGTAAGTTACCGAGAAAAAGATAATCACATAAGTTCTCAGTTATGCGATTTGATAGAGAGTTTCCAGGTATGCATTATAATGTTACGACTTACGAGAACTTATTACATCATCGATTTTCGTTGTCTATTGAATATATCGGTAAAGCTGCTTATTATATCACTCAGATTACACTAAACACTTATCTCTTTTGTAAATTTTAATGTAAAAAAGTTTTTATCTACCACCTTGTTTTCCTTATAGAACGTTCTCATAGTTTTTTTATCGACAAATGGAATGCTAACAATATCTACTATTATGTATTTTGAATTTCTTCGTTTCATTCTAAATGAACTAAATGCGTTGCATGATGCATCCATGATCCAACGCATTGAGTCCATTTAGTAGGTACTTAGGTAAAGATGGTTATTTTACAGCATAATATTTATCCTACTATAAATTCTTATTAACATTCCCCTATTTATAGATCGTCAATTATAATTTGCCACGCAGACATCGTGTGTAGAAGGAATGAGTGACCATAAACTAATGGACTTTAAATATGGTTAATCTAGCCTTGCCTGCAGTACACTACTATGGTAATTTTATGGGCATGTTTCATGACACGAATATCATAAATAGTAATTGACGCCTTCATTAATTAAAAACTTTATTTGTAGATATTAAAAACTAGCAGATCATTAGTACCCGTACCAGACTTATTAGATACAAGTTATAAATAATGGAATTAAATTAATTATCGAACCCGGTTGACCAAACTCAAAAGATCATAACTCTCACCACTGTGCCGTGGAGGCGGGCTAACTTTCCGCTATTTTTAATCGACTTCCAAAAAAGAGGAGGTTCTCAGGAGAGGAAAAAAAAAATTCGTTGGAATAATTTTTTTTTTATGTATGTTCCCCGATTACTCGAAGGCGCCAGGACCGATTTGGAAAATTCTTTTTTTGTTTGAAAGGGTATACCTACTTTGCATGTGGTCCCATTGTCACCAGGTCAGGATCTGATGATAGAATCATGAAGAAATCGAGGGCACTCTTCAAATTTTATAGGCATAATAAATTGATATAGGTACTGTGTAGTGGCGTTTGAAGTCAGTTTTGTAGAAATAATTTTTATGTTATTTTAACGAAGATGCATGAATTTTTCTTTGTGACGTAAAAATTCAAAACGCAATTTTCCTTCTATTAACTAGGTATATGTCTAATGAGATTTTGTCATAAAATAAATTAATATTACATTTATTTGCCATTAAGATAAGGAAATAGACCAATTAACCTTATTATAGACAAAACATCCACGCTTAATGACCTAACGGACAGCGGTTTAACATATGAGTAGGTAATAAATAGGGAAATCTAGCACTATTCGACTTCGTTAAATTGAAAACAACTGTTTAAAAGTTGATTTCTCCAGACACCAACGTGTGACGTTTAACCTAGGAATTAATGTAGATAGTTTATATGAAATAACTAGATGATACCAACGACTTCGTCCGGGTTTTTCAATTTTCGTGGCAACTCTTTGATTTTCCGCGATAAAATGTTCATTCCGTGTGCCGTGTGGCGTGAAGGAGTAACAAACACACACACACACACACACACACACACACACACACACACATACACACACACACACACACACACACACACACACACACACACACACTCTCATAAAAACTTTTGCCTTCATAATATTAGTGTAATAACTTTTATAGCTGCATTATACATATAGGTATGTGTAATTTAGTTGATGACGTAATTTATGAAGGGACAAGAAAAATAATGCATAATAGCCCTCGGGCCTTTGCTAAGGTGTGTCAGACTGTGAGAAATATAGCATCGAAATGACGAAGCAAAAACTACAAGTCATGGTGATTTAATTTTCTAGACAATACCTGCGTGTACTTTGTTCCTACATAGTTACCTATTTATTTAATACAATACCTATAATAAGAATTTATTGAACAACTATCGATTGCATATTTATTGATCTCCGTTAGAATTAGAAATTACGCTATAGGAATCCCCGAGCATTCCCGAGCGCACGGCGCACCCCATACACACGAAGTTTTATACCTTGAGCCCGTGCAGACCAGGCCGCCATTAGGGTAAAAACCCTACACGCCCTAACCTGCCTTGAACTTTTTCTAACGCGTGTACCCGGCACGTGTAGATAATAATGACTAGTTATTGACACACATCTCGGGGCTCGGGTTCGATTCCCAGCGGGGGCAATTTGGAAATTTATAATTTCTAAGTTGTCTTTGGTCTGGCCTGGTGGGAGACTTTAGTCGTGGGCCGTGGCTAGTTACCACCCTACCGTAAAAGACGTGCCAAGCGATTTAGCGTTCCGGCACGATGGCGTGTAGAAACCGATTATGGGGTATGGGTTGAATCTACACTGCCATACCCGTTCCAAGTAGGTCCGCTACCATCTTAGACTGCATCTTCACTTACCATCAGGTGAGATCGCAGTCAAGGACTATCTTGTCAACGAATTAAAAAAAACACATATAGTATCTGTGATACAAGGTTTACTAACTCCTTCCCACAGTAAAATGAAATACATATGAATATTTATGATTAAATCTAACTTTTTTTCTTTCCAGGTCTGTAGAAGAGAAGAAGGCACAACAAGATTCGCTGATGTTTCCACCTTTGTCGAAAGAGTCAAAGCAACGAAGGCATATCAGATCAATGTCAGATGTGCAGAGCAGCACACCATACCGTTTTCCATTCAGATCGAGAAAAGGACTGCATCCCACTCTCACTTATGACTCAGACACGCGTGCGAAAAGGATAACATCATACAGACATAGATTTCAAGACTCCTCAGACTCCAGTGACTATTTCGAAGCACCGAAGTATTTAAGCATAGAACACAACATCGTCAAACATTCTGATTCTATGAGGATACTATGAGCTTAGTAGAGATCTGAACGAGCGAGGCTGACTAATCTAGTTCAAAACTAGTGTATTGAGTTCACACTGACTATCTAATATCAAAGACAATATTATAGTAAGTGCAGTGAGATAGAATGATAAGGACAATCTTTAGAAAGAGACAATATAATTGTAATTTCTAGGACAAGACAAGTGGTTTTCTGTTTTACTATTGTCTTTCAACGGTAAATATGTATAATAGAAATTCTAGACCATATTTTTTTTTCTTATCCTTAAATGTAGTATCTACTTACTATTATTTTAGTAATTTTATCCAACAAGAAAAGTTTTGCTAGAGCCTGATGTGAAAATTACGACAATAACTATTTTATTGGAGGAAAAATAAAATTCCTTTGCTATAATCCGCCACATCGCGAAGTTCGAGCGACATATTATGTGCAATGTACATGCATGTACAGATTTTTTCTGATTTGGCAGATTATAGCAAAGAAATTTTATTTTTCCTTCAATGTCGTGGAATGCCGCAAGTTGCACAAAGATAACGAAATGGGATATATTATGACTTTACTCATTGTAATAAATTATGAATGATCGAGTTCGTAGATCTTGTATGAGAGCAACTTTAGTTTTACACATATTGCAGCACGAGCCGCACACATTTTAATTTTCACTACTAAAAGTCTAAGGCGCAACGCACACCTGTATACTTGTAAAGTGGAACTGAGCCTAGTATTAATACTGTAGTCTTTGAACTGAGCTCTGGCGAAGTGATTTTTATAGTACCTATAATATAAAAGTCCAAATTCAGCTTTATATTTTAAATCAGTAGGTATACTCTCGTTCTGCGCGCGCGCCGAAGTCTCCCTCGTGTTATTCTATATATCTTCATACCAATTTTATCCGTATGCATTAAGAAAATAAAGCCGAGTTTGAGTTGTTATTGAAAAATACCCTTGGCTTCACCTGTGGACAAAGAACTCAAAAATGCCATAAATGTCTACACCTACAGTATGAAGCAGTCAGTAGAGTCATCAGTAGAGGACGCGCCTATCTCTTTATCTCTATTTCCTCGATACACTCAATGCGGCCAATTCGAGCTGCTGACGTCATAAGAAATTTCAGTGCAGAAAAATGCACTATGCACGTCTGTTGCGGGTCATTTGTCGTTACGTATAATAGTTTGCAATCAGCTTAATGTAAAGGAATGTGTAATTCTAGTGAACGGTTTTAGTGATTTATGAGACTGTGATTGTGTAAGAGCTATGGATATATATTATATATAAAAACTGAATAATAATAAAAAAGTGATCTAGATTATTAACTATTTTTAAGATGATGTTAGAATAACGCCTAGATATAATAAATGAAAAACTATCAGTCAATTAAAAATTAAATACAAAGTTATTATGTAAAAAATGCTGTGCCACCAATAATTTTAAGTTGTTTTTTTCTGTTTAGTTTATGTTAAGAATAAAACCATACAGCTTCAGTTAATAAGGATTGCACAATATTTTATTGAATAAAGTAATTTTTTATAGCAAAAAATTATTTAATTATTCTTGCGACGTATTTTCTGCTGCTTTACTTTTTTACACAATTAACTAAAGGTTGTGTAATTTGAAGGTATAACTGCTGTTATTTATACCTTCAAATTACACAACAAAAAATTACAAAACATGTTCAAAGTCAAACATGTAATAAATCATATTTAATTTTATAAAAAAATACAATTAAACAGGATTCATCACATGAACACATTGCTTTTTAATTACGATTTATTTCGGAAATGACCAGTAAAAAGATATTTGAAACTAACAGCTTTTTGTTAAAACTTCGAAAATAAATGACGTACAAAACGATGATGTTTCATTTATGTCACTAAACAACACTAGACAAATTAAAACCTAATAGTACTTAAGTATAATACCATAATCCTACTATCCTACTAATATTATAAATGCGAGTTTGGATGTATGGATAGATGGTTGGATGTTTGTTACTCAATCACGCAGCAACAACTGAACCGATTTAGCTGAAATTTGGCACAGAGATAGATTAAAGTCGGGGATAACATATAGGCTAATAAGAGAGTTCACGCGGAAATTAAAAAACCTCAATCCACGCGTACGAAGTCGCGGGTATCAGCTAGTACCTAATTAATAATAGGTAATCTAAATAGAATATGTTTTACATTTTGTTTCACCTTATCAGATAAATTATATTCCTCACTTTGACAATGCTTTGAATATCCGAAAATCGAAATCGAAATTCTCTTCATTTTTTGAGACCGTTAAAAAGTGTAGGCTAAGCTTTATAATAAAGAAGTTGATTTTCATTCAGCGCCATCTTTCAATTGAGTCGAAAACTATAGTGTTTATACGACAAAGCGCCAGCTGCAGCGCCAAGATAAGCTGGAGCCTAGGCAGTACATTACGAAGTAATAATTCAACAAGTACCCACTAGATGGCAGTAAGATTTCTTGATGACTGACAATATTTCTTGACATTGTTTGACAGACTGTGTCTACCTTAGAAACAGAAATAAGTATCTACCTCCTAATTCCTTGGTCTATGAATCGGTTGCTTTCTTGCGTAGACAGAGAAGGCAATAGACGAAGGTACTGTGTAACCGCGACTGAAATAGAGATAACATGACGTAACGATGACGTCACATGACAAGTTTAAGTTTAATGTTGCCACAATAACTGCACTCCCCTGTTACCCCAAATTAGATGGAAAATTCTTCCCAGTATTTTTAAATAAAACGACAAAACAAATGCTGAACTGTTTTATTTTTTAAATAACATACCTACACATATAAGGTTGTCTGGGAGAGACATACCTATTAGGGTAAGCTTCTATTTTTTACATATATCTTAATATTGGGTGCAATAAAGAATTTATTATTCTTTATTGCACACAATATTAACTTCAACCACCACTTAAAAGTATAAAATAATTTTAGTTTGTACACGTAAGTCGGTTTTTTAAAAATATTTTTTTTTTTATATTAAAGTTTTTTAATGTAGTTTCATAGGACCAATTCACTAGATAATTATTTGCTCCTTAAAAAAAATATTGAAATGCTGAATAGAAATTTAGCATATGTGAGTCATTTTGAAAAAAGATGTATGTAACACAAAGGAAAATTTTTTTTCGTTACTAGTAAGAATGTTACACAAAATAATTTGTAAAGAACAGTTAAAATTTTCCTTCGATCGAGTAATGCTATTGAATTAAAAGCAACAAAAATTGTATATTTAGTCATCAAAATCATCATTAATGAAATTAACAGTATATTCCTTTTTTCAGGCAGTCGTATAAAACTGCAACTCTTCATAGTTTAAGTTAATAATTATTAAAAAAAACATAAAAAGTCTGCCTCTAGCTATTTAAAAATGGCTTTAAAAATTAAGAACTTTGCAAATAAAATAATTCTTAAGATCGCCAACAGTTCTCGACTGGTCGTTGGACATTCGAACGAAACTTCAGGATGATTCAGAACAGTAACCGACACTATCTAACTGAATACACTTTAATCATCGCCGACATATATTATATTCTAGTATCCATCATCTTTCTTTTCTTTTCTCATAATATTCATTTCTTCCATCACGACCTTATTTTGTTTCAACAAAAATTTAAAAAAAAATTGAAAAAGTAGCCAAAGTAATCCGCCGTTACGGTATGTCAGAGGACATTACTAAAAAAAACCTATCTCCGTGCCAAATTTCAGCCATATCGGTTTAGTGTGGCGTGATTGAGTAACAAACATATGGATGTTTCTTACTCAATCACGCCACACTAAACCGATATGGCTGAAATTTGGATGTATGTATGGATGGCCATACATACATTCAAACTTTCACATTTATAATATTAGTAGGATAGGGAAAATCGGGACATTGTATAGGTACCTAAAGCTGGCAACACACATAGACACTAAATTTTCTTATTAATTGTCAGTTTGTTTCGCACAAAAGTGTGGCGACCTTGAAAAAAACTGGTTACACGATGAGGGACAAAAAATTGGGTAGCTGCGTCTCTGTTTATCACATTAATAACTTTATTTCTGCTCTCTTTTTAGTGTGAGTGAGAAAGAAATCGTCACTGGGTCTATGTCTTCTCTGTCTACGCTTTCTTGCTTTTTAGTGTTCTCGTAGTCTTGATTATCCCACAAACATATAAGAGTAAGCAGACCTAACATAAGAAAAAATTGGCGTTCCAATTACGCCTACATACAAATCTCACGCACACATTGACAGTAAACAGAGCCGCACTTCGAAAAGCGAGGTTCAGCGAGGTTGAAGGGACTGGAGAGTATTTAGTATCTGTGATTTGAAATAATATGGAAACTACGGAAAGTTGCCATCAAATTGTAGGTTAAACCCTTATTTTACATTCTGTAAACTTAATTCTATAAATTAATTCTTAATTATGAAAATGGATTCTAATGTGCTAAGTTTCGCGGTTTTGTAATCAAACAAGTAATAATGTTACAAAATAATATTTAATAAAATCAAAACAAAACATGATTTACAAAATCTACCCAAAAGATATATCTATTAGATAAATAAAACAAAATCAAAAAGCAACTTTTTCTCTAATATCTTTTAGAAATACAAACATTGACAATACGATAACATCAACAGTAGTTTAATTAACTCTTACATTCTATTCAGCCTGTATCACTCATTTCAATAACCTTATTAGAATAGTATTACACATTTTAAACTTATAAAAATAACAAAATAAACCATATGTCTCAGTCTTTTCAATAACGTAATAAGGAATAGTATTACTCTATACTCTTTATTAATAGTATTACTAGGCTGTAAATTTTGCAAGTCCATCAAAACTTGATCTCCAGCAGCTTTTCTTTCTACTGGACCTTTTACTGATGATGTAGACATATGCTGAAAACAAGAGTAATAAATTATCAGTTGTCTAGTATTAACAATTTAATAGGTAATACAAATAGGTACACAGCTATATATGTATGGGTATAGCTGTCAATATTTACGTTTAAATGGCAAGATGTTTTGGGTTGGTACCTAAATATAAGAACAACTAGAAACTTACTTGTAATGATGAATCAAAAATCATTGGGATTGCATTAGAAGTAAGGACGGTACGAAAACCACTGCAATCCACTAAATGTGCTTCAAAATGTTCAGAACATAGCACACTCGATGTTTTGTGCTGCCAATTTTTTTTATTCGTCTGCATCAACCAGGCATTTTTTATATTTTCATCCTTTGGAAAGCTGAAAAATGATTTAATTTTATAATTTATCCTTACTTTTATAGAAATAGAAATAGAAATATTTTATTTCAAATAAACTTTCACAAGCACTTTTGAATCGTCAATGAATCTACCACTGGTTCGGAATGCCTTTCCCGCCGAGAAGAGCCAGCAAGAAACTCGGCGGTCGCTCTTTTCAAAAAAAAGTAAAAATTTTACAATATTTAATGAAACTATGCTATGTATTGCTTCCACGATTAATTTTCCTAAGTCCAATACAATACAAATAAAAATTAATACAATCCAATACATCTTAAAACAGGCAGGCAAAAACAGACTAATTATTTAATCAAAATATACCCACTAAACAAAACTTGCGCCTGAATACGGCCCTGTCAAATTGTACAAGTATATGAAACGACAAACAAGATCCTGATATTAATTAATTGATAAATATTGCAACAGGAATATACTAGAACCAAAATTACTATAACTGTCTACGAGTTTTGCGTATATAATAATTAGTCCCTAAGCTTCTAAAATGCCGAACGATTATTAATAATCACACAGTAAGCATATAACCAAATTACGAGTCTATAGCACATCAAAACTTACCGATGAAAAGTAATTGCAGGTGTTTTCCTATACGGAGAATTGCCACACAGAGGTGCACAACACTTCACCATTTTATTTCAGAATTTTTGATTCTAGACTCGATTTTAAAGCAAATTTAAAAGAATAAACAACTCGCAGGTTATGTTGTTGTTTTTGACAAATTGACATATTGCACCATACTGCTCTTATTTGTAGCTTACGAATTGCCTCAAGCTCAATTATGTCTATGAGTGCGTAAGTGTTGCAACAACAGAAGTAAAAGAGATAGAATCATATATTTTTTGTTGGAGAGAAGCAAGCGAAGATATTATTTATTCGTTTAGATGTAGTTGTGAAAATTATGTTAGGTCTGCTTACTCTTATATGTTTGTGGATTATCCGAAACATACTTTTTAGTCTTTACTCTTTGTCATGAAATTGAATCTGCCGGGAAAGTTGGTCGTGTCATGTCAGTTTCAAAATTTAAATTTATTTTTTATCATTCCCTATAAAATAAATAATATAATTTACTAACAATTAATTAATAATACCAAAAGTTCATAATTATAAGAAGTTTACTTTAAATTCAAGTTAATAAAGTGATTGTGCTTAAAATCATATTTCTTTTTAAACTTATAAAAAGGATATTTTTATTTTTTATTATTTTTACTCCACTTATGTGTTTACTGACATCAAAAATTTTGAAAAAAAATGATTAAAAGGCTAATGAATATAGTTTTACTTCAATTCTAATCTAAGGTTCCTTTTTTGTAGAATAAAACCATAAAAGGGCAAACTTAGAGGAAGCAATATGAAACCTTGGTTGTGTTTGTTGTTTTTATTTAAATTCATTGTGGCTGAGCCTACTCCAATAGTTTTATGGCATGGAATGGGTAAGAAATCAATTAACTTTCACTGAAACAATTTTGCTTACATCCATGTTAACTGTATTTAGAAGTAGGTAACTGCAATGTAAACTCTGTAACAAATTCCACAAGAGAGACCATTTTCTCTCGTCAGAAAGCTTAAAGTAAGAGTAAAGTTAACTTAAGTTTAGGTACGTTAAGAGAACATTTTTCATTATGGATTTTAGGAAAATTAAGTATAAGTAGTAATACTATTAAAAATATTATAAAAATAATATAAATTGATGTCTGCAAACTCGTCCAAGTTGATTCCGGTTTTTTTAGATCTCATGGTGAACTTTTTGATTTACCAGTATAAAAATTATTCCACTCCAGAATGCAAATTATCTCTGTGCTGAATTTCACCAAGTTTAGTAAGGTAACAGACAGGCTGATATTATTTTAAAACAAAATATTGAATTATATTTTCTCTTTTTTATGCATAAGTTTGTGATCAAAATTAGATGCCTATTTAAGGCAAAAAAATTGCATCAAAACCGGCCCAGTAGTTCTAGATATTGGTATCATAAATATACACAAAACCCATAATATTATGTTAATGTACAATTAATAATCTTCTTTTGTTAGAAGCACATATTATTGAATTTGTTGTTGTGGGTAAAAGTTAATAGTTATTAATAGTATATATTATTTTAGGTGACACATGCTGCATGGCGTACAGCCTGGGTTTGTTCAAAGTGTATCTCGAAAAACAAATACCAGGGGTCTATGTCAGATCTCTTAGAATAGGAAATTCTTCCATAGAGGATTTGGAAAATGGTTACTTCATGTCTCCTAACAAACAAGTAGACTATGTCTGTGATATATTGGCAAAGGATCCTAAGCTGCAGGATGGACTTAATGCAATTGGTTTCTCGCAGGGAAGCCAGTTTTTGTAAGTATAGTTGAAACTTCCGTAAAGACAGCTTGCATCCTAGATCCATCCATCCTAGAAGTTTGACCCTCTTTTCCCAGGAAGTTTTTGGCATCAGCAGAATGAATTATGAATATTCCCATCATTAGTAAACAATTTGTAATTATGTATATTTCGTCGCTTCATTCTTCAGATATAAAAACATGTAGATATCTACATGTTTTTATATCTTCGAATGAAGCATACTCATATAATATCGATCGAACTTCACTTTGCAAGTTCGTTTGATCATATATAACTTAATATGATGCCTAATAGATTAAAAACAAAAATAAAAACTTAGTGCTATTTGTCGCTTAAACAGGAAACTAGAAAATAAATTACACGGGTGTGTTAGGTGCGTGCTAGCGATTCGAAAATGAAAATTTTGGGGGCAATTAAATGTAATTCATTTTTTCTCTGTAATGACCAAATGGTCTTGTCAAAGAAGGGTTATTACTTTGAAAATCCATATACCTAGGTTCATACAAGGCTATACAATTACAAACCAAGGATACATTTGCAATTCAAGTTGGAGCCTAACCATTTAAAGAATGTCATTGCGGACTAACATTGTCATGTGCCCATGTCATTGACCTCATGTTATAACAATAATTACTTATGTTATAGTAAAAAACAAGTAGTATGTATATTTTTTTAAACTAATTAAATGCTACGGCCTATCACGTCCGCAACCCGCGCGTATTTAGTTTTTTTTTTTTTAATATTTATAAACGACCAATGTTACAGACCTTACGTGTTTTGATACACATTTGACCAGATATTTGCATAGGCATTATAATATTTTAGACAGTAGTGGTACAGATTTTGCGTGTTTCGATACGCACTTTACTAAGTATTTCATAGATATTGTAATGTTTCGCCTTGAGATTTGCTACGCGTTTGACCAGTTATTTTCATAGGCATAAACGAGCAGTGGTGCAGTTTGCGTGTTTCGATACGCACTTGACCAGTCCTTTTGATAGATATTGTAATGTTTTAGACGAGCAGTGGTGCAGCGTTGCGGCCACAAAATTGGACAAGTTAAGAACCTGATCACACTGGGAGGCCAGCATCAGGGTGTGTACGGACTACCACACTGCTTTGCCCTGCAGCACGAGACTTGTGATTACGTGAGGAAACTGTTAAACTACGCTGCCTATTACAGGTATGAATCATCATAATCGATGGTGCTATGTATCATACTATATAAGTGCCAACTCTTCAGAAAAAACTAGCATATTAAGTACCTATACACATACACTACCTGTTGCCTGCTACTTCGCCCGCGTCAATTTCTGTTATTATGATCGCGATTAAGAAGTTTTTAAATTTAAAAATAAATAAAGTTTTAAAAGAATATATTTTAAATATGGATAATTTTCCCCGTTTCTACATCATTTTTCACTGATGCTTCGCTCCTATTGGTCGCAGCGTGATGTTATATAGCCTAAAGTCTTCCTCGATAAATGGACTATCCAACACAAAAAGATTTTTTCAATTCGAACCAGTAGTTCCTGAGATTAGCGCGTTCAAACAAACAAACTCTTCAGCTTTATAATATTAAGTATAGATATACAGTTACTTTTGAAGATTGTTATAAATGCTAAAAAAGCGTGGATCTGATTCGCTCCAGCAATTCATGGCGCAGCAATAAGTAACTGTAAAATGTAGGTACACATCATATTGTTACTTATTTAAGAAAAAAAAATGAGCAACCGCCGAGTTTCACACCGAGTCTTCTCATTTGGAAAATTGGAACCAGTGCACAGTCGTCTGAGAGCGGTCATAAGTCCGAAATATTGACCACAACCTATTTACAATTTCTGCTTGTTTAATCACTCTCAAGTTCCCAAACAATACAAAACTGTAAATAGATAACGCATAAGTTAACGTTATCATTAATTTTTCGACCTACGAAGTGAACACATTTTGTGCAACCAGTAAATTAGCTGCTTAACGCGACTTGAAAGTGATTTTGTTTTTTAGAAATTTCTCAGAATCGATGATTATTTACCTGATAAAACTTTATGAAATTAACTGATAAGGGTATGTACTGTAATGTTTTTCTATTTTTGCTAATATAAAGACCTTAAATTCAGGTAAATTTAGGTGTAAAGCCATGCGCGTTCTTTGAGTTATTATTTTAGCAATTTGTATTTTCACTAAGAGATTTGACTATGTTACCCCGATCAGCCCCTAATGATTTTCATATGGTTACACAGCTAAAGTAGTGTAGTTTAAGGAACAATATCATTTGTCTGCCCGTTTTTGCCCGTTTTTTTTTTAATAATATTATAACGCGAAGAACAAGAAAATGAAAAATATTTGTTTAATTGGTTTAAGGTACTTTTTACCAGTTAACTTCTTTACAGATGGATTTTATGGAGATTTGGCTCACAATTAGTGGTTCTCAGAATGAAAGGGCAAATCATATGTTGGAAAACTTACTGGAAATGGTGCCGGATTCAGAAAATGTTGATATTAAAAATCTCCATAGCCGTGTGAAGTACATTAATAAATTAAATTATTGGAATATTGGAAAATAGCTAACAGATGCAAGGAAAATTTAGTGCAAACGCATGCTGAATGATTAGCAATGGTTGAAACTGGAGATTTGCCGAGGAGTGCCACCCCCAGCGCGTCCTCGTCCACAGAGAAAGTGCCACAAGAAGGGAGTTCGAATATTGGAAGACCCAGAAAGGAATTTAGTGATTGTAACAAACGGAGTCAACGGAGAATATTAGATTTAAAGATGTAAATTTTTATTAGGTCATGTCTTATCAAGACTATATATTTTTTTAAATTATTTTTATTTCATGTCTTGTGTTATATTTTATTATTATTATACTTCAACATTGTATTTTTTTTCAATATCTAATGTACCTAAGTCATTATAATATGTAAATAAATAAGTTATAAATTATAAACAACATTTTTGACAGATATATAATGTTTTAGAATATGTAGAATGTTTTATTTAACTGTGTCAAGTAAATTTTTTTTTTTTTTTTTAGAATTTAAGATTTTTAATATAAATAATACATATTTTGTTAAAGTAACTAGTCTATTCATACATTATATTATTATTTTTATCAAAACAAGGACTTTTATAACGATTTAATAAACATTTTAGTGATAAACGGACTTATGACCGCGTTAGTTAGAGCGCCAGACCACTGTGCAGTGTTAGATTTAGATATTTGAGTTTAAAAGCATTTTGTAAAAGTCACTTTTCTATTCTTAATTGAATGATGCCTGAGAGCCACGTCGATCATCTTAGTTCTTTGGCGAATAACTTCGTTTTGGATTTTATCCCTCAACGAAGTTCCGAGCATGTCTCTCTACATAGCACGCTTTCCGATTCCTCTAAAATTAATGTAATTTCCATCACACTAATATTATAAAGGCGAAAGTTTGTATGTGTGTGTATGTGTGTGTGTATGTGTATGTTTGTTACTCCTTCACGCCACAACGAGTGAATCGATTTGGCTGAAATTTGGAATGGAGATAACTCACACCCAGGATTAAAACATAGGCTAGATTTTATCCCGGAAAATTAAGGAGTTCCCGTGGGAATCGAAAAACCTTAATCCACGCGGGTGAAGTCGCGGGCATCATCTAGTAATTTCATAAAAATAATACCAATTAACTTCAGAGAGTTCGGAAAAAATCAACTCAGCGAAGTTATTCTTGGATAATAAGAACTGCGGACTATGATGCTGTCTTATGTAATAACATCTTACGCTCGCTGCAGTTAGTTAGGTAGCAATTATTGCATTTCCGTAAAGCGCAGATTATGGTTATGGCAGCGTATTGTGTACTTAATAGGAACTCATTTACAATTACTTTAAGTGAATTACAACTTTAATATCGCCATTTCTATCGTATTATGAACTAGCTGATACCCGCGACTTCGTTCGCGTGGATTTAGTTTTTAAAATCCCGCGGGAAAGATTGAATTTTCCGAGATTTTTTAGCCTATATCACTCTCCAGGTCCCCAAGTATACACATGCAGAAAATCACGTCGATCCGTAGCTCTGTTGCACCGTGATTGAAGGACAAACCAACAAAAGTCTATGTATGTTTGTGACTATGAATATTCCACAGTGGCGTCTAAACTACTGCACCGATTTTGATGAATGACGGATCAATCGCTTCGGAATTATGGTCCAGGTGACATAGGCTACATTTTACACGAACAAGATCATTATGACGGATGTTATTTAAACTGTAATTTCCTTGTGTAAAATTCTTCTTTCTTCATTATATACAAATAAGTATTCTTCAAATAACAAACATCAAACAGAGCTACGATAATGTAAACAACTTCATGAGATAACCTTCTCGCACTTGGCCGCTTTGACGATTCGCGTGACCTATGTTTCGAGTGTGTTGCGGTTACATATACAAACATATTCCACTAATGTGACCATAATAAATTTACAGGTGACAAAAATTAAAAAAATAAGCGCAAATGACAAAAATCGTGTACATGCACATTGCGTAAGACAAGAGGCCATAGTGTAACTTTTCAAATTTATATTTACTGAACGTAAATCGGTAAATCCGTCAATTAATCAAAAGAGGTGGAAAAATTCTCCATTTTCTTTCGATTCTCCAAAAGCGCTCAATCAGAGGAAACCGAATATTTAGGTCAAACAGCCTAGACCAGACCAGCCCTTAACGTTTGACCTAAATACTTACTTTATTTTTTCTTGGATTGTCCCGTGGAATATGTGAACATTGGGTACATTAAACCAGATTATTTGACTTGCATACAACTAGATATATTTACCTAAACTGAGGTTACACATTTAAAGTAGGTATATTTTCCTCAAACAATGATCACATGAACTGCTTATTTATACGGTAAAATATACAAAGAGACCCTGACTGATTCTTGTAACAATTTCACGAGCTTTGTATAAGTTAAAGGTATATGTATACAGATTACGGACAGTTTAAAAACATGTATAAGTTCTTTCAATTCACGACGGCGCGTGGCTCATGGTTGTGTGTGTCGTATCTATAGGTATAAGTGTGAGCTAGAGCTTGCTAGCTCACATCTGACTGCTCCCACCTAGGCTCCTGACAGTCACGCACACTTACGCAATGTACACGACGTAACCACAAGTAAAGCTCATGCGCCCTCGTGAGTTGCAAGAACTATTAAAACTGTTATATATGTATTTTATTACGACTTTTATTAAGATTATATTAGAACCCCAATATTCGAATAATCGTAATAGTTGAATAAGATTTAGTTCTTATTTAGTTATTTCGAAATAATCAAGTCTGGACTTCAATAATTCTATGTAGTATAATATTACATACGTTAGAAACATTAGGTTACCCTGAATTCTTGATATTTCTTGCATTCATCAATCATATTATAAATTGTTATTTGCTAGGTACCTAATAGCAGTAGTCGACCTAGAATTTGATTTGGCCATTTTATTCTGACATTTAGAAACACATTGAGGGTAATTATTATATTATGCTTTGATGATTGAGTTGTTGTCGAAGAATCGAGACCTTGAACTTTCAATAAATATTTAGATTATCGAAAAACTTAATCTTATTAAGAGGTACCTATTACAGTTAATTCGTAGTTTACACGGGGTATAATAAAATTGTAATTTGGAGAGACCATCGCTTGAGAACGGCTGTGGCTATTTTTTGTGTTGAAATGTCGAATTAGGTTTAATTATTTTTAGAAAGTTTAAGCAATTGAATACCACATGCTCGGTAAATGAAAATATGGTGTGAATTCCTGCACGCCTGAGATTTCTATGTTCTCGCGACATTTTTAAAATTTAACTCCACGCGGACGAAGTCGCGGGCAAAAGCTAGTGCATAATAAGACACTAACCGAGACTCAAGGCAGTAATCAAATTCAAATTCAAAATTTATTTATTTCATGTAGGCTACCTTGTAGCTCTTATGACACGTCATAAATCTACCACCGGTTCGGAATGCAGATTCTGCTGAAAAGAACCGGCAAGAAACTCAGCAGTTGCTCTTTTCAAAAAATAAAATAATTTTACAATAAGTAACCAAACTAAGCTATGTATACAGTGCTTCCACAGTGAAGCTTCAAAAATGCAATACATATAATCCAACACATGTCAACATGAGAAGACAAAGCAGACCCATTTCCGTTGGTGGCACCCGTTCACGAGCACGACGCATGATCCAGCCATTGCTTCGCTCAACCATATTTGATCATCATGAATCAAAAGTTGGATATTATTCTTGTTTCCAGCTGGGTCCAAAAATCTCTAGTCCAAGCGACGTACTGGCACGACCCTCTTGACGACGCCACTTACAAGAAAAGCAGCGAATTCCTCGCAGACATCAACAACGAGAGGAAAATCAACCACACCTATGTGCAGAACCTGAACAGGTTGGAGCATTTCGTCATGGTGAAGTTCGACAACGACAGTATCGTGCAGCCCAAAGAGACCGAGTGGTTTGGTTTCTATGCGCCCGGGCAAGCGAAGAAGCTTATCACTTTGCAGCAATCCAAGCTTTATAAAGAGGTAAATGTTTATACTTTATCCAATCATACTCAGGGCAATTTCGTTATGATTTTATTTCCTTTTAAGGGGTGATTTCACGAAAGTAAAAAAATATCTTATGCGAGCGTTTTGATATTTTGGTAGATTTTCCATAAAAAATGTCAGAACGCCTAATTTATTTCTCGGATAAACGTCACTCGACGTTGCCGAAATGCATTGCTCCGTCATTGAAGGACAAACCAACAACACACACTTTCGCATTTATAAGATTACTAGCTGAGGTCCGCGACTTCGTCCGCGTGGATTTAGTTTTTAAAATTTCGGAATTCTTTGATTTCTTTCGTATTTATAATATTAGTAACAATGGTAACATTTATTAGCGATATTAGTATAGTTGTTGCAATTCACGAGGCCGCGTGAGCGTGTTTACGTCGTACATGAACATTGCGTAAGTGTGCGTGCCTGTCAGGAACCTAGGTGGGAGCAGTCAGGCGCGAGCAAGCTTTCGCTCACACTTATACAGATACGACACACACACAACCATGAGCCATGCGTGGTCGTGAATTGTAAGAACTATAACGAAGTAACGAAGTGACGACTAAAGATTTTAAGCTATTGCATAGCTTCTATCGCGGGCCTTAGGCGTGGAGACCGAATCCAGAAATTCCGTAACGAAAATAACCTGACACGGGACTCCTCTCACGGCTAGATGGCGTTGATAAAAAATGCTATGCAATAGCTTTACCGCGGCAGTCCCCGAGTGCCACACGTCTTTTTTGCATTTATCACTTTGTTTTTCTATTTTATAGGACCGCCTGGGTTTGAAAAAGATGGACGAAGATGGAAAACTAGTATTCCTCTCCCAACCTGGGGATCACTTGCGTTTCACGGAAGAATGGTTCACTGAAAATATACTTAAACCTTATCTTGTTTAAATCCTCATTATCGCTTTAATTGACTGATATCAATTGCTAAATACAAAACGGAAGATTATCACTTGCTTAACACTAGAAAAGCAATCTCATTAGTGACTTTAATTAAGTTTTATGTCTTAATAAACTTACTCAGTGCCTACCAAAGTTTTAAAACGAATAATTATATTGATTAGGTTATACAGTTAATGGAATTGTATATATGTACTAGGTATAAGATAAGTTTGTATAATTTGTAACCTTAGTGTCCTTTCAGAAGTACCACAATAGTCAATCACACATAAGCTAATGGCTGAAATTAAATATCTATGTAGTATGTAGTCCAAAATCTATACATGTTCGAAAATCTATTTCGAAAACCTATGTAGTATAATGTAAAGTTTTATAGTTCTTGCAATTTATGAGGGCACGTGTACTTTACTTGTGGTTACGTCGTGTACATGCACATTGCGTAAGTGTGCGTGCCTATCAGGAGCCTAGGTGAGAGCGGTTAGGTGTGAGCAAGCTCTCGCTCACACTTATATAGATACGACATACACACGACCACGAGCCACGCGCCATCTTGAATTCCAAGAACTATAACAATTTGTAAAACAGTTTGCAATGGATAAGTTATTGGCATTTACTTATAATATCTGGATTACTCGACCTTCAATCAGTTTGTAATATCAGGTATTAGGCTGTAAAAATATAGCCAGGCGTGTGAAAATAAGAAAACGCGTGATGTAATCACAGGTACCTACATATAGTCCTACTTTTTGTGCGCGCTGTGCTGTGTGTGCGTGAAGTTTGTACAGACGCAATGACTATGTGTGCGTCTCTGTAGGTACAGTCAAAAGGAAAATAGCTTTTCATATTTTTAAAGAAACAAATACACGAACTCGTAGCGCCATACTATAAGTACTTATATATGTATAACAATTTGCAGTTATTTTTAATGTTTATATTCTTTTAAATACCGATATTATAAAATGTATGACTGAGGGAACGCATATTATATTGAATTTGAAAAATATATCCTATTATTTTACTCTAGATACAGTTTTTGATTTTCGCGTTTCGTGTTCGATTTATTGTCGAAAAGCCTCAATCATTAAGAATTTGCAAGCCAGTTTAACATAATTTTTATTAAATAAACAATAGACAATATCATTTAGTGCCAATTTCAACAACACCGAACCCGAGACCTCCCAGTTATAAGACCGCAGCGTTCACCACTGCGCCAGGGAGGTCGTCCTCGTTAAACGTAACTCAGCGATGATGAAATTGGTCCTAAAATTAAAGTATTTTACTCGAACATGCTTTCTAAATCAATCTGCTTCATGTTAGGAGAGTCTTGACTGGCGGGCGCCTCGACAAACACGCGCACAGACGTGTTGAGCTCCGAACTCTTCTTGACGAACGGCGCGTTCGCCCCGCGCAGTTTGTGCAGCGGGAATTTCACTATGCAGGACAGCATGCAACGTTCAGCTATTTTGTAACTGAGAAAAAATATATTCGTCATAGTGAACTTGCCTGTACCCATTTAGATTAACTCTAATGAAAATTTCAATGGCGTGGCGTGGTTTTAGGTCTCCAGAACCCAGGTCCTCAACTAAATCCACACAGAAAATTTTGTAAGATCCGTTGATGCGTGATTGAAGGACAACCCAACAAACACTCTCGTATTTATAATAGGTATTACAGTAAGATGCAGGAAGGCCATTACGCTGGTATGGTCATGTAATGCGTAGGGATGAACATCACATGACGAGACGAGTCATGGATATAGACGAGGGCAAGAGAGGCAGAGGTCGCCCGCCAACTACCTGGACTAGAACCGTTCAACTTGACATGACGACGCGGGGCCTAACGTCAGCGATGACCCAAAAAATAGAATCGGATACTTGTAAATTCGACTCAGATTACCTTTTTCTGTAGCGACGCGTTGTGATATCACTGGTGTTTTTATGTCGTTCTATATAGTTCAAAGAACCAATATGCGTTGGAGTCTTTTAAGGTTCTGGAGTAGTGACCTCGCAACGGAAGCCCAGTATTTGGGAGATCCTCTAGATGGAATCAAAATCAAAAGAACAGCTGGATTTAAGAAGCGTAAAATCAAGATAAACTTACTCATAAGGGTTAATGCAATCCATCCGAATGACTTTGTATCCCTGATCCTTTGCTTGCGATTTAGATTTCTGAGCGAGCATGGTGGCCAAACCTTGTCTCCGATATTCTGGTATCACAGCTAACATTTTTATCTAAAGAATGGAAACTTTAATTATTCCAATTTTCATATTTAATTTAAAAACTAACTCATTACTTACAAAAAAAATCATATTGCCAACCTCAAAAACTTTATCCTCCTTGAAAATATTCCAAAGATTTGGAGTTTCTTGCAATTTTGCCATGTAATTTAAGAAGTCCTTCGTATTAGGATCCTGGTAACAAATATTTGTAAATAATTTACCTACTTATTGATAAATATAAGGTATAGTTCTTTCAACTCACGAGGGCGCGTGGCTCATGGTTGTGTGCGTGTCGTATCTGTATAAGTGTGAACGAGAGCTTGCTCGCGCCTGAACGACCATCTAGGCTCCAGCCAGGCACGCATATTTACGCTATGTGCTGTACACGACGTAAATACAAGTAAAGCACCCGTAACTTCGTGAGTTAAACGTACTATAGTTAGGTACATAGGTTCCAGGCAAAATCTGTCATCTAAATAGAGATTCACGCACCTGTCTATAATATGCATAGTTTCGGAGATTTTGTGGATCAACAGGACTGGCAGCGAAGTTAATACAGAAACCTGCAATGGTGTCATTTGCCGTTTTTGCAAACAATGAATTGCCTGTAAGTAATTTAAAAATATTAATGAATCTAAATTAAAAAAAATAGTATAAATAATAATGAATAGTCATTTTATGGTCCAAATCCTATACCGGGTTTCTATTTAGATGGTAGGTACCAAACATTTTGTTGAAATGCGAGAAATTGTGGTTAGACCTACCTACTTGCTTTCAGGTAATGACGGGATGCAAGGGTGCGATAGACCTACACTAGTGTATTTCCATAATATTTGTTTCAACTTCTATTTTATTTATATTATATTTAGATTACGAGGTATTTCAAGTAAAAGCAAGACGAGTTTGTTTATAATTTTCTTTACAGGCCGATAAATTCGATTCCTGAGTTTGTGCCTACGAGTTAACGACCTTAGTCTACTTACATCGAACTTCCTGATACGAGGAAGATTTTGATTTTTTTTTTATTCGATGACAAGATAGTCCTTGACTGCAATCTCACCTGATGGTAAGTCACGATGCACTCTAAGATGGTAGCGGGCTAACTTGGAAGGGGTAGGTACAGCAGTGTACTCATACCCCTAATTGGTTTCTACACGCCATCGTGCCGGAACGCTAAATCGCTTGGCGGCACGTCTTTGGCGGTAGGGTGGTAACTAGCCACAGCCAAAGCCTCCCACCAGACATATCAATTAGGTATCTAACATATTAAAATAAGCTAACCCTGTTTAAGCAGACCAATAATATATTCGTCAATTGCGCGATCATTGTTCAACTCCATGCGTCGAGCACGCACGAAAACATGTTCGGTGAGAAAATAGCGCTTTGCCATTCGAACTGCCGTCTCGTGGTTGGAGCTTTGCACTGGCACGATGGAAAATGATTCGGGCTGCAATTAAGGGACTTTTGAGTTAATTTAAACAGAAAGATGGCGGTAAATAGAATGGCTCGATGCTTCATCGTGCGACGGAAATGTAACGTCGCGTTTAGGTATACTATGAAATTAGTTGCATGACACTAGTGTCATCCAAAAATCGTGCGGCGCACGAAACTAATTTGCTTTCGTGAAATTAATGCATGCATCATGAAATTAGAGGTTTAAGCAGTAGGTAGGTACATTACGAAATTAGTGGCAAACAGTAAAAGGAAATGACGCGCTTTACTAAATACATGTTTTTACTTACTTTTTCATGTTGAACTAAATCCTTTATCCCAAATATGCTATAGCAGTTTCTTTTCTGTATAAAACAAAGTAATCTTTTTGTAACATTTGGAAAATTAAAATAATTTGGTCTTATTTTATTTAAGACTGACATTGGTAATACAAATAAAATATTTTCTTTAATGTATAATTTTAATAAATGTATTTTGCTCTAAAAACGTTGGGATTTACGAAAGCAAAGTATCACTGATGTTTTGTTGGATGTGCTTGGATAGGCTTCCTTCACTTACTTTAGACATTCGGTGACAATTTAAAGCGCCATTTTTTCAGGTTTTTTTACAGCAGAATCTCCTTTTGATTTAGAAAAATTTTATTTTAGTTTTTCTGCACCAGTAGGTAGGATTATCTTGAGATAAAACCCACACCTAGAGAATATTACAGACTAATGTTGTAGGTATGGGTGGGGCACGAAACCAAGGAGTTCTACGGAGCACAAACTCGAAGAACTGATAAAGGTTGAAGCTGTGGGGTGAAGTCTCAATAAGCTGCACGAATAGCGATCTCACAACGCAGCGTTGGAAGACCTCTTGCTAGATGGATAGACGACCTCAAGGGAGTTGCTGAACGCAAGCGACATGAGACTATGTTCTGTGGCTATGCTTGCTAGAAAATACTGTTAAAAGTCCAACTTTACCTCATTCAGATGAATAATACGTGAATGCATAAAAGAACATCAAACAATCAAAAAAAAATTATATTACATATCGTACCCTTATTGCAAAAACCGATTATCTGCATTTTTGTACCAAAATTAGGTTAAATATATCAATCGACTCCTCAACTCACGGCGAAGCTGTAGGTAAAACCCATTATCTGCTACGACGCTTTTTTACGGAGATAGCTAGAGTTAAAAGCAACTACCTACAGGTATGATTTAATTACCTTCTTAAAAAAAGAACTAAACTCATTTAAATAATTTAGATTTATAAATCTATACCACAAAAACAATGTATTGTATTATAATACTTTTCAGATGTAGTTGCTTGATTTATCATTATGTCAATATTATTCTGTTAACCTCCTGCCTACCAGAGACACTTTTTTTAGAATATGTTTTTGAAACTTTAGTATAATATTGCTAATAGATTACGATATACTGGAAAAATAGTAAAAAAAATCCTACATTAGGAAAATCTGTTTTTCACTATGTCCTATACGTAGGACAAAAGTACGATATTACTATGTGATTTGTATAGGACATAGAATAGTTTCAGGAAATTAAATGCAATTATAATTGGATAAGAATCAAAATATAACAAACATTTATTGCCTTATGTTATATACATAATAAATTTTCAGAAAAAAAAACAAAAATAAAAGTTGCTCCAAACAAAATTATCAAGATAAGAAAAATGTTTAAAAACTGTAACCAGACTTTGGAAAATTGGATATAAAATCCGTCATATTGAATAATATGTGACTAATATCATCCCGAATATAAGAAAGAATCGATTGACCCCTGATTTATCCAAATTGGCTCAGTAATTTAGGCGCCACACCGTAGCATACGTAAATGTACCACATACATACATACGATTATACATATAAACATACATAAATAGACTGCTAAAATCATAATCTTTCCTTTTGCCTTTGCTATAGTCATGTAATAATATATTTCTTGTAATAACAAAACAAAACTGAGCATATAATAAACATTATGTAGTGATCAGTCAGTAATTTTGGAGATTAATAAGTTTAGAATAGTACATTTACATTGATGATTTAGAAAAGATTGCCCTCTACTGTTTCTGTAACCTTTCGATAAGTTACTTAGCCAAGTTTGTGTTTGTCAGAAAAGAAACATGACGGTTTCTGACAAATAATATTGTTTTTAAGAATTTATCGATAGATAACACATAGATTGTTATTAATTAAAATTACTATAAATATTGATGAAAATTGGAATAATAATTCCTGTTAGGCGTAAAATATACCTAACAATTATTCTGGCTGCGTCAAATCATTATTTTCAGGTATCTTTCGTCCATGTATCTTGAAAGTAGCCGTTGTTTTGGCGATTCCTATTTGCAATCTATCGGGTAAATTAGGACAAAGATTGCGTTCATTGAAGTTGCTTGCCAAGACCAGAACCATGTCTACGTTCATGCCCACGTCCACGTCCACGCAAAACACTTCTTCCACATCCTCTTGATCGAAACAATGATGAAGATGCTAATTCCAAATTACTGGAGATCATCTTGGTTTGAAATGCTGTCTGAATCTCTAGTCTAGTGGTCATTGGATCTTCGATTAGGCTCTGAAGGGATAAACTCTAGATTATGATCTGAATTTTCGCCCGAAAAGTCAAACACTGAGTCTTCTAATGCTTCTAGTAATATATCATTATCTGTAAAAGCTAGAAAATAGATAAATAATTGACAAAAACTTACAATGTACTATACAAAGTACAAAGGTAGTTAAACTATCAAAACTTTATTGCCTACTTTTGTCCTCTGCATAGGATATAGAAAATGACAACAAGCTTGTGAAAATTCTATTTATTATTATGCGAAGATAAAACTGTATATCAACATTTCATAGTTTTAATTACTTACTAATTATGATAAATCTAATCATTTCGATGATTTGAATAAGATTTCATGCGATTAACTTACCCCTGTGCGAGCACATCTCCACTAGTCTGCCTTCCGTCGCCATTTTTACAAAATTGACAAAGAGAATTGATACTTTTATTTTTTATTTACAAGCCTAGATAGTCGAAAGATGTAACTAGTAAAATGTTTTGGGGATACCATTTAAGAAACCGGCAATAGATTTTTTTAAATGTTATGTTCTTTGTGTAGGACAAATGTAGGTAGGAGGTTAATACATGTTAACCTGCGTTAACAGGTTTCAGCTTTTATTAATATACTAGAAATTGCTGATGTATCTAAAAAGAAAAACGAACTAAACAACATTAGTTGCTTTTTGCAGAATAATGAACTCAATATTTTGTTAAAATTATTGCAGGTAAAAGAACTTAAGTTCACTTTTACTGTATAACTGGGTTACGAGGGTTTTTGAACATCTTCACAAATCAAAAGTTTTTTGATTTGTTAAGCTCACAATATAACTCTATCTTTAAGGTGATAGAGAAAAGACTGTCTAAAGATCTTAAGTTTAGTAACTGGCCAACTGCCGGAATCTATAAAAGTAGAAATAAGCTGTTTGACTTATATGCAGAAAAAAATATAATTATTCCCCCGCGTTTATTGAATATGTAAGAAACTATTCTAAATTGTTTGAAAATGTGTGCATACAAGCAAAGTCACTTCACATAAAACAAAAAATTGCCAATTCTGATAATAAAATTAAAACAGCATGGGACATCATCGGCGATGAAATGAGTAAATATAAGGTACATAATAATAATAAATTGGAGCTTAAAAGTGATAATCATGTAATTAACTCCGATACAGTAATTGTAAATACATTTGAGAACTTTTTCAAAAATATTCCAATTACTACAACCAGTTCTCTGAATTCCTCGCCAGCAGAAGTCTATCGTCTTCTAAGGAGCAATGTCTCTGAGTGCAATAAGTTATTTAGGTTTGAACACGTTACCCCATATGACATAGTCAAAACATTTAAATCTTTACAAAATAAGAAAACAGCAGATCTATGGGGGATATCAGTTAAAATAATTCATAACATAATTGATATTATTGCGCCATATCTTGCTTTAATTTTTAATAAATCAGTAGATTCTGGATCTTTTCCAGACCTTATGAAATGTAGTAAGCTAATACCGCTTTTTAAATCGGGAAGCAAAAGTGACCCGAATAACTACAGGCCAATTTCAATTTTGCCAACTCTCAGCAAGATATTCGGAAAAATAATGCTCAACCAACTGCTTTTACACTTTAATTTAAATAAAATCCTACACACTGAGCAGTATGGTTTCACAAAGGGTCGATCAACAACCGATGCAGCCGCAAGGCTGTTACAACACATATTCGATGCGTGGGAGAACTCACAGAGTGCCATTGGTATTTTCTGTGATTTGTCGTCAAAGGCATTCGACTGCGTTGATCACGAGACACTTTTTCTTAAACTGAGCCACTATGGCATTAAGGATTTTGCACTTAGTCTCATTGCGTCTTATCTCAGTGAACGAGTCCAAAGAGTATGTGTCAATGATGTAAAATCATCCGGATCAGCCTCAGTAATGGGTGTACCCCAGGGTTCTATTCTAGGTCCATTCATGTTTTTGGTCTACATAAATGATTTACCACATTTTGTCCACAATACTTGGGATATTGTACTATTTGCTGATGATACGTCTTTGAATTTTAAAGTCGATAGGATAAAAGACAATTTTGACGATGTAAATAATGCATTATCTCAAGTTTCTGAATGGTTTACGGCAAATAATCTACTTTTAAATACTAAAAAAACAAAGTGTGTTGAGTTTTTATTACCTAACCCGAGAACTGTCAGTAAAAATTTAAAGATAAATAATGAACCTTTGAAAACTGAGGACTCCAAAGTGTTCTTGGGATTAACCCTGGATTCAAAGCTACAATGGGGCACCCATATAGCAACGCTTGCGGGCAAACTTAGCTCTGCTGTATATGTTATCTTTACATAGTATAAAACAAAATCGATTCCCGCTGTCTGGCCCTCTGTAAGTACGCGTAGATCTTTTAAACTACGCAACGGATTTTAATTCAGTTTTCATCAGTAGATAGAGGGATTCGAGAGGAAAGTTTACAGTTATAGTGTTTCCCTAAATTCCTACGGGAACGGGACAAATGTAGGTGAAACCGCAAGGCACAGCTAGTTATTCTAATATAATAAAACGAAATAGTTTTTTTTATTTAAATGAGCTAATCTCTAGAACGGCTGGACCGATTTCAACGAAACTTTCTTTTAAATATAGCTGAGATTATAAGAAATAATGTAGGCTTGCCCATTTCCCACGGGAACGGGAACTCCTCGGGTAAAACCATAGGGCGCTGCAGTTAGTACGTACAAAGTTAAATGAAATCTACTTTACCTTCAGCCAAAAGCGACTAAAGATATTTATTTTACACCTGTACTGGCTAAAGTTGAACTAAAACGATTTTTGTCTTGATGATTATTACTATTCAAAACAAGTGATTAAATAAAAAATGCCATTAGAGCTACCAGAACGGTAAATTTGAAAATTTGGTAGTTTTTCTACATTCAGGAAAAACTAACTAAGTGAGCTCCTTACCGGTTATTTTCTTCTTTTTGTTGAAAAAATAGTAAGTTTTTTTCAATTATTAACCTACTTAACATTTCTTGAATAGTTTCTTGTTTATAAAAATTATTATTGTTTAAAAATGGACATCATTATAACTAATTTTTAAGTCGTTAAAGTTTCAAATGCTTATAACTCAAAAACTTTTCGCTCAAATTTTGGTGCAGATAATCGGTTTTTGCAATAAGGGTACGATATGTACCTATAGTATTCTTTTATGAATACTTACATTGTGCGCCCTTGCGTATCATCTCGTTATATACGATCAGCTTTAACCATGTTGATCTTTAATATAATATATGATCAAACGAACTTGCAAAGTGAAGTTCGATCGATATTATATGAGTACGCTTCATTCGAAGATATAAAAACACGTAGTAATACCGAATAAACGAGAAATTATTATTAGTTACGCATAGCATGTAATTGCATACTTAATTATTTTTCAGAACATGTCGTTTTCAGTGTACGCTTTAAAACGTGCAAGGTCTTGCATTTTTATATACTTAGGTGAGAATTTAACATTCAATAATATTATATTACAATCCATTAAATATCAAAACTTCAAAATTCACTTCTACGTTCCTTTAATTTTAGTTTCTCTACACATAATCAAAAATAGCTCAGGATTAAAATATATCGATGTAGAAAATCAAAGTGACGAGGACGAGAAGGAAGTGTATTCGGATATCAACCAGAATGTCGATGGCTACCAAACAAAACCCTCAATGGAAACCCAACAAGCGAGGAGAAGTTGGCTAATAACATCAAATCTGAATTTGAGAACGACGCAGAAATCAGATCGAACCAACGAAAAAGATAAAGACGAGAATCTCAAAAGTAAGATCTCGACACTTGTCCAACAAACGGTTCACGATACGAATAGAAAAATTGAGTTGATCTCCCACGTAAAAGAAGAACTACGTAACGAAGGGCCTTATAAAGTTGGTTTCATTTTGAGTTTGATAAAGAAATCGAAGGATGTCCTGAACGAGCTTTTTAACGTAGCTGTTAAACATAAGAGCGATTGGAAAGCCTTAGAACAGTTGAAAGTGTTTGAACTAATTGTCCATACAAACGTCGATACAACGAATCTTGTTCGACAACTCGTCGAAGTTCATATTCAACACATGAACTCTACACATACTGATGATAATAAGAAAAGATTGGTATTAATAAAATAAGTAATCACCATAGATACATGAACTGTTTTCTTTTACATCGAAAAGAATATGCTATGAAACGTGACCGTATTCGGCGAAAAGGCGATATGTGGGCCCACTTTTTATACCTACCTACTCATATATTATATTAACCTGTCTCTTAACTTCTTCTAATGTAATTAAAAGTGTGCCTACCTATTTAAATGAATGAGACCGTTTGTTTACTTATATATTGTTTTGTACATACTCATTTTAAATGCTATGTTGCAGAGTGGCATCGAGGACAAACCTCTGTGGTTTTTTCGATGTGCATTATTATGTAAAAGTGTGTAACAGATTTGTAAATGGTAATTAATAAATAAATAAATAAAAACTAAAGCCCACCACCCTCAGGTTGAAATCTATAGATTGCACTCTCACTCAGCTGAGACTCAATTCAGAGTTAAAACGAGACAGATTTATGTCAGAGCAAATTTGTGTCTCGTTTTAATCTCTATCTTGAGTCTGAGCTTTGTCAGAGCACGCTCTATATATCTCAGCATCAATCCTATCCTCTCCATCCTACTAATCCTACTAAATGCGAAAGTTTGGATGTACGGATGGATGGATGTTTATTACTCAATCACGCCGCAACGCCTGAACCGATTTGGCTGAAATTTGGCACACAGATAGATTATAGTCTGGAATAACACATAGGCTTATTATGATCGGAAAATAATAAAGTTCCGGCGGGAATTAAAAACTTTAATCCACGCGAATGAAGTCGCGGGCATCCGCTAGCATTTGGATAAAATTTAGGTTTATAGAGAGACGAGCTCATTCCCGCGGCTTAGCTCACGCTAAGTTCCATTTTTCAAACGCCTATTTTATCACCCTAGGGGTTGAATTTTCAAAAATTATTTCTTAGCGGATCCCTACGTTGTAATACCTATCTGCATGCCAAATTTCAGCCTGATCCATCAAGTGGTTTGAGCTGTGCGTTGATAGATCAGTCAGTCAGTCAGTCAGTCAGTCAGTCATTCAATCAGTCAGTCACCTTTTCCTTTTATATATTTAGATGATCTAAGTAGGCACCCGAAGGTTAGGTACCTTAACCGCAGAAATTGACCACCCCACACATCTAAGCGCCCATTGAGATGCGATCATCTGCAAGGGTGCAGGGGTGGAGAAGAGAGGGAGGGGAGGGGGGGTGGCAATTATTGAGCAAATGTAATAGCGGCATTGTGATAGAGCCGCGCTCAGTCGTAGCGTTGATTAGTGCTCGGAGTGCTGTGGAGTCGACGAGTTACTGTTATTTTAGATTTATTTTAATTGGTCTGAATTTATCCTATTATTTCCTATTATTATTAATATTATAAATGCGGAATTTTGGATGGATGTATGGATAACAAAAAAATGTTATAATTATTTTGCTGTAATCCGCCAACAGAAAAAATCTGTATGGTCACACATGCAGTTATAAGCTAAGCACCGCTTACCTCCCCAACCAAACAATAAAGCAACTTTGCTTTATTGTTTGGGTATTGGGTACTTACCCAAGCAAGCAATGCCACCACCACTCACATGCACCACCACACAAGACTTTTATACTACTCTCGACGCACGTTTCGCCCCGACACCGGAGCATCCTCAGGAGATATCGACTTTACAATGCTGTATTGTCTAGTCGTGCGTCGAGAGTAGTATAAAAGTCATATACAGATTTTTTCTGTTGGCGGATTACAGCAAAATAATTATAACATTTTTTTGTTAATCATGAACTTCCGCAAAGTAACGCTTGACTCTATCCAAGGATGTATGGATGATTGTTATTAAATCACGCCGCAACGACTGAACCGATTTGGCTGAAATTTGGCACAGAGATAGATTATAGTCTGGAATTATAGGACATAGGTTTTTTATCCCGGGAAATTAGAGAGTTCCCGCGGGAATAAAAAACCTCAATCCACGCGAACGAAGTCGCGGGCATCAGCTAGTTTGGACATAAATCTTATTTTGCGAGCTTTTTTCAAAGTCCGCTTTTTAAGTTTTTTGTTCCTTTACTTATTGTTTCTAATATAATCGCGAAGTCGACAAAACATCGTGCCTACTATATTTTATTTATTTTGGTAAATAAATTATTTATACAAAACTGTTTCTGTAGCCAGGTTCAAATACCTATATTTGAACTTGGCTACAGAAACAGTTTTGTATTACTAAGCCCAAGTGTAACATCGGCTGCTTTGTGATAGAACTTTTTTTAAAATCTTGATATCACTCATTCATATCATGTTTTTCTATTACAATAGTCTATACAACAATCTCTGAAGCTTCGATAAGTTCGGCAGGTAAAATATATTTTAAGGCTGATAAGTTCAAAGTTCAAACTCACTAGGCATTTTGAAAGATACAGAATTAAGAAGCTCTCTATTGCCTCTTTCTACTTTAAGATTAATTTGAAAAAAAAAAAAATATTAGGCACGCCTCTCCAACGCCATTACAGTTCTTGATTATATTTGCGACGAGCCACGGACACGCCCTTTCCATCCCTATTATATTGATTTAGCATACCGAAATGACTTATCTCTCCATAAATTAATTCATCATTCTCTACCCTAAAGCTATCTGGGTAAAGATTATTTCAGCTTGAATAATTTTTTATAATATAGGCTCAATGTTCTGATTATTCTATAAAATAATACACTTTGAGCTTTGTCTGGGAGTCATTGGTAAGTAAGTGATGTTTTAGTATTCAATGAATTTAATTAATTAAAAACCAGCTTTTTTGCTAAAAGGATTTCATTAACTTACTACCTAATTACTACAGTACGCCGATATTGAACGGGGTTTATTCTTGAACTTTTCTATACCTTATCGCTGGCCCACTATGTACCTATCGTAGTTCGACCAAAATGGGCGTGGAATTTAATTAAGTAACAATATCTCTACCTTAGATTAAAAAAGAAAAGTCTCTACAATACCAATTAGGAAAGTCGCGAGTTGCTAACGAACATTTAAATGCTTAGTTTTAGTTTTTAATTTGAAAAACAAACCGCTTTAATACAAACAATGCGCTCATCATTACCTGTTCTGTTCCTCGGTCCGCTTTTCAAAAGAGTTCCAAACAATTTCTCGCAAAATTTTTATTCTTTGAATGTGCAATGCGAAACATTTGTATATAAATGCACAATGGAAGCGCGTTACTTGCATTGCTAAGAGGTTCTATTGTTTAATGCCACAATTAGTTGTGAATTCTGCCTCGAATGGAAGAAACTGCCCAAGTTGCCGACTGGACACTGTAGCTGGAAGAACACGTTTGATACTCGGGCATTTTGTGACACCCTCATCCCTCATGCCTCAATCCTCATCCTCAACCCCAAACCTGTTCTCTTATTAATCGTACATGACAGGTAGCAAGATTACTTGCTACTTGTGATGTACGATTAATCAGAGAACAGGTATAGTTCTTGTAATTCACGTGGGTGCGTGAGTTTTACTTGTGATTACGTCGTGTATATGCACATTGAGTAAGTGTGTGTGCCTGTCAGGAGCCTAGGTGGAAGCGGTTAGGCGCGAGCAAGCTCTCACTCATACTTATACAGTTACGACACACACATAACCATGAGCCAAGTGCCCTAGTGAATAAATAGGCTTATCTGGGCACTCCATTCCTCTGTCATAATTTTCCATACTTATAAAAGTAGGGCATGTACATCCATAAAAGGATTATAACATGGAATGAAACAAAGTTATAATAAAAGCAGATACCTACAGAGTTACAGATACTTCATAATGATAAATGATTATCTCTTTAGGCGTTACCACCGTCAATTTTAGATAATAATATGCTTGCTTTAAGTTAACATTGACAATTGACAAACCTGTAAAGCTGTTATGGCAGTCTGCTAAATAATGCATTTATCAACGCCAAATTGTCGCTTTTAACGTCAAAATTCAAGCTTATATTTTATCAGAAGTATTTAATACATAATTATATTTTATAGTGAGTAAGATACTTTTGTATAGTAAGTAGTACGTAAGATAATTTTAACCGTCAAACTTTTTTTACAAAGTATCAACACTTCTCCAGCGTCGTATAGTATATTTGGGCGGGCGGACAGTGTTGGCCGAACGATTCGAGAGATGTTCCACGTATTGAAGGGAATAGAATGGAATAGACTATTGTGGAGAGATATTCATCTTTGATATTAGAGGCTCAGCAAAATTTTGAAAAATGTAAAGGTTTTCATCAACTATAAAATTGTTGCCTGATACTACTCAATGGTATCTACCATGTTATAGGAATTATACAAATTCTTATAACATAATTTAAAAATCAAGGAAACCTGCTATGTTTCCCTTATTTTGTGTGCTATGCAAACGCTAATTATATAAATTACTAGCTGATGGATTAGTTTTTAAAATCCCGCGGGAACTCTTTGATTTTTCGGGAAAATAGTAGCTTATGTCACTCTCCAGGTCCTCAACTATACCCATTCAAAAAATCACGTGGATCCGTAGCTCTGTTGCAGCGTTATTGAAAGACAAACCAACAAGCAAACACACTTTCGCTTTACACTTTATAATATTAGTACCTAACGATTTTACTATTTAATCTAAACGTAAATAAAAGAATATCCATCCTACAATATCCGTTCATATTCAGTAATGCAAATGCCAAAACAATGATCAATTTAGCAATCACTATTTTGGGATATGCTTCCTTTGGCATGTGCATCACATTTTACAAGGGTTGCCACTTCCCTATCATTTTGTATCCTTCGCTTTTATATCATGATAGACATTTCTATCGATGATCCATTATATCACTAAAATATTATGTTTTATTTTTTTGTTGGTCACAGTTTTTCCCACTTAGGTACTTTGTAGTTGGATTCATTAATCTAAGTTCATTATAGATCACGTTAATCTATTGTGATATCACGTTTAAGTATGCGATTATTTTCATCATTATTACCACGTATTACAGCTGAAAAACACAATATCCTCTTTTTTATTCTGTGCGATCGGTTACAACGGCCACCCCTATGTCCAAAACATGTCTATTTCACGTTCACCTAGACTCCATTGTTATTAAGCCAAAAAAAGTTTCCATTTTTCCATTGTGATGGTCTTTTGTTTTATGGAATGCACGCGGGCTTTAGATAGTCCGTTTTTGTATAAATTGGGGAAGAGTTATGTACGGCACATAAATTTTGTATCTATCAAGTATATTTTGTATTGTTTTGGCGTTTATTGCAACGTTTTTAGTGCGCATATTGTATTGTTTTGTTATTTAAATGTAATCTATATTGTCCATACTAATATGTATTGTAAATGCGAAAGTAACTTTATCTGTCTGACCGTCACTTTTTCACGTCTAATTAAAGCTCTGAACTGACAACATTTAGCAAGAAGATAGGCATTATCTAATGAAGGATATAATTGACGCATATGCATAGTAATAATATGCAGAGAGTGGCAACACTCGCGCTGTCAACACATAAATTACGAAGCTCTGTGATTTTTTCGTGAAATAAATTATAAAAAGAAACTTATCAGTGTAATATTCGACTCTAATTAATAAATCCGGAAGAGAAGTGTGCAAGTGTAGTTAAATTCTTGTGGAAAGCAAAACATAAACGCTGGAAACAGACTTTAAAAACTGAAGTTTTATAACGGACAACGCATACGAAATAAGCCGTGAAAACTTTTGAATGTAGTTTTAGTGTAATTATAGTGTAATTGTGACATTAAATAGCTGTGAAATTGCAGTAATTGATAACTTTGCGAGTGAATTGTGGAAATTTTAAAACTTCCATAACCTCAAAGAATACAAGTGAACGGTTTCATATTAATTCGTAATAATGAACACTCAGCGCCATCTATCGACAATGCATAAAAGTAAGCTTTAAAGACATTTGCTATTGAGTGACGCGGTATTGCAAACCCAAACGTTATTTCTGGTGCATGCCAATAGAGGGCGGCATACGTCTCAAGTATTCGTCGCAATCTAGTTCTCTTGTTTACCTTTATTGACGACTTGACAATCGCAAGCAAATAAATAGTTAAAACTCAAAATGGAACAAATAACGGATATATTGAAAAGTATACAACAAGATATGCAAATACAGAAGCAAAAGTTGGATAATATGGAAAAAAGCTTAACAGAAACTATAAACAAAAAATTTTCAGAAATAGAATCAAAACACAATGAATTGAGCATGAAAGTCGAAGAGCAAGAGAAACGCATTGATTATATTGAAAAATATATAAGAAGGAAGAATATCATGATTTTCGGAGTGGAAGAAAAAGAGAAAAATTACCATGATATGGAGAAGGAAATTTTGAGAATTACTAAGGAAATTTTATCAGTCAATCTTGCTTCTTCTGAAATAGACTGTCTTCATAGAGTAGGCAACAAAAATTCTAAGATAAGACCAATAATTCTATCTCTAAACACAGTAAATAAAAAAATAGAAATTATGAAAAGCAAAAATAAATTGAAAGGTACACCATACTACATAAAAGATGATTACCCCAAGAAAATCTTAAATGAACGAAAATTACTTCAGGAACAAGTAAATAAATTAAAGCAGGAGGGGAAAAATGCCATAATAAAATATAACAAGATCATAATTTTACAAGACAGTACCCGACAATCAACATATAAAAGAAATTTATCTCAATCGCCGGATGACAAACCAAATAACCCCAACAAGGGATTCTTTAAACCTACAACTAAGAAAAATAAAAATAGTAACATCACAGAGTACTTAGAACAAAAAACAAGACAGACTGACAGTGCCCGAAAATATCAAGAAAATGCATAGGATACGGAAAAGGCCCCTCTCTACGATTCTACAAGAAAAATAACCTACGACTTTAGAAACTCTACAGCTCCCAGTACGGGTGGTCGCCGTGGGAGTCTTAGACCAAAACCCTCCATCACTAATAATATACTCTACATTGGAACGTATAACGTAAGATCTCTTGCTTCGGACGGAAGACTAAACGAATTGGAGCACTCTCTTCAGAATATTAAATGGGATATTTTAGGCCTCTCAGAAATAAAGAAGGAAAGCATGAAGATCCTTGAATATGGCGAATATATATTAATGTACAACGGAGAGAGAGCCGGTTTTAATGGAGTTGGTTTCATGGTTCAAAAGAAGTTGAAACACCAAATAACAGACTTTATACCTATTTCCGATAGAATAGTACGCTTAGATCTGTCATTTCAAAATCTAAATATAACCTGTATCCAAGTGTATGCGCCTACAGAAAAAGCCCCAGAGGAAGAGTTACAGAGATTCTACAATGACTTGAGCATAAGCCTAGAAAATACACCTCTCAATACTCTAATTATAGGTGATTTTAATGCTAAAGTTGGGCAACCAGTATCAGCAGATGGTAAAGTAGTTGGAAAATGGGGATATGGTAAAAGAAATTGTAGAGGTGAACTTCTCATACAATATTGCTTACAAAACCAGCTCTACATTACGAACACCTTTTTTAAAAAGAAAGCTAAACAACGCTGGACGTGGCTTTCCCCGGATGGAAAAACGCGAAACGAAATTGACTATATCTTGACAAGAAATTTGAAAGCATTATCCAACGTTCAGGTAATAGGAACTACATACTCTACAGATCACAGATTACTCAGAGCAAGCTATAATACATCAATCAGTTACAAAAAGAGCAGAACATCATTTGGTCGCATTGCATTAGATTTAACGCCTACAAAAAGAGAAAAAGCAAAGAAATACTTTGAACAAATAAGAAACGATTATACAACCGAGAATAAAAGCACAATACAAAAATACTCCGACCTGATAAAACATATCACACAAAGTACTGAACAAATACCTCAAAAGAAAAATATAACTGAAAATGATTTTATATTTACCAAGCAGCTAAAAGAGTTAATAAAAGAGAGAGAAGTGTTAAAAAATAAAAAGCATAAAACTAAGAAAGAAAGAAAACAATTGACTAAGCTCTATACAAAAATCAGAAAAAAGATAAGTAAAAATAAAACTAATTACAAATATAAAATAATCGAAGAAGAGCTGTTACAAAAGAGCTCGATAAAACGATCTGACAAACGTTTAAAAAAGAATAAAGAGTGGATGCCTTCGTTAAAAAGTAAGGATGGAGTTAAAGTCTCCAACAGAAATAAACTAGTAGAGATTGCTTCAGATTATTATAAAAACTTATATAGCATACAACATAGAGCAAGCTCCCCAGAAATTGATTGTTTAGAAAACAGACAGAAACTGCTACCTCTGTTAGAAAGTGAAGTACGAGCGAGCATCTTATCCTTGAAATCCTCAAAGAGCCCAGGCCAAGATAGAGTCACAAATGATATCTTAAAAGCGCTTATCGAACCCTTAACACCCATACTTACGCCTCTATTTAACGAAATATTGAGCTCATGTTGTATTCCGGAAGACTGGGAAAACGCTATTATTACGCTTATATATAAAAAAGGTGATCCCTCAGAAATTGGAAATTACAGACCAATAAGCTTACTGCAAAGCGTGTACAAGCTATTTACAAATGTTATCTTGAGGAGACTAAGACCAACTCTTAATTCTCAACAACCCAGAGAGCAGGCTGGATTTAGACCAAAATACAGCACAATAGATCACATATTTACGCTATCCCAGGTTATAGAGCGATACAATGAGTTTAAACTCCCTCTCTACATAGCGTTTATTGATTACTCGAAAGCCTTTGACTCTATTTCACACGAGTCTCTATGGAGAGCCCTAAAACAGCAAGGGATTGAGAGAAAATACATAGATCTGTTACAGGCCATATATAAAAATAGTAGAGCCACTGTAAAGTTGGATAGGACAGGTGCTTCGTTCCCGATAAAGAGAGGCGTTAGACAAGGAGATCCAGTCTCACCAAATTTATTCACGGCTCTACTAGAGCACATCTTTTCAAAGTTAAATTGGCAAAATTTAGGGATTAAAATAAATGGGGAGTATCTAAATCATTTGAGATTTGCAGATGATATTGTGCTGATAAGTGGAAACCACGACGATCTCTACCATATGCTTAAAAGCCTAGACCAAGAAAGTCAAAAGTGTGGATTGGAAATGAATGCTAACAAGACATGTGTAATGACAAATAGTGTAGAGATACCCACGATAATTCAAACGCAAACAATTAATTACGTGGAAGAATATACATACCTCGGCCAAAACATATCATTTGCTGACCACACCACAAAAGAAGTAGAGCGGAGAATCAAGATCGCTTGGGGCAAATATTGGTCTCTTAAACATATTTTTAAGGCAAAAATTCCACTATCACTGAAAAAGAAAGCAATGGACTCTATAGTCCTGCCAACCCTTTTGTACGGTTGCCAAACCTGGGCGCTTACAAAAAGAATTATACAGAAAATACAAGTATTCCAAAGAGCGACAGAACGGAGTATGTTAGGTATAAAGCTGAGCGACCGCGTAAGAAACAGAGAGATTCGAGATAGAACAGGGGTGACTGATGCTGCGGAGCTCGCATGTAGGCTGAAATGGCGTTGGGCTGGCCATGCGGCTCGGGCAAGGGACGGCCGGTGGAGCGAACGCGTGCTGCACTGGTGGCCGCGCGACCACATCCGCCCACGCGGCCGCCCGCGCGCTCGATGGAGAGATGACCTGGAGGATGTCGCGGGGCCCACGTGGACGAGGCTTGCTGGAGAGAGGTCGAAGTGGAAAAGGATGGAGGAGGCCTTTACCCGAAAATGGGTACCCAAATAAAAAATAACAACATTTGACATTTAAAACAATAAATTTATTTCTAATAATATAAATTATAATTTATGATTTGACTTGAAATAATTGATTATATTTGACAAATTAACAAAATAATGAAATTGACTTATTAATAATTTAAATAATGTATTTGACTAAAATATGTATGTACCTAACAATCTTGGGAATAAATGGCTATTTATTTATTTATTTATTTATATGCATAGTAAAATGGAATAAAATACTTTGCGAGCGATAAATTCTGAGTAGGTATGTATATTTTCAAAGCTTTTTGTCAATCTCTTGTCTATTTTTAGTATAAAAAGCACGTAAGTTTCTCATCAGCTAGTGACGTCATCAACTAATGCATAGTGCAAGCAACCTCATCACGCCAGGTACGCCTGAGAATGAGAAATGATTACCGCCGCAAAGATGAGATGCTCCTCTTCATTATATAAGATGCTGTTCGCATGAGGCGTTCGCAGAGCGGCGCGGCACAAACGACATGTCACATAAAATTTCATATACAGTCTTGTCAGTGTCTATATTATAGATTAGCCTTCCTAATACATCATCTTCATCATCATCATCATCATCAGCCTACATATCCACTGTTGGACATAAGCCTTTTAAGTAGCGCCAACATTGCCTATCTTCGGCCTTTCGCATCCAATCGATGTCTGGCACTTTCCTAATACATTGTATCTATTAAATTAAACACGGGAATGCAATCCTGCAACTGTGGGTATCCCGCATGAATATTCATGGATCAGTAATGCGGGTTTATACACGCGGGATCCGCGGGACTAACGGCACTGAAAGATTGCGGCTACTGACAATCTCTTGCACAACTTTCACCAACGCTTACCAAACATTTGTGAACCACATGCCGTCATGTCACCGCAGCGTGACATAGTATTCAAAATGCTGGCAACATTGCCCCTGGGGATGGCCAGTTCTCGGATCTCCGGTAGACTGGATAACTTTTTGAAAATTCTTCAAAAAGAGCTTGAGCCCCCGTTCTCACGGCACCAGGTTGTATTATTATTGAATAGAAAAATGAAAGCCACTGACATATTTTTAATCCATTGAAGGTTTGAAGAGAAATGTCATTTACTATTTCATAGTACACCTTCAATGGATAAAAAATGCTATCGTTTGTGATAGGTACCTACTGAATCACAGAATCAGCCCCCATGTCATATTATGCTGATCCAAAAAAATCGCGCGTAAATCACTTTGTCTGCTCTAGCCCTAAGATAGTAGACGTGTTGTTTACCAGTTCCGATTAAGATGCATGTGCCACTGTTACCATTATAGCTGTTCTTCGAATCATTTTCGCTTTTGTAATACCTTTGGAACAATACTGTTTTCAGACTTCACTAACATTCTTTTTCCTCCCTCGCGTTAGATAGTGCGAGTGGTACATCCAGAAGAAGGCACCAAATTACAACCTCTTTTTAGTTTAGTAACATTTGTGTTAGGTATTGTTTTATTGTTATAAATGATAAATTCACAATTTATTTTATTAGTATTATGTAGGCCAACCTGTGCAGGCTTTAACATGCCACGTCAAGACTTAAAAAAAAAAGAATATCAGACAAGCTGAAGTTCCTCCTATCCCCTCCAAATAAGCTGAAAGTGGGTACGACAATAGTGCAACGGGGGTGGGGTTCAAATCTGCGACCTTTCAGACATCAAAGAAGCTAGGCACATTAGGTAGGTACTGCTATCTTCGTCTCCAATTTAAATGTACTTTTTGATAGAAAATAAAGATAAAGTAGGTTACATTAATTAAGATTTATCTTAATGAACACCACTCTATCTTTATTTGCTCAAAGATATCTTTGACCGGAGTCCGGACGGAAAACGACTGAATTTCACCGCAAAAGTGGAATGTAATTACTCGAAATGAACGAACCCAATAGAAATTAGTGCAACTAGGGTTACCATGTTAGTGATATGTTACGATTATAGACTTGTAACCTGTGATATTGTATATGTATAAAAAGAGGTGGATATGTTACAAGCGTGCCGTAAATGAAGCGCGTAATGAGTTGTCGTAATTTGTCATGTCTTACTCTTCGTCGTTTGGCACAATTTTTTCACTTGTTTTGTGAGTATATAACTCATCCCTAGTAGAAATCATTGCTTGTAATGTTCCGAATAGTACGTAAGATTTGCGTATTCTATCGGCTATATAACGGGGAGTGTTCTGAAGAGCCTTATTCCACCGTCGCGTCGTTCTTCTACAACCGCAATTTCACCCTCACCACCTGGGTGCCCGGAGCACTTCGCCCATCCAGTGTGCCAGATCTTTTTTTCCACGTACTTTTAAACTGTGAAACCAACTTCCTGCGACGGTGTTCCCACTGAATTACAACATGGGGTTATTCAAGGGGCGGACCAACAAATTCCTAAAAAGCCGGCAAAGCATTGGTGGTGCCTCTGGTGCTACAATTGTTCATGGGCGGCGGTAATCACTTAACATCAGGTGACCCGCCTGCTCGTTTGCTCGCTAAAAATAGTAAAAAAAGTTTTAAACCCCAATTTTACTCCCTTATGGATTGAATTTTCAAAAATTTTTCGTTTCTTAGCAGATGCCCAGGTTATAATAGCTCTGTATACTCATCTAATTTTTAAATTAATGAAAATTAGCGCTTAGGACTTTGAGTATTTCAAATTCGTTATACACTAGCTTTTATCCGAGGTTTCGCTCGGATTCGATGTGGTGTTGTGAATCAAAATTATCAATTTTGATTTTTAAATTTTTCAGCTGTACTCTTGGATTTTCCATATTTCTTTTTTTGTTTTTAAGCCACCCCTATATTAGACTGAACAAAACAAAAAAAAAAAAAACAAATAAGTCAAGCTGATTTTTGGTTTTTGCCAGACTAACGAACAGCAATTGATTTTTATATACATACCTACATATACATTATACATACCTGTCCCAATTGTAAGTAATGTATTATAGTCACCCTATCGGACTCTGTCTTTGCTGTAACCGCAATCCTTTAATTAAAGGATTACCTGTTTTTCCGCTGGGCGGCTCGTAGACTCGTAGGCACTCGTAGCTCGCCAAATACGGTTACGGGTTACCGTAGCTCATTCGTTACCGTAGGGAATTACCTATATTTTGTATCTACTTCTATGTTTACATATATTAGAAGACCCTCTATTTAATATCCGGTATTAATTATTTATTACACGATTACGGCAAAATCAAAAGGAAGGGTTACGATTTTAGCAGTCAATGTATGTATTTATATATGAATGTAACGCCAAAACACTGAGCCGATTTTGATGGATGTGTTGTCAATCGATTCGTTATTATTGTCATGGTGACATATGCTACATAGTTGGGTTAGAGTTTTTAAACTTTTATTTGTGTTTTTAAACTTTTTTATTCGATGACAAGTTAGTCTTTGACTGCGATCTCGTCTGATGGTAAGTGACGATGCAAATATGGTTGAGCGAAGCAATGGCTGGATTATGCGTCGTGCTCGTGAACGGGTGCCACCAACGGGAATGGGTCTGCTTTGTCTTCCCATGTTGACATGTGTTAGATTATATGCATTGTATTTTTGAAGCTTCACTGTGGAAGCACTGTATACTTAGCTTAGTTTTGTTACTTATTGTAAAATTAGTTTATTTTATTTTTTGAAAAGAGCAACTGCTGAGTTTCTTGCCGGTTCTTCTCAGCAGAATCTGCATTCCGAACCGGTGGTAGATTTATGACGTGTCATAAGTGCTACAAGGTAGCCTACATGAAATAAATAAATTTTGAATTTGAATTTGCAGTCTAAGGTGGTAGCGGACTAACTTGGAAAGGGAATGACAGTATACACTTAACCCATACTTACCCATAATCGGTTTTTACACGCCATCGTGCTGTGAAAAACATTCCAATTTATCGAGTTGACATTAGCTCGGTAGTTTTGCTGTAACTGTAAATTAATATTTCCAAAAACAAAGCCATAGATTCCATCAAATCCAACACTCAAGCTCAAAAAGAAAATTACACGCTACAGAGCGCGTAAAAACTTTTGCGTCCAAACGAATAGACGGATACGAAATACGAATACACGAATTCTGTGCCCAGATTTTATTTGCTCGGATCAAACGGACCGTATAGTAGCGAATCCAGTTAGTTGACTTCAGAAACGTGATGCTTTTGCTTTTTTCGACCACTCGCTACTCATTGAAACGTGAAAACGAAATCTTTGGTCAGCGGTGGCTCTGTGATATTCGTCCGCGAACCTGTTGAAAAGGTTAGATCTTTGTGAAAATTGAATCTTTTACACTGAGTAAAAGCGTCAATGCTAGTAACCGATGGAAATGTGTGAAAAGTTTTGAACTTTATTATCAAACTAGCTTTTGCTCGCGGCTTTGCTCACGTTAAGTTCGATTTTTCAAACCCCTATTGCAGAGTGCAGTCTATAGATTTTAGAGTAAGTCTTGACTCTGAGTAGTTATAGTTAAAACTTTTTAAGTTAACATTAAATGTGCGAAAGTTTTTTTACTTTATTATCGAAATTTATTTCCGTCTTGAGTAGTTATAATTTTTAAATTAGCGTTAACCGTGCTTTATCTTTAAATTTTGTATGTAAATTAGATACCTAATTCAAAAATTCCCAAGAGTATGTAAAGTAAGTTTTCATTTGGGAAAATGTCTTGATTATAATAATTTAATTATAATTTTTCCACTACCTGTCTGTGTTTAGCATAACTTGTCACGTATAACTAATAGCTATATGTATGTACGTTATCTATGTATCTAAAACTGTATAAAAGGTACCATATCACTTAGAGTACAATAGAGCAAATTATTACAGGCCAAATGGAAAAATTATAGTTATGTTAGTATAAATCTTAGCTTACTATGAAAAATCAGCTCCATTGTGTAACGAGCTGAAAACAAACCAAAAACGAAACACAATAATTTCGGTTTACGCTCGAAACCGAAAACATGAAACAATAAGTAAGTAATAATGATCAGATGCAAACAAAACAAAAACGCTTTTTGTAGATAGGTACATTATCTACTTCCCGTTAAAACTTGGCAGCGTATTGTGCTTTAACAAACTGCATTCGAAATTAAAAATTTTCATTCCCTCTGTCCTTGCCGGGGATCACTTTTGATTATAATCTCTCCACCGCAACGTAATTGGGATATTCTTTGGGTACACAATGGATAGAGGTGGGCGTTGAAATTTTAAACGCATTTTAAAACTAGTTTTTTCCGAAAAAAAAAAATCCATTGGACATGAAATTCGGCATTTCACTTTTTGACATTTGGTTTTAAACGCATTTTAAAACTAGTTTTTTCCGAAAAATAAATCCATTGGACATAAAATTCTACATCAAAAACTTTTTGACATTTGATTTATGACAAAAAAGACCAAAAGCAACAAAAAATTTCACCCCAAATTTGGATAAACCTTATTGTTTATCAGGATAAAAAGTATCCTATATATTGACCCATTGTATCAGCTACCATTACACCTAATTTTATTCAAATCCATTCAGTTATCGCGTGATGCGCGCACAGACAGACAGACAAACAAATTAAAAAAAAAATTGATTTGAGCGAGATGTCTCGATTATTAATTAATTTGGAATGTGTTTATTATAAAGCATCCGCCGATTAAAATTTTCAAAATATACCTATTTAATATACAGAATTCGTCCCGTTACAGTTTTATTAAAGTATGGATTAATACAATGAATCTGAATCATTAGAAAAAGCAGATACATACCGTTCATTTTTAACCATTTACTTATAACAATGAACATTGTAATGCTTACTTCTAGACATTTAACAATATTTTAAACAATTTAAAGTAGGTAGACTTACATACGATCAGTCAAACCACAAGTTTCCTTCATCAGTTGTATGCGTTAAAAACCGGTTCTTTTAACCGTGAAGAACGTTTTTCAAATGCCTTTTCCCATCTCTAACAATGGACTTGCACATTCATTCGTTTTAGGTATTATAAAATTTCCATTCTACGGCACAATGCTGTTTTCGCTTAGTGATTGCTTAGTCCTTTACAATGTTTTGTATCATAATGTACTTACCTGGGCTCTTTTGTTGTCTTGGAAATTCTTAAGATGTTCAGCTATTCTCCTTATACTTGTGGGAAGAGAAAATTTTATGAGTTATTCGAAATGTTGTCTCGATTATTATTATCGTAGGCTAAATGCGAAAGGTTCATTTTAATTGGTATTTTCTTTAGATACGTAATCAAAGTAGCTTAATGTTTACTTACTAAGGGAACTCCTCAGGATATTTTTAACATAGTAACAGCGTTGATAGTCTAGTAGTCAAGGATCCGGCCTGCTTTTCGGGGGTACAGAGTTCGATCACAGGCACGGACCTCTAAATTTTCGGAGTTGTGTTTTAAGTATCAGTTAAATAAATATTAGCTCAATAAGGGATTTAAAGTTAAGATAAATATTTGGGCAATATCAGCAGAAGAATAGAAGTCGCGGAAAACAGCTACAAAAAGTATAATATTTTTTATAAAGCAACCCTTTTTAAAATGGCACCTCAATCTTTTCTTAGCAAATCATCAACAATATTGCTCATATCATCGCGAGCGACAGCGCGTGACGTCATCAACTAATGCACTACACCGTTGCTTTAGTCGCAAGTGAGGTCGGTACCTAACCTGACGCCAATATAGAAGCACTAGAAGTGTTTAACCATTTTCTACTTAGATACTTTCTAGCTGTAAACGGCAAGAACAGCGGGCGCGTTTTATAACCAAGGCCTTATTAATAGGGGATGGAGAATTGGAGATTGATACAAGAACCTTTAATTTTTAACCAACTTCCAAAAAGGAGGAAGAATTAGGAGAGGAATTTCAGAAATATTCAAATAAAATTTTTACAAAGTGCTTTTGATTTGCCCAATGAATCTACAACTGGTACGGAATACTCTGAACCAGCAAGAAACTCTGCATTTTTTTTTTTCAAAAAATACGATAACATCACAGTAAAATCACAACTAATATTATAAAGGCGAAATTACATTGTTAGTGCGGCAAGAAAGTCCTGTGCGCTGTGCTTAGCGCGCCTCTCTGCAAGAAACCACTTATTTACCTTTTAAAACAGTTAAGGAAAAATAAATATTTTTCTCAAACATGCTTGGAAATGTAAGCATTATTTTGACAACCTTCTTCGAGATAAATCTAAATTGCTGTACTGGCCAAATAGCGGCCGCAAAATCCATTGCTGGCCTGCGTTAGCGGCCAAATAAATTACATAGTGAGTTCACTCTGTAATATATCTGTCGTGTTATTTAAAATTGGAACGATCTTTTACTCCGAAACATGGCAACCAAGGAGGTAACTTATCAAAGGTTTTATTTAAATTTCGAACTAGCCCGCTAATAGAAAGCTGTTTATTGAAAAATAAGACGTGTGGCACTCGGGGACTGCCGCGGTAAAGCTATTGCATAGCATTTTTTATCAACACCATCTAGCGGTGAGATGAGTCCCGTGTCAGGTTATTTTCGTTACGGAATTTCTGGATTTGGTCTCCACGCTCAAGGCCTGCGATAGAAGCTATGCAATAGCTTAAAAAAAAAAACAAATGAACACTTCAATGCGGGGAAAATTAACAACTACCTTTAGCTTGACGCGGGTCACTTGTGTTAGTTTACTTCGGCTTTATCATGCTCCTTTCAGGGTGTTTAAATCCCTGGTAACCCAGGTGCAAGATTGATTACTTCGCCGGGTCCGCGGCTCGTACGGTGCACATACTAATTAACGGTGTCACTATAGTGCCAACACAATGGTGACGAAAACACCCCGCAACATCGCGGAGAAAGAAAACAATACCTATCTGTATCTATGACGTGTATCTCTGTTAAAAAAATGTTTCTAAAAGTCTAAAAACTGATACGGTTTTTAACCGACTTTAAAAAGAAGGTGGTTCTCAATTCGTCAAAGCACTAATGAAACCGACTTTCAAACTCCGTTCGTTGCATTTGTAAATACTCCTTTGATTACGAAATATTGCATTTGGTAAAAAAGAGAAAATTTGATTAGGTAACTTGGTGTCCATATTTAGTTTATTCTTCAACTCTTAAATCTGTTTCCAATTTAGTAAGTAGGGTTATACAAAGATATAAGGGGAAGAAGGTTATAGAAAATATCTCGTTTAGTCCTTTTTTCTTCTAAGTTCTTTGAAGTGTCAAATTTGTGAAAAGTGAGATGATTTTTTTTTTCATTTAGCCACTTAATTTTGTTAATTCGAAACTCATTTTCATTGTGATATACATAGCTTTGTGAATCTAATCTCGTAAATTCGAATTTCATTTGTGTTTTATACCTTTGTGATAATATTAAACGAACACGGTTGGTTATAAAATACCGTAACGTTCTTAGAAGTGTCGAATTTTTTTAAAGTGAGATGTTTTTTTTTTTTCTTTAGTCAATTATCTTGTAAATTAGAAATTTTCATTGTAAAGTTCTGTGTACCTAATTTCGTAAATTCGAATTTCATTTGATATACCTTTGTGATAATAACGATCTCTCAGGCGCAGTGGTGAGCGCTGTGGTCTCATAACTGGAAGGTCTCAAATTCGATTCCCGGCGGGGCAAATTGGGAGTTTATAGTTTCTAAATTGTCTCTGGTCTGGTCTGGTGAGAAGCTTTAGACGTGCCGCCAAGTGATTAAGCGTTCCGGCACGATGGTGTGTAGTAACCGATTAGGGGTATGGGTTGAATCTATACCTCTTCCAAGTTAGTCCGCTTCCATCTTAGACTGCATTTTCACTTACCATCAGGTGAGATCGCAGTCGAGGACTATCTTATCATCGAATAAAAAAAATTAAACAAACAATGTTGATTATAAAATACCTTTAGGTTCTGTGAAACGTTGACAGCCCCGTTTCGAATGCGCATTCGGTAAAAATTACAAAATGAAAATTGCGGACCGGCGCCGCTGAATACATTAATATCGAATATTGAATACATTTATTTCATACCGAAATATTGAATGAATGCCTTGCAAAATGTGAGCCGAATGAAAATCAAGTGATATTCCCAAGAGATTTTATTTGAAATGAGATGTTCGCATTAATGTTTATTGATAATCTGCTTTGGCGCTTTTTTGTGTAAGGGAATGTTGAAAGGTGGAACGTTATTCTTTTCAATAGAAATGTCGGATTAGATATTGTACCTACAGGTATCTAGACCTAGCTTACTTATTATCCTTACTATCGTTACTATTATAGTGTTGTAAATTCGAAAGTGAGTTTGTCTAATCGTTTGTTATCGTTGATCAATTTGAAGCGCCACACTTGACATACGAGTGTCTCTGGAACTAATAATATTGCAAATGGCGCACCGAATTAATCTATGAAATACGAGTATAGTAAAGACCTAGAGAGACCAATCAACTGAAAACTCAAATATATATTTTTCCTTTTATTACATTTAAATTTATTTTGAACTCTTACAATATTAACTAACGCGAATGTTAAAATTCGTCAGAGCGTTTAAACGACAGAGCGTGCAAAAGAAACAAACATATGTAAGCCCGAAAATCATTATTACCTCCTTCGGCAATCGCAAAAAGAAAAAAAAATGGCATTTTTAGCAATAAAAGCAATTTTTTCTTAGAAAATCCCAAACAATAGGTGAACGATAAACAAATCCATTTAATTATGGGAATGAGTTGTGGAGCGGCGCGGGGGTGAGGCGGTGAGGGGTGCGGGGGCGGACATTTTAATCAACTTTGCGAGCCGATAGCCGACAATGCGCGCCGTGCAATTAATTTGTGTATTCAATCATCTCTCCGCCATTGAAAAATGGAAATTCAAATTACTAGTGAAAAGTTTTGCTCGGAAAGTTTATTATTGTGAAGATATTAGGTTCTATACATACCTCCTGAATTTTAAAGTATATATTGTATTATACATACCTTTCATAAGCAACCTTACCTTATCCTAAAGATTTTTAGTACCTACGGTTAACCTTATTATCACTGAAATGATAGTATAGCCAAGTGACAATGGCCATAAACACTTTCATGAACAGCATAAAAATTACTGACACGAATTTGTTGAACTAGTTACTGGTATATAATAAGTTCTATATTATATAATAAAATGATTGTATAACAAAATTTTTTAACTAAATGACTATAAACATGATAAACATTTCATAAACAGTATTACAATTGCTGAGATGATTTTTTTAACTATTTGTACCTATAACAACTTCTGTATATAATAATATGATTGTCCAGCAAAGCGACATGATTTAATGGCCATAAATACTTCATAAGCAATATAAAAATTACTGACATTAATTTTTTAACACGTACCTATTTGTATAACAAATTATGTAAGTGATACCTTTGTTTGTACAGCGAAGCGACGATTAAATGGCCATAAATACTTCATAAATTACAGCATACAAATTATTATTGACATGAATTTGTTTAACTATTGGTATAACACGTTCTCTAAATGATACATATGACTAGCTTTTGCCCCCGCGACTTCGTCCGCGTGGAATTAGATTTTGGGGTGGAATTTTCAAAAACTGTGACACACGTACTTTTTTATTTTTAACTGAAAGCTCAAATACCAACTTTGATGGAAACAGCTTGAAAAATGACGGATTTTCATATAAACTTCCATTCCCTATTTAAACCCCTTAGGGGTGGAATTTCCAATAATCCTTTCTTAGTGTGCGCCTACGTCATAAAAGGAACCAACTGTAAAAATTTCAAGTTTCTAACTTCAGTAGATTAGGCTGTGCGTTGATATCTCAGTCAGTCAGTCAGTCAGGACTTTGAATTTTATATATATAGAAGATTGTATAGCGAAGCGACATGATTAAATGGCCATAAACACTTCTTAAATAACAGCATACAAATTATTGTCATGAATTTGTTTAACTATTGGTATAACAAGTTCTCTAAATGATATGATTGTATAGCGAAGCGACATGATTAAATGGCCATAAACAGCATGTTTGCGGACGAGGGGCGCGGGGCTGCTTGCTTTGAGCACCTCTCAACATCCTATTAATATGAAAACAATTCGTCCCTCGCTTGCTACGCGCCTTTTGCACTGGCGGCTATTTATTTTGGGCATTAGTTGAAAGGGGTTTTTATATTTGGTTTTTAATTGGTGATTGCGTATGTCTATATGTGCGATTGTTGATACATATTTAATAATAATAATGCATTCATTAATTTTAATTTAGAGTGTAAGTTCTCAAGTTAATTTCAAACATGCATAGCCCTGTCATTCAGCATGTAGCCTATGTAGATTACAAATTATGACGTTTGCCCAGAAATCTACGAGTATTTAATTTTATATTCCGTGATTTCCATACTTAATCACAGGCTGAGGTCGATATGTTTTTTATCTATGAGAGTTAAAAGATATCTGATTGCTAGAACAGTTTTTGATCAGCATATCAAAAAAAAAAACATAAAAAAGTTATGTGATATTTATTACAAATAACTGTAATAAAATGATTGTAATGTCAAAATAACAGCTTTTTACTAAAGGATATGAGAGTAAATTATGAGATAAAATAATGGATTGAGGTTTTTAATTCCTGCGAACGAAAATGAAAAGAACTCTCTTATTTTCCGAGATGAAAATATAATTAGCCTATCATGCCAGACATCTATTTCTGTGCCAAATATCAGCCAGATCGGTTCAGTTGTTGCGGTGTAATTGAGTAACAAACATCCATCTATCCAAACTTTCGCATTTATAATATTAGTAGGATGTCAGAAGCGAGGTGCACAGTTTCTGGCGCCCGCGGTGTACGCTAAGCGATCCCCAAAGAGTATGCATATGCGCACCGACTGCAATCAGCGATTGCTCCCATTGTGTCGCAGATTAAAATTTTAGGGTTCATCCGCTAATGTGATTGCACTCTTTTTCTCTCCGCCCGGCTACGGAACCAACCGGCAGAGCTATTAATCGGATATTATAGGGGCGGTGTGTTAGTTTTAATCTCATTGTAAAATTGACGTTTGTTCGAGATCGATGAGTTTTGATTTGGGTTTAGGGGGTACGCTTTTTTAAATAATGATAGGTGGTTTATTGGGGTGGATTATTCGTATATTTGTTAACCGACTTTAAAAAAGGTGGTTATCAATTGGACACGTAGGTATATATATAGGTATGTAATATTATCAGAGGTAGGGTCAGTAAGCCTGTTCGCCGGCCGCCTTTAGTTTTCGGTCTTTACGCGTACACGATGCCATAAAATTAAGATAACATCGATTAGAAATAAAAATTTTATTCAGACATTTGAAAACGTTTGGCTTTGTTTATGACAAAACTTTTGATCTGGTCACATCTTCGAGTGATTTTACTGAATTTGTTCAATTCGGCGGCTGCCAATGGAGAGTAACGCAACCTGCGGAAATTACAAAAAAAATAGTAGGTACCTAATAATTGGATACAATTGTGCGACTAACAATTATTGTGTCAGTGTTGAACTATATTTTGGTGTTTTGTTGTTTCACGAGCGTGTGGAAGGACCATTACATAGTGAAAGGAACTATGAACTTTACTGCTCTAGTTTTATATAAGAATCTCGCAACTCCAAAATGAAAACGGCAAAGCAGCAATCTTACCCCCTTAGCTACCCGTGAACTAATTTATTCTTTGACGGGAATTCGCAAACAAATTTTGCTCGCGCAGTTATTACGTTGTGCAGGTGCGGACGTAGTTTTGTTTCACCCCCTCCTTTACCCCTATTTCCCCCTCCCCTCCGCGCACTACAGAGTACAGTTTCGTCGCGCCTGAAAATTAATTCCTCTACATAATCAGAACTTCCGTCAGCACGGCCCGCCCGTAGCTTCATTGCGAGGTTTTTCTTTATTTATTTTTTTATTATTGAGGTAGTTGGTACGTCCTATTTTCCTTTATTCTTTTAGAATAGGAAAGATGACCTGAATTTATTAATTGTTTCAGCTTTAGGTTACGTGATCGAATAAAATGGATAGTTATCCGCTCAAAAATAAAGAAGGTATAGGTTGTGAATTGTGATGTTTAGTATGTAAAATGACGTCACCGCTATTTATGAGTGGGCAATGGGCATGTGCGGTAGTGTGATGTTACCACGATGCCCACATCATACCTTCATACCTAATCAGAGCACGCTCTATAGATCTCAGCATTAGAATATAATTTGAGCGTAATTTAGGTATTTGAGTACCTATTTGACTAAATTTTTTTTAAATACTTAAAATAAAGGTTAAAACTAAGAACATCAGCCAAGTTGAAGTTGACTAATACCCTCCTCTCCCCTCCAAATAAGCGGAAAGCTTGTGCTAGGAGTGGGTACGACAATAGTGCAACGGGTGGGGTTCGAACCTGCGACCTTTCATGTTTCAGTCCGCACCCTTAATCGTTGGGCTATTGAGGCTTGTTATATGGTATTGTTATATGGCTATTGAGGTATGTTATATTTCCTGTTAGAAAAAGAGAGCGCTATTGCAACATGACGTCACGATTCATCAGCTCCATACACTCTCCATACATAATTTCGTTTTAGAAAAAGACGGATACAGCCACAGTAAAACGGCTTATAACTTATTTGTTTTTTGACCGATTTATTTTTTGTTTTTACAAATGTTATATGTACTTAGGTAAATTTCCGATTGTAAATTAATGAATATCCATTGTGAACAGTCAAATAGGTACCCAATTAAAAGAGACAAAATGTTTAATTACCGTAGCCCATGTTTTTTCATGACTGCGTTCCGTTTTAACGCGAGTAGCCAATAGCCATAGTAAAGTGGTTATAGTATAATAGTACTGCAGCAGCTGCGGCTAGCGTACGATCGCAAATTGATTGGATTTCGATAGTGTATACGCCGGCACTAGCTATAGTAACCTTCGCGGGCTCAATACGTAGTAGAGATATCAAATAATAGTAGAATAGGATAGTTAGAAGAATATTCAATTCGATGCAAATCAAATATTACAAATTGCATCAGAACTGATCATTGATTGTGAATTCCAAGTGAACACTAACGCCTGATAAATAGACCGCACTCTCATTCTGCTCAGACTCAATACTGAGCTAAAACGAGACAGGTTTATGTCAGAGCATATTTGTGTCTCGTTTTAACCTCTATCTTGAGTCTGAGCTGAGTCAGAGCACCCTATATAGATCTCAGCATAAGATGGCAGAGGTAACTTAGAAATATAGTAGAGGCCACATTCAACCCACCATCCCTATTCGGTTTCTACGCGCTATCTTACTGGAAGCTTTCAGTTTGCGTGGATACTGTACCACTTTACGGTCAAAGACGTGCTGTCTCGCACGAGAGAAATACCCGAACGGAATCAAACTCGGTACTAGGGTATGTCGTAAGTAGAAATCCAGCGGGTCTCTTTGTTATAGTTGAGACAAAAAGGCCCAACGTCATAATTAAAAAAATCTCGTGCCTGCAAAGAAAGGGGGAAGTGGCGCGAGAGCAAGACGGATGGGGCGCCACAGAGGGGCCTCGCAAAGACAATGTCGCTTTGGAAGCGTTGCTTAATCATAAATATATCAAGCGGAGACTTTGTAGGCGGCGAGTACACGGGTGATATTCATTTATTTTGAGCCCAACGGTTGAAGATGCGAAATGAAGACTGCAAAGTCGCGGGTTTGATCCCCATCCTTAGCGCTATTGTTTCCCACTCCACGCGCAAGCTTTTCGCTTATTTGGAGGATAGAAGAGAATGTAAATCGCGTTCAGCTTGGCTGATATTCTTTTAAATTTTTTTTTAAAATAATTTTGTTAAATGAACGAGTTTTTAAAAATCCCTTGCGTACCTACCCTCTGTTTTCCAGGTTTTAATGGGGCTACACTGGTCTGGTGGGAGGATTTGGCCGTAGCAATTTATCACAGTACGGTCAAAGATGTGCCGCCAAGGAACTAGCGTTCCAGCACTATGGCGTGTAGACACGTCTGGGGTATGAGTTTAAATAAAACTGCCATACCCCCTTTCAAATTAGCCTACTATCATCTTAAACTGTGTCCTTCTATCACGCAGGAAAAGAATCGATTGTAATGAAATGAGTATAGGTGAGAACTACTTTGTTTTTAAAACCTAACTCTACACGAATGAAGTCGCGGCAAAAGCCAGTTATCACATAACATTGCCTTTTGAAAGAAAAGCTATACTACTAATTCCTGCTGGCTCTTCTCAGAAAAAACTGTTTTCTGAACCGTGCAAGTGTTTTTACTTTTTCCATTCTAGTTCCAACTTCCTGCTACGGTGTTTCCACTTAACTACAACACGGGACCAACATATTTTGGTCTGGTGGGAGGCTTTGGCCGTGGCTAGTTACCACCCTACCGTCAAAAACGTGCCGCCAAGCGATTTAGCGTTCCGGCACGATGGCGTGTAGAAACCATTAGGGGTATGGGTTGAATTTACACTGCTATACCCCTTCCAAGTTAGCCCGCTACCATCTTAGACTGCATCGTCACTTACCATCAGGTGAGATCGCAGTCAAGGGCTATCTTGTCATAGAATAAAAATAAAAAAAAAATCCTGAAAAGCCGGCAATACATTGGTGGTGCCTTTGGTGATATTCATGACCGGCGGTAATAACTTTAACATCATGTGACCCGCCTGCTCGTTTGTTCGCTATATACATTATACACAAAAATAGTTTCTCTCGTGTGTCTTAAGCCCAAGCTTGAAGGAGGTATACACATGGGCGTATGAACGCTAAAGGGGGTGTTAAAACAAAACGAATGAGTTCGGACAAAGGAAGCGACGCGTCCCTGCGATTACGAGCCTTTTGATTCTATCATACATAACATATTTTGATTAATGAACGCCATCTTTATGTACATGATGCTTTGTTGCTGAAGAGCTCAAAGAAGTTTTATTTTCGTCGGAAAGTGAAATGTTTGTTTTCCTACATGGTTGTTTAATACTTATAGTGTCACCAACTTATCTGTTCAGGTGGTCAAAATTGGAACTAAGGCCGCCATTTTAAAATATCATTCCGCACGATTCCGCTGTCCAAGTACCTATTCATGGAATACCATACCATACCGGTAATAACCGGCTGTCAGTTCTTTTAGTGCGAGTGTCGTACAGAGTTATGAAATTGCAGTACTGATTTCCTCGTAAATTTCTTGACGAGCAATACTAAATGCTCCACCAGCGACCCCGTCGCCTGAACAGATAAGTTGCTGGCAATGTGGCGCATATTTTAAGGTAATATAAAATTGTAATGTCAGACCGCCGATTCTGCAAATCTGCAATCATTGCTACAGTCTCAATAGTGTTGATTGGTTGAATTCATCGCGTTATTTCTGCAACAATGCATTTTAGCCAATACCGACTAGGTACCAGTCAGAGGCGATTGCAGTCGTCACGCTGTAGCAATAATTTTTAGAGCATCGTTCCAATTTTCTCAAACCAATTCGCTGCAAATGATCAAGAGCAAACTAATCTAACGTCTTAACGAAATAACTTAATAACCTATCTAATCAAAAATTTAAATTCCAGCAAGCAACAAATTAAATAAAATTAATTTAGTTTTGTTGCTTACAACATTCGAGGTTTTTTTGTGTACCTTTTGTCTTGACTGTTACCATCCTGAAAGTAGTTTTATCTTGATAATCTATAACAAATCATTTAAAATTGTATGTACAATATACATTTGTATAACAAATAACCTGAATAATGTTGAATTACGGAGGTACATAATAATTTTTTAAATCGATTTGATGTGATTTCATTGTTAGCAATAAACAAATGAACCACTTCGATTTAATCAATGAAAACTACTAGTTAGAGGAAGTTTAGAATGGAATGCAAACGCTGATTAACAGATAGGTACGCGAGTTGATTAGCAGCCAGTTGCCGGCAAGCCGCGTCGCTCTCTGGTCCACGAGCAACGCTCCCGGCGCCATTGTCTGTCCGCTCCGTAGCGAATAACTAAACACTGTTAGCTGATGTACGATAGGGTTCGCACTGCATGCTCTTCATTTGTTAATAAGCTTATTTCATTAACAGATAGGTACGCGAGTTGATTAGCAGCCAGTTGCCGGCAAGCCGCGTCGCTCTCTGGTCCACGAGCAACGCTCCCGGCGCCATTGTCTGTCCGCTCCGTAGCGAATAACTAAACACTGTTAGCTGATGTACGATAGGGTTCGCACTGCATGCTCTTCATTTGTTAATAAGCTTATTTCATTAACAGATAGGTACGCGAGTTGATTAGCAGCCAGTTGCCAGCAAGCCGCGTCGCTCTCTGGTTGACGAATAACGCTCTCAGCGTCAATATCTGTCTGTACTGTAGCGAATAACTAAACACTGTAATTTGGAGCATGATCGCTGCTCTTGTGTTTCAAAGTCTGGAAGCTATCTGCTACTTTTTTCTTCTTCGTAGATGTACTGGTAAATGCAAACAAGAAGACAAATATTTAAGTGCACTCACACAATATAATAAAACAATAAGACATAATTAAAAAATACATGATCACAGGCTTACAAGTGATGAATAAAATAATAATCTAACTAAGAAAGTTGTAGAGTGGCAGCCCTAAACAAAGTAACGGGGGAGGCAGTTCCCACTGGTTTGCGTCTCGCTTATAAATGCTATTTTAACGCGGAAAAAAGATTAATTAACTAATTGAGCTGCCCGACATACCGACGGCACAGCTTTCATTTTCCAGCTACGCAAATGCTACTCGCGATTGTGTCTGGGTTAATGACACTTGTCACTTGAACATTATACAATTATACATATATCTACCCCCGTTTTCATGCATTACTTACAAAGGAGTTCCATGCGTTGTGTTTTGGTACCGATTGTTTATTTAAAGATAAAAAGTTGATACTTTTGAATGTTGAAATTCATAGGCATTAAAGGCGTGGTAAAAGGGTTCACTTCTCCTTTAGTAAATTACAGATTGTTTGCCAGTGTCACGTTGATGGAGAAAGCACGAAGGAGATTGAGCGGTGTAAGATGTTGCAAAATTTTGGTCACCTATCTATAAAAAGTTGTTTAACCTCTTTCCTTAACCTAACCTTAAAATGTGGTAGGTTAGGTTAAGGAAAGAGATAGATTTATAGACTACGCTAGAACAGGCGGTTTAATTTCTGTCGTACTTGAACAAGTCATGCCAGGATTTTAGCAGTTTTGCTTCTTACGCAGCGGAAAAGGACTTCTTAATCAGTGTAGTTTAATCGAAGATTGACCCAGTTAACCAGTACGTATAATGGCTATACAAAAAATCACGTCGATCGGTAACTCTGCTGTGGCGTGATTGACGAACAAATAAAGCATACGTTCGCATTAATAATATTTATAAGTAAAGAAGTAAGGATATTCAAACACTAATACAAACCTCGATCGCCACAACATTTTAAAAAGACCGTACGTTTAAATCATGTCCATGACTGAAGTCCTGAAGGACAAACCAACAAACAATCACAATTTCTCATTTAAAGTGAACATTAGTACTTAAGAATTTGTATAGTTGAAAAATATGTACATATTTTAATTATTTTTCTCATTACTTTAGGCCATGTTTAATTAAGCCCAAATTTAATCAGTGCATTATCCGTAAGGCAACGAAATCCCAGCATCGTATCTGAAACAATATGGCTCGAATGTTTAATTAGCGCATTGCAGGCTGTGGTGGGGGTGCGGGGTCGGTCGGTGGGCGCGGGGAGGAGGTGTTATTCATTAAAATGTTTGCGGAAACTCGTTTAGCGCCGCTGCGGTGGGCGCCGCCCGCCCAGGGCTGCCTTTGGGTTACCCTTAATTACTTTTGTGTTATATAATACATATTTATTTTTTTATAGTAAAATGAAGAATTTTGCTGTCTATATCTAACTATATAATGTGTGACTGACTGACTAACTGATAGATCTATCAACGCACAAAGAAACCGGTCGCGGTAGGCGGATCGGGCTTCTTTTTCGGGTGGGTTTGACATACAGATAGCTATTGTGACGTAGGCATCCGCTAAGAAAGAATTTTTGAAAATTAAACCCCAAAGGGAGGGTAAATCCAAAATTAATTATTAATGTCATGTAGGTCAACTTGTGGATCTTATGACAAGTCGAGACTCTACCACCGATATATACTGAAAACTCTACTAGCCGAGTATTATCTCTGGCTTAAACGGTTTAGGTATATAGGAGATATCGTGAGCAAACATGGCTGGCAGTTCTCCATAATGTTCTAAAAGTGCCAACTCGTCTCTTTCTGAGAGAAGACGAATGGCCATTATGGCTGATGGTGCGCTGAAGAATATCTTCGCAAGTCCATCTAACCAACTCATCCACCAAATGGACCTAACGGATTTTACAAAATCAAAAGTAAACCTTGCATCTCAACAATTTGTCACCCCTGCGCCAGGGGTAAGGGGTGCGGGCAGTAACATTCATTTGCTCTTCGTAATCGCAGCTTCCGTTATCTGCAACCCACTTAGCGAACTCGTTTGTTTCGTTCCTTTGACAACATCAAGCAACACGTCTAAGAGGTGACAAAGATTTCTCGTGTGATACAAAATTCTGCAGAATGCTACGAAATGCTTCAAGCTAAAATTTAAAGAAGAGTTTAGGAGAATAATGTGTCATCATCATTGTCATCAGCCACAATGCATCCAATGTTGGGCATAAGCCTCTTATAGATAGCGCCAACGAAGCCTAACTTTGGCTTTTCACGTGCAGTCAATGCTTGCCACTTTTCGAATGTTATAGCTCCATCGTTGCAATGAAATGAATAATTTTGCTGTACAGAATCTAATCTATTACTATTATGATGAATGTTTGAAAAATGATTCTCTGCACTGTTTGTTCAGAGCATTTACTACAAAATGAGAATCTAAAATTTTAACTACTCTGCCAAAATAAGAACAAAACATAATCTTAGTCAATTTTATTAACAAACGAAATTTTTTGGACCAAAACGGGACCAACTTTTGCAGTGAGTAAAGTTGTGTATGGCTTCTCTCTTCCGAGGAAAGGCTTTATGTTGCGTTTTGTTTGACAATTATATTTTGCTGACTCTACATAATTAAGAATATGCCTCGAGGCGGAAGGCTTTTACAACGTTGTTTTAAGATGCACTCGGCGCAGTGCTTTTTGCTTTTTACGATTTTATATTGTGAATACTATACATAATATTATTATAACTATTCTATCGCATTACTTAATAGGTATGAAAGTTCTTTGTTTCTACAGTTGTTACTAACAATCGGTATGAAGTGCAATTTTTTTTTATTCGATGACAAAATAACCCTTGACTGCGAGCTTACCTGATAGTAAGTGACGATGCAGTCTACGATGGTAGCGGGCTAACTTGGAAGGGGTATGGCAGTATACATTCAAACCAAACCTCTAGTCGGTTTTTACACGCCATCATCGTGCCGAAACGCTAAATCGCTAGGCGGCACGTGCAAATATGGCGAGTTTCAAACATTATTGCATTTTACAGATTTTAACTTAAAAGTTGGCAAATGGTTGATTTAATTTTTATTTTAAATTTTCATTATGTGTATGTATTGTAACCTAAAGATCATCCAAAATGTCTATGCGTAGATTTAATTTTTTTGTTGGATGTTCCGTACGCGTCATAGTGGAGTCCGTTATATTGAGCAAGAGGGGAAAGGGGAATTTAATTCATGTCCAGCATGGCTAATATTTAATATTTAAAACATGTGTAAATTTAAAAAAAAAAACAAGTTTTTAGTATCTGGCAACATCATTAGACCTTGGATGTCATCTAGGACTAGAGTAGGTACTTATTAAGACGCATCAAATGAGTCTAAACTCAATGGGATTATGTTGTTGTTGTTTTATTACTGAGTTTCTATAACCACTTTCAAGCTCCATCATCAGGACCTGGACCAGAGTGCTTATCAACACGAATCAAATGAGCCCCAGCTCGATGGGATTACGTCGTTCTATTACAGAGTTCTCTTAACCAGCGTCAGGCTCCATCATCACATCAGCCATCCATGTCACAAAAATATTGCATTGTCATCCAGTTTACATATACAAGCTATATGCTTTTCAGTTAAATCTGAAACCAGGCAGCTTGCAAGATTTGACCTAAACAAACATACATACTGTATACATACATTGCAAGTTAAATAAAAGTTTATAAATTAAAAAAAATTAAGTACCTAATTTTAAGTTAATATTAAGTTATTTTTTTAACTAACGTTGCAAATAAAAAACAAAATTGCAAAGAAGCTTGTAAATAAAAAAATGAAATAAGTAGGCAAGTAATTTTAAGTTACTTTAACTAAATCATTATCCGTCAACCCTAAAAACATTTAATTTGCACACAGTTAATTGCACAAAAAAAAAACCACTATCACAAAATAAAAGCGGAGGCTTTCAATATTTCATTAACAGTTTCAGCGCGAAATTAACCGCATTTATACAAAATTTATATTTACGGATACGCCATAACTCAATCTACACCTATTTTAAATACAACCCCTAACGAAGCGACAGGATTGGCTGAATCCACCATCCCCTAGGGCTTTCAGCCAATCACACACCCCTATTATATCGCCGAGGGGCGGAGCCAGGGTAGTTTATACCGTAATAATTTCTCTCATCCAAACAGTGTAGTGCTGTAGAGCTTGGGTGTAGGACTTTCTGAAATCCCGAAACTTTTTTGTGCAATATTTGAGTTTTCCGAACTTTATTCAACTAACCCCTGAACAGTGATCACGAAATTTATATTCCCTTAACTAACGTTAAATAGAAATGACTACGAAAATTAAGTTTTAAAAATATAGATATGTATATATAGAGCCTCATATATCAAGAAATTATTGAAAGTAGATGTTGAAATAAGAATAGTTGTATGAAAATGGCCGGTCCATATTTGTCTCCGTTGCCAGGAGATCTCTTGACTGAATACATGTTCGGCAGACGTAGACAAAGAAGGAACAGAACTACCTTCACTCCTCAGCAACTGAGCGAACTGGAGTCGTTGTTTCAAAAAACCCATTATCCTGATGTATTCCTGAGGGAAGAAGTCGCGTTGAGGATCAGCCTGTCGGAAGCGAGGGTGCAGGTATGCAACTGTTATTTGTTTTTAACTAGGTGATTCCAGAATTGATTTAATATTTATAACTCCCGTTTCTGGGGTAAAAAGTATTATATGTCATTCTCCAAGTCCTCAACTATACCCATTCAGAAAAATCCTGTCGTTGTTCCATTTCTGAGTGATCCAATTATGATAATTATAAGTAAGGACTAACATCCCGCCCTGGTTTCACATGGGGTGCAATTTACTAATTGAAAATTACTAAGAAATTGGGATTCCCATACGAAAATACGAGTACCAACCGAATCCCAAATATGCGGTGGATTCTCCAATAATTTTCTTTCATACAAACCTTTTCCTGGTAATTACGAACACAACAAAAAAAACTCTAAATCTGTGGAGCCGTTTTCAATAGGTAATTATGATGGATGCTTCATATGCGACAATTTTTTTATATAGGTAGATGTTTTATAACCTAAAACAGATTTTATAAATGTTAGAGAAGGCTTAGATTCTTCCATGCTATGATATAGTATAAAGCGATTGAGTAAGAAAATTATAGGTATTCATTTGACAGCTTAAAACAAAATATTTGTTAAATCCTTTTAATAAATGGAAAGTGAGTTTGTTTGTTGGTTTGACCTTCAATCACGCAGCAATAGAGCACGGATTGAAGTGATTTTTGTATGTGTAGAGTGGAGGACCTGAAGAGGGACATAGGCTACTTTTTATCCCGGAAAAACAGAGGTTCCCCGCGGGATTTTTAAAACCTAACTCTATGCGGATGAAGACTGGGGAAATGATAAATGAACGTTTTAATCTGTTTAATTAATACGATCCTTACACAATCGCGGATTTTAAAAATTCGTAGACTAAAACGAAATATGTACTTTTTACAAATTACTAAAACCTACATAAGTATTGTACGAGTATAAAATTGCGTGAAAATGTATAAATAGGTGCAACTTCAAGTATAATTAATATGTTAAATAACATTTTGTGGAATCCTTTATTATTTAAGGTTGAATGGTCTAAGATTCAAACCCTTCATACATTTTTCAGAAAAAGTATGCAGTTTCTAAACGGCACTATACAAGAGCACACATAACTTTTGTTAATAAACCCAAACATTTTATCTACTACAGATTTTAAATTTTTAATGTGTACCTACCTATACGGACGCGGTGAAAGTTTGGAACAGTTTGCGTTTATTTATTTGTTTCTTTTTAAATTTTTCCTTTTATTGGCCTTGCAGTTTCAATAACAATGACAAGTGATTAGATTCCGAAGATGTTTAAAATTGATTACGATTGAATATAAAAAATATTCCCTTATTTTGTTACTAGCTTTCGCCTGTGGGGATCCTCTGTTTTTTTCTGGAATAAATGGTAGCATTTAAGTCACTCTCCAGACCCTCAACTATACATATGCAAAAAATCACGTTGATCTATTGCTTCGTTGCTGTGTGATTGTAGGAAAAACGAAAAAACAAACAAACTCTCATATTTATAATATTAGTAAGGATAGTATAAGGATTGATGTTATTTGAATTAGAGGCCATCTTTTTTAACGTTCCGAGACGTGTAGAAACCGATTAGGGTTATGGGTTAAATTAATACTTCTATACCACTTCCAAGTTAGCCCGCTACCATTTTAGACTGCATCGTCACTTACCACCCGGTGAGATCTGCTGTCAAGTGTTATCTTGTCATCGAATTAAAAAAAAAATCAATTCAGTCTTGGCCCAATTGCGGGAATGTCTTAAATGACTCCTACAATGTGACGATCGCAATCACCTCTGATTGGCTGAATTTATGGCATTCGTGCCGCATCAATGCATTTTAACCAGTAGCGAAAGAGTGGCAGTCAATCAAATATGATTGCGATCGTCACGCTGTAGCAATCAATTTTAGACAATCCGACACCTGTCATTAAGATTAGTCGATGCTTCCTTGTAAGATCGTCGTATTTGATTGAGGGGTTACGATAACACTCGCACCCTAATCTAATAAATGTTGCCATTTAAGGCTACTTTATCATCGCCAAGTAAACTTTAACCACCTTTTGACAGATTCTATTAAAATATTAGGCCCCTTTTATGAGGTTGAGTGTTTTAATTAATTAATGAACTTATCAAATATATCTGAGAAAACGTCTCGGTTAAAATTAATCAATTGAGATTTTAGTGGTAAACGAAGGAGTACTAACGTTCGTTCGTACGTTCTATAGTCTTATAGAGATATAGCAATGTAGATACTCGTAAATAATATCTACCTTCCTTTATCGTATTTATAATAATTTACTTATTCACTAACTGGAACGCAACTCTTTAATGTATAAATCATTCCTGCTTACGGTTTCTTACACAAGATTTTGGATGTCTTTTATATTGAGAAACTAGACAATGTCCGCGACTTCGTCCTAGTGGATTTAGGTTTTTGATATGCCGGGATTACAAATGCTTTTCAAAAGCCAATATACCTCCCTAAATTATTTTTGATTATGGACGTAATGAACGCAGTCAGCAAGAGTCGCGTCTGTTTCGTCGTTTTGTTTTCTTATTTTAAACTTTTTGGTATCAGAAATTCAGAATTGTACGAGTTGGTTGTCGTAGGACTTGAAATCTATACCGACTGGTGTCTGTTCATTATCGAAAGCCCCTAAATCCCCACGGCTTAGGGGTACCAGTACTAAATCATACTAAAACATACTAGCTCTACTAATATACCTTCTCTATAACTCTGATGCTTGCATCAGATCAGAGTTGGGACCTGGAGTGCGTTGATGATTTATTTGGTATCTTCCTAAAATATCAATTCATAATACACTTCATAAATTTCCACAGTTTAGTTGAGTACTAAACCTGCAGCATACGGATTGAGGATTGGAGCCAGAAATTATTAGAGATCATCTAGCATCTAATATCAATCCTTTCTTAATCAATAAAAAAATACCGTAAATCACCATGTCATACTTACAACGTATCCATCACGTGAGATATTGAAAAGGTAAATGTTTCAAATAGTGATTTTAATTTAAGGTCTGGTTCCAAAATCGTCGTGCAAAATGGCGTAAGCAAGCCCGTCTGCAGCTTCTTCAAGATGCGTGGAGAATGCGATGCTTGGGGCTCGGTACACCTGCTATGGGCCTACCAGGTGTGACTTATTCATTAACTAGCTTTAGAAGAGTTATATTTTTTAAATTCTGCGTGACCTTTCTGTTTTTCCGAGATAAACGGTAGCCTATATCACTCTCCAGGTTCGCAGTTATACCCATGTAAAAAATCACGTCAATCGATTGCTACTAGCCTCTCTAACTCAAGCTCTGTGCAATTCCATAAACATCGATTGAGCGGGTGTGCCATTGGACTATTGTTCCCCCCCTCTTGAATCAAGCTTTTGACCTTCCATAGTGATTCTTTTTTAAAAACGTCGAATTGAAGAGTAGGCATGCTTTGACATTCGTTACTTCGAAAAAGAATTCGATTATCTTAATATTACTACCTGCTCATATAACTAAAATTGATGGCCATTAAATCCGCCTGAGTAGATAAAGTATCTACAACAAATATCGTGTTTCAGGTCACACGAAACCTCCAGATTCTTCACCAGAAGGAGGGGAATCGCCCACACCAAAAGAATCCCCGGAGCCACCGCAAATGGAAAGTAATGGCGAACTGAAATCGCCACATCCAGAACAATACCACCATAATGGCAACCTATCAGAAAATATGCAAGCAATGCAAGCCCACGACATTCCTCCAACTATGCCTTATGGGAGCGAAGATGGCAGAATGTTGCAGCAACCTCCATTTCCTTTCCCACCGTTACTGATGCCACCACAACTTGACAACTCCGAAGTAGTTCCAACTGATCTACGAGTGATATCATCTAAGAATCCATGTCACTGTGGTACTTCAGAAGAAATAGATGAACCACAGAACTTGGCATACCGCAGACGAAATGATGAAGCCAGTGATAGTGAAAGTGATACAGAGATCGATCTTACATCACATTCAAAGGATGATGACTTGCGTGAATCTGAACGCCTGGCCAAACGGATAGCCACAAACATTTTTAGAAGCGACACAGTTTTACACGATCTATTACCTAACGACCTCAGTATGAGTGTAAAGAATATTAGTGACAGAAATCTCGGTAGGGGCAACGTAATGTAATTTTATCTTTAGATGTGAACGTATGTACTGTTTCTAGTCAATATTGTAACTGTATTTTATAGATTTGTAGATAATATGTTTATTTTTACATAAGCATTAATGCTAATTCAGTTTTATACAAATATCTCTCAAATTACATGAAACGAAGCGGCTATCCGTTCGTAAATGAAAAAGAAAATGAACATGTAGGACATATTATTGTGGTTCTTAGCAGATTTACTGAGAAGGACCGACAAGAAACTCAACAGTTACTCTTTTGACAATATTTCTAGCGGAAAAGAATACAATAGCGTTTAGGCCAATCAGTTTAGATTTGTTAAAACATTTGTTTAGAATTGAATCAGCATCATTTCGGAATAGTCTGCTATTGTAGATAGCTCAATGTAAACCAAATAATATGTAATTTTTTAGATGATAGGGTAAAGATGCCGAATATGAGATACCATTTACATATTCGGCCATAAAAAATAAGTTATTGCCCTAAAGTTATTTATATTCGATAAGAATTTAATGAAGTTTATCCTTGAAAGACCGTTTAGTGCTAGGTATAATAGATTTTTTGTTATAACAGATAATATTAGAAAAGTCAGAAATTACGTCTCAGGGAAATGGTCTCCTATTATGAGATACCAAGGGTTTTTAATATGAGATAGTATAGATTTAGAGAAAAAGAAAAGAAATCAATTCAAAAAAACTTTTTATTGGCGATATTTATTAATCTACAATATCGTACTACTAAATAAAAAGGTTTTAGTAACAACTTAATAATATATTATCATGTGCTTGTGCCAAGTTCTTGATGTTCTTCAGATGTAGATGTAACCCTTAAAATCGTTAGTCCAGCTTTACAATATTTTTCTATTTTTGCTTCTAAATAGTCAGAAAAAGCTGGAGGTCTTTCCATGAACCTTGACAAATACTTCTGCATTAGCATCTTTTTTGACATAACGTTCTAGGATACTCTTAGGAACATCGAAAGTTTTGACGCTATTAGGTAACATATTTGTTTGCTTTGCACTGCACTGAGGGCCCATATTATGGCATCGTGGTCCTAGGACTTCTTTGATCTAGAAAAAGAGGTTTTTAAATAGTCGTATTTCTATACATCCTAATATGAGATATCTCATTTAAGGAGCCCCCACGTGTCTCATATTAGGAAAACACCCAAATTTAAAAACTAGGCTGCCTATTATTTCTTGACGAAGAAAATACAACTAAACTGTAAATGCATTGTAAAATTAATCATATAACTGATACAATGACTGTAAATTTAAATCATTTAGTGTGACTATAAAGTTGTAACATACCTCGTTAATATTTGGTGTCAAAAATCGGGTTTTGTGGTTTTGTAAAAACCCGCACGTATACAACCTGACTTCGCCTCGAACTGGAAAGCACCAACACATGTTTCGGTCTGTTGCCACGTGGCTTCTGGTGACAGTATCGCCAAATAGCTGCGGTGATTAGTTTCGCCAAAACCTAACTATCTCATATTTGGCAACCATCTCATATTCGGCATCCTTACCCTATTTTTCATTTATGTAGCGGTAGACTGAGAATATACCTAAACTTTTTGGGATGGTAAATAATAAACCAAAGTTAGAGGTTACGTTTTATTTTTCATCAGTTACAAATGACGTAGCATTTAGAGTACGCAGGCAGTTCATCACACCAATTTACGAAATGCAATACTACGTGCAATCGCCTTAAGCATGACAATTATCACAATAAATTACTTCCTACAGCATTTGTGTTTACGTCTTTGTATAATTAACTACATATATACAATATTATACATAGCAAGAAAGTGAACTCGCAATTAAAAGTTACATTATTAAAATAATTATACTTATTATAATATGTATATATAAACTAAAACATTTGGTAAGCCATCTTATGTTTAATATTAAAATCTTGCACAGTTTGCATAAACTAGGAATATTAAAAAGAATGTTGGGTATAACTTTATGACAGTCATGTAAATAACATCTCGAAAGTATAAAAACTCGCATGGCAGTCAAGCTTTAAATAATAATTTTCTTAAATTATGAGATCTTCCTCTCAGAGCTATACTTAATTACTTATACGAAAGTAATCCAAAAGTAATCGACCTAGAAGTTAGTCACTTAATCTATATTGTCATTTTGTCACTAATTTTACTTTTAAGTAGAGCTACCTAATTCATAATAATTACATTTCTGTGGACATAAAAAATATCCGGAACATTGACAAATGCTCTGGATTTAACTAAACACTAGAAATATACATTTTTGGATATATATGAAAACAATTTTACTTAAAGGAACATGTTGACATTAAAGGATTCGTCGAGCTTCAGCCTTTAATGTTTGCAAGATTTTGTTTAAATTGGGGATAATCATGTATTGTAAAAAACGAGAAAAAATTAAACTTTCATACAAAGTTCAAAAATATTGAAATTGACGCCCAACGTGGGGCTAAGATAATATCGTCTTCGTGGCAAGAAAAAATTCTAACTTACGTTTCCTTTGGACCCTAGTTTAACTTTGCAAGTTTACGTTAACTGTGCGTAAGTTTGTCGTTTAGTATGGACAAGAAAGGGACGGAGTATTTCTTCCATCCCTGTTCGATCCACACTGGCACATTACCTAAACACAATGGTGATCGTGTTGGGCACACCACTGCGGCGACAGAACGTCAGCGCGTATTCCCCTGGACCCGAGCCTTGTCCGGAGCCTCTGCAGACGCGATTCGGCCGCAATGGCGCCACTGTTGGGGTCGGCCCACAGCCTCTCCGCCACTGCCGCGGTGCGCGGCCAAACGCGGGTATCTAGAAACAAACATTTATAGAGATACTAGCTGACGCCCGCGACGTTCGCGTGGATTAAGTTTTTTTTTAATTCCCGTAGAGACCCTTTAATGTTCCGAGATAAAATGTAGCTTAGGTTTTAAACCTGGATGTGAGCTACCTCCATTCCAAATTTCAGCCAAATCGGTTAATTCGTTGTGACGTGAAGGAGTAACAAACACACACACCACACATACACATACAAACTTTCACCTTTATAATATTAGTGTGATAGTGTGATTAGTGTGATTAGAATTAGGACTAATATGAAAGTTTTTTCTTTGTACCACAGAACCGCGAGAAGTCGTGAGCGTTGGCATCCTTATGTGGTAGAAATCTAACCTACTCGAACGAAACGCTTCTCATAAGAACCGCTAGTGTGGAACACTCTTCCAGCGTCTGTGTTTCCTGCCACCTATAATTTGAATACCTTCAAGTCAAGAGTGAATAGATATCTTCTAGGCAAGCGCGCTCCAACCTAAACGATATCAGTGCTATCGTTGGGTTAACTTTTCAAAAATCCTTTCTTAGCGGATGCCTACGTCAATACAGCTATCTGTATGCCTTTCAGCCCAATCCTTCCAGTGGTTTGAGCTGTGCGTTGATAAATCAGTCAGTCAATTACCTTTTCCTTTTATATATTTAGAGGACTAATCTAATTACGAAAGTGTGTTTGTTCGTTGGTTTGTCTTTCGATCAAGTAGCGGTGCAGCAACAGAGCAACGGATCGACGTGGTTTTTTACATGGGTGTATTTGAGAGGAGGGAATAAAAGTAGGAAGGAGGAGGTAAGTTGTGCGTGAGGTCACTTTGTCACCTTGGAACCCCAGCCCCGACGTCTGTGGATCATTCTAATTTTAGAACTAACGATTACCTAGTCCCTGCGCATCCACGTATTCACTCCAAGCAGCCACCTCACCGCCCAGCATATGCGGCTCCCTCGGCAAAGTATGCGCGTACATGCGCCTCCAGTTCGAGTACTTGGTCTTCCCCCAGAAGCCGTGGTCCAGGTACCAGATGTCCTTGGGTACGGACACCACTTTATACCCCAGATGTATCAGTTGGACCAACAATGGACTGCTGATTGGTTCCCATACTTCGATAATATACCTGAGAGCATTCAGTTGTCATTAAAAATTTATCGCGCATTATCACTATTGTAAAAAACAATACTTGTAAATTGTAAGTAGTGCATAGTTCTGCCTAACTCTTCTGGGTCATATTCCTAATAAGTTTTTGATTCTTTTATGCCCCTTTTCCCAATGCGGTTGGTTTCCAGATCCTTCAGCAAAGGTCTCAAGAGAAGATTACTGGAAGATGCTTGGACCGATTTAGAAAATTCGTTTTGTTTGAAAGGGTATATTTCCAGGTGGTCCCATTGTCATCAGGTCAGAATTTGATTGCCCCCGCTGGGAATCGAACACGAGACCTCTCACGTGACCACAGCGCTCACAACTATGCCAGAGAGGTCGTCTGAGAGGAGACTTGTGACAGCGGTGGACTCCCGATGGATTGAGATGATGAGTAATAAAACTGGTATCGACGGCTTATCATGCTCTCCGATTTTGACGAGATTCGGATGTCTAAAGTAGTTACTAACTTAGCTGAATGTTGCTTACCCAGAGCAATCGAATATACCTAATGCGTTGTTATGAACTCAACTGGAAGTCGTATCCGGGATCTTATAAGCGAGCTATTAAACCAACGAGGCAGCCGATTAGAAGTTTACTGTCTTACCTATCTTTGCTCAGATGCTTCTGTATTCTATGAGTTTGAGTGAGCTCAGAAGACCAAAGCATTACGGGTTGTTTGTCTTCCTGGCCGAGTGCCGACAGTTCTTCGTCCCATATATTGAGTGCTTTCTCGTGAAACTCTGACCATAGGTCTATGAAGCCATCGACGCTTGTATCGTAGTCTTTGCTTTCCATATACGATACGATTTCTTCGGAAGAGTTCCAGCAACCCAAGAATACCTGAATTTGAAATGAAATTAGTTTTTTAAAATATGCAACCATTACTATAATAAACTGGTAAAACAGAATATACAGCCATGTTAACCATGACTTATATTTCCCTTTACACTCTAAATGCGTAAAGGAAAAAATTTTGAACGGAAACCAGAGTACCAAATTAAGCATTTTTATGTTATTGGTGGGCACGACAATAGTGCAACGGGTAGGATTTGAACCATCGACCTTTCGGGTTTCAGTCCGATCCCTTGCCCGTTGAGCTATTGATTTCTAGTCCCACTAGAACAGAACGTTAACAATACATGAATCATCTTCAGCATACGTCAGAACCCAAGGCTCAATAGCATAAGGGTAAATGGAGGGTCTAAAATTCAAGCCAAAGTTTCAAATCCCACCCTTTAAACTGTCCTACCTGCAGCACAATTTTTGGTTAGTTTTAGCGCTTTGCAGAGACACACAAGGATTTTTTTTTTTTCAGTAAAACACTGATAGGAATAAACTGACATAATGTCGAAAATAACAGAATCTCCGAGATTCAAACCCTTAATTTCCAGAGAGAGGTAGGTTCAAATCCACCAGTACCACATATCTTCTCACACAAAAAATAACACAAATTTATAACTACGCTAACCAACCTCATCTCCTCCCATATGGAACAGCGCGGGCTTCGGCAAGTATTCAGCTACGTCTCTGTACAGATCTCTCAGGATTCGGTACATATCTGGGTTTGCTGGGTTGAGTTGTCCACAGGGCGGCTGGATGCACAGCCCGCGCCATTGCTTCGCGTTCACACACACTGCCAGATCACCATAGCCGTATTCCTGGAAAAAAAAATATCCTTGTTACCAATCTGGGCATGGTTAGATGAACTACTTACAAGGTCACCAAGTTAGGATTTCTAGAAAATATGCAGTCTTAAAGATTCTGATGAAATCCCTGATGCAGTGGTGGGAGCTTTGAGAGATAGTTATAAAACTCCGGGGGGCATTTGACAGTTAATATATTAAAAATGGCTTTAAAATGGAATGATGGAAGCTAAGGCCGAGTCTAATTATAACAACGGCTAAGCGCACCCCTAAGCAATTTAGATGACGATTAAGGAGTATTTCTGACTTTTCTAATATTATCTGATATAACAAAAAATCTATTATACCTAGCACTAAACGGCCTTTCAAGGATAAACTTCATTAAATACTTATCGAATATAAGTAATTTTCATAGTCATTAGTGCAATAATTTATTTTTTATGGCCGAATATGTAAATGGTATCTCATAATCGGCATCTTTACCCTACTATTAATGTAACTTCTGCACCCCTTTGAAATTCCCTGGCCTCCAATTGGGGTATGTGTTTAAAAAACTGCTAAACCTCTACCAGCTCAGTCCACTTCCATCTAAGACTACATTATTACTGACGAAGAGAAGAGAACACTATGCTCCAGTTCGTAGAATAACTTTTTCTATACTCTTTGCTCATAGCGATCTCTTTCTATAATGCGGTGGAACTTGCCACAAAGATTAGCGATTGCTTTACCTTTCCCCACTGCCATCCGTTGCCAGCATGTGCCGGCGAGTCGATCTCAATGATGACTCGCACACCGCGCACCCGAGCGTAGTGCACCAGCTCCCGAACTTCCTCCGCTGAGTATATCTCGTACGCTGAGTACGCACCGTATCTGGAAGATAAGTTCATGGAAAAATAGAAGTACCTCTATTGTAAACATATACATTAAAGAGCTAATTCTGGGTTTTTCTCAAACCAGGGCGCGTTTGGAATTCTCGTAGTTTTAAGTTCGTCAATAATTATGACTTTTAGGTAGATGTCTTACTTGCATATTAGTATATCGTAAAATAATTGTTGACTGGTGCAATCAACAATCAGTTCCTGATTGTTTAACACAGATTTATAAAAAAGCGTTTACCTCGACCGAATTTTTCTAATGTCATCATCATCATTAATAGCTCACTACAGAGTTCCTCTCAGAGAGAGAAGAGAGAGAGTTATAAACAATATAGTTCACTTACCTAGTAAACTGAGGCACGCGTTTAGATTCCAGCGGGAAGCTATGAGAATCGGTAACGTGCCAATGGAAGACGTTCATTTTGACAGTGGCCATAGCGTCGATCATCCTCTTGATATCGTCCATCGGCATAAAATTCCTCGACGTATCGAGGAGGAAGCCTCTATATTTGTACACAGGTTGGTCCCAAATCTTAGCGCCTGAGACCATGCGTAAGCCGCATCTGTATTGGTCGCCGTCATCGAATTTGTCTGAAGAAACCAGCTGGGTGAACGTTTCCAAGGCATGTCGAGCGCCGTAAACGGTTTCTGCTACGATGTGAATAACTGAGTTGGATTCTGTAAGGAATTAAATATGTTTTCCTTATTTCGGACATTTTCATCAGGCTTAGTACAATTGAATATAGCGAACGGAAAATAAATTTCGCACGTCTCTTAGCTGATAGGACATCCATATTATTTATTTTAAAAAAATCGAGAAAAGTCTATACTTTTCTCCAGTCATCATGCCTATGCATAGAACAAAGTAAACTATTTTTATAAAACTGTTTATAACAGCACCATTTCCCAATCCATCGCTTGCCGACTAATGGGCACGAATCTCCTCTCAGAATAAAAACGTGGTTGGGCCATAGTCCACGTAGTAATTATTTAGTCACAAAGTAAAAGTAAATTAGTTAGTCACAATTCTTTACCTTTACTCTGTACGTCCAATCTGTATTGTTCTTCGGTGTCCAATGTAAGGTTAAGGTTGGTCGTCTTGACAGTGATGTAGACGATGACTGGCGTCTGGACGATGACCGACACGTTCCCATCACACTCGTCGATGAGATTCTGTGTTGCCACGTGTGTCATCTCCACTAGAATCTCGCGCGTTTCCACTGGTGCATTGCTGAGATCGAATCTGCGAAAGATATTTTATTTCTAGAGTTCCGAACAAAAAATGGAACACCAAACAGGCTCGCTCCGGTGTCCGTATGTCTGTCCGTGTGTCAAAGCCCTTTTTCTCAGAAACGGCCTGAGGTACTAAGTTGAAATGTATACTGAATATAAAGGACAACGATCACTTTATTGCTGTGAAAGTTTCAAGTTTCTAGTTTAAATCTGTCATGAAATATTACGTAAAAATTGAAATTACGGGATTTGTAGTGTAGCGCCATCTAGCGTCACTCCTGGAATTAAGTTCGTGGTCGTGGTTCTTTAATAAGTTTCTGGTCATCAGCTACTTGTACCTAATTGATATAAACCTCACAAGGTTCGGAACCTTCACTCTCGAGTGAGAGTGAAGTGCTCAGACTCAAGACAGAGTTAAAACGAGACAGATTTATGTTAGAGGATATTTGTATCTCGTTCTAACTCTATCTTAATTTCGAGCTAAGCCAGAGCACACTCTATAGATCTCAGCATCAGTGTACGATTATGACTCGCACTTGGCCGGTTATTTAACTAAATGAAAAGGTCATAATAGTCGAACATTCACTGCATTCCAATTTCTAGATTTGAAAAAAAAAATAGTCTATTGAAATAGTTACAAGTAAATCTATTGAAGTAGAAATAGTTGAATAAAACTTAAAAATAAAAATATGTGAATGGGCCTTACTGATTTGCGTATAATGACTATTACTAATATACGAGTATAAAGGAAGAATGAGTAGGTGTATCAAAATTCAAATTTTAAGCAGATAATCAGATTTACATACTTATTTGAATTTTAAAACAATACCAGAAAATGTAAAGCAGGTATGGGCAACCTTTGGAACGTGGCGGGCTAAACTTTGTGGGTGAAATAGAACTCGCGGGCCATAGAAATAAATAATTTTTTATCTGGTTGTGAAAAAAGATTAGTTCAAAAGATTTGTTGTTATTTACCCGGACTTTCAACATATTTGTTATTCATTGCATTATTTTACTTGATTTTCTAAACTTTTAATTCAGAGCGCATTGAACTGTATGTCACAATTTTTGTATTAGTATCAAATTTCAAAGATTAAAATTCCTTTTTTCTGGCTTTTTGTTCAGAAAAAGCGCTAATGACATACTAACCAAAAATGACATTTTAGCGAGCGAAGCGAGCGCGAAATTTTTTATTGCGAAATTGTATTCTGTCACTACTCCACTAGTTCTTATACTTGAAACTTAACTACCTGCAATACCAATCCACAACCGATATTTTCTAAATCCTGACCATTTAGGTGGGCCTTACCAAGCACATCAGAATTGAGAAGTTGGTACCTGAAGTTCAATGATGTATTTATTCCAAACTTGTTACTTTAATACCAATCCACAACCGAAAACGTTGCGAGCGAAGCGAGCGAGTAATTTTTTATGTTTGCATTACGGTCCTTAGTAGTCCATTCTTGGCACCTACAACAGCAACGTAAAAGCGACGTTTTCGCGAGCGAAGCGAGCGCGAAATTTTTTATGATTGCATTACGGCATTTAGTAGTCCATACTTAGCACCTACAATAGAAACGTAAAAGTGACATTTTCGCGAGCGAAGTGAGCGTGAAATTTCTGTAAGACAAATAAAAATTTTAGCCCCAAATTTGCCGCGCCTAAAATCTGCTGCCCTAGGCTCCAGTCAACTCACTGGTAAATCCGCCACTGTGCGTAACCTTTCTTGTCCCAAATAATTTAGTTTACATAAATTTTAATTTTGAAAATGATCGCTCGGCACTAGCCGTATTCACATGATTGGCTATAAATGTTAGGATCATCTTGTGCTTCTGGCCCACTCTGACCGGGGGCCTCTTCAGACTGGGGGCCCGTGGCATTTTGCCGTCTTGCCACCCTATTGTTACGCTACTGTACACACTGCAATCTTATACGTGAAATATGCTCAAAACAAGCAGTGGAAATTTTTGAAATAATCCATAATTAATATTTAGAACTCTTTTCTTGGCGTTGGCGTATGTGTAGGTAAATGTAGCGTGAATAAGAATTTTTTTTCGCGCCTAATTTCAAAATGCTCCGCGGGCCGCATCTAAACATGAGGCGGGCCGCTTGCGGCCCGCGGGCCGGGGGTTGCCCATATATGATGTAAAGTAACACTTTTCTAACTGACTCATTTAAATAATATTCCAATAGATAGAACCATTTTGGAATTGATAATGTCTGCCATTATTTTTAAAAGGACATTAATTATTGACAGCTTAAATAAGTGCCGATTTCGCTAACGTCGCGTGAAGCTTAACCCAGGAATAAATTGGACTTTCTGACAGTTTTTGTATTGAAAATCTTCCAAAATATCAACGCTCGGATAATATTTATTTTACGTTGGCGAAATCTCTAATACTCTACTTAGATAAGTTTAATCCTTACTAATATTATAAATGCGAAAGTGTGCTTGTTTGTTGGTTTGTCCTTCAATAACGCTGCAACTAGAAGCGACGTGATTTTTTGCATGGGTAGAGTTGAGGATCTGGAGAGTGACATAGGTTATTTTTACCCATGAAAAATAAAGGGTTCCCTTGGGGTCAATAAAAACTTAACTCCACGCGAATGAAGTCGCGAACACAGTCTAGGAATTTACCTATACTTATTTAGCAGTTAACTTTGAGTTTAACGAACTTTACTGTTAGGAATTCATAGAGCTTGAACTTTAACCAAACACAGAATTCGCGCTAAATAAAACCGCAAACAGTGGGCGGTCATGGCCTCGCCTCGGTAATCACGATTGCTTGTCAAATAAACGATCAAAGAGCGTAGGTCGAATAGCCGTTACTTATCCCTCTTCTGAATCGGCCGTTCACCCGATCTCACAGCGTATAAATTACACAAACGCTGAATAAATAGTGTAAATATTGTATTCACGACTAATTGTCATACTAGTTGATGTCTGCGTGGATAAAATGTGTTATTCCAGACTACAATCTCTGTGCAAAATTTCAGCCAAATCGGTTAAATCATTGGGCCTGATTGAGTAACAAACATACGTCTATCCATGGATCCATACATCCAAACTTGCGCATTTATAATATTAATACGATTAGACCGCCTAAAGTGCGATTTCGATGATTTCGAACTACACTAATCACGCTAATAAGCTATCACTATATGCTTTCGTCCAAGCTATATGCAATCACTATTATACAATTGGGCTGATGGTATTCGATGACTTCATTCAGCCATATCGTTATTAATTTGTTTACACACTTTACATCTACTAATTTGGCAATGATCACAATATTTGTGTAGGTAGGAACAGCCAAATTTAGATCACTATCAGTGCCATTTGGGAATAGCAAAGAGCAATGTCTTTGACACTTTTTACAAAAAATTGTAAAGTTCCTGTTGGTCGTATTTTCGTGACGAACACGCGATGAAGGCGCAAAATTCTATTTCCATAGTTTGATATAGTTCTTGCAACTCACGAGGGCGCGTGGCTTATGGTTGTGTGCGTGTCGTATCTGTATAAGTGTGAGCGAGAGCTTGCTCGCACAAGTAAAGTTCACGCGCCTTCGTTTAGATAACGTAAACTAAACTAACTTTAAAATTATTTCAACCCGATCCGAATGATTGTAATCATAATGAAATTCATAAATCAGTAGGTGTGTATTATTATGTTACGTTAGTTCCCTTGTCAATTTTAATAACATTGCTAGTTAGCACTGTGTCTCCAACAGATCTCCTAGTTAAGAATCACATAATTTTTTTTATTCGACGACAACCTTGACCGCAATCTCACCTGATGATAACTGACGATGCAGACTAAGATGTAAGAAGGGCTATGGCAGTATCTCCTACTTTTAATAGAAATTAACAAACAAAAACTAGAGCATTTTGCCTGTATGCGGTTGACTTGTTTTTGTTAGTATATTGCGTACGCAACAATGTTAACGTGCAGAGTCTTTGCTAACAAATAATAACAGGCATAGTATGACGCTATTTTTAGATATCAAGTCAGTGAAGTGGTTGGAACGCTCCACATTGTGAAATTTTTCCCAAAATCGGACATCCCTTTTTTATGATACTAATCGAAACTTTAAGCTTTTTTTAATGCTAGAGTAGAACACCCAGAAGTTAATTCTGTTTAGAACCGGAGTTATAATTTTTTAAAATTTTTTTTATGGTTACCAGAAAAAAACTAAGAAATGCTGTAACATTCTACGTAACGAAAGTTTTCAAGTTTCAATTATAGCATGCTATAAAATCAATTAAGTGCTATTTTTGGAAACATATAATTAATTTCTAAGTGAACAATAAAGGAAGATATGTTTTTTTTAAACTAATTTTGAAATTAATTTTTTTCTCATCTTTGTATGGATATTAGCATCTAATTTTCACATATTATATTTATTAGTGCTATGTTAACCCGCCTGTATAATATCAGATACGTAACACTTAGGACCTCGGAGTTATTGAATTTTAAAAATTTCATTTTATGCAACTCAATAATAATCCCTGAAAAACATAACCCTCCGTTTTTACAGTCACATAAAAATTCTTTCTTTCAGCCACTTTTTTAGAATTTTCTCTCGTACATTTGTAATTAAGATCTTTGTGACAACCCTAATATCATAGAAATTGTAAAATCTCATATCTCCAATGTCCTCATAGATTTCTGTGTGATTTTTTTTACTAGTAACAATACAGTTACGAGGTATGTTTTCAGATAGATATCTACTGCTAATCGTAAATGGTTTATGAGAAAAAAAATAAAATGTAAAAATCACAAAATTAAGAATAATTACTTTATTATTAATACTAAAATTATTTTGTTTAGCTTATAAAATGCTCTGTATATAATGCCACTTTGCCCTATAAATAATTGTATAAATATCATATGCAATTCTTTTATTTCGCCTTTTTCTGAAAATACAGAATTTTCTAAAAAAAAATATTACTCCGAGGTCCTAAGTGTTACGTACCTGATATTATAAAGGCGGGTTAACATAGCACTAATAAATACAATATGTGAAAATTAGATGCTAATATCCATACAAAGATGAGAAAAAAATTAATTTCAAAATTAGTTTAAAAAAAACATATCTTCCTTTATTGTTCACTTAGAAATTAATTATATGTTTCCAAAAATAGCACTTAATTGATTTTATAGCATGCTATAATTGAAACTTGAAAACTTTCGTTACGTAGAAAGTTACAGCATTTCTTAGTTTTTTTCTGGTAACCATAAAAAAAAATTTAAAAAATTATAACTCCGGTTCTAAACAGAATTAACTTCTGGGTGTTCTACTCTAGCATTAAAAAAAGCTTAAAGTTTCGATTAGTATCATAAAAAAGGGATGTCCGATTTTGGGAAAAATTTCACAATGTGCGCTCCCAGAAAATAAAAAGACATGATGCCGACTGGCGAGCCCTTCTCAATAGGGATCAGGCGACCGAGCGTTGACCGCGTAATGGCACACGTCCACTAGTTCATAATATAAAAAAAATCTAGTCGCAGACGAAAGCTAGTTTTGCTATAATCTGCCAAGCTACAATTTGTATGGTATAGTTCTTGCTATCCACGAAGTTACGTGCGCTTCACTTGTGGTTACGTCGTGTACATGCACATTGCGTAAGTATGCGTGCCTGTCAGGATCCTAGGTGGGAGCGGACGAAGCAAAAATGCCTTAAATTGAGAAAGATTGCAATAATTGTGACATTGCACTTAGCTAAAATTTTTAGACAATCTCTCACTCTATTCATATTATACCTAAAATCAAACGTATTACTGTTTTTATAACCCTATTGCAAAACAATAGATAAGTCGTCTAGATATAACATTCATTTGTTCAAATAATATTTCGCAAACAGCTATACTATCTACATTAATTACAGTTAAGTATGTAGCCACCGTCTTCGCATGGGATCTTTACTTTGATATTTAAATGCACACATGCTCAGGTGTGTAAATATACGACACAGGTGTCTCCCGTCCGTCTATCTATTCTATTTTCGAGCATTGTAGAATAAGAGACAGCTGCAAAATTTCGTGTGAAATAAATAATTATACAAATAAATAAATTGAAATATGTAGTTCAAAACGACAAAACGTCTGTCTTTCATCCTCATTTTATCAAAATCAAACATCAGTATGCAAGCACAATGAACTGTAGTTGGATCATCTTAAAATGATTAATGACGATCACAAGCACCTCTGATTGGCTGGCATTCTCTCGGTATTGGTTAAAATGCATTGATGCAGTAAGAACGATATAAACTTAGCCAATCAGAGCTGATTGCTATCGTCACACTGAAGCAATCATTTTAGACAAAGTCTTTCAGTAGACTATACATAGCAAACCATAGGTAAAAACTAGCTGAACAAGCTGAAACTACTGTATTTTATGAGTTTATAAAAACTAGCTGATGTCCGCGTGGATTTAGTTTTTAAAATCGCGTGGGAAACCTTTGATTTTTCGGGATAAAAAGTAGTCTATGTCATTCTTCAGGTCCTCAACTATACCCACTCAAAAAATCACGTCGATCCGTAGCTCTGTTGAAGAGTTATTGAAGGACAAACAAACACACTTTCGCATTTATAATATTAATAAGGATATTAGTAGGCAAGGATTAAGCCAACTTTTCAAGAAATAACTCTAAGACGAGGTTCTTATATTTTTTTGTGATTTGTATCTCAATGACAGATAAGTTGATGATCTTATTGGTGACAAACAGTAGGTACAATGATTTTATTCAAAAGCACTTTGTAAAAAACTTGTTGAATAGAAAACTTTTTGATTTTATCCTATTCAATGTTCATATTTTCTTGTACCCCTACCCCTAAGGAAAATTACGGTCGTATCTGAGACTACAGCAGTCCCGTGATAGATACATTTGCGTCACATCTTACGACATCACAGCATCACGATTTACAAGATATTTATAGCTTTAAAACGTCATGTAACGGCTTCAGAGATAATTTCGGGCCACTATAAAATACAAATTGAACGTAAACAAGCTCTTATGAATTAAATAGATATTTAACTCTACGTTAGCGTCTCGAGCACAATCAGTGCGACACGTGTCTCCCGCGGTATTTCCAACGCGGTTTTGGTAACTGAAAAAGAAGCGAGAAACTCGCACTGTGTTTCAGATTTCAGATCAATTTTTAACAGCGAGTTCGCGGACGAATTTTTTAAATTCGTTGGCTTTCCCAGGATAGTGTGTTTGTTTGTCCTTCAATCACGCAGCAACAGAGCGAACGAAGCGGCGTGATCCGTATCGCGCCGCGTATTGTTGCATAGTAAAAATCGGGACAGTGAAATTCAAATTCAAATTCAAAATCATTTATTTCATTTAGGCTAAATGTTGGCTCTTATGAAAAATCGAGAATAACCGGTTCGGAAAGCTGATTCAAAATAGGCTATCTTTTATTCCGAAATATCAATAATTCCCACAGGATTTAATCAAAACCTAACTAAACACGGACGAATTCGCGGGCATCAACTAGTGTTTCATAATGTATCCAGCTTCACTATACTTAATCCGTCACGAGCTAATGCACTTCTATACCTATTCAAGGTTTTGTATAATAATGCCTCTTACATGTATGCAATTTTAATAAAAATCTTAATACCTCTATTCCCACGTCTATGTTAAATTGCATTGCATAGCAGTGACGAGTCTGTTTGTTTATGCACTTAGTTCTTCTAAACTGCACAACGGATTTTGATACGGTTTTTACTATTATTCGGACATTTTTTTCGGTAAGTTATATTATAAATGTACTTTAGTACGTGCTTATTATATTTGTAGAAAGTAGTAAAATAGATCGCATAGTACATATTGTCTCTAAATCGCTCTATAGTTTTATTTATAACGCCACATAATTACGAACCTAAGTCCTACATTTCACCTAAAGTTTCACCTGTGCGCAGCCTTTGCAACTTCAATTTTCTTTGTATAAATATTGCTATTTAGTATTTAATTTTTTACGATGACATTTAAAATTGTTGACTTTTAATACTGACATTTTGTTTAATATTTTATTGTTTAATATTCATACACCAGGCTTGGTAAAACATATTAAGCTCGATTTTTTGTATTTCATTTAATTGTACCTGCATTTTGGTTATAAATAACCTAATCTAATCTAATCTAATCTTAAATTATATTAATTTTATCTTTGCTACAATTTTACAAACTAGCCTCAAATGCCTAAAATAGCATCAAACGTTGTGATCCTAGTAAATATTTGAAGCCTTCATTAAAAAATTGTAACATTAGGCAAAGACGAACTGGGTCAATAAATAGTTATCTTAAACAAGTAATTTTACGTTGAGAATTCATTTTTAGGGTTCCGTATCCAAATGGTGCCAACGGGACCCTATTATTAAGCCTGCGCTGTCCATCCGTCTGTTCGTCTGTCAGCGGCCTGTATCTCATGAACCACAATAGGTAGATACTTGAATTTTTCACAAAATGTGTACTTCTATTGCCGCTATCACAAGAAATTATAAAAAGAAAATAAAGTTAAAAGAGAAGGGGAACATATTTTTTTTTTAAAGAGCAACCGCCGAGTTTCTTGCTGGTTCTTCTCGGTTGGAATGGCATTCCAAACCAGTGATAGATTCATTTGACAATTCGAAAGCACTTTGTAAAAGTTTATTTGAATAAAAAAATATTCTATTCTATTCTATTCTATTGGTCTCCTTATCATAAACTTTTGTTTGTGCTCGATCTTAAATTTTATTAAATAACTAGCTTTTGCCCGCAGCTTCGCTCACGTTAAGTTCGATTTTTCAAACCTCTATTTTATCCCCTTAGGGATTGAAGATGTCTACGTCATAAAAGCTATCTGTATGCCAAATTTCGTTATGCGTTGACAGATCGGTCAGTCAGTCAATCAGTCAGTCGGTCACCTTTTCCTTTTATATATTTAGAAGTAAGAAAGTATTAAATCTTATTCAATGGTACGGAATCCTTCGTGTGCAGGTCCGTTTGGAACTTGGCCGGTTTTTAATGGACTAAGTCAAACGGATCGTCTAGATAAGCGTGATGATTAGCAATAGGAAAACTGATTTTATTGGCGTGCCATTAAAAGGCATTCTTGTAAAAACAACAACATTATGGTATAGAATCATGGGTTTACGAGTAGCGATAAGAAAACTAAATAAAAGCTGGCTAGAGAGAAAGATAATATTCAGTTTCCTTTGAAAACAATTACATATAATCTGTGCTTATAATAAAACTATAACGTTACGAATTCTGTACATTAAATATATTTTGGAAATTTTAATCGGAGGATGCTTTATTATTGATACTGAGCCCAAAACAATTTTTTTTTAATTTTTGTTCTGTGCGCGCTTCACACGAAAACTACTAAACGGATTTGAATGAAATTTAGTATATATTATATGGTAGCTGATACTTAATATATAGAATAGTTTTTATCCTTAGAATCAATAAGGTTTATCCGGGATAGAGGATGAAAGTTTTTGTTGATTTGCTCCATAACTTCGTCAAATGTAAACCGAATTTGTTAATTCTTTTTCTATTATAAATTGTTTACTATTAGAAATATTTTGTCCAATATTGGTGAAAATCTAAATATTATCGCAGATACATAACTTCTCACTGATAGTAGCAAACTCTAAACTCTAAACTTTTTCCACGCGGACAAAGTCGCGGGAATCAGCTAGTGAAACCTATAATAGCTGCTCAAGTAGTAATTTTATTTATTATCCTCCAAGTATCTGTAATCTGTAAGTACCTACCTGTTATCTATCAAGTCTTAATTATATTTTATTATCTTTTAACAGTTTCCTTGAAAAGTAATGATTAAACCTTGAATTAAACAGATTGTAAAGGTATAGGTATAATATTCATAGCTAGCTAACTAAAAAACGTTAAAGCTTAGCTTAGCTAACTAGCTTTTCCCACGCTTTCATCTGCGTGCAGTTAGGTTTTTAAAAATCCCGCGGGAACCCTCTATTTTTCCGAAATAAAAGGTACACATTTAAAAATTCACTTTGATCCGTTTGCTCCATTGCTGCGTGATTGTAGAACTAATCAACACACAAATACACTTTCGCATTTATAATATTTACATACTTATCAAAGTACTTTATAAAAGTATTAATGTCGTAGTAGAATTTAAATTATAAACCGGTTGGGTAATGGGTTTGTCATTAGGTATTTCCCAAATAGATTCGGCAAATGGTTCACGAACTAATTATTTTTACAATAGCTTCATATTTTCACAAAAAAATATTTTCGGTTTCAGAAGCCATAACAGTCAATTAAAATAACGATAGATCTAATTCTCAATCAAATATTAATGTTCGCCATTTTGTGGTGGCGGCCATCTTGGATTTAAAATTTATCATAGTGTATAATATTCAAATATTAATGTTCGCTATTTTCTGGTGGCGGCCATCTTGGATTTGAAATTTATCATAGTGTATAGTATTCAACAAGTAGTCAAGCCCGTTCATTTGATACCCATATTGAGGGAGTTGTGAAAAAATATGTAACCAGCCGTTTTGTGGCGGCGGCTACCTTTCAAACAAAAAAAAAACCAAAATCAAAATCGGTTCATCCTTTCGGCTGCTACGATGCCACATACACACAGACACACACAAACAAACAGACACGTCAAACTTATAACACCTAAAATCAACAAATCAATCAAAAAGGGGGTCAAATCTAAAAAGCTGCGATCTATAAGCGAATACATACATAGTGACAAAAATAACAATAAAGTGCAATAAGCAATTTGTCACTATGTAATGGAATAACCATACCACGAGCGAAAGATAATACGATAGTTGGTTTGTTAGAATCATTATTATCATCGTGTCACGTATCATAGTGGGAGCTATTATCTACAACAAAACAAATTGCTCGTATATTACTATCATAAAAATTATGTCGCGTTTTTTATGATATATATTATGATGTATATGTATTGTTTAGCCTAACTCGTTTGTTTTAGAAGCAATTTTAATTTATTAACCTAACGTCAACGAACTTAAATTTTTTTAATTTTTAAATCCATGAGCCCTGAGCGTTTAAGTTAACGTAACGTATTTATAACTTAGATTATAAATTATTGTTAATCGCAGTGATTGAAGGACAAACCCTCAAACAAACATATTTTTGCTTTTATAACATAGTTAATAGAGATTGATACAGAGAAACTGGGACTAGCGTTACATTTTAGCGTAAATCTTTCGTTTATGGAAATTAACTTTCGGTTAAAAGCCATGAGTTGAGATAAAATATTAAATTAAAAAAAAATATCTAAAAACTTAAAGCATAAATAAAAACTGAAAAGGAAAAACCAAGTCTAGTAATCTAGAATTCTGTTAAATAATATTGACTTAAACAGTCGGGACCCATTATTATTGGAAAGATTTGAACCGATTTAGTTTTTTCAATGTCCTTCAATCACTCAGCAAAGGGGAAACAGAAGGACTTGATTTGATTTTTGCTTAAGTAGGTATACTTAATGAGGTCGCGGGCAAAAGGTAGTATAGTCATCATATTCCAGTACAAAGTCACACTTTCTCGACAACCTACGGCTTTTACACACAAGCATTGCGTGTGTCACGGATGTTTCAAACACAGGATACGATTTGTATTGGTCTTCAATGCACGCGATAATTACATGGACGGTACTTGTACGGCGATTAGTTCAATGATGAATTTTCCCGGACGTTTTTTGCGTACGACATACAAACTTACAAAGTTATACTTACTTTGAGGTTGACATTAATAAAATTGTATGATATGCCAGTATATTATAGTTTATATAGGAAAAGGACAGTACTATTTTTGATGATTTAACTGATGATCTAAATACATACTAGTTGATGACCGCGACTTCGTCCGCGTGGATTTAGTTTTTAAAATTCCGCGGGAACTCTTTGATTTTCCGGGATAAAAAGCCTATGTCACTCTCCAGGTCCTCAACTATACCCATGCTAAAAATCACGTCGATCCGTAGCTCTGTTACAGTATTATTAAGACAGAGACGCAGATTTATAGGTACCTACTATACAAATACTATACAATAACCTATGTAGGTTATTGAAGGACAAACCAACAAATCAAGAAACAAAAACATTTTTGCATTTATAATATTAGTAAGGATAACTTACCTCAAGAAATTTGGATGTATCCTGACAGTCTGTATGCTGAGGGCTGCTGTGACGGGTCTAGGCCAGAGACCTCCAAATCTGCCGCAGACGGTTCTGCAGAGGTCCAAGCTGGCGAACACCACACCTGACGAGTTCCCACTGGTGGGCTGAGGGTGGGCCGAGCGGTGGCAGCCCTCGTCTGGCACGCACTTGTATGTCCATGATGGTCTGGAGATAGAATAAAAATTATTTTCAAAAAACCGACTTCTTACGCCCGCGCTACTACAAAGTACATATTAGTTTGTACACGTTTCAAGTTGAAGTCGGACGGGCTTAAAAAGAAACGATGAAACCGATACGCGATGCTCGGCCGACTTTAACAAACGTCCCAAGTAGCACAGATAGCTGTATAAATACTCACTTTTAGACCTATTTGAAACTCTATGCGTATTAAGACTCTTTTAAGAGTACACTGGTGATCCTACAGCTGCATAATAGCTGTCAGTGATATTTAAACAGCTTAGGCTGAATAAGGGCTGTTTAGTGGATAAAATTACGCCAAATGCTGTATAAGAGGTATTTGTGAACTCTTATTACACTGACTTATTAAGGGGGCACGTGTGAACTATTATGAAGTTAATAGCTATATAATGGATGATATGTGACCCACATTACAGCTTAACATGAATCCACCATTTTATTGTATAACCTCATAACCTATATAAATATACTGATTCATTTTTCAACTTTTATGATGTTTTGTGTATGAATTAGGAATGGATTGCATTAGTTTTTACTTCTCGATATCATAATAACAACTTTTTATCTTATAATTCTTTTCAAAGCACTAAAAATTGTTTATTCAAGTTTTCATCACGGCTTATTTATATCACGAAACTAATTAAAAACCGAATATTTTCGTGGCGCACTAAAATTTTCTTAGGTAACATAATATATGTATAATGTCAGTAAAATTACATTCCCAATCATTTTTCTTTTATAAATATGAAAACAATGCACTTAACTTTGAATATATAACCACACGTATTCAATCAAATTCAATTCACTCCACGAAGTATATTAATTTGCTAGATTTGTATTATCTATGGTTTGCTACTTCACTTTTACGTCACGTGACATATTTGCTGAATAAAGAGTAACTTGTAATCTTTTACTCAACTTAAGGCTGTATAATTTGTGCCCATTTAAGAGGTATAAGAGCTGTATACGGCCGTATACAGCCCTTATGCAGCTTTTTTATACAGCTTTAAGCGTGACGGGAATTCGTTATTCAGCTGCTAAGCAGCCTTCGTGTGCTACTTGGGGTGTCTCTCATGCGTCATCAGAAGGCGAGCGTCGCGCATCAGTTTCATCGTTTCTATCTCTAAAAAAAATCAGGCGAATCAGTCCAGAAATCCCGGAGTAATCGGTGGGCATACATAGAAAAAAAAGATAGAAAGGACATACAGAGAAAAAAGAGGATTGAGGTTTTTAATTCCCGCGGGAACTCTCTTATTTTTCGGGATAAAAAGTAGCCTATGTGTTATTCCTGTTGTCGTCGACGGATACCACGTGTTATCTGTGGCCGCGCGGGTGGCAACAATGGACTAGTGGCGCGCTCGGCGCGCAGTTGCACGTGAAACGGGTGGTACTACTGCTGCAAAGTGGCGGCAGCGCGGCATCGGTTTCCCGCTCTTTTACCCCGCGCGAAGTTGTTGTTATGTGATGTGAGAGATGAGCGGGCATTCGTAATTGAGCATTCTTGTGAAACGGAGCAAGTGAGATTTACTAGTGATCCATAAGTGTATCTTGGTATCGTATTATAGTTCCTTTAAGCATTTATGTTAAGTCTTCATAAACTTGTGCATTTAGGAGTTCTTTCCAACCCGGTTCTGTATTTGTGTTTTACTAGTTATCACAGTTCCGTCCTGTTTATTGCAATACAATAATGATAATCATAGTCACTGATTTACTGATTACCTGTATTCTATAAATGTGTAATAGTATAGTTTCTGTGGATATAATATGCCATGTGTTACTAGGTGTTGTAAATAATAAATGTATATGTTGTAGATGGTCTTTTAATATCAGAAGTGCTCAAGAAACCACGACGCTCGACCATGCCTCGCAGGGGAAAAGGAAGGCATAAGCGAACGCGCAGACGGTCATCCAGTTCAGACACGGTAACATCTTCCTCATCTAGTAGCGACAGTAGTGAAGATTACCATCGGGAAAGAAGTAAGCGACGCCGCCGCCGTTCTCCGAAAGTGAGTCAAAATATTTTACTATCGTCTGTCATACCTGAGTTTGATCCTTTGTCGGATGATGTTGATATGTGGCTTAATGTGGTTGATGCTAATGCGATTAGTTTTGGTTGGTCAGATGAAATGATTAAATATCAGGCCTTGCAAAAATTAAAAAACACAGCGAAAACTTGGTATGATTCATTACAAAAAAATGAAACAAAATGGACGTCGTGGAAATGGAAAGATTGGCGGAATAAATTATCCGATACTTTTCAAATTAAACGAAACACTTTTCTATTGCTTAAACAATTACTAGATAACAAACCAAACGATGGTCAATCATTATACGAGTTTTATTTCCAACAAAAAAGCAAAATTGATAAATTACGTTTGGGTTTTAGGGAAAATGATATCATTTCTTGTACTTTCGTTGGTACAATAGGTGATGCACAGTTATGTAATGCGGCGGAAGCGGGTAGTTTCAAATATTGTGATGATCTAGCTTCATTTTTGCACAGCAAAATTCAACCAAATTTAACCAATTCAAATCAACATGTTAATAAAAAAGCTTTGTTTTCTAAACCTAGATTTGATATAAAGCCGGAAACAAGTACTCAACTTCCTTCAACGAGTAGCCAGTTTAATGATAATAGAGGTCAACCGACATGTTTTCGGTGTGGGGAAATAGGGCATAAACGAAATTTTTGTACCGTGAAAGATAATGTAAAATGTACATTTTGTTTGAAAAGTGGGCATTTAGAGTTAGCTTGTAGAGGTAAATTAAAAACGAAAACTGATAAAGATGTTGAAGTCAAATTAGTCTCTTCTGAAAAGCAAAAATTTTTTAAAAATGTTCTTTTAAATGATAAACCTTGTACAGCTTTTATAGATATGGGTAGCGATTGCTCTCTAATTGTACCTAGTTTAGTAAATAAACTTGGCTTGCTAACACGAGATCTTGAAAAACCAGTAAATTTGACGGGATTTACAAATTCTGTAACAATCGAAGTGAATAAAGTCGTTGAAAGTACACTTAGAATTGATAAAGTTGAACTGATAGTGACCATGTACGTGATAGATTCCTTGTCGGATTGTGAGTTATTAATTGGTAGAAATTTTACTGAAAACCAAAATATAATGTACAGTCGTATTGGTGATACCCTCTTATTTGATAATGTCACATTACAAGTATCAATGATTGATGTTCCTAATCTTAACATTTCTTGTCCCGAACATGAACCCGTATTGAAAGATTTATTTAATAAATATCCGAAATGTATTTCGAACGATTTGTCGACATTAGGAAAAACTTCGTCCGTGGAGTTAGAGATAAATCTTACCACATCTAAACCGGTTTATCAACGGCCATATCGTATGTCTGAGCAGGAAAAAGTGATTACTCGCGAGATTGTTGATGATTTGTTGCGTAACGGTATTATTCGCCAAAGTAATTCGTCTTATGCAAGTCCGGCACTATTAGTCGATAAATCCTCGGGGGAAAAACGCTTATGTATAGATTATCGCCAACTAAATAAAATTACGGTAAAAGAAAAATATCCTATGCCCATGATAGAAGATCTTGTAGATAGATTACGCGGTTGTACATATTTTACTTCGCTTGATTTGAAAAGCGGCTATTATCATATCCCAATTAAGGAACAAGATGTCCACAAAACGGCATTTATTACGAGTGATGGTCACTATGAATTTACAAGGATGCCTTTTGGCCTTTCTAATGGACCAGCAATATTTCAACGACTGATGAATACCGTTTTGGGGAATCATCGTTTTGGTAAAATCATATGTTATATGGATGATTTCCTTATTGCTACAGATAGTTTGGATGAAAATATTTCTTGTTTAGAAGAGGTTTTAAAAATTTTGTCTGAGCATGGTTTAACGTTAAATATAAAAAAGTGTTCATTTTTTCAAAAGAGAATAGGCTTTTTGGGATATGAAATATCAAAAGAAGGGATCCGCCCCAGTCCAAAAAAACTTAATGCAGTCCAAAACTATCCGATACCAACTAACATCCATGAGTTGAGACAATTTTTAGGTCTTATTAATTACTTCAGAAAATTCATTAGGGATTGTGCATTACTGAGTAAACCCCTCACAAATCTATTAAAAAAAGATGCTTCCTGGCACTGGGACATCGAACAAAATAACGCAGTTGCAAATTTGAAAAATGCGCTAATTAATAATGCAGTTCTTAATATATTTGATCCCAAGTTACCCATAAATTTATATACCGACGCAAGTCGAGACGGCTTAGGGTGTATTTTGATGCAGGTTACCGAAAGTGGTGAAAAACCTGTACATTTTTACAGCCGTCAGACTTCACATGAAGAGAAAGCGTACCATTCATTTGAATTAGAGTTACTAGCTATTGTGGTGGGCTTGGAAAAATTTAGGCATTATTTATTGGGATCTAATTTTAAAATCATCACGGATTGTAATGCCGTTAGACATGCTTTGACAAAGAAAGATATAATTCCTCGTATAAGTAGATGGGTTTTGCGCACCCAAGAATTTTCATTTGAGGTTGTACATAGGGCAGGTTCTCAAATGCAACATGTAGATGCATTGAGTAGGAACCCCGTTGAGTCGGGAAATAATGTTGACTCATTTCATGTAAGCAATATTACTGAGGGCGACTGGTTATTATCCGTTCAACTTCAAGATCCGAGTATTTGTAGTATTCGTGACATATTAAAATCAGGAGAGGCCGAACAACATAAGCAAATATTCGCTAATTATGAACTTTTAGGCAACAAAGTATATAAACGCACAGAATATGGGCGACGATGGCTAGTACCTAAACAATGTATTTGGCAGATTATTAGATTAAATCATGATAACGTCGGACATTTTGCCGTGGACAAAACTGTCGAAAGAATCCGATCATTATACTGGTTTCCGCGTTTAAAAACCACTGTAAAAAAATATATAAATAACTGCTTAAATTGTATTTATTATAAAAATATTCACGGCAAAAAACCTGGTCAGTTATATCCAATACCCAAATATGCACGTCCTTTTCATACCTTACATTTAGATCATTTAGGACCATTTATAAAGTCAACACAAAACAAATGTTATTTGCTAGTGATAGTAGATTCGTTTACAAAGTTTGTGTTCATAGCGGCCACAAACGATACAAAAAGCATAAGAGTTATTAATGAATTGGATAAAATATTTAAAATCTTCGGTAATCCAAAAAGGATAATATGTGACGCTGGGAGTGCGTTTACTTCAAAATCATTTACTAAATACTGCGATGATAAAGCGATTAGACGCCACATTATAGCGACCGCGGTACCACGTTCTAATGGTCAAGTCGAACGTTATAATAAAACGATTCTCGAGGCCCTTCGTAGCATGGGGGCAGATACTGATAATGATAAATGGGATCAACATATCGATAAAATTCAGCAAGGTATTAACAGTACCGTTAATAAAACGACAACGGCAATACCGAGTGAGGTTTTTTTTTGGTTACCGATTAAGAATGAATAATGACATAGATTGCAATAATGAAGAACAGTTATTAGATGTGACTGCGTTAAGAGAACAAGTAGATTCTAAAATAAAGGTAAGCGCGGAAAAACAAAAAGTCGCTTTTGATTCAAAACGGAAGGAAGCACCTATTTATCAAATTGGTGATCTTGTAGTTATTAAAGTTCCTAGCTGTTCAAATGACGGACAGAGCACTAAACTCATGGCACAGTATAAAGGACCGTTTCAAGTCACGGAAATATTGGGTCATGACAGATACAGAGTAGAAGATATGAGAGGGTCGGAAAGAACTTCCAGGCTTTATAATGGGATATCTTGTGTAGAAAACATGAAACCTTGGATACGTTTAGAAAACAATGAATTATAAGTCGGATGTTGTCAGAGGTATTATTTTTTTTGTTACTAAAGTATTGATGGCTAGTGGTTACTTCATATGTCTAATGTATTTGCTTCGAACATAAGGGTTACAGTGTGATGCGAAATTGTATCAGGTATCCGCAGTGAACGCTGTACAATGTTGGCATAGTGGAAAATTTCAAGAGGTTATAACATCTTTTTATTTCTTTCGACTGTTGAGCTATACACGACCCCAGATAGCGGGCCTATACACGCTCATATGTCATTGTCAAAGTTGCTAATCACTTTATATCTTTCGACCAATGAGCTATACACGACCCCAGATGGCGGGCCTATACACGCTCATGTGTCATTGTCAAAGTTGCCATTTTCACACTGTAGGACTTGTGTTTGATAAAGTAAATGTATTATGGTTGTTCTGAATTCAATGTACACATTCAGAATAAACCTAGCTTTCATGCTACAATTCGCTTATATTATCTTTTTGTTCTCAGCAGATACACTAGACAAGTACGCAATTCGGGACGAATGCGTCAACAGGAGGGCCGGATGTTGTCGTCGACGGATACCACGTGTTATCTGTGGCCGCGCGGGTGGCAACAATGGACTAGTGGCGCGCTCGGCGCGCAGTTGCACGTGAAACGGGTGGTACTACTGCTGCAAAGTGGCGGCAGCGCGGCATCGGTTTCCCGCTCTTTTACCCCGCGCGAAGTTGTTGTTATGTGATGTGAGAGATGAGCGGGCATTCGTAATTGAGCATTCTTGTGAAACGGAGCAAGTGAGATTTACTAGTGATCCATAAGTGTATCTTGGTATCGTATTATAGTTCCTTTAAGCATTTATGTTAAGTCTTCATAAACTTGTGCATTTAGGAGTTCTTTCCAACCCGGTTCTGTATTTGTGTTTTACTAGTTATCACAGTTCCGTCCTGTTTATTGCAATACAATAATGATAATCATAGTCACTGATTTACTGATTACCTGTATTCTATAAATGTGTAATAGTATAGTTTCTGTGGATATAATATGCCATGTGTTACTAGGTGTTGTAAATAATAAATGTATATGTTGTAGATGGTCTTTTAATATTCCAGACTATAATCTATCTCTGTGCCAAACAGCCAAATCAGTTCAGTCGTTGCGGCGTGATTGAGTAACAAACATCCAAACATCCAAACATCCAAACATCCAAACATCCAAACATCCAAACATCTACACTTTCACATTTATAATATTAGTAGGATTACGAAAACTATGACAAATACTATCAAAGATAAAAAAAATATTGTGATGAAGTCAAATTTATCGATTTGAACAGAATAATACTAATAATATACTACTAATATTGTAACGTGTATTTACACATTAAACCTAGAGTCTTGGCTTGCCACTAGATAGGTACGTTAGTTTCATACTGATCTCCCGATTTGGCTTTACTTACTCATATACTGCTGGCGCAGGCGGCGTGGTTGTGTCATGGCAGCTCACCAAGCACACCAGTCCAAGGATCACAGCTGTCCACCGTTGACACATCTCCATCTCCCTGCAAAACGTTCCGAAATTCAGTAATAATAAAATTGTATCTATCATCATTAGTCATAGTCCAATCCTGACCAAACGCTGATCCAATGCCAATTGACAGATTTTACACGCCATTAAGTACACTTAAAGAAAAAGTAATTTACTTACTTTTTCTTAATACTAGTAGTTTTCTTAGTATTATCATTGAATTCCAAAAAATAACGCGAGTTCTATAGTTTATAGTTATATCCTATTGAGATTGCGAACATTATAGAGACCTCTCAGGCGTGCAGGATTTTTTTTTATAAAAAAGAATATTCCCTCCAAATACGCGAAAAGCTTGTGCTAGGAGTAGGTACGACAATAGTGCAACGGGTCGGGCTCGAACTTGGAACCTTTCAGTTTTCAGACCGCACCTTTAACCGTTGGGCTATTGAGGCTTCTTAATTCACGACGTTTTCCGTCACCGTTGAAGAATGTGATATTTAATAAATTGCTTAAACGCACATAACTCCGAAAATTCGAATAGGACATCGCGCAACAACGGTCCGACAGATTGATTGATTTTTAGTTGAGGACTTGGCGAGTGACATACTTTACCTTTTAACAAAGGGGTCCCACAGGATTTATAAGAAAATAACGAAGTTGCGAAAAAAAGAATACTTAATACTTATATTATAAAGTTACCACATTTATTAGATTTAAGTGTGCACGGACAGCTAACCGCTATTTAATAGGCGACTGACGAGTCCGTCAATCTTTTAGCAAATAGCGTGTACATAATTTGCGATGATGAATATTCAAGTTATCACCGCGCTACGCTGTGCAGCGCATACGAATTACATCGCGTGCGCTAACGGGACGTTATCGCAATGATGTTCCATCGGAACTTCGTGCTGTGACGCTTCCGCACGCGATGTAGTTAACGTTAAATGTTCAGCAGCCAAGTGGCTAGACGGCTGACTAGAAATGGCCCGGGTTTTTAATAGTTAATAATCGGGCCTGTGGGTGATGCTATAACCAATTGGATTAGGGTATAATGGGTAGGGTGCAATTGTGTGTGGAGTCTGTCGTCCCAGGGAAGTTTTATGGCTGGCGGTTCCTTAGGACTGGCTATTATATTTCCCTGCGTTCGACGTTATTTAAATTTCCAATATAATTTTTTTTTTTTTATAAAAAGAACATCAGCCAAGCTGAACTTGACTGACTCCTCTCCCCTTCAAATAAGTGAAAACTTGTGTTAGGAGTGGGTACGACAATAGTGCAACGGTGGGGATCGAACCTGCGACTTTTCAGTTTTCGGTCTGCACCTTTAACCGTTGGGCTATTGAGGCTATAAATAATTATAAAAAATATCGTTTGGGACATGCGCTGCAGTTCACTCTACGATTAGCGATCTCCCGGGTTGGTGAGTTCAAAATTCCAGTTTATTTTATCGCTCTGACCAGAGTAGTCATCTGCCCCCCAAGTTTTAATCATCCTCCAATTTTCCTTTTATCAAAACTGTAAAAGTACCAATATAAAGTTAACCGGAGTCCACGTCTTTCATTTTGTATGCCCTATAGAATCGCTACATTCTATAGGTAGGTATATGCACCATAAATACATTGGCAGTCTATAATGAATCTGTTGATCCGCTCGTTCTAGTAACATACCAACACTTTTGTAGGTACCTTCTTCTTCTTTATCAACCGATAGACGACCACGGCTGGACAAAGGTCTCTTGCATGGATTTCCACAGGCCTCAGTCTTGCGCCGCCTGAATTCAGCGTCTCAAATTGATCCGTAATTTATGCTATCATTTATCTATTAGGAACATCCAGTCCAGTTTTGATCATAGATTAATTATAAAGGTCAGTGGTGATAAATAATTCAAATTTTCTCTTATAGCTAGAAGATATCTAAAAGTACCTTACCTTTATTGCTTTCACTGTAGATGAATATACAAAAAATTAAATGAACTGATAAAAGTACGATAATATTATGTATCTATCACTGATACCGAATTTCATCAAAATTATCTGCCGCTAAGTGGCATGACTACATGAGGGACTAGATAACGATGATGCGGATGATGCCCACGACTTTGTTAAAAACAACAATTTCAAAATTGTTTGTTTATTTACATTCAAACGTAAATGTTGACGCTACATCGGTATTGGTAAACCAAAACAATGAAATGGAAATTGAACATCAAAACAAATTGGAATGCAGTAACTAAAATTTTAAAATTAGTTTAGGTGTGTACCTCTTATCTATTAGCTTGCCAAAGCAAAGCATCGACGTTATTTTTTGCATGAGTATAATTATTGAGGAACTGCATGCCGATTCCATAAAAATGATTGCATCAGTGTAACGATCGCAATGGCCTCTGATTGGCTGAATTTATGGCATTCTTGCTGCATCAATGCATTTTAACCAATAGCGGGAGGGTACCAGCTAATTAGTATTATTACCAGAGCTAATTGCTATTAGTACCAGAGGCCATTGCGATCGTTACACTGATGCAATCATTTTTACGGAATCGACATGCTGGAGACTGGAGAGTGACTTAGGCTACATTTTGTTCCGGCAAATCATAGTGTTTTTTCTTTATATATTTTTAGCGTGCAAACGATCAGGCAGGTCACCTGATGTTAAGTGATTACCACCGCCCATGAACATTTGTAGCACGAGCACCTGAGGCACCACCAATGCGTTGCCGGCTTTTGAGGAATTTGTTGGTCCGCCCCTTGAATGACCCCATGTTGTAATTCAGTGGAAACACCTGTTTCCGCGGGATTTTTAAAAGAGGATAAAGTCACGGTCGAAAGCTAGTTAAAATATTTTGTATCATCAACAAGTATTGTTTTTTTAATAGGCTACGATGTCAGCGGCTGACGTCAGCCAGTTTTTCGCTTGTTTGTTGGGTCAGCTGCTCACCGTTGAATGCTCATTAGCGGATAGGTAGAGTGGGTCAAACTTTGTGTCCGGTTCGAGTTGCGTCTAATTAATATTATGCTGACGCTGACCGACATAAATTTCTTGTGATTTATTTTAGATTACATTTTACTATAATATAAACGTTTCTACACGACATCATGCCGGAACGCTAAATCGCTTGGCGACTTGGTAACTATAGCTACCGCCAAAGCCTCGCACCAGACCAGACAGGAGGCAATTCAAAAATTATAAATTTCCCGGGAATCGAACCCGAGACCTCCTAGTTTTAAGACCACAGCTGACAGCGCTCACCACTGCGCCACGGAGGTCGTTTGAGAACATTAATTATAAAAAAAATTATAGAAAAATCTCAGGTATCCTTGCGATGATTTCTTTTACGGTTAAAGAGAGTCATACTTAATTTCATAAAAAGTAGATCCATAACTTTAGAAGTTAGAATCCTGAGAATCTGGGATTCGAAACCTTAACCTCTCGGCCTCCTTGGCGGACGTCTTAAAAACTAGGCTATCATAGCAGCTGTAGGCATATCATAGCTGTACCTATATTTTTAAGGCTTTATTTGACTGATATATTTTTTTTACATATGTACTTATGTTTAAAATAAATTTTTAAATATTATAAACACAATGCCATTTTTTAATTTAAAATCTTAACTTTTTTCGGAAGTAAAGAGCTTTAAAGTTTCCTGTTAGACAGAGAGAGCGCTACTGGCGTGTGACGTCTATAGTCAGTAGCTCCATACACTCTCCATAGAGAATTTCGTTTTAGAAAGAGACAGATACAGTCGCAATAAAACAGCGTTTAACTTATTAGTTTTTTGACCGATTTATCTTCTGTTTTTACAAATATTATTCTTGCACTTTACTTTTTCAATTATAATTAATAAATATCAACATTTTGATAACAGTCAAATATCCAATAAATAAGTATCATATTTTAAAACTACTTTTTGCTTATAACTACTATTTTTAGTTACTTACTTTTCTTATATGCCCGAACTTTAAAATCGTTGACACCGCAAAATAAACGCTTGTACATTCACTTATCTAGCACACGAGTCACACAACTATCACTTTCAATCGTAGATACCATACCTACAATGCAATGCTAAACAATATCTTCAGCTCACCTAACGAGATCTTTTTTTTTAAATTTCAAGCAAAGGTTCATAAGTCTAACCTTGGCTGTACAAATATTCAGCCAGGAAGGATTTGCTTTATTTTGCACCGCTTCAAACTTAGCTAACTTTTATAATCATACGAATACTTTACGGATATTTGTTTTTTTTTTTTTGCGCACCCGATGTGCTCACGTCGCGGTTTGCGTGGAGTATGACACGGTTGGAAGTTGGAATGGTTTTATGTAGTTTAAGTATTGTTGTTAATTTTGTTTTACATTTTATCGCGGCATTATCAATGATTTCTCGTGCTAGAGGCGCGCGCACGAGCGTAGGGCGCGAACGTTTCTGATTGGCGGCCGCGCTCGGACGGTTCGCGCTAACTACGCGTTTTGGCGGGAGATAATTAATTAAGCCTCAACAGCTTAACCGACATAGGTGCCGGACTGATAACTGAAAGGTCCACGGTTCCATCCCCACCCGCTGCCCTATTGTTATTGTCGTTGATAATACTCGTAGTAGTACAGAGCCATTAGACTATTAAGATAATATATAAGTCAATGATTAAGACCTATAAAGTTTACTTGGGTATGGTGAAATAACCCTTTAAAGTGTCTAAAATGAGTTGTTCCCTCAACATTAAAATAAAATCAAAATTCAAAATTATTTATAGGCCACCGGTTCGTAATCAGAAAGTAGTAATGGGCTATGCATATGCACCTATGTTTGTGTTATCTACTTATGATTTAATTACCTATCTGCATAGGTACCTACTTTAAAAACCGCTTAAGTAGACTTCGCTTATGGAAGCCTCAATAGCCCACAGTTAAAAGTGTGGACTGAAAAATGAAAGGCCGCAGGTTCGAACCCCACCCGTTGCACTATTGTCGTACATTTTTTTGTCCTAACAAAACCGTACCGCTTTTTTGGAGAGGATAGAACGATACTATCGGTCAACTTCAGCTTGGCTGATTAAAAAAAAACAAATAAACAAAACTGAAAAACCCACCTATGTACGTATGCCTTTTTTATTTGGATAAGAACTATTCAGTTTAATAGGTTATCATCTTAGGAAACTGAAATAAAAAGATTACTTACAGGTTTTTTTAGATTGTAAAGTTATTTAAAGCTTATCTACTTATATACGTACCTACTTAGTAAGTAAGTAAATAATATTTATTTACTTACTTACCAAATTAAACAATATTCATAATACAATTTAGAACAATGCATCATTGGAAAACCCCGTTAGGGCACAGCAACACAACACAAGATGCAGTAGGTACGTACCTACATTAATTAATAACATATAATTAGTAAAATACATATATTTCCATATTAAAACACAAAACATAATAGTAGGACATATATTAATTATTATACTATTTAGTGAGTACACTGCGGATGGCCAAGCAGCATTCTTATTTTTTTTTTTACATATTTTCTCTCATGATTGATGAAAGATCGGTTCAGCATGAAAGAGTAACAGACAGAGTTATTTTAAAATATTAGTTTGGATATGGTAATGCCAACCTATTCAAGAGGTGCTCAATACATATTTAGCGGTGAGTAGGCAGTAGGAACCAAACTATTCATTCTTTTTAAAAACCAGTTTACGCATTGAATCACCGCGTCTATATCTAGCACTAATTGTTCTTAAAAGGTCAATTATAATTGATACGGTTGCTTGTGAGAATTAAATCAACGCATTCTTGGGACGACGCGCGGCGTCCGTCACAGTATGTTTATAACATCAGTGCCGATATATAGTACATATACTAATATTAATTGGAATATAATAAGTCGACCAACAAAATTTATTTTTTGGCATCAAAACCTAGCTTCTAATTTAATAACTCAGCAACGGGAAAATGATGAAGCTTCTAATATACTAACTCGGCTTCTTCACAATGGCCACAAAATATTCCAAAGAAAGCATCAAATAAAGAGCCACTATTTTTATTATTGTCCACTGCTACTGCACGATTTGGTGCGAGTGAGATGGATACGAGTGGCCATTTGCACGATTTCGTTGGTGCGAGTGAGACGGATGCGACTGGCAATTTGCACGATCTCGTTGGTTATGGCTATTTGCACCAATCAGAGAGCGCCATTCAAAACATGCATTTGTTTTTTTTGTTGTTCTGTTGTTAGTGTGTTAATATTGCAATTATTTTTGTATAATTTTTTCTTTAAACTAAAGTTAGGTTAGGTTAGGGTTATACATGAATATTCAGGTGCCCGGCCGAAGGCCGGGCACTTAGGTTCTGTTGGGATCGTAAACCTACCTAAAACTAAAAAAAAAGTTGAAAAAAATTTGATTTTTTTTTTCAAAAATGTTATAATGTTATGTGTAGGTATTTATCTTGAGTTAAATTTAAAAACAATCATTTTTTTAATTTCATTTTATCAAAAAAAAAACGTTTTTTTATTTAGTTAGAAACATTTTTTTTATTTCATTTTTTTCACAAAAAAAAAATTAAAAATGTGGTTGAAGATTTGGTGTATTATTTGATGCTAATATTTAAGTATTTTAGGAGTTCACGGTTTGAAGCTAAGTTATAAATATAGATGCTAAAATTATATTTTTTAGAGGCTCACTAGTTGAAGCTAACTTAGTAATTTAGAAGCCAATAATGGTATTAAATAGAAGCTCGTTTAATTACATGCCATATTAATTTACTTATCTCGCTATGTAGGTACCTACGCATCTGTTACAATTTAAAAAAAACTTCGACCTCGTCTACGTATTGTTAAAATAACAATACTTAATAATAAATTTTTAATAGCATGTGTGCGTTAATCTAACTTGCGGTGAACATTTTTCCTTATAATGTTAAGTTTTTGGATATAATCCCTGTTCTTGTGCGAAATAAGTAGGTATATAATCTATACAAATAAATAAAATAACAATATTGTTCCTTTCATGTTCAAACTTATTTAATTCGTGTAGGACAACTTCTAGCTCAACAACAACATGTTAGTGAATACAAAAACGGTAAAGAGATTAAGCAATGATAAAATTGGCATGTTAAAGTTGTATTCGGGCAAATGTTAAAAAAGCTATTACCTTATAAGAACATAGCAAGTGTTTCTTGCTATGAGGTGTTTTTACAGATGATTGAAGCGACTCGTAAAAGCATGCAGATTGGTAGTTCTACCTAGAACTCAAAAATTATGAACCCAAAATTACATTAAATGATCTAGTCGTCCGAATGGACACCAAAGAAAAATCTTTCATCTTTTATCAAGCATCTCCTCAAAATTTCTTACGGGCTCTCGGACCATGTTCTGTACGAGTGGTCTTGGCTTCGTCGCGATTGACGTCAGGAAACCGAAGGGCTATTCGTGTATTCGCCTATAAATAAAATCGAACTTTACTCGAATAGATTCATACCGAGAGTGCAAACATCAATTCGATGTAAGTTTAATGGAATTCTAAACAGCGTTATTTATGAATCGACGCTCGTCCTGGCTGTTCGCAATCACGAAGTGAAATTGGTAACTAGGTACCCAAGTAGCACACGAAGGCTGCTTAGCAGCTGAATAACGAATTCCCGTCACGCTTAAAGCTGTATAAAAAAGCTGCATAAGGGCTGTATACGGCCGTATACAGCTCTTATACCTCTTAAATGGCACAAATTATACAGCCTTAAGTTGAGTAAAAGATTACAAGTTACTCTTTATTCAGCAAATATGTCACGTGACGTAAAAGTGACGCAATCTAACAAATTAATATACCTGTAGCTTAAACACAATTTCGTGGAGTGAATTGAATACGTGTGGTTATTATATTCAAAGTTAAGTGCATTGTTTTCATATTTATAAAAGAAAAATGATTGGGAATGTAATTTTACTGACATTATACGTATATATTACCTAAGAAAATTTAAGTGCGCCACGAAAATATTTGGTTTTTAATTAGTTTCGTGATATAAATACCCAAGTAGCACAGATAGCTGCGTAAGTATTCACTTTTAGACCTATTTGAACCTCTAAGCGTATTAAGACTCTTTTAAGAGTACACTGGTGATCCTACAGCTGCATAATAGCTGTCAGTGATATTTAAACAGCTTAGGCTGATTAAGGGCTGTTTAGTGGATAAAATTACGCCAAATGCTGTATAAGAAGGTATTTGTGAACTCCTATTACACTGACTTATTAAGGGGGCACGTGTGAACTATTAGACAGCCTTTGGCAGAATATCAGAGTTTTAACTATTCACGTAGCTGTTTAATAGTTAGGGAGCTGGCGAGCAAAATTTCTATATGATCAGCACACATGGCAGACGTTATTAATAGTGATAATTATACCCTAAGAAACATCAAGAACAAGGAGAACATCAAGGAGAACTAGGTCCTGGCTCCTCAAGCCTGATGCTACTGGGTAGTGCCTACCTAAACTGTCAGTTTCGAATTGATATTGTATGTATCAAGCATATAGACTACATCATGGAGCTCTAGGTTCAAGCTCCTGAACCCTGATATTGCTCACATAAATTGCGGGGATTTTGGAATTGTGGATTGTTAATAAGTAGGTACCACAGGTACCAAGTATAGACTACATTAGTAGCGTTTTGGAGGGAAGAGAGAAAGAGAGCAGGGACAAGTTAAGAAGTAGGTTTTTTCAAAAGATTTTTTATGAAGTTAAGTAAAATGATCATAAAAAGCCAAAAAGATACCTTTTTTTAATCTTTATTATCCAAACATAAAGGAGAAATTGTTACAAGGTTCTTGTGAAAGCCTCCACATAAACCACGCAGGGTTTTTGCGCAGACATAGTATACTTTTACATTTTAATTACATTAAAAAAACACAAATAAATTAATTCTAGCAAATAATATCTTTAAATATATAATATTATGTTCTAATTATGTAATATAATATGTATATATAAATTATTTTCAAAATCACCCTTATTTAATCATAAAGTTTGTGATAGTTCTTTTTATTTTGTATCTTATTGTATAAATAAATAATAAATCAGCTGGCAGTTCATTGAGCAGTAAAGGAAGCATGTATTCCCAAGTCATTTTTCCAGAGGTACTGCTGTAATTGGCAAGTTTTTAAGTTGTCTTAAGTATTCCGATCTACTGTATTTTGTTAGTGAGCTCACATGCTCCCACTCTTCATACATGACTGACAGTTTAATTTTATTATCTACACTGGCTGAATCGCAACCAACTCATAATTAACTTAGACAAAACGAACTTAATGACTTTTAAGCTCAGAGAAAATGCATCATTTGCTTTAGATGTAAATTATGAATGGAAAACTATCAATGAAGTCAATGTAACAAAATTCTTAGGTCTGAATATTAATTCTACTCTAAATTGGAAAGAACACTTGAGTCATATTTGCACAAAGTTAAATCAATTCTCCTACACACTTTATATGTTGGGGAAAACAGTAAATGTGTCAGCGTTACTGACTGTTTCCCATGGCTATGTTGACTCGCTGTTGAGATATTGTATTTTATTCTGGGGTAATTCCACTTAAAAAGAGGCTGTATTAAAGGTACAAAAAAAATGCTTAAGGGCAATATTTAAATTAAAATCGACTGATAGTTGTAAACCCTATTTTAAACAATATAATATTCTTACAATGACATGTCTGTATGTATATGAAACTGTCATATTTGTCAAAAGTAACTTGAATTTATTTCAAAATCGTCACAGCAAAAGGCATGTACCTAATTGAACTGCATCCACCACCCAGTTGTTGTGCACATTTTTCTAAGAGTTTCTTCTGCACTGGGCCCCTTTTATATAACCATTTGCCTAGACATATTATAGAAACACAAGAAATACCACTTTTTAAAAAAAGGCTTAAATTTTTGACAGGACATACTATAAAACCAGTGATTACCTCATGGAAAAATTTTAATTATGAACTTTTGACATTTTAATAAGAAATTTTATATTAGACATTTAAATAATATTGCAATGTAAACACAAAGCTTCTAACTTAAATAAATTAATAATAATGTATTGTAATAAATTAATAGTAATGTAATGAAATAGATTTTAAGCTAATTTTTAATGTTGCATGCTGTATTTAAGCAGAGTTTGGTTGTCCATTTATTTTACTTGTAAACACCTGTATATTACCCAAATTCGCAATAAAGAAATTGATTGATTCCATATTTTAAATAGTTTATCTCTCCTAATACACATTTTAAAGGCTTTATTGTTTATCCATAAACATGCCTACCCCCTGCAATATAACCCCTGTCCCCAGTCAACATTACCTATATAATTCTTCTAGCAATTTTTTATGATTTATTTTAGTACAATACTTACTTATACAGGTTTGTAACAAGTTGTGGATAAACTGGTAAAATAGTGGTTTGCTATAGGATTGTTTATAACTGCTGTTTGTATACATAAGCTATGTTGGCTGGGATTGTCCACACATCGTATGAATATGTGATCAATACAACTTTTAGTTATCCTATCCCCTTTAGGTTCTATCCGTGTATACTGCCTTATACTACAGTCAATACCTATTTCACTCATAGAATTTAAGTATAAATTTACACTGGGATCGTTTAACATTATGTTTATATTCATATCACCACTAATTACAAGATTACTTTTACCTGAAAATTGAGAGATTATTTGTTTAAGTTCCTGTATGAAACATACTTGGTTAGTATTCAGAGGTCAGTACAATGCACAAACACTTAATTTATACTTAATTGAAACTTGTGACAATTTCACCAATAACTGATTCAGAGTAGCTTGTATTCACTGTTAACCTGTAGAACAATACACTTTTATGCACATAGAGGATTACAATGGGATTACACCATTACTTCATCGGTGATTCAGTAGCTGTGAAAACATCTTGTAGTTATCTTTGAAACAATTTTGAGTTTGTGACCCTTATGTTAGCTTCAGTAACAACGACAATATGAATTTGGTTCGAGCTGTTCTTTATTATGTATTCAGGCCCAAGTCTGCTATTGCAATTAAAGTTCTTGAGACTTATGTTTACATCCAGAGTACACAAGTTGTTTGTTACTTCTCCGAAGGGTTTGTTACTTCTCCGTTGTCCACGAAATCATTTCATTTAGTGCATTATGAGGGTTGTCGATTGTTAGTAAATATAACCTAACTTCATTTAGTGGTGGCTAGATTCACCAATCTCTCTATATCCTTGCTAGATCGTATATGATGTATTTTGTCGGTTTCATCTTTACGTACTAATATTACGCAGTTCTTACACCAGACAAACTTATAAAGATCCGTTTTTATTTACTTTTTTTCGGACGAACACTCTTTTTTTATATAGGCCTTTATTCTAAGCTATAGGCTTTTAAAATCATATCACCAGCTCTCTAACTATAACATGAATCCACCATTTTATTGTATAACCTCACATAAATATACTGATTCATTTTTCAACTTTTATGTTTTGTGTATGAATTAGGAATGGATTGCATTAGTTTTTACTTCCGTATATCATAATAATAACTTTTTATCTTATAATTCTTTTCAAAGCACTAAAAATTGTTTATTCAAGTTTTCATCACGGCATATTTATATCACGAAACTAATTAAAAACCGAATATTTTCGTGGCGCACTTAAATTTTCTTAGGTAATATATATGTATAATGTCAGTAAAATTACATTCCCAACCATTTTTCTTACTAATCAGGGAACTTTGAATATATATACCCAACTAACAAAATGGTCTTAATATAAGTCATATAAGAATTGTGTAAACGTTTTCGAAAAACTGAATGGCATGAAAATAAGTCTTACAAACGCTTATACAACGCGATTTTGGCGCAGTTACTATTTCTATAAGGTCGTATAGCTGTCATTCAAAAGTCATAAGCGAGAACATAGTAGTGTTGTAATATTATCATTGGTATGAGTATTTAGTCGTATAGTTACCATAGCATTCATAGCGCAGACGTTTACCGGACCAATGAATCTATTTGATGCAGTATTGAAGCGCTTTCAATTATAAGTAATAGAATTTAACTATTAATAAATTCTGCATGTGTGCAGACTATATTTTTATACTTTTATATTATAAGTGTAATCAAATTATTTACAAGTTTGAAATGGGATGTGTTTATGTTTAACTTTGGAAAACTTAATGCGAATATTACTTTAGGGACCAACTTTTTAGGTTTATTAATAAATTTTAAATGCCCCCTTCATTTATTGTGTATTTAATTATTATTTTTTAAATAAAAAATAAATTATTATATGTCATAATGCCATTATGACTTACGAAATACTTAAATACCATGAATACTGCTGTGTTAAGAGTTAAAACTCCCTTCATCGTGCCATTATAAGTTACAAAATACTTGTATACGATGAATACTGCTGTGTTAAGAGTTATAAACTCTTAAACAACATGGCGTTCTTTCATTACGAACCTATCAGAGTTCCCTAAAACATTTTAGTAAACCGTTATTTGGTATTCCAAAAAATAGTTTCAGAACATTTTAGAGACCATAAGTTTTTTGGGAATGCGGCAAAAAACATATGTTGTCAACGTCGAAAAATGACATAATTGTCGGTTCCCAACTTTATCCGGGGACTAGGGGCCGTTGTGTTGTGTCGTTAACCATGGGAGGTATGGCCATAATGACTTGATTGACATGATTAAGGTTTCTTTAATTATCAGGGATAAAATGTAGCCTATGTGCTAATCCTGGGTATGAGCTATCTCCATTCCAAATTTCAGCCAAATCGGTTCATTCGTGTTGACATCGATTTTCAACAGAAAAAAAAAGATACCGGCCGAATTGATAACCTCCTCCTTTTTGGAAGTCGGTTAAAAAAAAGGTACGGAACCATCACTCTCTGTCGCGTTTATTGGGCTTGGCTGGTTTACATTACTGCGAATATATTTAAAATGTCATGTTCACATGCATAGTCTTATAGCAGCGTTATTAAGGTTGTAATACCAGCCAAAATGTCCCGCCTAAAACGTTTGTATGACTGTGTATTTTCTACGATTAAATTGCTTTATAGCTATTTCATACAAACGTTTGTACAACGACTTTTATTACCAAATTGCATTGAAACTTAAATGCAATATACATGATGCCTGTACAACGTCACATTTTAAAACTTGCTAATATACGACACCTATGTGACGAAATAATCATAAAAGCTTAAAATCTTATGACCATTTTGTTAGTTGGGTAGCCACGTATTCAATTCACTCCACGAAATTGACAATTGTGTTTAAGCTACAAGGTTATAATTTGCTAGATTAAAGTTTGCTACTTCACTTTTACGTCATGTGTCACATGACGTAATTTTAACTGAATAAAGAGTAACTTGTTATCTTTTACTCAGTCGTTATTCAGCGCATAGTACTGTCGTTACCCTTTATAACACTGTTATTTTGCTGCTATACAGCTCTTAAGCAGCTATTTGAACTTAAGGCTGTATAATTTGTGCCCATTTAAGAGGTATAAGAGCTGTATACGGCCGTATACAGCCCTTATGCAGCTTTTTTATACAGCTTTAAGCGTGACGGGAATTCGTTATTCAGCTGCTAAGCAGCCTCCGTGTGCTACTTGGGTAAGCCGTGATGAAAACTTGAATAAACAATTTTTAGTGCTTTGAAAAGAATTATAAGATAAAAAGTTATTATTATGATATCGAGAAGTAAAAACTAATGCAATCCATTACTAATTCATACACAAAACATCATAAAAGTTGAAAAATGAATCAGTATATTTTTATAGGTTATGAGGTTATACAATAAAATGGTGGATTCATGTTAAACAGCGACGTGAATAGTTAAAACTCTGATATTCAGCAATAAGCTGTAATGTGGGCCACATTATCATCCGATATATAGCTATTAACTTCATAATAGTTCACACGTGCCCCCTTAATAAGTCAGTGTAATAGGAGTTCACAAATACCTTCTTATACAGCATTTGGCGTAATTTTATCCACTAAACAGCCCTTATTCAGCCTAAGCTGTTTAAATATCACTGACAGCTATTATGCAGCTGTAGGATCACCAGTGTACTCTTAAAAGAGTCTTAATACGCATAGAGTTTCAAATAGGTCTAAAAGTGAGTATTTATACAGCTATCTGTGCTACTTGGGTAGGCACTAGGGAATCGAATCTTGCATTGTAACCTCAACCCTGCAGACCCGTGGGACTTAGATCATCAATCCCGCGGAATGTACGAATACATTTTACCGATAAAAAATAACTTGTAAAAACTAGCTTGAAGTACCAGTTGCAATAATTTTCAATTTCCAAAATTTACAGTTTTACAAAAAGAAGAAATCCTAACTTGCTTAAATAAAATCAAAACGAACATGAACAATGAAACAGATGAGCAAAGGTTTCCCAAAGGGCTGCCCGTTGTAAACGGTCGCGACGGCAAGTGGTTCACAGTTGTTGAAAGTTGTGCAAGAAATTAGCAGCCAGCAGCTGCAAACTTTCAGTCCCGCTAGTCCCGCGGATCCCGCGTAGATAATCCCGCATCACTGATACCGCAAAATTCGTGCGGGATTCGAGACCCACAGTTGCGGGATTGGATTCCCTAGTAGGCGCCTTAGCTATTTTCAACCGGAGACTGACTTAATTAGTAGTTCCTAGAATGTTATTCAAGGAGCGGACAGTTTTATCATGTGTCTTATGTGAGCGCTGAGCTTTTTTAGTCACGTTTCTGATAACTTTTGTCAGTGTAGCTAGTTCTGTTGAAGACATTTTTTAAGCTAAACTAAAAGGTTACTACAGTATGATCATCCTGTGACTAATTTCCTAACCGGTCGTAGAGTCTTGACATGTCACAAGAGCTAGAAGTTGGCCTACACGAATTAAATAAGTTTGAACATGAAAGGAACAATATTGTTATTTTATTTATTTGTATAGATTATATACCTACTTATTTCGCACAAGAACAGGGATTATATCCAAAAACTTAACATTATAAGGAAAAATGTTCACCGCAAGTTAGATTAACGCACACATGCTATTAAAAATTTATTATTAAGTATTGTTATTTTAACAATACGTAGACGAGGTCGAAGTTTTTTTTAAATTGTAACAGATGCGTAGGTACCTACATAGCGAGATAAGTAAATTAATATGGCATGTAATTAAACGAGCTTCTATTTAATACCATTATTGGCTTCTAAATTACTAAGTTAGCTTCAACTAGTGAGCCTCTAAAAAATATAATTTTAGCATCTATATTTATAACTTAGCTTCAAACCGTGAACTCCTAAAATACTTAAATATTAGCATCAAATAATACACCAAATCTTCAACCACATTTTTAATTTTTTTTTTGTGAAAAAAATGAAATAAAAAAAATGTTTCTAACTAAATAAAAAAACGTTTTTTTTTTGATAAAATGAAATTAAAAAAATGATTGTTTTTAAATTTAACTCAAGATAAATACCTACACATAACATTATAACATTTTTGAAAAAATTTTGATTTTTTTTTCAAAAATGTTATAATGTTATGTGTAGGTATTTATCTTGAGTTAAATTTAAAAACAATCATTTTTTTAATTTCATTTTATCAAAAAAAAAACGTTTTTTTATTTAGTTAGAAACATTTTTTTTATTTCATTTTTTTCACAAAAAAAAAATTAAAAATGTGGTTGAAGATTTGGTGTATTATTTGATGCTAATATTTAAGTATTTTAGGAGTTCACGGTTTGAAGCTAAGTTATAAATATAGATGCTAAAATTATATTTTTTAGAGGCTCACTAGTTGAAGCTAACTTAGTAATTTAGAAGCCAATAATGGTATTAAATAGAAGCTCGTTTAATTACATGCCATATTAATTTACTTATCTCGCTATGTAGGTACCTACGCATCTGTTACAATTTAAAAAAAACTTCGACCTCGTCTACGTATTGTTAAAATAACAATACTTAATAATAAATTTTTAATAGCATGTGTGCGTTAATCTAACTTGCGGTGAACATTTTTCCTTATAATGTTAAGTTTTTGGATATAATCCCTGTTCTTGTGCGAAATAAGTAGGTATATAATCTATACAAATAAATAAAATAACAATATTGTTCCTTTCATGTTCAAACTTATTTAATTCGTGTAGGCCAACTTCTAGCTCTTGTGACATGTCAAGACTCTACGACCGGTTAGGAAATTAGTCACAGGATGATCATACTGTAGTAACCTTTTAGTTTAGCTTAAAAAATGTCTTCAACAGAACTAGCTACACTGACAAAAGTTATCAGAAACGTGACTAAAAAAGCTCAGCGCTCACATAAGACACATGATAAAACTGTCCGCTCCTTGAATAACATTCTAGGAACTACTAATTAAGTCAGTCTCCGGTTGAAAATAGCTAAGGCGCCTACTAGGGAATCCAATCCCGCAACTGTGGGTCTCGAATCCCGCACGAATTTTGCGGTATCAGTGATGCGGGATTATCTACGCGGGATCCGCGGGACTAGCGGGACTGAAAGTTTGCAGCTGCTGGCTGCTAATTTCTTGCACAACTTTCAACAACTGTGAACCACTTGCCGTCGCGACCGTTTACAACGGGCAGCCCTTTGGGAAACCTTTGCTCATCTGTTTCATTGTTCATGTTCGTTTTGATTTTATTTAAGCAAGTTAGGATTTCTTCTTTTTGTAAAACTGTAAATTTTGGAAATTGAAAATTATTGCAACTGGTACTTCAAGCTAGTTTTTACAAGTTATTTTTTATCGGTAAAATGTATTCGTACATTCCGCGGGATTGATGATCTAAGTCCCACGGGTCTGCAGGGTTGAGGTTACAATGCAAGATTCGATTCCCTAGTGCCTACCCAAGTAGCACAGATAGCTGTATAAATACTCACTTTTAGACCTATTTGAAACTCTATGCGTATTAAGACTCTTTTAAGAGTACACTGGTGATCCTACAGCTGCATAATAGCTGTCAGTGATATTTAAACAGCTTAGGCTGAATAAGGGCTGTTTAGTGGATAAAATTACGCCAAATGCTGTATAAGAAGGTATTTGTGAACTCCTATTACACTGACTTATTAAGGGGGCACGTGTGAACTATTATGAAGTTAATAGCTATATATCGGATGATAATGTGGCCCACATTACAGCTTATTGCTGAATATCAGAGTTTTAACTATTCACGTCGCTGTTTAACATGAATCCACCATTTTATTGTATAACCTCATAACCTATAAAAATATACTGATTCATTTTTCAACTTTTATGATGTTTTGTGTATGAATTAGTAATGGATTGCATTAGTTTTTACTTCTCGATATCATAATAATAACTTTTTATCTTATAATTCTTTTCAAAGCACTAAAAATTGTTTATTCAAGTTTTCATCACGGCTTATTTATATCACGAAACTAATTAAAAACCAAATATTTTCGTGGCGCACTTAAATTTTCTTAGGTAATATATACGTATAATGTCAGTAAAATTACATTCCCAATCATTTTTCTTTTATAAATATGAAAACAATGCACTTAACTTTGAATATAATAACCACACGTATTCAATTCACTCCACGAAATTGTGTTTAAGCTACAGGTATATTAATTTGTTAGATTGCGTCACTTTTACGTCACGTGACATATTTGCTGAATAAAGAGTAACTTGTAATCTTTTACTCAACTTAAGGCTGTATAATTTGTGCCATTTAAGAGGTATAAGAGCTGTATACGGCCGTATACAGCCCTTATGCAGCTTTTTTATACAGCTTTAAGCGTGACGGGAATTCGTTATTCAGCTGCTAAGCAGCCTTCGTGTGCTACTTGGGTACCTAGTTACCAATTTCACTTCGTGATTGCGAACAGCCAGGACGAGCGTCGATTCATAAATAACGCTGTTTAGAATTCCATTAAACTTACATCGAATTGATGTTTGCACTCTCGGTATGAATCTATTCGAGTAAAGTTCGATTTTATTTATAGGCGAATACACGAATAGCCCTTCGGTTTCCTGACGTCAATCGCGACGAAGCCAAGACCACTCGTACAGAACATGGTCCGAGAGCCCGTAAGAAATTTTGAGGAGATGCTTGATAAAAGATGAAAGATTTTTCTTTGGTGTCCATTCGGACGACTAGATCATTTAATGTAATTTTGGGTTCATAATTTTTGAGTTCTAGGTAGAACTACCAATCTGCATGCTTTTACGAGTCGCTTCAATCATCTGTAAAAACACCTCATAGCAAGAAACACTTGCTATGTTCTTATAAGGTAATAGCTTTTTTAACATTTGCCCGAATACAACTTTAACATGCCAATTTTATCATTGCTTAATCTCTTTACCGTTTTTGTATTCACTAACATGTTTATAAACATAAAGCACATAATTAAAATATAATATACTATGTCTAATATTTACATGCTTCATTTGGTAGACTAATCCGTCCATGATATACGATCAAGTGGCTTGCTGAAAGTCTCTGGACACAAGCGGCAGAAGATCGTGTTTTGTAGCTCTACTACCAAAAACTTATATCCAGCAGTGGACGTCAAGTTGATGGGTTGAGGACGATAACGATATTAACATCAGCCTTTACCATTAAACTTCAAAAAAATTGCAAAATCTCTTCACTCATAAACCTCGATTCGGCTAGCAGGTCTGCTTTATCATAAACAGCAAACACAGAAGTAAGCCTCGTCAACTTAACAAGCATCTTCTCAAAATGTCCTACGGACTCTCGAACCGTTGCAGTTTACAATATGGGCCACTTCGGACCGGTTTTAAAACAGTGTCATACAATGGTTTAAAAATATAAATATGATATTTATAAACATTTTGTTACGTCCTCTATTAGTCTCCGTCTTGGAAGAAACAAACAAAACATTTTACACTAGCTGATGCCTGCGGCTTCTTCCTTCTTTAATTACCTATCCGGGATATAATGTCGCCTATGTGTTAATCCTATGCATGAGCTATACCTGTCCATTCCCAGCTAAATCGGTTAATTCGTTGTGGCGTGAAGGATGGATGGATGTTTGTTACTCATCCATCCATCCATCCATTCTCCCAAATCGCATTCATAATACTAGCTGATCCCCGCGACTTCGTTCGCGTGGTTTGAGGTTTTCTGATTCTCGTGAAAACTGTCGTATTTCCCGAGATAAAAGATAGCATACGTCGCTGTCCAAGTGCTCAACTATACCCATGCTAAAAATCGCGTCGATCCGTTGCTGTATTGATGCGTGATTGAAGGACAAAGCAATAAAACAACTAACAACATACTTACCGATAAATAATTTTCATAATTTTCCAGTAATCTTCAAACCGAAACTCACTGAACAATAACAACAATGAACTACACAAAATAACTCGGCGATATCACCCGAAGCCTTACCTTTTATAAAATAAGCCGCTGTTATTAAAGTTTATCAAAATAAAGATAAAAATTCGACGTAAATCACTGACCTATAAAAGACGATTAAAAAACATGGTTCTTTAAAGGAATCTCTTGTTAAAAACAATAGAACATAACATGTTAATAATATTTATTATTATCGGACAGGAAATTACAAATACAAATTCATAACATTATTTGTTTGTACCAAAGGAACGCACGCTATGTTTAGGATGGCTATCCACTAAATAATTGGGAGCGGAGTGGAGGTTGACAATCCAGTTAATTTTGTTATTGACGGGATAAAATTTTCATCATCACCAACAGATCAGCTATCCATGATATGTTTAGTAATAGTCTATTGAACACCTCTCCGTTCCGCTCTACTTCAGTGGATAGGAATCCTAATAATGATTTAATACGTAGTAGTACAGTACACTGTAAAACATATAGGTAGATACATAAATTTTTCAGACGCGCGCGACGTTTTCCACGCTTATTTAGATTTTTGAATATCCCTTGGAAACTCTTTGATTTTCCGGGATAAAAAGTAGCATAATAATATTATGTTCCTTTCCGGAATGAGCTATGTAATTTTCTTTAATATAATTTCACCAAAATCGGTTCAACGGGTACATCATAGGACCATTCCTATCTTGTAAAATGTAGGTTAAGTTACCTGCTTCTTGTATCAATTACACTATAAGGTTTAGTCGGCGTTAGCAAAACATCAATTTTTCTGAATTTGCTATAAAAGTATAATATTACATACATATATATAAACCTTCCAGAAGAAATTTTCTAAGAGATAAATAAAAATATCTAACTAGCGTTTTTCGATGTCTCGTCGCCCTCCATGCATGCTCTTCATTGAGGGCTGACGATGATCATACATGATATATTAAGTATATGTACCTATTCACATTATAGAGGTATACATGTACTAACTCGCAAGACTTCATGACAAGTCATGACGTCTCAGGACAGCCAACCGGTGTTTCCTGGGTAAAGAAAAAAGAAGTGGCAAAAGGTTTTTGTGAAATCTTTCGTGTTAAGTTAATAAGTTAAACCGGCTGCAGTTTTGTGTCATTAGAAAAAGATAATAGAATTGTGGGCGGAAAGACAAGAGATATAAAAAATTAATTGGATGGAAAAGCCACTGTGAAAAAAACTTTGGTGGAAGGTGAAACTTTGGTTTCTTGGTGGAAGTAAGTAATAATAATTAATTTAAAGCCTTATGAGCCTAACGTTGAAGGTGCCTGAAAACTGAAAGGTCGACGGTTCGACCCCTACCTGTTGCATTGTAAATATTGGCGTATCCACGTCTAATACCAGCTTTCCACTTATTTAGAGGGTAGAGGAGTTTAATAAAGTTCAGCTTGGCTAAAACAAAAAAAAAAAAAAACAAAAAAAAAACACGTTTATTTATTATTCATTCATATTATTTCATTTCATAAGTTTAGTAATGCCTACTTAGCTATACAACTTAAGTTATTTATACAAATGTACGTATGTATTATGGAAATAAGTAATTCCTGCCTATTGCAAATATAATAATATGTCGCATTTGAAGCGACAATACGGTCGGCTAGACTTTCTCTATTGTAAGCTCATTGTAAGTCATTCACTTTCACTTGACGAGCGTTTCCAGCGGTTTCATACAATTCCGTGTGTGTCCAATCTCTGTTCATTTGTGATTCATGATGTTGTGCTGCGAATGCCTGTTGTCTGTAAAAAAGAGTAGTTACCTACTCAAATACCTACCTATCTACCTAGTTAATCCGTGAATTCCGATTTCCGTGACTTTTTTGTAGACATTGTTTGCCGGTTTGTTGGGCAAATAAATAGATAAGTAGACATAATCTACTCTTCTAAAATCAACACGGATTTGTGTTTTGAAAGTTACGTTAATTTTTAGAACTTTTTAAATACATTTAATAGCTTTCTACGTATAATATACAGAGTAGGTAGGATTAGAATGGTAGCTGCAACAAAAATAACTAAGTAGGTACTTTTTTTGAGATAGTTAAGTAGGTACTTGTACCGTTGTTAAAATGTAGGTACAATTACATAGATAGCACAACGGACGCAACAGACTAATGAAAGTAGCTTGGATAAAATATAGAGCTTAGGATAGACCTGCGTGTGTGTTGGAATGAGGACTTCTCCCAAAATGCAATTGTCTTATAGCAAAAATTACCTCATTAATAATTTTATTATAAGTAAGTAGGTACATGTTACGGTGCAGTTGTTATGAAAGCGCCTGAAATTTTTTTATAGCAATCTTACAACAAATAGCAAAGAGGAACCTGTGACAAGTAGGCGTTTCATTTTAATGTTTTATTAACTTTGACTAAGATACGTCATTCTGCACAAGTTGAGATAGGTACAAATCTCTAAACATGGAGATTTAAGAGTTGTATTAGTTTTATACACCCTGTATAAATGGAGGCTGTATGATTAACGACCTTTGCGTGCAAGAAGATTATGAAAAAAGAAAAGGATGAAAATCTCTTTGGATAGTTGTCAATGTCAGACGTCAGTGTCAATGTTTCATATGTCAGCAAACTGTCAATGTCAACTTGTCGAGCACCGACCAATTAATTTACATACTTCAGATCAGTTGTGTGGATTTAAGTTAATATTTTATTCGTGTTACAAAATTTTAAAATGTATACAGTCTCTAAAGGACCCAGCAAGATTGTCGCGAAAACACGAAGAGGTAATTTTACTAACATTTTTGAGTTTTACATAATATTACACAATGTACATCATAACAATCCTAAGTGTGGAATATTTCCGATTGCAGGTCTCTCACAGAATCTAGAAAGGTTAGACAGCCGTAAAGACTACAATAGGAAATCCTCAGAGTCTGACAATGGAGAAATAATCAGGTAAGTTGAATTTAAGCACCATGATGCAATGAAATCCATATCACATAAGTTTCATCACAAATTTTTACATAACCTCCGACCGGAGGTCGTGTCGGCGGCAGTTCACAAATTAAACAAACATCCGGTTTTTAGTGTCATAACAAACAATTTAAACCTTAATATATTGAATGCTAGTACTTACAGCAAATTTTAAATTAATGGCCATTTACATTCAATATAGGTATCATAAAGTAAAAAATCTGGTTCAATCAAGCCCAACTTCTACACTGTGACTCGTGACTCTGAGGTCTATATATTTTTGCAAATCCTTGGTTTTTAAAGGGCTTAAAAACTGCCTATCATGTAACTATCCTTTAGTATTACTATTTGATTGATATATTTATATATTACTGCTTGATGCAGACAGTTTATACTGTAATCAAATAGTGAAATGAAGTTGTTGAAAAGTTGTGAAACAGTTGTGATTTGAACTTGGACAATTACCAATTATCTCTCTACATGTTGGCCCCAATGTTCAACCAATTACTATTCGCTAAATGTATGTATGGTCAAATAGCATTGGTCCCAAACTCCCAACATTCACACCAACTTTACGAGTTGTCCTTTTGCTGTCAAATATTTCAAAGAAAATAAATGTCTATTGAGGTTAATGGGTATTAGTGTTGCATCTACTTGTTGGGACTTGTTGGTTCAACATGTGGAGCTGCCCTTTAAGGAGGTTGATAACATTAGACTATACTAATTAGGTACTGCAATAAAAAATACTTATATAGTACAAGCTGATGCCCACTACTTGGTACACGTGGATGAAAGTCTTTTAATTCCTGCGGGAACTCTCCTATTTTCCAGACTAAAAGTAGCCTTTGTATGCCAGACTAATGTTTCTCTGTGCCAAATTTCAACCAAATTGGTTCAGTCGTTGAGATGTGATTTAGTAACAAACATCCATCCATGTATCCCAACTTTCGCATTTATAATATTTGTAGGATAAATATAATATTTTTATAATTCCATTGTTTTCAGCATGCCCAAACCAGTATTTTATTCCAATGGTAAAAAGACAGTGCACCAAAGAATACAACACCATGTTATAACCCCACAACACGAAGAAATAATTAGATACATAAGTGAAAGTAAGTTTTTAGTTGTATTTATCATAACTTTTGCTCGCAACTTTGTCTGCATGAAGTTAGGAATTTAAAAATGATGTCATGAATCAACTGAACCCATGCAAAAAGTTATGTTGATCCATTGCTATTGCATGATTGAAGAACAAACAAACACCTTTCCCATTTATTATGTCAGTAAGTATTGACAGTGATAGCTTAGTCGCTAAGACTACAGTGTCTTGTTGATATATTTGAGCTTTCAAATTAATTAAGCCAATAGAGATCATCTTTATAATGGATGAGAAACAACAAGCTATTATATTACATGTTTAAATGAACCATACTCATAAATGGCTTATTGACTATCAGTTGCTTGTAATAATTAATCTGATTGGAACCTAACAATGAACTTCAGTTGCAAAATGAGCCTTTTATTGGCTAAAGAATATTGGATTGTTATACAGTAAAAGCTCTTTATTCGCGGGGGATACGTTCCGTAAATATGCCGCGAATACAGAAACCGTGAATATGGAATGGTAATTTGTATGGGATTATAGGGGATACGTTCCTAGGTGACAAAATAAAAACAAATATATAAAAAAAAAACAATTTAATTTTAGTTTTTGACCATATTTGATTAATTATTATTTTCAGGTTTAGGCAATGGTTTTAAGAATTTTGTAATTTTTTCTTGCTTGACGCTTTTTATTAAAAGCTCCTTCAATTCAGACTGATATTCAGCAGTGGCATTAGCAATTTGCCTCTTAAAAATAAGGCTTTGTTCTATAGACAGATCAGTTTTCATAAAAAAATCACAATGCTCATATGCCATTCTTAAACCTTCACTGAGATTTTTCAAATATTAGTCCATTTGACGGCGCGTTTACAAAGGATATTGGGCTTGATACCTATTGGAATCCTTTTTATGTATGTACCGATGTACCGATTAGATCCGCGAATAGAGAAATCTAGCCGCGAATATAGGAATTGGGTCGCATTTTTTTAATCCGCGAATAGTGAAAACGCGAATAAAGGAAGCGCGAATAAGGAGCTTTTACTGTACACACTTCCATCCTTCTATCTTGAAATAAAGATTTTGTCTTAATTTTCTTTATGACCCCTTTGACGGTTTTCCCACTGAAGAAGTTTTGTCATTATGTTTACTTATTGCAGCTTGGACACAAACAGCAAATGCGGACAGTGAGCCTTCAACACCTACAAGTACAATCGGTAAGCATGAATAGGCTTCTTAAAAGCAAGTGCGCTCAAATCTAGATCTTATAATGAATAACTTTCAGTTGATTTTGTAAATGTACTTACTGTTAATGATATGGCTCATTTGCGACAAGGGTGCCATAATTCAAATTCCACAACGAGAGAATCATCTCGTTAAGAGTGTTATGTTCTGTGGATGCTGCGGTCTCGATACAACGCAGCGGCTAAAGTGCAACAAAGCATAAACTCACAACCTCTCTCGTTTTTATTTAATTGTACTTAAAGTAATGTTGTTTTTGTAGCAAAAAGTATAAATTTTCGACACTAAAATCGGTGAATTTTGAATTATGTCACCCTTGTCGCAAATTAGCGATATATTGATGCGTGATTGAAGGACAAACAACAAATACATTTGCATTGATAATATAATAATATTTAGTATTTATTTCCATAATCAAGGTACATAGACTTAACCTAATAACAAAAAATGCATATTACACTTACATTATTAGGATCAGAACTGGCTATCCTTGCTAGATTTTGTCAATCTGTGTTAAGGACAGCCAGCCCTCTTCCTCATAAAATGACACTGAGCACTTATTGCCTAGATCTGAGTTGCCTAATAGAAGTAAGGATAAAGAATCCCTTGGTATTTACAGGATCTGGCAGTTCCTCCCCCGCGCCACCCTCAAGCCTATACTACCAGGACGATGCGCCGAGCCCCGTCCTACACGACTTCAAACCCTTCGACCTGGAGACCTGGTGGGGCAAGCGACTGTTCCAGAACATCACCAGCTCGCTGTGAAGCCGCCAGCTCCAAACAAATACAGAGGGAACATGAACCTTTTCGGTAGCGTAAGTCACAATCAATTGCAGTTTACTAAATTTTATATGAAAACTTTTTAATAATAACTATCTAAAATACAAAAAAATAAATTAAAAGGGTATTTTTGGGATGCAGTTTTTCTCCATGTTACGACATTAGTAAATGTAACGTGAATGTTTCTCATAAATGACTATTACGTATATAAATCTGATAGTTTAAAATAAAGACCCCATAAAACAAGGTTGCGTAGCGTTAGAATGGTAGAAACCTCACATTGAATGTGTGCAAGGATGGTAACACTGCGTAAAACGGCGACTGTAATGGGGTTCTCTTCGTACAGTTGCTGTTAGTGGTGTGCACTTCATATTTCACTATAGTTAATCTTTGTAATCATAGATTACATCGTTAATCTTTGTAATCATAGATTACTTAGATTAACTATACTTAGTGGGTTTGCTGACCATATACAAATGACAGCTTAATTATGGATCAATTTGAAGTGCCACATTTGACATACAAGTGTCTCTGGAACTAATAATATTGCAAATGGCGCGCCGACCTCTATTAATCTATGATATAACAACGATGAAATCATAGATTGAATTACATATAGAAGTCGGTGCGCCATTTGCAATATTACCTATTAGTTCAAGAGACTTAGTGCTTTCAACGCCAAAATGGCGTCAATCAAGGAAATGAGAAGTAGTATTACATGTATATAATATGCTTTGTTATATACGTACATGTTCAGAGATATCCTTACCTTTTTATAACCTATTCAAAAACCTTGTTACGCCACTGATTCTTTGTATTGCAACTTCTAGATGTTTCCGTTGCCATTGCGCGATTTGGGGGTACATTTTGTTTAGGAATTCCTGGCCTGAAAAAGCATATTATTTTATTGGCTGATAATAATACACTTTAAGAGACTCAAATTATAAGTTTTGATATAGAAGTATAGAGAAAATTTAGTAATCTACAGCTGATTGTGGATCTCAGTAGGTAACACCTTTAAAATAAGAAAAAATTTCCAAAGCTCAATTATATTTGCAACTGGCTTTGCATTGTTGTTTGAACCAATATTCTTTAAGATTGTTGCGTTGTATGAATGTTATATAGTTTTTTTTTGTTGACTAAAAATTTTATTTCCATTTTTTAAAGGATTTTTTTTTTGCCTCCAAAGTATTGAATCACGTTTTATACCAAAGATATTTAACTACTGAAAGAAAATATCAATTTATTTAACTTGTTCTTGATTGTATATTTATATAACTATTGTTATTTAAACATGAAAATATTTAAAAGGAATTAATGTACGCCTAGTACCTATATGTTTCTTTCATGAGCTAACTTCAAATGGCCTTATTATTGTATATATCAATAGATATAAGATTTTTTGTATGCAAAGCAATACTGAAAGTTTTCCTGTGAAGAAAAACATTGTATTTTACACGAATCCTGACTTTTCCACTTAGAAATATCCAAAATGACTGATAAACTAATTATCATTTTCGTTATATATTACGAAATTATGTATAAATTATTTATATATTGTTTCATTTCGTTATATATTGTTTAGTATATAATTATTACATTTTAGAATTTCTAAGTGAACAAGCAATATCTCGCAATACGTTTTTATCACATTTTTTTTCTATACAAATATTTTTACAGCTGTTAACAAAGTCCGTATTTTTAATCAATGTGTTTTTAGCTTGTACAGTGAATAAATTGTTGATGTGAAAAGCACAGACTAAGGTAAAAAAGTTAGACGGAGCCGCCCTGTACTAATTAATATTACTGAAACCAAAGATTCGAGTGTTTTTTTTTAAATAGAGAAGTCGTCGCTACCTTAATTTTGCCTGTTAAAGTTTACTCATTAGGTTGCTACATGGTATATACTATAACTTTCATCTATAGAGAAAACTCATAGGGTAGCTCTTATTTGGTCTATATGAAGTTGAACGAAGAAAAAACACTTTTTATCACATGCCTATTGTATTGTAATATTCTTAATTAAGGAACAGAAATGTTAAAACTAGGGAGATTAGAGGGCCTAAGCTAAAGAATTTTGATTTGAAAGATCATGACACTCGGTCATCCATATGATCCATACAAATTAAATGATAAATGTCAACTCCAGTACATACTCACAATCAAGGCTCAGTAAAGGCGTACGGAAAAATAGGGGGTCTCGTTTTGTGGTTGAAATCGGTTTCATCGCTTGCCGTCTAACTTTTTAATGTAGTCAGGTGAAATTGTTGAATTGTCTTTTGATTATTATATTGTTTTAACTGCTTCTTGTGCCTGAAGTGTATGCAAATGTCTTCCACAATGATCGGAAAATTTTATACGAATCTTTGGAATATTGGTTTTTTGATGGTTTGTTTTGGCTGTTTTCATAATGACTATCCTATCTATCTATACATACTCTATGTCCAATTGAAAATCCTTTTTATGAATAAAGATTTGGCTTCAAACAATTCCAGTTTTTGTCGGTGTATGTCCGACTAAACGACGGTTGTGAGGAAAGCTGATTTTTCATTCATAATTACATATTAGTATATATCGCATAACAGTTTTCATTCTAAAGTTATTTCTCTATAAAATTTCTTAGGAAGACATGGTTCTTAGGAAGCAACGATAGAAGTTTTCTTTTGTTTGTATTGTTACCTGAAAACTGATATTGAAATTCCTATGTAGCCAAATAAGTTTAACATTATATGTATAGTGAATAACAAATTGAACTTTTATTTTTCCAAAAAATATGTATTGGAATATTTCTGTGTAATTTTTTTTTGTGTATGTAAATAAATCATGCTGCCACCAATGGATGCTGATAAAGAAAATAATATAATGAGCCAAATTATAGGCCCCTGCTACATTTTCATATTAAAGAAACATTTAAAACATTTCTTTTCAAAGCAAAAAATAAAATAAGTAAAACACAAAAATTACAATTTTAATTAATTTAAGGAATCGAAAATACACATAATTCCTCATTATTTGTGTAAAAATAAATGTACTTATACGATATATTATAATCTGCTATCGTTTATTTTATATTTTTGGACATCTCTTACATTGAGGAAATAACAGCCACTTATAGTTTCCACTCTCTAAATTTTGAGTTTATATGATGATGTAACAGAGCCTCTAGCTATTAAAATGGCAAATAGTTGAATACTAGAAATAAAAAAGGGTCTAAGTGCCAAAAATTTCGTTTCGGTTTTTATTACTTTATTATGTAGTATGTTCCCTCGCTAATAACCTAAAATAAAAACTAAACGACTAGCGTTGTAAAGAATTTTATTGTAATAATAACCATGTGAAGTTTAAATAAAAGAAACATGTTGTTAAAAAGATTTATTAATTGAAACAAAAAATGCCTGCTCTTTTTTGTTTTGGCACTTAGACCCTTTTTTATTTCTAGTATTCAGTTATGGTTGGCAAATGTTCTGTGTTGCTGAGTGTGGTAATAGGTATATTATTATTGTGTATGAGTCTTTATGAATGAGCCAAAAACAAAATTAGATGATAATAATTATTTATAATTGTTTACGACTATCGCAGACGACCGATAATATTCGGTGTGCAAAAGATCTGCGAAAATACAACTATAAAAAAACAAAAAAAGAAACGCAAACCCAAGTCCGGAATAGCTTGAATTGAATTCATATCTAAGTTACAAATTGAAATATTAGGGACGGGTCATATCTACCCGGACAAACTGCCGAAGAAAATTTCTCCCCGAAAAATCTTCTGGCCTAATGTATAAGTTCTATATAATCAGACCAGGTCAAATATGACAGAAAAACGTGCATTTTGTGCGATGATTTGGCGCACTCCTAAAATTTCATATTTGGGTGAAATATTAAGTATCACCGCCTAATGTTCAATTTATATTAGAGTTAAATATTCCTTGTCAACGTTGCTATTGTCAAAAAAGTCCATTCAATATATTTTGACAATGAACATCGTTGTAATTAACTTATTGATAAATTGAATGTAGGTATTGGCTGTTAATCGAACGTTGATGGATGGAAATCGGTTGTCTGCGCTAGTTCTTGTCTTGCACTAAATATTGTTTCTTCTGGTTGCAGTGTATAAAATTAGAAAAAATCACAGAGACGGCCGTCACATTTTTTAATAATTATGAATTAAGGTCGTGTTAATTATATTTTAAAGGCTTATGAATAACTTAACAATACTTATGAATTATGAATTTTGACCTATACCCAAATATTTTTTTGTAATTTCTTTTAATGCTCCATTTGAAGTATTTTATAACATTTCTATAAATTTTTACATTGAGATTCAAACTATGTTTTTATTTATGGCTTAAAGTTGCAGCCGTCTCTGAGACTAAAATTGTCAATACATTTTTATATCACAGTATAAATTACAATAAATCGAATTTAAATGTAATAATATAGTTCTTGTAATTCACGAGGGCACGTGGCTAATGGTTGTGTGTGTATCGTATCTGTATAAGTGTGAGCGAGAGCTTGTTTACGCGTGACCGCTCTCACCTAGGCTCGTGACAGGCACGCACACTTGCAGAATGTGTATGTACACGACGTAACACAAGAAAAGCTCGCGCGCACTCGTGAATTGTAAGAACTAAATCATTTAGTTAACTACCTAGTTTTAGCGAAACACACGTTTAGGTTGACGGACATTATATTTTGTTTTCAATACAATTAAAGCATGTAAAAATTGACACCGATGTAGAAACAGTTTTTATCCTTTTTAGATGGAATATTTGACCGACGCCCCGTGTACCCGCCGGTTCCTCCCACCTGTGGGCCTACGGGGAGTTCGTTTGTAGTGACATAGCAGGAGGTAGACTATTTTTAGACTGATTTAGTTGATAAAAGTTATGCTTTTTGTTGTAGTTGAATAAACCACCTGACAGTTATAAATGTAGTTTTCTTTTGAGGGCCGATCTACACCGGAACACTTTCAGTGTGAAATAATTTTAAACTTTATCTAATAATCGCTATAGACCAGTATCCGGCAGCGGCGCGGCGAACTCTTTCAGGGTGAAATAATTTTAAATTTTATGTACATAATCGCTAAAGAACAGTATCGCGTGACGCAGCCTCTAGAAACTCTCTTATATGAACATTTTATTTCTTTGGGTTAAGCAACATGCCGAAACTAACGGGTGACGTCATATTGCCAACATAATAGTGTCAAAAAGGAGTTATTTAAAAAGAGTTGATTCTTGGTTCGACTGGCTGCGCATTATGAAAAGTCATCAAAAGAAGAAAATCGTTGTCACTTCTCAGTCAGTTGTCAGTATAATAAATAAGAGAAAAATATTTGTCAAACATTTTAAATAAATATTAATTCTATAAATAATTAATTACTAGCGGGAATTGTTTATTTGTTAATTCCTCAATTAAATTTGTGAACCATCTTGGAGGATAATAGAAAATGTGAAGTTTGCAGCATGAATGATAAAAGTTCTGAGAAGTTCTTGCTTTTCCCATTACCAGATACCATTGTATCAAACCGGTAGAATGCCTACCTACGATTATTTTAATTTTTATCTGCTATTTTATCGAATGGGATAAAAAGAAGACTGCAGTGATACTTTGCTTTGCTTAGCAGATAAAAAGATGCTATTGCATTGAAAAAAACTTCTAGAAAGAAAGAAAGAATTCAGTTTAAAGTAACTAATTTTGTTTCAACTAGTTGTAATATTGTGAATAAAAATGAATAAATACTAGACTCATATTGATCCTTGTTTTATTTACGCAACTTTTGAACTTGATCTTAGAACAATAGATTTGGTAGCACATCCCTGTTTTTTGTCGATATCGATAAAATCTAATTATCGATAAGACATATCTATCGATACATTACATCCTTAGCTTTGACAATTATTCTTTCTTCATTACATGGGTTGGTAGTATTGTTTTTCTTTTATGAAGTTGGCTAAAATAAAAATAAAGTCTCGAAATTTTTTTCTTTGAAGTTCCGCCTCTTAAAACGGAGTGATTACATTCTCTTTGGCGTGACGCGTGTGGCGCGCGGCCACACGCAATTAATGTCCAAGGAAGTGGTATATATCTACTACTCTCTACAGAGAGCTAATGTCTATAATGTAATATAATAATTCTATGGTCTAATCCAGTACCTACCTATATAATCAAAAAGTTGTCTATGGTCTAATCTAATAATCAAAATTCACAAAATTTTCTAAAACGGAGTGATTACATTCTCTTGGTTTTCTAACGGAATGATTACATTCTCTTGGTTTTCTAAAACGGAGTGATTACATTCTCTTTGGTTTTCTAACGAATAAAACGTGTTCTCTCGTGTTTCAAAGTTTGATACTTTTGAGAGGGCATTATTCAGAGTTATTTTTAATTCCACATACCGACCTTAATGCAAGAACTTAGGATCCATGGTAATCTTATCAACCCCGAAAATTATAAATATGTCGAAGTCAACAATATGCCGGTAAAAACTAAATCATAACACTTATTATTTGTAGGTACACCATTATTGTACAGTTGTACACTGATTTATGATAACACTGGAAATGTTAACTCTACGAATGCGATCAGGAGTAAGGATTGAATTCAATAACTAATGCTTGTACAAAATGATTGTGCATGAAGGCTTGTCAAGCTTGCTTGTTACCTTTGGAAATTGTGCAACTTGAAGATAAGGATGAAGTGATTAGTGACCTCTGGTTAAGGACGACAATTTTCCAGCTACACGTAAGTAACTGCTAGTTTGACAAACCTGCATGCACAATCATTTTCTGCAAGCTTGCACAACTTCTCTAACAGTAACTATGCGCGTGCGAATAACGTAAACTTGCGCAAGTTTCTTACCTGTATTGTGTATACCTACCCTCATTTAATCCCAAAGAAAATTCTTTCCATTTCGTATCATCATCAATCATCGTAGAGACGCTCATGCTGCAGGTTATTATAACGTTTTTAGGGAATAGAGAGTGCGCCTGTGCTTGCGCACACACTTGCGCACCATAATATCTCGCGCGCTGATGGCTACTCTGTGGAGATTGGCCGCCATGGCCGGATTCGGTCGGTAGGACATTATTATAGCCTCATCTAATAATGAATTGGAGGAATATATGTGTATTTAGGCATCTTTTCAGAACTGATTAAAATTTTTTAATTTTAGCCAAATAAATCTAAAAGCAACAGCAAATTCGTGAACGGTCTCCAAAACGCCCGTGGCTTGCTAAATAGTCTCGAGCGAAGTTTCGAAAAAAGTTGCAGATATGAAGACAAGTTGCTGCGTTGTCGAGCAACGCACCAGCACTCGCACGATCCCAAAGATCGGTGCAGCGAGGAATCCACTACTCAGGAATCTGGATCCTATTCTTATACAGGTTTTAATTTCAAATAAGCTTTTGCAAGGGCAAAAAGAGCGAAGCCAAGGGGCTTCGCTCACGTTAAGTTCGATTTTTCAAATCGTTATTTTTCCCCTTTAGGGGTTTAATTTTAATAATCCCGAGCGCAGTTTCGAGAAACGTTGTAGATATGAAAGGAAGTTGCTGCGTTTTAGGGCAACACACCACCACTCGCACGGTTTTAAAGATTGGTGCAGCAGCGAGGAATCCACTACTCAGGAATCTGGATCCTTTTCTAATAAAGGTTTTTATTTCAAACTAGTTGGTGAGTTCATGTTTTGCACGAGTAGGCTTAACAGTCTTAAAACTTCACAGAATATGTTGGGACTTCTTCTCTATCAACCAATAGGTATAGACGTCGACTGTTGGACGTAGGTACGTCTCTTCGCATAGACTTCCATGTGTCTCGGTCTTGCGCCGCCTGTATCCAACGGCTCTGACATCTCATTGGTTCACCTAGGGGCAATAACTGCGCTTTCCGGGGGGAGTTGGTCACTCGTACCTAGAGGACGAGATTTTAATTTTTCAACTTCTTACAGGAAAATCGAAATCCTCCCAAACTACACGTAGAAGTTCAACGATAGGAACAGAGTCTTGGTCTACAATGAGCATAGCTTGCCTGCAGTATCAGTAAGTTTTAATTGTAATTTCTTCAACTTTGCCTTTTTCTTCATTCACAAAGAACGAAGTTCTTTTGCTATAATCCGCCAAAAAAATCTGTAGGTATCTATTTATGCCGGACGGAGAGGGGTCAGGCCCTCCGGTCGTATCGCATTTCAGTACCATCGGACTATGAAAGTGAGGGAGAGTGCATCCATTCCATCGGATTATGAAAGTGAGGGAATAGAGAGTGCACCAGTGTTTGCGTATACACTCAGTGCACTATAATATCCATCACGCAGATCGCTACTCTGTGGAGATTGGCCGCCGTGGCCGGATTACCGAGGTCATGTACTTCCATAACAAGACCTTGAGACCTATGTCCAGCAGTGGACGTCTATAAGTTGATAAAGAAAAAGAAGAACTTCCATAGAATAACGCCTACTTCTATACAATTTTTCTTAATACTTACTTTTCTCATGTCATGTTTAGATACGAAGAATTATCTAAACGTTATGAGTTGCTGTTGAGAGCTTACGACGAACGGTGCAGTTCCCTTAGTTCACACGATGGCGCGCTTATCAAACTCTATAGACGAGTGAAAGAGGCGCACACAGAACTTGCTCAAGTGAATAAGTCTCTCTTAATTATAGGAGAGAAGTATTTGAGTCTCAAATACAAGAGATTGACACAGGTACCAACTAAACTTTTTGGAAGTAACCTAGTTACTAATTTCTGTTAGTAGGTAGGTATATCATAAGTTTTCCAACAATTTTTTAAGTGTTTTTCTGTTACACAAATATTCTAATTACTTAAATATTTACTCAATAGTCTTTATTGTTTAAAAATTACGATTTAGCAAAAACCGCATGAGTTCTAATTACTTACCTATTACTTGAAATAGGCCCTATTTCCCCTGCAGCCAAGTAAACTAACTAACGAATCACATTTTAACAGATAACCAATACAAAAACTTTCAAACCATCAATTTTATTCATCGGTTACACACTACTTGGCGTTTGTGAGATGGGCCCTAAATATTAATTTGACCGCAGTCGTACTAGATTTTCATCCGCGTAGATAAAGGCTTTTTAATTCCTGCGGGATTTTTTTAATTTTCCGGGTTAAAATGTAGCATATGTGTTAATCTTGGGTATGAGCTATCTCCATTCTAAATTTCGGCCAAATCGGTTCATTCGTTGTGATGTGAAGGGGTAACAAACACACACACACACTCACACACAGAGACAGACACGCACGCATGCACGCGCGCACACACACACACACACACATACATCATACAAACATTCGCTTTTATAATATTAAGTGCGGTTGTGCTCGTTTAGAAAATCTGGTATGAAGACAGAATAGATCGCTTGAAGCGTGCATCGAGAGCCATACTCCTCACAGCAGAACGAGCTCGTCGGGATTTGGACGATCAGCTAGAGCGCAGCATGACTGGCGAGCAAGATACTGCTATCATTTTGCTGCTTGCCAAAGTAAGCTCTATAATATTTTTTAAAAATATTAGCCATCTTGCAGTTGACTAATATATCTCTAACTTCTGCAAATAAGCGCTTTCATTATATTTCGGATGGCAATAGGTATAGGTAATGGTCTTTCTATCATCGAACCACAAGGCATCGTACGAATCTGCACCGCTACGTGGTCGAAATTCCACGATCTCGCACTAAGCGCTTTGCTTCCTCGTTCCTAATACGCACTGCAAAAATTTGGAATGCCCTTCCGGCTTCCATTTTTCCAACTAACTATAAAGTGGGTGTCTTTAAATCAAGAGTGAATAGGCATCTTCTAGGCAAGCGCACACCATTTTAGGCTGCATCTTCACTTACCATGAGGTGAGATCGCAGTCAAGCGCTAGTCTATATATTTAAAAAAAATAGTTTGTTTTAAATTTTCTATTTACACTTATTCCTCGCTTAACAGATAAGAAAATGCAATCTTCTTTTCCTGGAAAACTTACGATTGAAGTCCCGAATCGAGGAAGTAATTTGAATCGTGTAATCAACATCGAATAGAATAGAATAATTTTTTATTCAAATAAACTTTTACAAAGTGCTTTCGAATCGTCCAATGAATCTACCTCTGTAGGGCTAACATGCGCGCCACGAGAAAGTTTTGTCTACACGTTTACTCGTAGTCTCTATGTGAAGTCTCTATGTGAATCTCTACAGAGATTTACGAGTAAAGTGTAGAGAAAATTTTCTCGTGGCGCGCATGTTAGCCCTACTGGTTCGGAATACCGTTATAGCCCAGTCAAAAAACCTCAAAAAATGACCCAACCTCTGGAAAATTGCGAAAGTTTTGAAACTTTGCACATCGAATTATGGGTACCTAGGGATGAATATACCAAAAGTCCTCATGCGTACGAGGCGAGCTCTAGCGGCAATTAGCGGAAACAGGACCCTTTTTTTGGTTTTTTGTTAATATCTCGAGAACCTTTGGTCAGAGGTAAAAGTTTACTACTACATAATTGAAGCTTATTAAATTTACAATAATAATGATTGTATACATTTTTCTTGAATTCTTAATAATTACCGAGTTTTAGGCCACTAAAAGATAGCTTTTTCGAAAAATCACGCTAGCGGGGACGGTACAATATGGCATTTGTAATAATATTTGTCAATCATGGTTTATCATTTTTTTTTGGGTACCAAGGGTGATTCAGGAAATAAACTTCACAGTTATGTACAAAAAAAGACATATTGTTTATTAAACAACTAGCTTTTGCCCGCGGCTTCGCTCACGTTAAGTTAAATTTTTCAAACCCTTATTTTACTCGTTGTACCCCCTTAGGGGTCGAATTTTCAAAAATCCTTTCGTAGAGGATAACTACGGCCTAATAACTAACTGTATGCCAAATTTCAACCTGATCGGTCCGGTGGTTTAAGCTGTGCGTTGATAGCATTTTTTATTGTTACTGTATTTCATCTAAAGATTTAAAACGCAAAGGTGATAGACAGTCTGACTGATCTATCCACGCACAGCTTAAACCACTGGACCGATCAGGTTGAAATTTGGAATACAGGTAGCTATTAGGCTGTAGTTATCATCTACGAAAGGATTTTTGAAAATTCGACCCCTAAGGGGGTGCAACGGGTAAAATAGGGGTTTGAAAAATTTAACTTAACGTGAGCGAAGCCGCGGGCAAAAGCTAGTTGTTTAATAAACAATATGTCTTTTTTTGTACATAACTGTGAAGTTTATTTCCTGAATCACCCTTGGTACCCAAAAAAAAATGATAAACCATGATTGTCAAATATTATTACAAATGCCATATTGTACCGTCCCCGCTAGCGTGATTTTTCGAAAAAGCTATCTTTTAGTGGCCTAAAGCTCGGTAATTATTAGGAATTCAAGAAAAATGTATATAATCATTATTATTGTAAATTTAATAAGCTTCAATTATGTAGTAGTAAACTTTTACCTCTGACCAATGGTTCTCGAGATATTAACAAAAAACCAAAAAAAGGGTCCTGTTTCCGCTAATTGCCGCTAGAGCTCGCCTCGTACGCATGAGGACTTTTGGTATATTCATCCCTAGGTACCCATAATTCGATGTGCAAAGTTTCAAAACTTTCGCAATTTTCCAGAAGTTAAACCTTGTTTTGACTGGACTATTAGTTAGTTAGTTTTTTTCTGGTAACCATAAAAAAATTTTTAAAAAATTATAACTCCGGTTCTAAATAGAATTAACTTCTGGGTGTTCTACTCTAGCATTAAAAAAAGCTTAAAGTTTCGATTGGTATCATAAAAAAGGGATGTCCGATTTTGGGAAAAATTTCACAATGTGCGTTCCAACCGAGAAGAACTAGTAAGAACGATGGAGTATAAAATAATGAATGCATTAGATATTGATTTGTCATGTAATTCTACCGCTATAATATTAATGAAAAGCTTGAGACAAAAATAATTTTAATTTATTGTTAAAACACAATAATGTTAAGAACTAAGATCGACAAATTTTCCATTATTCCATTTCCATTTTGATACTCCATTTTTTATCTATACGTAAGCAGATTCTTTTTGTTTGGCTCTCTCCATATCTGTAACAATATTTTTATAATTACATATATTATTATCTGAGGTCAATTGAAATGTTTCATTGAAACTTACCTTTTACTGAGAAGCCAAAATCATGTCACGTCCATTGCTGCATCGACTAAATCACATATTTGTCGTGTAACCTTATGATTTCTTTAACCATTCCGTTTAAAATTATATCTAGTTCTTTTGGACTGGATACTACAGCTGAATCAGCCATTGCTCCTAATCTCAGAACACCACCATAGCACAAAGCTGTTACACCTAAACCTGAGAAAAGTTATCATAAAGAAAGCGTTAGTGATAATCTCAATTGATCAATGGTAGGTATCTTTTGTTTTTGCCACGGTCATTTGAATCTACGGCCCAGAGTTCTTAAAGCCAATATAGCAGCACATCTAAGAAAGCTAGATAATATTACAGGATACCTTCTGAAAGAGGAAGATATGATTACCATAATGATGGTTGCGATTATTATTAATGAACCTACCAAACCTATGTAATTACATCCAAAACATAGTAGCGGAGCTGTTATCTAATGAAGAAAATTGGCGGGAGTATGGACATACATTATGATGAGAACTGAAGAGAATAGAAAAAGAGTTTGAACTGAAAACGATCGGTATGAAGTATGTAATGCAATGTAATTTCCGATCTAGAAAATACCGTAACTTTGTTTTAGTCACGGTATTTTCTAAATAGTTAGCTAAACTGGTCGGAAATATTTTGCCAGCAGACAGAGGATCGTTTGTCGTTATCCGAAGAAACAAAGAGAACACACTGATTTACCTTCAGGAGATCAGACACTCACCTGTGTTTCCTTTATTCGGCACAAAGAACACCAAGGATTTTAGATTTCCACCACAAATGCTCAACAATTTAGGTCCCGGTAAATTACTAAACACCATGGTAGCCTGGCTGCTGTTGAACATTGGTGAAAGTATTTCCTTTGGGAAAATACTGCACAGCTTCAATATGTAGTAATTAGTCTGAAAAAATTGTGATAAATGATAACCGAGAAAATCTTAAAACAAATATAATTTGGCTTATTAATGAAGGAACAACATAAATACAACGATTTCATTGGAAATGAAAAATTCAAAAAGAACCAAGAAAATAATGAAAAGAATTAAACAAGTGGTAACAGTTGACAAACCATTCCAAGCGATGCATTGTACGTATTACTACAGTTTACGTGTTTTAGGAGATCTTGTTTTAGTTTGAAAAAATGAAAAAGATCAAAAATTTATGAAATAAAGGTGCAAAAATGCAGAATCGACATTATTGTACATCTAAAATCTACACGAAAAAAACCTTTCTTACAAGAGGGTCAGCACTATTCCGTAGTCGATTAAATCTCTTTCTTATCTCCTTTAAGTCTCCTCCCACAGGTAAATCGAGTATACTGACGGTAAAATTATTTTCCAACTTTATTTGTTTATCTTTTGCTGAAGGAAATCTGATTGGTAATATCACGGCTATGTTGTTCGGAGTTCTATCTGTTACCTAAAAGTATACATGTCAATATTTTTTTTACATTGTAACGACATAGACATCTTTAGTAAAGTTATGTTCAGATATATTCGGAACTAATAATATGTTATCTAAGTTTGAACAAACTTGATTACCTCTCTAAAATAGTCTTGAAAGGCAGAAGACAAAGCAGTTGCTAGAATATCTGAGAAGTTCGCCTCTTCTACATTTTCTTTTACGTTCTTTACCATTTGCAATAAATTTTCATCCGCTTCAACCCATTTATAAAACTTTTTCCCAGTTAAACTGGGACCATGTAAAGAACTACTATCAGGCTCTCTTAATATTCCATCAACCAAGCAACTGGGTATTTCACACAACTTTGCAATCATTTTCGAAAAATCAGCAAATGTTTTTTTACCACTACCGTTATAAGTTTCTGGCATACAAAAGGTTATATTATGTTCCTGATCTTTTCCATCTGCCAAAGCTTGACATAAAAACTCTATTAAAGCCACACCATCACCCACAGCGTGATGTATTCTAAATATAATACCGTATTCACTTTTTCCTTTATCATTATTTTGTAACCTTTGAGTTGTTACTAGTATCTGAAATAGCCCTTCATCGTTAAAAGGTAGAGGTTGATACGACACTTCAGTCATAATCTCTTCTAAATCTGATCGACTAAGGCTGTCAACATTTGACACATCTACAACACGGACATACTGACTAGTGTCAACATAGCAACATTTTCTCCAATAGTAAAACCCATATTCCTCAGTTCTTCTATAAAACAACTTTTCAGTGTCATTGTTTTGAACGATGTTTTGTAATTTTTCCTTTATGTGGTCAATCAATTCTTGGGATGATTCGGTTTCTATGATTCCCAATACATTAATAATACTTTTAGTTGCATCATCTTCCAGACTCCAAAAAACATCAAAACTATCGAGAAATCCTGCAAAATGCTTGTCCTTTCTCTTTATGATTAACGAACACAGTAATTTGTACAAATATGCTCCAATGAGAAACGCTAAAACTAATGGTAAACTTAACATTAAAATTAATAATATTAATGATTTCTGCAATAGGATTTCGCTTTCGATTTTGATTTTAACTTTCCTTTTGAGAGTTTCATACTGTAACAAAGAAATTCATTATTACTTTCGCCATAATAAAGGTAAAGAACCTATACAAAGCTTCTTTAATTAAAATATTTCCGTCATAAAAGAAGAAATACTTTTCTTATTCTTTTTTATCAAGCGATAGGCGTCCACTGCTGGACAGAGGTCTCTTCCATGGACTTTCACAACACCTAGTCTTGCGCCGGATGTATCCAGCAGCTCCCTGCAACTCTTCTGATGTCGTCGGTCCACCTAGTAAGGGTCTGTCAACACTGCGGTTTCTGGCGCGGAGTTGCTACTTCAGCACAAGGGAGTGAAGTTTGAAGAAATACTATTTCAGGATAAAATAATTAAAAAAAATACTAACTTCGAAACTCAAAATAAAGTTGATGAGACACGCAATCAATATACCGCTGACAGCACCAAGTCCAGCAGCTTTTGATGTAAAAGCAGTTTCTATCGAAGGGGTCATATTAAAAGACGAATTGACCAAGTCTATATCTTCAGAGAGTTCTTTGTTATATGGCAAAGAACAATTGACTATCAGTCTTGAATCTTCCATTGTGATTGCAAGATATTTTTCAAATTGTAACAAGTAAACCAGTCAGCACTAGCCACTAAGATGTCTCTAGTAAGACTCCTCGAATCAAACTGAAGACTGCTATTTCTATTAGGTAAATAGGTACGTGCATTAGAAAGAAGGAAGCCTTAGGAAGGTCCAAGACATTGTACATGATCTAATTAGCCTTAACTTATGTTTATATAACTTATTGCATCACGATAAAGTGTTATTATTCAAAATTTGTAGTCAAATATGCCGCAGATAATTTTTTATCTGAACAACTTATGAAAGAGATCCGATCCGTATAATAGTCCGATCGCAAAACTTTTGCTATTATTATGACCACATATTTTTTATTTTTCTTTCATTAGTGTTCCACAACCAGAATCGACGTAAATTCTTTTTATCATTAGAATGACGTAGATCTCATTTAGGTCCGCTATGGGCCCGCTTATAAGGTACAAATCCACTTAACACATAAGTCATAATGCCAGAACTTAGAACTTATTGTCAAATGCAGACTTTTTATTAAATAAATAAAGTGTTATAGGTATATATAATACTAGTAGGGCGCGTGGGCGCGCGGCTCGCTAAAGCGAACCGCGGTTTTTCTGGCCACCAAGTAGACCTTCGGGTCTTGATTATCTTTTTCTAAAAAACCACTCTTCCATCTTTTATACTCTCTGAGATAGACAGCGTCGAAATTTGTATGGCCGCCATATTGAATCCGCCATTTTGAATTTTTTTCAGCTCCCTGCCAATTGGATGAGGTTTCGAGTGATTTTTGTTTGGGCACCCTCAACCTACCTTCAATACCCTAACCGTGCTCCTCACCCGTCTCCGAAATCCTCAATCATCAGCTCCCTCCATATTTTTTATCCAAATGGATTTTTGTCCTCTATACGAAACCATCAGCGGAAAGGAACGTATCAGTCTTGCACACATTTTATATGAAAAAAAAAAATCCGCCACCTTGAATTTTTTTTCTATTCATCAAGTAGACCTTCGGGTCTTGATCATTCTTTTCCAAGAAACCACTCTTCCATCTTTTATAGTTTCCGAGATAGACTCCGACGAAATTTGTATGGCCGCCATCTTGAATCCGCCATTTTGGAGTTTTTTTTCAGCTCTTTGCCAATTGGATGAGGTTTCGAGTGACATTTGGTTGAACACCCCCCACCTATCTTCGATACCCTGGCCGGTGCTCCTCATCCGTCTCCGAAATCTTCAATCATCAGCTCTCTCCATATTTTTCTTCCGAATGAATTTTTGTCTTCTATACGAAACCATGAGTGAAAAAAAATTTTTTCATACAAAATTTTACAGGAGAGGTGATCAATGAGTCAGTGAGTGAGTGAGTGAATCAGCACGAGTAGCTATATATATATTAACTAGTAGGGCGCGTGGGTGCGCGGCTCGCTAAAGCGAACCGCGGTTTTTCTGTTCACCAAATAGATCTTCGGGATTGGTCCTCTTTTTAGAAATTTGTATGGCCGCCATCTTGAATCCGCCATTTTGAAATTTTTTCAGCTCTCTGCCAATAGAATGAGGTTTCTGGTGATTTTTGTTTGAGCACCCCCCACCTAACTTCAATCCCCTGGCCGTGCTCCTCACCCGTCTCCGAAATCCTCAATTATCAGCTCCCTTCATATTTTTCGTCCAAATAAATTTTTTCCTCTATACGAACCATCAGCGGAAAGGAACGTATCCAAAGTCTTGCATACATTTTATATGAAAAAAATAATTCGCCATCTTGGATTTTTTTTCAATTCATCAAGTAGACCTTTGAGTCCAGATCATCTTTTTCTAAGAAAGCACTCTTCCATTTTTTATACCCTTCGAGATAGACGCCGACGAAATTAGTATGGCCGCCATCTTGAATCCACCATTTTGAATTTTTTTTCAGCTCCTTGCCAATTGGATGAGGTTTCGAGTGACTTTTATTTGAGCACTCCCTACCTATCTTCGATATCCAGGCCGTGCTCCTCACCCGTCTCCGAAATCCTCAACCATCAGCTCTCTCCATATTTTTCCTCCAAATGAATTTTTGTCCTCTCTATGAAACCATTAGAAATTTTGAACAGGAACCTATTAAAGTCTTGCTTAGATTTTGTATGAAATAAAAAAAATCCGCCATCTTGAATTTTTTTCTATTCATCAAGTAGACCTTCGGGTCCTGATCACCTTTTTCCGAGAAACCACTCTTCCATCTCTTATAGTCTCCGAGATAGACACCGACGAAATTTGTATGGCCGCCATCTTGAATCCGCCATTTTGGAGTTTTTTTTCGGCTCTTTGCCAATTGGATGAGGTTTCGAGTGACATTTGCTTGAACACCCCCCACCTATCTTCGATACCCTGGCCGGTGCTCCTCACCCGTCTCCGAAATCCTCAATCATCAGCTCTCTCCATATTTTTCCTCCGAATGAATTTTTGTCCTCTATACGAAACTGTGAGTGAAAAAAAATTTTTCCATACAAAATTTTACAGGAGAGGTGATCAATGAGTCAGTGAGTGAGTGAGTGAATCAGTGAATCAGCACGAGTAGCTATATATATATTAATGTATACTTAACGGTCAGAAAGGGAATATTTCAAAATGATCAATATTTTGTAAAAAAAAATAAACGAAATTTTATTTCTTTAATGATTTTTGTTTTCAAAGATACAAAAAGACTCATACAATATAAAAACATAATAAATATAAATTGTAGGTACCTATAATATTCATTGAAACTTATCTAATATAATATATGTACTTAATCAAGAAAATGCATGTTTAATTAATGGAATGCTTCATAACCTATGGAATATAAATTATACCTAGGGCTTAGTTAGGTCATAGGAAAGCGATTTCCCCTAAGTTCATGCACATAAAGTCGTGTATTGTAATCTATAACAATTTTTTCAGTAACTCGTCTTGCTTTCCATCATCTTTGGCAACTTTCTGTCTCTTTATAAAGCAGAGAACATTGATCCATATAAACGAGACCGACGCTACGTAAACAACTCTGAGGTTGCTGGGCACAAAGAAGAAGTTGATGGTCTGTCCCGGAATCCAGAAGGCTTGGTTTGCGAGGAACGTCTTCCAATATTTGTCTCTCAGCTCTTCGAAAACGTCTTCTTTGCGCTCTAAAACTCCTAGCACTGAAAAAGGTATACGAATTACGAGTATTGAAATCAAACAGTCTAGATTCCTGTAAGTTCTGAAGTTAACGCTAACTGTGCGTTTTGATATTAACACATCACATTACACTAATATTATAAATGCGAATGTTTGTATGTGTGTATATATGTGAATGTTTGTTATTCCTTCACGCAAAAACGAATGAACCGATTTGGCGGAACACACAGGATTAACACACAGGCTACATTTAATTCTGAAAAATCAGAGTTCCTACGAGAATTGAAAAACTTTAATTACCACTTGCATAACATTTCGCTCGAAAAGCCATGTCGGTAACCCTGGTTCTACAGATTCCACATTTCTTATTTTATCCCGTAGGAATGTACTGAGAATAGGTAGGTATATAGCTCTCTGTAACACCCACTGAGTGACCTTGAGCCTTCATATAGATTGAAATATCATCCCTTATCATTCTGGAAATGTATTCTACTAGCGTATACCTACCTAAGCCCTGATTTCACCAACATCGAGTGACGTTTTACAGAGGAATAACTTGGGCGTTCTGACTTTTTAGTATTGAAAATACTGCGAAAACATCAAATTTACACTCGGATAAGATATATTGGTGAAATTTGCCCTAAGTAGATTATAAAATAATGTAATAAGTGACTCACGTGTATAAAAAGCCGCAAGCAAAGTTGGAGTCATGATGAATTGGTCCGAAACCACCTTGGCTGCGACGGCTTTGACGGCTGTTCCAACGAACTTTTTGTCCAGGAACTTGTACCTTGAAACAAAAAAAATGTCTGCTTAAAGCGTATCTATTAACAGTTTCCATGAAATCAAAAACATGTATGAAAATGCAAGTTTCGCAATGAATTCTTACCGTGGGCGAAGAGCCTAAAGTCACTACGTAGACATATGTATCTGCATATTTGCCTGTGTAATATTCAAGCTGATGCATATTATCTACAAGCGATTTCTCCCTTTTTGCATAAAGGAAAGAGAGTTTAAACGTTTTCCTTCCGTGCTACATTTCCACACCTACTAGTTTTTACTGACACTTTTTTTTAGTGATACAAAATGGAAAAAATCTTCGGTGCGAATTTAAAAAAAACTTAAGGGTAGGCATTGTACAAACTATAAAAAGTCTACCCTTAAGTTTTTATAACTCGTACTGGCGATTTTCTCCATTTTATATCATTTTTCCGCATTATGCCTACCCTGTGTGCACGCCACTGTGACACAGCTACCTAATATCTCAATTATTTATTTCTTTGACAAGTTAACGAGTTTCGATGACAAGTTAATCCTTGACTGCGATCTCACCTGATGGTAAGTGACGATGCATAAAGCGGGCTAACTTGGAAGGGGTATGGCAGTGTACATTCAACCCAAACTACTAATCTGTTTCTACACGCCATCGTGCCGGAACGCTAAATCGCTTGGCGACTCTTTGACGGTAGGGTGGTAACTAGCAATGGCCAGAGCCTCCCACCAGACTAGACCAGAGTCAATTCAGAAATTCTAAATTACCAAATTGCCACCGACGGGAATGGAACCAAGACCTCCCAATTATAAGACTACAGCGCTCACCACCAGTAGGTTTTATGAATGCCTAAAGATGATAGAGCTGCTGCTCTCCTTTTAACGGCAGGATCTCCGAAAACAGCCTGTTTTTGATTCAATAGTAAACAATCAAATATTCTTTGTTTTGATAGGTTAAAAATATATGTTGTAGTTTAATACACGTTCTAAATTATTTTACCGTTCAAAAGTCCATATTTTGAACTTCACTCGATCAAATAATATTCCGAAAACAGTGTAGTTTTTCATTGTTTTTCAGGTTGTATTTATAGTAGGTATATCAAAGTTAAACTAAAAATAAAAATGTCAAAAAATAGGCAAAAGCTTTTAAAAGAATATTTTACCGTTAATTTTTCTCTAAAAAGTTTACTTTTTTTTTATCATGACTGTTTTACTTTTTTTATAACAAAGTGGCTCGTGCACCTCACTTCAATTGCTTGCAAGTTATTGCGGCCGAAGATCGTGCCCTTAATGCTGTTTTTTCGTCAACTTAGGTAAAAGGTACTTAACTTACCAATAATATAGTGTAGGAGCATACAGACAACTGCCGACTGTAGCGATGCGACCTGCCGATGCGAAATCAAGGTCTGGCTTTTCCGGCTGAAATTGTTTGAAAAATGATCAAGAAAAGTTTTTTTTTACAATTCCACTAAACAGGTAACAAGGGTACAAAGTTGCGTAATTAATAATGAACTCTGTTTAATTCATCTAAATATATAAAAGGCAAAGGTGACTGACTGACTGACTGATCTATCAACGCACAGCTCTAACCACTGGACCGATCGAGCTGAAATTTGGTATACAGGTAGCTGTTAGGACGTAGACATTCGCTAAGAAAGGATTTCGGAAAATTTCAACCCCAAGAGAGTTAAATGGGGGGTTAAAAAATCGAACCTAACGTGAGCGAAGCCGCGGGTTAAAGCTAGTTTCAATTAAAGGCAGTTAGTTATTCAGGAAAATTAATGCAATTTTCAAATGTGCTTTCACTTTTGAATTTTATATGCGTCTTTACGCACATAAAATACACCTTGCAGATTGGTAAGTTTCAAACTCAAACTCAAAATTATTTATTTCATGTAGGCCAACTTGTGGCCCTTATGAAAAGTCGAGAATCTATCCACCGGTTCGGAATGCTGATGCCTGATTCTGTTGAGACGAGCCAGCAAGAAACTCAGCAGTTGCTCTTTTCAAAACAAGAAATGTTACAATATCCCTATCTAACTTGTGGACAGCTGAAGCAAAGCAAATCGGTTCCAAGCAACTTTGTCATTAAGGAATTCATTTACTGTGTAATAACCTCATATATTTGCCATACATGTGATGATATAAGAATTGCAGTCGCGACTAAGCCACAAGCCAAATCTAACACAGTCACAGACTTGTCACCAATGTTTGAGCCAATATTTGTATATTTTAGAGTTAAAAATAACACATAAGTAGTTCAATAACTCTAGCCTTGGGCATGTGCTGAAATTCAGTCGCTTTGGTAACTGGTAGCGTGGCCGAGCGGTCTAAGGCGCTGGTTTAAGGCACCAGTCTCTTCGGAGGCGTGGGTTCGAATCCCACCGCTGCCATTATTTTTTATTGCAATTTATCTTCTTTTTGTAACACCCTCAGCAAAGCTAGCAGGAGATAAAAATTTTATCCCCCGATTTTATCCACTGACAGGGGATAAAATTATCTTTTCCCTATGCTAAAGCATGGTGACAGAGAAGGCGATGTATATTCCTATAAGTATATCCAATGAGTGTTACCGCTGAGTCCACCGCTGCACTGGTAGCATGGGCAGGAGATAAAAGTTTTATCACCCGATTTTATCCACTGACAGGGGATAAAAATAGATAAAACTATGCTAAAGCATGGCGACAGAGGAGAAGGCGATGTATATTCCTATAAGTATATCCACTGAGTGTTATTTCCATCACTGTGCCCATGCTCGCCGGGTGGATAAAACTAAGCGAGGGGATAAACATTTTATCCTTTTCCCGGGGATAAAATTTCTCCCGCCTATGCTAGCCCTGCTAATGTAGTGATCACGCACTAAAATATATCGAGACTAACTTTTGCATGCGACTCCACCCACATGGAGTTAGGTTTTTAAAAATTCCGCGGTAACTATTTGTCCGGGATAAAAACCGGAATAACCGGATGTCCGGGTAGCCTATATCATTCTCTAAGTCCTCAACTATACCTATGCAAAAAATCACGTCGTTCCTGTGCGGTGGTTTAGACCCGGGAACCCGGGAATCGAACCCGGCTGTGGTATAATCTAAAAACCTTCCTGGCGCAGTGGTGAGCGCTGTGGTCTTATAACTGGGAGGTCTCGGGTTCGATTCTCGGCGGGATCGGTTTGGGAATTTATAATTTCCGAATTGTCTCTGGTCTGGGCCCCAAGTCTGCTATTTTACATGTCATTGTCATTGAATCGCAATACAATTACAATTCAATTATCATTGGTCCAAAATTTAGTCTACTAAATTCACAATGGTCGTTCGATTTCTTATAATTGGATTGTAATTCAATGATACCTCGGTATTGCCATTAGCTTAAAAAGCGTTTGCCGAAATGAGTTTAAAAAAACTACATATTAAAAACGTTTATTTAAGCTAGATTCAAAGCTAGATGTGTCAGTGGCAAACCATCGGAAAACAATTGTGACGCCATTGAATTAGTAGACTACCAAAATTGCTAAAAGTAGCAATTGGGATGTCATTTGATAGACAATTGAACTACAATTGTAATAGCAGACTTGGGCCCCTGGTCTGGCAGCCATGCCATGTCAGCCATGTCTGGCAATCATGGCTTGATATATCCTAACGCAGTCTCACCGAATAAATTTTATTAAACGTCTGCTGTGATAGCTCAGCTGCCGTGTAGAACGTGGCGTACACCACAGTGTTAGTAATCACCGGCCTCTTCTTCAGCGAGTGACGCCACAATCCCGCAATTTTGGACGCCATTGTAACTCCACCGCAGCCGCTGGATACAAGCGGCGCAAGACCGAGACCTGTGGAAGTAATTTTTTTTTTTTCGATGACAAGATAGTCCTCGACTGCGATCTCACCTGATGGTAAGTGACGATGCAGTCTAAGATGGCTCACTTGGAAGGGGTATGGCAGTGTACATTCAACTTATATAAACCCTAATCGGTTTCTACTCGCCATCATATCCGCTAAATCGCTTGGCGGCACGTCTTTGACGATAGGATGGTAACTAGCCACGACCAAAGCCTCCCACCAGACCTGACCAGAGTGGGTTGAAATGATGACGATGATTTAAATCTTTCTACATGTACTTACCTAAAGCAAATATAAAGCCTAAAGCCTTTTCCGACGTTATCATTGCGGAAGAGGTTGCAACGAAGATAAAATAGGAATGCATAAGTATACATAGGTACCTATTCTAAGATATCACAAAACACCTAGGTATTTTGCTATGCCTATTTTATTTAATGTATTTTATTAATGACAAGCTGATTCTCGCGACTTCGTCCGCAATTTAGTTTTTAAAATCCCGCGGGAACTCTTTGATTTTCCAGGATAAAAAGTAGCCTATGTCAATCTCCACGTCCTCAACTATACCCATGCAAAAAATCACGTTTATCCGTGGCTTTGTTGCAGCTTGATTGAAGGACAAATCAATAAACCAACAAACAAACACACTTTCGCATTTATAATATTAGTAGGACTAGTTTAGATGTGACATGGAAAATAAATTAGAATATCGACATAAAAAAACAGCTCTTCATTACTTAATAATTTTTTTTAAAATAAAATGATTAGGTAGAAACGATTTAATAAATAAATAATATAACAAGTACAGGTACCAACTAAATTCAACTAGTCTTGCAAGCGCTACAAAATATAGAGTTGAGATTCTATAAAATTCAAATTATTTAGATACCATATTACTCATATTATTTTTACGTATCTTCACAACATTATGTATAATTAAAATGTATCTATGTATTAAAAAATATATATTTATACACTTAATTTAGATTTTAGATACTTACCTATTCAAACTGTACGAGACTGCGGTTCGGCGCGTATTTTATTTCGGATTTATGTTAACTTCATTCATATTACTGAGTACTGACGTATAAAATATAACATTACTGTACCGTTACGTTATCAACACTGAGCGACCCTCCACCACACTCATTGGCGATACAATTGACTTCAATGGAATAATTTAAAATCTACGTAGTCATGATCTACATAGGTACTAGTTATTACATAAATTGATCCAGGTACATTTATTTTTAACCGACTTCTAAAATTCGTCGGAATCTTTTTTATATTTTTTATGTAGGTATGTTCCCCGATTACTCGAAGACGCCTGGACAGATTTGGAAAATTCTTTTTTTGTTTGGAAGGTTATACCTACTTCCTAGGTGGTCCCATTGTCATCAGCTCAGGATGTGATGATGCGATCCTGAAGAAATCGAGAGAACTCTTCAAATTTTATACGCACAATTGATATACTTTGTACTGGCGTTGGATATAAATGTAAAAATTCTATTTACAAATTGTTTTGTACAAAGAATTTTTACTAAACAATTTGTAAAAAGAATTATTTGATGTCATAGTACACCTATAAATATTAGGTAGTAATCACATACCTTCTTACATAGTATACGATTTATATAGTGTTTATTTTACTAAGCGAATTTTTGGTAGAAAGTTAGGTAAGTACCTACTTATTGTAAGATCGACAGCGTTTATGCATACTGCAAACAATTACGTTTGGTTTTGAGATTTAGAAATAAAACCTTACACTAGAGCGTTCAATCGCCTTATAAATATGCAATAGCAAAGTTCATTAAACGTTATTCACTTCAATATTTTAATTTAATTTTTATGTTATACCTACATGATACTTTTACATTAGTAAAAAAACCTACATAACACTTTTCGTTTTGAAATAAGCACCTGAGCAACATCTTACCGACTCTTCTCAGCAGAACCTTTCCGCACCTGATGATAGAGTCTTGACTTGAGAGTTAGGCTTGGTTTCATTTGAGTTCTAAAATATTTATCTTTTCTACCAAATGAAATGTTTCTAAGGCATTCTAAATACATTTGTTTTTACATGTAGAGCCTTGAATAGAGTCGATAACTTTATAGTTATTTTGAATGAATTTATCTGCATGCTTTCTTTTTAACCGACTTTCAAAAAGGAGGAGGTTATCAATTCGGCCGGTATCTTTTTTTTATATATAAAAAAGGTAAGGTATTCCACACCACATGTTAATAAATAAAGTCAGCGCCTCATTAGCCCAACGGTTAAAGGTGCGGACTGAAAACTGAAATGTCGTTGGTTCGAACTCCACCCGTTGCACTACTGTCGTACCCACTCCTAGCACAAAATTTCCGCTTTTTTGGAGGGAATATTACGATATTAGTCAACTTCAGCTTGGCTAATATACTTTTAAAAAAATAGGTAATAGAAAAAACGGTTGTTAAAACATAATAATATTATATTTGTCTGAAATGGCGCTATATAATATTATGACAAGTATCTACCTATCTATTTGTACAAGAAAACTTTAGAAGAAAACAAAGGCATAATTGAAGAATTTTTAAAAACAAGTAAGTACAAAAGTAACTACGACAGCTGCAAGGTGTTCTTACAATATTACTGTTGACCAATAAAGTTACAACATGCACTTAAAATAGAAAACACAAGTTGGTAACTTTTATTGGTGCAATGCACTAAGCTGCGATACTTTTTTTGATGCGAATAACTAATATTTGGCAGAATAACATCTCGAAGCGATTCCTAACCTTAATTACCTATTCCCTGTTTAGACAACCTGTTGAGCGTAATTTAAACTAGATATTTTTTTAAACAGATTCTCGCAATGAAATAAAATATTCATACATAAGTGCAGATTTTTTGTGTGTAAACAAAATTAACAATAAATGCATTAATAAAATTTATCTACGAATGTTATTTTTTTAGATCGTAAAGTTTAAAATTTGAAATATCGTGCGGGGCAGGAGGGCGCCGTGATCGCTCGTGCCAGGTAACAGGAGGTACGGCTATGCACAGTGGTGCAAGTGCCATTTTTGTAGACAAAAATATAATTTGACACTTTTTAATATACACATTGTATTACAAGGGCTTCTGAAAGAAATCTCTTCTTTGAAGATAAGCTGTAGGTGTGCGTGTCCTTTAGGTTTATGTTTTAGTTCAAGTTTTTGGTCCAGAATAAATAAATAAAGAAAAAATAGAAACTTAGTTTTTTCGTAACTCTGCTAGACAGTATCTAACACTCTGATTTTCAATTTATGTTGATATTATTCTCATTCCTATGTCTGAATGTCTTTCAGAATCTAATCTATTAAGATACATTTACTTTATTTAAATAAACTTTACAACTTATATTGCAATTTCAGTCCAGTGCCGAAAATAACAAAAAGTTATAAAAAGCTTTATTATAGCAAGACGCTGATATGAGAAATGGAGGCAAAACTTTTTTTTCTTTACATCAGGCTTGTGAGTTATATATTTTTACCATTTAAAACAGAGCATATTCTTCTGTTCTTAATCCAAAAATAGCTTTACATTAAAAGCTGCTACTGACTTTTATTCTAGCCATATCCTGTTATTAAACATGAAAGACATCACATGACATGAGGATGACACCAGCCAATTATCATCAAACAGAAGTAAAATGAATCTGCCGTTTCTTGCAAATATGTCTCTAAGTATAGCAATTGCTGGAAAATAATTCAAGGTATCTTCGAACTTTTAGGACGCGATGTTTAAGTCCAAGCCACAAGTTATATTGATAATTCACAAATTGCTCGAAATAAGTGATAATAGCTTGTAATTTACCAATGTTTAAATAAGACTCTGAGTCAATCAGAGATACTAAAATAGTAAATAATATGGGTTAATTTTTATACCGTGCACGTTATTTCACATTCCAAAAACTCATTAATTTCCTTCCAATTACAATACAATTAGTACGCATCAAAGTTCTTTTATTAGCAAACACTTTACAAAAACTATTACTCAATTACTAATTTTGCAAAAAAATATTAATTGTAATTACGGCGTTGAAACAAATCAGCGCAATATCTGAATTTTTAACACTTCTGTAATTAGGTGATTAGAATGGTTTTAACTACTGCATCGATATAATGAGTTCAGTAATAGGACCGCTAGCCATGTAACTATTCATAATTATTTTGTCTTAAAACATTGGAAAAGGCAAACACTGTGCGGTCTTGAAGCTTAGCGGTCGTCCTCCCTCCCACGTCATACGTATCTCTTTCCAACGCCATCGCTCTATCTCTCTCTATCGCCACATTCAGTCAACGCTGAACCAGCGTGTCATATAGGTGTATAATCGTGCGTGTCATATTTAAAAAACTGAAACAAAACCTGTTTGTGTACATTATTTATTTCATAGCAAAAGAAAAACAATAATACATTTAATAAATAAGTGTTGAATAAGTGATTTTGTTATAAGATTTGATAATCGGTGTGGTTTTGTGTTTTGAAATAGTGAAAACCTGTGTCGGTCCTTGGTTGGAGGCTTTACCGCTGTCTTCTTATACGTCGGTAGCAATTAGTGGCCAAGGTATGCTTCTATATTTTTTTTACTCTATACCGTAAAGTCTCGACTCTATTTTTATAATATAGAGGTCAGACATATTGTGTTTTTATAGCATTTTATATTTGACTGTACAAAACTTTTCTCTTTATTTATTTCTTTATTTCCATTCTAAAACCATTAAATTATTTACAGTTATAGAAGATGTATAGAAGTATTATTTTATGACTCTACATGACCTACAAAAAATATATTTTTAAACTGTTATTTTTTTACTGAAAAAAAAATGAAATGAACCATTCCACCCTTTATTTTTAATGCAAATTGTAAAAAACACTATTATGATGATTACAATTTATTTTTTTATAAGTAGGTACGTACTGACATATTATGGATATTTCTCTAAAATAAAAAGTAAAATAAGAAAAATAGCGACAACCCCGAACTTCGTCCAAGATTCACGCAGGATAAACTTTCCCGAGGTATTTTATGGTCGTGTGAATGTGAACGAAGCCTTATAGCTAGCCGTTAGGTAGCAAGCTACACAGCAAAATGTTTACGTTAAATTCCATTGACATCGGTCGTGTAAATTATTCGAGAAAGTTGAATAAAACTAACAAATACGCTTTCGTATTTATATAGGCATCCGGCATTGCTTAATTTTTTTTTATTCGATGACAAGTCAGACCTTGACTCCGATCTCACCTGAAAGTAACTGACAATGCAGTCTAAGATGGTAGCGGGCTAACTTGGAAGTGTACATTCAACCCATAGTACTCCTAATCTGTTTCTACACGCCATGGCGCCGGAACGCTAAATCGCATGGCGGCACGACTTTGACGGTAGGGTGGTAACTAGCCACGGCCGAAGCCTCCCACCAGACCAGACCAGAGACAATTCAGAAATTATAAATTGCCCCCGCCGGGAATCGAACCAGAGACCTCCCAGTAATAAGACCACTGCGCCAGGGAGGTCGACAAAAATTCGCAAAACAGTTGGTTGAAACAGTGATAAATGGGTTTAATCTGGTGGGAGGCTCCTGCCGAGGCTAGTTACCAGCCTAGCGGCTAGGCAGGCACGGTACGATACCGCTTAGAAACCGAAAGAGTACGGGTTTAATAAAGACTGCCATACTCTCTCCCGATCAGCTCACTTTCGTCGTCTTTTCGTCGTCTGTATCGTCACTTACCATTAAGTGAGAATGCAGTCTAAGGCAAACTTGTAGAAAAAAGGCGCTTAATATTGCTATTGCTAGTGATGCCGGTGGCTAAACCTAGTTATAAGTGGAATAAACTCTTCACAAAATATTTTTAACTAGAAAAAATCAATCCCTATAGACATTAGACACCCACTTGTACCTATGTTCCTAGGCACAGAAGATGCAGGCGATATACGACTAGGTTAAGTACGAGTATGTATTGCGTCTAACCTATTAATTATTAATTATCTACTTCTGCTGTATCCTCCCCTATTTTTACTATGATAATACGGTATAGAATAGCAAAAAATAAACATTATTAAAACAGTTCCCACGCAAGTAACGCCGGATGTTACCATAATATTAATTGAACGAAGTCTCAAGTCAGGTTGCTTTGGTCCTTCACAAGCAGAAAATATCTAGTGCATCAATTTAACTCTAAGTGATTACTTTAGGAGTAAAAAAGAAACAACTCTATTACAAAAACGCTAACAGATTTTCGTCAAGTATTTTATTAGGGTGGCTTATCGTCTGTTTACCATCTACCTGCACTTCTAAGGCCGAGATAAGACAGGGAAGATGTGATAATAGCTGGGGATAATAATAACAAGTGGGTAATAAAAAAACCAAAGAAACAACTGCAGAATATCAAGAAATAGGTATCGTATGGAATAGTGTCAAGCGTAATAGATAACATTATTGGTTTTTATTTAAGAAGGCCCCTAGTTCCCGGTGGCTCAACTTCTGCTGTGTGTTATGTGTGAGTGTGTGAGTATCCGCTAAGTAATAGGTAAAAAAATGTAACAGTTTAACAGGGATGGAACAGGTAGGAACAGGTACAATAGTTACGATGTTAACAGGTGTGCTGTCAAGTGCATCGAGGGTGAGGGGCGTTATCGTTTGTGTGCAAAGTAGGTACCTGCTACGCGTAACGCTATTACTGAAGGGTCGTTATTCGTCAACGACCCCGGGGTACGACCTTGGGATATAACTAGGTTTTGAATCAATTTAGTAAAACCTAAACTCATCTTATCAACTTAAAATATTGAAAATTTAAAAAAAAAAAAGGAAACGGAAGCGGAAGCTTTGCCTCTGTCCACTTCATTTAATATTAATAACTTAATAGTTTTTTTTTGCACAAGGATAATAAAAAAAAAAATTAAAAACACCTCATAGGTTTGTTAAAATCAGTCAAAGCGTTTAGACTAAACATTTAAGTACAACTGAGCCATTTGACAGTTGGGTAAAAAATTACAATTCTTGAAAGATTCATATTTAAACATTTCTAAAGCAACTGGATGTTTTAAAAACTTTCCGCAATAAAGCATGCCTGTAAATCTGAAACAATGCAAGTTGCAACTTCACAAAACATTCACAACTGAGCCGTTTGGCAGTTGGGTAAAAGTTACAATTCTTGAAAGATTCATATTTATACACTTCTACTGAAAGGATGTTTCAATAACTCTCCTCAATGAAACATGCCTATAAATCTGAAACAATGCAAGTTGCAACTTCACAAAACATTCACAACTGAGCCGTTTGGCAGTTGGGTAAAAAGTTACAATTCTTGAAAGATTCATATTTAAACACTTCTACTGAAAAGAAGTTTCAATAACTCTCCTCAATGAAACATGCCTATAAATCTGAAACAATGCAAGTTGCAACTTCACAAAACATTCACAACTGAGCCGTTTGGCGGTTGGGTAAAAAGTTACGATTCTTGAAAGATTCATATTTATACACTTCTACTGAAAGGATGTTTCAATAACTCTCCTCAATGAAACATGCCTATAAATCTGAAATATATATCGATGATCTGAAAGAATGCAAGTTGCAACTTTACAATATCTGTTTACAATACTCAATGAAGTAAAGGTAAAGTGTGACCGCCGGTGACAGTGAGTCATGCTTTCGAAATGCCTCATGATGTCACACCGGTATGCGATACAACACGAACCGCGTCGGCCGCAGCACGGCGGACAGAACAAAAGATCTGGGTTTATAATACTTAATTATATTATTGTTGCATAACCGGTAATCATGACTACTGTTTGTGCATTTCTATACTTACTCAAACTTATGCACTTATTCAAACATTTTTTATACTTATTTGAAATGAGTACCTACATGTCGACTTACCTAGAGATGTAGAGATGAATTTGAAACAAACTTTGAAACTACATATTTCTACATAAATATGAAGAACAACAGACACAGGTGTGGTTATTTTTAACCAATAGCGAGATGTAATATAATAGTTAAAATATTAAATTTTTAGGAAATGCCACAGCTAATTGAAATCTCGCTATATGTAGGTATACAGGTTACAGACAGCTAATCTATCTTTTTTTATCTAAACACAATCCTACTAATATTATAAATGCGTAAGTTTGTGAGGATGGATTGGATGGATGTTTGTTACTCCTTCACGCCACAACGAAAGGACCGATTTGGATGAAATTTCGAATGGAGATAGCTCGTACCTAGTATTAACATTTAGGCTAAATTTTATCTTCGAAATGTAACAGTTCCCGCGGTAAAAAACCGTAATCCACGCTGCCGAAGTCGCGGGCACCACCTAGTCTGAAATACATTCATAAACACGGTTGAATTGAATAGTTGTTTATAAACATGAAGATCTCAATAGGCCGCGTGTTTACAAACTGTGAAATAGTTTATAAACATCTTGAGCCTGTGGTTGCCCACGCGAAATTCCATCAACTATTTTTGCGAGTTGAATTATTAAATCTGTACCCAACTGTACTTATGTGTTCTGAAAATAGGACATGCCAATTTTACAACGTCGTCTGTCAGCGTCGGCCACCGCTGGACGTATATGTCTAGCAAGGATCGCCACATGACACAATCTCGTGCCGCTGGTGTACAGGCACTTTTTGATGCTTTTTTTTTTACTTAATATTTCTTTGAATTTTTGAAGCTTCACTGTGGAAGCACTGTATACATAGCATAGTTTGGTTACTTATTGTATTTTATTTTTTGAAAAGAGCAACTGCTGAGTTTCTTGCCGGTTCTTCTCAGCAGAATCTGCATTCCGAACCGGTGGTAGATTTATGACGTGTCATAAGAGGTCCAAGTTACGTTACGTTAAGTTAAGTAAGCCTACATGAAATAAATAAATTTTGAATTTGAATTTGAATAGCATCTACAGTACAGGCTTGAGATCGTTCTTTCACATAGTGGGGGGTTTATCACGTAATTTTGGCATTTTGTGCAATCTAAAGAGCTAAGGCTAAGGCTGAAATCTGAACAGTGGTAATAATGAACAACATTGGGTATGTTATTTTAGTAAAGGTTTGGGTAGAGAAGTTTCTCTACCCAAACCAAACTACCAAAGGTAGCTAGTTACCTTTACTATTTTGGATTGAACAACCTATGGTTCTTTAACATTTTACCGACATTTAACATTAATTAAGGGAAACTGGAAGAAATTTCTTTTTTTTAGAGAGCTTCACCTATCATCCCTTCTATTTCTTCTAATAATATTTTTTTGTAACTGTTTATTGTACATAAAAAATTTAAATAAATAAATAACCTCTTCTTACCAATTTAACTACTAATGGTAGGTAATGAATACTGATTTGTGAAATTGATTTGCTTGTTTTTTTGGTGAGTTCTAAATAATTATTAAATGTTTAAGTATGTCCTAGGTATCGTCAAGGCTAATCTAAAATCTAGGTTATGTGTGTCAATGCCATCTAACTTGGTAAACCTTTTATAAACACGAGTACCTAGAAACTTAACCTCAATCCGAAGGAATTGTTGTTCCGATTAATTAACAAATCATTTATACATGTGCGTGATTTTTCTATGCGTGTAGATATGGTATAGAGTGTAAATTAACCTATGTGTTACATACGCCTTGAGCCTTTCCATGCATAGAACTAATTTTATTGAACGTTTTTGAACGATTAAAACAAACTAGATGATTCCTGCGACTTCGTTTGCGTGGATTAAGGTTTTTTATTCCCGCGCGAACTCTCTTATATCCCGGGAAAATATTACGAGTAGATATGTAATAGGATTCCGGACTTACATTAGAGAACTATGTAGATAACTACCTACATTCAACTATAGTATCATTACCAACAAGATTACCATATATTCACACGCAGTAATAACACATATCGTCATAGCAAATGACTCTACCGACTAGGGTTGCCAGATTTTTTTTCAGCCTATAAGGGACAAATGGTTAAATGGGTAAAAAAATACGGGATTTCAGTGTTTTACCCGGGAAAAAACAAAATTATTTAGTCTAATTTTTTGTTTATTTTTATATTTTTCCGAGGATCGAGTCGGTTTTAACATTGTCATTTTGACACTAACGCTGTCGTTAGTCGATGTGGTCGCTCGAGCCGAGGCGAATCACACAATGTAAACCTTGCGTTTTACGAACGTTGCTTGTATGAATACTTAGATCGACTATATAATTAAAAACGAAGTACGGTTCAAATACGGGACAGAGTCAGTCCCGCCGGGACATTTCAAACTATGCCTAAAATACGGGATGTCCCGGGAAATACGGGACGTCTGGCAACGCTACTACCCCAAGTAACAATTTCTTGTCCTATAGCAGCCCATAGAACGTTTCCTCTAACACCACTTAAGCACTGTAAAAGCAATAAGAAGGTCGTATAACGCTGATTTGGCGCAGTTATATCTCTATTTAGAGACATAGCGAAACTATAGCAGTTGTGCTTGGGACTTTTTTTTTCTATAAATTTGATATATTGGTGCCTTGTATGACAATTTGTTGACATACGAGGCACAATAAAGCTTTTATAGTTCTTTTTTATTCTGTAGCAGCGTTCGTAATTCCATTATAGTGCTATTATACTCTATAGAAAAGTACGTGATTCTTTTACTACGCTTTTCATTTTAATTTTTCACGGCAAGGTGGTCTACGTGTGTTTATACAAAAACAAAAAAATAAAAGGGATAAGGATTCCATCTTGCTGAGTTTAATGTCATCTTTTATTTAGACACGGATAAATTCGACCAATACTATAAAAACCACTTGGAACCAAAGTTTTACTGATAGAATAGCATTAGTTTTACTTATTATTTTCAATGCGCCCTAAATTAATTGAGTTTTTTAATTAAAATATTAATAAAAATAAATAAAATTAACCGTAGTTTCTGCTACACAGCCAAAAAGCTAATTTGGTTCTCTTTTAGGTTAACTATAGCACAAGTGACAAAAAATCTGCCGCCATTGACGTAAAATTAGGGTTCCTTATGACTAGTCTTGTCCCACATACTTAATTTTTGAATACATTTTTGTATCCAAGGAAGAAATAAAATAGGTAGGTAGGTAATCGTTGCTCATGATTGGTTTTCTTTTTCAGGTACTTATAATAAATATGCCCCTAGTAATGGATTTTGATAAATTTCTAAAATTTGTTCTATAAAGTAAATAAAGGAATTAGCTATATATCGCTGTTGTCTTAAAACAGAACAACCAAAACCATAATAGAAAACTTTGGTCATGTAATAGAGTCATGGTGACTTCTTCTTCAATGAGACTATAATAAACCCAACAAAGATAATTAAAACACTTTTTATTGTTATAAAAATGTCCCGAAAATCGTTTATAAAGCAAAACCGCTCTATAACAGTGTTGTTATGAGTTATTATGTACCATGTACTATAGCAGTATTTTGTGGGACCACAATAGCGTCAAATTATTGTATTGTTGTGTCCTTCATCACTGCTACTACTGCTGCTTATAGCGGTTACCAGGAAAACTTTATAGTACTAATGGGGTACATAATAGTGAATTCAAACGCTGTTATACATTAATATAGCGCTATATTGTCTAAATTCGAGGTTTTTATAGAACTTGCCTATAACGGCTCTACAAAACGGTTTTGTAAACCTTTACATCCCCTGCTAAAAGGATAGTTTGGCTATATAAGCTTATAGAGCAAAAAAGTCATAGCAAATGCTTTTATATAACGGGTGGTTATCGCTACAACCTTTACACGATGTTAACTCAACCTTTTCGTGATGAATTCTTAAATTATAGTACCAAAATGTTACTTGGGACCGACTCCGAGCAGCTTGGTAGTATAAGTATTATGTACACTACCTCTGTCTTGTGGTTAGCAAATTCGACTGAGGATGACGAGGCCCCGGGTTCGATTCCCGGGTCGGGTCATAAATCAGTATTAAGCCCGGAGTTAGGAAGTTGGCGCAGAGTCACCCCCGTGCCTCGGAGAGCACGTAAAGCCGTCGTTCCTGCGCCTGATCTCTCTCCGCTCGTGTCGGATTTTCGTCCCATCGGACTATGAGAGTGAGGGAATAGAGTTCACTTGTAGAGGGTGTAGAGGTTGAATCTTACCTGCCATATCCAAGTTAGCCCGCTACCATCTCAGACTGCATCGTCACTTAGCATCAGGTGAGATCGCAGTCAAGGACTATCTTGTCAACGAACAAAGAAAAAACTTGTGTTTGCGCACACACTCGTGCACTATAATATCTCCCGGGCAGATGGCTAATCTCTGTAGAGATGGCCACCGTGGCCGGATTCGGTCGGAAGGACATAATTATGATTAGTATTATGTATTCTTTCTCCCAAGGGAAAGGTCAGGATGACTCCCGATTCCCACGCGCAGGAAGCCGTACAAAAACCTTCCTCAAGCATTCCTGTGTACTAAACAGGAAAGTGACACGCTATCCTGAACACTTATTAGCTTAACTGAAGGCGGGTGACCATTGTATTTGTTTTTAATTAACCGGCTGCGGCACGCAAAGGAGGGTAAAGTGTTTATCAGTCTATATGTGTATGTATGTATGTATGTGGCGCTCTGGAGACCAAATGGGTAGGCCGATTTTGATGATCGTTACGTCAATCGATTTGTGTTAATCTTGGGAACGTCGCCAAAGACAAGACAGTAATCAAAATTCAATATGGCGACCACCAGATGCCATATTGTGAAAAAGAAAAACTTACAAAGTCATGATAAAGATACTACCTACTCTGAAATAAAATGGCGACTTCCCAATTCTATTATACGTATTATAAGTAGGTATACATATATAATTTTATTTGGAAAATAGAAAGCTCATAATTCCGTCGGTCTTGCGTGTTACTTCGTGTCGGATCTCCGACCCGTCGGACTACCTATGAGAGGGAGGGAATAAACAGTGCACCTTCGTCTGTGCAACCATTATTGCACTTAAATATCTCCAGCGTTTTTGGCTGAATACGTGAGAGACTAGACTCTCAATCTCACCTCACTCTCATAAATGTTTAATTTCTCTACACAATTTCTAACTCGCTTTCTCTTTTGTCAGTCTAACAATACTTAAATAAGTATTGTAAGAATATTATGTGTTTCGGGAAATCCGTAAGTACCTACCTACCTACCTAAAAATTTATTGTAAAATTATTATTGCAATTTGAAATATTACTCTTTGTCAACAATCAGTGGTTGGCGCGTGTATTCGCCTGACCTAAATAATATGTTACCGTTTTACAATTTTTGTAGATTACAATCATTGATAGGTAGGTACAAGCATACATAGGTAGCTTGCTTTATTCTGTTTTGTCTTTCTATCGAAAATGGTATAGCTCTTGCAATTCACGAAGGAGCGAGCTCTTGCGCGTGTCGTATCTACATAAGTGGGAGCGAGAGCTTGCTCGCGCTTAACCGCTCTCATCTAGGCTCCTGACTAGGGTTGCCAGATTTTTTTTCAGCCTATAAGGGACAAATGGTTAAATAGGCAAAAAAATACGGGATTTCAGTTTTTTATCCGGGACAAATAAAAAAATAAAATTATTTAGTGTCATTTTTTTTGATAATTTTTCGAGGATCAAGTCAGTTTTAACATATTTGTATTCGTTTTAACATACTTATCTGTAAAAATCAATACAATTATAATCGTAATTAAAAACGGTGATCAACTCGCTTTTTGACGAACGTTCGCGTTGCGTGTGTGAATACTTAGATCGATTTCATAATGAAAAACGAAGTACGGTTAAAATACGGGACAGAGACAGTCCCGCCGGGACATTTAAAACGATGCCTAAAATACGGGATGTCCCGGGAAATACGGGACGTCTGGCAACCCTACTCCTGACAGGCACGCACACTTACGCAATGTGCATGTACACGACGTAACCACAAGTAAAGCTCACGCGCCCTCGTGAATTGCAAGAACTGTACGTTGTATTTATTTTTGGAACTGTTTAAAAATAACAACAAGCAAAAAAAAAATAGTTCGATTCTTATCATTATTGTATCGTAAGTGCTACTTGATACACATATTTTCATGTCAATATCAATATTATACTATCAAAGATATCAATTCTTTATCAGCATTATTTAATACGGGCTAACATACAAAAGTTAATAATTTCATATGTCATTCCTCCAAGTTCCCGGCCCCAAGCTGTTGATGAAATAATATTATATGTAGCTATTGTATATAATATTTTCTTCTTTCAATGATAAAATAAGAATTAAAATATTATTTAATTATTTTTTTAAAAGAGCAACCGCCGAGTTCTTGCTGGTTCTTCTCGGTTGGAATGGCATTCCGAACCTGTGGTAGATTCATTTGACGATTCTAAAGCACTTTGTAAAAGTTTGTTTGAATATAAAATTTTTGTATTCTATTCTAATTCGAAGACAAAACAAATGACAAACTAATTTAAGATAGGTAAACACGGAACACCGCTTGCATATTGATAGTTTATTAGTTATTAACAACCTAGTATAAATTAATCGGTTAAAGAAGGATAATTAAAAATTCATTAAAGTCTGATTTCACCAACTTTGAATATTTCTTATCCGAGCGTTTTCATATTTGACAGTTTTTGTATTGAAAATCTGCTAAAATATCAAAACGCTTGGATAAGACTTATTTAAGTATAATTTACTTTAGTTGGTGAAAGCGGCTCTTAAAATATTTAAAAAAAATGGCAGATTTGAAAACAATTGAGACAACACATTCTCGAACCTGAGGTATTTATGATGGCGGATTAGATTAACCATAACGATATCTATTTTTCTTAGCTGTCTTAAAAAAGTCTTAAAAGGTAAACTAGTGGATTTTCGCCGAAACTCGTAAGCGACACGCTAAACACAGCAATATAGAACGATCTTACTTCTTACCGAATACATAATATTATAATGAGACCGTTCTACAAATTACAAGTGAAAAGCATATTTACACTACAACAAAAACATAACATACAAAAAACTGTCTATCGAATGATAGACAGTTTTTTGTATTGTTGTACAGTTGGACACGAAGACTAATCACATCTCATAACTACAAACTAATTCCACATATTTTTACATAACTTTTAATCTGTATGTAACACTTCCCAAAGTGTCAGCAATTAAGATGATGTAACGAGAAAATGATCAAAACGAGGAATTTAAAGAAAGGTGTCCGTCTGTCTGTGAAACAAAAGTGATTTAGTGAAATAGTCATAACGAGCGAGTTGCGTAACAAGCTGATTATACTGACGAGAGAGCTGATAGTGATCATAAACATCATTATTTTATGTAACTCTATTTCCCTATTGTAAAGGTTTGTGCGAGGAAAGCCAATAGAGTTTTTATAGTTATTATACAGTTTTGCACTTTTCTACTATTTCAAAGGTTAGATAAGTTTTTTTTTTATTCGATGACAAGATAGCCCTTGACTGCGATCTCACCTGATGGTAAGTGACGATGCAGTCTAAGATGGTAGCGGGCTAACTTGGAAGGGGTATAGCAGTGTAAATTCAACCCATACTCCCCTTTCAAGTTAGCCCGCTACCATCTTAGACTGCATCGTCACTGACCATCAGGTGAGATCGCAATCAAGGGCTATCTTGTCACCGAATAAAAAAAAAAGAGTCTTAAACTGTCATAGTAGGTACAAGTTGGCCCACAAGAAATAAATAATTTCGAATTCTTCGTCGCATGAGCGGAGTAAGCAGAATAAAATTTTCTGTTATTCATTAAGCAGGCAGAGGCAGGCATATCGATAGGTTAAAAAATTCACATGAAGTCTCATAGAAATTGTAGCCACGTAGCATAGCTAATTAAATTACACAAGCACATTCTGATAACAGTAAAAGCTGCTTTCCCATTGATTTCACGTGAACCATTGTACGCCATGGCGTTTCACGTAACTATGGGAGTTGGGAATACGATTGTGCGGTTTATACTTTATATATTTTTTTATTGTACACAACACTCTAGTCGAACTAATTACAAGTGCCAGTATCTATTTTTACCCGACTGCGCACGCAAAAAAGGGTAATGTGTCATTATGCTAGTATAAGTACCGGCTTCGTTTTCCCAGATACAAATTGGGTACCTTCAAATCAAGAGTGAATAGGCATTTCCTAGGCAAACGCGCTCTATCAGGCTGTATTTTAACTTACTTAGTCTGGTGGAAGGCTTTGGCCGTGGCTAGTTACCACCCTACCGTCAAAGACGTGCCGCAAAACGATTTAGCGTTCCGGCACGATGGCGTGTAGAAACCGACTAGAGGTATGGGTTGAATGTACACTGCCATGCCCCTTCCAAGTTAGCCCGCTACCATCTTAGACTGCATGTCACTTACCATCAGGTGAGATCGCAGTCAAGGGCTATCTTGTCATCGAATTAAAAAAAACCATAAGGTGTGAGCGCAGCCAAGCACTAGTCTATATACCTACCTATATTAAAAAAAAGCGCTCGGCCACATATAGACATGCGACATACAGGGACTACCTAAAGGTTGAAAATAGCATTGTATGGTATTTATTAGGGGCTACCTATACGTAACGAGAATCCTATTTAGGGCATGATTTAGGTAATGCTCCAAGAATGTAGGTGCCTATCCGATTTTCAAACTTATCTAACCTTTACTAATAAGTACTTTCGATAGGATAAATTAGATACGGTTAGATAAAACAATTTACTACAATACAATACATTAACCATGGGTATTGAAGAAAAATAATGGGTTCACGAATCACGATTGCGTGATTGGGCCGTTGAGTGATTAATTCTTAGAAAATGTTCAGTAGATTTTTTTATATCATTAGTTTTGTTTTTATTTATAGCTATTGCCCGCGGCGACGCTCACGTTAAGTTCGATTTTTCAAACCCCTATTTTATCATCTTAGGGGTTGAATTTTCAAAAATCTTTTCTTAGCGGCCTACGTCATAATAGCTATCTGTATGTCAAACAGCCCGATCCGTCCAGTGGTTTGAGCTGTGCGTTGACCTTTTCCTTTTGTATATAATAGATGTCTAAATAGCAAATTCCCATACTATGGTAGATTACACTCAGAGCTCAAATAATATAAATACTAGAGTCAATTTCTACAAATCTAGAGCCAGCGTCTACGTCACCATTGTTCAGGTTAAGATGGATTTCTATTGTTCCAAGTGACTAATTACTGCGTGACAATGGCCTTCACTGACAAACGAGTATTGTGTGTTTTTACACACTTCCAGATCATCATTTAGGCCCGTAACAGACCTCCGCGAAATAAATTTTATTCAATGACAAAATAGCTCTCAGAAGAGAGGATTTTTGAAAATTCAACCCCTAAGGGGATAAAATAGCGGTTTGAAAAATCGATATTAGCGTGAGCGAGTTATTTATAAATAGCCGATGCCAGTGACTTCATCCGCGTTCATTTAGTTTTATAAAGCACAAATTAAAACAAAAACTAAGATCAGTGATTTGCTTCTATCCATGAGGAGTTGTGCCCTCTGTCTCCAGCAATATTTACTAGATTCTCATCAAAATTCGACAAAACTTACCCGATGATACGCTATACTTTCATATACAGAAGGAGTTCTTGAAATTGGTTCAGGTTTGATGAAACTATGGAGTAAAATCGCCAAAACTATCATCCCCTATTTCACCTCCTTCAAGTTTAATTTTTGTAACGAAATCTATCTTTATAGTATTCATCGAAATTGGTTTAGGCATAAAAGCATTTGTAATACTAGTTTCACATTTATAATATTAGTTTGGATTTACATCCCAGTTACTCCTGAAATGTTTAGATAACTTGAAAAGTTAACCTAAAAAGATGTTAGTGGTATGCTTTGTAATAATTAGACTTTATTAGATAACACAATGACAATAAATGTAAGTACGATTATCTACTCAGATTACCGTTAGATTAGAATGCATTGCAATAAGGGGGCGTCGCCGTATCAGGCCGTCACCGTATATTAGGTTTAGATTTCACCAAATTAACAGTTATTTTGAATGCAAGTATAGAATGAAGTATAATCTTTATTTTGATTTAAAGTTTGACCTTTTATTGATTCAACCTTTGAGCATTCAACTCTATCAAAACAACAGAAACAAATGAGCAAAAAATATCGATTTACAAAACTGGATCGTTGAGGTTCTGTTACGTGCACACTTTTTAAGCCATTACTGGCTCATTAATGCTGCAGTATTGTGGAGTTAGTCCCAGTTAGACCGTTATAAATGAGTAGTCGGGTTAACAGTTAGCGTCGATCACGGTCACGCCGATTTTAAAGGCCTGGTCAAACACAACTCGCGACGGCAGGACGTCACACTAAACCTGAACCTTTGAGTATTTATCTTACTGAACGCTGCAGATTCTTTTCGCATCATGAAATTATTTTCTAGAGATCTAGCAATACCGTTTAAAATTATCAGTTTACAAACTACGAATAGAATAAAAAGCATGACGGCAGCGGCGTAGCGACAGCAGTGAGACCGATGCCATTCGGAGTTGCTACTGTGCCACCCCTGTGGTTCCCTACCCAGAAAAATCTATGGTATGCCACACGATATGATGGTATGAAGCAAAACTTGTTGTGGCGTTGTTGCAGTGTTTCTGTGACACCATTCCGCACAAACACTTATACTAACAATTTACCGTTGAATTGTTAGTAAGTGTGTAAGCGCGACCTGACTGTTGAACGCGTTCATATATTTCCTTTCATAATTAGATAACAACTTTTAGAAACCGCTTATGAGTCGTTACTATTACGCGATGTGTATGACCAGGGCTTTATTAAGGTACTCGTAGCAATCGATTTACGCAACTCGAGCAATCGCTGGAAATCGAATTGGAAATCTGTGTCGTTTATATTTTCTCACTGTGGATAAATTTGTAAACAATGTGGCGAATTTATAATATCGGTTATGTTTTAATTTAGAGCAATATAGTTGACTGATGTTTGGAAACTGTATCTAACAATTGGTAATAACTTCTAACCATGGTACTTTGTAGATTTTTTGTACTTTGTATAATAAAAAATCACGTGAAACATTGTGAGCAAAACTACCATAAGCCCACACTTTTTTTACAGAAGAGCTAATAAAATAAAAATATGTTTTGTCTACTGCTGTCTTATTTTATATCAACTAAATGCATATTATATTATATATGCATCGTTAGAAGCGTATTTTTAAGCAGCATTAAATGTTTCGAGTAGTTTTTTTTTTGTGAAAATTGTAGAAGTTCACTACAATTTTTTTATTTGTGGTACTTTTGAATTGAAGCAACGATATGTCCTTCGAGTTAGTAAAGCAGGTTAAATAATACTTTATCGTGAGTGAGGCCAATCAGCACCTGCGAACAATGAGGTTTGCTCAGATGTTCGCATTGTTGCGTTATCCGAACGCAAACACATTTGTTCAATTGTATGATAGCGTATGTTCCAGTCTAGCATATAATGTAAGCACCAAGTACCTTTTAAAAGCGAAGTATAAAAATAAGCATTTTGATGACAAAATAGTCTTTCAGTTTTAAATTTTCAATTTAAGTACACTTGTACTTTTATTTATTTATTGTTTTTAGATACACAAATAAGCTTAAAAATAATATCTCGGCAAACTGGAGAGCCTGTTTGATAGAGAGCTGGCGCTCTTATACATAACATTAAAACCTAATTACAATTTTGGAACAAGAAGTGTAAACAAAAATAAAACTAAACAACTAAACTAAACATTAATTAAATACTTAATTTGATTTAAGTTTTGTTTAATCATTCTACAACAGAATTCTTTATTTTCTACAACAGTCTTCTTTATTTTTATTTTCATAATAATTAGCCGTAAATTGAAGTTCCCTGTTCCATTACAAGGGCGTAGATACCTACTGGCCATGTATCGGGCGTGCGACTATTTTGGTCCAAATTGCTCACTTGTCACTCACTAATGGTGCCGAAAACTGTTGCTTGATGAGCTACCTCGGGTGTTTCGCTATTTATGGCCTGCCCTTTGTTTTGGTGGTTTAGTTGGTTAGAGTTTAGCATTTTGTCAATATAATTATTTTTATTAATAAAAGAAAACCAATGAAACGAACAAAGTTCTCAAAAAACAGGTCGAGAATCTCACCCAAAAGCGTAAAAATCGTAAACGTCTTTCGCGAGAATTACGGTTTGGAAACATTTTTTTTATAAACTTAAAATTTTGTTTTGTAAATTTTGTACGAAAACAGGAAACTCAATGTTCAAGTTTTCATTCAATATTCAAAAAACCTGTTAAGAAGGATGCGCCTTGAAGTAAATGCCTTTATAGATTAGTACTACTTACTATCACGTTCTTAACTTCTATGAAGGTTAATTGTTATTATACCTAAATAATCATTTACATGTTTTTTAAGTAAAGTACAAACCCAATTTGCTTTTCCTTTATGCTTTGCGTTTGAATTTTAGAATAGGTACGTACTTTGTGGTTTGTCTTTAGATAAACTAAATTTTAGTTTATAGGGTGACTTCGCCGGTTACGCGACCAGGGTCAGTTACGCGACCACTAACAGGACCTACGGCATTAAAACGAAAATAATAAGAATTCTATTCTTCTTTTCCAAATGAAATTCACTTAAGTAAAGAGGGGGATAGACCTATTAGTTTTACCTACAATAGTTGGCAGCTTTGCGTTTACCCGAAAGCAAACAAATCTTAGTTCAATCCGCCGCTCATACTTTCGACGCGTACACGTTCCCAAAACAACGAAAAAAATAGTGAGTAAGTGATGCGTTCGAGGTAAGTAGATCGTGATGTATTTATTTGAGTCATTTTTTTAATGTTCTATTAAGTGGATATATATATGTTTTACGTTATTTGTACATTTATTACATGTAATATACAAAATCAGGTAAAAAAATTGAATGGTCGCTAACTGAAATTGGAATTAGCCAATAACTTCAGTTGGCGACCACCTGGCTGCCAATAGACATTTAGAAAGAAAAACATTTATTTTTATTTTTTATAGACTACAAATCTAATTCGGAATTTAATCACTTTCAATTTAATTTGTTTATTTTTATCCGTGTATCTTTTAGTTTACGACCACCAAATTATTATTATAAAACATCTTAAAATGTATGGGTATCAAGTGGTCGCCAACTAAAAATGAGCAAATTAATATGTGGGTTTACGACCATTTGCAATCACTACTTATAATCTTATCTGTTTTTTGCATAATGTAGGTGTTTAATATATAATATTTTCATTACAGATGTCCTCCACAAACCGTATTAGAAAATAACACCGGCTTATTCCCAAAGAGATCTGGAATGTGCTTTAAAAATATAAGAGAAGGAGGACACGGTATTAGAAAGAAATATAAAATGTATAACATCCCGAGATCTGATGATTTGATTCTAAACTTTTGTAATTGTTGTTTAAAGTGATATTTTTAATTTTGTACTTGTGTAGGAAAATGTATTATACTTTCTAAGATTCATTTAAGCTTAAGCTTGAATATTAAAGTGTACCTTTGATCTCATGAAAAAATGTGTTTTAATAATTTATTATAATGTATGAATAATAAAGCATGAATAATAATTATTTTTTAAACATTAACACGTTCATATTTTTTATTTTTAATTAATCAAATTTAGTTTTCCCTAGCAAATCGAGAGGTCGCCAACTAGATAAGGGCGCAGTCGTCAACTAGCAAAAGTGGTCGCCAACTAGCATTTCACATAGTTTTTAAGATTTATTCAATTTAAAATGTTTTCACAACTGTAATTCTTATTTTTTTACTTTTCAATATAACTTGACAATATCTAGGACCTCGTCATATAACTTTAATACATGTGCTATGGGTGCAACATACTTAAATATTGACGTAAAGTTGAATATCCCGCTAATCGGTCGCCAACCGGCGAAATCACCCTACCTTTAGAGCTTTGTATTCTACAACCGATATACCTACATATCTTTGATAAAATAGAGGTATTTATATTCTTTTATTCTTGACAAGATAGCTCCTGATTGCGATCTCACCTGATGGTCACATTGTCTAAGATGGTAACGAACTGACTTAGAAGGGAGTAGGGCCGTTTTTTTATTAAAATCATACCGATAGAAGCTGAACGAAATAAAGACGTGACAGATTTCTGGTGCAGTATCTTGAAAACTTTTGATAGAAACTCTGCAAGTTTCGAAATAACATAGCGAGTCTTTAGTTTTGGACTAGGTAAAGCTAATTTGTTCTAAAATCGGATTTTTTCTTGGTTTTTTCCGGTAATATAAATGAAAGAGCCTATTAATAAACGGCGATTTCTTGATTATATCAGTCACATTAATATAATTTATAAATACCTTTATTTTATCAAAGATAAAATAGGCGAGTTTTCTAGAAAACTCTAAAGTTAAAACTTTATGGCAGTTAGGTATTCTTGTTAATAAACAATTAATATTCTTTATCAATGAAAAAATATTGCGCAGTCAATGCAAGATGAATAAAAATCGCAGAATATACATTTCATTAAAATTACATATTAGCATATGAACTGCGTCACAAGTCAAACAAGTTTATTTACATTGACCATTTAACAGGTGCTCAAGCAAATTCAACCATTATATTAATGGTGATAAGTATTTATTTCGCATGTCTAGGTATATACATAAAACAATATTTATACAAACAATAATGTAGCAAAGCAAAGTGCTAAGAAGGTGCTAAGCCATATAACATAGTATACCTCTTATATTTTATATCTTCTTGCCTGCTTGGATCGTGATGATGCAATTTGCAAGGTGAGAATGTCTTAAGAATTAAGGCTGAAATCTATAGTCCGCACTCTCACTCAGCTCAGACTCAAGACAGAGTTAAAACGAGACAGATTTATGTCAGAGCATATTTGTGTCTCGTTTTAACCTTTATCTTGAGTTTGAGCTGAGTCAGAGCACCCTCTATAGATCTCAGCATAAAAATTTGGTCGTCAAAGTTCTCTTGCATGGACTTGCATGCGATATCCAGCGGCTACCTGCGATCGTCTAATGAAGTCGGTTCGTCTAGAGAGGGTTCTACCAACACTGCGTTTCCAGCACTGGTAGCATGGGCAGGAGTTAAATATTTTATCCACCGATTTTATCCACTGACAGGGGATACAATTGCCTTCTCCCTATGCTAGAGCATGGCGACAGAGGAGAAGGCGATGTATATTCCTATAAGTATATCCACTGAGTGTTATTTCCACCGCTGTGCCTATGCTCGACGGGTGGATAAGACTAAGCGAGGGGATAAACATTTTATCCTTTTCCCGGGGATAAAATTTCTCCCGCCTATGCTAGCCCTGCAGGTGTGAAGTCGCAGCTGTAGCATCTTGGGACCTCAAAGAGCATCAGTTCTTCAAACTATGTTCGGCATATAGTTCGAAAATGTCCATATATTAGTACATTCCAAAATCCAAATAGAGCTACAGCTACTATTTAGAATAAATATCCTACTAATATTATAAACGCGAAAGTTTGTAGGTAAGTATGGATGGATGGATGTTTGTTACACAATCACGCCGCAACGACTGAACTGATTTGGCTGTTTGGCACAGAGATAGATTATAATATAATGTCTGGAATAACACATAGGCTACTTTTTATCCCGGAAAATAAGAGAGTTCCCGCGGGAATTACAAAACCTCAATCCACGCGTACGAAGTCGCGGACATCAACTAGTATATTATACACAAAACTTTATTTTAATACTATTTGAATAACAATATCAAAGTATAGGTACCTACTACAACAAAGTCACGTTAATTTTCTCACAACTTCATAATTAAATTATCACGTCAACCTTGCGGACATACGACTAGGGGAAATCTTATTACGTGAAAACTAAATACAACAACGTCATAACATAATCCTACTCTAAGAACCTTTAAAAGAAATTCTTTAAAAAGAACCCAATTAAAAAAATTGGTTTTTGTAAAGCAATAACTGAATAGTAAACCATCTTGTTAAAACCTCTTGTTCATTACCTTTTTTTTATTATACAGGGTGTCCCACGGCTATGCCACATGGAGGGGAAGTACCTTAAATATTGTAGATGGAACATTTTACTGAAAGAAGACTTCATTTTAATTTAAAAAACAATTTAAACTGCATTCATAGATTTTTAAATAATTGCCTGGTTGAACCGGGACTCGAACCCGCTATACGAGAAAAAAAATTAACCTGTATCTTTATCATACCGATCGGAAGGCTTCATCATAAGGATTATTTTTTGTTAAATAACATAGCATGAGAAATAAAAGGAAGACCATGAATTTTAGCCTTTGATGTAAAATTTTGTTCAGAAAAATGAAAAGCTGACATTGGCGTATCGACATACAACTGACATGAACTATTACTAATGAGTATGCAATTCGTAGCTCTGTTGCAGCGGGATTGAAGGACAAACCAATAAATCAACAAACAAACACACTTTCGCATTTATAGGTAATATAAGTAAGGATTAGTAAGGATAGTAAGGATCGGGAAATGATGCGTACTTCTCAAGTGGGTACTCATTAGTAATAGTTCATGTCAGTTGTACGTCGATACGCCAATGTCAGCTTTTCATTTTTCTGAACAAAATTTTACATCAAAGGCTAAAATTCATGGTCTTCCTTTTATTTCTCATGCTATGTTATTTAACAAAAAATAATCCTTATGATGAAGCCTTCCGATCGGTATGATAAAGATACAGGTTAATTTTTTTTCTCGTATAGCGGGTTCGAGTTCCGGTTCAACCAGGCAATTATTTAAAAATCTATGAATGCAGTTTAAATTGTTTTTTAAATTAAAATGAAGTCTTCTTTCAGTAAAATGTTCCATCTACAATATTTAAGGTACTTCCCCTCCATGTGGCATAGCCGTGGGACGCCCTGTATACAATGACAAGATAGTCCTTGACTGCGATCTCACCTGATGGTAAATGGCGATGCAGTCTAATATGGTAGCGGACTAACTTGGAAAAGCAGTATTCATGTTCAACCCATACCCCTAATGTTTCTACATGCCGCAACGCTTAGTCTTTGACGGTAAGGTGGTAACTAGCCACGGCCAAAGCCTCCCACCAGACCAGACCAGAGACAATTCAGACCAGAAATTATTTTCCAAATTGCCCCCGCCGGGAACCGAACCCGAGACCTCCGAGTTGTAAGACCACTGCGCCAGGGAGGTTGTGCTAATGTCAATAGGGCCTTGATCTTTGCTACGTGTGAGATCGATGCGCGACGTCGGTTTACGTCACAAAACAGTGGTTCGTGCCAAATTACTCCATCCATGGGTGAATGGTCAGGTGATTTGGGTGGGACATTTTTTAAATATTTTACGATAAAATTAGATGTTTCCAATGCTGTATTAACACATAAGTAGTATTTTAAAATAATATAAAATTAAACTCTAAATTATAATAATATTATATCTATAACTATTTCTAAAATTAAAACTATTAATAATAATAATTATTTCTAAAATTAAAACTAATATAAACCTAAAACCTCATCGATGTCACCGCAGCGCGGCATAGTACCCAAGATGCTGGCAGCATTGCCCCTTTGAATGGCCAAACTAATTCTTTGGCCAAGGTAGCTGTCAGCTCTTGGATCCCCGGTGGACTCGATGATTACATGTTTTATTTTAAATTTTTATTCATAACTAGTTTTAGTCAAATATCACGAATCGTTACCACAACACAGAAATGGGAAACGCTAATCCTTACTAACATTATAAATGCGAAAGTGTGTATGTTTGTTGATTTGACCTTCAATAACGCTGCAACAGAGCTACGGATCGACGTGATTTTTTGCTTGGGTATATAGGTGAGGACCTGGAGGACATAGGCTACTTTTATCCCGGAAAATCAAAGAGTTGTAATATGTAAGTTATCCTTAGAAGATAGACATATGCTGTCGCGGACTTTTTTTAGGACTCTTTGGGAGGAACAGTTCACCCATACATCATTTCCATGCAATAACAGACAACAGTATATGACCCAGCGCACGCCTTGAAAACGTTTATGAGTCAAAAAAAATTCCGACTTCTTTAACCTTGCCCATAATATCTAGCTCCGGACATACCTACACACAAACTCACAAAATTCGCGCTCTCTCTTTATTATAATAGTAAAGATTGGAGCACAGTTTTGTAAACAAATACCTAGCAGTACCTTCATAGCTGTAGTTGGAAAGTACATAAAATATGCAAAATGACCTTTCTTCCACGAGCTAATCGCGGGCTGTCACGTCATGCCATAGTAAATTTATATCACCTATCTTTGTGACCTAGAATCGCATGAAAGGCTTTGCCAGTACAACAATAGGGCTCGAGTGGGAATGACGTTGGTTTCCGGTCGCTAATAAAGGCTTGGACACACATATCATACATAAAGTCCCACTGGAAGCGCACGTATCTGTGTGCGATTCGTTCTACCAGAAAATGAATTAAGCGGGTCACACTTAGGTCACAGAGAGTGGGAATGATGTTGGTTTCCGGAATGCACAAATCACAACGGTAAGTTACATGGCGTAAAGTCCCACTGGATGCGCGCGTAAGTGTGTACAATTTGTTCTACAGAAATTGTGTCCAGTCATTCTACATCGGACGGACGACGACTGTGCGTGATTGCAACAGCGAGGCTCCCAATAGTTTTTCCGCACAAGAACGCCTTCCATTCTACGATATATTGTTAAACTTGTTGATGCCCGCGATTTAGTTTGCGTTGATTGAGGTTCTTTAATTCCCGCGAGAACTCTCTTATTTTCCAGGATAAAGCTTATGTGTTATTCTAGACTATAATCTCTTTCTATAAAAAATTTCAGTCCAATCGGTTCAGTCGTTACATCGTGATTCCAGATTGAGTAAAAACATCCATCCACCCATACATCCAAGCTTTATAATATTAATAGGATGAAGCGTCGCTGTCGTCGCGCAATTTGTATGTCCAAACCTTACATGTACCGATCGATGGAGCGCAAGCAGTTCGACGGCCTTAATGACCTTATCTAGCACATGACACGACCTAATGGAGGTAAATATAATATCTTGATTCAAAATCGATATCATGTAAGTAGTATTTGAACTTAAAAAGTAATAAAAAATGGATGAGTAGGATCCCCTATGTAGGGGTCTCTTTGCGTAGGTAGCTCCTAACCTCTCACCTTTAGGTGTTCCCTAAAGGTTTTTGAAAACGAAATTGACGGAAAGCGTCACGTAACTTGGCATAAGCAGCCCTTAAAAGTTACGGAGCTATCTTTGCTCGGATTATCACTGCGAGATCAAATCAGAAATGAGGAGAACCAAAGTCACTGATAGCTCATAGTTCAGCGAATTGCGAAACTGAAGTGGAAATGGGCCAGGCACATAGTTCGAAGAGCTGATGCTTGATGGGGTCCCAAGGTGCTGGAGTGGCGACTTTGCACCGGGAAGCGCAGTGTTGGCAGACGCCCTCCTAGGTGGACCGACGACATCAAACGAGTCGCAGGGAGCCGCTCGATTCAGGCGTCGCAAGACCGAGACCTGTAGAGGTCCATGCAAGAGACCTGTGTCCAGCAGTAGACATCTATCGGTTGATAACGAAAAAGAAGAAAAATTAGGGAACGTTAGTGAAAACGGGCGTATAAGTACGAGTACAAAAAATAGAAATGTCTATTTCAACAACTAAAGTTGAAATTACCTGAACTATGCGAAAGGTGTACCATTTTATTGATTACAAATCATATTTATGAAATCCAATGCCACACACTCCAAATATGGGCAGTAAGTTAGTAACCGTAGTAGGTATGTAAAAAAGTTAAATGCCGGTACCAAATAACAATGTAGCGGTGGGCATTTACCGTGAATGTATATTTACATATTGCATTATGTAAAGTGAGTCAGCCGTTCCGACGCTTGGTATATAGCACAGCCTACTGTTCCAACCATTGCAACACCTACAATATGGTTTTAGTGTCATATGCATTATGGATTTGGAACTATTTACTGATTTCTAAGGTAATTACGCCGTTTTACATAGTAAAACATGGATCCCCTTAGTTTCGACCATATTTGTCTGTTTGTCTAGTTATCGTTGTGTCATAGCCATTATCCAGAGACTATTGAAGCTGTAAAACTTTAAATACAGCTTCAACACACACACCTTTGAGGACATTATCGAGAACTTTCAGGTTTTCCTCCACCGTTGAAGCATGTGATATTTAAATGCTTAGACGCACACTAGCTGATTCCCGCGACTTCGTCCGCGTGGAAAAAGTTTAGAGTTATGCTATCCGCGAGAAGTTATTATGTCTTCTATCTTCGAAAATATTTAGTAGATCTTCACCAAAATTGACAAAAAGACAAAATATTTCTAATAGTACACAATTTATAATAAAAAAGACGTGTGGCACTCGGGGACTGCGGCGGTAAAGCTATTGCATAGCATTTTTTATCAACGCCATCTAGCGGTGAGAGGAGTCCCGTGTCAGGTTATTTTCGTTACGGAATTTCTGGATTCGGTCTCCACGCTCAAGGCCCGCGATAGAAGCTATGCAATAGCTTAAAAAGAATTATCAAATTCTGTTTAGATTTGACGAAGTTATGGAGCAAAATCAATAAAAAACTTTCATCCCCTATCCGAGATAAACCTTATTGTTTTTAAGGATAAAATACTATATATTGACCCGGAGAATCAGCTACTATTATACCATCTATCACTGCTCAGGGTTACAAAATACAAACGTAATAATTTTTTGAAGAAGTCGATGTTTTTCTATCGACGCGAGTCGATCGCAGTATCAAGTAGTCGCATCTATAGTTACTTGTATGTGCTTCTTTCGAACTAAACTAATTGGTTTTAGTCGAGCCGATCGGCAGACAGTAAGACGACGCGAGCCAATTATAGCTTACATTAATAGTACACTTTATATCTGCAAGACTATTTCGCTTTGAGTGAAATACGACTCCAGCTTTTGGAATAACGCCAGCTTCTTTCACAGAAACTCAAATACTAGATGGAGTACGGTTCTATGTTTTTACTTGCTTTAGCCCGCGGTATCTCTCACGTTAAGTTTAATTTTTCAAACCCACATTTTACACCCTTAATGGTTGAATTTTCAAAAATCCTTTAGCGGGTGGCTTCGTCATAAAAGCTATCTGTAAACCAAAAAGCCCGATCGGTCCAGTGATTTGAACTGTGCGTTGATAGATCAATCAGTCAGTCAAAAGTCGTGAAATGCTAGAACTATACTTAAAGTTTACTGCGACACCGTCTGCGTCAATGCGTGGTCTTTAGACCATGGAATATTTATTACATTTATCTTGAGTGCAATTATTGATCTAAGTATAACACATTCGCTCAAATATAATTTAATTGTCTGTTCTAGATTTTAATGATCCATGAACACCCAATCCCTAAGATTTACATCAGCTTTATTTCTTCCTAAGTTGGAATCAATGCGGAATACGAATATACCATACCATAGCTAGATACTTACATTTATTAACGAGTCGACTAAGAATAGGAAAAGTTCGTGGAAAGTGCGTTATTTCAAACAACTAATCCTGCGTTGACTTCAAAGGACAGTTGCAACTGACATCTAGATACAAAAGAATAAAAAGTAGGATACTAAATTGGAGCTAAGTGTAATTTAATAGTAGGTATAGTAGGATGAAGGAGATAGGTAGAGAGTGTACATGGATCTAAAATCTTCGTAATATATGTACTTATACAAAATATATGGTAGTCAAATAGACCAGTAGGGGTCTATTTATTTGATTTGAATTTTCCAGTCTAAAACCTACCAATTATGCCTTTTGTCTACCAACATCCTTATTAATCCTTATTAATACTATAAGCGAAAGTGTGTTTGTTTGTTGGTTTGTATAACTCTGCAACAGAGCTACGGATCGACATGATTTATTCCATGGGTATAGTTGAGTCTCCAGGTGGAGAGCGATATGTCACTCTACTTTTTATCCCAGAAAATCAAAGAGTTCCCGCGGGATTTTAAAAACTAAATCCACGCGGATGAAGTCGCGGGCATCAGCTAGTAATTAATTTTATAATTTAATAGGACGTAGTAATGATAGGCTTTAAGTATAGATTTCAAATGTATCAAAATAATAGTCAACAATGACTCATGCTATACCTCCTAACAGACTTAGGACCTCGTAACCGCCTTTTCTTACAGCAAAATGAGTAATGCATTGTAACGTCCTTGCATACGCTGAATAAGGCGCCAATCGAACTCGGTAGCTACTTTAGTAGCAAGTCAATAGATAACTAATTGATTCAATGAAATAATTAAAAGTACAGTAAATACATCAGCACGTTGAAGAACTACTGCCTTACTGCAGTTTCCCACATCGCTCATGGAGTCGTGTGGGATTCAAAAGAGGGCAGTTCGGCTTGTGAACAATCCCAAATTAACCAGCTCGCTGGAAAGCTTGGAGCACCGCAAAGACGTAAGCTCTCTTTGCGTGTTCTATCGGCTATATAACGGGGAGTGTTCTGCAGAGCTATTTGATCTTATTCCACCCTCTAACTTCTACAACCGCACCGCACGCCACCGAACGCAATTTCACCCTCACCACCTGGCTGCCTGGAGCATTTCGACCGTCCGTTGCTCCAGATCTTTTTTTCCACGTACTACCAAATTGTGGAATCATCTCCCTTCGACAGTGTTCCCACTTAATTACAATATGGGGTTATTCAAAGAGTGAACCAATAAAGGAGATGGCCCATCTCCAATACATTGTTTGCCCCAGAAAAAAAAGTTTATGCGTCACGATGAAAGTTTTACCTTTGGGTTGGTTTTCCTGTGTAAATTACAAATAAATAGTATTTTTGACCCTAGATAGTGGGGTTATTGCGTATTGAGTACCCTAACATCTCACTAAAAATACCTACCGAAAAGGTTGTGTTAGTGAATATACCCACCTCCATAGGAGAAATCCATGCCAGCAAAAGATCACGCAGTGGTGAGTCTAATCCAAGCACTCTTCGAGATATTATGCGAGGATTATCGAAAGTTATGGTACAGTTAACACAACGATTATGAAACGCCATTGCCGCCCAGCCGAGATATCACAATACAACAAGAGTCAAAAAATCTCTAATTCACGTTTCACTCACAAATGTTCCGATGCAAACTTACAAGCATTGCGGAGCATCAACTTGACGCAGACTTGAAGAATTACTCAAAGCCGAGTAAAATCACATAAGCGCAAACATGCAACTCAACGAAGTTCCTTGTATAGGCACAGATTAAGAATGTTGTATAGGGATTTTCGTCCCGATCCGATACTTAATATGTAGATCGATACAATGGTAAACGATTCAGTTGCTAATTGTATCGATACAATATCATTCGGACGGTTTGGTGGAATGATACCTACCCTACACATTGTACAAAAAAATCGTGCCAAAAATATAGTTCGATCACCGTCAGTTCACTGACAAACGTTAAAGATTTAAAATAATGACATAACCTAAAAGTAGTTACGTCATTTTATTTGAGATGCAGACCACACCGCATGTGGCCAGTTTTTTTAGTGAACTCGTATCTGCATGTTGATTCGAATTGATACTTTTCTTCCGATACCAAGTAAGACTCGAAAGTAGTGATTCGATACCAAAAGTACTCGGTATCGAAACAAAAGTATCGAGTACTTGCTTGTATTGTATCGAATCATCACTAGCTGTAAATAAAATGGCAGTAAACAATAACAGGAAATGAAAATACTTATTTTTAGAATGATTTTAAAACCCCGCTAGTTCGTAGGTTTCTATTTATGTCTTTCAAAATAATAATTGAAAAGTAATTTTATTAGATTTATATAGTTAGGTCTCTTGGTATTTTTCAATTTACAAACTTGAAACGACTCTGGGGCAATTTTGGGACATCTCCTTTCTGAAAAGCCGGCAACGCATTGGTGGTGCCTGTGGTACTACAAGTGTTCATGGGTGGCGGTAATCACTTAACATCAGGTGACCCGCCTGCTCGTTTGCCCGCTATTTATAATTAAAAAAAAAGCTAAAACAGCAAATGGGCGGCACAAACACTCTCCAAGTCCTCAACTCTATAGCTGGTGCAAAGGCAAAACAATACACAAACCCACCCAACAAACAAAAACGTCATATAAGACAAGGCTTGTACGACTTTAAGTTATATTGCAGTCTTACAATAGTAAAGAGATGACTACTAGGTCCTATAGACGTCTTCCATTTAACTTCTTAGTCGTGCGACTATATGTCATAATAAACTGGTCATAGCAACGTCAGCAAGACTAAACTACACTACTACTATACTACAGTTACAGTGTAGTGTACTACTACTATATTACAGTTTTAACTATAACGTTAATACGATAATGCAATAGTCATACTAACGTTACAGTCCAATAAACGGTTTCAACTAACCAAATTAGGTGATAGAAAAACCTGTATGTGACATTTATATAATGAAGCAGTTGTACACACGTTTTGAAAATGACGTTTGTAACACAATCCCACATTTTGTCTTACAACAGTTAACTTGAGACACTTGAATGACTTGGTTGTTCATTTTGACTTAAATATGATCTCTATATTACAAGATGTCGATTAAAGGTCATGTCCTGACTTTAACCAGCCTTGTTGTCGCATTTGAGACAAGTTTTTACTTTTAAGCGACTTGGCCGCCATACTAACGAAAAGTGTGTAACTTTTCGTTAGTATGGCGGCCATATTTCAAGACCATACAAGGTCTTGAAATAACCTTAATATGACTTACTGTCTTTACAACGTCACATAGAGATAAGTGTACGACAAAAGCAATATGTCTTGCATTTTTAGAAACAAACACTATTGTTATTCATAATAATATAATGTTTCAAACACAAAACTATGAAGGGGCATGAAAATATGAATAGTATTTACATAGGTATATTATCATAAAACTTAAATTCCCAGTCGAACTAAACGGAATTAGAAACAGTTACAGTTAGCAAGATATGAAAATTAAATAACACTCAGCTTTTATTTCCTTGTAATTATTTATTTTGCACCTTCAAAGCCACGAACACGCAAGACACTATCAAGAAATATAAATCAGTCATATAGGTGTTGTTACTTGATTCTAATAAACCGTTTTAGTCATTCAAATCACCTGTATGACCACTATGTGACGAACTAGTCGTTGTAAAGTTATAATGAAACTACTGTGCGACGAAAATGGTAATTTCTTAACGTTTTTACGACTTTTAAATGACTTCAACGAAGTCATCTTATGACTATTGTATGACGATAATACAACAACGTACGTCGTATAAATGGGGCCCTTTTCGCGTTTAGCAAACGTTATTAAAACGTTAGTGTGACTTAGCTGTGGTAATAAGATAACGTTTACTAAACTATTGTACGACGATAATTTGTTAGTTGGGCACTTTCGCATTTACAATATTAGCAAGGATTTTACAATGAAATATGTTGTCTTGGAATCAGAACAGAACGTCGTGCCAAGTTCCGTTTACTCTTGAGGCTTGCCAACAATATGACATACTCAAAACAAAATAACTGTATGATTAATCCGGAGCCTATATAGATTTTGTCATTAAGAAGGGGTATAACCGTATGGGGTATAGCCGTATAAGAATTGGATTTCAACCGCGCGCCTTCTTCCTTTCCTTTGAGTTCATTGGTTATAAATGAAATAAGTACCTATACTTAATATATTATTAGTTAAATATACCTAAAAAACTTTTCTTCCTATCATATAAGGAAACACGTACCTATACGTAATGTTTATTAAATATTCAAACAAATTCGTAGGATGTTAGTGGTTACGATATCCAACATTTTGCTTCCTAATATTATTAACTAGCTTTCGGCCGTATGTCCCGCGAGATCATTTTATTTTTCTAGAATAAAAAGTAGCCTATATCACCATCCAGGTCTATGCAAAATATAAAACCACATCGATCCGTTACTCCGCTACTGCATGTAAAAACTAACACACTTTCACATATTTTATAATATAAAGTAGGGATATTAGTAGTGAAAAGTTTCTTATGTGTGGTTGACTAATAGCTCTTTACCCATAGAACCCGGGGAAAGTTGGGGGATGTGCCTAGTATTCGAACGGCGATGCTGTTAGGAATAAACTGCAAGTTGTGAATGAGTTGTAAGGTAAGATGTAAAACGCGAATCAGAGCGATCTCTATCCGGTAGTGCTGTTCTTCGGACCGTAAATATTCAGGTAGTAGATACTAGGGTTGTCTAGGATAAGAAAATGAAGAAACTAAGCAGCCATCTTGTTTTATGCGATAAACTTAAAAAATATATATTAACTTGGATAGGAGGCGTAATAATCTTATTTTTTATTCTTAGATCTTGCTTATGATCATTTATTCCAATTTTATTTGACGAGATATAGTCTAAGATGAAATTTATTTGCGCATGATAAGGTCACGAATGCTCTTCCTGTGTTTCCCGACACTTACAATCTGGGTATCTTTAAAATAGTTTCGGTTCAGAGGTATTTTCTTGGGAAACGCGTTCCAAATAGGCCAGATAATCATTCTCCATCACGTATTGATCAAGTTTAAAAGTATAGTTCTTGCAATTTACGAGGGTGCGTGAGCTTTACATGTGGTTACGTCGTGTACATGCACATTGCGTAAGTGTGCGTGCCTGTCAGAACCCTAGGTGGGAGCGGTCAGGCGCGACTAAGTTCTCACACGACACACACACAACCATGGGCCACGCGCCCTCGTGAATTGCAAGAACTATACAAAAAAGTCGTAATGGAGCAAAAACTCGTGATAGTGGTAGCCCTGATTGCACCTGCATGTCTATTAAAATATACACGAGAGCCGTGGTCATCGCGACCGACTTATTTAATGAAAGTGCAAAAATTGAGTTCCGTACTAACGATTTTTGTGATTTCCTGCTGTTAATCATAATAAGATTCTGCTTAACGAAATACTAAAAGATGAACATGATATTATAGATAATTTTAAAATCATCACAAAATCTTGTCATCACGATGATATAAATAAGGTCATATTGGTTTTGAGCAACCTTTTGAGAGGACCGGCCTAAAAAGCTGGCAACGCATTGGTGGTGCCTCAGATGCTACAAATGTTCATAGGCGGCGGTAATCACTTAACATCAGGTGACCCGCCTGGTCGTTTGCTCGCTAAAAATATTAAAAAAAAACACCGTGACCCGTGTCAGAATCAGAAGTTAAGCATTTATGAGCTAACTATGTTAAAAGATTATACTAATATGCATAGGGGATGATGTTATAAATATGGTGGAAACAAGCATTGGTCAGAACGTAGAAATCATAAGTAAAGGAGCAAGCAAGAAAGTAAAAGAACTTAAAGATGAAGAGAACCAATAACTATTGAACAAGCCAAAAAATCTTACTATAATGTTGTAATAATTGCAAAAGTATGTTTATTAAGTATAATTATTATATTATTGTTCTGCAATCGCGTTTGGGGTAACAGACCAACTTGATTTTTTATTGATGACAAACATAAATATAGTTGAAAAAAAAGGTTCCTGTGGGATATTTAAAACTAACTCTACGTGGATGAAGTCACGGGCAAAAGCTTGTAAACCATAATAATTACCTTTACTCAGGGTTGTTGAACTAGTTGATAAATGAGCAGGTAACTAACAAATCGTAGACACTTAACGTTGACCACTAAAGCATTCATAAAGCACATTAGATGTTTCTAATGGCTTAAAAACTAGCGCACCGCATTTTTAATGTCGACATAATCTAGTTTACAACGTAGATTTTAAATATAAACAAGGAAAGTATACTGCAGTCGAAGTAATTACTGAAATCTAGGGTACGAAGAACTTCTTCATTAAAGTACACGATCACATCGGTCAGTTAATAGTTGATTGAATAAACGTTTAGACTTACTTTATCCTTTGTTATTGTCTCGATCTATCTTGAGCAGAGGTGGTAGATACTAATGAGCAATTATAATAAAATAGAAAATGATCAAAGAGTCCAAAAGAAAATCAGGAAGTTTATTCAGTTAAAAACAAACATTTACTAATAGAGTATCTAATGAATGACGGAAATACGGATTATACAACAGCATACAGTGTTTCGAATCTTTCAGGTGCATAGATGCAGAGTCAAAATTTTGGTAGGTGATTTTGGGGAAGGAAGATTTTTTCTCAATTGTCTCAAACTGCCGGGCTAGCATAGGCGGGAGAAATTTTATCCCTGGGAAAAGGATAAAATGTTTATCCCCTCGCTTAGTTTTATCCACCCGTCGAGCACAGCGGTGGAAATAACACTCAGTGGATATATTTATAGGAATATACATCGTCTTCTCCTCTGTCGCCCTGTCAGATTTTATCCCCAGTGGATAAAATCGGGGGATAAATTTTTTATCTCCTGCCCATGCTAGCTATGCTGGATTTTAATTAGTAGAAAACTTACAAAACTGTTGTCGGTAGTTCGATACCTGCTACAGAACTTGAATAACTCTCATCATCTCATCTCATCACCGCGCCGCGCGATGACTCAGGGCACCTGGCTGGTGGGAGGCTTTGGCCGTGGCTAGTTACCACACTACCGTCAAAGACGTGCCGCCAAGCGATTTCGCGTTCCGGCGTGATGTGTGTAGAAACACATTAGGGTTGTGGGTTGAAGTACACTGCCATACCCGTTCCAAGTTAGCCCGCTACCATTTCGTCAATTACCAGCAGGGGAGATCGCAGTCACGAACTATCTTATCATAGAATAAAAAAAACCTCTGGAATGAGAAGAGTTTAAGCCATAGTCCACCAGGCTGGTCAACTGCGGATTGGCAGACTTCACACATCTTTGAGAGCATAACGGAGAACTCAGTCATACAGGTTTCCTCACCATGTTTCCCTTCACCGTTGAAGCCTAACCTCTTATTCAGAAATACATACTTAACTATGTTCGTAATCTAGGCAGAAGGATCTTTAAAATTTTCCATACTGTACCAACACTGGACCGTCAAAGGATTTCCTGTAAATAAAATAGCACATGAATATATTTTATTATAATGATGAATAATATCGATTATTGCTCACGTAACAATCGCGCGAGCTGAATTATAAACAAACTCGATTAGGATCGATTAGGGTGAGTGTATCGAAATAGATTCGATTCGAATCACGTTGGAAATCATAAAATACGTAATCTGGTTGCAACGGTGCAAAATATAACGTTACGAATCGAATTCGAAATACACATATTCCGTTGAAGCGTTCCTAGTTATATCTGACTATTACGTACCTAGGTACTGAGACCAACTATCTCATCAACAAGTAACGGCAAACCATGCATACAATAACATTCTTAGTTCCAAGAATCTAGTAGGTCATGCGAATTATTCTTGAAGAGAGCCCTTCCAACTTGTTTCAATATTTATCTTCGAATACTTCGAATTCTTCGCCATCATCCGTTGTGCGTGAGCCATTATTCTGAAATTAAAACGTTTCAAAATGATGTATTATCCATCTAAAGGTCAGCAACCAACAACCCATCAATGGCCATTATTTATAGGCCACCATCCACCACTCTAAGCTCTGGCCCAATGCAAACTGGCAGACGTCACACACCTTTGATACATTACGGAAAACTCTCCTGTATTTGTATTTAAAGAGGGGACGCCTGCCGACGCCAGGCGGGTGATCAGTCCTGTGTCAAGACTATTCCACCCAATTCCCCATGTTTGGACACAGGTTACTGGTGCCCAGGCAGCCTACCCCCCTCAAACCTACCTGTAGCTTTCGCAAACCTAACGATATCCTTTATAGAAAAGTTTGTTAGGTCTTCTTCACTTATTCTATCCTTACTTACAGTTCCCATCTTACCAATGAGTACATAGGGCACTCAGCTATGAAGTGGAAGCTGGTCTCCTCACTCAGGACAGGATGGGTCTTCTTTAATTCTCATAATTGTGCGATGTCTATTTAGCAAACAGTGTCCAGTTGCTATACCTACTACAAATGCTATGTTATTTCTACTTTGCGACATGAGCTGTCTTGTCCTCTTCTTGTCGAACTCTCAGGCGTGCAGATTTCCCCATATTGTTTCCTTCACCGTGAAAGCATGTAATATTATTTAATTGTCTATACGCACGTATCTCGCAGTGTGTCAAGTCAAGTCAAAGGTGCGGCCCGCTATAATTCAGACAATACAATAATTTTTGTACTTTCACAATCGTTGAAATTTCCTGGCCCATTAAATTAATTCAATCTCAGATAGCCACATTATTCTGTCGTGACTCAAGATGTGCGAAAAAGCAAACCTTTATGCACGAGCTGTTCTAATCTCACAAACGATCTTTGGATTTCGATCGTGACTACCTGAAGTCGTTAAGTAGATAACAGTAAAATCATTCTGGCGCCTTTTAACTAAATAAATATCTAATTCTAATCTACGTCGGAATTTCCGACTCGGAAAGTAATGTTATTAGGCCATATTATTATTTCGGAAGCCCATAAATTATAAGCCACTAATTACCCTCGAAATAATTTAATCATGCTACATTTCTAGTTTTTATTTCATTTCATACTATAAGCAAATGATAGTATAGGTACCATTCGAATTTATTCATCAATAGAATATTTTTTGTACATTTAAGTGTAACTCTCGATTCGATCTTAACTCTCTTCTCTTTGGCTATAATAACCAGTCAAATGCGAGTTGGATTCGCATAGGAAGAGTTCCGTATCAAAAAACGCCGAAAAAAACACGTTTCTTGTAGGGGAACCCCCCGTAATTTTGAATTTATTTTTATTATTCGTTGTAATAGGGGCAACAGAAATACACTTTCTCTGAAAATTTCAACTCTACCTATTACGGATAGAGAATTCGAGACACAACCCGCTGACAGACAGACAGACAGACGGACGGACGAAAGAACAGCGGAGGCTTAGTAATAGGGTCCCGTTGGTAACCCTTTGGGTATGTAACCCTAAAAATGAATGTTAAGCATAAATTATTGATTTCGGAAATCGATAAGCCATTTATTTTTACGAAAATGCCACAACCTCGTAGTTATACACAGCAAAAGAACAGACAGATTAATTAATGATGGATTTCTTCTTTGCAGATACCACGAAGAAAAGAAAACAATTTTAGGAGGTGACTTATCAAAGTAAGTATTGATAACTAAATTTTTAAAAAAATATTATTTCAGAAATTAAAAACGAATTACTTACCTACTGCAGTTGCGTAATTCGAGGTCGATGGCACGGCACTCGCCGCAGCCACAATCGATCGCACAAAACTCTGTTATTGTTCTTTTGTAGCTAGTGAAATGATGAGATTACACAAAAGACCACTATTTTGAGTAAGCTCATCATTTCACATGGATCGCATCGTGCTTGCAGTGTTTGCTACAAAAATACTTTTCTTTATATGGATGACTAGCGGCCCGCTCCGGCTTCGCACGGGTATAAAATATATAGCCTTTGTCATTCACTGTTAATGGATGTTATTATACATATAAACCTTCCTCTTCAATCACTCTATCTATTAAAAAAAACCGCATCAAAATCCGTTGCGTAGTTTTAAAGATTTAAGCGTACATTCGTATAGGTTTTTCCTTATTCTTCATCGTTTACGTCCTCCTTGCCGACTCTGTATCTTTAGTCCTCCTTATAGCCGAATCTTTTGTTACTTAATCAACTTCAATCAACAAAATTATTAATAATTGCGTTATCTTTCGCCTATTCTCTCTCTAGAGTTAGGTTTTTCACCATTCAGATTTTCTTATCAAAGAATACATAAACATGCCAAACATGAAATCAGGTACACTCTACAAAGAAACATTGAGTGTAAGTTCTGTTTGGTACGTCACCGGTGACCGGTGCGCGGGTTTTTGCAACACCTCGCATTGCAAACTCCAATGCCATTTGAGAAATGTTATTAAACTAAATAGACCGAGAATACACGTTCACTTATTCGAATTATCGACATTGAGTGTTTAATTGATAGGAAAATAGAAATTGCAATGTTTGGGCGGGGTAAAAAAGGCAAACTTGTCAATATAATGAACCAAACGGTAATCACTTAACATCAGGTGACCCGCCTGCTTTTGCTCGCTAAAAAAAAAGCGATTTAGCATTCCGGCGTGATGGCATTTGGAAACAGATTAGGGGTATGGGTAGAATGTACACTGCGATAGTACTTCCAAGTTAGCCCGCTACCGTCTTAGACTACATCATCACTTACCATCAGGTGAGATAGCAGTCAAAATCTATCTTGTAACGTAATTGAATAAAAAAAATATATCTACGGCTTAAATGCACTGCCCTTTCATTTGTATTTTTCATTATCCCAATTTCCTCTTTAAAGTTTAAAAGAATGCACATCAAAATCGGCACATTAGTTTAGGTGTCACGAATTTTTATGCTAAGGCATCTTTGGCTAAGGTAATAATATTGCCAGACAAATCGTTACAAATGAATTTCACAAAGCATTGACGTGAAGAAATTGGTCGTTGAATAAAGATAAACATTTAGCACATCTAACTTTTTCCTGCAACTGTTACGGAGTTTTTTGTAATCGTCTAACACTAGACTTTTTTATGTGCAGTTTATATCGATATAATACCGTAATATCGGTGATTGCATAAGTACGAGGCTGCGCGTTAGTCGACATCGACTCTCGGCACTAGACGCCGGCCGCGGCGATAAAAATAATATAAGTAAATAATTAATAGAAAACATAAAAAATAATATAAAACTATATAAATAAACTTTTAGATTCGTTACGTTTCTAAACTATAAAGAAGTGCTAAATTATACAATATCCTCGATCGTATATATCTATCGTATAAAATATAATGTAGCCAGTGATAGTGAAATTAAAATTTATTGAAAGTTAATACTCGTAATATGAAAAAGTAATTACATCTAAAATGACAAAGAATCTTAAAAAGGCTTGTTAACGTTCACCTAACTTTAGAAATGTATTGATTTTGGGAGAGTCAAAAATGTGCATCAAAATAACGTGAGTGGGTAAAGAAAAATATTATTAAACTAGCTGATGCTAGCGACTTCGTACGTGTGGTTTGAGGTTTTTCTGTTCGCGGGAACTCTTTAATTTTCCTAGATAAAAAGCCAATCTTTGTGCCAAATTTCAGCCAAATCGGTTCAGTTGTTGCGGCGTGATTGAGTAACAAACATCCATCCATCCATCTATCCAACCATATAACCAAACTTTCGCATATTATAATATTAGTAGGATTAGTTTAGTTTAGTACGATTTTATTCGTAAGTGTGCCTACCTCTGTAAGCCGTTCGTCTCCGAAACGCCTTTGACCTTTTCAAAGCTTACGTTGCAGCGTAAATTTTCTTAGTCATGAATATCTAATCAACCTAGACACGAAAATACACGAAGGAGTTTTCATGTCATTTTACCACGTTTAAAAATTTTATGTCTATGGGAAATCAGTCAGAAAAAAAAATGCATTCGAAGGTACAGGTAACCGTTGGTATCTAACTGGTAATAATTTTAGCGATAACGTGATTTGCTGTGACGCGGACGGAAAGAAAGTTTGCAATAGTACATTGTGATACCAAGGCGGGAAGTAGGTGACTTTTGTAAGCTCGAGCCACAGGCGAAGGTTCACACTTCACAATCGTTACGAACTAATCCTGGGGTTATTTTATAATAATTGAAAATATTAGAATGTGTGAGAGAGAGAGGGATGCAAAAGGTAAACTGGCTCTTACATCGCTCAAGAATGTCGTCTGCACAAGCACGTTTTACCATTTCTCGAGTGGGACCAAATGTACATGAGCTGACTCGATACTTGATATATCCGTTGCAAATGTAACTGTAACTAATTTCATAAAGAATTTTGTTATGAAAACTGAGGCTCTAGGCTCTTTTGGACCTCCCTTACAAAATTGACGACCAGCTGATTGATTTACTATGGGAAGTCCAAAATTTCTTTTCATATTCCGACCTATGTTCCTTGGGGAAAGTTGTTCAGTTTCACGAGCACATTCACCTCCTTCAGGTTTGATACCCCCATTCCGTTACACGCTTTATATCATGATAAAAGGTATTAATTCTTAATTCTTTTAATTATTTTTACAACTGATTTTATCATTCAAACAAAAAATGGAGTAAACTAGTTTATTCACCGGTAAAATAGTTTAAATTATGTCTGCACGAGTAACAGGACGAGCATTTTCGCAAACCGCGCCGGTGCGTGGGGAAGTTTAAATTTCCACGTCTCTAATTAAAAAGTAAAAACACAACATGCGCTATAAATGCCGTGCACTTGTTTCGAAATGTCCGTAATGTCTGCAGTGTGTATTTAGTTTTAAGCCCTGGTCCAACAGAACGCGTGACGGCAACAGCGCAGGACTCCTGCGCTGGACAAAACGCAGCTTATGCTGCTAGAAAATAACCAATCTATTACACATTAGCGATAACTAATCTTTACAACTATAAATAATTACAATGTTTTTATTATCCACAACATTCAATTCCTCTTTACTAAGTTGTGCAGTGATTTTCACCAGGAAGGTTGAATTTGACGCAGTTATTGTTACTTTCCGATTTCGAAATTAGTTATCAATTTCGAGTTATTCTGCTTCTTGTAAATGATGTATCAGCAGTAAACCGTATACTATCCCATGATTAGTCTTAGCGAGAATCCCAAATGGAAACTTGAACGACCCATATATTTACAACTGATCCGGGAGACCACTTACCGGTAAGGTCTACCTTCTGGGTTCTCTTTAAATCCAGTACTGCACCCTTAACTTCATAATGATTTAGCTAATGTTTCATGAATATAAAAAACGTCGTAGGTATCTACCTCGCAGTTGCATTGTTACCGCCGATGCAATGTGACGACGCGTCTTTGCCGGACTGCTGCCATCAGGCGTTGTCGCAAAGGTTGTCCCCGTTACGCCCCGCGTTGTATCTGTCTCGGGATTTTTTGTTTGCATTATGTATGTGTGGCACTCGAATGAAGTGAAAAGGGTCATTAAAATACAATGTCTTTTGAAACTGAAGAAAGTATTTTTTTTTTTTAATTTCTAAAATCCTTCATTAAAAAGTGCGTTCATACGGTGTCATTCTCATTATACAATCAGTTGTGATCGAAAAAATCATTACTACATTTAAGATAGTAACAATATCTATTACTTTATAATACTACTAGACTAGATAATACGATTTTCAACGATAAGTTAGTAAACATTGAATATTTCCTAAAGTAGCTATTTAATGATACATATAATATAGCTATAATAAAGATAAGTCATACATAGTAACTAGGTATCATTCAGTGAAATAGTTGTATTCACGTCGAACCAATCAAGCAAAGTAGAGCGGCTGCTGTGCAATGAGATGTTTCTTAAGATACCTGTGCAGAGAGCGTGAACTCCCGCGTGCGGTAATGTGTGAAAACAGATTGTATGTTGTACACAAACCTTTATCTCAATCTGTAGAAGCGGAAAGAATAAGTGGGGAGTTTGCGTTAGAAAAAATAGTTTCGCTATCGTTCCGCTTCTCTTTAAGGTATCAGGACTGCTTGTTCTCACAGATGTTATATAGACAATGCATCTATCCCTCATTGCGCTGATACGATTTTGCGGCAAAGATGTACTAACAGTTTTGCAAATTAACAGCACCTAAACACACACACTCACAAAAACGCACACACGCAGCCGAATATTGTAACTATCAAGGCGACTATTGTAACTTGTAAATATCAAGTTGTTTTTAGTTTTACTTCTTTGTTAAACTTCTTCTTTTCTATTTTTAAATAATGTAATCTTTTTGGTCTCATATGGAATTTAAATTTGTACCTACTTAACAGCAGCGAATAAATCAATATATGATCTTCCTTGACGTGTCCGTTAACGGCGGTCCTGGCTAGAACCGATTATGGAAGCGAATATGGCTTAATAAAAATATATTAACTATTAAGCCAACTACAAGGTTCATTCAAAACTAGTAGGTCACTAAAGTCTTAGGTTCCATTTAGAAAGAAAGGATAAGACAAGCGCGTATCATTGCTTTCTTCAGTAGGTAGGATAAATTATAAAAACCAATAACGGAACAAATGTAGGTTAAAACAACGAGCAAACTGTGTACTTATCTAGTTAAATACTTACTAGGGCAAACCAACTTTTACGTAGATTGGCACAGTCGTACCATTTCAAAGAGAAAACCCGATAACACAGTTCCTTATCAGATTCTCAGATAAGTTTACAGTAACCGAAACCACGATAAAGATTAACTAACAGATTACACATAAGATTGTGCAGAGTTGCATAGAAACATTTGCAATTTTTTAAATTCAGATCTCCTTAGTAAGTAGGTACTCAAAGGATCGAAAATGTAGAGGATATAAATTAAAAGCATCGTAAATTGAGAGGAGACATATGCCCAGACTGTAGTGGATTGGTGATGGATTGACATAATAATAATGATGATGATGATGGTGATGAATAAATAAAATAAACTCAACACAAGCTCAAAATTATTTTATTCACTGAACCCTTGCAAGTTCTTTTAAATTGTCCACATGAAGTGAGGTAATGGTGAGAATTAAATTCTTGAATTTTAACTAAAGCCGCGAGGGCTCCAAACGCGCTGGTCGGAAAAATGAAAAAGAATCTTATAAATAAAGAATATTGTTGCAAAGAAAATGTAAATAATGCATCAAAATAAAACATCAAAACCTTTCATTCAATAAGTACAAATATTCCACAAAACATCGTTAATACTGAAGGATGACATAAATAAATCAAACAAACGTGATCTAAATGTATACAAAGTACAAACCGCCTCAATGTCAACGTCTGTGTCGGAGATAGTGATAGTGCTGGAAACTGATGCACTACACGCAGTGAGGTTCCTAGAGTCGTGGTGGCGTGGGCTGTTGCTACTGGCGCGACTGTTTGTCTGCTGCTGCCGGCTGCTCAACGAAGTACTCTATGGTAGGCACTTTTCAGAATACTGTCGTCATCGCTTTAACCGGTTGACCGTTGACGTTCACGCTGGACAAAGGTCACTTGCAAGGATCGCAATAGAACATTGTCTTTTGCTGCTTGGTTTTTATTGGTTATTATATAAAAAAAGAACTTAAACCTGTTAGCCAAACTGAAATTGACTAATATCCTCCTACCTCCCCCAAATAAGCGGTACCTAAGCTTGTGCTAAGAGTGGGTACGACAAATAGTGCAACGGGTGGGATTCAAACCTGCGATCTTTAGTTTTAAGTCGCACCTTTAACCGTTGAGCTGTACACGAGTATGTACAGTAGGCGTCACCCTAGGAAGGCTCCGGTTGTGTTCTTTTAAGATATCTCGGAGCCTATCAATTTGCACTGAGGGTGGCCATTGGCCTTCGAGAGGGTTTTAGTGGGTAAAAACCCTACATAGCCCGAGACTCCAGGAGATACCCCAGGATTTCGGGTATCTTTTAAGAAGATTAAAAAAAGATAATAAAAAAAAGGTATAAGAAACTCTGAGAAAATCGTAGATAAGGAACATCTAGGAATGGGCGAGGGAGGGGCGAGGATATTCAAAGTAGCACAATAATTTTATTTTACGTTACCGTTGACGCTGACAAAAATAAAAACGATATCAAGTAAAAATCGACCATATTTAAATCGTCCGTATTACTCGTAATAATCACGCTAATGAACGTGATAAAAATTCACATTATGATAACCTTATCGGCCATCTGATACCGAATACCTGCAAGTAGCGTGTTCTAATTGTTCTCGAAACCTATTCTTCGATTTCATTTGCATTATAAGAATCGTATTCTTGAAATTCTTTCTATAATTAAATCAGCCGTAATTTGTTAAAATATAAACACTTTTTTAATGCTAACCTTATCAATATTATAAACTAGACGATGCCCGCGACTTCGTCCGCGTGGATCAAGGTTTTTCAATCCCCTTGGGAACTCTGTAATTTTCCGGGATAAAATGTAGCCTATGTTTTAATCCTGGGTATGAGCTATCTCCATTCCAAATTTCAGCCAAATCGGTTCATTCGTTGAAGCGTGAAGGAGTAACAAACATACACACACACACACACACACACATACAAACTTTCGCCTTTATAATATTAGTGTGAAGTGTGATGTGATGTGAAGTGTGATGTGATGTGAAATATTAGTGTGATGTGATGTGATTTGGATGTATGGATGAATGGATGTTTGTCACTCAATCACGCCGCAACGACTGAACCGATTTGGATGAAATTTCACACAGATATAGATTATAGCCTAGAATAACACAAAGGCTACATCAGGTCAGGATCTGATGATGGGATCCTGGAGAAATCGAGGGAACTCTTCAAATTTTATAGGCACAATTGATATACTTTGTAGTGGCGTTTGAATTCGGTTTTTTGTAAAAATAATTTTTACGTTTATTAATACTGTCATTTCAAGGCAAGATATTTATTTTCTACATTACTAATCTCTAATTTAGGAAACGAATTGTTAAATCCGCCATTATTTCTGAATGCGCAAAAACATAAAACCGAGAAAAAGTAATTGGTTTTTGAAATTGTTATTGGAAACTATGAATTCGTAAATATTTTAAGTACCTATTCTTGTACATTGTACAAGGTTACGATATTGCAAGCGTTATAAGGGAAATACACTTGATATTTTCAAAGATTACCTCACGCAGCGTACTCAGGCTGTCAAAATTGGTTCTCACGTTAGCCGGGAGGAGTTTGTCACCTACGGAGTTCCGCAGGGAAGCGTGCTCGGTCCTACCTTATTTCTTATATACATAAACAATTTGTGTAAGCTCTCTATCCCAAACACAAAAATAATATCTTATGCAGACGACATAGTTTTGCTTGTTCATGGAAAGGATTGGGACCGGGCCCGCTACCATGCGGAACGGGCTATTGGTATAGTTAGTACGTGGCTCACGAATCACCTACTCACGCTTAACCACATAAAAACCAAATATATGACTTTCTCGGCTAGCGAGAGGTCACAACCAGTGGATACATTCTCACTAAAAATTCACAAGTGTCAGACTGCGAGTAGTAACTGTGGATGTCCTAACCTTGATCGGGTATCTGAAATCAAATATCTAGGCATCAATGTTGATAAACTATTACGCTGGAATTCACACATTAACTTGCTCACTCAAAGGATCAGGAAAATTACCTACATCTTTAGAAAGATTACAAAAACGGCTGATGATGATGTTCTGAAGGCGGTGTACTTTGCTTTGATCCAATCTCAGATCGTTTATGGTATATCAGTGTGGGGTGGTTCCTTTGTCACGTTGATGCTCCGCCTTGAAAGAGCTCAAAGAGCTGTACTAAAAGTAATTTGCAGGAAACCTATGCGACATCCTACTCACCTTCTTTATAAGGAATGCTCAGTTCTAACAGTTCGACAGTTATATTTATTAAATTTACTGCTACGGAAACATGCCGATATCTCAGTCGATATTAATCAGGTACCTTTAAAGCGCACAATACGTAATGTTTGTTCAGTGAAGCAATATCGGACCGCCTTTGCAAATCGCCATAGCTTTGCCCTTGGTGCACGCCTTTATAATAAAGTTAACAAGATCCTTAATCTGAGTACTGTTAACAAGAGGAAGTACAAGACTACACTAACATCATGGCTTAAATCCCTTAATTATGATAAGACAGAGGAACTACTCAAATTCTTCAAGTGAACTGTATATTTATAAGATATCACACGCTTTATGACTAATAACTCTCACGTAATACACTCACTCACTAACAGTGGCGTGCAGTACGAAGAGGCAGAAAAGCAGTGCCTACCCTTTATAATTAAAGACATTAAAATTAAAGACTTGAAATAGGCTAATTCAAATATTTACTTATTTAGCGCTCGGCATAAACAATTGGCTATCTACGCCATCTATCGCTACAGACTAGCAACTGTATAGGTAACGCGCAACCGAAAGGCTGCAGCTTCGAATGCCTATAAACTCACACAACCTTGCTCACACAGATAGTATATTATACAACTCAACACAAGTAAATCGTGTAGATTGGTTTAGATGTGTTGTGATTACATGGAAGATTTTGTCCAATAACGTCAATTATGACGCGATAAAAAGGCAGTGCCTATGGCTTGTGATTGGTCAATCGCTAAGGGTAATTAATAAGGGTCATAATCGCGCGTGTTCGAAGGTGAAAACAAACGAACTTTTTTATTTTCTGTAATCCAAATAAGTAGCTAATCTATTATTATTGTAAACTTATTATTAATTTAATTATTCAGATTCTTTCCGTAAATTTAAAGACGGTTTTAGAAAATATTAACATCGAAAAGACGTAATGTTTTCGTAGGCGAATAAAAACAGATAAGCCAAATGGAGTCTAATTTAAAAAATAAAACATTTAATAGCCCTGAGCCCTAATTTTTAATACATTAAAAAAGAGAATTTCTTATTTAAATAGTAACTCACAAAGAAAATGAAAGGTTTTGCTAACTTAAAATTTAAAAGTTATTTTTGACCCCAGTTTTTAGATTATCTTTTCTAATTCTACGCAACAAGGGCCAAGGCCAGGGCCATTTTGTTTTCTTATAATTGTTTACTTTCGTATGAGTGCATAGTGTTTTTGTTTATTTTGTAATTTGTGTAAAGTTTTGCGGGCATAAGTAAATAAAAACTTATAGGATTTGTGACTTTCTTGAAAATGGAACTTATTTTATCATAGAAAAAAGTGAGAAAGTACTTAACACGAGTATTTAACGTTAATAATTATTGATTCTTTTTACCGGCTTTAGTGGTTGTGTACACACAAATTTTCCTTGCATCTTATTTTGTAATTAGCCGTACGGTATGGAATGATAGGATATTCTGAACAGGTATGTGCCTTTATTTTAACTAGCTTCTGCCCGCGACTTCGTCTGCGTGAGGGGGGTTTTTAAAACGCCTGCGCTAACCCTCTACTTTACAGGGAACCCAGCTCACATCTTGGACCTATGTAGATATGTGACTTGACTTAAATTTTCATTTTACCTATAATGACATACCTATACATATACGTGTGTGTCCTAATATATGCCTACCCTAAGCCCAAACCCTGTGCACGCCACTGCTCACTAACACGTACACGCACATGCACGCATACGCACACACACAAACACACACACACACACACATACACACACACACAAAAACTCACTAATACTCACTCATTAATAAATAAATATTTATATATACATAATGAAATTGTTAACCATATTAATTTTGTACGTAACTTATAATCTATTTTCTTTAATTAAAATCTATTTGTAATTTATGTTTGTAATGGTCCGGAGGAAGGTGACGACACTCGTAACACAAGTTTACTTAGTACGAGTGTCTAAGCACTCCTTTGTACTAAAATATTATAAAGTGATTTTTTTTTTTTTTGTAGTAATAATTAAGGAGTAAATCTGTAAAAAAAATCTATTGAAATGAATAAATAAATCTAAAATAAATCTAAAATTTAGATTTTATAAGTGGCATTTAGATTAGAGTTGTTTAAGAGCACGAGTCATAGTAAATCTTCAGATGCAGATTTGATTTTTACAGCATTAGATCAAGTTTATCCTTATTGTTTATCAGACTAAAAAGTATCCTATATATTGACCCTGAGTATCAGCTACCATTATACCTTTCATTCAAATCCGTTCAGTAGTTTTCGCGTGATGCGCGCACAGACAGACAAACAGAAAAAAAAATTCAAAACAAATTGGTTTGGGCTCAGTATCGATAATAAAGCATCCTCCGACTAAAATTTTCAAGAATTCGTCCCGTTACAGTTTTATTATAAGTAGGTATAGAAGACTTAAATAAGAGGTTGTGAAATTTAAATAAAATTTTATTAAAAATAAAAAACCTTCCAAAAGTAAAGAACATCTTAATAGTATTTTAGGATAATAATACATTTTCGCTTTTATGTACTTATTTAATTAATCATGAACTTCCCTCGGGCGGGCCCTAGCAGAATAACAGCGTTGTGGTTACATATTTGTATCCACAATATTGAGCTGAGCTAGGACCCTTTCATTGGCATGATACATAGTAGATACCTACTAGTTGAGTTATATTTTAAGAAATTGTAATGTGTAAGTCTTAAGTGTACCTATTTCATTTGTATTTATCCATGTCAATGAATAAACGATATTCTATTCTATTCTATTCTATTCTATTCTAATCTCACTGAAGTTCGATTTGGTGTTGGTTCCAGAGTTGAAGGTGCCTGCGGTCATGATGGCACCCAGCGTGTTCCAGAGAAACAAGTCGCCGCGCTCCTCGCCCGGGAACTTGCCCAGGAAATTACTGGTACGTACCTCAATGAATCAAAAGTCTATATCGTTCCACCTCGCCCTTCTTCATCATACGTGGTTGAAATCCAACCTACTAGCACGAAATGCTTGCATTCAACGTTTCTGAAAAGAACCGAAAACGTAACCGAAAGCGAAATTATACGCGGCAAGAAGAAGACGGTTCTTCTTGCCGCGTATAATTTGAGTACCTTCAAGTCAAGAGTGAATAGGTCTCTACTGTATATAGTGAATCTACTGGCAAGCGCGCTCCAACCGCTTATGTATGTGCATCAGTCATATCGAGTCCCAAAGCTGAAGTGGCAACAGGTGCAGCCACGGGGCAGCACATGTCTCGAAGAACCAATGGGTGTTCTGGTCCCAAGTGCTGAAATGGCGACGCTGCACCGGGAAGCCACAACGTTTTAGGTTCCCCACTAGGTGGACGAACGATCTCAGGCGAAACGCTGACACCTGCCAAATGCAGACGGCACAGGATAGGTGTTGATAATTTTAAGAGACCTATATCCAACAGCTGCTGTGGACGTCTGTCGATTGAGATGACGATGATGTCCAGCAGGCAACTAGACAAGCAGATGATCGAGAGATCTCCTAAACAGTCAACAATGCCTATCAGATCCCATACCAGTAGATTTTTTACAAAGCAATTTGCACATCTCGGCTAAATTGATCGATTTCAAATGACGAAACACTGCCCCCATCTACTTTCACTAAAGTTTCACAACTCTTGGGTGATTTCGGTGAATTTATTGCTTCCACGAATCTCATAAAGTCATACTAGATCTGATCACGTAGATAAACTCCGAAGATAGATAGCTCTCTCCATCGCTATGAGAGACAAAAATACAGAAACTGCTTATGTTTCAGAATGGCACAGAAGCGGGACAGTCTACACCCACGGCAGACTCCAGCCCTGGGAACTCAATCTCTGACGCAGAGAACTTCGAATGCTACGGCGAAGCTGATGGCGACACACCCGCAGCAAATACGTTAGTACTGATAGTAACCGCATCTACATTGTATGGGAAACGTAGCGTTGAAAGACCTCCCCTGGCGCAGTGGTGAGCGCTGTGGTCTTATAACTGGTAGGTCTCGGTTTCGATTCCCAGCGGGGGCAATTTGGGAATTTATAATTTCTGAATTGTCTCAGGTCTGGTCTGGTGGGAGGCTTTGGCCGTGGCTAGTTACCATCCTACCGTCAAATACGTGCCCTGCGATTTAGCGTTCCGGCACGATGCCGTGTAGAAACCGATTAGGAGTATAGGTTGAATTTGCACTGCTATACACTTCCAAGTTAGCCCGCTACCATCTTAGACTGCATCGTCACTTACCATCAGGTGAGATCGCAGTCAAGAGCTATCTCGTCATCGAATAAAAGAAATCCTCCACTAGGTGGACTAACTATCTTTATTGATCAGACCCAGTTCTCAAACCTAGAGCCGGGAGCCCAACTAAGTCTAGTTGTATGCACTATGCAGAAATATTCGGAAATCTGCCGTAATATTATCATAAGAAAACACATTGCACAGAATTGGCAAAATGTTCACAAAGTCAATTATGAGGAATGTCGTTTTCCTGCAGAATAGATGGAGAAAGTTGTAATGTTATTCATGTAGCGCCATCTAGTTTGTAAGCGAGGAGATTTCCTGTAGTGGCAATCGTTGATGCACCGTTGATGCTTCAAATAAAGTTTTGTCGTGATTCAGTTACTTCCCTCTTTATACCTAAATTCTAGAGCCTGACTGCCTAGTGGAAAGCAATCTATTAATTAATCTAAAGCGGAGTATGAATGAAAATATACTACCCTTCCATCTCAAGATGGCCGCTACTTCACTTCGCGCTTCCCACACCGCATCTCAAGTCAGACCCGCTTAGTACAAATAGCAACGTACCGTACGTACTGACCGTACGTACAGTACGTACGACGGTACGTTGTTATCTGTACTAAGCGGGTATAATATTGGTGTGAACAGAAATTTTTCTGATTTATTCTTAGATATTAATTGGTTATCTTTTTGTTGGCAGGTTAGAAAACGGATCCAGAAGTCCTGGGAACCATTTAAATAGACATTCATGGACCAGAACCAGTCTTAGACGAACTCCACCAAGGTATTTCTAGATTCTAAACTTAATTTTTCGGGATTATCGAGTAATCAATATAGGCTGAGTTGGTATAGATTTTAATAAGAACCTGTAACATGTTCCTATAAAGCAGTTATTTTTTGTTTTAGTTTAGAACTTTATATGTTTGTCATTACGTTTTAATAATTTTGTGCTAGTAAATAATTCTGGAACGTAGAAATTTTATTCAACTTCTGTTTGCTAGCTGTTCATCGAAAAAGTACCTAAGCTTGTTCTATTTTTGGTCTGCTAAATGTTTTTTTTTCTGATTTCTATGTATTTTTGCACTTTTTGTCGCTTATCACTTTATTTTATGCTTTTTTCATAGCCATCAAGAAAATCTGCCGCATCGAAGATGGGGCTCTATGCGACAGTAAGCATTTTTCTTTTTTTTTTGCATGCACTTTCTTTTTTATTTTATTTTATGTTGTTCAACTTATACAATTTACGATGAGAATTAACTAAAAAAATATCAAATGCAAACTTTAAAATTTAGTAGGTACGTATGTACGTACTAAATAGTACCTACTTGACTAAGTACCCAAAAGGTTAAGCAACCCCTCTCTACTTAATAAATAGATACGGATAATAGTGCTGATTGGGCTTCACAAAATAACAAATCAGATTGACTTTTTTTAGAGGCTAAAAAGATTTGTAAGTTGTAGTACGTACGCATGCGACGCGCTTGCATCGTAAAAAAAATGCGGTATCTCCGGTGCGTTGTTGATTGCCGCGTGTGCGGAAGTGTGCGTTAAGCCTGCAGTCTGGACGCGTGAGAAGTTGCGATAGAACACCCACATTGATAATTTCTATTCACACAGACATATCATACAATATTAGTATACGCACCTTGGAAAGTAACAATCTTAACAATCTACGTTTGGCGCTTCCCTCAAGTTAAATGTACATCACGCGTTCGTCTTAGTAGGATATTAATGAATTTCACAGAAAATACGCAATGTATTTTAACCGCATAATGAAGTTCGCGGGCCCGTAGTGAGACTAGTGACCAGTGGCGGCATAGGGTGGGGCCACAGTGCACGCTTTTTGTCATGTAACTTTTGTCTAAATGGAATAACTTCTAAGTAAGGGTCCGATTCGAATTATTTAAAGAGGAATTTCCAGATACATAGTCAATTATAGTTACAAAAATATTTAATTGGATAGAGATTACTAAATAATCATGATGAGAACGTCAACATTTTTCATCGTGCTCATGTTTCAACAGACTAATTTGAATAAAAAAGGGGTTATAGTTGCTCAACTATAATAGTTCAATATATAGCCCCGCGGACGTGCTTCTAGGTAATTATGAGTATTGCAAACATGTATAGTACGTATATCTCACGAAGTTACGGTTAATTTTTTTAAAATGAAATATAGCTCATGTTACTAAAGGAATAATAGCTTTCCATGAGTGTAAGAATTTTTAAAATCGGTTAAGGAGTTTTTGAGTTTATCCATTACAAACAATTTTACAAACTTACAAAGAAGCAAATATTTCATCTTTATGATATTAGTTTAGACAAAACAAGTGTCACTAAATAATTCAAACTCAAAATTATTTATTTCATGTAGAATGCTGATTCTGCCGACTCTCGTTGCTTTTTCAACATCAGTGCACGCATCATCCTTCAAGCTTTTGTTTTCCAGAATTGACACTTTGTTTCCTGAAACAATATAGTTAATAAGGTATTTATTAGAAATTAGGATATAATTAATTAAATTAGATTTTTTGCAAACCCCAATTAGATTTTAAAGGTTTAAAAGGTAGCCTATATGTTAATCCAGGGTATAAGCTATCTGAATTCCAAAATATGTATCAGCCAAATCGGTTTAGTGTTTGTAGGGTTATAAAGACGCTTTTTCATATCTACCTGAAATGAGGAGCAAAATAAGTTACGATATTAATGAGTACATTAGTGTTTGCTAATTAATAAAGTGTTTGATGATTAAAAAAATACATAATAAAACTCACATACTTACTACGTTCGTACTCGAAGAATACAAATAAAAAAATTAGCAGTCGTTTCCGACACTCGCGACCCACCCTAATGCTCGTCGGAACAATTATTATATCGCGGTCGCCGGAGTTGCGGTGCTCTACGAAAACGAGCGTGCTATCACCTTGAATATTGGGACGCGATTGAATTTATTTGTGGTTGAACACTGTAATATAAAGCGAATTACGGGCGGCTACTGCTTCATACTAAAATGTATGAGCAACGGGGAACGATTTTCGCTACAAAATTAATGATTTTTAGTCTTATATTATTGCTTTTTGGTTTGAATTAATATAAAATTTTAATGGTGATAATTTTCTCTATCCTTCCTTCTCACGATTTAACCAAAAATTATTCCAAATATAACATCGGAATAGCATAAGATGTATTAAATAAAAAAGGTCGATTTCGGTGATTTTGATAATGTTGCTGATTTTTTTTTCTCAAAAACTGAGATTTATTTTAGATATATTTCGTGGCGTACTTATAGCCTCATCTATTAAGCAATTGAGGTTTTTTTGTGGTGTCATTCAATTCAATGAGTTTTTTAATTTGGGTTAAACCGTAAGTGTCTATTTGCGCATTTCTTCCAGACTTGCCCCTTAAGTAAACAACTGTAGCTCCATATGAATGAAAATATATTTCATGTAACATAATAATATAAAATCGCTTCAAATTATATCCGCGTTATAATGATGCTGTGAATGCATACTCGTATTATGTTCTGTCCACATAACAAGTGGATAGCCGTGTATTATTAGGTAGACAATAATAATGATAACTAGTGATTTATTACTGCAGGTAGTATTGCATGAGAATATTATGTGTATTGTGTAGAATGTTAAGCTATTGCATAGCTTCTATCGCGGGCCGGCGTGGAGACCGAATCCAGAAATTCCGTAACGAAAATAATACCTGACACGGGACTCCTCTACGATGAGCCGCTAGATGGCTTTGATAAAAAATGCTATGCCATAGCTTTACCGCGGCAGTCCCCCGAGTGCCACACGTCTTTTTTATTATACGTCTTACTATTAAAACTCTTAAGTTAATTAGACGTGCCCTAACACAAGTTTAAGAATCAGATCTAAACTACGCGACAATGATGACGAAGGAAAACTAATTAGAAAATGTCACTGGTTCTCAAACTTGTAGCAGAAGTCCTAAAAATAATAAATATATTTTTCAATCCGTAAATTCCTCCAACTGTTCAGAACTTAATTTAAAAATGAATAATTTCTAACTGATTAATTATTACATTTATTATACGCTAGTTTTTGAAAATCCTGCTGGAATCCGTTCTTCGAACTAAAAATTAGCCTATGTTGCCACGAGAATAACATATTAGCTTGAAAATCGCAATTTTATAGGAAACTACTTTTCAACTTGCCACTTCTTTTTTCCCTCACAAATTCAACTATATCCGTGCAAATAATTACGTCACGTTAGGGTAAAGATGCCGAATATGAGATACCATTTACATATTCGGCCATAAAAAATAAGTTATTGCCCTAATGACTATGAAAATTACTTATATTCGATAAGTATTTAATGAAGTTTATCCTTGAAAGACCGTTTAGTGCTAGGTATAATAGATTTTTTGTTATATCAGATAATATTAGAAAAGTCAGAAATTATGTCTCAGGGAAATGGTCTCCTAATATGAGATACCAAGGGTTTTTAATATGAGATAGTATAGATTTAGAGAAAAAGAAAAGAAATCAATTCAAAAAAACTTTTTATTGGCGATATTTATTAATCTACAACATCGTACTACTAAATAAAAAGGTTTTAGTAACAACCTAATAATATATTATCATGTGCTTGTGCCAAGTGCTTGATGTTCTTCAGATGTAGATGTAACCCTTAAAATCGTTAGTCCAGCTTTACAATATTTTTCTATTTTTGCTTCTAAATAGTCAGAAAAACTGGAGGTCTTCCCATGAACCTTGACAAAATACTTCTGCATTAGCATCTTTTTTGACATAACGTTCTAGGATACTCTTAGGAACATCGAAAGTTTTGACGCTATTAGGTAACGTATTTGTTTGCTTTGCACTGCACTCACGGCCCATATTATGGCATCGTGGTCCTAGGACTTCTTTGATCTAGAAAAAGAGGTTTTTAAATAGTCGTATTTCTATACATCCTAATATGAGATATCTCATTTAAGGAGCCCCCACGTGTCTCATATTAGGAAAACACCAAAATTTAAAAACTAGGCTGCCTATTATTTCTTGACGAAGAAAATACAACTAAACTGCAAATGCATTGTAAAATTAATCATATAACTGATACAATGACTGTAAATTTAAATCATTTAGTGTGACTATAAAGTTGTAACATACCTCGTTAATATTTGGTGTCAAAAATCGGGTTTTGTGGTTTCGTAAAAATCCGCACGTACACAACCTGACTTCGCCTCGAACTGGGAAGCACCAACACATGTTTCGGTCTGTTGCCACGTGGCTTCTGGTGACAGTATCGCCAAATAGCTGCGGCGATTAGTTTCGCCAAAACCTAACTGTCTCATATTTGGCAACCATCTCATATTCGGCATCCTTACCCTACTCTGTTGCTGCGTGATTGAAGGACGAACAATAAACCAACACAAAAGCACAATTTTACACTTATAATATTAATAAGAATGACACATATATGTGAATACTAACCAATTCTATAATGTTGCGTGGGTTGCATTTTTGCCTTTCTGCCGTATGCTATAACCAAATGTAAGGGAAACAAATTAATATAAGCTGTGGCCTTTATATTGTGTAGGCAGTAGGTCATTGAATCACGATTCCATGATCACTAGTTATTCCGAGATTATCAATGAGTCATTGTGCGGAACGGCAATTTTGAAGCTTTTGTGTCACCTGCTATTGGATAATCAGTGTCTTTGTAGGCAAAGGTATTATGCAAAACAATATAAAACAATTAAATGTAATATAACAACAGTTTAATCATAGATTTAATGGAGCTGCCTTTACGCGCTAGATGTATAGATGCGCTAAGAATATTTTTTTTTTACTTTTGAGTTACTTTTGTCACATCTGCATGTGGCAGAAAACTTACAGAAAAATTGTTAAATAAATCACTCAAAGTTCAATATACTTATTCATAATCACTGATATTTTTGCGCTTGTGTCTATGCCTACGTATTTTAAACCACAGTCGTAACAGGATAAAAACAAGTAAAACTAAGATTACGGTCGATTTCTTGAACGGCCTATCTTTGTTACATCCTTAAATAGATGAAGTTTTTGCTATTCTATTGTTTCACTGACGCACCGTCGCATGGCGTTGACTAATTTTTGTTAATTATCATATTTTATTATTAAAACACTGCTCTATCCACGATAAATTATTTCATAATTTTTTTGCTTCATTGCTGCGCGATTGAAGGACGAAGCAACAAACAAAATATAGTTTCACATTTATTCACAAAAAAAGATTTTTTTACTGAATATTCACGTTAAGCTGGATGAGACCTATTAAGAGTCACGACTAATTAACGTTAACATGACATTGCAAAGAATAAAAATTCGATTGTTAATATGGCTTCTTGTCTGGTAGAAACGAACGAGTCACCTTCAAGCTTTGAGTATATAACCAACTTATATACTCAAAGCCTTCAAGAGGTAATATAGATATTGGGGCTAATTCTGTCCCACATAATCGCTTAACAACAGGTCTTAATCTCGTGATATCCCTTTCATAATGTTGCCTGCAAAAAAGGATAGCACGATATTTAGACCTGCCAATTTAGTTTACTTGAATATTATAGTCTAAATTTTCACTTACTAATGAGCGCAGGTTTGCTATCAGTGAAGGGTTATCGGACATAGTCAACAGTCAACACCAGCCCACTGCAAATTGGCAGACTACACACACCTTTGAGAATGTATTGAAGCTCTCACGCGTGAAAGTTGCCTCGCGATGTTTTCGTTCAACGTAGTAGCATGTGTATTGCTTAAACAAACATAGCTCAGAGGTGCGTGCCCTTGATGGAAGTCCGGACACTTCAAAAAGGCGGCTGCTCACCGTCTATACTCTAAAGATTAGCTCCCAATTAGTAAAGCGTTATATCCCGAATTCGAAGTATTTGGCAATGTGTTTATTCTTACCATTCACCGTCCTTTGCAGTGTCCAGCGTTTGCCCAACACGCGACAATCTACGTTCTAACAATTGAAATAACGCAAATGTTGCGTCACACACCCAGTAATAATTGTGGTTACCGAGAGGCTAAACATCGCAATTTTGTCCGACCCGAAATACAACTATACTTCTTTTTATACTGCAATTACACTAGTGCAATGTTTGTTAAATAAAATCACGTAAAATTTTACTGTTGACATGAAACAATAAGGCAAGATTATAAGCATCGTAGTCCAGATTCGAGCATTCGTTATGGCGCTGTCAGACCACGAAATCAAAACACTAATCGAGAGATTTGCTCTCCTCATCCCTTAAACCCGCGATGCTGCAAATTCCAATATTGGATTTGACGGTTATAGAATATTATACTCGTCATACAATTATTGTACGAGTACGTCTATACAGAATATCCCAGAAAAAGCACAGAGACAAACCTAGGCACAAGACTGGCTCCCATGCACCTCCCATGATGCCAAAGACTGGATTAAATAGTGGAAAATAGCACTAAAAGAAATGGGGAACATACCAAAAGCCCTATAGGCTCTGAAAATATTATTATACACAGTTTGCTAACTCAAATACTCATCAATAATTTTTTCTTTAAAGGTGGGTTGCATGTCAGTGGGTTAGGGCAAGGTTTCTAAAAATTATATGTTGTTATTATTTATTTTTAAAATTATAAATCGATGGGGTTGAAGATCCTATACTTTGGTATAAAAGAGTTAAGACAGTATTTCTGTTTCTCCCTTGACCTAAAAGTTTGCCATAAGCTGCCATAGATAAATAAAAAAACCGTACAATATTGCTGGAGTTTCAAATAACACGTCTTAATATACGAGACTTTTAATATAGTTTACGTAGACTGGAAATTTTGTTGACGGTTATAGAAGAAGGTTACAGTTTCCTGTTCTCATTCACACAATTTTACTGACAATCATTAAATCATTTTAACCGTCTTGGCTGGTGTTAACGTTTACTAGACAACATAATATAATATAATCACTATGAGTTTTTAAAAATACCATCGATATTGATGTTAAATGTCTTTCAATTATTTTCATTTTTAAGATAAGCAATGTCCCAATTGCTTTCACACTGTCACTTTACTATGATTTATATTCATTAATCACTTTATCAAAATAAATAAACTATACTATTATGGTAAGAGCCGGTTATCATTAAATTTTATTATTGATAATAAATTTTAACTGTTAGCCGTAACTGCATTAAGAAAGTAAGTATAACATTGTTCCAACCCGATACACATCCATGCTTACAAAGTTACATGATGACATGCTTTCCAAAACGTAGTTTTCAATGAATAGGGAATTCATGGCGGAAAAGAAATAATAGGTACATCCCGAATGAATTTCGTATTTTTTTTAATACAATTTGATAAAAAAATTAAATCGTGTGTCAGACATTGATAATAGTGTAACCTTGATTAAAAATATAACTAATATCAATGTCAAATAGTTCACATTTACCTAAATAATTATGTATATAATATTATAATTATGTATATGCGAGTGAAGTGAATTACGTACATACGTCCTACCTATTTAGCAAGTACATATTTTGCTAAGCCGTATTTTGCTAATTCAATTTGGTTGTTTGATATTTACACTGATCCCTTTATAGGCTTACCTATTAATGGAAATAGTTATTTATGCTATAAGTGCGTAAAATTAAACAAGAAAAAGAAAGGCAAAAATTTAAAAACCCGAGCTACAGGCGAGGGTTTTAATTTTAAATTGCGGCGAAAACATGCAAGCAGGAGGCGCTAAGCTTACGTTTGTAAAAAGAGTTACTTTAAATAGTAAATAAGAAAAAGAAAAAAAATAGGGAAATGAAGGCTTCATAATACCTACTAGTAACAATAGTTAAGGTTAAACATGTCCACAACAAAAAAAAAACAAGAAAATTGGATTGCGTAATTCAATGTTCGTACGTCCACGGTTACCTTAAAGACCTTGAGGGTCTTAGCAACTTAACTTGTTCAAGTTCAACCTAAAATAGCATATTCTCCTGGCAAAATATGGCATAAAATGCAACCCATACAATTATTATCCATCGATATTGACTTCTAGAAACTTTGCTCAATTCAATCCCACCACTGGAGACCACGACTCATACTTTGAGAACCACTGCAATATTTTACATACAATGTGTGTACAGAAAGCATTTCTGTTTGTTGGTTTGTTCTTCAATCACGCAGCAACAGAGCTAGAGATGGACTTGTTTTTACATGGCTATGAAACGACATAGTCTACTTTTTACTCTGGAAAAATAGAGGGTTCCCGCGAAATTCTTAAAAACCTAACTCATCGCGGACAAAGTTGCGAACGCAAGCTAGATAAATATGAACAGCCTACGTCCATCTGTGATGCCGTGCCACAGACTGCTTAGTAATTTAATAACGGGCTGTGTTTCGCAGACCACTATTGTGGATATGGACAAAGCTAATCGCACACTAGATGCGAGCCGAACATTCAGAAAGCCACGACTGGGTAATTTTTTTGGGAAATATTTCGCTTATTCAACTTAAATAACTAGCATCATCACAGAACACGCACTTCATATTTATAATCCAAGAAAATGTGTTTTTGCAAAACAACTGCCTACTCTTTATCTTTTTTTAGGACCTATTTCACAATCATAGAATAATGTTGAACCGGATAAAGTTGATGTTTTGGCTGTTTTTGATTGGCAATCTTTGAAAACTAATATAATAGTGATAACTAAGATGAATAAATATTTACTGTAAAATCCTGTCAGAGAGCTGTTATTCGTCGTTTAAGTTAAAGTTAACGTCTTTAGTTCTCACTTAAATACTACTCAGCTATGGTGAAACAGGCCATGATAAACCTATAAAAAGATTTTCATGCTAAGGTTACTTTTCATTTTCCTGCTTCATTCTTGATGCCATGTCCAAAATGTACTGAAGAAAATTCTGTAAATACTACGCGTGCGGCTTTTGCGCGAGTAACGCTGTGGCTGTGATGTGCGCTCAGCTTTATTCAGGCCTTGCGATGTAGCCTGCGATCCACTGTCCACCAACCCACCATTATGTTTGTTGATGCGTCAGTCCATCGCGACCGGTCGCTCTTTATATACCTACGCGCAGACTTGCACGCAGAACCGAATTAAAAATTCGAATTTCGAATGCTACTATTTACTTTTTTTTTTTACTTTTTTATTCGTTCAAATAGTGCTGTGAAGTTATAATCGATTTAGCACGTGCTCGGAAATAGGATTAGTGAGGTAGGTAGACCAGTGTCGCGTCCATTCCACACGATTGAGACCGGATTACAAACCTTATTTATAATCAGCGGACATTTTATTTGTAAAGCTGGAGCGGAAGAAAACCTACATGCATTACAGAAAGCAGCCGTACAGGTTAGAAATCATACTACCAACCTTTCTAGATTACAATTTACAACCATACAATCATATTTTTTATTAGGTAATTTTGTGTTGTGGATCGCGAATTTTTAAAATTTTTAACCGATAAATTAAAAATAAGTTTTTGAAGTTTTGAAATAAAATTTATACACTTTATTGTTCATGTGCCAGATTAACTAAAAACCAATCTTAAAAATAAACTTAAAAAATAAGTGAAAAGGTGCAGCCTTATTGATTAGAAGCGATCTCTGTCAAACATCATGGTAATTGCATACGAATACAGTTTAACTAGTAGATAAATAAATAAAAATTATAATTATTAAAACCTCGTTCGAAAGATCTGAATGAAAATAAATATTATTGTGAACGGTTTGGCTTAAATTGTAAATGACCTCAGTTTTCACGCTCTAATTAAATGTTAGAAAATGCATTACATTTACGCAAATCTATTCATATTTACATTTTATCCTACAATCACTTAATAAAATTTACGTAATTAATTAATAGATCTCAGTGCCTGTCTATATATTTACTTAATTGAATTCTTATCTTTAATTGCAATTAGCGCTCATCTAACAGCTAAATAAAATTTAAGTAGGTACAATCTTTTCACCATAGCTTTTCACTTTATTCCGAGCATATATTTTCTTATTGTAACGAATGGTTTTCTTGTAAATAAAAATTCACAAAACAAACTTTAGCATTTATAATATTAGTAGGTAATTATTATATTTAAAATAATTACGTATACCTACATGATTACTAACTTTTAGCCGCGACTTTATCCACGTGGATTTAATTTTTAAAATCCGAAATGATTTGCCGGGAAAAAAGTAGCCTATGTCATTCTCCAGATCCTCGAGTATACCTAATACCCATGCAAAAAAATCTCGTTAAACCGTTGCTCCGTTACTGCGTGATTGAAGGACAAACCAACAAAGAAACAAACACACTTTCGCATTTATAAAAGTAAGGATAGTAACGTTATTCCTACCCAAATTATTATTATAATACCTACACAAAATTACGTACGTTATAGGTAGGTACGTAGGCACACGCGTAATGTATCTATGTTTCAAATCTAATTATTTTTTAATCTGAGTACGGTCTTTGTTACTTTTTTTATAGCACTTAATTGACAGGCAAAGGCAGATAGCTGTTCGTTCCTGAGAACAAGGCAACAATGTGTACGCATCGAGTATTTTATAGCGTACATTCCATTGTTCAAACTATGGTTCGGACGCGCAATGACACTGTCCAACACGCGATGGCAAAGGAATCGATTATTTAACAGCCAGTCGACTAAAAACTCTTTTTAAAAGATTTATGCAGTTATACGTCATTGTAAGCTATAGCCGCGTGGATATAGGTTTTAAAAATCCCGCAAGAACATTTTATCCCGGAAAAAGCAAAGGGATCCCGTGGCGTTTTTGAAAACCTAAAAATGTGACCTAAACTACGATTATAAATTATTACAGTGTAACCAGTGTATTTTGCAAGGGAATTTAAACTTGAAATAATTATTTAGAGGCTATTATGACGTAGGCGAGTCATATTCAAAAAACTTGTACATCAAGAAATAGTTAGGAAATGGTTTTGTCATGAAATGTCATTAAATGGTATATGTAAGGCTGCATACTCAACAGTCAAAGTTTTCTAAATCATCACAAGTTATTGTACGTAATTTTATATATTGAAAAATACAAAATAAATAAGACAGAACTTAATCCAATGGTTTTATGGTTTTATCCAATGGTTTTAGGAAATCATAATAAAACATGAACAAAAATAGAAAATCTTTAAAATTCGCTTAATTCACAAACTTATGCGAGTGTTCTTTAGAAAAACGAATAATAACTTCTAAATTCACACCGTGCACAGCTTCTCTTTTCTTCATACTTCAAAGGGTTTTCTGGTTTTAAGCGTTCCATAATATAGCGTTTTTGACGCTCAGCTCCTAATAACGGCATCTTTACAAATAAATAAAATTGAAGTGTCTGTTTGTGATATCACAATAACAGCTTTTTACTAAATGCATATGAAAGAACATACGATTTATTAAAAACTAAAATAAACGTGGGCAAAGTCGCGAGCAAATGCTAGTCTTAAATACAACATGACATTAAATCTATATGTATAATCTAATAATTTGAAATAGTAATCACAAAAATATAACATGAATACTTATTTTTTTATATGAAAGGTCCTATCATAATTATTTATATTAATCACAGTATATTTTATTTATAGTAAACAAAGCAAACCACTTAAGTATTATTTTTAACTTTCAGAACACAGCTTTATGAGTTTACCATTTACTGACGTCAAGAAAGTTAGGAAATGGTTGTCAAGAAGTTGGTGTACCATAACCCAAATATTCATAGGATTCCTTTCATTGCAAATTTACCCGCTATTGCAGTATTCTGTTAAATAACCTATTCGTTTTCAAAAGCAATGCAATGCGAAGCGATTTTCATACTCACATTTTAGTCCTTAAAAGTGTGTCAGTAAATAGTAAAATTTTTCGACCATCACAAACTGCCGTCACGGCATAAGAACTTTTTGTCAAGAAAACAAAATGGCAGCGACCTAAAAGTTTGTCTATATCATACTATAGTGTTATCAGTTTACATTACAAAATCTACAAATGTTGTAATGTAGGTACTACTATGAAAAAATCGCGTCAGTAAGCAATGTCAGTAAATGGTTTAAATTATTAGGACAATAGGTTTTTTAAATTTTTTCCATCAAAATCGTATTTGGAACTGAGAATGTCATCTATTATAACATTCTATGAACATTTCTTAATTGCGTGATTTCTTTAAAAGTCACAAAATATAAATAAAAAACGTATAAAAAATGCTTTATATAAATTGTGCATAGAGAAGGACAAACCTAAAATGTATGAAATTGAATGAAAGATGAAAGTCATGTATTAAAAGAATCATGATTTTTCCTAATTTTATATTAGTAAACAACGATATTGATGATTTATTTACTGAGTCCATACTATGGTAATTTATGAATTTCAATGAAACCGCAAAATTTTTAATATAAAACAAAGGGAGAGTGGTTTATGTACATTGGACGTTCGGAAAACACGTTATGTACAAGTTTTTTGAATATGACTCAGGCATCCACTATGAAAGAATTTTTTAAAATTCAGTCCCTAAGGGGGTGAAATAGGGGTTTAAAAAATTGAACTCAACGTGAGCGGAGCCGCGGGAAAAAGCTAGTGAGTTAATAAAGACAACAATGATTGGCTTCATTTACTTGGTAATCCCGTCATTTCCACGCTTTTTTCTGGGTTTTCGCACAGTGAAGTTTTTATCTATCTTCGCGATCCATTTATTTATCTGCTTCCAACCGTCACAAAGTAATTACTGAAAGAGAAATTAGGTAACAGTGCATCAAAAACGTTGAAAAAGTGTTTGATAAACGATGTCAGTGCACGCATTTCAAATACTGAAAACTGTTCCACTGTCAGCTAATTAACGTTAATTAAGTGATAATAATACAATTAATACATACTATAATGTCATAGTTAGAATTGTCTGCCCGCTAACGTTTGTTTTGACAAATCTGTAGTGAAGCAAAGCATTGTATAGCGGACGGCTACAACAATTACTTACCTAATTGCGTGCGTACAAAAGATATAAGAAGCAATCAAAGAATAAGCCAAGCTGAAATTGACTAATAACCGCCTGTCACCCCCCCCAAATAAGCAGAAAGCTTATGCTACGAGTGGGTACGAAAGGGGTACGACAATAGTGCAACGGGTGGGGTTCGAACCTGCGACCTTCCAGTTTTCAGTCCGCGCCTTTAACCGTCAGTCAGGCTATTGAGGCTTCTAAAATCTTCCAAGTAAAAGAATAAAAGAAGAAAAAAATTTGATGAAACGAATAGATAAAAGAAGTAATTGAAACGGATATGACGTCATAAAGGTTTTCCTCCCCACGAAGGAACTGTTCGAAATAACTTTCTCTCTGACATAATTGAAGTCTCAATAGCCCAACGCTTAAAAGTGCGGATTGAAAACTGAAAAGTTACAGGTACCTGTTGCACTATTGTCGTACCCTATCCTAGCTCGAGCTTTTTCGCATAGTTGGAGGGGATAGGAGGATATTAGTCAACTTCAGCTTGGAAAAAAATAACACTAACTGTGACTGTAACCTGCAATCACCTTTATTAGGTACAATAAGTTACGCATTGCAATCTCAGTGCATCGCTCGTCGCTTTCATAAAGAATGTCATGGTAAGCGAGCAGCGCTTACACATTGTGACGATTTCACTGCCTTCTGCACTCGGCAGTGCAGTGATGCAGCCCAATTAATTGTAGGCTATGTAACAATGAGCAGCTCCGGGGCAATAGCGCTACGCAATCGTGAAATAAACGAGTCGCTGCTTCAATTTCAAAAGTAGCACAAATAAAAAAATTGAAAAAAAATTCTACAATTTTTAACAAATATTTCTACAAAAAAAAAACTACCTACTCAACATTGTTAACTAATAATTTGTTTTATAATAAGTATATAAAACAATTTTTTTTAACAAATCTTTGACGCGCTCGAAATCAAAAGCTAGGTAGGTATAATGATCATCATGGAGAATTGAGATGTTCCTATGATGAGCAATTTAAATATTTGCATGCTATTTAGTAGAATACTAGACGATGCCCGCGACTTCATACGCGTGGATAAAGGTTTTTTGATTCCCGCGGGAACTCTATAATTTTCGGGGATAAAAAGTAGCCTATGTTTTAATCCTAGGTATGAGCTATCTCCATTTCAAATTTCAGCCAAATCGATTCATTCGTTGTGGCGTGAAGGAGTAACAAACATACACACACACACACACATACACATACAAACTTTCGGCTTTATAATATTAGTGTGAATTAGTGTGAAGTGTGATATTAGTGTGATGTGATAAAGAAACTAAAATATTTAATATTCTTTAACATCTTACTGTGTACCTACCTAGGTACTCATATTTAGCAAATTAATTTCATTTAATTCATCATTCATAATATATAGTAATAATAGTATAGGAATTTTATATAATGGCTCTGTAATATAAAAAATAAATTCAAAACTAAATTCTCTAAATATATAGTCATCAATAAAATTTTTCAATTACCTACTTAAAGTAACAATATTAAAAATATCTCAAAGCAAATCTTTTGTAATACATGAAATAAAAGAAATATATTAAGAACTTAACAACCTTGATATTTGGATGTTTACTCAATAAGTAAGTAACTTAGTTATGTTACGAGAGTGTTCTCCTTTTGGGCACAATGACACCGCCTACGCAAAGTCAGCTAGGTCAACTAGTTTGATTTTAAATTGCATAATTTTGATTTTTGTATACTCCGTTTGTTTGTTTTAATTCTTTATTACACGATACAATAATCTTGTACAACTTCGAACTTAATACTATATGATGGTCTTTTTTTTATGACTTTATGTGGACTGAGTGAAAGATAGAAAAATAGTCTATGCAAACACACCATCCGTCTACATTAAAAATCTATTTTATAATATAATATAGTAGGTACTAGGCAATTAGTTACTAACAGATGCACAATGTGATACGAGTAATGTTTCGCACTCGACAATAAAAAGTAGGTAGGTACCTACTATTAGTATTTCCTCCTTCCTCGATGTTTTTTACGACTTTCCACAGCTTAATGAAAACTTAAGCTGTCCGTAGGTATAACAACTCAACAATCTTATAAATAATTTATATACATATGTTTATAATTTTTGTAAACAATTTATTCCACAGTGTAAACAAAGTACCTACATAACTATGTATCATAGCTTACAGTTAGCTAATTTCTAAAACCCTTCTCATTCTGAGAAGACACCCATGCCCAGTAATGGACCGGCGGCGATGGGTCGAGATGATGATAATGTATCTAACAGTTTTCTTTTTAAAATAGTCGTAAAATATACGGTCTACCTCTTCTCTGCACATATAATATTACGTATTCATACCCTAATAAAAATCTTTATTGTTTCAGCTCGGGGAAACGACAAATCGGCTCCAATGTCTTAGCTAGGTAAATGCTTTCTCATCTACTTATTCACTAATATGAAATAATAAATAAATAAAATTACAAATAGATTCATTTAAATTATTATTATCTACAAAAACTGATTATTTTTTTAAATATTTTGTAATTTTAATAACAGCGCCATCTAACGTTGCACGCATAAACTTCTTCGCACCATCGTCATTTCTATGTTTGGAGAATGAGTTGAACAAAGATGGCGCTAAAGTTTACGTACGTGTTGATATAGATGTCGTTACTGGTATCGGATTCGGATTAATTCAAAACGTTTAATTCAAATTCCTGTCCTGAGGTGTCCTGACGACTCTTCACTCTGCTTAGGTAATGGAGTGCATTATTATTGTTTTAGCCAATTGTACCGGTCGTCGTCCTTCAACTCGTCCGGGTGCGGTTCGGGTGGGGAGCCAGCTGACGACATGTACTCTGATGTCTCACTAGAGGAAGACGTACAGGGTCTCAATTATAAGGTAAGCCTAATTCATATCTTATTATTTTAAATGCGTTGGTTCTGGTGTATTTCCTCTATTCAATATAATATATAATTATGTAATAATATTGATGTAGGGACTAAACAATGCGAATGCGACGTTGCGTTTCTATGCCACAAAACTTTTACTTTTTTTACAATACTAAAGTTGTTGTTGCTCGTTTTTCATCTATCGAATCGATGAAAATCGAGCTAAATATGACTGAAAAATCCTTATTGATCTCTTTGTAAGATATCAAATCAGGAACTATGCTCGTCCATAGCCTAAACGACTTATAATGACTAATTTAGTTAGGTACTTAGCAAACGTAAATAACAGCTTAGCTTGAAAGGCTACAATAAGGCTTCAGTAGGTAGATACATCTTCTCTTCTATAAATATAGGCATAAAAGGAACTGGAAAAGGAAAAGGAACTGGAAGGGTGACTGACTGACAGACTGATCTATCAACGCACCGCTCGAAATAGACGAATCGGGTTGTTTGGCATACAGATAGACAGCTATTATTTACGTAGGCATCCGCCAAGAAAGGATTTTTGAAAACTGAACCCCTAAGGGGATAAAATAGATGTTTGAAAACGGCCAAAAGCTAGTAAAGAATAATTACCTACATTGTACCTACATAGGCATTAGATAAACACCTACCTACCACCTATAAATAAATAGTAGATAGAACCAAATGCAAAGTCTATAAAATTCGCGATTAAAAACAAGTTTCCACGAAAATTGCCTCATCGTCTCGGAAAACGGGTTACCTAAGTAGTTACCGTGTGTCATTGATAAGTCATTGTTTTGTGATAAGAGTGGAGTTATGTCAACTTCCTTCCGTTGCTGATAGCTAATGTTTTTTACGAGGTCATGTCTGTTGCGAAAAGGTATTATATATCACATGTTCGGAGTGATTACATTCTCTTTGATCACATGCTTCAACGGTGAAGGAAAATAGCGTGCTGCGTGAAGAACATGTACGGTCGGGGACAGAAAATGTTTACCACTTTTCAAATTAGATTCTTCGTAACCCTGCGTTCAGTAAGGTCTATAATGCTATATCAAGGCATTTGTTACGTTATAAAAATTTCATGCATTGTTTTATCAAAAAAAAGTATTAATGACTTTTCTATACAAATATTAGTAATAAAACTCATTTCCTAAATTCAAGTTTGACACATTAGCATCATTGCCCTTGTAAAAGTGACAATTAATTATCAAAAATATTATATTTGTTATTTGAAATTCAAATATACAAAATAAATGGCAAGCTTAATCATAATTCTAATGGTGAAGTTCATATTGTGCATTGAATCATAATGATGCTGCTAGCATCCACAGTCAAAAACAGTCAAAAGGAGGTGGATGAGCTACGGTGATGCGTGGTGTTTCTGCAGCATTTTACATCGATGTTCTGCAGCAAAATTCCGACAGCCAAAGTTCAAGATAATGCGCCGAGCTACTATTCCATGGTTCAATCTGCACCGTGGCAGTCATCTCGTTCACTAGCCCGCTCGATCTGCTAATTTGAAACTGATTTATGGGGCTTAATGATTCAAAGCTGGGACTGTCAGAATCAAAGAAATCCTCAAACTCTTAGATCACATTGCACTGGGGTATGAGATGATATCACAGATGATATGAACTGACTTATCGCCTTGTCGCGTTTATGCGAGAGAGTCTACGTGTTGTCATAGCAGCGAATGGAAGCTAATTAAGCTAATTATTTATTTATACTAATATTGTTTAGTTTCTCAATAATAAAATTATGAAATAAAGATTCTTTGAAATTTCATTAGATTATTACTTCCGTTTTTATATTTTGGTAACTCGTGTCCTGTGCTCGTGTCTATATGAGATCTATTTATTAAAATTACTAGCTTTTGCCCGCGACTTCGTCCGCGTGAAGTTAGGATTCTAAAATTTCCATGGGAACCTTCTATTTTTCCGGGATAAATGTCGCTATCCAAATCCTCAGCTATATCCATGCAAAAAATCATGTGGATCTATTGCCCCGTAGCTGTGTGATGGAAGGACAAACCAACAACGAACAAACAAACACTCACATTATTTTATAACATTAGTAAGGATTTTTTGTTCCAAAAAAGGTTTTCTACATCTAACCTATTTAGCAGTCACCTACTAAAGAGACAGCTAAAGGGCTGTCTAAGCACCGCTACATGTTAAAAAGTCTATGATCTATGGCTAATCAAATCACATATCGACCTTCTGACACAGATGTGTGCATGCAATTATGAATCTTAAGGTGGTAAACATTTTTTGTCCGCGACTGTACACGTGAGAGTTCTCCATAATGTTCTCAAAGGCGTGTGAAGTCTTGACAATTTGCATTGGGCCAGTGCCGTAAATAGGGCGGTGCCACCGGTGCCAAGGCACAGGGCGTATACTCTGGGGGGCGCAAGAATGGCCAGACCAGGCAGGACTACTATTTTTTCGGTTTGCTCCTGATAAGTTCCCGCTGCGCCCCTAGTGCTCGTTTGTCCACATTAGTTCTAGTTCTTTAAAAAAATAGATTTTTCTTCCAAAATATTAGATGATTTGTCCACCAACACCCAAGGTCCTTGTGCTTTATTTTATCATCCTGAATGAAATAAAGTAGGCCTATACATAGCATTGCTCTAGCTAGGTAATATCTATAAAAAGAACAAGGGCGCCGTTATAGAAGCTCGCACAGGGCGCAGTAATAGAAGCTCGCACAGGGCGCAGTTATAGAAACTTGCACAGGGCGCAGAAAAGGCTATTTACGGCACTGCATTGGGCTTGCGTATGAACTATGGCCTATAACCCTTCTCTGAGGCTGAAATCTATAGACCGCACTGTCACTCAGCTCAGACTCAATATAGAGTTAAAACAAGACAGATTTATGTCAGACCATATTTGTGTAATCCCTATCTTAAGTCTGAGCTGAGTCAGAGACTCAGACTCGTTCTATGTGTCGACTTCCACCTAACTAATACGATTATTACGCGTTTACTCACAGCAAAAATAGAGCAATTCAGTCACCCGCCGCCTCGACGGAGTCATAGACATGACTAAACCAATGGCCAATGCCGCCAATGGAGTCATCGCATCATCTAAAAAGACAACCTAACAAAACGCCAGACTCGGCTCTCAAATAATTTATTATCATGGGATTTGTGGCAACTGCAGCGGGATTGTCTAAAAATGATTGCTATAGTGTGACGATAGCAATCACCTCTCTTGACTGACTGAGTTAATGGCCTTTTTTTCTTTCTTTTTTATTCGATGACAAGTTAGTCCTTGACTGCGATCTCACCTAATGGTAAGTGACGATACAGTCTAAGATAGTAGCGGGCTAACTTGGAAGGGATATTATGATAGTGTAGATTCAACCCATACCCCTAATCGTTTTCTACACACCATCGTGCTAAAACGCCAAATCGCTTGGCGGCACGTCTTTGTCGGTAGAGTGGTAACTAGCCACGGCCAAAGCCTCCCACCAGAAGAACGGCCTTCTTGCTGTATTAATGCATTTTAGCCATAGATTAAAAAAAAATCTATTTTTCCATGATTTTAGCGAATGAGTGCCTACCAGTCATATTACAGGCCAGCTTTTGCCCGCGCTTCGCTCAAGTTAAGTTCGATTTTTCAAGCCCCGATTTTACTCTCTTAGGGGTGGAATTTTCAAAAGCCTTTCTTAGCAGATGCCTAGGTACATCGTAGTAGTTATCTGTATGCCTTTAGAACCGATCCGTCCATTGATTTCAGCTGTGCGTTGATAGATCAGTCAGTCACTTTTTCTTTTACATAATATTAGAGATGATTGCGATCGTCACACTAAATATTATGAATGAGATAAATAGACGCCAAGTTAGCTACCGCATGGTACTAATTGTTACCAAAATAAAACATTTAAAAATAATAAGTATTTATATATAACAGCATTTATCGCATCGGCTCGAATTTGTAACCCGATTCAAGGTCGAATTGGAATCCAGCCAAATCCAAAAATAAGTATTTCGCGAATGACTAAGGTAGGTAGGTACAATGAAAAATATTCAGTTAGTAGGTACATTCATTACTTCGTATAAATCGATGAGTCTCGGGAACTACCATAGAGGAGACACAAAACTGTCATTTACCACGAAAGCTATTTTTAACCGACTTCCAAAAAAGGAGAAGGTTCTTAATTCGTCGGAATATATATCTTTTTTTATGTATGTTCCCCGAACTCGAAGAGGCCTGGACCGATTTGGATCAAAATCCTTCCCAGATGGTCCCATTGTCATCAGGTCAGGATGATAATGGGATCCTGGAGAAATTCCAGACCAGACCAGAGACAATTCAGTAATTATACATTCCCAAATTGCCCCCGCCGGGAATCGAACCCGAGACCTCCCAGACCACAGCGCTCACCACTGCGCCAGGGAGGTCTTCAAAATACCAACCCGAATTAGAATATTAGCCATACTGAAAATTATGAATAGTCTCTTCCCTCTTCTCTTCAAATAAGCGTAAAGCTAGTCTAGTATGCGAACAAAGTCGTAGGCAAAAATTAATATTCCATAAACAAATACCCATAAAACCGACATAAACAAACCTAATAAAGTCACAACCGCCCATAATGGTGGTGCATTATCCGTAATTTCTGTTCAATGACCCCAATATGAATATCAAGCAAAGGTTTTAAACAATAGATGGTGCCGGTTCATTAGATAGTTCGTACGACAGCAGCGATGGCGGCCGGAAACGCTGCCTGTGCCTTCCGGTCAGATGCGTGCGGCCCATATGATACACGATTGATATGAGGAATAATAATCATAATGTATGATTTATTGGCTGAATGCGCGTGGGCAGGATTACTCAATAGATGTAGGACCTACTTGCGGCTTTTTGTTGTGAGGTTGTCATCGTTTCATAATGACAGGATGTCAAGGACTTCATCTTCTTCCGTACCAATATTCTTCTTTATCGAGCGATAGACATATGAGGAATAACCATCATATATGATTTATTGGCTGAATGCGCGTGGGCAGGATTACTCAATAGATGTAGGACCTACTTGCGGCTTTTTGTTGTGAGGTTGTCATCGTTCCATAATGACAGGATGTCAAGGACTTCATCTTCTTCCATACGAATATTCTTCTTTAGCGAGCGATAGACATATGAGGAATAACCATCAGATATGATTTATTGGCTGATTGCGCGTGGGCAGGATTACTCAATAAATGTAGGACCTACTTGCGGCTTTTTGTTGTGAGGTTGTCATCGTTCCATAATGACAGGATGTCAAGGACTTCATCTTCTTCCATACGAATATTCTTCTTTAGCGAGCGATAGACATATGAGGAATAACCATCAGATATGATTTATTGGCTGATTGCGCGAGGGCAGGATTACTCAATAAATGTAGGACCTACTTGCGGCTTTTTGTTTTGAGTTTGTCATCGTTCCAGGATGACAAGATGTCAAGGACTTCATCTTCTTTCATACCATTTCTTCCTTATACAGCGATAGACATATGAGGAATAATAATCTTCAGAATGTCTACTAAAATTTTCTTCTTTATCTAGCTTTGAGTATTTAACCAACTCAAAGTTATCGAGCGATAGACAACCACTACTGCGGATAGGTCTCTTGCATAGACTTTCATACGTATCCAGCGGTTTTCTGCCTATTAGCCTGCGCTTTCTGGTGCTAGGTCGCCAGTCGCTACACCATCACTGTGGGACCCCAACGACCATCAGTTCTTATTAAGCCTGCAGTCTGGACGCGTGGGAAGTTGCGATTGAACACCCACATTGATAATTTCTATTCACACAGACATATCATACAATATTAGTATACGCACCCTGGAAAGTAACAATCTTAACAATCTACGTTTGGCGCTTCCCTCAAGTTAAATGTACATCACGCGTTCGTCTTAGTAGGATATTAATGAATTTCACAGAAAATACGCAATGTATTTAACCATTAGATTGTCGTTTTGTTTAGTTCGCGGGCGGCGACGTGCGGTAGTGAGTAGCCGGTGGCATAGGGTGGGGTCACAGTGCACGCTTTTTGTCATGTAACTTTTGCGTGAATGAATCACACTAATATTATAAAGCCGAAAGTTTGTATGTGTATGTGTGTGTGTGTGTGTGTGTGTGTGTATGTTTGTTACTCCTTCACGCCACAACGAATGAACCGATTTGGCTGAAATTTGAAATGGAGATAGCTCATACCCAGGATTAAAACATAGGCTACTTTTTATCCCGGAAAATTACAGAGTTCCCGCGGGAATCAAAAAACCTTTATCCACGCGTACGAAGTCGCGGGCATCGTCTAGTAACTTCTAAATAAGAGGTCCGATTCGAATTATTTAAAGAGGAATTTCCAAATACATAGTAAATTATAGTTACAAAAATATGTAATTGGATAAAGATTACTAAATAATCATGATGAGAACGTCAATATTTTTCATCGTACTCATGTTTCAACAGACTAATTTGAATAAAAAAGGGGTTATAGTTTCTCAACTATAATAGTTCAATATATAGACCCGCGGACGTGCTTGTAGGTAATTATGAGTATTGCAAACATGTATAGTACGTATATCTCACGAAGTTACGGTTAATTTTTTTTAAATAAAATATAGCTCATGTTACTTAGGAATAATAGCTTTCCATGAGTGTAAGAATTTTTAAAATCGTTTAAGTAGTAGTTTTTGAGTTTATCCATTACAAACAATTTTACAAACTTACAAATAAGCAAATATTTCATCTTTATGATATTAGTTTAGACAAAACAAGTGTCACTAAATAATTCAAACTCAAACTCAAAATTATTTATTTCATATAGAATGCTGATTCTGCTGAGAAGAGCCGGCAAGAAACTCGGCAGTTGCTCTTTTCAAAACAAAAAATGTTATAATATGTAGCTTATGTATCTTGTGGCAGTTGAAGCAAGCAGATTGGTTCCAAGTAACTTTGTCATTTTACAATTATATTTTGCATGTTTTGTACTTATTTCCTGAAATAGAACTCTCGTTGCTTTTTCAACATCAGTGCACGCATCATCCTTCAAGCTTTTGTTTTCCAGAATTGACACTTTGTTTCCTGAAACAATATAGTTAATAAGGTATTTATTAGAAATTAGGATATAATTAATTAAATTAGATATTTTGCAAACCCCAATTAGATTTTAAAGGTTTAAAAGGTAGCCTATATGTTAATCCAGGGTATAAGCTATCTGAATTCCAAAATATGTATCAGCCAAATCGGTTTAGTGTTTGTAGGGTTATAAAGACAGCTAGTCCATTTTAAAGTAATTTTTTAATACGGTTGCTCAAAGAGCTTTTTGTAGCTGTATCTCGTGCGGAAAGTTCGATTTTCCACATTTGTATCAAAATATACTATTGAAGGTTAACAAACATTCAGCCAGAAAACATAACAATGTTTTGGGCTTCGCCACAGTCGAAGTCGAAGCTTTGTCTGGGGGGAGGCTTTAGCCGTGACTAGTTACCACCCTACGTCAAAGACGTGCCGCCAAGCGATTTAGCGTTTCGGCACGATGACCTGTAGAAACCGATTAGGCTTAGGTTGAATTTACACTGCCGTACCCATTCCAAGTTAGTCCGCTACCATCTAAGACTGGCATCGTCACTTACCATCAGGTGAGATCGCAGTCAAAGACTATCTTGTCAACGATAAAAATAAAAAAGTCGGGTAAAAAGATGAGTACATTATAAGTACTTACAGCTTTATGTTAAATCTTCCTTTGTTTTTTTTTTTTGTGTTTTTAGTAATTTCCTTTACGCTTTTTCATATCTACCTGAAGTGAGAAGAAAAATAAGTTACGATATTAATGAGTACATTAGTGTTTGCTAATTAATAAAGTGTTTGATGATTAAATAAATAAAATACATGATAAAACTCACATACTTACTACGTACTCGAAGAATACAAATAAAATTAGCAGTCGTTTCCGACACTCGCGACCCACCCTAATGCTCGTCGAAACAATTATTATATCGCGGTCGCCGGAGTTGCGGTGCTCTACGAAAACGAGCGTGCTATCACCTTGAATATTGGGCCGCGATTGAATTCATTTCTGGTTGAACACTGTAATATAAAGCGAATTACGGGCGCCTACTGCTTCATACTAAAATGTATGAGCAACGGGGAACGATTTTCGCTACAAAATTAATGATTTTTAGTCTTATATTATTGCTTTTTGGTTTAAATTAATATAAAATTTTAATGGTGAAAATAATCTCTATACTTCCTTCTCACGATTTAACCAAAAATTATTCCAAATATAACATCGGAATAGCATAAGATGTATTAAATAGAAAAGGTCGATTTCGGTGATTTTGATAATGTTGCCGATTTTTTTTCTCAAAAACTGAGATTTATTTTAGATATATTTCGTGGCGTACTTATAGCCTCATCTATTAAGCAATTGAGGTTTTTTTGTGGTGTCATTCAATTCAATGAGTTTTTTAATTTGCGTTAAACCGTAAGTATCTATTTGCGCATTTCTTCCAGACTTGCCCCTTAACTGTACATACCACCTGCCCTTTGCCACGTCAGCTTTGCAAGCGTGTAACTCTGTCTATGGTATCTTGGTATGGTTCTCATAGGAATCTCTTCACTTCACTGATTTGATATCTAATCCAAACGATGCACTTCATAGCTAGATCGCTATTTTTCGAGTTTGACCATAAAACAGTTACGAAGGCCTATAATGGGAGCCTCAAAAGCATTTTAAAACCAGTCCAATATGTATCAAAATTCGCATCTTAATAAAAGAGCTTCAAAATAGAAAGGTTTCTGCTATAAAATTTAATTGGCTTAAGTAAATACCAATCCAATTTCGCTTTCCATTTCGTTACTAGCATGTAATATTCAAATCAGTGCAGCATTTCTTGGAACTTACGAGTATAAATGCAAACTCAAGGGCCATTTTGACTTCGTGGGCGACTCCTTCAGACCGCGTTGCGACCACTTTATTTCTATGCAATTGTATGTTAGAGTAACTGATGTTTATTTTGTTGGAATAAGCTCTAGTTTGATCGCATCATTAAGTTTGTGACTACCTCATAATGCAACGCACAATAGGCCCTGAGAGAAACTGCACGCAACATTACCTAGATAGGCACGGACATAAATAATGCATTAGAACAAATAGCGTAGTGTGCGCTCGAATTAATTTGTCATTAAGGCTGGTTATGTTGTATTCAGTGATTTTATGCAATAACTCCTTAAGGATAATGCTCGTGGATGAAAAATGTTGAACAGGTACGAACACCTACCTACTCTTTGATCGTGATTCATAAGTTTTAGGTATAAGACTGCGATCTGACTTGATGGTAAGTTTGGATGGCAAGCATTCTAAGCTAGCCAGGCGCAGTCCGCATTTTGGGATAAAGCTACAAATACCCGTTGTCATCCAGGCCTGTCGCCAGCTCAAGGGGCTGACGAAGGAACGCTAAAAGTCCGGTAGCACACTTGCCGATAGGGTGGTAATTAACACACATACTCCAGCCTAGCCGCCCAGGTTGCTGAAGTGAGGCTGGAGATCTCGGATAGTTCTTGCGTTGATTCTCCATGCCTTAGCATTTCAAGAGCGCGTGCGTTAGTTAGTAGGTATTTCATGAAGGCTTTGTGCAGAGGACCGTAAGTAGGCTGTGCCCTGACAATAATATTAGCGAAGGGCTTAATATTATCTTCTGCGTCGTTTACTCTTCGTTGAGATTAGCTGCCTTAATCCAACTCCAGTCAGGACTTCCGGAGCAATATTAGATAGCTGAACTCACATTTTTAACCGACTTCCAATGAAGGAGGTTCTTAATTCGTCGGAATCTTTTTTTCTTCTTTTTTATGTATGTTCCCCGATTACTCAAAGATGCCTCGACCGATTTGGAAAAGTCTGTTTTTATTTGAAAGGGTATACTTCCCTGGTGGCATCATTGTCATCAGGTCAGGATCTCATGATGGGATCCTGGAGAAATCGAGGGAACTCTTCAACTTTTATAGGCACAATTGATATACTTTGTAGTAGCGTTTGAAGTCGGTTTTGTAAAAAGAATTTTTACGTTTATATTAAAGTTTCTTACAACATCCACGTCTAGACACCCAGTCACCGTTCAAATCTACATAAATAATATATATTGCGAGTACATCGGTAGTTACTAGGTGGTAAACAATAGAGCAAATAAGTGGTATGTAAGTACTTACACGTGGGTGTCTCTGTGGAAATAGTGTGTCAAGGATGTGTCGAATTATGGGCATAGCCGAAAATGAAATGCTCTGTCATTGTTAGATCATTACAAATTGGGTATTTGACGATATTAATTGGATATTTTGTGGCTGAGATCTAAAATAGGTAGTAAAGGAACATTACATAATAATTATACAGTGCATAAAAGAAGGTGACTTTTTTTATTTATTTATCTTGTAAGTATGTATCCAATTCCGCAACTACAGAATTCTGCGGAATCAATGATGCGGGATTAGGCTCTCTACCCACGTCAGACTGTTTGTAGGTTCGATAATCGATAATTTCACTGACTTTTATCATACAAATTGTGTGTGATTGTGACCGGCTTTTTGAAGGACGTGTGCATTTCAGTATTACGATCTATATGTATTTCATTTTTCCATTCATTAATCCATAGATCATTAATCCACGCGAGATCCGAGGATCTCAGTCCCGAGGGTCTGCGGTACGGGGTTGGATTCCCTAGTATGTACCTACACTTATTATAGGTTATGCATATAATGTAAAGGTATCCCAACTGCAGACTTTCTTTAGTATTAGGTAAATGCAGCTAACGACTGAATTTAGAACACTGTACTACACAGCAGTTTCATACTATTCCATTATTTTGAAAGTTATTCATCAAATCTCGAGTAGGTACCTACGTCACAAAAGAGTAGTAAAATCTTAAACGTTAATAAGAACGCTGACTGGGAGAATACATACTTACGGCATAAAAGAAATTCTTCGCAATTTTTCGCAAACAAACCCACCTTTTTCAAAGCTAGGTACTTTGAACCCTCTTTTGCTCGAAACTCATTAAGCCTGCAGTCTGGACGCGTGGGAAGTTGCGATTGAACACCCACATTGATAATTTCTATTCACACAGACATATCATACAATATTAGTATACGCACCCTGGAAAGTAACAATCTTAACAATCTACGTTTGGCGCTTCCCTCAAGTTAAATGTACATCACGCGTTCGTCTTAGTAGGATATTAATGAATTTCACAGAAAATACGCAATGTATTTAACCATTAGATTGTCGTTTTGTTTAGTTCGCGGGCGGCGACGTGCGGTAGTGAGTAGCCGGTGGCATAGGGTGGGGTCACAGTGCACGCTTTTTGTCATGTAACTTTTGCGTGAATGAATCACACTAATATTATAAAGCCGAAAGTTTGTATGTGTATGTGTGTGTGTGTGTGTGTGTGTGTGTATGTTTGTTACTCCTTCACGCCACAACGAATGAACCGATTTGGCTGAAATTTGAAATGGAGATAGCTCATACCCAGGATTAAAACATAGGCTACTTTTTATCCCGGAAAATTACAGAGTTCCCGCGGGAATCAAAAAACCTTTATCCACGCGTACGAAGTCGCGGGCATCGTCTAGTAACTTCTAAATAAGAGGTCCGATTCGAATTATTTAAAGAGGAATTTCCAAATACATAGTAAATTATAGTTACAAAAATATGTAATTGGATAAAGATTACTAAATAATCATGATGAGAACGTCAATATTTTTCATCGTACTCATGTTTCAACAGACTAATTTGAATAAAAAAGGGGTTATAGTTTCTCAACTATAATAGTTCAATATATAGACCCGCGGACGTGCTTGTAGGTAATTATGAGTATTGCAAACATGTATAGTACGTATATCTCACGAAGTTACGGTTAATTTTTTTTAAATAAAATATAGCTCATGTTACTTAGGAATAATAGCTTTCCATGAGTGTAAGAATTTTTAAAATCGTTTAAGTAGTAGTTTTTGAGTTTATCCATTACAAACAATTTTACAAACTTACAAATAAGCAAATATTTCATCTTTATGATATTAGTTTAGACAAAACAAGTGTCACTAAATAATTCAAACTCAAACTCAAAATTATTTATTTCATATAGAATGCTGATTCTGCTGAGAAGAGCCGGCAAGAAACTCGGCAGTTGCTCTTTTCAAAACAAAAAATGTTATAATATGTAGCTTATGTATCTTGTGGCAGTTGAAGCAAGCAGATTGGTTCCAAGTAACTTTGTCATTTTACAATTATATTTTGCATGTTTTGTACTTATTTCCTGAAATAGAACTCTCGTTGCTTTTTCAACATCAGTGCACGCATCATCCTTCAAGCTTTTGTTTTCCAGAATTGACACTTTGTTTCCTGAAACAATATAGTTAATAAGGTATTTATTAGAAATTAGGATATAATTAATTAAATTAGATATTTTGCAAACCCCAATTAGATTTTAAAGGTTTAAAAGGTAGCCTATATGTTAATCCAGGGTATAAGCTATCTGAATTCCAAAATATGTATCAGCCAAATCGGTTTAGTGTTTGTAGGGTTATAAAGACAGCTAGTCCATTTTAAAGTAATTTTTTAATACGGTTGCTCAAAGAGCTTTTTGTAGCTGTATCTCGTGCGGAAAGTTCGATTTTCCACATTTGTATCAAAATATACTATTGAAGGTTAACAAACATTCAGCCAGAAAACATAACAATGTTTTGGGCTTCGCCACAGTCGAAGTCGAAGCTTTGTCTGGGGGGAGGCTTTAGCCGTGACTAGTTACCACCCTACGTCAAAGACGTGCCGCCAAGCGATTTAGCGTTTCGGCACGATGACCTGTAGAAACCGATTAGGCTTAGGTTGAATTTACACTGCCGTACCCATTCCAAGTTAGTCCGCTACCATCTAAGACTGGCATCGTCACTTACCATCAGGTGAGATCGCAGTCAAAGACTATCTTGTCAACGATAAAAATAAAAAAGTCGGGTAAAAAGATGAGTACATTATAAGTACTTACAGCTTTATGTTAAATCTTCCTTTGTTTTTTTTTTTTGTGTTTTTAGTAATTTCCTTTACGCTTTTTCATATCTACCTGAAGTGAGAAGAAAAATAAGTTACGATATTAATGAGTACATTAGTGTTTGCTAATTAATAAAGTGTTTGATGATTAAATAAATAAAATACATGATAAAACTCACATACTTACTACGTACTCGAAGAATACAAATAAAATTAGCAGTCGTTTCCGACACTCGCGACCCACCCTAATGCTCGTCGAAACAATTATTATATCGCGGTCGCCGGAGTTGCGGTGCTCTACGAAAACGAGCGTGCTATCACCTTGAATATTGGGCCGCGATTGAATTCATTTCTGGTTGAACACTGTAATATAAAGCGAATTACGGGCGCCTACTGCTTCATACTAAAATGTATGAGCAACGGGGAACGATTTTCGCTACAAAATTAATGATTTTTAGTCTTATATTATTGCTTTTTGGTTTAAATTAATATAAAATTTTAATGGTGAAAATAATCTCTATACTTCCTTCTCACGATTTAACCAAAAATTATTCCAAATATAACATCGGAATAGCATAAGATGTATTAAATAGAAAAGGTCGATTTCGGTGATTTTGATAATGTTGCCGATTTTTTTTCTCAAAAACTGAGATTTATTTTAGATATATTTCGTGGCGTACTTATAGCCTCATCTATTAAGCAATTGAGGTTTTTTTGTGGTGTCATTCAATTCAATGAGTTTTTTAATTTGCGTTAAACCGTAAGTATCTATTTGCGCATTTCTTCCAGACTTGCCCCTTAAGGCTCTTGCGCCATAGTGGTCCTTTGAAATTTTTAAGTTTTCTAAAGTCGTTTCATGGAAACAAATTGTACGTCATTTGTTTCATAAATAATAAAACGCACAATTAATATGTGGAGTCGTCCTAGGTAGAAATTGCGCCATTCAGTCCTTTAATTTTAGTAATAGTAATTACTAATTAATTTTTTATATTATAATAATTATTAGTTAATAAAATGACATATTAGGATTCAACTTTCAAGTTATACAATTAAAGCGAAAATTGGGGTATATCCATAGTTGCCTCTTATTCTCAAGTATATAATTATTTATTATCATATTATCGTGTATTGATAATAATGCAGAAGCATTCGCAATCTAGGAAGGCCCACAAGTCTACCTAACTACCTAGAGATCTAGTTATTATCTAACTTGAACAAACTAGCAATATCTACAAGAACCTGTGAAACGGAAAGTGAACAAACTCGTGCGAACCCCTCAGTATTGTTTGCAGATGCGTTCTATTTTGTTAAAACTTTGTAACTACATAGGACATAGATACGTTAATAAGGCGTACCACAAACGTAATTTATTGATAATCGCGTTAAGGTACTTAGATAGTTTTAAGAGAGCGTGTAATGGTAAATCTTCAGATGCAGATTTGATTTTTACAGCAGTAGATCAGTTTTTCAAAAAAAACATCAAAAACAAAACAAAAAAAAAGTCAAAAATTACATCATGTTTCGTAGGGCACGCAGTACTTATACTGAGTAAAAACATTTAAAATAATGTTCGACAAAAAAAATCGCGATGTTAGGTGTAATTCTTAAGCAATTTGCATTTATTTTCAATGTGTTGCATATTACAGAGCCAAAATTTTTATATAAAATTTCTATACATATTATCAAGAGAACGACCAGCCATTTTGTAAAATATATGAATATCTTACGAGTTATTAGAATACATGATGTATTTAGGCGCTTACTATACTCCTACACGTTAGCATCTGTTGCGTTTCACACGAGGTTTCGGGTATGTTTTATTTCATCTATCGCTGGGTTTTGTTTCTGGCATTCTGCGCACTGTTACATACATAGTTGAAAGGACTGAGGAAGGTGCTGAAATGGCGACCTCGCTTCGAAGAGCGCAGTGTTGTCATATCCATCATCGACCAGATTATATGTATAGTATTTTTCCGTTAGAAATCATGTAGAAGGGTAGGATCCCTTGTAACCATAAACGTATTATATATACTTATAACATAGTAGGTAGTTTGTACATTTTGCTAATTTACTTTTTGAGACATTTATACACAGTAAAAAATCGTTACCTTGTCGCAAGTGCGTAGTAAACTTTAGCTACAATTAATTGAATTATAAATGTTATCAGTCAGTAGATTAATATAATGTTTTTTCTGCTTGAAATAACAATGATTAATGAGTACTAAAAATTAATTGAAAGAATAATATTATCTATGGAAGAAAAAATGCGGTAGAGTTCGTAATGTCTAATATTTTTTATTGTTCTTTTCACTTGATTTATTTTTATTTTAAGTGCTGCACGAGACATTTATTAATTTTTATCGCCTATGTAACTTTCTAACTTCTAATAAAAGAATATATTACATCATAGTTTATTAAAATTGTTGTTATATTGCTGTAATACCTCTTTTGAAGAGCAGTTTGGATTTAATTTGGTGGTTAAATAATATGTTAAAATTAATAATTCTACTTTTAGGTAGGTTTCTCTCCTTTTTCTGTTCTGCGACTCTAGCCATATTAAAAACGTATTGTCTCTTTCTACGGTCGCGAACGCTAAAGCAGGGGCTCCCAAACTTCCTATCCTATCCTTTCAGAAGGGTTTTGGAAGCGTGATAAAAACAATTTGGGAACCCCTGCTCTACAGCGTGCTATAGAGCAGGGGTTCCCAAACGGTGCAGCGTTAGCGATCATGGAAAGAGAAGACGTTTGTAATATGGCTACGACGCCTGGTGCATAGGTAGTTTACAAAATGTCATTATGTAATATTGAATCTGCTGGTCGATTGCGGAAAGCTACATCAATCATTGTTACAGTTTCAATTGCGGTCATTGGCTGAATTGTTGGCATTTTAGCCAATAGCCAATGTGTCGGCCAATCACAATCACTCTATAGCAATCATATTTAGACGATTCTACGGCCGTGTTCTACAATAATATCAAAGTTTAGACTGGCAATCAAAGCTTATATTGAGGAAGTTACGTTCTAGTTGCGTTAGCAAATGTTTCTAGTTTTAAAATGTCATAATTGTGAGAAAATCTTTACAAAATTTCAATTGATTTTAAAGCTTAGGTACTTATCTAATTTTTTTTTCTCATCGTTTTATACGGGACTTTTAAAGGCGACCTTTATGTCAGCCCCATCAGTACACACAAAATATATATTATACAATAATTAACTATATACAAAATCCTAATCCTATACTAATTTGAGATAGGTACCTAATTTAGCTATAAGTAAATTCTACAGATTTGCTTAAGGAATAAAATCTCTGGCTTAAAATCAAGTGTTTGTCTCGTTACTTCGGGTTTAGTTTTTTTAAAACTGATCAATTGCTTAAAAATAATCCCCCCAAGGGGTACGTTTCCAAACTAGGTTAAAGCCGTAACGATTCATCAATTTTGGCTGACAGACACAAATGTTCCAGTAAATTGTGCTAGATTTCGAGTTCTAGACTCATTGTATAATTAGACGCTAATTGAGACCAACGTGGCGTGAGATGTCGTGAATTTGCAAATGCTGTAAAGCTGTGTTCACACGAGGAAAAAATTCGTAATGCCGTCGTCAGAAAATATTTTGTTTTTGGTCGCTAGTGCCCGGCATGTTTTTTGTAACGTCACCCACAAAGTGACCCCTAAAACTATTGAAAGAAAGGAAAGCAACACAGTTTATTGCTCTTTGATTTTCCCGCCAAGGGTTTTGGGTTTGACATTTTAATCATGTCATGTCAGGCAAATGTCAAAAGATCTGAAAGACTCAGAGATCTAAAGAAAGAAAGACTTGAATAACCCCATATTGTAATCAAGTGGGAACACTGTTGAAGGGAGATAGATGGTTCCACAATTTGGTAGTATGTGGAAAAAAAGATCTGGAGCAACGGATGATCGGAGTGCTCCAGGCACCAGGTGGTAAGGGTGAAATTGCATTCCCATCAAAGTCTACCACTTTATTCGAGACCTATTTTTCACGCGATTCGATAGAGAGTGATTGAACCATTACTCAATATTATAAACCTGACTAACATAATGATGAATCATAAGATAAGACCTTGTGAAGGCCACTCTTGAATAAAGAATAATACGAATTTGCATACGATTTGAGCTTCAAATTAAATCTACTAAACCCACAAACATCTTTTACATTTTGTATGAAATATTCTACCGATATTAAACCACCGTTTTAAAATAATTTTTTACACAAAGAAAGTGTTTATATTTATAGAGTGCGCAATACGTTAAGCATTTAGAATAGAAATAGGCAATAATGTTGATAAAACTGATTCAATGAATACGACCTCCATTGACTCAAGCCATAACAATACTTGCAGCAATGTCTACTCAATCATCTACTCAATCAGTATGTGCCTATTGCTTGTTTAGTTTTTGTCATGATGATAATTATAGCATTCTACTCACTGTTACTTACATTCCTAGATATGCAATCCTACAAAAAACTACTAAATCCTACAAACCCTACTTAAATACGTTATGGTTCCTATGATATTGTAAAACGAACAAAATTCTTACGATTAAAAATATTGATTTTGCAAATACGCTCATATAGTCCTAACTGGTAGCAAGATAATTAAAACTAATTTGGCGCTACTGATATTATGTTTTTCTGGTTCTATTGAAAGTAGTTATTATACAATTAATTTGTTTCGGAATTTGTGATTATATTGAAAATATGGTTACGTCGTTTTGGTAGTTCATGAAGGACCCGTTTGATGAAAAAAAACGATTTTTGATTTTTTTTGGAAATATGTTCATCTAGCTCTTACACCGCGAATTATAATTAAATGATATGATGGATATACTTAAATATATAGGTAATATGATATCGATGAGCATGCAATGGAAAATGAAAAAAAGTTCAATAATTCCACCCTTACAGCACGACGGACTTTCGTTATTTCACTAATCCCACAATTAATGAGTAAGGGGGAAAGCCGGGTTAGTAATTTTTATCGCATGTCCAATCACAATACTGGTAGAAATGGGGTTGCTGAAAACTTATTTTATGGAACTCATACTGTTGAGCCATAGCAATGTTTACCTTGTTGGCTTCTGTTTAGGTAAAGGAAGCTTTTAATTTCAACATCTTCGTCCAGGAATTTGACATTCTGACGTTTTTGACAATAATATAGAATTAAAAATTCTTTTTACAAAACCGACTTCAAACGCCACTACAAAGTACAATATCACTTGTGGCAATAAAATTTGAAGATTTCTCTCGATTTCTCCAAGATCCCATCATCAGATCCTAACCTGATTACCATGGGACCACCTGGGAAGTATACCCTTTCAAACAAAAAAAGGATTTTCCAAATCGGTCCAGCCGTCTTCGAGTAATCGGGGAACATACATAAAAAAAAAAGATTTTGACGAATTGAGAACCTCCTCCTTTTTTTGGAAGTCGGCTTAAAACAAGTGTAAATTAAAGAGAATATTTTTTAAAAACAAGCTTTTAGTAACTGGCTACATCTAGTTTACTCCTTGTTAACTATACTGCGTCTAATATCCGGAATTGGCTGGTGCCTGAACAGTCAATGCACGTTTAATAAAATGCGCGAATGTTCCAAATCCCATATGGAAAGAATTAAACACTATTGTTTGCAAACTGACATAACTCTGACGACTTGTTATTACAGATAGTGTAACAAAAAGTTCTCTATAATAGTGCATTGTTCTGTAATTTTGTGTAATTTGTGTAGTACACTGGCGCTTTTTTTCTAGTCATTGATACAATCTAAAACTTTTCGCTCATTTGTTTACGTGTTACGTACATACTGTGTCTATTTTAACAATCGCTCAACAAAAATTCGCACGAAATTAATAAAGGCATTGTTGTGATACATTGACTGTCTTTCTGTTAAGGATTTAATAATGGTATCAGAAAGGTATTACAAACGTTTAATTGTCTGAACAAATTCTCAAAACATTTCAGCTTAAGGAACTTGGAAATTTTTGGTATTATTTAATTGAATCTTTTGAGACTGATTCTCAGATGGGCTAGGGTTCTTATTGTATGTTTCTTGCTTTTTTAATTTGTTTTCGCTTGGTACATTTTCTAGCGCACTATTAATGCAAAGACAATTTTTTCGTTCACTGCTTTAAAAAATCTGATTAGTTTCCTACTTATAAAAATTAAATCTTATGAATCTAACTTCAATTTTTTAAAATCAAAATATTCAAGCTATTCCAGGATTTATTATAATTATTAGTGGTTCAATGGAGAGTAGAGTGCAGAAGAGCACGTGGAAGATCGCCCATGACATGGATGGACTAGGTGAAGGCTGGGTGAAGGCTGTTGTGGATGTTCTCTTAACAAGAATACACGAGGAAAGTAGCTGTTAGGGGGACTGAAGACGTATAGTCAAGCGTGCCATAACATCCAAGTGGCGACCATGATCTCTCTGTCGAGAGCGGAACGACTGAGAAAAAGAACTATAATTATATCATTTACCGGGAAATGGACCTTGCTGGTTATTTAATGTGCTTAGGTATTTATATCACTAACTCGGACCACCCATGCAGCTAAAGGCAAATAATGAGTCTTGAGTCTCTATATTTCCTTAATCAACCAAATCCCATCTGTACTACATCACCAGTTTCAGCTTGATGTTAATAAATCTGCCAATCAATCTGTTAGGTTCTGTTCATTTGTAGTGATTAAATTTAAATATATGGTAATTAAGGACGATAAGAAACGTGTAATATGGGCATTTAAAGTCACCTCAAGTGAGACGAAGTAGCGTCTATTTTCAGGCCTCCTCAAGCAGGTACCGAAGGAAGCAGATAAGTTAAACGGAATTATGTATTCATGGACGCAATATGGATTCAATCATCTTTGTTTGTTGAAACAAAAAACGATAATGAATTCGTTATTCACGAAGACATTAAAATATCTGGCTTCAAATCAGGAGCCAGATACAAATAAAGCCACTTTACGATGTTTCCTCGAAATTGTGATATTATGAGGTTATTTGGATACAAAAATTCCTAAATAGCCGATAACGTGTTGGAAAACTGTCAGATGTTCTCGGTCAGCGATATAATCACTCGTTTTCCGTCTTGTTGCTGTTACATATGTCAGGATTATCTGACAGATTGTCTGACTATCCACTCATTCATTCCTCTCAATACATTGCCAGCACACTACTGGACCTAGATCAATGAGAAGAGTTTAGAGTTTTAGACCCTAGTCCAAAACGCTGCCAAGCGCGAATTTGCAGACTTAATTAATAGTCTAAATATGCGGCATATTAAATTAGCATATTATTTTACCTCATATTCTTAAAAATAAAACGTATTTTCTTTCTAAAAACTCAAAATTTTTGATCCGTTAACTCTCCAAACATTTCGTGTTAAGTATTCTGATTTTAATGAAATGCTACGTAATTGTATAATAAAAAATTCCCCCTCATTTAATTACTTACCTCTTATCCAACAATGTTAGTTATCAATAAAATAGGCCCGTAGTAATGTCGGCATACAATTCAACCTCCCATTTTACACGCTCTCTCCAACAAAGGTTTCAATTTCGATATTGGATTAAACATTTTTTATCATGTTATCTGAATGATCCGTTGGCTTGCTCCAAGATTAATCAGTTATTAAACATTAATAATATGCTTTTTACTTTCACATGCTTTCATGTGTTGGTGGTGTAGTATTTTCTTCTTTAACAGTTTTGTTGCTGTATCAAATAGTTTGTCGCTATGATGTTTAAATACATTTGCTTATAATATCACCTAGTGTTTGTATTACATCATAGAAAATATCTACGCTTGTATTTAAATAGATTCAGTCCTCTGAATGACCGAGCGATCATGGTGGCCCGTCGCCCGTAAAATTACGAGATGCAGCCAGACTGGGGGAGCAAATGCATAGGGGTTATTGCCTCGGAACTATCCATCAGGCAATCGTGCATATGTGCAGGGAGCGAATAAAGTTTATTTGTATGGCTGTGCGGCGGTGGCAGCCTGGCTGATAATCACGCCGATGGGTGGGGCGAGCCGCGTCAGCCGCTCAGTGTCGAGCGTGACTCTGTCTCAACGTAACGTATACGCTTATTTCAAAAGTTTCTCCCTCATAAAAACATTCAAAACAAAGCTCAGTTCTTAACACAATTTAATGGAGTATTAACATCCAGTGCAGTGGACGCGACGGGTAGTGATACACAAACGATGTTAGGGCAACCGTTAAACGTTTTGAATCGACTCCGTCAATGTCTCTTTTTGCCGGATATTTTGATCCTCCTGTACGACGACAATTAATTGGCAAGTTTAAGTTACACATGATCGAAGTCGTAAGAAAGTCGTGAATACGCTATGTGACAATAAAATAAATGTGAGATTATACAAATGTAAGACAAAGTGGTAAATTAGTTCAATTAAACGCGCAGTGCTGTGTAACAAGTTTCAACGACTCTTGTATAATTCTATGTGCCATTCAAAGACTTATCTTCTACTAATCTAATCCGTTTTGTAAGTCAAATTAGATGTTGATTAGGGCTAATGTGTTTTGTGCAATATATGAATAAATCCAAAGAAAACGTAATTTTATGGACCGATCACAGATTTCTAAATGTTTAAGTCTGTATTTAACCGCTCGGGCGGCGCCATGGGTGAATCAATCGACGTTGAAGATAGTTTGGAGCTAGAATACGATATGTGGGATGGACAGTTTGACTTCGTAGGTCCTCAAGATCCGCCTGTGAGAGTGCGGATCACATCAGACAATAGTGTTACTGAGGATCTGTTTACTGGTTCTCCTTTAACGCCGCATTTGACCAATGGTGTGAATGGTGGGAAGAAAACTGCCGCTCATCAGTGGTGTGATAATTTATCTGATCAAGTGAGTTGCAATCGTATACTTACCTACTACTACTACTAATACTGATTATGAAACTGTAATTGAACTGTGCATCAAATATGTTTTGAAAGTTTTAATCGGAGGCCCATTAGAGAGCAAAACAATGCTTTTTTGTATGCCTGGGTCTATGCTTTTCTGTCTGTACTCCCATCACGCGAAATCTGTTGAACATATTTATATACTATTTAGACCTCTAAAGGTTTCTGGATTAATATTAGGGATATTTTTATCCCGAAAAAGGGTTAAGGGGTTGAATATTTTTGTCGATGTTACTGTATAACTCCGTCAAACCTGAACCGATTTTCATTGGAACGATTGCACCATCAGGTTTTGACCATATTAGTGATCATCTGATGAAAATAATAGAAGATAGATATCCTCAACCGATAACTGTAATTCTCTCGAATAGGACTTAGTGATTCTTAATAAATGTATGTACCACACTACATAAATGAGTATTTGACCACTAGCCATGAATCACGTGAAGCCGGGGCAAATCAGCTTGTCCAGTAAAAATAGAGTTTCCACTAGTTTGTATTGTCGTCATAATGACGTCCCTAAACCTACCGATAAGTTTTTGTCCTTATTTGAGTCACCATTATATAGGTACTTTAATGCTAAAAATTCATAATATTTAACTTTAAAGAAATAAAAACATCAAGAGCGCTCTCTCTTAGGCTGCATAACTTCACTTACCATCAGGTGAGATCGCAGTCAAAGACTATCTCTTCAAGAATTCAAAAAGGGACCACCAAAATGGCCCAAAGAAACAGGATCAATCCGCAAATATAAATTACGTCGCAGTTTAATCCGCGTTAGAAAATTCTAAAATTATCTGTTAAACCAAATAGGAAGTACCAAGTAGTATAATTTGATTGTACTGTTAAGTCAACAATTTCGAAATCAAAAGTACTTTTATCGTCAGAAGATTGTACTGTTAAGCCGGTATTTTCGAAATCAAAAGTATTTTTAACGTCAGAATGAAGCGCGACGTCTCCGATCTTCAACCTGTCCGTACCATCGCGAGTTGTATCACGCAATCTATACTCTACCATAGATAAAAGCAAATTTACGACTCCATCAAACTAATTTATTACATAACCGTCATAATATAAGAAGGCAAATCGCGTGAAAAGTTTTGACGCATTTACAACTCCGCAAAGCCATTGCACGCGATGTCGAAGTTTGTACGAAATGAATTACCATTATTTACAACGTCATTTGCTTGAAACGTATGAATTCATGCATATATTTGAAACTATCTAGAAATTTTCTACGAAACATCGAGAATTTTCTTATGAGATAACTTACTCTTGGGTATAATGGTTTCAAAAACTTTTATTTAAATTATCTTCACTTTCAGTATCAGTTATCATCAGATCTTTTTTATCGCATGTTTTCGAGCAACCAACATGATTATCGGGTACTGATAGATGTTCCTACTTATGTCCCTTAAAACTGGTTGCTCTTTACATTCTCACTTCGGAAAGCGATCGAGGTGACACATTTGTCTGTAGTTCTTCTAATATTATGGCAGTAAATTCAAGAAATTATATTCAGTTTTTCTTATTTATTTTCTTTTATCCGTGACTTCGTCAACGTGAAGCAGCGTTGTGTTGTAAAAATTCCTGCGGGATTTTCAAAATCTGCTGTTTTTTCGAGATAAAAGGTAGCCTATGTTGCTCTCCGAGTCCTCTACCATACCTACCCGTGCTAAAAGTCACATTGCTCCATTGATTCATTCCTGCGTGACTGAAGGACATTTATAATATTAGGAAACATTTTCAATCTACACTTCTACATCTACACTACTATTATAAAGAGGAAAGATTTGTATTTTTGTGTGTACGTTTGTAATGAATAAACTCAAAAACTACTGGACCGATTTGGCTGAAATTTAAAATGAAGATAGATTATACATTGCATTAAAACAGCTACTTTTTATCCCGAAAAAAAATTATAGTTCCCGCGGGATCTTTAAAACTATTTCCACGCGAACGAAGTCGCGAGCATCAGCTAGTATCAGATAAGTTCGTTTAATGACGTAACTATCATTCTTTCAATAAATAATTCGATTACACGTATGATTAGACTTACATGTAAGCAATATTTTCGCACAGCCTCACAAATCGCTACAAAGTACAAACTACTTGTGAAGTCAAACAATTGGCCGTAAGAAGGAAATGTCCATAATGTTTAACTTTGCATAACGATGCATTGACAACTCAACCTGTCAGCTCGTTACGTACCTATTACATATCATGCGAGATAATAGAAAGCCCCGAGAATTGCTAATTAAGTATTTATCTATCGCTATCTATTTCACATGGCCAGTAATTTAAAGATAACATTCTTTTTTCGCGGATGCAAATTGCAAGTATAAACAATAGTGACGAACGGTTTGAAATAGTTACTTGGAATTATTGATCCGTGTGTGGATCTTAAATCTTAATGATCATTAATTGTATTGTGATTTGAGCTTTGTATCTACTCAAATAGTCCTATTTCGTATCGATGATAATATCTAATAATAATGTCTCTTGACTTATCCGCGTGGTGTTAGGATTGTATTCCAAGATAATCTTCTGTTTTAACTGAATATTGCTCACAAAATCATCCACATGAAGTTAAATTGCCTCAGTTTCAATTTCACTCTCACTCTTCAGGTCCTCAATTACTAACTCAATCCATTTAAAAAATCACGTCGATCCGTTACTCCGTTACCGCGTGATTGAAGGACAATCCAACAAACAAACAAACACACTTCCTCATAAATATAATATTAGTAAGGATATATGTTATAACTAGCTTTTGCCCCCGCGACTTCGTCCGCGTGGAATTAGATTTTGGGGTGGAATTTTCAAAAACTGTGACACACGTACTTCTTTATTTTTAACTGAAAGCTCTAATACCAACTTTGATGGAAACAGCTTGAAAATTGACGGACTTTCATATAAACTTCCATCCCCTATTTAAACCCCTTAGGGGTGGAATTTCCAATAATCCTCTCTTAGTGTCATACGTCATAAAAGGAACCAACTGTAAAAATTTCAAGTTTCTAACTTCAGTAGTTTAGGCTGTGCGTTGATATCTCAATCGGTCAGTCAGTCGGTCAGTCAGTCAGTCAGGACTTTGAATTTTATATATGTTATAATATCAATTTTGTAGTCAACTCAAACATTATCAGTCAAAGAGCGAAGGATAATAAATCATCGCTCTCTTTTTCGAATGGTTTAAATATTAATTATCATTATTTATCAAAGTAAGAACGTATCAAATGTAATATAGGAGTGATTTCCCTCGTTAACATTCTAAAGATAATTAACGATAATTTTTATGATCTATCATATTAAGGCATAATTCGTGCTAATTTTGTTGAAAAATAGCGTTTCCTTCAAGAAATCTGTTACGTCCATGAAGTAAGAAATAAACAACGTTATTAAAATGGACCCAATCTTTACCCGACATGAAGGTTAAGGTTATCCCTACTTCCCTACTTAATAATTATAAATGCGAAAGTGTGTTTTTATTGGTTTGTCCTTGGATCACGAAGCAACGAATCAAATTGATTTTTTAAATGGGTTGAATTAGTAATTGAGGACCTGAAGAATGTCATACGCAATAATGAAATTGAAACTGAGGCAACCTAACTTCATACGGATGATTTTGTGGGCAAAATCTAGTAATAAATAAAAGTAAAAGAAAAAACTATATTGCGATTCAAATGACAGTAGGTATGAAAAGCCGCCATTTTCTCTTTCTATCTCACTCAGTGTAAACCGCATATAAGCAGGACAGAAATATAAAATGGCTGTTTGACAGTCCTATTCTCATTTGAATCGCATTATACTTTACTGCAAAGTTCTGTGGGTACTTATTCAAAGTCTACTTGTTGCTCTAATCCAGACTTAAGTTTTATACCATTGCTGATACTACAGCAATCAGGATACACATCCGTTTGTTTTTCTGTCGTTTGGATATCTAATATTTCCGTAATTAAACCTCACCACCCCCTATACTATTAATATGGGTCAATGTAAGACTAAAGATAGCTCAGTGCCAGCAAGTATGCCAGGGCCGATACGGCAGTGCAACCTTAAAATATATACCTACATCCATAGCTGAGCATACTATGTTAGCGTGCTTCATTTATCAAGATCTGTTTCCTATACCATCTTTTCTTTGTCTATTAATTAGGTACTCTTATTAATTTGTTATTCTCAGCTTATTTATAGAGTTAGGAAATAGGTATAGTATTAACAACGAAGCTAAATCATTACTAATCATTACATGTGTATAATCAGTTTTGTATTAAAAGTAGGAAATACGTTAATAGGATGTTATTACGAACAAATCCTTGTATATCTTTTTTTCTGTTTGCAAGGCAAACATAGTTGCCTGCTACAACTTCCAAAGGCGATAGCAATAAAGGAATTTGACCAAGCTAAGGTATTTGTAATATACAAATTCCTTAGCTTCGCAATAGAGTAAACTCAAGCCTCAGGTTCTATTAGGATTTAATAAATAAATACAATTAATATGTAAATAAGAGAAGAGAAAGAGTTGTGTTGTAACATTACCTCACACATGTTATAATTTGAATAGAAAACAAAGTATCTGGTGATAAAATGAAATCGAAATACGATGTCGCGTAAAAATTTAATTACTTGTTGAATATTTAGGACGATTCTCGAGAAATTTTGCACATTAAATGATACGTTGTGTAACATCAATCAAAATTAATAATATATCACTGATCATATAAACGCGTCTTTACTGCTGGCGTTAAAATTATAATTGGTTTTCTCCAATTATGTAATCAAAACAACTACAAATTTTTTAGACGTTATCTAATTTTATAGATCAATACAAGCTCAATATAAACACCACAGAGTTTTGAAAAATTTTAACTGAAAACTAAATAAATTAATTCATAACGTATTTACAATGTACGAGTACATAGCTAATATATTATCCCTGTAAATTCCGTTCATTTTTTGTGCATCACATTAAGTAGGTACCAATTTCGAAGATAGATTTCAGTTGAAAGTTTCGCCCTTGTTTATTATCACTTGTAGTCATAAAGTAACGATAAGATAATAAAAATCTATCAGCTTATAATCTCGTGGATGATAATAATAATATAAACAGCGAAATCATTATCATCTCAAATCAGAAAAAATATTTAGGTGAACAAAAACAATTGAGTCAAGTTGAAAAACTAAAACTTAGCAGATACAGATATTTCCGTAAGCATTCAATAATAATAAATTAGACACTCTTCGATTTTTGGGAAATTGCAAATGTTACTAAAGAATACATTGAATGTTTTATTGTCATTAATAAAGTATTTGTAAGATAGAAAGTATAGTTCGACAAGAGTTCAGTACTTACGTTACAATTAAATACTAAGAAATGTTCATGATGCAAAAACTAAATTAAATGAATGAATAGTGAATACCAACATAAAATCTTCATCGCTTTGTAGTGGATTATAAAATCTTATTATTATACAAATAACAAAGTCTCGTTTATGTACTGCAATCTAAATTATTAGGATCATTAACGTTCGAGATGATTACTGCAGGGACTTTGTCCGCGCCATCCATCACGAGATGTTTAATGTATTCGTATTCTCATCCTATCATACTTCAAATCTTTCTGAAATTAGTATTATGAACAGTATTAGTATGATTAGCCGATGCGCAGAACGTCTTTCTACGAAGTATGCAAAAGTAGCTGGATTTTAAAGTTTTCTGTGAATTCTTCTACAACTCAGGACCTATCGACACTTTCAATGAATGTTATGAGTAAAATTAGGACTGATAATATTATTTCTCGCAGTAATTTGAGTCGCGAAGCGGTCGCCGACCGACACCGGCAGACCGTTAGCCTAGTATTGAATGCATATATCGATTCTTCCACGCTCAGGTCGTTGCATCCGATTTACTTTTGCTAGGTCAAACGCAAATGTGGCTTCATTATTAAATTAAGGAGCATTAGAGACTCTACCAAAACTGTTATTGTTTCTAATGTTATTATTATTTTGCTGGCATTTATTCCCTCTCATTTTATTAAGTGTACACCCTGACCCGATCTTTGTTCTAAATTCGTCTTTTATGTTGGTTGTCTGGAAGAGATCCATCTCTTCTTCGCCGCCTATAGTACTCTGTTTTGTTTACTTTTTATTTGTTGTTCTTGTTTATATAGTGTGTAAGTATTTCATTAATTCATTCATTTAACACTTAATGATGTGATGATGTGGTGATTGAATCAGTGAATGAAATGAAATGTTTAGAAGTAATGATGCCAAAATGCAATTCACATTTATCACACTGATTGCAATATCTCAACATAAGCGCAGATAAACGATCCGATTATTGCATTGATATTACATAGACATAACAAGTTGATACTTTTATAGAACTTTTTCGATAGGTGCCTCAAATATTAACAGAAGCATATGATATAATTTTTCATAAAACACATTAGATGATAAGAGGCATGAAATAGGTGATTTGAGGTAAAAACTTGGTTCTGAATTCCGATCTTAAGATATTGTTAACAAAATGCTCAGTCAATTATTAAAACTTGAAAGGGCTTTGGTATCAAATGGTTTAGTGTTCAATAAACAAGGACACCCAGAAAACTCGTTTAGTTGCAATATTTCAAATGTAATTAATATGGTAATGATATCTAGCTAAATTTTGCTATGTAACCCGATATATTGAACCCGAAATCCAATACGATACAGTTACGCGTACTTATTAAAGTCCTTCAAAAAACCAGATCAAATTCCAAGAAATTGTAATTCATTAAACATATTTATGTCATTACTTTCTTTTTCATTACAACATGACTTGAAACATTCACTGGCTACAGTAATTGAACTCAAGACTCAACGACAAGTAAGCAATAAATGTCCATCAAAAGACGCGTAAAACGGCCTAAGCGATTTGTCGAGTGCACAGAAATATAGAGAACGAGACAGAATTTAAGTCCAAGAAGATTTTCATTTTTAAGCTTATACATGTACCTAAGTTTAATTAACACGGGTCTATTCTGAATTAATTTCATTCACTCATCTCAAATCATTGCCGGACCAAAAAAAAAACTAAAATGATGCAGTAACTAATATCTTTTAGTAAAAATGATTTGATAGTCTTCTCGTTTTATGTGCGCATTGTCCTACACATATTCTACATTAAAAAGTTCTTCTCCACGATCACTCTTGACAGAGTGTTCATGGTTGCTGGGATTATGTGACGTCAGTCGTCGTCGATCTCATTGTTTTTGTTTGGGTTGCACCACATTCGGCGCGATGCTTCTCTACTTTGGTACCTTTATAATAGTAATAGTACCTACTTTAGTACTATTAGGTATTCTGTGATTTTAGTACGATTTTCAGCGTGACTGACGCACTCCGCCATAGTTATCTGGGTCACCACTTTAACCATGGATGGAAGTGACGATAAAATTAATCTCAAAAACCTAATAAAATAAAATTGCGAATGACCAAAATAGAAAATGACTAAAATAAAATAAATCACGAGTTAGTTAAAACTCCGTCAAGGATGATTTAAGATGAATGAGAAATATTAGATACGAATTAGTTTTTAAGCACTCTTTTTCCGAGATAAAAGGTAGCCTACGTCACACTCCAACTTCTCAACTATCCATTACTGCATGATTGAAGGACAAACCAACAAACAAACAAACTTTCGCATTGATATTAGTAAGGTTATCTACTACATTATAATAGTTATGTACCATTGAGTACAACATATCTTCTACAAATACTTACTGATACCTATCTATTTATATTAGTTCTAGCTTTTTCAAACTTAATAAAGAGGCTACATCTGTTAAAGTCCGTATTTTATCAACGTGTAAATATTCAAACATAAAGCTGCGAACAAACAGTGGAAAGTTGCAAGACAAGTTGTTGGAAAATGCGCCCGCTCTGGGAAGTCACGAGCGGCCATTCAGCCAATTGCCTATAGCACTTGCCTCTCCGATAACAATCGCAATTTTAACTCACTCTCTATGTAAATAGTTTTTAAATAATGCCTGAGACTGGTATTTCGTAATTTTTCCTTGTTGTTAACTTCCCTTACTTATAGATTTTTCTCATAAACAATAAAATTGTAGTTGTGAAATTTCATTTTCCTCCTCTTTTGTCTTGATTGCTTTAATAATTTTGAACTTGTTATAAATTCTAAATTGCAAGCGGAAATTTAAATTTTGTTAGATTTGGTAAAGAGCTACCTAGCTAAAAAGTTATTTTGAAACTTAAAATAAAAGTGGAATCAATAGATGCTACACAGTATGTAGATAAAAATAACAAAATGTCGTAAAAAGGAAAAGAGACGAATTAGAATTATTGTGATAACTATATCTTAATTTTGAATATCGATTCGAAATTATTGTGATATTCATCGATGCCTATAATGCGTTTCAAATGACAATAGGAGTGAGAAGCCGCCATTTACTGTTTCTATCTCACTCAGTGTAAACCTCATATGAGCAGGACAGGAATATAAAATGGCTGTTTGACAGTTCTATTCTCATTTGAAACGCACTATATGTCTATGTATGGCATGTCAGCCATTTTAGTTGTTTGATCCCCGCGAAAAATAAGTAATTTATGATGAACATAACTTACCTACTTACCGACGAGAACATACGCGGGGAATGATCTCATTCACTCATTAATGCGATAATTGTTAGTTCACGTATCTAATTAACAAGGTTATCGCATATATACAGTGAATAAAGTACATATAGTAATAAGTACATATTAACTGCGGTTTGTTTATAATTAATGCCTCAAAAAATAAAGAGAGACTAAAATACTAATTTTTTCTGGGGGAAGGCTTTGGCCGTGGCTAGTTACCACCCTAACGTCAAAGACGTGCCGCCAAGCGATTTAGCGTTCCGGCACGATAGCGTGTAGAAACCGATTAGGAGTATGGGTTGAATTTACACTGCTATACCCCTTCCAAGTTAGCCCGCTACCATCTTAGACTGTTTCGTCACTTACCATCAGGTAAGATCGCAGTCAAGGACTAACTTGTCATCGATTAAAAAAAAAATACACAGCAATAGAAAAATTCCAAACAAAAACCGATTCATTTAAGTAAGTTATTTAGAAAAAATTATAAAAATACGTAACGTTACTGAATCGGCCAAAAGAACTACGAAAACGAAAATGTTAAAGAAAGACAAAGTTTAAAAAAGTGGTTATAGGCTTGATACCTATTAGACAAGAAACAAAATGCTTCGAGTTGTTTTAAGCATCTTAGAAGTTTCATAAATAAGGAGAATATAGATAAAAGCCTATGATTAAAACTAATTGAAGACAGATTGAAGATACTTTATCAATGCCAAAAAAATGAAATCCATAGAAACTACGGAGATATGGATAATCAAAATTTAAATTACAGCGCAGATTGATTGGCTTTAAAATTATAATTCTTAAATAAAAATACATATTTGAACTGTTTTTAGAGATAATTATTATTACTTCTTTTAGGTACTGTTGTCGTTTATTTTGTTCATATTTTCTTATAAGTAAATTCACAAAAAAAAATTAATGGACTGTCACCATCGGAAAACAGTAAACAAAAGAAATTGTGAAAATTCTAAATGTGTTTTTACTGGGATTCATAATTAAGTAGGTAAGTAAAATCGACTAACGCATACATCCACCTACGCGTTAATTTTATTACTTAACGGAAGCATGATTGTTCAAAAATTACAGATCTATTAATTATAATTGAACCTTATGGCTTATTATTCAATAGATACCTGCCGGTTTAGCTATAACATTTTAAAATCAATTTCGCTTTCACTTCTTTCATAAAATGCGTAAACGATCGCAATTTCTCTTCTATTTATTAGATCATCTTGAAATCCAAATCATGCTGTCATATAAAATTACAGCGACATACTTAAAATAATACCTACATATATCGCTGCTTCAGAACTAAAGGGCCACATCTCAAAATTTCCCAAATTCACTTTTATTTCAAAAATAAGGCCATAATGCGAAGACATTCGTCAAAATCGGCCTTTAAATCACAATAATTTACGCGTAGGTACGCCCTTTTAGCATTTTCATACATTGTAAGTTGGAGAGCCAAAAAAACAAAAAAAAAAATTCAATCTGCTCTCGTTTAATTTAATTTTGAGATGTGGCTCTTTAGTTCTGAAGCAGCGATATGTACCATAGCTCAAATTTTTATTTTTCATAAGAGCTTCAAGCACGTCTATGAATATAGTAACTTGCAATAAAGTTAACCTTATGCCATGTGCGGATTCGTTAAATTCACACACCTTTGAGAACATTATAATATGGAGAACTTTCAGAAATGCAAGATTCCTTACGGTGAATAAGTTATAGAATACAGTTAATCAGTTAGCCCTAGTATTGTAAGATTTTTTTAATGTGAGAGAAATCACAATCGCTATCTTATACATAGATAGCTATTCCATTTAAATGACACCGTGAAGGTGAGCAGCATTTAAGAGAAATATTTCGAAGCAAAAAAGCATAGGTCAGTGGCTGCCACCTTACGATATGCTTGGCAGGTTTCTATATTATCGTCTTACTACGAACGGATTTACGATGAACGAAACCTATAATTAGATATTATAATCCGCACGTGCTGTTTATTGTTCAATCAATAATGTATCAATAACGATCAATTTATTGGTCACGAAGGTAACTAATTTTTCGCTTCATCCAAATGTTATGCAGACATCTCAATTCTATTAATTAATTCGCCCTTCCAAACCAGAAAAATACCATAATCATGAGAAACATAAAGAAGCCAGTATACCCAGGTTCTGATTTTGGTGAATCCTGAAACTGGGACTGGAATATGCTTTGATTATGATTGCAATAAAAAAAATTTTATTGCTTGCATTATAACAAATTCAAGCGACAGTTTCGTACGAAGAGATCTTCTAGTTCAAGCTATAACAATTAATGTTCTAATGTTAGTAATAAATGCCAAAGGGAGAAATTTCTACTTATGAGTATATTAAAAATGCGAAAGTGTGTTTTGTTTGCTAGTTTGTTTTTCAATCAAAGGATTGATATTTAAGGACTAAGTGCAACAAAAGGGTAGCCGTGAGGAAACATAAACTACACTACAACATTTACTATCACGGTCAGCGAAAACATGAGTGGATACATCGTAATGTAAAACCTTTTAGAATGCATCATTATTTAGCAATTGAACGCAAAGCTGTATAATAATATCTCTAACACAATCTAAGTAGGTAAGTACATGATTGTGATCACGCTGCAAGTCGTAACTTTATTTATGCAAAAAATAATTCAAATCATTAATTTAATCACAAAATATGATAAAAGCAATGATATCCGAAATAACATAAATATATACCTAATATTCAATAACTTTGAAAATTATATTGTGGATAAAGAATTGAAGTATACACTATCCACTTCAGTTTCGCGACTCGACAAGACATTATTTACACGCAATCCTACTTAAATAACACTATTCTAGTTAAATTAATTAGCACAGAAAATTAATTTCCATAATAAATAATTAAGCTATTAACCAGTTAGGTAGCCTGATTTCCAATTTCCATTTATGAAAATCAATTGCCGGAATTCTTGTAACCTACAAGTTAGTAGGTAGGTATATGAAGTGGATAAAGTAGGTAGTAAGTTTTCGCTTTGTGTTTCTATCTAGCTACATTGTTGTATGTTGTAAGCTGAGATGTTATTGCATCTACAAAGTAACTATCTACTCAGTTTGGGTGATACTGGTTTACCGTTTAATGCATGCTACCACGTGAAAGTCGATACTGAATTTGATCTTATATCGACCCGCTTTATCGACATTATTAACCACAGTAATATGTTTTCCAAAATATACTTTCACAGTCACGAAATGAATACATCCAAATTAACTTTACATATTTACCTACTTAGCAAAAGATGCTAGATTCAATAGACATAGGGTGGCAGACCCAATTATGGGCACTTTAAGAGTTTATCTTATTTCAAATATGTTTTTTAAGTATAAATTTAACGAAATTCTATAAATCACTGTGTTCATAAGGTTACTTGTTTAATAAAATATATAATTAAAGAAGAAATTGAAATTTTTTTGTTTAAATCAACTAGAATTTTTAATAAGATTGAAAAATGACCCAGTCTCCAATTATTCGCACATTTGTTACCAGTTATGGGCACAAAATTATCCAATTATCAACACTCAGATTTTAATAGAGTTTAAGGGAAATATAACGCTAGGCTACCTACGGAAGTCTTTTAGAATATAGATTTTATTACGAAATAATATACGGAAATTCTTATAGTAACTGTAGGTGACTTAATGTTTTTATATTTATTATATTTAAAACAAACACCCTTACATATTTAATAAGAAAACGTAAACATAGTCTTTATTAAACGACAGACGTCCACAGCTGGACAAAGGTCTCTTATATGGACTTCCACAGGCCTCGGTCTTACGCTACCTGAATCCAGCGGCTCTCTGCGACTCGTTTGATGTCGTCGGTCCACCTAGCTTCCCGGTACGGGATCGCTACTCCAACACCATAGGATCCCACCGACCATCAGCTCTTCGAACTATATGCCCGCCCATTTCCACTTCAGTTTCGCTTAGCTATGTCTGTGACTTTGATTCTCTTACAGATATCCTCATTTCTGATATGATCTCGGAGGGATACTCCGAGCATAGTTCTCTCCATCGTCCGCTGAATGATTATTATTTCGTGATAAATAACTGCCCATAGAACTTCTCAACCTCTCTCCATTCCTCAGGTGGAGAAGAAACGTGACAGCCTTCGTCAGTTTTCAGCCGCGTCAGCTGGCTCTGTCCGATAGATAGATCTCTCACGGACACTTTGGAATGGAACTTCTGTTCCACTAGATGGTATCTTTAATACACTTGGTATTTAAGGCCCGCAGGTCGCGAGTTCTTTTCTTAGAGATCTGCCTATTAACCTACCAGTAGGCATCCGCGTCTGCTGACGACTGAAGTCTCATCTCTTGTCTGTCTTCCATCAGTTTGAGAGTAAGGTCAGAGAACTTCTTGGTCCTTTTCGTGTGATGGGTCTTAAAGAATTTAGACTCCAGAGTATGGACAGTTTACACACACTTGTTAAGATCGTCTACAGACTCCCAGTCTGCTAGGGAATCGAATCGCTTCGGAGTGTTAATAAACAGGAAAATCTCCAAATTTTGTAACCAGATACTGACACCCCTTGTTTTGCAATGAAATAACGGGAAAGTTTCATTTACTTTTTGAATTAGTAACTAATAATACTTAGAAAATCAATTGAAAAAAATTATATTATTAAAACTCAAATAAAACCACAGTTAAATCATTATTAAGTAAGTACTGACCCTTAACGTCGATGAGTCAAAATGGCCGAAAAACTTCGGGAACTCCAGAACGATATCTTTCAACTACGATACTGACGTCATTTTAAAACTTTTCAGATTAGAAAGGTTTCGATTGTGAAAAATATGAATTCCCCTAAATATTTTTTAATCTGAAAATTAAAAACAACAATCAGAAACTTATATTTTAATCTTTTTTGCCAAAGTGCGAATAAACTGGTGCAGTGCTAGCTATTGGGTTGGTCACCCTATCTACAAATTATTTTAGCGTAAAAATATATTTTTTTTAATTTGATGACAAGATAGTCCTTGACTGCGATCTCACCTGATCAAACTTGTAAGGGGGTTGAATCTGCACTGCCATAGCAGTGCAGATTCAACCCATACCCCCTCATTGATTTCTACACGCCTACGCGCCGGAACGCTCAATCGCTTGGTGGCACGTCTTTGCCGGTAGGGTGGTTACTAGCCACGGCTAAAGCCACCCACCAGACCATCAGAGACAAATTATAAATTCCCAAATTGCTCCCACCTGGAATCAAACCCGAGACCTCCCAGTTATAAGACCACACCGCTCACCGCTGCGCCAGAGAAGTTGTCAAAAGTGTAATACTCTATCGATGGTTAATTCACAAATTCTCTTGCCATTTTTGAATAATTTCCTTCTTTGTCTCGCAAATGATCGATTTGTTCATCTAATTCTTCCAGAATTTATGCGAACTTCATTTTGGCGGTCCTCCTCAACGTACGACTCGATATATCTTCTTCATTTAGTCTGTTGTCGTTTTTTGTCTTTCTTCAAAGAGAATAAATTATTTCGGCTTCTGCAAGTTATTCGTAGAAGTGATTCACGTTTTGGCATACGATCAATAACCATTCTTTTCGCAGCTGGTGGCGTTAAAGACACTTTTATTTGGTGTTTTGATAGTACGACTGTATGACTCGTCTTGTTAATGTTCTATTAATTTTTTGTTCTTAGAAATGTGTTGAACAATAAATAGAAATAAGTTTTTCAGAACAATATCTATCCAATACTTTAACATCAAAGCTTTCCTACGAATATAGGCAAGGAAGCATATTCTATTTTCATTAGTTCCGATACGAAGCCATATTAAAACTAGAATCCATTAACAAGTAGGTAGGTAGATATATAGGAGTACGACGAGAAGGGGCTTCTAACACTATTTTTTTCATTCTATCATTACTATTTACTGCGTGCGATCATCGATGTATTTAAACATATGATTCTACGAATGTAAATATTTAAAAATTACTAGTTACGACCTATCTGACGAGTAATATCTTTCCGACTGTATCCGGCCACGGGCGCTCAATCTCCACAGAACCAGTTGTATTCCCTCACTCTCATAGTCCAGTGGGACGTGACACAACTTCTAATTTCGGGCTAAGCACTGAGAATTTCTTGACAGAAAAACCAAATGTTCAGTATAGCATAGTTCCTTATTAAATCTGCAATTGGTAATACTGAGTCCATCGTAGCAACACCACACACCACGTAGGGAATCGAACCCCGGACCTCGACATGTTAACTTCTAGACCAACGGGCAACGAGGCTCGGACGAGTACCAGCAACGCGTCTCACAAACACCCGCTTTATTCATACCGTTCGTTGCTCTCATAGTCTAAACAACCAAATGAATCCCATCCTGTTTGTCACCGAGCTCCTTCGATGTGACAATTACGTTAGTCGTAACTTATGAGTCATGACCAATGTACGCGTAATTCTAATTCAATAATGTACCTACTCACCCTCTATATCTATGCCAGTATAGTCTGGTATACCTTGCGAGAGTAGGCGGTGCTGTGGCCTTGTATTCACTTGTAAGTGACTGGCTTTTGCCCACGACTTCGTCCGCGTGGAGTTAGCTTCTAAAAATCCCGCGGGAAATCCTTTTTTCCAGGATTAAAAGGTACTTATGTCTGTACTCTGTAGCCCCCCCGAATAGCAGACGCAGTTCTAACCATTAAGCTATCACCGCTCAAAAGTTATAAGTAGATCATCTAAATATATAGGTACTTAAAAGGAAAAGATGACTGACTAATCTATCAACGCACAATAACTGGACGGATCAGGCTGAAATTTGGCATACAGATAGATATTATGACGCAGTCTTCGCTAAGAAACGATTTTTGAAACATCAACCCCTAACCGGGAGAAATAGGGGTTTGAAAAATTGAACTTAATGGGAGCAAAGCCGTGGGCAAAAGCTATCTAAATACATGAATTACTGACTGGCTGATCTATTGATCTATCAACGCACAGCTCAAACAACTGGACGGATGGACTGGCCTAGAGCAAAGCCGGGGGTAAAAGCACTAAAAGCCAGTTTTTTATATGAGTGTTGTTATCACCAGGTGCAGCTGTTGCAGCAGCAGGTGACGACGCTGGCGGACACTCAGAGCAGCGCGGACGAGCGCTACGCCCGCGCCAAGGCCGACAACGCCGTGCTGCAGGCGCGCGTGCACATGCTCGACGAGCAGATCAGAGAGGTTTGTTCTCCTTCTTTATCAACCGATAGACGTCCACTGCTGGACAACGGTCTCTTGCATGGACTTCCACAAGCCACTATCTTGGGCTGCCTATATACGAGGCGCATGGTCGTCTGATGTTGTAAGTCCACAGCGGATTTTCATCAAAGAGTAGGTATGCTGGAGGATACCGCTTAGCGCTAAGTGAAAATTAGAAGGGTACGTGAAGGGAAGTAAACAATCTTATTATCCGCAAAAGACTGCGATTATTTCTATTTGGAACAATGTTTTAGAAAGATTGTGATCAAATTGTCAGGTATCGTTAATTAGTGGAATGACTTCTACTTCCACCTAATAAACAATCTATATGTATAAGAACAACTTGTACTTCATTACCATTGCAATACTATAATAATATTCGGTAGGTACTTTAATGATACTAACACATACTGTACTGACATAGATTTAAGTCATTTGTTACTAACATGATGTAATATGGTGATGTGATGATGGACCTAAAGTCTGAAATAAAGAATTATTTATTTATTAATGATATCGTTCATTTTCAGATCGAGTGCAGATGCGAGGAACGCATCGCGGAAGAACAAAAGCGATGCCGAGAGGCGATCGCGCGCGTCGAACGAGATCGGGACGCGCAACTCTCCGCCCTCACCGAACGGCTGGCCACTGCAGAGTCAGAAGCATCCCACCTTAAACAAGAGGTAAGACCCACAATACAATCGTGGTGTCTTTTTTGTATCGTATGTACAGGAGGTTCAACTCTCCGCCCTTACCGACCGACTATAGCTGTTGCAGAATCAGAAGCATCCCACCTTAAATAAGCGATATAAGATCCACAATTCAATTCTCAATTATATCATAAAATGATTTTAAACTAGACGAGTAATTTTCTGCTCTCGCGCAGGTTGGCCGGCTACGAGGAGTAGCAGAAACTTTACGCGCAAACGCCGACATCGGCACACACAGCGCACGGGAAGCGCAAGAAGCGGCAGGCGAACTCGCAGCGCAACTCAGCGCAGCGCGGGAAGCGGAACGGCGCGAGAGGGAAGCGGCCGAGAGCGTCCGAGCGCAACTTGCCGCTGCGCAACTCGAGCTGCGAACGCTGAGAGCTGCGCCGTCCCCGCCGCCCGATCCCCGCCTTGATGAACTAATACAAGAACTGACGTTGCTTCGTATGCAGAACAAATGTGAGTAGCTCTGCTGTAGTATTCGTCGAAATAGATTTACAACTTAACATACAGCCACCTGAGATAGAAGCGGCAGACATAGTCTAAACGCAACTAGAGCTGCGGTGATGAGAGAGTTCGTTAATAAATTCTATTACTTTGTGATCAGTGACTTAGGGATAGTGGCTAATTCTGTTATACATACACAAACTCTAAATTGAACTAAATTGACAGTGACAGGTCTAAATCTAGTGCTATCTTTTTTTGGTGGGAACGTTATGAAAAGGATAGGACGAGATTTAGAGCTCTGTCAATTTGGTTTATTTAAGAGATTGTATACAACAGAATTAGCCACATTAATAACATAATTATATATTTTAATACTTATATACATGTTCGTGTTTTATGTTAAAAAAATTGTTTGGTATTTCAGCTTTAACGGAAGCGCAAGAGGAACTCCAAGCGCAGATCTTAACCCGCGGCGTAGAAGAAGGACGCAGCTTACTCGACTACTCTCTGAATACTACTAACTCTCTTGCGCACGAACTATCTCAGATGAGCGATCACGAGGTAAATATATTATGTCATTTTAAACTATAACTTTAATGCCCTAGAGAATCATATTTTTAAAAGCAATCAAGAAAAATAATATTCGTTTGGAATAGTATGTTCCATTTTTATTGACTTTTTGGCATCTAAATCTTCATTTTGGGCATTAAACATAGTTTCTTTTTATCTATAAGTAGATTCAATATCATTTTATCACTTAAATCATCATATTTTTACTTAAATATCATTTCATTTCATAAAAATTCTTATCTCATTAATATAATATTAATAAGAAATAGTTAATCTACCAATGTTTTAATTTTATTAGAACGCTATCTTTTATCTTTCTTTTTTTTTAAATAGCTTTGTTATGTTAACAAATGATAAATAAACGATGTGAACGTAAAATCCAGTATCCGAAAATTTATATACATATAGTTTACATCGCTTTGCTTATCAGAGGGTTTATATAAATACCATTTTCTGTAAAGGCAGGTTTATATAGATCCAATGACTGGCGACAGTAACGCTGAATCAATAACAACCTGCTAGCGTCTACGAATATGAAAAATCAAATTGTACGGAAATTACATTTGCTTGAAAGACATTAATTTGCATGATTATTATTAACATTCCGTACAATGTGATTCATCCGATTACAGAAAATGGATTTTGTCTAGGTACAGTCCCTGGCACTGAACTTTGATAAAAGTCAATTGAGATCATTGCAATATTTACACATACAACATTCACGTACGACGTACATTTTTTAGTAAGCGTTATCCATGCAATACGAGGGAGTTGACCTTTCTAAAATAAAAAATAAAGCTAAATACTCAACTAAATCTTTTCATGAATAAAATGCTAATCAAAGTTGATCAAAAGCTGCAAACTGAATTGACCGCTTCTGAAATGTTTTCTCTGTCATCTTCAGGCAAACATGATATTTGTATTGAATTTCTATGCAGTATATGTAATGCAGTTCGTGACGTCATAATTGTATCCTGCCGTCCCTGTCTAGTGAACAATCTAAAACTTCTATAATTTCTTATTAGATATTTGAATTCTGTTTTTACTATTCATTATTCTACTTATTTTCTTGAGCAGGTTTATCTGTAAACAGCCTATTTTGGTAATAATATTATATTCAACGTATCACTCTTATGATTTTCTCTGTCAAATTTCAATATCACTTATCAGTCATTCGCAAGCTCTGCACTTGCGATTATTACGTAGTTGCTATCAAAGTTTGATGCTAAACTCTCAGGCCAGGCCACAGGATATGATTTGCAATGCTACAATATTTATTATCTATGCGTTTTTGCAGCTCGATGGTAGCACACACACAGATCACAGCATAGAGTTGGAAAAGGTACGCCGTTTACACTAATGTGTGTGCATGTCCTGTACCTTGCCTAACTGCATGATTTTTTTAAATTCATAATAACTAGGTGTAGAATAGATATATGTATACACGAAAAATGCATGCTATTCGTTAGTAGATTCATATGCCTCGGCTATCTCGCTTAAGCTAAAAGCTATCCAAAGTCAACACCAAGAAGGTTCACTCAGCAGTCTCGCGAGCCTAAGTTTCAGATAATATGGATGTATCACATGGATGGATCCAAAAATGGAGAAGTTCTACAGTATTAATATATTTCTCTTTGCTTTCAATGTTATTTAAATCCATAAAGAAAATAGTGAACTTCTTCATCGCCCTGGAAGTCACGAAACAGCTCGCGAGACCATTTTCTTGGTTTACTTGACTTGTTGACTTATAAAAACTGTGATTTATTTATAAATAAAAATATATCGATTTATATGTATTTTATAATATGTATCTATTCACACCTAGTGTTCATTGAATATTATTAAAGTACCTTTTTCACTTTATGATTTTTTTTACTAGAAAAAGCATGACTCTATCACCCATAACACATATTTTTCCATGCACGATCCGCTGTACCCTTGTATTTTGATTAAGATTAATAAATAGTTGTCGTATTTTCTTTACAGTTACAAATAGCTTTAAAAGAACAGCAAGATGTGAATCTTCAGCTTCGGGACTACATAGATGGCATACTACTAGCGATTGTCGAAAACTACCCACAGTTGCTTGAAGTCAAACATCAGAAACCTAACGTAAAGTCATAACACCTATTCAAAAAGTGGAAGAGCAAAAAGTTGTTAAAAATTCAACATTATGTAGGTAATCTATATAAATATAATTCAATATCTGTACGCTCATGTACCTCAACGTTATTATACTTTCAATCACTGAGCTCTATAATATTACGTACCATTTACGTACTATGTACGCTGGGTTGGCTCTGTAGTAATCAACGTAATGGCAATATTCAAGTTGTTTTATGGCCATCGTCTACAGCTTGTTCAGCGTAAATATTGTAGGGTTATAATAAATAAACAATAACTTAGTGCAAAATCATGACTGTATTACTTATGTGTATACCTTGTTTCAAATCAATGTTAATGTGATTACGACTTTATTTGCAAAAAATACATCAACGTGATGTGGCTGAAAAAAGCTTTTGTTATTTACCGAGCCAAATCTGCTGTCTCGTTACTTTCAATCGCAAGTTACATTTTTTTGACAAATTAACTTTGCAATAATTTTAATGTTGATTTGAAACAAGTAGTTTTTCACGTACTCTAAAAACACAATTTGAGGTATATAGAAACTATAGTAATTTATACAAGCTAGGGCTCGGCCGGAGAACTCATTCGACCAAGTAGGTTATAATTTGAAATTTTCAACTGGGCTAAGTAGAATTTTTACCGAATGTTACGTTTCATCGAGTTACTCGGCCAAGCAACTCGCTTGGTGTAAACCAGGGGCCCAAGTCTGCTATTGCAATTGTAGTTTTATTGTCTATCAATGACATGACAATTGTTATTTTTAGCAATTGTCATGTCATTGATAGACAATTGAACCCCTGGGCCCCAAGTCAAATTGCTAAAAGTAGCAATTGGAATATCATTGATAGACAATTGATCTACAATTTCAATAGCATTGCAATAGCAGACTTGGGCCCCTGGTCTAATGTTATATGAATATTAGTTAAGTAGTTAGTAAGTATAGGTAAATATTACTGACTATATGAACGAAAAATATTCTAAATATTTAATATTCCATTAAAATTTAAATTATATTTATCAGTTTATTTTGGTATAATTTTATTTCAAATCGGATATTAACACTGTGATAAAAAATTAGGAAAAATAAAAATATTATACTTAATTTTTATAATATATTATCATCTCATAAGTAGCGATATTTTCACATTCATTGCATTCTAACTAATATTATAAATGCGAAAGTGTGCTTTTTTGTTAGTTTTTCCTTCAATCACGTTGCAACCGAACTACGGATCGACGTGATTTTTTGCATGGGTATAGTTGCAGACCTAGAGAGTGCCGCATAGGCTTCTTTTTATCCCGCGGGATTTTAAAAACTAAATCCACGCGGACAGTCGCGGGCATCATTACCTATTGTTTTATTAAACCAAGATTTGATTACAAAAAAATAGAAGCAATTAACATAAAAATATGTAAATAATGTGTACAGTCCTTACAGAATATCGATGAAATATTGTTCCTTAATTGCAAGATTATTTAAGTCCGGTTGATGTTAAGCAATTAATATTGTAATATAAACCCTAGTGTAGGTTTTTAGATCTGGGGGTAGTTTTAGACATATACTAGGCCAGGCCGTCCATATATTATTATTGCTACCTAAAATCATTTTTTACCTAAAGACTGGATGTAGGTAGTAGAAAATTCGTTGTACATTGCTTCGAATTTTAATAAAAATATATACCTATTCAATAAGTTCAATATATTATATTACATATGTAATTTATAAAATTATGTTATTATAAAGCCATTAAGCGTATGTACTTCTAAATTTAATGTTTAGTAGCATACCGTAGTACCTATGTATGATATAGTTAAAATAAAAATAAAATATGTATAATTACTATTTTTACATAGAAATATAAATAAGGATATACCTACTGCAGTTAAGCATTTGTGTACATTTTGATAACACAATTAAAATTATTGAACAAAATACCTAATAATAAAAATATTATAATCGTCGAAGTAAATTAAATGAAACCATTCTAATATATTTTCAGTCTTTTATTTCAGACTTATTAATATAAGAACCTATGTAACATAGTAGGTATTTTGGCCTTAACACAACAGTTTTGAAGCAAAGATTGCGTAAACTAAACATCCCCAAGTTGAAAATGGGTTTTGTAACTAATTTTTTGAGAAAGAAGCAATCTACTGATCCCATGTCTACCTATGCTTTCGGGCAGTTTCTTGGAGGTTATTTACGGTAATAGACACGCTAGAGGGCGCTGCAGTTTAAGGAAAAAAAAATCAGAAAGCATTGATGCAGCAAGAACGCCATAAATTCAGCCAATCAGAGGCCATTGCGATCGTTACACTGGTGCAGTCAATTGTAGGGAATCGACATGCCGGCTATTGGCTAGCACTTTCTCAACCAAAAGTGATTGCGATTGTCACAAAGTAGCAATGACAAATTTTTACACAATCCGTCAGCCAATGCTACTTATACATAACTACACATACCTACAGGGGCCCAAGTCTGCTATTGCAATTGTAGTTACATTGTCTATCAATGACATGACAATTGTTATTTTTAGCAATTGTTATGTCATTGAAAGACAATTGAACCCCTGGGCCCCAAGTCAAATTGCTAAAAGTAGCAATTGGGATGTCATTGATAGACAATGTAACTACAATTGCAATAGCAGACTTGGGCCCCAGGCGTATAACCAAGGTAGGTATAACTTCTCAATTTTTAACCGACTTCCAAAAAGGAGGAGGTTATCAATTCGGCCGGTATCTTTTTTTTTTATAGATGCGTTTTTTAGCACGGCCTACAACATGTTGCATTTTCGTAGTAGGTATCTAAACAGTAATAAACTGTCATTCCTGATGATCACTTCTTCCTTCGTTTTTACTTTGGTCTAAATGACTAATTACTTGTTGGACATCTAAGCGAAGCATCATTAGCTTAGGATCCATATAATCCTGAAAGAAATACTCAATTTTAACAGTCTCCCGTAAAGCCCCAACAAACTCTTTTAGGGTGACAGATATCGAGTTCATAAATTGGAGTTTGTTCTAAAAAATAAACATTAAAATAGTAAAAATAAAAATACATTTTTTAACCTTATTTGCGAGTTACCTATTCATCTAATCAGTCAATTACGCAGGAATGATTTAGTGCACAAGTGCGCAAACAAAAATGCATTTTCAATTCCCTCACTCTCAGCGTCTGAGACGGCAATCCGATACAATGATGAAGTTGCATGGAAACAATCGGCTTGGCATCCAGCTGACCACAAGATAGTGTAACTTATTACTTTGTAATTTGTATTATTTTATAGAGTACCTACCTTTAATGGTCCCGGTTCTTGATCTCCGTCAACCGCATCTACATTAGCATTAGGTCTAACCCTACCCATTAGCTGAGCAATTTCCGCCTCTACCACATTAGCAGGAGAGCTCAAATTACCATATTCCCTTGATAATTCACCATATACCCTCGAAACAGGGACATTGTATGGCATATAAGCATATTCTGTATTATATTGAGAACTTCTACAAAGAGAACACTGTTGCCTATTGTCTATCTCTTTCCTTTCGTTATGCAAACTTAATCTTTCCCTAGACAAAGCCACTTTTTCCTTAGCAATTTGTTTTTCTCTCGCATTAAGGGAGACAACATGTTCCTGAACTCTTCGTATCCGGTCTTCGTATTTTCTTTGGAGAAATTCAGCTTCGGAATACTTCTTGTCCGCTTGAGACTGTTTCTCCATTGCTGATTTGGCTAGGAGGTCCAAGTCTCTGCTTCTAAAAAGTTTAAATGGAAAGTTTTCTTTATTGACTAGATTAGGCATGACAGTAAAGTATGCTTTTAAAATATCTGAATGACACAACATCGCAGCAGAATACTTAATAAGACTAGAAATATCATCAAGAAAGAAATATACATAATACGAGTGAATAACTAGAAATAGAATATTTTAAAAACATTGAACTGAAAATAAGAAATAATATCGTCAATTTCATTTGAGAAAACTTGACTCCTCGCTGACTTTGATGCTAATATTTGATGCAATAAAGAAAGGCGCAGACATATTTCTGGCTTCCTTTCTATAAAAATCACAGGATCTTTTTTCCTTTTTTTTTATACTTATAGATAAGCAGTCAGGATACAGTGAGAACTTACTTGGACATAACCCTTTGTTCCTCTAAATGCAACTCTTGTTTCTCAGTATTTATTTTCGTCCTTTCTTCTGTTAGCTCTTCTAAGTGCGCTTGTAGTTCTGCCTTCGTTTTCTATCAAATTAATTTACAGTATTGAGTGTATTTTATCAAAAGTCAATGAAAACCCTGTATACTTAACTAATTATTGTACTTATTTAATGCCTACTTCAAGTTCCAACTTTAGACTCTGTATTGACGCCTTCTCCTTAGCAACTAAACTGCTGTCTCTCAAAGCTTTAGCTCTTTCTTCCTCTATCTTTGCGATTTTGTCCTGATATTCTTTTTGTATATCTTCCTTTAACATCTGAAATTTTTTAGCTTTTTACTTAAAATTATCTATGATTTCTTATGATGGGAGAGGAAGTTCATGTTTGGTTTAACTTGCTGCATCGCATAAGTTAAGTACTTACATATTTAAACATTCTAAGCATCTAAACATTTTGATTCATATGTCACTGTTTTTTCAATAAAAGGTGTTCATCATTCATCGTCTATCACTAAATATTATTTATAAAGTTTAATTATTTCTATTTTTTACCTTAATTTCTTCATCTTGTTTCTTTAAAACATTTTTTGCAAATTCAGTCTGTTTGCTAAAAGTCGCTTTCTCAAACTCAAATTCCATTTTCTTCTGCCTAAGCAAAGCAGATTCTTCTTCGATCATCTATAAATGTTTAAATGATTTTTTAAATCCAAAAGTAAAAGGGCCAAAATAAACACGAAATTTTTTAAATTCTATATTTACTTACTACTTAAATACGTACTATATATTTTTATTAGTAAAGGATTTTTTATAGTTTTAAATTTGGTAAAAGGTTGTGTAAAATATTTTATTTTCCATATTTGAAACAATTCATGGGATATTAAAAACATTACCGAAGTCATTTGCTTGAGTCGTGCTTCCAACATATTAACCATATTTTTGCTTTCTGATTTCTCTTTTTCAAAATTCTCTTTTTCTTTTCTCAGTTGTTCTATCATATCTGAAATAGCAATAAAGATCTTTTTATTTATTTTTTTCACAAATATTACTTACATTATTCAGATTTAAATTGTTTTACCTGTAATTTGAGTTTCTCTTATCTGTAAACTTCTCTCTGTATCTCGTTGTGTATGCTGTGATAATGATTCTACTTTTTCATATAACTGACCACATTTTTCATTACCCATTTTTATATTTGTCAATAATTCTTGAAGATCTGATGAGAAACTAGCTGAATCTTTTATTAGAACTTGTTCTTGTTTTACAGCATTTCTAGAAATTATTTTATTTTCAAAAAATTAACACACTTTACACAATTTACTTACTGTAGTATTCAAATTAGGTGTTACTAGCTCTTTAAATCGTGAAATATTATTATTTATTAGTAGTTATTGTAGTAGAACCACTCCTGGTTCAATATTGGTAAAAATCAGCAAAAAACCTAGTGGTCACCCTTTCTCATTGAAAACTGACATTATACAGCACATTGAACCATGCAAATTTTCTTGGTTTTTCGGATTATAGCAAAATAATTTAAGATTCATTGTATGGATATGTATTTGAATGAACATGGAATACGTATTTGAATTTGCTAAGAAAATTACTTTCAATAAATGTGCACCTATTATCCGAAGGAACCTGTATTACTTAATTATTTATTAAACAAAACATACTAAATTTAATATTAGATTTCTTACTTGATATTTTCCATCAAAGCAGCATGATGTTCCTGCAAAACTTTAATATTTTCCAAATGTTGTTGCCTTAACATTTCATGTTCATTCTTATGTCTTTCTGTTAAAGAGCTTAAATTTTCTTCATACATTTTCTTATACAACTGATGGTGTTCATCTAGCCAGGTTATTTTCTCTGCATAGAATCTAACAAGCTTATCGCTTTCTTCTTTCATTCTTTCTTCTGTTTGAGTAAAAGAAACCTCTAAGAAAGCCAGCTGTCGTCTGTTAAAGAATTCAAACAATTCAAAATTTTTACTTGTAGTCATTTTATTCAGTTCATTTTTAATTGGATTATTAAAGTGGGCAGGGCCATAAGTAGTCAATTTTAGTTTTGTAACGAATGAATTAGTATCCTACCTATAAGAATTTTCCATTAAGTCAACTTCTTTGTCATGGTTTTCTTGTAATGATTGTACAAGTTGTAGCAATTGCTTTCTCTCTTTAGCAAATGGACTCTCTTTGCGATCGTCCGAAGTTTCATATTCATTGCCTGTACCATCCATGTCATCGTGTACTGTGTTGACATCACCTAGTAGAGACTGTTTTGAAAAGTAATACTAATAAGTATTAAATAACATACATGGACTCAAAAATTTCACTATGTATTTACACGATTAGGATAGGAGATGGGAAGTTTCAAACAAAAGATTTGAAATTTTAAACCATCCTAGAACCATGGTTAAGGAGAAGAATCAAGGATTTAGACATTACATATTATTTTATCATATCATATTATTTTGACGATCTTAATTACAAATTAAGAAATTAGAAAGATTCTTCTTACTTTAATCCTCTGCGTAATTCTCTCCTGATGTGCTGCTATGATATTTTGCATCTGCTGTCTATGTTCTGCTTGCCTGCGAAGCATCGCGTCGATTTGTTCATGTTGCGCTAATGCAGCTTCACGCTGTACTCGCTGACTTTCTTTCTGACGCACTATTTCAAAGGAATAATTATAGTGGACATATTCACGTTATCCTAATTATTTACTCGTAGATACATTTACGTAACGGATCGTACACTATACCAATATTTTGAAACACTGAAGATATTTGAATAGAGCTTATACTTGTGTACTTTTTAAATATCAAAATACACTTACACTGCATTGATGCTAACTTTTCATCTTGCGCTTTCAACTGCAAAGCAATCATTAGTTGAGATTCTTGTTGTTGTAAATAAAGAGACGCTCCTTCCATTGTCAAATCATCCTGCTTTATATCCAGATTTGGTACATTTGTAGTTAAATCAGATTTCATAACCTTATCTACATTAGTATCAACAGTAGTCTTGTTAGATTCAACAGCTTCTACTTCAGATTTAAATTTTTCATCAGAATGTGGTTGTTTAGTTGGCTTAGTTTCTACAGTTGGTTCATTTAAGCTCTTTTTCTTCTTATCAACACCACCCAACCATGCCGGAACATCATTAACTTCTTCCTCCTCTATAATTTCGCCTTTCTCTTGAAAAATCCCAAGCCAATCATCACTTGATTTGCCTTTTTTAGGTCTAGTATCTTTCGGGGGGTCAATTTTACTAGTTTTTTGGGTTTCAATTTTACTAGAAGAAATTGGTTTGGATTCTACGTTTCCTAGAATAGAATCGAAATCGAAATCCTGTTTTTTCACAGAAGTAGCTGGTTTTACAGGTTGACTTGATGCACCAGCTGCTGTCATTGATGGCCCTCCCAAAATATCATCCAGTAAAGATTGTGAACTTTTCACTCTGTCTGGAGGTTTTATTGATTTTTTCTTTGTATCGTCTAAAATATTTAGCTTATCAATGCTTGTACCAGCTTTTGATTTAGCTGGAGACTTTGCAACTTCATTTTTTTCATTCGGGACATTAGTTCTTGCATCGATCTGATTAAGTTCAATAGAATTTTTAGATATTGTACGTCTAAAAGGCGTTGGAGATGCTCCTTGTGCACTCTTAACCTCACGGTATGATGAATCTCTTTTTAAGCTCGCATCTACTATCAGATCCTTACTATCCCCAGATTTTTTATTCTTAGTTGGTGTTATTGGCTCACCTATGTCAAATAAAGCATTTTTCCTCTCCACTGTAGGAGTTTCCTTTTTCTTTAGTGGCTTTTTCTTTCCCAGTATATCATCGTCAAAGAAACTATCGTCACTACCATCACTTAAAATACCTGCTAGTGGATCTTCAATATTGAAATTCATTATTGTAGGTATACTCATAAACACTAATCTTATTAATTTTAACCACTGAGTATATAAATCACTCCGATTTTAACTTATTTCATGTTCATTCTAATACCTACCACTCCCAATGAATATAATCACTCTATTTTACAAGTTGAATCACACGACGTTTTGTTTGAAAAATTGGCGCCATAGCAACCGTTCAACAGAAAAAATGGGAAGTAAAACTTAAGCTGTCACCTGTCACTACTTCCCGACTTCCCAGTTCCCGCCTTTACTTCCCGCTTTTTCGTCACTAGACATTAGACAAAAACTAGACAACAGTCTAGAGTCTATGGTTAGACATTGAATTGAAACAAAGGAACTTTATAAGTTTATAGGTTTATAGGTAGGTACCTAATTCTTAAGGGAGGCCACAAACGATCAAGTTTGGCGTCAAGTTTGCATGATGCTTAGGGATTCGAAAAAGGATCGATACCTAAGTAGTATCGATACTTTTGGTTCGATACCTACCTAGGAAAGCTCCAGAAAGTTGTACCACTCCATCGAGAGAGATAACGCTATCGAAAGAGAAAGAGAATAGTATAGACTATAGTCTGAGCTGTCTGACGAGTGAAATCTTGTAATCTTGTAATGTGATTGGGATAATCGAGTACCTAGTTACCTAATAATTGGGAAAGTACCGTAAGTAAGCAGACTAGTTTACTATTCTCTTTCTGCAGGGCGAGCATGGGCGGGAGAAGTTTTATCCCCAGGAAAAGGATAAAATGTTTATCCCCTTATTCACCCGTCGAGCATGGGCTCAGCGGTGGAAGAATATTGACAGTGGATAAAATGGGAGAAAATTTATCCCCGCAGTTATTGCCATTATAAGAAAATCATGGAAGTAGGAGGTACAAATACCACAATACTTCAAAATTTATGTCAATTCGATCTCAAAAAGTCATTATTTTTATCTATACTCGTGATTTTGACAGTTAATAGGTGATTCGTAGGTGGTTTTTGTCTGTGGTTTTTGTTTTCGTTTGACCCTTTCAAAAGTCAAAAAAGGAAAAGTTTATCCCTTTCACTTGTCCCCATGCTCTATCCGGGGGAAGTTGCTCCACTTGTAATGTCAAATAGGGATAAACTTCTCCTTTCCCCTGTCGCCATGCTCTAGCATAGGGAAAAGATAGGTTTATCCCCTGTCAGTGGATAAAATCGGGGGATAAAGCTTTTATATCCTGCCCATGCTCCCAGTGCCGATGTATAGCGTTATCTCTCCCGATGGAGTGATACAGTTTTAGGAGTTTTTCTAGGTATCAAACCAAAAGTATCGATACTACTCAGGTATCGATCCCTTTTTCAAATCCCTAAGCATCATGCAAACTTGACGGTGCTTGACGACGAACTAGATCGTATGTGGCCTCCCTAACAAAAGTAACAAATCACAAAAATACAAAAATAACGATTAGGTACCTACCTACTAGAAAAATAATACTTACATTTCTGCTATCTACTTTGTAATAACTTTTTGGCTATTTATTAGCAAAGTATTGATTTTGCATTCATAGTTTTATAAAATTAAAATGACAAATGGTTTCTTGTTTCTGAATGCAGCCTAAAGTGACGATTGATAAAAAATTTGTTGCTTCACGTCAGCCAGTAGTCGGCTGTATTTTTAATTATTTTTTCAAAACAATTGCTGTAAAAGCACTGAATTTCTGTTTATTAGCCCAATTCAAATTTACGATTAAGACCCAAACATGGATTATATTGGTAAGGTTTAATACAAGTTAACTGCGTGATCGTCGGAATGGATTTTGACAATTTACTTTCGGCCTGGAGGAACCTTTTGTTCTAGAATTTTGCTAACTCACGCTTTGTTTTTTTAGCCTCTGAAAAGGGAGACACGGCAGAAAATCAGGACCCAAACTCTTTAGTAGCTAACGGCAGCTCTAAGCCTGATATAGAAAGCAAACCTTGTGTTGACAATGGGAAACCGCACATCGAAGCTCCCACAGAAAAGGCTTCGTGTGCATCAGAACCGACGGAGGACTCAGAATTATGTGAGATCCCAGAACAGGTTGAATTTACCGTAGTTTTTAACAAAAACAAACATGACATCACATTTGCATATGATGCAACAGTGTTAGAACTTAAAGCTCATTTAGAGAGAATATGCGGCGTCCCACAATCTGTACAGAAACTCATAATCAAAGGAATGGCCCGGGACAACGTGACGTTGAGGAAGTCTGGAGTAGTTAAGGGTGGAAAGGTCATGCTAGTTGGATCTAAAATGGACGATATTTTAGCTGTGAAAAGTGCACCAAAGGTATGCTAATATTATAAATTATCTTTTTTATTGTTGAAACGGCAGTAGAATAAAAGGGATTGATTGATATATGGAAAAATATCTGCATTTTGCTGTGGTTTTGATACCTTGTTTGTGTAACAATTCTAACGCAGACATTTGAATATGTTGACATAATATGCTAAAACTCTTAAGGAAAATATAATAATGTGTCTATTTATGAAAGCATAATATCACTCAATTGAGCTGGGTACACAATGACCCATTCTTAAAATTTCATAATATCTTATTTACAAGCATGTGTGTTCAAACAATTCAAATTCTAATGAGTAATTACTTATGATTAAATTTTTTCCTAGGAAATACTAGAAGAAAAAAACAGTAGTCAGTCAAGCAAGGAACCTTTATGCATGCAAAAGATTCACAGGAAAGTTTTAGACAAAGGGATTCCTCCAGACGTCATGCCTGGAATTAAAGGAGTTAAGGTATGCTTATGTTAATTTTTATGTATATTTAAAAGCTTGGTAGAGTGCTGTGTTTGTCACTTTACACACCTGTCACAATAATTATCGCTTTGTGCAACAGATATAGTATCGCTGGGTACTGTATCAAAATTTTCTTTAACTATGTAATTTTGCGAACAGGAACCCCTACCCCCCGTGCCATTAAGTGGGATGTTAAATAAACACGGAGGCAAAGTGAGGCTCACATTTAAGCCTGAACAGGACCAGCTGTGGCTCGGAACCAAAGAACGCACTGAGAAACTTGCCATGACATCTATTAAAAGTAAATATTGCATTTTTACAATTAAGCACTACATTGTAAGAGCTATGGCCGTTTTATGCTTTATTTCTCCCTTATGGCCGTTGGCTCTTACACTCCATTAATTTCTACAGACGGTACAGAAATTCTGAAAAGCTTGTTAGACATCTTTGCCAGTAGAGAATAGAGCTGCCACTTATGTGGACACAGACCACAAGGCTCACCTATCTGCCCATATAGTCAATTAAAAGGATGTCTTAATTTGTTAATAATGATCAACTGACATGACTGTGAGAGCCTATTGGTTACAATTTTTTTTTTAATTTATTTTGGCAAAAACTGTTACAGATGAAAACCTTGCTGAAAAAGTTCATCTAATAAATAAAATTCTCATGTCACAGTGTTTGTAACTAAACTCCTCCAAAACGGCTTGACCGATTCTTATGAAATTTTGTGTGTATATTCAGTAGGTCTGAGAATAGGATGTTGCCTATTTTTTATACCCCTAAGTGACAAGAGTGGTCCACCTCAAAAAATTTTTTTTTATTTATATGGCAAAAAAATGTTTGCCAGGTCAGCTAGTAACTTATAAAAATTTAATCCTTATTAACCCTACTCATTCTAAGAAGGGACCTGGATCCTGGAGATCTATTATAGACCATAGAAAGTATGCTGTGTTCTTTTAATAATGTTATCTATATACTTAAATAATTTCATATTTATATAGATCATGAAGTTATTGATATTTTTTGCAGGCATCACATCTGAGCCAATTAAAGATCATGAGGAATATCATATTATGGTAAGTGAAAAATATAGCTATTACTAGCCGTTACTGATGTTGCAAAAATTTGTCATAGAAATTACACATATATCTATAGGAAGTTAGGCTTTTATCAGAATCATATATGTATCGATTTTTGCATTTTATATTTATGTTGTGATCTGTTCGGTTCTGTAATTTTTGATATTTTATATCTATATAGTGAAATGTAACTTAACACATATAGAGCTTCCCAAATGCACATATTATTTATAGACAAAATGGCAAACCAAACAATTAATACATATTAATGTCATCTTCAAGAAATTCAGAATACCACCTATAAGCAAAATATCACCCATAAGAACAGTATTAGGCTCGTTTTCACCAACCATATATAAATCATTCCCTAAATAAAGTGTATTAATTTCATTTTATTATTTTCCAGGGACTTCAACTTGGACCTACAGAAGCATCAAGGTATTGGGTGTACTGGGTACCAGCACAGTATATTGAGGCCATTAAAGACGCAGTGCTTGGTGTGTGGCAGTTCTTCTAATAAAAATAATGTCAAACAATATCTGTCTGCTGTATCTAACATGAGCTACTTGGGTAGATGCAATATATATATATGAAAATATAAATGTCAGTGTTGTGCCCTAGCACAATAATATGTATGTATATTTCATGTTTTATATAAAGGTGACGTATACAATTTTACTGTATTGATAAATCACAAGACCTTTCATGCTAGGGCTTTGTCTCTCTTATACAAAATACTGTCGAAATTATTAACGTTTTGATAAATAATAATATAATTAATAAATCCCTGATTTTTTTTCAATACAATTTTTATAATATTGTCTATTTGTTGAAAATATTAAAGTAATGTACCGAGCCGTTGTTGGTACTGTTTATTTTGTGATATCATTATGCTGTGTCAATTAAAAATTGTCCATTGATAAAATAAATTTGGCATCTGTCTGGTCATCAGTGAGAATTTTTATTTGCTTTGTAAAATTGCATTTTTTGCATATGGAGTTTTGAGCTGTAAAATATTGCCTATCACTTGAATTTACAGTATAACTGTGCCAATGTAAAAAGTAATCTAAAATGGCAGCTTCTAATTGTTATGATATAAATATCTGACAGTTTTCTATAGTTATACATATAAGAATTTTTAATAGAGAAGGCTATGATGGTAATCATATGTGGTCATTTTGCGTACATAGTATGTTTTATCTTTATATTTCATATTACAGGTATTGAATAAAGTCAATAAAATTACAATCAATAAAAATAAAATTAAGACCTGTTGTTGCAAAACAAAATGGATGAACAAAACTTAACAATTTACAACTGATTATAATTTTGTATGCAAGTACGCATATGAAAGGGGCCGCCATTTTAGATTTGAGTCTGTATTGGTATGGGTTATACCATCGCACCGCGCATTCACAATTCATGAGCTTATCTTCTTGTGTTTCAAAACCTGATCTCTATTTAAACTTTATAAAATTGACTCTTGCTGGAGGATTGGATGGAATATTACAACAATAAATTGTTTTATAGTTGTCTCTATTTTAGCATACAAAATTTTGTATGATTTCGTTTACTATATTCCTACGAATCCTTCATGAGAATTTGATGATAGAATTAGATATAAAACATTTTAAACTAGTATTCGTTTTATTTCACTCATAAAAAATTCTACAAAATTTCACTCAAATAAATAAGTCATTTATATAATAAAAAATGAGTAGGTCTACTTAATGCTAATTATAAATAGTCACACTAGAATAAAATGGCACCTTAAATAGTTGTAAATTAAAAATATTTTTGGCATTCGATATGTGTAAAATAATACTGATTTGTACATCAAAGTGAGGAAATGCAACTTCAGTATCATCCATATTCAGACTGCACTGTTAAAGAAAACTGCCCTTTTGGAATACTTGTTGCATGATACCAGAGTCTTGTGTCTAGTAGTACTGGAACAAAATTAGAAATTGTCACATATATGGCAAACTTACGAATCTGCAAAAGATGCATTTTACGGGGTTTTTTTTTTTGAAAAGGGATATCGGTATTGTAGTAATTTGAGTTTTCAATATAAACAAAATAATATTGAATCCTCCAAAAACAATACCTTTGTCCACATAAGGTAGTGTGAGTGACAAAACAACACATAGTACAATTATTTTAATTGTATAATAATATATAAAAATTCTTTAAAAAAAATGACTTCAAAAGTCACTATAAAGTATAAATTACGTTTACTTTGTACACATATGTTGAAATCAGGTGGGCCTTAATAGAAATGAAATTCTCCATAACCGGAGCTATTCTGGTCCTTTCAAATAAAAATAAAAAATATTGAAATTTTGATAAAATAAAAATTATTGAAATTGAAATTGGTTCTAATTTGACGTAAGTATGGAGTAATATCGCCAAAAAATATTATGCATCGAATTGAGAACCTCTAAGGGAGAATTTTGAAGTTGGTTAAAAAATATAACAAAAGATTTTGTACCTACCCACATCTCCAGGCTCCACATAATATTGGAATTTATGGCAGACATGTTCACACTCTGGTACTGGCACTACAGACCAAATCTTGTTGCCTTTAACCTGCCCTTGCCACATCAGTCTTGGGATGTAGTCCAACTGAAATAAGTACATTCGACTGTATATGCTATTTCGAAATCCTTACTAATATTATGCTCTTTTTGAAGTTTCTACTCTGTATTTAGTAGAGAACTAAGCAATTGACTGATAAGAACACCACCAAGGTATGTGTGGTATAAGTGGTGGTTTTAGGATCGGCTAATCTGTACCAATTTTATCAGAATTAATTTTTTTCAAAGAATATTAAAAATAACAATGGTTCAATGACAATATTCTAGTTAGGTTCTTATGATAATTCTTATTGGACTTCAAATATCAATTCTTATAAACTTCAAATGGCAATTAATCAGATTCAAATGTAAAACAGCTTTGATTGCTATTGTAGACAAATCATTTACATGCATAACAGCTCCAATTTCATATCCAAAGAATAGATTTTCAGTTTCAGGGAACTCTGCGTCTTCTGGAAGAAACTCTGGTACTGCATAATATCCTCTGAGCTTAGCTAAAATGTCTGGATGACAGTTACCCCTGCAAAATAGGATAATAAAGATATTAATTAAATTATTAAGATTACAAAAGAAAGTTCATAAGAATGAAATAAAATCTATACTTTACCAATTTAACTAGGCTGCCTATTATTTTTGAAGTTAGATATTTTAAGATCATATGGGATCTCTTTGATCCCTGGGATAAATAGTTCTACAGTACCTACTGTGCAATATTTATTCAAGATTTCATCAAGCAGTTGAGCCCCGAAAAGATAATACAGATAGACAATGTCAGGTGCTTTTTATCCAGATTGTTACCTTTTAACTCCCAAAACACTGAACCGATTTTAACAAAATCTGGCAAAGAGAAAGCTTGAAACTGTGAAAGGATAAAAATCAAAATCAAAATCAAAATTTATTTATTTCATGTAGGCCAACTTGTAGCTCTTATGAAACGTCAAAAATCTACCACCGGTTCGGAATGCAGATTCTGCTGAGAAGAGCCGGCAAGAAACTCAGCAGTTGCTCTTTTCAAAAAAAATATTTTTTTACAATTGTTAAAAAGAACTAGGCTATGCACACAATGTTTCCACACAGAAGTTTCAAAAATGTACACCTACCGCAACCAAACACATGTTAACATGGGTAGACACAAAGCAGACCCATTCCCGTTGGCCGTTGGATATTATACATAGTTTTGATTTCACTAAAATATAATGGGTAATATTTCATTAGGTAAAATTTTTGGCTCAAACTTACCAACCAACATACCAAGGCTCATGGCCAGGTTCATTCAAAACCCTAGCAGCTGGCATCTCAAATACTTCCTTTAGTGTAAAAAGATCTGTTTTAAAGTTTAAAAACTGGCAACCTTCTTCAAGGCTCTCATAGCTGCCTGCAGTTTTTTCATACAACTTTTTCAACATATCAAAATTAAATTCTTTAATGGCTCTCCAATGACTTACAGCATGTTTTACTATGATAGGTTTTGATGAGTAGGCATATCTCTGAAAAAATAAAGCATACATATTTGTTATCCCATATTCCTGCAAATAGCTTTTACCAGGGATGCAGGAAAATAGGATTTAATTTGAAAGATCAAACTAAAAGCTCAGCATACAATTTGGATATTCAATATTTAAGTGCTGAAAAGGTTTCGATTTAAATTTGTAAGTACCCAAATAATATTATTAATATTAGTTACTATTATATTATTTTTTAATCCACTGTGGAAAAGAATATATTCATATTATCATAGGATAATAATAAGTTATGTATGAAAAGATGGCAAGTATTCAACTTTCATACCAGAAAACTTTGGCGCGTAACGTTTTGCAATATAATTGGTTTCGTAACATTCGCACAATAGCTACAATCTGCAAGAGGACGCGTCGCTTCCCACACCAAGTGATTAATAGGTAACAGACACCTTGCACTTAATAAATAATCTACTGCCAAACTGACTAGCAATAACGTTATACATGCTACACCCACTGATATTATTATTTTCCTTTTAAAACCAATATGTGTTTCTTTATTCTCTCCGATATCACAAATATATTTAAAGTTTTTAATTAAAACTTCGTCAATCCCTTTTTCGAGCGCAATTTTTTGAATCCGTTTTAACTTTCTTCGTATAATTTTTTCTTTGTTCAGCTTGTGCATTGTTTCATTATTCAATTTTGTGTTATAATCTTCACTTCACTTTTTATTTAAAAATTATTAGATACCTAGTATTTCAACATTTATTTTGAGAAAATTCAAATCAATCAAAATACCTGTCAAATTTTATTTGTCAATGTCAAAGAAAAGCACTTTTGACCAAAGACAACTTTTTATTTTTTGTTGATTGTTCGTTGTTGATTACAGTACAGAAAATAAAAAGCTGCTAATTAATAGCTATTATTCTCTTAGCTTAATTTCGCTAACATTAAAATAATACTGATAATATTACTCAGCCACAGAAAATTATAATTTAACTTTTAGGTTCCTACCTGATGATTTTTTAGCTTATTGCTCATTTTTTTGACTGTGGTTTGATTTTTGAACGTTATCAATTAGAATTAAAAAGAACAAACAGTTTATCTATGCCTTTGACCTGACGCTGTCATGTCAACGAACTGATGAACTTGGCGGTTTCGGTCTTAAAATTGGCTAGGTGAACCCTAAAATGCCCCCAAAGAAGCGTGAAAAAGATAGTGAAACAAACAAAAACTCTAAAATCGATCACTTACAAGCTGACCATGAGTTATTTCTACAAGCTTTCGAAAGTAAGTCGCGATTTGGAGAGTACACAAGCAGCATTCTCTTTGTGAATTATTGCACTCGCCGTATTATTTAAAATTGTTTCCTATTTCAGAACCAACTCAGATATACAGATTCTTGCGGACGCGAAATATGCTGTCGGTTAGTACTTTATGGTTAAACTGTTTGTAATTGATAGTTTTGTAAGAAAGTGTTAGTGATGAGTGTTTTATGTTTGCAGCCAATATTTCTCAATAGGACATTGTCCTATATGAAACGGAGAATGTCTAGGAGTAATAAAAGTCGCATCGGTTTCAAAGTGGACTCATTGTTAGAGAAGATAACCTTAAAGAAGAGCACTGAGCTGCAACCAAACAGTCTGGGTGGTTATATGACTTTGACATTCCTAGGGTTTTATGATAAAAGCTTAGAAGATCCATGCTCCAGAGACTTTCAGGTTAAAGTCGAAACTTTATTACTGAAAATTTGTCACAAAAAGAGAAAGGAAAGTTCTTCAGCAATTGTGGAAGTTTCAGTAAGCTTTTTACTATTTATAATTTAAATTTCTCTGTATATCATACTATCGGTCTTTTGACTGTTTGTAGTTTCTGTATTTTTTGAATTATACTTTTCCACTTTATAACTATATCTCACCAAAAATGTTCTTTACAAATGGATTAGTAGACCTAATCAGACTGGGTCAGTGACTGTGTAATTTAGTTATAGACTAAGAAGTGTCAAACAAATAACTGTCTGCCACCTAATGAGACAATATCTCCTCTTATAGATATCAAACTATAACAAATTAACAAACCAATGGCCATAGAAGTATGACTAAACCCTTTTTGTAAAACTGATTAAATACTATATTAACAAAAATTTTTAGGTGGGCAGTTGTTCTGTGCCCCTCAACCCATCAACCTCTGAGCCTCCAGCAATGGCATCTGCTGTCAGCATCTCTAGTGACACATTCAGCCCATCTCATGGCCCTAACGTCAAATCCTACATGCTTATGTTAAGGGTGACTGTCACTAAAGTATCCTGCAGTTCTAACGGATCTACCTCTACAGAGATCACAAATGGTGATAGTGATGGTAAGAACTCTTATAATATTATCTCTAGTGATACATTCAGCCCATGTTATGGTCCTAATGTCAAGTCCTACACGTTCTTGTTAAGGGTCACTGTCACTAAGCCTTCTGTAGTTCACAGATCTACCTTTATAGAGATCATAAATGGTGATGGTGATGTTAAGAATACTTATTAATTTATCACTAGTGACACATTCAGAATATTTCAAGGACTATCTTATCATTAAATAAAAAAAAAAGTTCCTTGTAAGTAGCAATGTTGACAAGCTAATAAAGATTCTCTTTTTCCAGAACCTCTCTCGAAACGTCTCAAATCATCAACAGACATCAACTCACCAACCACAGAAAACAAATGGAGCAAGCTCTATGGCAGTGAGTTGATTGTCTATGACAAACACAACCGATGCCTTCTCACCAATGGTGAATATGATCTAGTATTACACGATGTCACACCCGGAGGTCGCAGTGCCACCATAGCCAGGTCTCCACATAAAGCACTGATGGCACAGTGGGAAACTATACCTAATGTGAGTAATCCTTACTAATATTATACATTTATAATATTAGAAAAAAAAGTGTGTTAGTTTGTCCTTCAATTATGCTGCAACAGAGCTACAGATCTACATGATGTTTTGCATGGATTTCGTTGAGGACCTGGAGAGTGAGATAGGATACTTCTTGGCTTGGAAAATCAAAGAGTTCCTGTGGGATTTTAAAAACAATTCACACGAGCAAAGTCACGGGCATCAGCTAGTTGTTGTATAATTCTAATTAGTATGGTAAGTATTGATTTTCATAAATCAATCATGCAGCACTACATACTTTACACTACATACTTTTTTGTTTTGGTACAAAATCTTTAAATAGAAATTAAGAAACAAAAGATTAAATGTGGGGTACACTGGGCAACTGGGAGACCTCCCACTGGGCAACTAGGAGACCTCCCATTGGGCAACTAGGAGACCTGCCTTCACTGCTTTCCTGTGTGAGGTTGCCACTTCATCATCTTGGGGCCCCATTTACTATCAGTTTTTCAAACTATGCAAATAAATAAAAACATTTTATTTTTAGGAAAATGATCTTGCCTCTGAAACAAACCCATTCAACATATTCAAAGTGAGACCGTTACTTAAATTGAAACTAAGTTGGAGTCAGGAGCCAACTAACGGGTTAGTGAACAGACCAAAGTTATACCAGCAAGGTGAGAGCAACGGAGTGAAGAAGGATGCGACTGCCAAAGAGAGATTTTCTACACAGAAAGTTTCCACTAGTGATAGTAAAAGTAAGTCAGTTCAATAACTATTATTTATTATTAAGAAAAGTAACACTTCAAAGATTATTCAAATTTCATTAGATTCATGACAAACTTTTTTAAAAATACAGCTATGCTTAAAATACAGCTACTAGTTAAGCTTTTAAAAAAATGTGTTATTGACTCAAAATTAGTTATTAGTTATTAGTTTAAGAGCTTAGTAAGACTAAAAAGATTTTTTTTTTCTTCTTTTGACTCTAGAAGCAACTAAAAATAGTTGCTTCTAGAGTCTGTTAAATTTTTTGTAAAGAGTAATTGCAATGTAAAATTCAAAAAAATTCAACATTGTGGTCCAAGTGCCTAGAATTGGTCAGTCTTGGTCTTAGATATGTTAGCTCATTTGTAACCCCACACTGACTAAAGACTTAGGTTTATGAATTTATGTTGGTTAAAGTATCCATATGTAAATCTGTCGTACTGTCTTCTATATTATTATGTTATGTGCTTCTTTGATATTATTGTGTAACAGATGAAAAAATTAAATCAGAATCAAATGGAGGGGAGGCGAAACGGCAACAGATAATATACCAGTTTCTATACAACAACAACTCTAGACAACAGACTGAGGCGTGCGATGATCTACATTGTCCGTGGTGCTCTTTGGATTGTGGGACTCTCTACTCTTTGCTCAAACATCTAAAACTGTGCCATTCGCGATTCAACTTCACATATTTCGTGAGTTTTATTTGTTACTAGCTGATATCTGCGACTTCGTCCGCATGGATTTAGTTTTTAAAATCCCGCGGGAATTCTTTGATTTTCCCGGATAAAAACTAGTTCCCGTTATTGAAGGACAAACAAACACACGCATTTATAATATTAGTAAGAATAGTAAGGATTTTAATTTTTTGCATTTCTTTTGCTTAATTATAATCCAAACATTAATCTAGATTCTTAGATTCTAGAGTCTGTCTGGGATTAGGTTTTTAAAATCCCATGGGAACACTATTTTTCCGGGGTAAAGCCTTTATCATTTTCCAAGTGCTCAATTATGCACATGCAAAAAATCACGTCGTTGATTGAAGGTCCAACCAACAAACAAATTGACCTTTCACAAGTACCTATCTACTACAATTATTAATTTTTATTAGTAGTAGTAGTAATACATCCTGTATTGTTTTGGATACACATTGAAGATTTCCATAAATATCTGTTTGTTGGCCAGTTATTATAGTTCTTAAGACTAAAAAGCTCTTAGAACTAAAAAACTATCAAGACGACCTCCCTGGCGCAGTGGTCTTATAACTGGGAGGTCTCGGGTTCGATTCCCGGCGGAAGCAATTTAGCAAATTATAATTTCTAAATTGTCTCTGGTCTGGTCTGGTGGGAGGCTTTGGCCGTGGCTAGTTACCTACCACCCTACCGTCAAAGACGTGCCGCCAAGCGATTTAGCGTTCCGGCACGATGGCGTGTAGAAACCGATTGGGGGTATGGGTTGAATTTACACTGCTATACCCCTTCCGAGTTAGCCCGCTACCATCTTAGACTGCATCGTCACTTACCATCAGGTGAGATTGCAGTCAAGGGCTATCTTGTCATCGAATAAAAAATAAAAAAAAGCTTTTAAAATAGCTTATTTCTATTAACCCACAGCCTATCCCAGGGGGTGCCCGAATAGACGTGTCAATAAACGAACTATACGACGGCTCATATACAGGGTCGCCTCACGACCTTATAGCGGCACAGGGCCGCAGCAATACCGCGGGGCCTCGAGCGGGGCCCACGCGGAGGGCCTCGCTCACACACCTCCTGGTCTGGAGGCCTCGGATAAGAAGGAGGCCCCAAAGACATAGCCTTGCAGAGTTTTTGGAGCTGGATGATAATGATATTATTGATGCACAGAGGCCGTATCTTACTGGACATAATAGGTAAGAATCTATCTTCTCTATTAACTGATATGTAAATTGTACACAACATGATATTGTTATTAGAAATAGAAATAGAAATATTTTTTATTCAAATAAACTTTTACAAGCACTTTTGAATCGTCAATGAATCTACCACTGGTTCGGAATGCCTTTCCTGCCGAGAAGAGCCAGCAAGAAACTCGGCGGTTGCTCTTTTCAAAAAAATTAAAAGAGACAAAAGGGAAATTTTTTATTTTTTCTTTGTTGTTGTTTTGGTGCAAATAAAGAGTAAAAGAAATAAATAAATTGCAGCTCAATCGGAAACCAGAAAGTGGTTCTAAATTAGCATATAAGATTTAACCCGAAACAAACATACATACATTCATTACAAGTTAGGTAAAAGCTTGTAATAAGTTCCTTGTTCCTTGTGTACTATACACGGTGAAATTTCATTGGTTGTACTCCCTGAAAAAGGTGAATGTGCTTGTGATGGTACGCAGCTGGATCGTCTAGTGATATCTAGTGGATTGATTGAGTAAAGAAGAATATTCTAATTATAGGTAAAACACTTCAGGATCGAGAGACATATTGGCTTCTGGCATGAACACTGTTATGTACTAAGCACCCTTCGGGTTAGTTCATTTCGTCCGGTGGACAAAGTAGGCTACCAAATCATTCTACTTTAGCTGTCGCGGATTAATTATGAACAAACTTCAAAAGAATTATGTTATGCATTCTCCAACCTTCAGAAAAACAGGGAAATCTTAGAGAGTTAAATTATCAATTTAAGTTTAAGATACGAGTAGAATGAATGATTAGCTGGTACAGTGTACGAATTTGCCTCTTTTTGGGCCGTCGTTCTGACCGAATTCCCTCTAGCACGGGGGAAACCCTACGCCGCTCCACGGCCTTTTATCATTGTTATGGGGGCACAGCCGACTCTCTTTCGCTGCGAAGCGCTTTGGTGTTCCCATACACCCGAAGGGTTGGTACAATTCTTTTCATTGAGCTTATAGCTCGCCCCAATACCATGGTTTTACTTATTTGTATTCATTGTTCAGTTTGATATAGATTTGGCCAAATCTAAGTCGAGAGTCGTGCTGTAAGACATGGCGTGTTTGGTTGTGCCGGAAATTCGCCGCCAAGAAACGCCACCGAACCGTGTACCACTTAGTAATAACTTTGACTCATCTGAGTCAAACATATTAATTTAGCCAATACTCAATCAGCCTCAGTGTCTCCATCCCTGTAGTATTTCATCATGGTCACCCTACCTATTGCCCTATCTTGTCCTCTATTCCGAAGTAATATCATGGTCACCCTACACCTTAAAGTTTGGAAATACAGTTAAACAAAGGAATATATTTCCTACCTGTTCGTAGCTAGTGCCGTCGCTCGGCGCCTCGTAGACCGAAGGTCGCTCTGGTATCTCGGAGTCTCGTACATTTGAAGACTTAATTTATAGTGAATGATTCCTAATGTTTTCATTCATACCTAACTTTTAACTCGAAGTGAGTCTAGAATCTAGTCTATTAGTTATGTAAAACAAAATAAGTCAAAGTTTCTTTAGACTGCAATATTATTCCATCTCGTTCACCTATCTGCTTTGTTTATGAAAGAAATCAGACTTCTCTATCGTGATAGAATAAACTGACCCTAAGTAATTTAATGTCGCCTATTGACCTAAATTAGTGCACTAGTCTGAACTTTCTAAACTGACTGCCTACTGAAGGGTCGTGACTCAATTTTGGGTATAGTATTTCACTATTGGATTGTTCGGTTCAGCCCGCCACACGTTACAGATATTAAGTCTAGGGTTCAACTGAATACTAATAAAACACTAAATCAATTTATGTAGACAGAACCTTTGAGAACATTCCATTATTGAATACCTTAGGAGAAATATTAGGGTTGTTCAGTAAAAGATGATAATTATAACTTCATAGATTTATTTCCCATTTTATTAAATCTACTCAAAAAGAAACTGTTTGATTATTTAGATTGGTTCCAAATGGGGTCATTTGAGAACCAACCGGATAATTCCATTCCTATCAGCCATTCTAAGACAAGGGAAAACGGAAATATCCAAATGAAAAACCCTTGTGGCATTCTAACCTAAGACATCTTAGCCTAAAATATACACACATGCTACAAAAGGTGTTAAATGCTTAAAAGAATATGTACACTTTCTACTAGTGGTATCAGGGAGACAAGACATTTTATAGTTTTAGTAGAAATTACAACACATAATACATTACGTTAAATAGATTCACAGATAATAAGTTATATTTTATTCTCGTTTTCACAACTTCCTGACTATATTTTATATAAATGTTCCTCTTCCAAAGCAAGTGGTACGTGTGCCAAATTATTACATTTCACTCTCTCAGATTTGACCACATTAATCTGATTAATAAAAAGAGCAGATATAGAACAAATGTCAGAAATAAGATATACATCATAATAGAGAACCCATCGTCTCGAGGTATCTCTCTCGCACGCCTCCTATCCCTTTGTTCTTCTGCATATAAAGCCTCGAGAATTATATCTGGATGCATCTTAATTTACTGCAATAAACGTACGTCTAATCCCAAACTTAAGGAAGCAAATTATCTGTGATTCTATTTATATCAAAATTTAGTTACTCAGATATTTGTACATTACCAGAAATATTCAGGCCTCGTAGTGAGCACTCACTTATTTGAATTAGACTTAACAAGTTAACACTGAAGTTATGTTTTAATGTATAGATATATTAAAATAGGTTAAACTTTACACAATTTTTAGGACTAATTTACTGGAGATGGTGTCGACTCTGCTGGAAGAGCTCTCAACCCGGAATCCCCTCTCGAAAAGCACACCATCTCTCACCACATCTCCAAACTGTAAAATAGAAAATCCCCACCAAAGTAATCTGCCTTAACTTGATTCGTCACTTAAAGTTCCCGCCAAAACCGTTTCGGCCAATTATTGATAGCGTCGGTTTCTTATGACCACGCCTTGGTTTTTTGTTTACATTTCTAAAACGCCTCGCTACGCTCTTTTCCATATATTCACATCTGGTCTTAATAATTTTCGAGAGACAAAATGCTTCACAAAAAAAAATACCAACTAAATTTATGATCAGACCCTTTTAACCGTCTGCACTTCTAGCGCAATTCGAAGACCCTTTTTTGTTTCAATTTTAAAGCGTTTCCAAATACCCTTATGCTTTATTCTTAAATAAAATTTCTATACTTGGGATATTTATGAGCGACTAGAGTGTTTACCAAAAAAAATTCTCTTTATCTTAACCTACGTTTCAAATTTTATTTTAAACATGTGGGAGAAATGAAAAAAAATATATGAACCCCGTCTGGCCATCTCATGCTCATGAAACTGAACAACTTTCCCCAAGGAACATAGGTCGAAATATGAAAAAAAAATTTGGACCTCCCATAGTAAATCAATCAGCTGATCGTCAAGTTTGTATGGAGGGTCCAATTTTTTTTTTCATATTTTGACCTATGTTCCCTGGGGAAAGTTGTTCAGTTTCATGAGCACATTCACCTCTTTCAGGGAGTACAACCATTAAAATTTCAACCGGTAGACTCTGTTACCGAATTCTAGACTCCATTACCGAATTCTTTTCAGACTGTACCATCACACAATAACCTGCCTCCCAGTTTACCCTAACGAACTAGACATCGATTCAGAGAGTGAAACCGACCCGTTATGGCTGCAACAGAAAACTATGATGATGATCGACGAGTTCACAGACGTGAACGAGGGGGAAAAGGAGCTCATGAAAATGTGGAACCTCCACGTCATGAAGTACAACTACGTGGGCGACTGTCAGATCCCGCTCGCCTGCCAAATGTTCCTACAAATGAAGGGGAAGGAGTTACTAGAAAAGAATTTATATAGAAATTTTACTCTCCACATGTGTTCGTTACACGACTTCGGGCTGCTGAGTCCGGTAGCTTTATATCAAATTGTGCAAATGCTCAATCAAATGTTAGCGGATAGCGCTGAGGCCAAAGAGAAGATGAGGGAGTCGTTGAAAGCTCAGAGGGAACATTGGAATGCGGTTGGGAAGTATCAGCAACCGGTCATTATAGAACAGAAACCTATAACGGCTACGGCAAAGTTGAATAACGTTGAGGCCTCACCGTCGGTGAGAAGAAAAACGTCAAACTTACAAAACGCCAATAGAATGGGAAGCGCCAGTTCCACGTTCAAATCCGCCAGTCCGGGACCAATAGGGGAGAACAAGAGGAAAATGTCGTCAGGGAGCATACAGAGTAGGAAACGGTCATCCATATCGGAGAGAAAAAGCTCTGTATAGCATTTAATCAGTATTTAGTTCGGACTGGTCTCCTAAAGCTGATCGCATATCAACACGCGCCGCAAGTTGTACGCTCTTCTGTACTCAAAAATGCGTATGACGTCACTAGTACGCTCTCACGTAATTCTAGGAAGTATGAATGAATTTTTTCGTTTGAAACTATATCGAATTTCGTTTAAAATTATTTTGAAACTCGTTCTAGGGGTACTGATGACGTCATCCGAATTTTTATACTTTTGAACTGAATTCCAGCTCATCTGATGTCGGTGGCGTTACTTTATAGTTTGATTCTTTTTATTTTATCTTTTTTGAATAATTAATAAACGTCAATTTTGTAGGTACCTTCCATAGACAAATATCTGTGTCTGTCTCTCTTAATGACAAAAATTGATATCAGATATGTTTGTAATGGAAAGAAAGTGTGGCATGATCTTAAACACGATACTTAAGGCTTAAATTTTTTGACTTGGCTCGGATTTGGGACAGAGTTAAAAATTGAGTAGATATATTCCATAGATTTCAGTCTCTAGAAATAAGATCTATAGAGCATAATCTGAGTTGGATTCGACAGAAGTAAAGCGTGATACAAATCTCTTTTTAAATGGCGTGAGTCTAAGCAGAGTGAGATCTCAGCTTGAGACTGACTACAGTTAGCACTGATATTAAGAATATAACGCGCGACCGACATCGGTATAGATGAAATTTATGTTAAGAATATGAAGGCATTTTAGCTTTTGTATTCGGCGTGTACTGTATCCGTAGTACGAGCTTGCATTTCTCGACATCGTTAATTCGATACCATTTGTTAATCGAAAACGAAACTATAACGTCAGCGAACCTAAAACCGCTGGTTTTAACGTTGTAAATCCGTTACAAATAATATTGCAATCGAAATCTAAAAAAATTAGGCAGATAAGTCTGTTTTAGTTTGATGTTTGAGATTTCGATACTCGAGAACTGTCAACGTTATCGAGACATGTTAACTTGTACTAAGCCTACGATAATTTACATATTATATGCGGCTATTTTAACTCGAACTTGAGGCTTCGAGTATCGCCTGAGTGTTCAGGCAACTCGTATTGTCAGATTTTCATGTACCTAGTTTTATAATGGACGCCATATCGTCTTATAGATATAATAAAATAAGACGGTCGTGTCTGAACATTGGTTTTTTCTTCTAATAAGTGGTGCAGTCTAAGATGGAATGTGTTCTTCAAAGGAGAAGGCACATTGGCGCAAAGTAGATGGGAGCTTAAAGGGGGGATGGGGAATAAGTATGGACCCCAGCCTAGGAAGCAATAACAATAAATGATTTGTCATCGAAAAGGTTTTTTTAGTTTCTATATCTTCTGTGGTGTGAAATCTCAAATAGCTGTAGTAAAGAAGCTAAGCTAAATCAAACGATTCTTACGAATTAAATATTTTATTTTATTTATTTTGGAAAACCAACAGCTAAACATACTAAATAAACTTAAAATTAGGTGACTAATAGTTAATATTAGGTTTTCACAGATGGAAACTAAACGAACATGAGTACCTGAACCCACACTAAAGCTGAAAAGTTTGCAAGTTGAAAATTTAAGATGCACTTGCCTGAATTAATATCTTTGTTAAATTTCGACGTAAACTATTCATATTACCACAAAACAAGTCAATAATATTGACTTGTTTTAGCAATAACTTTTTCTTCGATGTTGTCTGATTTCTCGCCATAGTAAAAGTTGTAGAATGTGAAAGATATGTTTTATTTTTCGATCTGAAACTTTATGTTTTAGTATGGTTCGTATGGTTAAGCTATGTGAGAAGCTAAGCTGTGTGGGTTGCGCTTGAAGTTAAATTTCACTTAGAATAATTCTAGAAAAGACGCATCGCACTTGACTCTGCGCTAATGTGCCTTAAACCTAATTCTGTATTCCAATCCATAGTGGATGGAAAAAATGGAAGGAATAGAAATATGCTATTCATCCGTACATCTAGTTGACTTTTATAAATTAATGAAGACGCGGGCGTGTTAGTTTTAAATTAAAATTGTCATGTGATTAGATAATTTAAATACTGCCCAGTAATTATAAGTTCTACGTAATGCCTATTTTATGTGGGTGTTGAGGATGGAAAAGTTACACTGGCTTGTGCATAAGTTAAATTGACAGGTACAGAAAATATCTGTCTCTGGAAATCAAGTCTTATTCAAATCCGACACAGACAAAATCAAATACAATCTGTAGCCTAAGCACGAACATTTTAACTTTCGAATATCAAAGGTAAAGTTAACGCCAGCAAGGAATTTTGTATGAAAATGACAGAAGCGCTCCTGTCATTTTCGTACATTGGCGTTAACTTCACCTTTATTATTCGAAAGTTAAAATATTCATGCTTAGTCTACTGTTTTAATCTTCTATTGTTCTTTGAGTATGCTACTCGCTAAAATTCGATCGTGCATCATATGGGGCTAAACCGTTTTTTTTTTATATGAATAGCGGGCAAACGAGCTGGCGGGTCACCTGATGTAAAGTGATTACCACCACCCATGAACACTTGTAGTACCAGAGGCACCACCAATAATTTAATTTAAATTAGATATAATGTGAGTTAAAAGTTAGAGTTACAAAATTTTAAAAATGAACATTGGTAATGAATACAAATCTCTTAAGTTTCCGGAATTTACAATAACAATAATTATAATTATTTGAAATTTTTAAAAATACAGTAAAAATCAGTAATCAAAATTACTTATACATAAATAATAAAAAAATCTTAAACTAAGCTCGATTGATGATGTGAGAATCAATTCACGATGTGAGTGATGTGAGAATTTTGAGATTGTGAGAAGCAGTATGATATTTATATCTCAAAAATTGTGCTAATTTAGTTGTTCATGATCTCTGAACTAAACTGACTGGTTTAAACGCAATGGTATCCTTTTCGTTCGTGAATGAAGTAAAAAGAATACCAAGACCAATACCTCAATAGCCCAACGGTTAAAGGTGCGGGCTGAAAACTGAAAGGTCGCAGGTTCGAATTCCACCCGTTGCACTATTGTCGTACCCACTCTTAGCACAAGCTTTACGCTTATTTGGAGGGGATAGGAGAATACTAGTCGACTTCAGCTTGGCTAATATTCTTTAAAAAAATGTTTATGCCTTTCAATTTAGTTTAGCTTAGAGAAGACGTGCCGCCAAGCGATTTAGCGTTCCGGCACGATGGCGTGTAGAAACCGATTAGGGTATGGGTCGAATTTACACTGCTATACCCCTTCTAAGTTAGCCCGCTACCATCTTAGACTGCATCGTCACTTACCATCAGGTGAGATCGCAGTCAAGGGCTATCTTGTCATCGAATAAAAAAAAAAAAAAGATTACACAGCACCATTAAAATTGTCTTGATAGCAGTAACTATGTTGGTTCCGGATACATTCACGTGAAATAGGCATACGTCAGTCCATTAAATGGACGGCAATAGTTAAGTTTGTCTAAATTATGACGTATTATTTGATTTTCTGATCTTGGATCTCTTCTTATAAGTTGCGTTCTATTCTATTTGCCTAGAAAATCCTAGCTTTTTTTTTTCTATCTAAAGAAATTGCCAAATATTTAATGTTATTGTGTCATGCATTGCTAGATATTCAAAAGCTTTCAAAGGTTCGAATAAAAATCTATATTATTGCGCGTTTTGAAGATTTGTTCGACCACAGAATTCTGAAAAGATATAGAAGCGGCAAAGGAGCGTAAGACTCAAAGAAAGAATCACAGTGAAATGTCTAGAAAAATATCGGTTCATGATATAAAAACCATGAGTGAAAGACATAACGAGTTGTGGTAAGAACATAGTTGCGTTGATTTTGCCAAATATATCCCTTGTCACGATACAATTTTTATGAAGCGAATTGATATATAGTTCTTGCAATTAACGACGGCGCGTGGCTCATGGTTGTGTGTGTGTCGTATCTGTATAAGTGTGAGCGCGAGCTTGGTCGCGCCTCACCGTTGTGATAGACACGCAAACTTACGCAATGCGTATGTACACAACGTAACCACAAGTAAAGCTCACGTGCCGTCGTGAATTGAAAGAACTATATCAGAAATCATAAGCTCACATGTCAGAAGTTGATGTTAATAAAGGCTTGCATAAATGCCTAAAATAGTTTTCTAGGGATATTACTTTATTTAGAATTCTGTGGACTCGACTAAAAATTGTTCTATTAACACTGTAGTAGGTAGGTTCTGTTGTAGACGATCTTCAAACCAAACTACATAGATAAATCTAAAAATATGTTTTTTCCTGAATAGGATATCATGTTTAGTTTGGAGATTGTGTACGACAAAATAAGCACCATTCTTCAATCCATCTTTTAAATCAGTAATTTCGTGCATTAATCAGTCCTTTCGTGCATTCTTTTAAGTTCAATAAAAATTAATACAGACGTACAATAGTATAAGGCATATAGTGATCGCATATAACGGAACGACCCGCAAGGCCCGCATACGGTACAATTACTTTTATAAGTTACACCGACATTAGTACGACGAGCTTGCAGAAAATTATTAAAAAATAACGTACCTACTGTGCTGTGAAAGGGTGTAATCATTTATCACTATCAAAAACGTAATTATCAGTACCACTACAGAAAATAATTACATGACACTCACACGTTCACGCACACACGCATATTTACGATGTACCCTACTGTGGACGTCGGCTGTCACTGCGTGGAGTGTCGTCTCTGTCGCACGAAACGACATCGTCACATGTATGAGCGACAAAGACGAAGCTCTATGTATCCGAGGCTAACCGATTGTCTTTTTCTTGGGCTCGATGTTTTTCTATCGCTCCTGCGGGTCATACGTCAATGTGCGATCACCTTTAATTAATCAATCGACTGAATTAAAAGACTATACAATAGGAATAGAGCTCCCAATGTTGTTATTTAGAACAAAAAATAAATTACCAATTTATAAAGGCAATAATCTTGTACAATAGTTTTAAGTACTTACAACTCGGAAGGCTCGAATGTTCATTAAGAATTAATAAATTAATGTTTAGAAGTTACGAGCACTGTTGTTGGTTGTAGCGAATAATTAAATTAATAATGTTTAATCTTTACAAAGTACAGTTTAATTAATTATATAGTGCATCCAGACAAACTAAATACTTGAAGGTTCAAAGTTTTTTATTTGAGTAACTATCGCGAATAAATCTTGGTTGGATGCATTACATTTCAAAAAATCAAAAATATTTAAAATGTAAAGTGAATTCAGATTTAAAAATAGGTTACAAAACTTTATTGTAATTTAGAAATGCCTTATTTCTTGCCCTTTCGAGTTAGTGTGACGGTTTAATCTTGATCCATATTCGCTGCATCCCTAAATTGAAAATCCCGGATTGAATGCATCGCATGAAATAACAAACAAATTACAAAGACTGCAAAATCCTATTTGCCTTAAAATGTTTTCTCAGTCATGTACGCGGTTTATATGAATTGTGATTGTGAAATAGAAAGTCTTTTTAAAATAATTAATAGGTATTAGTTGTGTGTTTATGTTAATAACTTATATTTTCGAATTGCAATGATTAATTGAATATTTTGTTATTTTTCTAATGTTTCAGTAAAGTTCAGTAATTATTTTGTACTTATGAAATGAATATAATTATTATTTTCAGTATTTGATTGTTTTTTTTTTTTAATCTTTGATAGAGTAATGCTTACTTGTAAATTGTTACTATAAAACAGAAATACTTTATTTCAGACTAGCTGATGCCCGCGACTTTATCCGCGTGGATTTAGTTTTTAAAATCCCGAACTCTTTAATTTTCTGGGATAAAAGTAGCCTACGTGTTATTCCAGTCTATAATCTATCTCTGTGCCAAATTTCAGCTAAACCGGTTCAGTCGTTGCAGCGTGATAGAGTAGCAAACATACATCTAAACTTTCGCATTTATAATAGGTAATAGGATAAGGTAGTATACAGTGTATGAGATATATACCTACTGTATCATAGGTTAAATGGGAGCCAAAACATAAATATTTTTTTCCTATCTTATTTGGTTAAGTAAGTATATAAATATTTGATTAACTAATGCATACGCGGTATGTCTGTATTGCTCAAGTTATGTACCTATAATAAACAGCAAGTAGAAAAACAACATATGAAAAAAGTTTTTATAAGTTAGGTAGGTATACCAAAGAGGTCAAATTTACAAGTCAAAAATATTAAAATTAGAATGGTCACGTGAACATAAAAAAGAAAAATGGAAAGCCATTTTGACAAAGTTAACAAACTGAAATTTACTGTTTAAATATGTCACATTCGAAGAATGCTCACAAATTTCCCGATAAAAATGTATTAGACACACAGACAGCTGATGATAATGTGGACAAAGGTATTCTTGATGGCCAGTATCTTACGTTTATCAAGTATTAGTTCTTGTTACCAGGTAGGTACTGTGTTTAGACAACATGAGACCCTTGGACGAGAAAGAGCCTGGACTTCGCAAGCGCACGCATTTTCTTCTGCCGAAGTACAAGAAACTTCGGCAGCTTGAGAACCAACTAGTAGTTTGTAAAAACTAGTTCGGCGCGATCTATCGTCGTAGGTAATTTTCTTGCTTAATTAAAAAAAATGGAGTTTGCAAAAATTATTAAGTAGGTATTTAAAAGGCGTTTAATTTTATATTTTTTTTATCTTTCATGTGATGGCAGTTTGGGTCTGGTTAATTTGACGCTCGGAATAAAAACCACCCTCCTTACTAAACTGGTGCATGTCCTTTCAGCCAAATCGGTTCAGTCGTCTCGGCGTGATTGAATAACAAACATCCATCCATCCATCCAAACTTTCGCATTTAAAATATACTTATGTAAAACCATACCACTAGTTCGGAAAGCAGATTCTACTAAGAACCGGCTGAAAATGCATAAAAGGTGTTTTGTTTTATAGGTGCAAATTGTAACCGGACCGAAAGCTGCACTTATGCTGGTAAATGGTTAAAATTAATCTACCTACCTACCTTTATTTCTGTCACACCCTAATACTTTCTTTCACAAATTATGGTTCTAACTTGGTTCTACCAATATTACGTCCATCCTCTATACTTACCGTTATTGAATTTTCATGCTTTCAGTCTGAAGGTAGAGCAAATATATTTCCATATGCAACGTTTAGTTTCGTCTTAATCCTGATACTTTCGGTAATCTTGATAGTAGACTCTTTTAAATTCAATTCTTGTTTTCGTTTAATAGGATCCAAAGATTTTAGGAACCGAAGTACCTATCAAAAGAATTTGTATTAGATAAAATTATTTCTTTGCGTGGTTTTATGTCATTTTATTTTCAGTAACAGTGTCAAAGAAATCTTCCGGATCAGGCGAAGAAGCATCAAACCTGTGCACCGGCCAGAAATCATTCATCAGCATACACTCAACGGACCATCTCTGCCAAGTGACAGACTTAGAAATCCCTGCAAACCTTGAGGAATGCAACGTGGAAGTCCTAAGCCTCAACGAGGTATTCCCCTCAACATCAGAAGAAAGTCTTTCCAATGACGATGAATCTCCTGTACGAAGGAAGAGGCATTCTAAAAAGGGTTCAAAGCCACAACCAGAAAACTCTAAGGCTCTTTATGTGCCAACAAACAGTAAGTCCTCTACAACCCCGGGACGACTAAAGGATAGTATGGAAGTACAAGCACCCGTGCATTCGGATTTTGATATACCAAAAAGCACGATGTGCGTAATAGGTAGTAATCCTGGGGAACCGAAGATGTCTTACCAAAATCCACCCAAGAAAATGACGAAAACGGTAGGTTTTACAAATAGCACTATCTAACTAATTTAATCATGGACTTTAAAAGGCGATTAAGGCTGTGTTTAATACCTAACTACCTGTCGATCCGATAACAAACAGTTAGCCAGGTAGGTTTCTGTTAAATAAAGACCATTAGGTAGGTACCTACATTAGATTCAAATAATTTGCTATGCTATAATTGTTTTAGGATAGGTTTACCCGAGTCGGAGAGATGCGCCAATGCATTGCCAGTTTTGAGGAGTTTTTATTCTCCTACTGAATGCCTAATTCCTTACCAATGTTTGTCGTTTGGAACCTGGAAGAATCACCAACTTTTCTGTTTCATAAGGCGTTGTCCTAATATAAAGCGAATGCGCGATCATCGCGCGAATAAGCGATGCGAGCGGCCGCGGGTTCCACTGCGCTCCATTCCATGGCGCGAATGCCTATTAGGACACCTATTCGAGATCAGTAGATATGTTTGATCGCGCGTTCGTACGAGTAAAATTCGCGCGAACTTGCGATGATCGCGCATTCGCGTTGTATTAGGACAACGCCTAAGACATTTTCACAAGATTTCCTTCAGATCTCAGGACAGAAAAAAAATTCTCAAATCCTGATGATTAGGTACCGTACCTGTTAATTTGAACAAATTACAGATGAAGAAATTCCTCCGCAACATTGATAAACACAAGAACGATCAGAGTAAAAGCAGTGAGAAAGCGATCAGCAAACTGACGACAATGCGGGGTATTCTAAAGGATAGCCGCTGTGGGCCTGAATGCACGGGTGATTCATCCGCCCATGACACTGAGGAATTTAATACAGGTATTAGGTATATTTTATATTATGGAACTCTACTTTTACTTTAGTAAATCCGCCGAGAGAGTACCAATCAAAAATTGATCACGGTAGAGAAACTCGCACCATGCTTTCTTATGAGACCCATACATACTTGCTAAAGTGCCAACTATGTCTCAGTCATATCTTATTATAATCACTGGTAGCTCACTAACTGTTTAGTTAACAGATTGACAAGCTCAAGTCAACAAGAAAAAAGGGCGGGGCACATTTTTCGAAGAACCTATATAGACTTGGGAACCCTCAAGTGCTAGAATGGCAACTTCGCATTGGAAACCCGTCTTGAAAACCCCCAAACTAAATGGGCCGACAACATCAACGAATTTGAACTATGAACAATTTTAAAAATCTGTAATTTTTCTTCTACCAGAGGACTTAACGTCTCTGCCACCCTACGCAATGGAATTCGGACCAGCGACATACGCAAAACAGAGTCCGGACAAAAACGTTTCATTCAACACACAAGTTCTGATCATCCATTTCACCGGCGACCTCTGCGTGGGACAAAGCATCGAAACACTTAGCAAGGAAAAGGACCAACAAGCGAGGAATTCGGAGTTAAGGAAAACTTTTCTAACCAAATACAATGAATTGTGGCCCACCGAAAAGTAATTTTAAATCTAGATTTTGCTGATCCCATACCAACACTCTCCCCATTTCTATAGTGGAATGGCGTTGAAGCGCAGTTTTTTAAGGACAACGACTTAAACTCGGCTTTACCTATTTAGATTAGACATACGGTTCAAAACAAAACCAACCCCTAACCGGGTTTCTCAGGCGTGCGGTTTGTTTTCTTTTTCATTATTATACCAATTTCAAACGTATTCAAAGTTAATATCTCTTACAAATAATGCTCAAGCCTTTGCGATTTAAAGCGTCGCTCGCTTGAGTTTTTCTGTATTTGCCACGCATTTTGATTCTTTCGACCATATTGCTCAAGCTAGGAGTCAGCTCGACACTCGCGGTGTAGGCTCTGCTTTTTGTTGCTTTCTGCCCATTTCGTCGAGACATCCACAATTTTCAGGTTCCAACTCGTGTTTTGTTTGGCGTAGTTTTCCGATGCACGTTCCTGTAGTGGGATCTCTTCGGTGCAAATCTGCTCCAACGCATCGCATTATGAACGATGCGCGAGGTCGGCCACTTGCTCGAAGGCACGCGTGCGCAGAAAATGCCTGAGTGCGAGCACGCGCAGCTGGCTCATCAGAATTAAAAAATTGCTCTCCAGCGCATCGTGTACAAGCTCCAGCTCGTTGATGCGTTGACTCCAAAATGCGTGTTTCGCGTTGCGCTGTCACCAACTGTCACTTGGTGGACACAGCCAACTTTGCTTGTAACTCTATAATCTTCTTCTCCAACTTACCCTGCTTTCTTCCTTTTTCTTCTTTTCTTCCTCGAGTCCTCTCTGCAGCTCTTTGTTCACCTTCATGATGGTGACACGTTCGCTATCATGACAGTCTTGCACTTCCTTCCGAAGCTGCCTTTGAGGAGTTGTGTCAGTTTAGTCTCTTGGAATCGAATACCAATCGACTTTCGTCAATAGGAGCTGTTTTAAGTTTTTGTCAATTTAAACTGTGCTTCGGCGTCACTCGAATTCGCTGGTTTTAAGGGTGCCTTTCCGTTGAAGCGGTGACTGGTGTTAACTTGAAAAGTTAAGAATCAGGGTCCTGATTTCGAACCTGATTTATTGTTAAGTTATTGGAAAATTGTCACTTAATTTATAGGTATTTATTATGCTTTATTTTTGTACGTTAAAATTTTATGAACTTTGCGTCGTTTTGTTTGCTTGCGAGTATTTATTGCGATAAAACAAGATCAGACAAAATTTTTGCAACTCCGAAAATAAATATCTGACGTATGTACATTTTTTGTTTTATTTTGAACATACCTAACTACATACTTTCCTATATTTTCTGCCAAGGAACAAAAATAAAACAAAACTGCAATATTTTATTGAAAAAATTTAAATATATTACATTAAACTTACTTATAAACTAGCTGTGCCCGCGACTTCGTTCGCGTGGAATAGTGACTTTTCGGGCAGCATATTTTGAATTACATATACCGTCGTTTGGGTAGCTAAAAATTTACTTTACAGTAATGCTTCTCTGTATACGATATTTGAAGTATGGCCATCGGGGATGAAAGCAAGGCTCCTAGGATTGCTAACCCGTGACAGAGCCACATATAACTGACGCTCATTTTGAGGAAGCAAAGATCCAATAAGGTGATAAACCTGGCCCTGCACCTTAAAAGTCGGCATGAAAGGGCCCTGTGATTTGTTTGGCCCCAAAAGATGTCATTTGGAATGCACTATTATTCCTGTGTTTCCTGAGACCGGGCCTTTGCTGTCCGAACTCTCTGAGAACTCAGACGAATTTCCCTATCAGTGAAAGTCTCAGACTGACGCGAAAGTGCATGAGCTTCACGATCGGCAGTGAGACGTATTTCCCGTTCGTCCTGTGTCTCCTCGGATCGAGCATTTGTTGTCCGTACTCTCTGGGAGCTCAGACGAGTTTCCCTGTCAGGAAAAGTCTCAGACTCACGCGATAGCGCGTGAGCTTCGCGATCGACGGATAAACGTGCCTTTCGTTGTTCCTCGTTTTCCATATTTCGAGTTGTCATCATTCGAGAACGATTTGAACTCAGTCGAGATTCTCGCTGAGTTAAAGTTTCTGCAGCACGAAACCTAGCCTGATGTTCCCGAGTTGCAGAGAGCCTTGCCTCACAACTTTCCTCAGATTCCTGCGATCGAACTAATCTCATCCTTTTAGCATTTCTGCTACATTGGGAGAGGTTGGCTCTTTTTCGAGGCATTCTTACAATAAAATAGTACTTATTACTTAACACACAGTTATTTAGTAAACACGTACTATCGTAAACAATGAAATTATAAATACTTACAGATTATTATACAGTCTAAAATTGTCACAGTTTAAGTAATAAGTGTTAAGACGTGTAAACCAAACGTACTAACTTTATAAAACAAAAGAACTGCTAGAAAAATTAATTACAAACCTGAGGTAATGAACTTATACTTAATAAAGAAAATCAAGAAAAGAAATGCCTAACCTTATACCAAATACTTATAATATTTATATACAAACCCTAAATACAAATTAAGATAAGTACTTATACCAAAAATCAATAAAAGAAATGCCTAACCTATAACAAATACGTACAATATTTATTTACAAAATTTTAAAGAAAAATAAGAAAAAGAACCTAACCTACAAACCCTACAATATAAATAAATCAAATATGCAAACAGTCAGTATTCAAGTGAATCGTAATAATCGAATATAACTATTCGCCTATACTCTCCCAGGATACGTGCGTTCGCTACGAATAACTGAATCTTTATGGCAGTGGCGCGGCTCTCAGCGCGCTTTATATAGCCACGGACGCTCAGGCGCGAGGCGTGTAGTACGTACTCTGTACGTTAAAAATGTTCGCCGTGATTCTTTAAATTGACATAACTTTTTTATTTATGAACCGATTGACATGAAATAAACACTAAATGTTAAGTGAAGCTTACTACAATATATTAGTGAAAACCGTATCTAAATCGAGTAAGCCGTTTCTGATATTAGCGTGCACAAACACAGAGACAAACAGACAAAAAAAAATTAATTACAATTTCGGGTTCGGCATCGATATAATAACAACCCCTGCTACTTTTTTTTATATATTTCCATTGTACAGACACAACATTTCTACAATTTTATTATATGTATAGATAAAATTATTTTTTTCTCTATCAACTTCCCTTCGACGATATCTTCCACAAAACTAAATCTTTGACTCGATCGTAAGTAAAATATTTGGGAAAGTCCGTAGGCAGTTGTTCCACGATCCAATTGGAATGGGTCTTGACTTTGTCCAGCAAACTAAGGAATGTTTCATAACAAGGAGCCACCGAGTCCATATGCTCTATCGTGAAAACGTAGCGCTTTTCTAAGACTATATAAATAGTTTTCGGTGGGTTGCTGTTGAGAATCTTCTGTATAGTTGATATGAACGCTGCTGTTACGTCATCATCGTAAATAACTAAAAAAAAAAGTTAAGATTAGCCCAGAGATAATAGAATAGGATTACCCAACATTCTTTGGCAACTAAATTCGTACATCTCTTTGCGGTACCCAAGGAATGGCGGTCCATATACCGCACCATGCTATATACCTATATAGCAACCTATATACCTATATAGGTTGCTATATAGGTATACCTATATACCTATATAGGTAACTTATTTTTTACCATATATTTTTTGCAATAAAATTTTAAGGTTCAAAAATTCACACTAAGTATAGTAATATCAGGAGGGTACCAGCCAATCAGAGGTCATTGCGATCGTTACACTGATGCAATCATTTTTAGAGAATCGATACGACAGAAAGGTTTAATTAGTAATTTGTTATGTTGATCTCAAATCATTTGTACTTTTAATGTAGTTTAGATAAAGAGCCTAGTTTCATATGCTTTCGTTTGTGCACTTTATGAATGGATAGATTGTATTATAGTGCAGTAAGCAAGCGCTTTTTAGCAATAAAATTAAACCTATTTAACGTTGGTAAAATCGGCATTTAACTATTTGTATAGTAGGTAGGTTAGTCAAATTAATATTAAGGCAAGATGAGCTTTAGAGTCATTAGCATTCAGCACCCGGCAGTAAATATTACATATCGGCTTGCTTCGGCTTCTTAGAGCGACATCATAATATATGGCATGACTAACAGAGACGACGCTCTAAGAGCCGATGCTTTACGTTTAAATTACGTTTAAATTACTCCCGGTTACTTGTAAATCAAGGCTGCTCGTTCATTGAAGAGGAGCGGAGATGAGTTTGGTGGACCAATAATATTATTGAGAGAAGACGTGGTACAATTATCGCGTTGCCTGTCTGTCGGTAATCTGCAGAATATATCGCTCATTTGCGACAAGGGTGACATAATTCAAAATTCACCAATTTTAGTGTCGAAAATTTATACTTTTTGCTATAAAAACAACATTACGCTAAGCACAAAAAAATAAGAGCGAGAGAGATTGTGGCTTAATGCTCTGTCGCTTTGTTGGCCGCTGTGTTGTTTCGAGACCGCAGCATCCACAAAACATTACTCTCTAACGAGAGAATTCTCTCATCGTCGATTTTGAATTATGTCACCCTTGTCGCAAATGAGCGATATTTCGGAATGTGCTCAGGAACTTTTCAACTTAGTTCCACCGGCACCATTTTACCATCGAAACGCAAGGCACAGAATAGGTCTGCATCCCTACAAGGACGCGCACTAAGCGCTTTGCTTCCTCACTCCTGATACGCACCGCTAAAATTTGGAATGCCCTTCCGGCCTCCGTTTTACCCTATAACTACAATTTGGGTACCTTCAAATCAAGAGTGAATAGGCATTTCCTAGGCAAGGGCGTTCCATCTTAAGCTGCATCTTCACTTACCATTAAGTGTGATCGCAGTTTATATATTTAAAAAAAAAGGAAAAGTCATCTATTAATGAACTCACTGGTTTGCGAAGCACATCTCTCAGCTCCGCTTCAATGAAGCAAAAAGCAAGCATTTGAAAACAAACCAATAAGCGACCACATGATATCTGTCTTACAATATCTGTGAATCCAACGTCCAATGACTTCGGCCCTCGACGAAGTTTCAGCCGTTTTCAGAACCGTCGTCCAATCTATAGTCTATCACAGAGAGTATTTTTATACAAAATTCAATTAAACCTTAAACCTTTACATGTAAAGGTCAGTACACACTGAGACGCGACGCGACGCGATGTTGCTCGTACTTTTTTCGATACCGATATCAATATTAAACCTCTTTACAGTTCTTACAGTTCACGAGAGATCGTGAGCTTTACTTGTGGTTACGTCGTATACATGCACAATGTGTAAGTGTGCGTGCCTGTCAGGAGCTAGGTGGGAGCGGTCAGGCGCGAGCTAGCTGTCGCTCACACTTATACATGTACGATACGCACACAACCATGAGCCACGTACCCTCGTGAGTTGAAAGAACTATACTACACAATAAGGTACTTTCAATGAGAAGGCAAAAGCAACCTAGATACGTGTTGAAGTATGGCTCGTTACGCCACCCTACGCCACGGTCTATGCAACGGAGTCTCTCGTGCTTTTTCAAGCATCTGCGCGTCTCGTCGCGTCTGGTGTGTGCAGACCCTAAATGTTTACAATCGATAAAACTTTTATACATCTTACCATCTGCTGCTATAATAATATCAGAATGTTGAATTTCGTTCAACAAAGATGGATTCCATTCTGTATTAGTAAAGTCAAGTGGCAAAACTTTAAATTGCGACTTTATCAACCTTGAATTATATTTCACATTTAATTTTATTAGTTCCAATATACCACCTAAATCTATATCTGTAAAAAATATTGTTTAGAATATTTATATTAAAAAAATATTCATTATAATATTATGTAATAAATGATTTCGAATTTACCTGTACAAACAACTTTCTTAGCATAAATGGCAGCTACAAAACTAGTCAAGCCAGTGCCAGCACCAAGTTCCAGTACAGTCTTCCCACTCAAAGCACCTGCAAGTCCCAGGTGTATCAACAGATCCCCCAATAGGAAAGCCCCTCTCCACACTTGCAAGCCCACTAACGCTATATTGGTTTTGGAGCTGTGTTCTGAAAATTATACCAAAAATTAAATATGTATAGTGTACAGTAAAAGCTCCTTATTCGCGCTTCCTTTATTCGCGTTTTCACTATTCGCGGATTAAAAAAATGCGACCCAATTCCTATATTCGCGGCTAGATTTCTCTATTCGCGGATCTAATCGGTACATCGGTACATAAAAGGATTCCAATAGGTATCAAGCCCAATATCCTTTGTAAACGCGTCGTCAAATGGACTAATATTTGAAAAATCTCAGTGAAGGTTTAAGAATGGCATATGAGCATTGTGATTTTTTTATGAAAACTGATCTGTCTATAGAACAAAACCTTAGTTTTAAGAGGCAAATTGCTAATGCCACTGCTGAATATCAGTCTGAATTGAAAGAGCTTTTAATAAAAAGCGTCAAGCAAGAAAAAATTACAAAATTCTTAAAACCATTGCCTAAACCTGAAAATAATAATTAATCAAATATGGTCAAAAACTAAAATTAAATTGTTTTTTTTTTTTATATATTTGTTTTTTATTTTGTCACCTAGGAACGTATCCCCTATAATCCCATACAAATTACCATTCCATATTCACGGTTTCTGTATTCGCGGCATATTTACGGAACCTATCCCCCGCGAATAAAGAGCTTTTACTGTACTTGCTTTTGCCTTTGTCCGCGTGACTTAGGTTACAGCTGTTTTTCCGGGATAACAGGCCACTTTCCTTGCCATGAAAAAACCTGTTCAATACAAAATGTATGAGAAAATGAAGTTTTTTCATATTTTTTTTTTCGTGAATTTTTCCGATATTTTAATAGTTGTACTGCTATTTGGGATGGAGACAAATATAACTTTTGTAATGCTTACCAATTTTTATAGCTTCTTTCTGAGGCCTCTCTATATCAAGATCGTGATCTTCATCAAATTGAACTTTATTTCTGGCCTTTGGTAAGACAAATGGAAACTCTGATATCACATCTGAAATTGAATATTTTGAATTGAATTTATATTATAGGTAGGTCTATTTGTCATGTTGCACTATTGGCAAGAATTTGGTAGTCAACCTCTAAGTAATAAGTGTTATGGCACAGATTTAGAGAGTATTCTAAATCTGTGTGTTATGGTAACAGATTGTAGAATCACATTGCAACAAAAGGACTTGTAATAAAAACCAAGAAGCAAAGACAACTTACTTCCTTCCTTGCTGGCCTTTTTGCCAGTACTATAATCATATTCTCCATATATTTCCGATGTGACAGTATATTCAGGCATCTGAAGAACAACAACATAGAATAACTTATTTTTACCCAGAAACTTAGCCAAAAATAAATATTTCATATAGATAATATGTAGAATTCAACCTCAAACTACAGGAATTTATAGAAACTACAATTTTATAGTTTAACATATGAAGAATAGAACACAACTGAACTTGAAAAGCATTAATGTTAAAAATTGGATGGCATCCAAATTTTAAAATTCTAAAATAAATTCATTGATATAGGAGTGTGAAGGTCATACTGAGATTCGCCGATTCTTGTGATACGATCAGATTATTAATCCTAGGACTAGAGTAATATAAGCTACTTATACATTAGATAAGTCTTTGGAACATATTTGTCTTGTACCTAAATTATGCCATTTTGTCAGATAGGTAAATTTAACTTTGGATAAATGCTTCTTCTTTTTTAAGGCTTTAGTAACAGGAATATTTTAATACAGAAATAGACAATATTATTTACCTGTTAAAACTATTCATAATCATTTATTGATGTACCTTAATGATTCATTTTTTAAGATTTTCATGATTAGCGATATAAGGTACCTCAACATGCATATTTTTTACAAATTAGTAAAACTAAAATCTTTATTTATTTATATCTCTATCATAGAATTTTCTGAATTATTATCACATTTTAATATCTTAGATAGAAATAAATAAAACCAGTCAAGTCAAAATCAAAATTCAAAACAAACAATTTGAAAAATTGTGAATTTAACGTTGACAATGACATTGACATTGACGAACCAGAACGGCAAGACAATAAGCGTTTTTTCTTCTTTTCATATATAGCCACTAAAGGATATGGCCACACACGCGAACCGCAAAGGCTCTTCTAATGCTGCGGCTACATTAAGGTTAATGTCAATGCCCAACAATGCCTTTAACTATGCCATATTCACTGGCATATCCCATTAATGTGGCCGCAGCATAAATAATGCTATAATTCTGCCGTTGAACCTCTTTGATCTGCCAAATTTACCGCCACCCGACTTAATGCCAAACTTCTACGGCATTGTCAATGCCATTTCCCGTAGATCGTGGCTACACCTACGGTTAATGGTGATATACGCCATGTTCACTGGCATATCCCATTAATGTGGCCGCAGCATTAGAGCCCCACGACTAAGGATGTCGGACCTTCAGTCCGCATCCTACAACTTAACATTGAGGGAACTTGGACATTGATTTGTAATTATAAAATATTGGACATTGAAATTTGACATTAACATTATGCTGTTATAACAATATTATTATAATCAACGCTTATAGTCTCAATTTTTGCCATACGATTAAATAAATGACATTGACAATATTTGACATTGGTATTGGTAGGTACCGTAGACAGAGAAGACTAGTAGGTAGGTACCTAATTCTTTAAGGGGCCCGTAGACTGTCAACCATATTTTACGTGCTTGTCAAATTAATTGATGCCTAGTCTGCGGTCGTGTTTGACGCGTTTATCAAACAAACTACGTGTTTGGCAAACGGAAACAGACGGAATTTGAACGGTGTTTGATCGTGTGCGCTGGTGTTTGATAACCTCGTTCAAACAAAACCCTACCTAACAAAAACGTTAAAGGAGGTGGGTTGATAAGGCCGAAAATCCGCCCCTCATACACTCGAAAAAAAAAGTTCCAGATTTCGACAAATTGTAAATGTATTTATATACTTGAAGATATAAACTTTATTTTAATATAAAATTTAGGTGATAAAAAAAATAGTACGTTACAGAAAATATTACCCAAAAAGAGAGTGTTTCGGCTTTTTCATACATTTTAGTCGTTTTTTAAGCTTTGATTTAATATTTTAGAATGAAGCGCTCCATGAGCCATGGTAAACGTAACTGATAATGATGCTCCTTTTTATAAGCTTTTATATGAGTATTAATTTATTTTGGTTCCGTGAACGCTTCATTCTAAAATATTAAATCAAAGCTTAAAAAAACGACTAAAATGTATGAAAAAGGCGAAACACTCTCTTTTTGGATAATATTTTCTGTAACTTACAATTTTTTTTATCAACTAAACTTTATATTAAAATAAAGTTTATATCTTCAAGTATATAATACATTTACAATTTGTCGGAATATGGAACTTTTTTTTTCGAGTGGATGAGGGGCGGATTTTGGGCCTTATCAACCCACCTCCTTTGACAAACATGTTTGACCGTTTACGGGCCCCTTTATTGTAGGAATCATGGAAGAAGGAAGGTACTTCCTACTTACCATAGTAAATTAACTTACTCTTCTGTCTCTCCTGTATAAAGTTAAAGATTCTACTACACACTTGTTCTACACTTGACAATAAACGTAGACAGAGAAGGCAATAGACCAAGGTACTGTGTAACCGCGACTGAAATAGAGATAACATGACGTAACGATGACGTCACATGACAAGTTCGAGTTTAATGTTGCCACAATAACTGCACTCCCCTAGTACCCCAAATTACATGGAAAATTCTTCCCAGGATTTTTAAATAAAACGACAAAACAGATGCTGAACTGTTTTATTTTTTAAATAACATACCTACACATATAAGGTTGTCTGGGAGAGACATACCTATTAGGGTAAGCTTCTATTTTTTACATATATCTTAATATTGTGTGCAATAAAGAATTTATTATTCTTTATTGCACACAATATTAACTTCAACCACCACTTAAAAGTATAAAATAATTTTAGTTTGTACACGTAAGTCGGTTTTTTAAAAATATTTTTTTTTATACTAAAGTTTTTTAATGTACTTTCATAGGACCAATTCACTAGATAATTATTTGCTCCTTAAAAAAAATATTGAAATGCCGAATAGAAATTTAGCATATGTGAGTCACTTTGAAAAAAGATGTATGTAACACAAAGGAAAATTTTTTTTCGTTACTAGTAAGAATGTTACACAAAATAATTTGTAATGAACAGTTAAAATTTTCCTTCGATCGAGTAATGCTATTGAATTAAAAGCAACAAAAATTGTATATTTAGTCATCAAAATCATCATTAATGAAATTAACAGTAGGTATATTCCTTTTTTCAGGCAGTCGTATAAAACTGCAACTCTTCATAGTTTAAGTTAATAATTATTTAAAAAAAACATTAAAAGTCTGCCTCTAGCTATTTAAAAATGGCTTTAAAAATTAAGAACTTTGTAAATAAAATAATTCTTAAGATCGCCAACAGTTCTCGACTGGTTGTTGGACATTGGAACGAAACTTCAGGATGATTCAGAACAGTAACCGACACTATCTAACTGAATACACTTTAATCATCGCCGACATATATTATATTCTAGTATCCATCATCTTTCTTTTCTTTTCTCATAATATTCAGTTCTTCCATCACGACTTTATTTTGTTTCAACAAAAATTAAAAAAAAAATTGAAAAAGTAGCCAAAGTAACCCGCCGTTACGGTATGTCAGAGGACATTACTAAAAAAACCTATCTCCGTGCCAAATTTCAGCCATATCGGTTTAGTGTGGCGTATTGAGTAACAAACATCCATATGTTTGTTACTCAATCACGCCACACTAAACTGATATGGCTGAAATTTGGATGTATGTATGGATGGCCCTACATACATTCAAACTTTCACATTTATAATATAAGTAGGATAGGGAAAATCGGGACATTGTATAGGTACCTAAAGCTGGCAACACACATAGATACTAAATTTTCTTATTAACTGTCAGTTTGTTTCGCACAAAAGTGTGTCGACCTTGAAAAAAACTGGTTACACGATGAGGGACAAAAAATTGGGTAGCTGCGTCTCTGTTTATCACATTAATAACTTTATTTCTGCTCTCTTTTTAGTGTGAGTGAGAAAGAAATCGTCACTGGCTCTATGTCTTCTCTCTCTACGACAATAAACAATATATGTCACAGTAATTAAAAAAAAAAACAAACTGACCAATCACCGCCAAACACACGATCGACGCTGCCACGTCAAATGAGACCTTTGCAAGTGTGAATGAAGTGGCAGTTTCGGCATTTTGAAGAAATTCGTCTTCCGTAAAGAATTAGTAGTTGTAATAGGACCTTCGGAAATTGAAGATGCGTGCTCTGTTGTTAACTGTAGCGATAGCCCTGCTGGGTACCGCGCTCGGAGACGAAATTCCCACCGAAGACAATGTATTGGTGCTTAGCAAACCCATTTTCGATGATGTTATTTCTTCAAACGACTACGTTTTAGTTGAATTTTGTGAGTATCTAATACATTATTGTAAGATTAAACGAGATTTTATCACTTAAATATATGTATTTAAGTGTAGTAATTGTTGGATTTGTATCATCAATATGATGTGCCGAATGCCGGGCGGCAATGTAATGTTGTAAATATGCCTACGTCACAGATGCACCATGGTGCGGCCACTGCAAATCCCTCGCGCCGGAGTATGCCAAAGCTGCTTCAAAACTGTTGGCGGAAGAATCTCCTATAAAGCTGGCCAAAGTTGACGCCACTCAGGAACAGGATCTTGCCGAGTACTACAAAGTCAAGGGTTATCCCACGCTCATTTTCTTCAAAAAAGGAACAACTGTCGACTATTCTGGTAAGTTTCATTTTTCAAATACATATGGATACACATTCTTTTTGATTTATTAAATTCTTATTTTCTATTTCCTATTGGAACTATATGTCACATGTGAACAATTAATCTAATCAATCATACTTGTTTTAATCACATTGTCCTAGAAAATTATGTTTATAAACATGTGCTCAGCCATTTTACTGCTTAATTAGTTACCTTAAAGTTGGCATGAACAATAATGAATTACGATTTTTAAACAAACAATTAGTATGCTTGGTTTTATGTTTTCTGCATTAAATTCTACTCTTTAAATAAGTCTATGCCAAGAGTTGTTATGACAATAGGCTATCTTCCTCATTCCTGAGGGTTGTGACCCCTTTAGATTACTCATATATTTTAGTCATTAGTAGGAGTTAGGTAATATGTTGAACCCCAAATCCTTAAGATGTTAATAAATGGAATTCTAACCTCCAATGTTGGTTACCCATCCCATCATCCACATGGATTAACATTGCTAAGCCAGCATAAATGTATAATGTGAACGTCAGATGTCTATCAAAGAGTTACAACAATAGTTTTGTTAGATTTTTTTGTACATCGAGCTGAAGTTTATAATAAATCATTTATTTCAAGTAACTAAGACTCATGTACATTTACACCAATCAAATTCAATTATATATATTATAGCCACATTACTTTATTAGTTTAGACTTAGTCTGTTTTTTTAATATTAGCCTGTCTCCACTCCAAATAACAACAGTAGTGCAACAGTTGGGCATTGAACCCTCAACCTTCCAGTTTTTAAGACTACACACCTTTAATGGTCCACCTAAACTTAATGGACTCTCCATAAATTAAAACATACAATATTAAAGTATATTTTCTTAATCAGGTGGCCGCCAAGCTGATGATATTGTCGCATGGCTGAAAAAGAAGACCGGTCCACCAGCACTCGAAGTTGCTTCAGCCGAGCAGGCCAAGGAACTGATTGCAGCCAACCCCGTCATTGTGTTCGGTTTCTTCACCGACCAAGGCTCTGACAAGGCCCTGGCCTTCCTGAACACCGCCAGTCTGGTGGATGACCAAGTCTTTGCCATTGTCACTGATGAGAAAGTTATTGAACAGTTGGAGGCTCAACCTGATGATGTTGTGCTTTTCAAGAATGTAAGTAACAATTACCACGAACCAGGGTGGGATTACCTTATTAATTTTCATAGGTACTTCTAAGAAACTAGATTAAATATTAAAATATATTCAGAAAGTTCTATTATTTTATTAAAATTGTTTGTTGAAACTGGGTACTTTATATGTTAATTGAGAACAAAATTATTTAATCATCGAACATATTAATTTTATATTATAAAATCAGGTTATCCTCACATTATGTATAAGGTCATTAAGTTCAACTTATTGTGATAACACATACTAATCACAATCAGGTATATTTTTTGTTGGATCATGAAATTGATATTGTTATATTTTTAAGTACTTAATAAATATTTAGGGCTAATTTCAACAATGTAATTAAAATAAAAAGAAAACATCTCATTTATGTTTTGATAAGATTTATTATGTTCCTCAAACCAGCCCGTAATCAAGTTATTTTAATAATTCTAACAGATTCAGTGTGATAATAATCAAGATTCAAATAATTTTCTAATAATAATTCTACTGTTGTCTATTAAAACACATCTTTCTGATTTTCAAATTGAACAAATTTTTAATGTACTTCCAAAAAAGAAAAAGGTTTTTAAATCACACATTTTTTTAAATTCAAGTTAGATTTTAGAAATATTTTGTTATGTACATTACAGGGTGATGATTAATGTGAAGAAGCATACACAACAACTATAGTATAAGCCTCTGCAAAAAGGCACTGTTACAAACACATGTACAAACAGCCTAAGGGGTTTTTTTATATGTATAAAAAGCTTTCCATCAGGTGGTACCACACCTGATGGAAAGTGATGTGGTCTAAGGTGTAACGTGTTTGCCTAGAAGATGCTTGTTGTAACAAGCATAAAAATGCTTTTATTTAGCATACCTAACACTAACCTATAAATAAGTAGGTACAGAATACATAATTTAATTCGTTCCAATACTGGTCACATAATGGTTTTTCTATCTTCTAGATGTTACAGTTGTTGAAACTTTTATAATAAATATGTACATGTTTTGCCTATGAATATATCTGGTCGAAATAAATATAAATCTACCTTTATTACCTGTCATAATACCATGGCAAAAATGTAACATGAATTTTTCTGTACACATATGTGTACTTTATTTTGTGTTGTTGTTGTTTTGTGATATAAATATTTCAAGTTCTGTCAATTTTCGTCAACTATTTTCTTGGTTGGTATTTAAATATTATAATTTTGTTAAACTTAACATACGAGATTTGTCTTCCAAAAATTTTAACTTAAAAATTTGGGTAACTCATAATTATTTCAAAATACCCTTTAATTTATTTAATTTAATAAATAATACACATTTAGAGTTTCCATATAAATTCTCAAAATATGAACTCAATATAGAGTACTACTTAAGTATTGCAACAGATCTTTTCTATAAATTTAAAACTTAACCGTTTAATCCAGTTCGTGTTTTGTTTTAACTATATATCCTTTTTCGAAGTAAATCTGTTTGAAGTTTTTACCAATAAAAGAGGAGTAGGAGTTTTACGCAAAAAAAAAAATTAAGCTGAAGAAAATTTATTTTTTATTGATCATAATGTCTTTCACACAGTTCGAAGACCCCCGCGTCAAGTATGAAAGTGCTGAATTCACTGAGGAGCTGTTGAAGACTTGGGTGTTTGTACAAAGCATGCCCACAATTGTGGAGTTCTCCCACGAGACCGCTTCCAAGATCTTCGGAGGGCAGATCAAATACCACCTGCTGTTGTTCCTGTCTAAGGTAAACTTAGAATTAAATTTTTTTCTAATATATACTAGCCATGCTGAACTTGACCAACTTTACAATTTTATTTTAATATACTTAAAAGGTTTTTAATATTATATAGTTCTTGCAATTCACGAGCGCGCGTAAGCTTTACTTGTGGTTACGTCGTGTACATGCACATTGCGTAAGTGTGCGTGCCTGTCAAGAGCCTAGGTGGGAGCGGTCAGGCGCGAGCAAGCTCTGGCTCCCACTTATATAAATACGACACACACATAATCAAACCACGCGTTCTCGTGAATTGCAAGAACTATAACACAGATAAAGAGTTTTTAAGTTTCCTGTTAGACAAAGAGAACATTTTTGCATAACTGAGATTTAGAAATTGTTAACTCTGGAACTGATACTTCCTGGAATCACACCTAGGACCATCCACAAAATTGTCTATTGAACGTTTGAGTCTTTCTACAAGACTGAGGCTAATAGTCTTCATGTCTTATATATAAGCAACTGTAGTTCCACTATCATTAATCTTATCAAATATCAAATAATATTACGTGACGTGTTTTCAAAATTTTTAGCAATTTATTATAAGTTAACTTTGACCATAATGTTACCACAAATTGATTTTATTATACTAATTATCTATAATTATCTATAATATAAAAAGACTTGTTTATCTATATTTAGAAGATCTATTAACGTTTTGCTTTTTAAATGATTAAAACAATCAAGACTTTTACCAATTTGATTTCAAAATGCATTAGAAAGTCGATAAGGCGAGAAAGATATAGCATAACGATACTGCATCATTTAGAAGCTACGTCAATATAATTATTTATGTACTGTGGCTTATTCTGCTGTACACAATTGTGTACAGTAGAATTGTGTACACAATATATTTAGTTCCTAAGCTGAACTAAATATTTGGTCTAAATTTCGTGCCTCTGATTGGCTGAATTTATGGCGTTCTTGCTACATGAATGCATTTTAACTAATAGCGGGAGGGTACCAGCCAATTAGAGGCCATAGCGATCGTTACACTGATTCTATAGAGAATCAATATTTAGAGAATCGATACGCGTGTCAGAGCATTTCAGTCTTTACATTTTTACATATCCATCCCGAAAATAATTCCACAAAATTGCACGGAATGTTGTTGGAATTTTGTGTCCATATTGCCTGTCTAATAGGTTATACTTCGAGTCATCTCTTTCAATAATTTGAACCACGAGATCCGACCAAACATGACTTCGAATTTATGTATATAGGGGTGCGTGCGGGGGGCCATTGATAGGTACCGGAAGTTTACGTTCTGTGAAACGCGGCTATATTCAGAACAATCATAAAGATTGACGAGGACTAGACTTTCGCCGAGGTTCATTTTACATGTCCCACTATTACTGAGACGTGAAAGTGGTTTTACTTTCCATATCGAGTGGCTGATCTCGGATCTATCCATACAAAAACGTGGGCACAGTTAAGCGAGCTTTCGATTCTAGGTCGTACATTTACTGTTACACTCGAGTACTTTGTGTTTGACATCGTTCACAAGCTTCGTGAAAGAACACTTAAAGTTTACATTTTTAAAAATTAAAATTGAATTGTAATTTTTTAAAGTTAATTTTGCTCAAAATAATTTAGAATACTTAGGGTGTTTTACTGTATGTTCGCGTGGAAAACCGCATTGGAACTCTATGGTTTTGTCGAACGTAAAGGGATTATACCTATTTTATGGGATATAAAGTATACGATATTCAAGTCCATCTCCTGGAAACAAAGCCCAATTTTATCAAAATCGGTTCAGCGATACAGTCGCGAAAACGTAACAAGTAGTTTTTAAAAAAACGCGGGATCTTTGATTTTCCGGGATAGCCTATGCCACTCTCCCGCTCCTCAACTATACCCATGCAAAAATTACGTCGATTTGTTGCGGCATGATTGAAGGACAAACCAACAAACTGGTAGATTTATGACGTGTCATAAGAGCTACAAGGTGGCCTACATGAAATAAATAAAGGAGACGGTCCATTTTGGGACTACTCTTGTACCATATACCATAAAAAGTGACAAAATACAAAGAGATCATTAACAATAAAATCAATTAGACAATCATAATAAATAAATTGCAAAAATAAAAATGTAATTTCAAGTTTTTCGGTACTGTACACAACACTTACAAGATGGCTACCTTTCAGCCACATAGAAGGCAGTAGGTAGGTACCCAGACACAGTTCTGTCAAATGTCATTTCTGAGTTATTTGACAAGTGACGTGATATTATGGCGTGTGATTGGGAATGATTGGGATTTCACAAAGAAGTAATAAACGGAGTAATTACATTCTCTTGGGAAGTAATTATTAATTATTATATTATCTTCAAATGCAGATCAATGACCCCATGATATTTTGACAGCTAACGTCAGAAACATGAATCCGCCCGCCATGATTACGTATGTTATGTTGCCGTACGTGTAGAAAATAAATAATATTAGCATTGAAATTAAGATGACCCAAGTAGCACAGATAGCTGTATAAATGCTCACTTTTAGACCTATTTGAAACTCTATGCGTATTAAGGCTCTTTTAAGAGTACACTGGTGATCCTACAGCTGCATAATAGCTGTCAGAGATATTTAAACAGCTTAGGCTGAATAAGGGCTGTTTAGTGGATAAAATTACGCCAAATGCTGTATAAGAAGGTATTTGTGAACTCTTATTACACTGACTTATTAAGGGGGCACGTGTGAACCATTATGAAGCTTATTGCTGAATATCAGAGTTTTAACTATTCACGTCGCTATTTAACATGAATCCACCATTTTATTGTATAACCTCATAACCTATATAAATATACTGATTCATTTTTCAACTTTTATGATGTTTTGTGTATGAATTAAGAATGGATTGCATTAGTTTTTACTTCTCGATATCATAATAACAACTTTTTATCTTTTAATTCTTTTCAAAGCACTAAAAATTGTTTATTCAAGTTTTCATCACGGCTTATTTATATCACGAAACTAATTAAAAACCGAATATTTTCGTGGCGCATTAAAATTTTCTTAGGTAATATATATGTATAATATCAGTAAAATTACATTCCCAATCATTTTTCTTTTATAAATATGAAAACAATGCACTTAACTTTGAATATACAACCACACGTATTCAATTCACTCCACGAAATTGTGTATAAGCTACAGGTAGGTATATTAATTTGCTAGATTAAGTTTGCTACTTCACTTTTACGTCACGTGACATATTTGCTGAATAAAGAGTAACTTGTAATCTTTTACTCAACTTAAGGCTGTATTATTTGTGCCCATTTAAGAGGTATAAGAGCTGTATACGACCGTATACAGCCCTTATGCAGCTTTTTTATACAGCTTTAAGCGTGACGGGAATTCGTTATTCAGCTGCTAAGCAGCCTTCGTGTGCTACTTGGGGAGTTCGTGGATTTGATGGGTCAAAAATGCTTTAATATTTTATTTTATTTTATGTTATTACTGGTACACGACCTGTCCCAGGCTCCATACAATTTTGGACCGTCTCCTTTTGAGTTTTGAAACAAACACACTTTCGCAATTATAATATTAGTAAGGATTTTGTCATTTCTTACGGTCGAATATTGAATTACTACTAATTGTTAGTACATTTTAAATTAATGATGTTTTTGTCGTTTGGTGTATGGGAAAATAGCAAAAATATCCCTTTTTTTACTAAACTCCCATATCTTTATACGAATTTAGTGTAGTGCTTAGTAAATTACTGGAAGCTAATAAAAACGGTAGCCATTGTTACTCATATCGTTTGTGTCGCTTCCACAAAGATAAAGGCTAATCAACCGTTCAAAGTACATTGACCTATGCTGCTCGTTTTAGTTAAATAAAGTCCATGTACAAAACCTCATTAAACTTCCATCCCAAAAGGTATTGAAGCCTGAAACACACTTTTTTTTATTCGATGACAAGATAGTCCTTGACTGTGATCTCACCTGATGGTAAGTGATAATGCAGTCTAAGATGGTAGTGGACTAACTTGGAAGGGATATGGCAATGTACATTCAACCCATACAGCCCTAACCGGTTTCTACACGCTATCGTGCCGGAACGCTAAATCGCTTGGCGGCACGTTCTTGACGGTAGGGTGGTAACTAGACAAGGCCAAAGCCTCCCTGCAGACAAAAGCCGGAGAAGCTTTTCTTATAAATAAGTGGCTTTTGCACGCGACTTCGTCCGCGCGGTTTTGAGTTTTTACCTTTTTTATACTGCCCAGTCTACAAGAAATAGGGCGTTAACGGCAATGTGTGTCCCAAGTATATGTATACTAGAGTGCAATTTTGAGTGCACGAAACAATTACTGGGTAGACTGCTTATGCGTTTTAGATGTAATTTTCAAAGCTATTTTAAGAAACAGGTGGTAGGTTTGCCATTAAAGCTACAGGCATAAAGTAAATAACTTGAAATTCTGAAATTTTTGAATACCACGAAGCAGTTATTTAGAAATCTCATGCAGACTTTTCAACATTTGTAAGTTTATTAATAAGGTTAAGTATCTATTTCGATGGGGTTGGCGTGACAGCTGGTAAAATACCCCCAAAAAAATAGTTAAAAGAAAACATTTGTAAGTATAGTAATTGTAAGTATAACTGTAATCGTGCTTTTCTTGTCTCTGTTAGAAAAATGGCGACTTCGAGAAGTACCTGGACGAGCTGAAACCCGTGGCCAAGAACTACCGCGACAAGATCATGTCCGTCGCCATCGACACTGACGAAGACGATCACCAAAGGTATTATACTGTTATATTTCCCCGCTATTTTTCTCAATTATCTTCTTTTTTTGTTCGCGAATTCCAATTTCAAATTTAATCAGGAGCCAGGAGGAGAATCAAAGACGCTGCTGCCGTGTCGGTGCCGTAAACTAGAGGAATAACTTTATTAAGACCACAGACAATGTAAACGCATTTAAGCATACGTATAGTGCGACATTATAAAAATTTTAATATGTAATTATAAATCCCAACAGTCTCATTAACTATAAAAAGTTAGTATAGACATGCAGGTTTCCTTACGATGTTTTCCTTCACCGTTAAAAGCAAGTGATATTTAATTGCTTCAAACGCACTTTACTCTGAAAAATCAGTCTGCATTATATAAGGAGGTCGAAGTCCTAACCACAGTATATCACCGCTAAACATAATAAACGCGAATAAAGTTTCGTCCCTTTTCATCATATCCTCTTATTTTATTTATCTCTTTTCCTTAATTTTGGCCAAATTCTGAAGGCTTGAGTTAATCGGAAAGTTGGCACATGCGTCAGCCCTTGTTCGAGCCGGCATAACGAGCTCTTTCTTCAACAGAATCCTGGAGTTCTTCGGCATGAAGAAAGACGAAGTGCCGTCAGCTCGCCTCATCGCGTTGGAACAAGACATGGCCAAGTACAAACCCGCTTCCAACGAGCTCAGTGCCAACGTCGTTGAGGTAGGTCCTTCATATTTACTGCTATGTGTTAGTACTAGACGATACACGCTGAAATTTTAGTGGTTGTTTTCCCGCAGCGAAATGATTTTGTCTTTGTAGTATACTCGATTTATATAAATTAATAAATTTTAAAATAACAAAATTACAGATTACAATTGTGAAAAACAAAACTCGAAAGCTATCTAGAACCAATAGTAACCTTGCGATAGTTTCGCGCGTGCAGTCTAGTTTGTGTCGTATCACTACGCGCGAGAGCTTATTTTGCTTTGAACATTATGAATAGCTCTTCACTTAGTCAACAGCGCGTATGATTCAATTAGTGCCTGCGTGGTGCCTCGTGAACTACTATTGTTTCACGTTTTCGAGTTCATGAATATTTTCTTAATCATTTCAAAACAAAAAAAGTGTTTATTTTTAAGTTTCACTACATAATTCCATAGTACTATTGAGGGCAAATCGTTCTGCTGCGGGAAAACGACCACTAAAATTTCACGCTGTAAATGGTGAAATACGCATCATCTTTAAATCTACTTCTACTAATACAAGGTTTTCAATTTTTGATAAGATATAAAATATAATATTTGTCACAGTCAGAATTGCAGAAAAAGCTGTTAGTGTTAGTGACTTAAATTTCTTGATAAATAGAAAAAACTTAACTAAGACCAAGCCGATAAAAGTAGTACAGTAATAGTAGTGTAGTAACGTATGATTTATCACATTAGCACGGATTTTATACACGCTTTAGCGCGGCCGGTAATTGGATGTTTTCTGTCGCGCGGAAATTACCGATCATAATCGTGCGTATACTTTGATAGCAACTACAGTTGTCGAGCTAAATTGCCTATTTGATAAAAACTTTATCTTTTTGACCACGGAATAGGTGCCTTTTAAACGACTATAGCAAAGTTCAATAGGAAAGCTTATGATTTTAGCAAATTTTTAAACCTCAATAGTCCAACGGTTAATGGTGCGGACTGAAAACTGAAAGGTTGCTGGTTCGAATCCCACCCGTTGCACTATTGTCGTACCCACTCCTAGCACAAGCTTTCCGCTTATTTGGAGGGGATAGAAAGATATTAGTCAACTTCAGCTTGACTAATATAAAAAAAATATATATAATATATGATCGTATGTACGTGACTATTTACGAATATTCCACGGTAGCGTATAAACTACTGAGCCGATTTTGATGAATGAAACTAGAAAATGTCCATAGTGAGAGTGTGGTCTATACAACGTGTATTGAAACTCCGAAATAATAATGAAGGAGGTGAATGTGCTCATGAAACTGAACAACTTTCCCCAAGGAACATAGGTCGAAATGTGAAAAAAAATGTGGACCTCCCATACAAAATTGACGATCAGCTGATTGATTTACTATGGGAGGTAAAATTTTTTTTTTAATATTTCGACCTATTTTCCTTGGGGAAAGTTGTTCAGTTTCATGAGCACATTCACCTCCTTCAGTATTATTTCGGAGTTTCAGTACACGTAGTAGATTTCAGCATAAGTCGGTAAAGAATGGAAACTTCAGCATTATTATTTTTTCAGGAATTCATACAATCGTTCTTCGCTGGGACCCTGAAGCAGCACCTGCTCAGCGAGGAGCTGCCGGAGGATTGGGCGGCCAAGCCCGTCAAGGTGCTCGTGGCGTCCAACTTTGACGACGTTGTGTTCGACAGCAACAAGAAGGTCCTCGTCGAGTTCTACGCGCCTTGGTGAGTGTAGACTCTACTATTCTACCTCGTTTGTCCAGTGGTTAGCATGTTTGACTGCGGATTGCAAGGTCCCGGGTGCGATAGAATAGAATAGAATACATTTTTATTTAAATAAACTTTTACAAGTACTTTTGAATCGTCAATGAATCTACCACTGTTTCGGAATGCTGTCCCAACCGAGAGGAACCAGCAAGAAACTCGGCGGTTGCTCTTTAAAAATATATATATATATTGTAATAACAATATCATGTTATTTTGTTGTGTACCTACAATTTACAATTATTATTCACATTACAAGCTCATGTATTGCTGAAGCGAGTTATATCGAGCGAAATACATAAATGATAAGCTTGATGAAAAGCTTGCTTTTTTATCGATTGTATAATATGCCTTCTTCAATAATATACCTGTAATTGATTTTTTAAACTTTCTTAAACTTTGCGATTCCTGGGTCGGGCCTGTAAATGTATTGGGGTTTTCTGTCAAGTCTCAGTATTGGCCCGGAGTAAGGATGTTTGCGGTGTGTCGTCCCTGTGCCTTGTCTTGCATCTGATCTCTCTCTCTCTATCAGACTATGAAAGTGAGGGAATAGCGATGGCACCTGTGTTTGCGCACACATTTGTGTATATCTCCCGCGTAGATGGATATTCTTTTAGGAGTTTGACCGCCGTTGCCGGATTCGATCGGACATGCAATCTTATTAAGCCCATCTAGGTAGGTATGTTTTAGTGTAATTTGATGTATGCAAAAGAATTAGCAGTTTATTTGTTCTTAGTAATCTCCTCAAAACATAATTATTACGTCACGTCCCAGGGTCCCAAGTGACAACGAGAAAATTTACATAGAGAATATGTATAATGAGATTTTGTATTAACATAATCCGAGTTTCCAAGCCATCAGGCAATGTAAGTTAATCACGGATCATTGAATACGTCTAAATGAATTTATTTTAAGACGCACTGGGGTAAATGCTACGTCATATTTTATTTACCTTATGACGTTGCTCTCTTTGCAGGCGGTATTTAATATCTTTTTTTTTGTTATTCGATCTCACCTGATGGTAAATGGCGATGCAATCTAAGATGGTAGCGGACTAACTTGGAAGGGGTATGGCAGTGTACATTCAACCTAAACCCCTAATCTGTTTCTACCAGCTATCGTGCCGGAACGCTAAATCGCACGGCGGCATGTCTTTGACGGTAGGGTGGTAACTAGCCCCGGCCAAAGCCTCCCACCAGACTAGACCAGAGACAATTTCAGAAGTTATAAATTCCGAAATTGCCCCCCCGGGAATCGAACCCGAGACCTCTCAGTTATATGCCCACAGCGCTACCATTGCTCCAGGGAGGTTGTCAAAATTCTACCTATCTAAAATATACCCTTTACTGTGGATGCACATCTGTTGAAATCGATTTTGTATGCATTGTATCTTGCACTTTAATCGCTTGTGTAACCAGTGAACATATTTTGTTAGTATGGATTGTAAATAGCATGCGAAGAAAATACCGAAGATACTGGATTTTATAGGCAAAGTTGACTTTGCCTATAAAATTTATATTTGCGTTGACACAGTTAATTTTTTAACCTACCATAAAAGTTAATTATTCTTATCTTAAAAAAATTAAACACAGGGCTCTGAAAGATTGCGTTACCTAGTTTCTATGCTCGATATTATCAAGTATAGAAACTACCACTTACACTAATATTATTAATGCGAAAGCATGTTTGTTTGTTGGTTTGTCCTGCAATCACGCTGCAACGAGGCTACGTATCGACGTGATTTTTTGCATGGGTATAATTGAGGATTGTTACATTCCCTCAAATATGGTTGAGCGAAGCAACGGCTGGATCATGCGTCATGCTCGTGAACGGGTGCCACCAACGGGAATGGGTCTGCTTTGTCTGCCCGTTTTAACGTGCATTGGATTGTGTTTACCTACGTATCCATTTTTGAAGCTTCATTGTGGAAGCACTGTATGTGTATACATAGCATAGTTTTGTTACCTATTGTAAATTTTTTTTTATTTTTTTTGAAAAGAGCAACCGCTGAGTTGGCCTACATGAAATAAATGGATTTTGAATCTTGTGAATTGAAAGTGCTTATGTGTGTAAGCAGTTTTTCTAAGAGAAATGTTTGAAAATAGTACAGCGATGGCAATGTATGTATTGTACGTGTGGCACAGGTGCGGGCACTGCAAGCAGCTGGTGCCCATCTACGACAAGCTGGGCGAGCACTTCGAGAAGGATGAGGACGTGGTGATCGCCAAGATCGACGCCACCGCCAACGAGCTGGAGCACACCAAGGTCACCTCCTTCCCCACCATCAAGCTCTACACCAAGGACAACCAGGTACCCCACCCGCCTTATTAATTACCCCTTTTTTATAGGATGACAAGATACGTTAGAATATACAACGTGTATTGAAATTCCGAAACAATACTGAAGGAGGTGAATGTGCTCATAAAACTGAACAACTTTCCCCAAGGAACATAGGTCGAAATGTGAAAAAAAAAATTTGGACCTCCCATACAAAATTGACGATCAGCTGATTGATTTACTATAGGAGGTAAAAATTATTTTTTTTCATATTTCGACCTAGGTTCCTTGGGGAAAGTTGTTCAGTTTTATGAGCACATTCACCTCCTTCAGTATTATTTCGGAGTTTCAATACACGTTGAATAATAAAATCCCAAGTAACATAAAAGAAACTAAGAATGATACGGCGTTTATCAATTAATGAGTAACTTGGCGCCCGTCTCTCTACTGAGCCAATATTTGCTGTGCCCCAACGGGGTTCCAATGGATAAAATGACCTCTAGTTCGTCTAAGAGTCATTGAAATAACATTGGAATGCAATATATGAATATGAATAACTTGGATACGTCCTAATGAATTTATTTTAAGACGCACTTGGGTAAATACTACGTCATATTTTATTAACCTTATGACATTGCTCTCTTTTCGGGCGGTGTTTTATCTAATTTTCTTTATACGATGACAAAATAGTCTTTGACTGAAATCTCACCTGACGGTAAGTGACGATGGAGTCTAAGATGGTAGCGGGCTAACTTGGAAGGGGTATGGCAGGGTACATTCAACCTAAACCCTAATTGGTATGTACATGCCGTCGTGCTGGAATGCTAAATCGCTTGGTGGCACGTCTTTGGCGGTAGGGTGGTAACTAGCCACGGCCAAAGCCTCCCACCAGACAAACACACCCGACTACGCCGAAGCCAAAAGGAAGGGTTATGATTTAGCAGTCTTTATATGGCCCGGGGGACGATAACACTAAGTTGTACGAGTACGTACCACGGTAATTATTATTTTAGTTGGAATTGTCGATATTGCGATCCAGTTGCATAGACCGTGGTCCGGTCGTGATCGAAATATCGTCAACTCGAATTTCGTGACACGGTAATTATTTTAGTAATTACCGTGTCACGTACTCATATAATTTATCATTATCACAATTACGAATCAAGTTTAAAATCTTTGGTAACACTAGGGCTGATTTAATAGATTGCACTCTATCTGCTCGTTAAAACAGACAGATATATGTCAGGAAAGTAAGTTTTTCTCGTTTTAGCTCTATCTCAAGTCTCAGCTAAGTCAGAGCACGTTTTATAAATCTCACGTCATGCGGAATCGAAATTTTTTTATGTGGATTAACAGTTACAAATTATACAGATAAAATAAGTTATTAAGTCAAAATTAAAACGAGACAAGTTAATTTATGTCAGAGCATATTTCGACGGCCCAACCGAATAAAGGCGTAATCGATTCAAGGTCAATTTTACAGGAGAACATAAAACCGTAAAAATTATCTATTTTCTTTGCTATTTACTCCCGATTAATGTTCTATATTTAGTTGTTGTTGTATGTATATAATAACAAAGAAGATAGATAATTTTTACGGTTTTTTGTCTCTCCTGTAAAATTAAGTTTTTTCGGTTGGGCCGTCGATTTGTATCTCGTTTTAACCTCTCATTAGTGAATACGTATTTCATTAAACCATTCGATTCCTGTTAATTTTTCAACGATAAGAAAGCCATTATACTCAAGTGGTTTATATTAACGGTAAATTATAAATAATATTACCTACGCCTTATCTTCACGGAGTTAATTCATTTGTTACGCGTCGATAACGCTAACAAGTTATTGATAGGTTTCGATTTAGATCGGCAGTTGATATGTTTAACACTGATAATGGACTTAGCCATTTAGCTTATGATTAAACTTCAAACAAATAAATGTCTTTGATTTTATTTATTATGTTAGTACTATCTGAATTCTGAAGCCCCTGAATTCGTTCTCGTGAAAACTTTTTGGAATGAAAAGTATCTACAAATCGTCTATAAGATGCAAGGCTTTCTTTTTTTTCTCTTTCCTCTTTTTACAATTTGTTTCTCGGGGGTTCATGGGCGACGGTATTCACTTAACATCAGGTGACCCGCCTGTTCCTTTGCCCGCTATTCATATAAAAAAATATACATAAAAGTCAAATGTGATTGACTGACTGACTGATCTATCAACGCATCGCGCTATCGTGCTGGACGGATCGGGCTGAAATTTGACATACAGATAGCTGTTATGACGTAAGGATTCGCTAAGAAAGAATTTTTGAAAATACCCATAAGGCAAGTAATGGGTTTAATTTTCAGAAATAGGGCTTTGAAAAATTAAACTTAAGAGGCAAAAGCTATATATTATATCGCTCATTTGCGACAAGGGTGACATAACTCAAAATTCACCAATTTTAGCGTCGAAAATTTATACTTTTTGCTATAAAAACATTACGCTAAGCACAAAAAAATAAGAGCGAGAGAGATTGTGACTGTCGCTTTGGTGGCCGCTGTGTTGTTTTGAGACCGCAGCATCCAAAAAACATTACTCTATAACGAGAGAATTCTCTCATCGTCGATTTTGAATTGTGTCACTCTTGTCGCAAATGAGCGATATAAATTGGTAATGTGAGTTGTGACTATTGTTTATTTGTATCCAGGTTCGCGAATACAATGGGGAGCGGACCCTGGCTGGACTCACCAAGTTCGTGGAAAGTGACGGGGAAGGCGCCGAGCCAATACCTACTGTGGTGAGCATATACTTCTTTTTACTTTTTTTTTTATTTGCTGACGAGATAGCCCTTGACTGTGAGCTCACCTGATCGTAAGTGATAATACAGTCTAAAATGATAGCGAGCTAACTTGGAAACGCTATGGCATATATAATATTATATATCTTTCTAAACCAAAATGTTCTATGAAAAGTGTATGGAGGAGGTACTGACTTGTGATGTCACGCGCCAGTTACGCTCTCTCTGTCTAACGGGAAACTTTAAAGTTCTATACTTTTGTGACTAGTTGTTAAGATATTAAAAAAAGAAAATTAGCATTGTTAATATAAGCGAAAGTGTGTTTGATTGTTGGTTTGTCCTTCAATCAGACCACAACAAAGCAAAGGATTGACGAGATTTTTGCATGGGTATATTTGACCGGGAGGGTGACATAGGCAACTTTTTATCCCGGAAAATTAGAGTTCCCTCGGGATTTTAAAAACTAAATCCACGCGAGCGAAGCCGCGGGCATCAACTAATAAATTGTTATTTTTTCTTTCACAGAGCGAAGACGATGAGGACGACGAAGCGGCGCCAAGGGACGAATTATAAGCGCCCGTACACACTTCCATAGCATAGTCTGCGTAGAATTAATTACTGTTAAGTGTGCCACCACCCGCGTTGCCGACAACGTTTCATAGTACATACATACAAAACTTGTGTTACTCCTCCCAAATAGGTGCTAAATTCCGACCAGAATATTGAACAAGACATTGATAATCACCGATATCTTGGTTGGTGATTTTATCTCAAGACTGAGACAGAAATCTAAAGATCGCACTCTCACTGCTCAGACTCAAAACAGAGTTAAAATGAGACAGATTTATGTCAGAGCATTAAACTCTATCTTAACTCCGAGCTAAGCCACAGCACGCTCTATAAATCTCAGAATTACTGTAACGTTCTGTACAAATATCTGTTCGGGTCAGAATTTCACCTCAATTCGAGAGGAATAATCTAATAGTAAATTTTTTCAATTTTTTTTTTTTTTACTTCTCGGTATGTGGTAGCCCTTATAATGTAATCCAGTGCATTTCGTTAGCTCGACTGTTAAATATATTATCACTTTTTTTTTACATACTTATGTGTTGAGGTTGTATTCGGATTGTGTATCATTCGTTATGATGTTAAAACATTAACTTAATTAATTAAAAACTTGTAGGAATTAGGAGTTTTAATTTTTTTCTACGAAAAATAATATTGAGTTTGAGATATTTGGCATTAGTTGGCTACGAAAATATGCAACTGCCATATTGTATCCACTTCTTTCAAATAAAGTGAAATCTATCCTTAATTTAATTATCCCCTATAAAAAATAATACATAATCTTTTATCTTTTTTTTTTTTTTGAAAAATTAGCCCACTGGCGTCAAAAAAATCTATATGATAATTATTTCTAATGAAATACTCTATTTGTCATTTTGTATTGTCCCTTTTCTAATTCCGTATGAAAAGTAATTCAGATCCTTAATTTATTATTAAGAAAGCATAATTTATTTTCTATTACATAATAAAATAACAGCAGCATAAGTAGGTAGCTTATGTACAATGATTAAGTGTATGTATTTATGATTTCTGTACCATAATAGCTATTTTTTTTACTTACATTCCTTATGAGTTATGAATTTTGAGTTAAAATCGAACAAGTTTAGTCTACGCTAGTACGAAAGAATGAATAAAAATATATATTTTTTTATGTTTTGTAAAGTATTCAAAACTTCATGTTATTTTTTTCATCACAAACAAATATTTTTAAGACAAAATCATATTATACTTACCAGTTTTGTTATTGTATATTTTTCTAAGATTTACTTTTTCTTTTTGTTAAATATAAATTAGTAAGTGTGAAAGGTGCTTAATCAAGTTGGAATCTTTATTTTATTAAAGCCTAAAAATATTTGATACATCTCTGTACTTTTCTACTCCAAAAAAAATACTTGTAAATATTCTTATGAATATAATTTTGCCAAATCCACACTTATGTATCTGTTGTGGATACAGAAATTGATAAATAATAAATAAATATATATAAAAAAGGTTTTCATTAAATCTTTTTCCTTATTTGCACCTAGAAGCCATATACGAACTAACGAGATTTGGTAAATAATCGATTGAGGAAAAGCTGCATCCAACCATTGCCACAGAATACTTGAAGGTCCAGAAGATTCACTGTGCAAAATGATTTAAATAAATAGCGACTTGTTACCACACAATAAAGAGCAATTCAGGTTGACACAGGGCTACTCACCTTATTCACCTACATTTTTCTCTATCGCGTAACTCTTATCCCTTCGCACAATGAATTTAAGCCGTTGGAAGAGGTACGCCATGTACTTGTAGCTCCGCAATTTACTGCGGAGTGCGCCAGGCCTGGTATTGCTAGGCTCTTGGGAAGTGTGAAAGGTGCTTTATCAAATTGGAATCATTCTTTACGCCTAAAAATATTTGATATATTTTTTTACTCTTTGTATTTTTCTTCTTTTTTCACTTTATGGTATAGTTCTTTTCACTCACGAGAACGCGTGGCTCATGGTTGTGTGCGTTTTGTATCTGTATAAGTGTGAGCGAGAGATTGCTCGCGCCTGACCGCTCCCAGCTAGGCTCCTGTTACACAATATGCATGTACACGACGTAACCACAAGTAAAGCTCACGCGCCCTTGTGAATTGCAGGAACTATATTCTTGCTTGTACTTTAGCCGATAGGTAGGTACCGAAAGTAGGTATGGTCGCAAAATCATATTTCTATCATGTTAGGCAGTGAAAATAAAAAACGGTGTCCAAGATATTTAATTTATTACCTTAAAAATACAACGATTAAAACATAAAATAACTCTTTTTAAATTAATAACATTAAGCTTGTTCCATTTTATAAATTATCACATTAAACACCGAAATACATGAGACAAGTGGAATGATATTGTAACTATCAAAGAATAACAAATATAAGTACCTACATCAAGTAAGCAACAAGGATACATCCTCGAGAAAATATTTATTACTCATGAGTTTTAATCGACACCAAAATATGAGGTTCTGTTTCCACTTTAGTAAGTAGGTACGTTAGTTCGGGATTTTTCTTAAAACTTCTTGACTGAATTTTATGATCCGATGACTTACATTGAAATCTGTTTTAGTTTTGATGAAAAGATTATATTTACAGTCAAAATATCGAGACATCAACTTTGAGAATGACTAAATTCAAATGTCTAGAATTAGCTTTTTTTTACGGCTCTTTCTTAGGTTGAAATCTATAGACCGCACTCCTGCCGTCCACAAGCTATAATGCCGTTAACTACCAAGACCATATTTCCTAATATAAATCCAAATACATTTAAATTAGGGTTTATATTAGGAAATATGGTCTTGGTAGTTAAAGGCATTATAGCTTGTGGACGGCAGACTCTCACTTTGCTCAGACTCAAGACAGAGTTAAAACGAGACAGATTTATGTCAGGGCATATTTGTGTCTCGTTTTAACTCTTGTCTTGAGTTCGAGTTAAGTCAGAGCACGCTCTATAGATCTCAGCATTAGTCCTTTGCCAATCTTTTTGATTGCTCTGAAAATAGCCGCGGTTCGATGCATGGAACGCAAATTTCAGGTAAGTAAAGCTGTAACAATTACAATATGCAAGTTATTTTCGTTTATTGGATGGATGAAATGGTGGATTTCGAGACGTTAAGAGCATTTAAAATAACCTTTGCAGGGTATATACAAATCTCCTGACAATCCTTACTATGCAAAACAATTTTGTCACATATCGATGACAACCAAATTTAAAATGATAATCATATAGGTACTTAAAATAATCTATTAGGTGCATGAACTTATCGGATCTAATTTTATTTATTATCATCCAAAGATGTTACTGTCAATCTAAGGATCCTCTGGATTTCTGCCATAGAATATAATAATCAGATCCGATAACATATACGCGGATCCTGACTTAAAAATAATACAAAACGTGGTTAATCCTGTAGTACACGATCACTTGGACGCACATATGCAATAACATTACAACCCACAAAACTGCCAAATACACTATACATACATAATGTAAAGGAATAGTTAACTTTTCAATAAATAAGCTGTGTGGGTTGACACTATTGCATATGTGCGTCCACTTGACTGTTCTAAATCTAGTGCTATCCTTTTCCGCAGAGGTACAGCATGAAAGAGATAGCACGAGATGCAGATCTCTCAAAAGAGATTGTGTATAGCAGAACCACCTTGTTCACGCATATGAAAAGTGGTACGCGAAGCATTTGTCATAGATACTTTGGTACAAACATGGCAGGTTTTTATTGATACAATGACTAAAGATGGCGACTTTTTCCTGACAGTCAAACTAGTCTGTCAGCGCTAGATTGAACAACGTCATAATATGTGAAGAACACGATCCAGTGACAGCTTTCGCTGGAAACTATGACTGGCAACAGTTACTAGATCAGTAAAAACCTACCATAAGTTATAGTGGTAACATGGACATGTGGGCTATCTCTAGCTAAAACATAAAGGGTACATTATAAAGACTCGGAACATCTTTTCCTTTTGTCTGTGATAACGAGAAGAATTAAGATTTGGGGCATTACAAGTAACTACAATGCGGGACGTGATTAATTTATGTCGAGACTTAATTAGCATAAGAGCTGTCTAAGTATAAGTTAAAAATATTCATACTGGTTCAAATTAGACACAAAACACCGTAAGGTTTTGGATAGAAGCAGGCGTTACTTTGCGGAAGTTCATGATTAGCAAGAAAATGTAAGAATTATTAGATATCGGGTATTCGGGAAAAATATTAAGACTTATTAAAAAATAAAACCTATTTATCTAGTTCGTACTAATAATAATTGTTTTAGGCTTTTGTAATGAAACAAGTATTTATTGGAATCACTAAATATAGTCAAATCGAAGTGTCATATTCGCTTGTACAATTAGGAAAATGAATAAAACTCTATGTTTATTTTTTAACAATATACAATTCCATTCAACAAAATTAGTCACAGAGAGCTGTCAATTTAGTTTAGTTTAAGAGATCGTTTACAACATAAATTGGTGATTTTAGGCCTCTTGGACGAGGTTTGTTTTTTTTTTTTTTTTTTTTTAATTTATTGTATAAGATCTGTACACAATACATTTGATTATTTTATATGCCATCCTCAGGAAACTTTGCGTTTATGTTATATTTGTTTGATCGATAAGGGATTGTTTTTAACCGACTTCCAATAAGGAGGTTATCAATTCGGCCGGTATCTTCTCTTTTACCTGAAATATTTTATGAAAAATTTGAACCAGTATTATTATTAGAATCGAATCAATCGGCTGTAAGTCTATTTTAGTGACATTAAAACTAACCATAATTAATGTTTAATAAAAAATTACACACTACGACATCGAAACATGAATTGTATTCCATGATTTGGAGGTTTTGTGTAAAATGTATAAAATTATTGCACAATTCGTTTTTGCGCATAAATTCAACGAAATATACCATATCAGGTAATAATGATATCCAAAAATCATTACGATAATACAATAATTATTATTTATCACATAGTATCTAAGCCATATTTTCTTATAGAATACTATATCAATGCAATTCTTATTTACAATGGAGTATTTGAGACTTCTGTTGAATAAATTCATCAGTGCGAAAGTGTTAGGCCCAACATACGAGCGGAGTAAAGGCATTTACTATTCTTTATTAGTTCAAGACCTACAAAGTGATAGAAGATTTTTTTCAAAGGATTTCCACAATGTTTGAAAAAAACTAACTCCATGCGGACGAAGTCGCAGGCAAAAGCTAGTTCCGGACTTGGAAGTTACACTGTTATTTGATCACTTGATTGGCTGACACTCTAATTGACTGGAATACACAGTAGGAGTAAATGTGCCATAAATTCAGCCAATTGCAGTCGTCATACTGTAGCAATAACATCACGCTTAATCCTCCTTATAATAATTTAAAGAGGTATCTCACCAAATACTCCTTTGTTATAATAAAAAACGCTCTTTTTATATGCTCCCATTTTCACCTACGCGTAACTTTTCAATTAATAAATTAATATTAAAGAAATATTCCTTACAATAATATTATAATATTATTTACTAGCTTATAGTTATGCTAATCGCCGAAATGCAGTGAAATAATAAATCGAGATCAGTGGTATGTATCTATTTTCAAAAATTTATGAACTAAATAATACAAAAAATAATATGAAAAGAATTTTTAATCTGTTGTTACTTATAATGAACTTGTATTTGGAAAGTAACTAAATATAGTTCTTGCAATTCACGAGGGCGCGTGAGCTTTACTTGTGGTTACGTCGTGTACATGCACATTGCGTACGTGTGCGTGCCAGTCAGGAGCCTAGGTGGGAGCGGTCAAACGCGAGCAAGCTCTCGCTCACACTTATACAGATACGACACACATACAACCATGAGCCACAAACGTGTATCTGTATAATTGTATATATCAAAATAAATACAATATCACTGATCGCGATAAGCTGTGATAATTAAAATGCACTGAAATTTGAAATATCTTAAACTGATTCTGTTTAGTTTAATAACATATTACTGCATACATGTGACATTTCTCAAAACACTTTATATTTTTGGATAAAACATAATCCATACTTTTTTATACTTAATACCTAGTTCATTAGGTTTACTTAAATTATTTCAAATGTGAATATCAGGCATCGCTTGGCATAAGACGTTGTATAGAACCAAATTGATAGCAATTACTTTGCTCGCAAGCTGTTCGGCCTACATATACCTAATTAGATTATATGCAATGATAAAAATTTAAACAAAATGAAAATTAAAAAAACAATCAAACAAAATCTCTTTCTATGAAAGGGGACAACCCTGTTAAAAAAATATTAGATTATGTGGCTGTGGATCAACAGCCGGGGTTCGTGAATGAGACGAGTTGGTCAGGATGAACCCAGGCTGTTGCCCCACAGCCACACTGTGGCCCCACGTTGGACGCCAGTGTGGCTGTGGATCAACAGCCGGGGTTCGTAAATGAGACGAGTTGGTCAGGGTGAACCCAGGCTGTTGCCCCACAGCCACACTGTGGCCCCACGTTGGACGCCAGTGTGGCTGTGGTTCAACAGCCGGGGTTCGTAAATGAGACGAGTTGGTCAGGATGAACCCAGGCTGTTGCCCCACAGCCACACTGTGGCCCCACGTTGGACGCCAGTGTGGCTGTGGATCAACAGCCGGGGTTCGTAAATGAGACGAGTTGGTCAGGATGAACCCAGGCTGTTGCCCCACAGCCACACTGTGGCCCCACGTTGGACGCCAGTGTGGCTGTGGATCAACAGCCGGGGTTCGTAAATGAGACGAGTTGGTCAGGATGAGCCCAGGCTGTTGCCCCACAGTCACAGTTACTATTATATTTTGTTGCCAGATTTCACTTATTTCTTTTTTAACTTTTATAAAAGTTGAACAACAAAATATAATTTAAATCTGGCAGTAAGGTACTTGTCAAAAGACAGAAAGGGATGCACCGTTGTAACCACCATTTGGAAGGTGTGCAAGGGAGACAGCCTTTTAAATCTCCCCACGTGACCACTAACGCTGTACTTTGGCTAACATTACGTGCAAATTAATTGGTACTATCAGCTCAATCATGGATATTCCAATATAAATACATAATTCGATGCGAAAAACAATATTCATAACTACAAAATACGTATTTAGTATAATATAAGTTAACGCGATTTGACGATTTCAGTTCTATCGAATTATTTCAAATGCACGATCATAAAATCTATGATTGATTATATATTTTATTTTTATAAATATTTAAACATTTTGAAAAAATTTCAATAAAATTTCCAAATCATAAATATTCAAATTAAATTACTTAATAAAATTACATTTATTTAAAAAAGTTTTCATTTCCAAGTTTTTAAAAAATCGTATAATATATGTATTATTATGTAATATAATTTTGGGTATATTCCTTACTAAGACTTTTAGCTCACTAGCTTATACCACGAATTTGTTCGCGTGAAGTTAGGTTTTTGAAAAAAAAAAACGTTTCTATACACAAACTTTTCACTCCCCAAGGAATTATTATTATTTGAAAGTCCCCCTTAGGCACCTATAGGGTAGTTTAGAAAGTTCCCTCCAAATCTCTACTCCCACCGGCTTAGTAGCGTAGAGTATAGTCTATTTCTCAGTCGGTCAAGACAGAGATTAGTTAAAGAAATATAGATTGCAAACGTCATTCATTAGAAAAAACCTTGCGCAAATTTAATTATATTATTATATCTTTTACACTAGGTATTATGTGAAAACATTGAAAATTCTGCATTTCGATCCTAAATAAACAAACCAGACCGATAAAATACGATATTTCGTCGATTTCAACAAACAAAAAAAAAAGACGTGTGACACTCGGGGACTGCCGCGGTAAAGCTATTGCATAGCATTTTTTATCAACGCCATCTAGCGGTGAGAGGAGTCCCGTATCAGGTTATTTTCGTTACGGAATTTCTGGATTCGGTCTCCACGCTCAAGGCCCACGATAGAAGCTATGCAATAGCTTAAAAAAAATATTTAAGCATAATTGGATTTACAAAAACAGCAATCTAGATTACTTCCTTGTCTAATCTCTGGTCAAGGTAGTGTCATAAACTCATAAAGGTACAGAATAGTGCAGTAAACAATATAGGCATTACAAGCAACGTTATCAGTTATACATATCCACTGCTTTGTTAACTTTCGCATAGCAATGAAACCGTCAAACGCTTACATACACACTAGCCCAAAGCGAAGCACATCAGAGCGCGAACATAGAGTCTTCGTCCTTCTTTATCTGTCGATGCCGAGGCGTCGAGCTGTTTTGAGCTCTATTCTCATTGGCGTTGGGTAGGTTTTCGGCTGCGGCGGCGCGTTCCGCTAAGAACTTGTCGAAGTCACTGCTTGTCACGCTCTCTTGGGCGCCATTTGCTTCTGATGCGGCTTGCTATAAAGAAAACCAAGTTAAGTTAGTTGTTTACTAAACTTACACCCGGTGCCTATTTCAAAACTATCTGTAATCTGTCGATAAGTTACCTGGCAACCATGTTATTTGTCAAAAACAACTTTTAAAACAACAATTTATGACAGATTGAATATAGGAACCTGGTGTTAAATAACCAATATTGAGTGGACTCTAAACCATGTTGTCCTTATCTATAAGATAAGCTGTGAAAAGGATGGCTCTATCTTACGTGCTAATTTAAGTTATGTGCTTACAGCACCCAAATAGCGTCAATAAAATTCAAAATGGCGTCAATCAAGTAGGTCCAAAAAAAGAAATCACAACAGCAAGTCCAGTGTTAATCATAAATTAAATAGAGGTCAGTGGTCGTAAAAAAATGTTATTATTATTAAAAGTGCAATTAAAACGTTTTGCAATTGTGCCTGTATTTTTTGCAACGATGCGTGAATTTTTTAAATGAATTAAATTAATAAATTATATTATTATAGAATACTCGTATTGTAGTTTCAGTCGAGCCGACGTGATTAATAAAACTTGAGTTTTTATGAAATTAAATGATAGAATGAAAACAAAAAGTGTTAGGTGCCTATAAATTAAATGAAAGTACATATTATAATTTTAAAATACAAAACAAATAAATATTAATGATCACCTTTTCTTGCTCTAACCAAGCCGATATCTCATCGAACTCTCTCTGATCCATGCCTGTTGGCTGTCGAAAAAGATCAAATAAAACATTTAACAAATAAATAAAAATACGTAAATAAAAATTTTTGAAACAAAAAGAAGAAATGGAGATATTGAGAAAAAACATAATATGAAACAAATAAGTATTTAGTATTATAAATATTCAGAGTATGAGTTTAACTCTTCAGTCAGCATCTATAATTAAAAATTACGCCTTGAGACTTTCAAGATATCTTTGCCATAAAAAGCGTTGCCACAGAAAAAAAACTTTCGTCATAGTTGTGGTTACAGTAAAAATACAATTATTATTTTCTTGTCAACGGTACGGTATGACGTCATTTTGTAATGGTCGACGACGGCCAACTTGACGTGGACGGGTAGTATAACTATGTGTATGTATATTTTATTCATTCATTCAGCACTCTTCACGATCTCACAGCTAAATGAATGATACATGTACATTGTACATAATTCGCTGCTTCACTTCAAAAGTACCACAAATAAAAAAGTTGAAGAAATGTTCTTATTGCAAAAAGATATTTCATTTTAAGGTACAAAAACAACGCAACCGTTTCTTTTGAATTTTCATTTTGAACGCGTTAATATAATCTATACTGCCTTATTAGCTCTTCTGTAAAACAGTGTATTCTGATTTATGGTTTATTGAAGCAGCGAATTATGTCTGTCTTGACTGCCTTGCGTTGCAATATCTATGCTACGCTGTACTGCGTCGCCAGTCGCAAGGCCAGTGATGCCTCGTGTGCGTGTGTTTGTTTGTGTGTGTGTGTGTGTGTGTGTGTGTGTGTGTGTGTGTGTGTGTGTGTGTGTGTGTGTGTGTGTATGTGTTTGTGTGTGCAATACTCACGAGGGGCGTGGCTTGCGTGGCGCGCATGCTGGCCGCGGTCGCCAGTCCGGAGATGGGCTGCTCTTCCGTGTTGTCTGCGTAGCTGCTGCCTCTGGAATATCACAAACTTTATACTTTAATTTTGTTTGTTTTTAAAGTTGTACCTAATCACATCACACTAATATTATATCACACTAATATTATAAAGGCGAAAGTTTGTATGTGTGTGTATGTTTGTTTCTCCTTCACGCCACAACGAATGAACCGATTTGGCTGAAATTTGGAATGGAGATAACTCACACCCAGGATTAAAACATAGGCCAGATTTTATCCCGGAAAATTACGAAGTTCCCGCGGGAATCGAAAAACCTTAATCCACGCGGACGAAGTCGCGGGCATCATCTAGTAGAATAATAAGTAATGTAGCTTAATGCCCGTTTTCATCAACGTTCCCTCTACCTAAGCTGTTCTACTTAGTTACCCAAGTTCTGCTTCTTTCTTTATCAACCGATAGACGTCCACTACATCTACTTCCACAGGTCTCCGTTTTGCGCCGCCAGTATTCAGCGGTTGCCTGCGTGTGATGTCATCGGTCTCTGTGGTGGACGGGTCTGACTTACTTAAGGATATAATTTTTGTACTTATTATGGGTGTATTATCGAAAAATATTCTTAAAAAAAAAAAACTCGTTGCAAGCCTTACCCAGTTTTAGAAGTCTCGTAGGTGACGTTTCGAGACTGCGCGAACATGTCGAACTCGTCCTTTGCACTGCTCGGGGACTTGTCCGCGTGTTCGTCTTTCACGGCTGAAATGGACCAAATCGTATTCAAATACAAGCTACAAAATGATTCATACTCTAGTCTGATTTTTAATTGCGTGGAATTCTGACCAGAGATTTAAAAAATCCCACCTAAAAATTCTTTTCAAAAAACCGACTTCAAACGCCACTACAAAGTATAAAAATAATGTTATTTTGTACACGTTTGTTGAAGTCGGGCGGCTTAAATAGAAAAAAAAAAAAAAAAAAAAAAAAAAAAGATACCGGCCGAACTGATAACCTCCTCCTTTTTGGAAGTTGGTTAAAAAAAGGTAATAAATTTACAAAACTAAACTTATAAAAATAAAAATCACTTGCCACACATACATATTTATGACAAATGCCTGACAGATAGTTTGGGGTAAAATCGAATTACAGGTGGTAATACTGTTTTTCATACAAATAACTCGCTCTATTTAGAAAATGACAAGTGTCAGAATTACACCGAATGAAAAATCAGACTTTAGTACTATGACAATAGAATACATAATAGTACAGGTAGGCCTGGCGCACTCCGCAGTAATTTTGGCGTTCCTCTTCTAAATTCAGAGAAAGATAAGAGTTACGTGATAGAAAGAGAGAAAAGTCTAGGTGAATGAGACGGTAGGTAAGTAGCGCTGTGTCAACCTGAATTGCACTTTATTGTACGGTACAAAGAGTCGCTATTTATTTAATTCATTTTGCGGAGTGAATCTTCTGTACCTTTAGAGTTTAGGTCCTATTAGGTATTCTGTGGTACAGGTACAGAAGATTCACTCCACAAAATAATTTAAATAAATAGCGACTCTTGCTACTACACAATAAAGTGCAATTCACGTTGCACTTTCTTGTGTAGTACACAAGAAAGTAACACTTCAATGATATTTACCGCGAAGTTGCCTCTCATATTATCGCGTAACTCTTATCCCATTAGCCCATTGAGTTGGCCCGTCGGGACGGGACAGGATGAGCCATTCCATAAACTGTTGCAGTCCATGTTTGATGGAACTTGAGCTTGGTAAAAGGTAAGAAGCTGTTACGGCGTGGAGTACCGCTTGACCTTGTTGATAATGTCAAGTTTATTGCGGAAGATTGCTCAACACTTATTTTTTTTTTTAATATGAATAGCGGGCAAACGAGCTGACGGGTCACCTGATGTAAAGTGATTACCGCCGCACATGAACACTAGTAGTACCAGAGGCACCACCGATGAGTTGCCGGCACTTATTGTTTTTGTGTTTGATTTGATTTGATGAATAAAAAGATTTCACTTACAAAGCTTAGCAACGTCAGGTACGTCATCACTCAGATCAATGAGAGCGTCGTCATCGGTCTTCTTTGCTAAAATAAAAAAACAGACACGTTTTTAAAAACCGCTATCTGGAAATGAAGTGTTCGTTTGGTTACAATGTTGAGGACTCACGTGAAGTAGTGCCGGGTACACCCATGGCGGCGCCTAAGATGGCGGACGGGGTCGCCCCACCGGTTGCGGCGATTCTGGAGTAAAGAGTAATAAATAATGTCTTTGTACGATCCAGGTACGGCTCGATGGACCACGTGTATAGTCCAGGGGCCCAAGTCTGCTATTGCAATTTTAGTTCAATTGTCTATCAATGACATCCCAATTGCTACTTTTAGCAATTTTGGTAGTCTACTAATTCAATGGCGTCACAATTGTTTTCCGATGGTTTGCCACTGACACATCTAGCTTTGAATCTAGCTTAAATAAACGTTTTTAATATGTAGTTTTTCTTGAAACTCATTTCGGCAAACGCTTTTTAAGCTAATGGCAATACCGAGGTATCATTGAATTACAATCCAATAATAAGAAATCGAACGACCATTGTGAATTTAGTAGACTACGTTTGGACCAATGATAATTGAATTGTAATTGTATTGCGGTTCAATGACAATGACATGTAAAATAGCAGACTTGGGGCCCTGGACTGCACAGCAAAATAAAACAGCTTGAAGTAGAGGTTAAAGTTTATAGAATTAGTATTTAAAAGAGGGCAATCCGCGCAATCTATAATTTGAGGCCGCGGGATTCCCTTCGAGAAAGATTACTGACGATAATCAATAATGGAAAGTAAACTGAGGTCTAGGTTGGAGCGCGGTTCCCTAGAAAATGCCTATTAACTTTTGTCTTCAAGTCACTCAGATTTTACGTGGCCGGAAAAACAGACTCTGGAAATGCGTTGCATATACCTTTTTTTTTTCAACCACGTATTGGAGCCATCGCTCACGATTCCCCGAAGTTCTGTGGTAAAACGTTGAGGGGGGCACGAGTGGTCGTTGACGAGTAGCAGGTCGGCTGTGAGGGGGGACTCCCCCACCAGCTCCGCCACGCGACTCGGTATGGCTGTCAGCGTGTCAGCCAGTATGCTCACCGGTTGTTCAGGAAGCGCGAGTGACTCAGCAGCAGGTTGTGCAGGCGGTCGTTGATGAGCAGCAGGTCGGCTGTGAGGGGGGACTCCCTCGCCAGCCGCGCCACTAGCTCCACCACGCGACTCTGCGTGGCTGTCAGCGTGTCAGCCAGTATGCTCACCGGTTGTTCAGGAAGCGCGAGTGACGCAGCAGCAGGTTGTGCAGGCGGTCGTTGATGAGCAGCAGGTCGGCTTTGAGGGGGGACTCCCCCGCCAGTCACGCCACTAGCTCCGCCACGCGACTCTGCGTGGCTGTCAGCGTGTCAGCCAGTATGCTCACCGGTTGTTCAGGAAGCGCGAGTGACGCAGCAGCAGGTTGTGCAGGCGGTCGTTGATGAGCAGCAGGTCGGCTGTGAGGGGGGACTCCCTCGCCAGCCGCGCCACTAGCTCCACCACGCGACTCTGCGTGGCTGTCAGCGTGTCAGCCAGTATGCTCACCGGTTGTTCAGGAAGCGCGAGTGACGCAGCAGCAGGTTGTGCAGGCGGTCGTTGATGAGCAGCAGGTCGGCTGTGAGGGGGGACTCCCTCGCCAGCCGCGCCACTAGCTCCACCACGCGACTCTGCGTGGCTGTCAGCGTGTCAGCCAGTATGCTCACCGGTTGTTCAGGAAGCGCGAGTGACGCAGCAGCAGGTTGTGCAGGCGGTCGTTGATGAGCAGCAGGTCGGCTGTGAGGGGGGACTCCCCCGCCAGCCGCGCCACTAGCTCCGCCACGTGACTGCGTGGCTGTCAATTTGTCAGCCAGTATGCTCACCGGTTGTTCAGGAAGCGCGAGTGACGCAGCAGCAGGTTGTGCAGGCGGTCGTTGATGAGCAGCAGGTCGGCTGTGAGGGGGGACTCCCTCGCCAGCCGCGCCACTAGCTCCACCACGCGACTCTGCGTGGCTGTCAGCGTGTCAGCCAGTATGCTCACCGGTTGTTCAGGAAGCGCGAGTGACGCAGCAGCAGGTTGTGCAGGCGGTCGTTGATGAGCAGCAGGTCGGCTGTGAGGGGGGACTCCCCCGCCAGCCGCGCCACTAGCTCCGCCACGTGACTGCGTGGCTGTCAATTTGTCAGCCAGTATGCTCACCGGTTGTTCAGGAAGCGCGAGTGACGCAGCAGCAGGTTGTGCAGGCGGTCGTTGATGAGCAGCAGGTCGGCTGTGAGGGGGGACTCCCCCGCCAGCCGCGCCACTAACTCCGCCACGCGACTCTGCATGGCTTTTAGTGTGTCTGCTAGTTCCTGCCATCGAAATATAACATAGCAAAGTGACTTTCATGTTAATTAGACTACAACTTTCTGTGTTACTATAATTGACATTATCTGGTGGCTGGTGCTGTGCGTCAAATATATAAAGTATTAGTTGATGCCCGCGACATCGTTCGCGCGGATTGAGTTTTAAAAATCCCGCGGGAATTTTTTCATTTTCCGGGATAAAAAGTAGCCTATGTCACTCTCCAGGTCCTCAACTATACCCATGCACGTCGATGTTGCAGCGTTATTGAAGGAAAAACCAACAAACCAACAAACATACACTTTCGCATATATATTAATTATAAAGATTAGCTACTCTACGCCCACAACTCTATCCGCGAGGAGTTAGTCTTTTAAAAATCCCGCAATAAAAGGTATGCTTATGTCACTCTTCAGGTCCCCAACTATACCCATACAAAAAATCACGTCGATAATAGTAGCTCTGTTGCAGCGTTATTGAAGGGCAAACCAACAAACACACTTTCACATTTATAATATTAATTGATTTTTATTTTATAAATTATTCTTTATTCACTTTAAACATTCTTACATCAAACATAGGTGAAACATATAATGTTGAATTGTTAACTAATTTACAGGCTACATTTTTACAAGCGCCTATTAAAATTTACTTGCTGAAAAACTGTTACATTTTTAAGCTATTGCATAGCTTCTATCGCGGGCCTTGAGCGTGGAGACCGAATCCAGAAATTCCGTAACGAAAATAACCTGACACGGGACTCCTCTCACCGCTAGATGGCGTTGATAAAAAATGCTATGCAATAGCTTTACCGCGGCAGTCTCCGAGTGCCACACGTCTTTTTTTATTAACATAAATTCATTTCAATAATGTAATCGTAATATTTTAATACGACATACTTGATTGGTGTATTCGTTTATAGGAGGGTAGTTATCGAAAATATAACTAGCTAAGTTATAATATTAAGCAAGGATTAGTAAGGGTTATACACACGTTAAGCAGTTCAATATCGGTGTCGTGATGCTGCGTGTAGGGTTGAGCTGTCAGCTCGTTCAGCATGTCGTTCATCACGGACATGTTCCCTTCCACCACAGAGAGGTCAGCACGGAGTTTGCTCGTCTGACTGTCAGACAGGGTTACCTGTATCAAAGAGAGTTTTTTAAGTTTATATCTATGAATAAATAATAAGTAAGTAAGTCTAACTGCGTTAAAAAAATGACCCCAATAAAAATTTTGCCGAAGTGGGTGGAGATTATTTAGCCGTTAGAGGCGGGGATTATAAACAAAAATAGCAGGTCAACAGTTGGTCTTTTTTGTTGCACGTCAAATTTTTATAACATCGTCCAATGACTCTGCTGTCGTAGCAAACATAGCAGCACGCGCGCGAACCAATCCCTGCTTTCGTTCTGAATTTGAACCAAGCATCAAGCATGTCTATCTGTAACCTCGGAAATGATTCGTATGATTCGTATTTTGAATCATACGTCGTTTTGGATTGAAGTAAGGCCATTTTTTGAGTGTATTTTGTTCTGAATTAGACTTTCTTACTTATTATTTATTCGTAGGTTTATATACCTATACTTATTTTATTTTTTATTTATTTTATTTTATTTTTAAAAGAAAACTTACAGCTTATTAGAAAAAATTAGTCAACAGAAGAAGAATAAAAGCTAATCACAAGTTTTCACAGATAGAATGTACACATGAAAAAGAAAACACACTCAACTGGGAGAAAGAGAAATAATAATAAATACAGGAAAAAAATAGTAACGAATAGAAAAACTAAATAATTACAAAGCTATCCAATGAGGGGTAAAAAAGAGCAAATTCTAGAAGTGGCCAACGAGTTTCTTAACGAGGTTAATGAATTATTTATAAGCGTTAAAGAATTCGTTTGCCAGTGTTTTACGAATGGTGGTGGCAGTGATGCAAAAAAGTTAAAATTATTATAGTAAAATAAAATAAATTTTATATATTATTTTAAACATTGACGAAATGCATTTGTTTACTTTCCTATAAAGTTTGGATTTCTAGACATAGTAGTCTGGACGAGGTTATCATTCTCCAGCGACGGAAAGTAAGTAAGCAAGGATTTACCGCTCCAGTAATTTGTTCCTGCGTGGGGCGGCTTGGCGAAGTCTGCGGGACAGCGGCGCGTTGTGGCGAGCCCACTATTGCATCACCCCCATCGGGTACACTCTACGAATGAAGCAAAATATTTGGAATTTGCTGCTGACAAACTCCCCATTGACAGGCCTGACATACTCCGCAGTAACTGCGGAGCTACAAGTACATGGCGTAGTCTTCGTAGGGCCTAAATTCAGAGACTGCGAAGGGATAAGAGTTACGTGATAGAAAGAGAGAAAAGTCAATAAGACGGTAGGTAGGTGTGTCAGCCTGAATTGCACTTTATTGTGTGGTAAGAAGAGTCGCTATTTATTTAAATCATTTTGCGGAGTGAATCTTCTGTACTTTTAGGTACTATTAGGTATTCTGTGCTATTAGCTAGACCTACGACAGCAAAAAGATTCGTTGGAAGCTATTTGATTCATGAGATTTAAGACCGTTCATAAGGAGACCTATGTACAACAGTGGACTAATGTATTTTCATTATTAGCAATAATGATTTATTACAAATTCAAATTCAAAATAAATTATTTCATGTAGGCCAACTTGTGGCACTTATGACAGGTCAAGACTGTACCACCGGTTCGGAAAGCTGATTCTACTGAGAAGATCCAGAAAGAAACTCAGCAGTTGCTCCTTTTAAAACAAAAATGTTACATTTCGTAGCTTATCCATCTTGTGGACAGCAGAAGCAACGCAGATTGCTTCCAAGCAACTTTGTCATTAAGGAATTCATTAACTGTGTAATAGCTTCTATTTATTTAATGATTCTTTACACGCGTATGACTTCGAAAAATAATCTTACTCGTTGCGGTGTAAAAATAGGCGCCATAGCATCGAGATCTGTCATCGGAAACTCGACACCTTTGGTCCGCAGCTCCGTGTACACTTGACCGACTCCCTGTGAACAAGATATGCCAATTTATACTTATCTATACTAATATATAAAGCTGAAGAGTTTGTTTGTTTGAACGCGTTAATCTCAGGAACTACTGGTTCGAATTAAAAAATTATTTTTATGTTGGATAGTCCATTTATCGAGGAAGGCCTTAGGCTATATAACATCACGCTGCGACCAATAGGAGCCAAGCATCAGTGAAAAATGTTGTAAAAACGGGAAAAATTATCCATATTTAAAATATATTATTTTAAAAACTTCTTAATCGCGATCATAATAACAGAAATTAACGCGGACGAAGTCACGCGCAACAGCTAGTATATAATAAAGCGAAAGAATATGTTTGTTTCAACGCGCTAATCTCTGGAACTACCCGTCGGATTTGAAAAATTATTTTTGCATTTGTTAACCTAATCCTTGAGGAGGGTTATAGTCTATTTAACATTACGGTACGACCCTTAGAAGCCGAGCAAAAAGAGGGAAGTAAGAAAATACGTCAAGCAAAAACGAATTACTGAACGGGCGGTCAATCAACGAGAGCCGAACCGAAGGCTACTTTTCATTCTGGACAATCAAAGATTTTTAAATAATACGTAGGATTATTAAAAACTAAATCTACGCGGACGAAGTCGCGGGCAGAAGCTAGTGTTATATAGAAGCCTGAATATCCAATGGTTAAAGGTGCTGAAAACTGAAAGGTCGCAGGTTCGAGCCCCACCCGTTGCACTATTGTAATACCCACTCCTAGAACAAGCTTTCCGCTTATTTGGGGGAAATAAGAGGGTATTAGTTGAATTCAGCTTAGCTTCTTTTAAAAAAATATATATATAAAACTGGCAAACCGGTTGCATTCGTCGTACACATAGGGTTCCAAAAATATTTTAAAATCGTTTTATCATCCCACAATAACTCGGTTTAAACTTCCTCACGAAGTTTTCCTTTATGTAATCTATATTTATAAAAGGAAAAGGTGACTGAAAACTCAGTGTGGACTACTCCAAAACTATAAGGGCTTCAAGTCCAATGCTGAAGAGTTCTGTACGAGGGTACAAAGGCACCCCTCGTGCAGGTATAGTGTACAATGAATATTCTCCTTCTAAAAAATCAATATTCTACATTTCCATGTACCCAGTGAATTCATGCCAATCATTCATTTCAGTTCATGCAACACTTCATTGTATTTTAAAGCATGACTGTGTATGTAATACTCTACAGTATTACATAGAACAATAGGAGATTACAAAAGCATCCATTATTTTATTGCCTACATTTCATAACATTGTATTGTAAATAGATAAACATATTTATTTGTTTTCATAGGTGTTTTCAGCCTTACATATTGCATTCCTATATGAAATAATTTATATAATCTGCTTTGTCGGCCTAATTTTTAAACAGACAAAGTATACTGGGGGACAGAAGCTAATGTTACTTTCATGAAACTATAACATATTATATTTGTCTGGTGGAAGGCTTTGGCCGTGGCTAGTTACAACCATACTGTCAAAGACGTGCCGCCAAGCGATTTAGCGTTCCGGCACGAGTGCAAGTAGAAACCAATTAGGGGTATGGGTTGATTGTGCACTGCCATATCCCTTCCAAACTAGCCTGTTACCATCTTAGACTGCATCGTCATTTACCATCCGGTATCATTGAATAAAAAAACACTTAGAACAGAAGTTTTAAACGTTCTGCTCCAAATATAGTCTCAAAACAACCAATGAACATGTGATGTTATTATTTTCTTTACTGGTACTGATAATTGTCTCTCTGATGGTAAGAGTATCTAACCACAGCCAGAGCCTAAACCTAAGCCGTCAGCTTGCTTACCTGCAGTTCAGGTTGATTCTGGAATGCATCAGCCCAGCACTGAATAAGGCTAAGAACCTTCTCTTGCACAACTGTTGGTGGGTCATTTTTTGGGCCGATAAGTTTTACCTGTGTGATAAAAATTATAGGTAACATTCATAGAACGGAATAAGTATTATGTGTAAATAGATTAAACTCCTTAATAATGGCATTCCATATTTTGGGTACGATTGTTTGCAATCATATGTTTATTTTATACCATACTACAATTATTGATTTCTAATACAATAACTATAATGTCAATTAAGCTTGTTTAAATTTTAGTAATTTTATTATGATTGAACATTAATTATTATAATTATAATGAATAAAAAAAATAATATAAAATAAAAAAATAAAATAAAATAATTATTAATGAGAATTGTGATTAATACTTTCTAATAGTTAGCCCACAACTATATCCATCAGTGAATTGAAAAAGTGATCGACGGAACACTGAAACACATACACACACTTATTTCACACTGAAAGTGATAGCCGGCAGTGGCGCGGCGAGCACTTTCAGTGTGAAATAATTTTAAACTTTATGGACATAATCTTTAAAGACCAGTTTCGCTGCCATTCCGGTGTAGATTGGCCCTTAGTTAAGGCAAAGTTAATGGTGAATATGAAATATATAACTACAGTTCATTTTGACAAGTTACCTGTTGTTTAGAACAAAAGTGTATTCCAATATTGAAAACCATCAACCAAATATTTTAAATATTCACAATTTAGGTATTTATATTAGGTACCTAATTATGTAAATTATGTAAAGAACTTGAAGAAGTGATCTAATAAAACTGTTGTTTATATCATGGGTATATGCTAATTTGTGTCCATAAACATATCTGTAAATTATACAAACTTGTTCTATAGAATAAATAATTATTTACAAGGTGACATTGTTGTGGAAAACCTTATAGTTTACTAGGTGATGCCCGCAACTTCCATTGCATGGATTGAGATTTCTTTATTTCCCCGGGAACTCTCTTAATTTTTGGGATAAAAAGTAGCCTTTGTGTTATTCCAGACTATAATTTATCTCTGTGCCAAATTTCAGCCAAATCTGTTCAGTTGTTGCCACGTGATTGAGTAACAAACATCCAAACTTTCGCGTTTATAATATTATAATAGGAAATAGGATTATATTTTAGTTTAAACATAATGTTTCATAATGTACAACAACTCTTGTGCAACTCTGTGCAATAACTAAATTGTGATCTGTGGTATTAAACATCCAGCTAGCAGGCTAGTACAATAATCTCAACTGATATTAGCCAATTAAGCAAAAGATATTATAGTATGCAAGCATGTCTGCAAGAAACAGTGCACTTTATATTTCTTCACTTTCTATAATATGACATCAGAAACAACATACCCTATACTATTTTAAATATTAAGTATTTTAGTGAAAGTATTCTTTTAATTAAATTTAAAAAAAAGTTAACATCACATAAAACTATTAGCGTTTTGTTAACCAAGGTTGTCCGATAAGACAACTTTGGTTAACAACTGGGGATTTAGGTTAACTGGGGGATACCTCAGTTAACCTAAATCTCTAACGTAATATAGTTAATACAAGGTTTAATATCAAGCCTTACAGTTTCATTGTAGTGGCACCTACAAGTCTTGACAGTCAATCAAGGTAATAAGAAGCCACTGAACTGAATCAATTTAAAGATAAAAAGTAAATAATCAGTCAAGCATTCTTTTATCACTTCCACTTAGCTGATTATCTACATTTGACTTTGCTTTTACAATTATATCATCCTACTACATTTGCTATTATTGCTACTTTTGGAAAAGGAACACTGATTTTGCATAGATTATGTTGAGATTTTAAATTGCAACTTATTTATTTCATGTAGGCCAATATGTGGCTCTCATGACAAGTTGAGACTCTACCACCGGTTTGGAATGCAGATTTTTACCCAATTGCCCACTGTGTTTATCTTGGAAATAATTTAGCTACACAACTTTCGCAAAGTCCTTACTTTTTAATTTGAAAGTGAAAATTAAGCCAGCTACATACAGTATACATTCTTAAATATTTTTCTCTATTTATTAATTTCTAGCATGTAAACTAACACTGTCATATTTCTTTCTACTGAACAAGGGTAAACTCACAAAGATTATCAACATTCGCAACAGTATTTTTGAGTGAGACACAAACTGCTAAAATATTTAATTGAAAATTACTCATTGGCTCTCCAGCTACAATCCCTGACCTCACTGACCTGCTTGGATTCTAGAGTAAGTTTGATTGGCTGGAGTGACATGGCAGGGAGCCTTACCAGTGTACTCACACAAAACAAATCCTAGATTTTGAAGATGAAGATGAAATGTATTCATAAATATAATATAATCTTTACAAATGCAACTCACCAGTTCAGAGATGAACTCCTTGCTGCAGACCAATACATGAAAACTCTTTCCGCAGTTCTTGACGCATGTTTCGAGTACAGTCAGCGTATACATCACTACAGTGTAATTTTTGCCTGCACTTTGGGTCAACCTCTTCCTAATGGCCTTCACGGCGTCCTTCGGCCCGTCGGTGCTGCTATTAATAATATCACATATTTCCATGTTAAGGGCCCAATTTTCCGACGGGAGTGATCCATCTGTGGCTTGTTCTGGAAAATTTTACGATTTTTATGCACTGTACATTACCAAGGGTCAACCTCATTAACACCAATTAAACTTTTTCACACTCGAATAAAAACTATTTTACGATAACTTTATTAAGCAGTTAAGGATTAACAAACGAACTGTTTCTTGAAGACAAAGAGAAATTGTTACTTCTTAGTGCGCAACAAAACGAAAGGCTACTTTGGGTCACGGGATTGAGTAATTCCTGTGTTGTATTATGTTGTAATGATTCATTTGAATGTAATTACCTATTTTCTGACCAACCGGTGTAGCAAAAGGATTCCCTACTCCGAAAAACGACATTTTTGTAAAGTAATCCTATTATAAATAAATAATTTCACCGATTTCACTTTGTCACCCGAATAGACGTAAAAAAACTTTAATCTATCAACCATCTGTCAACTAGGTAGAATTGTCAAATTGTTGTCAACTGTCAAAGCAGCGATACAGTTTCATTACACGCAGCATAATATTATTATTCTGTACCTCTAGAATCTAGAGATTCAATCTATTTTATAGGTAGGTGAGCATAGGCTCAGGCAAATGATCAAAGGATTCAATCAATTCGATAAATTATATAAACTGACAATCACTGACAATGTGGAAAATGACTTTTTCCTACGACTTCATCCGCGGGAACTCCTGTGAGGAACCCTCAGTTTTTCCTAGCCTATGTCGCTCTCTACTCTCCGTCCTCAATATGATAAACCCGTGTAAAAAAAACTACCTAGAAAGGTACCCTTCATTACACCGCGGCATAAAAAAAACTTTGTCGGGTTTTTCTGTCAAAGAAATTCTTAGTAGGTACTGGCCCGGAGTTAGGAAGTTGGCGGTGAGTCACCACCGTGCATCGGAGATCACGTAAAGCCGTCGTCGGTCCTGCCGCCTGCGCCTGATCTCTCTCCGGTTGCATCGGATTTCCGTCCCATCGGACTATGAGAGTGAGGGAATAGAGAGCAACCTGTATCTGCGTACACACTAATGCACTATATCTCCCGCGCAGGCTGATTTCTGAAGAGGTTGGCCGCCGTGACCGGATTCGGTCGAGAGGAAACCGTTGCTGAAGAAATTGGTTTTCCTTCAGCTACACAAAACATTAAATTCTCTTTAAAATAAAATTCTTTTATTTTTATTTTTTATGATTTTACTAATTATAAAGACGGCTGCTGTCTGTCTCCTATGGCAACAGCCTTGATTGGTGATCGAAAACGTCAATGTTTGGAATATAAATAGATCCGACTGTGCTAATATTGTACTTAATAAAAATAACAATACGCAAAATGACCACAACAGAAAAGAAATCATTAAATAGCCTTATTATCCACCCGGACATCGAACCAGGCGTTATAGACAATGAAATGCTTACACGATGCATACTGGAATATGGTAACCACATTTTATTGATCATAGTTTCTTGTTTTCCTGGTACGTGCGGCCGCTGGATACAAGCGGCACAGGATAGTGTTCTGTCGACCATTTCAAGAGATCTAAGTATATTATATTGTCATCGGTTGAGATGATGTTGACTGTTGATTGGTTTTTTTCGTAAACAATCCGTAGAACAGACGAATCGTCGTCGTTCCATAGCTGAGTAGTTATGAATTACCTTTGTAATTTGAAGGAAAAATAAACAAATCTTTGGCATTTATAATAACTATGTACCTATTGGTAAGGATTTTATTTAATCCAAACGACATAGGATGTCCAATGCCGAATCTTTTTGTTTGCGTTAATTGGAACGATACGAGTGATACGAACTATTTCGAAATAATCTTTCAGGACCAACGGAAGAAGCAGGAAGACTTTTCGCAGAAGAAGGCGTTCATTTAGACGAAGCTCCGATAGTGCGTTTGGAATTTCAAAACATATTGCGAATCGACCACCTCTGGATGCTGAAATCCTTAAGAAAATTAACTTTAGCACATAATTTGATAGAGAAAATCGAAAATTTGGACCTACTAACCGGTCTAAACGAATTAGACTTATCGTTTAATAAAATCGAAAAAATTGAAAATTTAGATGAACTTGTAAATTTAGAAATTCTGACGCTTTTCCATAACAAGATACGAAAACTTGAGAACATGGACACTCTTGAAAACCTTTTGGTTTTCAGTATTGGGGATAATTTGATTGAAGATTTTAAAGAGGTATTAAAATAAATTATTTTCATAGCACACAGTCTTATTGCTGTTAGGACTTAGGTGCAGAGGAAGTTTTTTGAGTATTAAAAACTTGCGTAAATAAAATGAACCTTATTTTAACTCTACTTTAAGTATAATAATATAAGAGGCTTTGTGAATTCAAGTTTAATAAGTATGCAGACGCAATACGCACATACTACTTACCTAGTTTTGCTTTAATTTAGAAACTGCCTGATTGTTTTCAAACTTTCTATAGCTGCTTATTGGGTTGAGGCATATTATTTTTTCCACAGTAATCGTTGGTACACCTCGGTCCTCGATATGTCTTAACATATTTATTAAAACTTGAATTTACGGGACTCTTAATGTAGGTACCTAATGTGACGTTAATGTGTATCCTGACAATTTTTTTGTGTTCAAGATGTCATACATGAGGCGATTCCGCAAACTACGATCAGTTAGCTTTAAAGGGAATCCATGTTGCGACGATCCTATGACATATCAGTTTTTGAAGTCTGCGCTCACCAGAGTCACCTATTTGGACTATAAACTGGTAACAGAAGATGAGAGAGAGAATGGCAGGGCAGTTTTTAGGTAAGCACCTACAAAGCAACTGCTGAGTTTCTAGCCGGCTCTTCTCAGCAGAATCTGCATTCCGAACCGGTGGTAGATTTTTGACGTGTCATAAGAGCTACAAGTTGGCCTACATGAAATAAATAAATTTTGATTTGATTTGATTTTATTAATGGTTTTTAAATAAGGATGAATAAGGATTTTTAGATGATACAGAACTTACAGATGTCCTATTATACGACGTTCCAAAAGATGAAACTGAGCTTTTAACTTGTGGTAGCGCCTGGCGCAGTTTCACTAATAAACAAATGAAAAAATATTATATTCTCTTAAATGCTTCGTCGAAAAAAAAAACAAATTCTGTTGGTAAACGTAACTTTCTATGTCTAGAGGTTTACTCCGGAAATTGGACGAGGCAGATGAGAAATCCGAAAAGGAGAGAGTGGCCAGAGAAGAATATGAAGCCAGAGTTAAGTTCTACGCTCTATCTTTCGTCGAATATTTGAGTGGGCCCGAGTTGCTGGAATCCATGTTCGAGAAAGATCCAGATGGATCACTGCTGCTTAAAGTCGGCGGCGAGCTGATTGGATTTTACGAACAGTAACTACTTAAATTATTTAGATATTAAATAGAGATAACTACGTTAAATCGTAAAGGTTGTCTGGAAGAGATCACTATCTAAATATATAAAAGGCAAAGGTGACTGACTGACTGACTGACTGATCTATCAACGCACAGATCTAACCACTGGACCGATCGAGCTGAAATTTGGTATACAGGTAGATGTTAGGACATAGACATCCGCTAAGAAAGGATTTTGGAAAATTTCAACCCCAAGAGGGTTAAATAGGGTGTTAAATAATCGAACCTAACGTGAGCGAAGCCGCGGGTTAAAGCTAGTTAGTGATAAGGTCACTTTTTGTGTTAGATTGTTTATTTACTTAGAGTTTTTCGTTTTTTATGCAATAAAGTTGTAAGTACCTATATATACATAAAATAAATAAATCCGGATTTTGTGACCTTGCAAATATTCAATACTCGTACGTCAGTGCACTCAGAGATGATCGTTCTTCGACGATAAGAGGGAACCGCGCACAAAAAATGTAGCATACTTAAATCAGATTTAATATCTCATCCGAGCGTAACCATAAAAATTCTGTTTCTTCACTTCACTTGAAATAAGAAAAAAATGTTTTTGAAAACCATATTATTGGGTTTCTAAATCGAAGTCCTAAACGAATGTTTCCAGATACAAGGAACAGTACGTAGAAACTATGGCTGGATTGGTAGAGTTTGCCCAAGAAGCTTATAACGTGAGGCAAAACGAAATAAGACTATTCAAGGATCTCGTTGACAATGCTTTGGACGAAAGTGTTGCGAAAAGCAAAGCGTAAGCTATTGTTTTCTCAATTTTCTTTGGAGGAAGAGGGTAATATTAGTCGATTTCAACATGGCTAATAAAAACCTTTTTTTTATTCGATGACAAGTTAGTCCTGCGATCTCACCTGATGGTAAGTGACGACGCAGTAGACTGCATCGTCACCGCTGTTCGCCCGATAGGGCTTACTGTCGGCAATCATCTTAGAAGAAGATAGCGGGCTAACTTGGAAAGGGTATGGCAGTGTATATTCAACCCATACCCCTAATCGGTTTCTACGCAAGCCATCGTGCCGGAACGCTAAATCGCTTGGCGGCATGTTTTTGACGGTAGGGTGGTAATTAGCAACGGCCAAAGCCTCCCACCAGACCAGACAGTAATTATAAATTACCAAATTGCCTTCACCGGGAATCGAACCTGAGACCTCCCAATTATAAGACCACAGCTCTCACCACTGCGCTAGGGAGGTCGTCAATAAACTGAGGGTACCTAAACGTTGACTTACCGCCGAAATTAATTTAACTTTTACAGAGTTGTGCAAGAATTCGAGGAGAAGAAGAAACCATTGGTGGGACAAATGAACGAAATAATATCGAAGTTCACAACTAAGCAAGCGACGATGGAACAGCTCGAGCCGAATATAATAGACGCGGGCGAATCGTTCAACGATGTCATTTACGATTTGTGGAAGAGACTCATGAGTATTGAGATGACCTTGTTCGAACAATGCGAGGTTAGGTTGTTCCTTTCAAATCAAATTATCAATCGAATAAAGAAATTGACAGTTAAACTAAGTATTAGTACAATTACCGAAAAACAGAAGGTGCATCACGTCTTTAAAGCGCTAGTTACGAGTAAGGCGATCTTAGCCAACAAGAAGGCTGTCTCTGAGGTGCTAGCGCTTAATAGGATTAATTAATGCGAGTTTTGACGGGTCATTGTGGATAAACATTAATAACCTTAAGTTCTAAGGACACAGATCAGATCCAGATCTGGTCCTTAGAGGTCCGGTCTAGGAATCGGTTGAAACACCGTTTCACCGATCTTTACTGCCCGACTTTAATGAAGAACAAGAAAGTGTTGCTGTTCCTGGTATACCTTTGACGACCTCCCTGGCGCAGTGGTGAGCGCGATGATCTTATAACTGGGAGGTCTCGTCTCGGGTTCGTTTCCCGGCGAAAAAATTGGAAATTTATAATTTCTGAATTGTCTCTGGTCTGGTAGGCTTTGGCCCTGGCTTTGGTACCGTCAAAGACCGTCTTTGAAAGACGTGCCGCCACGCGATTTAGCGTTCTAACACGGATGCATCGTCACTTTCCATCAGGTGAGATCGCAGTCAAGGACTGTCTTGTCATCGAATAAAAAAAAATTACTACCTACCCGCAACAAAGAAGTAACTACCTAAAAATATTCTTCCATGTTAAATACCAAAGCCTATTCTGTTTAAGGAATCAAGAGTCCAATTCGCAGTCAATATGACGGAGATGATAACAAAACTGTTGGAAGTTTCTCGCAACGCCTTTGGAGCATGGCGCGAGCATGAAGGAATGTGGTCCATGCGACAGTTTGAGGCGCTGTCAAAATTACTCGGTAATAAAGTTATGCTGGGAGATGCACCGCCCGATCTATTTGAGGTAGGTACATTTCTACATATCTAATCTAATCTTGCAGCTGGAGTGCTTGTGCTATTTTCCCATCGACGAGTAGTTAGGTAACTAACGTGCATAGGGAACCATATGATGTTTTGGCAGATGTTCAATACAAAATAAACACAAAAAGGACACGTTAACTGCTCGATTAACTAAATGGTGATGGGGTACAAAAATTCAAAACAGTTTCACCAACGTTAAATAAGTCGTACCCGAGAGTTTTGATTTTTTGGCCGCTTTTCAATAGAAAAACTGTCAGTTACGCTCAAGACTTATGAAATCAGCCATAACTAGGTATTTAAGTAAGTCTAAATATTTCTAGAGAAAACATATTATATTTATTAGATATACCTACTCCATGCTTATCAGTGACATTCTTATGCATTCTAATTTTAGCTTCAGTAGGTATTCAAGTTAAACAGATGTAAGTAGGTAGGTACTTTCCTATTATCTCATACCTACCTACTTTTCTATTATAATATCGCATTTCGTTTTTTATTCCTATCCATAAAACGTGCACAAATGTTTTTATTCCTTAGGTGATGATGGATAGAGATCTGATGATGAATCTAGTGGCTCAATCATCAGACAACCACATGAGGTTCATCGACGCCCGCGAAGATCTGCTCATGACGCGCGCAAACAACTGGCGCGACGAACTTGTTCAGGGCGCTAATGAGTAAGTTTAATAAACTTTTTGTTACTACTACTACTAATTGTTTATCCTTTCCTTAACCCTTTCCTTTCTTTTGTATAACCTTTTCTAATGAGCCCTATAACCCTTTCTTTTTCTTTGTATAACCTTTTCTAATGAATAAGTTTAATACACTATCAATTATATTTATAAGCACCTTTTTTCAGATACCTATGTAAAATTGCAAATAACATCCGTCATATTAATTTGGTTTTTGTTTGTATAAAAAGTAGCCTATGTCATCCATAATAATGAATCGATTGATATAATCGGCTCAGTAGTTTAGGCGGTGGAACATACCTAAATACCACACAATATAGACATACTTAGGTACATAATAGTATAGGTAGACTGTTAAAACGCGTTCGTGCCTGGTGCAAAACAGAATCACAACAGAATCAAAATATCTTAAAACTTACTTATTTATTAAGCTATTGCGTAGCTTCTATCGCGGGCCTTGAGCGTGGAGACCGAATCCAGAAATTCCGTAACGAAAATAACCTGACACGGGACTCCTCTCACCGCTAGATGGCGTTGATAAAAAATGCTATGCAATAGCTTTACCGCGGCAGTCCCCGAGTGCCACACGTCTTTTTTTTATTTTTGGTTTTACTCGGTCCTACCATTACTGAACCTTTTATTTTGTTTCCAGCAACGAAATAAAACGCAACCGGGACCGGATCCTGGAGATTTACTACTTCATCGACAACCAGAGAGAGGAGTGGGGCGATATGCAGATGAGTATGACAGAGACCGTGGACCCAGAAACTGCAGCTCTATTGGGCGACGACTTCTAAAATACCTATGTATTTTATATAATTTAACGTTCATTACACAACCTACATCAGGGGCCCAAGTCTGCTATTGCAATTGTAGTTCAATTGTCTATCAATGACATCCCAATTGCTACTTTTAGCAATTTTGGTAGTCTACTAATTCAATGGCGTCACAATTGGTTTGCCACTGACACATCTAGCTTAAATAAACGTTTTTAATATGTAGTTTTTTTTTGAAACTCATTTCGGCAAACGCTTTTTAAGCTAATGGCAATACCGAGGTATCATTGAATTACAATCCAATTATAAGAAATCGAACGACCATTGTGAATTTAGTAGACTACGAAATTTTGGACCAATGATAATTGAATTGTAATTGAATTGCGGTTTAATTACAATGACATGTAAAATAGCAGACTTGGGGTCATGTATGCATCCGATAATGTATCGCGAAAAATTCGATTAGAACGTTCCGATGATGCAAGGGATGCCGATACCTAGTGTAGGTACTTCGTAAGCTACGGGATTTTGATAGGTAGGTACCTAGTTACAGAGACATGAAGTATGAACTGGGTCGTGCTTTCGATAAACAGTTGATCGTCCGCGTATGGAAATTTAAATGTCCATTCCTGTTTTGTGCTAATCAAAATAAAGTTTTTCTTAAAAAAGGAATCATTTCCTTTTGTGAAGGAACTCCCCACTTCTAAGGTAGTATTTTTTCGAACTTTATATATTTCCAAATTACACTACAGATGATGTAGTTTTGTCCAGAACGCTTGAATCCTCTGTCTGTCTGTTGAATCTAGTGGTGATAATGAAAATAACTAAATTGTCCTATCTCATGCCGAAGCTTCAGCAGTGATTACTTTTCTTATTTCGCTGGGGGTGTCTGCTATAGGCCTTAAAATCTACTTTCAGACACAAGTACCTATATCTATGTAGGTACAAACCAATGTAATTACAATTAGGTACGTATTATTTGACAATTTTTTCAAGCCGTTTTTAAATATTTTGTAAAGAAATAAAAGGGTATTAACTAATGAATAAAACAATCTTTTCTTTCAAATATAACCATATGTTTAAGTATAATCAATAAATAATTACCTACTTATATATAAAATACAAAATTAGTGTCAAAAAATTTTTCATAATTCGAATAAATTACATAAATAATAATAGGTAAGTATAAAAGAAAATAGCTATAGTCTGATTTTTAATTCGGTGGAATTCTGACAGTTGTCATTTTATAAATAGAGCGAGTTATTTGTATGAAAAACAGTATTACCACCTGTAGTTCGATTTTACCCCAAACTATCTGTCAGGCATTAGTCATAAATATCTATGTGTGGCAATTGATATTTAATTTTCTAAGTTTAAATTTGATATCCTTTTTGTGGGATTTTTTAAATCTCTGGTAACATTAAGATACGTCAGAATAGATTGTCCAATTCTTTATTTTCTTTTTGGCAGATCAAGAAATTTTGACTTTAGTGACGCCTTCACACGTTACCGATTCGATTTGAAGTAATAATCGATTTTATTTAAGAAGAACTTTCAATCGATTTAATGAAATATTTTTTAATTTTGATTTAACGTACTTATATTTTATTATATATTTTTAATCACTTAGATAAATTAATAAATTAATTTGACATATGTTTGCGGTAACAGACAAACAGAAAAAAATAATAAGTTGATTTGGGTTCTTTATCGATAATAATAATAATTAAGGTTTTCTTTCAAAATATGTTTAATTAGCGACCTGCCCCGACTTCGTCTGGGTTGAAATATTAAATATTTGTTGCCCCGCCGCACCGGCTGGCATCATTTTATTATTTTATCACGCGGAAATATTCATTTTCTGATAACTCCGATATTAATTTAAATTGTATAGTGTATATAAATCAGATCAAGTTATTTATACCTTTGCCTTAATCCTTACCTAAATAAATGATTTCTCAAGCAAGGCAGTTTAAATACCTGTAAATTACTTTTTAGTTTATTAAAATCGGACATTCCATTCGAAACATATTACGAGTTTAATAAAATTGCTCAGTGAAATGTTTTAAAAATTACGCGTTGATGTCACTTGTCCTGCATTTACTGTACGTTTATGCCAAAATGTTTAAAAAATAAATGTCCAGCCGTGCGAAGCCAGGACGAGCCGCTAGTATTTAATAATTTTACTTGTTTGTATACACAATTACGTAGCTAGTTTGTTAAATAAATAAGTAGGTAGGTATGTGATTTTCAAAGTATATTTGCTCATAACTCTTGATTTAAACTTGGTTGAGACGTTATTAACCACGCGTTTTGAAGTTAACTCACTTCACTAACGCGTGCATAGTTACATTTTAAGGCAGCCGTCAAAAAATAAATAAATGAAAAGAAAAATTTCTTTACTCTTTGTTTGAACTTAAATTCCAACTTAATTCCTTGCAAATATTCAATATTGGAGTCATAGTTACTATTTTTATTTCCTTTTTTTTATTTAATTTACAGAAACAATACTTACACAAAGTCAAATTATTTTTATCATAATTGTGAATGATTTATCGTCTTTCAAGAACTGTGTTTTAGTCTGTGGTTATTTGTTATGCACAGGGCACTTCACTAAACGTCAATAAAGTACGACATTATTTTAGTCATTATTCCGATAACAAAAAAACGGTAATTTATAGGCGTGATCTGCCAAAAAGAAAATAAAGGCTTGGACAAAATATAAAAATCGGACTATATTTGCATTTTCTGTATTTTAAGCTGTCATTACTTATTCCTATTTTTTTAACGTTAATAGTTAATACCTTTTGTTATACTTACAATACTGAATAGCATTATAGCACCGAATAAACTCGCTGTTTCATATTTCCCATTATAATAGTACATTATGGTACAAGTGTCAAAGTTGGTGATTACCGCTGAGGCGCTATTGAGACCCGAGCCGTTAGGTGAGGGTCTTAAGGTAGCCGAGGACGGTAATCATCAATGTACACGTGTATCATACGACGTTTTTCAACACACTTGTGAAGAAAATAATACTAAAATAGTACATTATGGTACAAAACAGTGAAAACGAGTTGTGAAAATTTTTTCGCAATGGCGGGAAAAGTTAATGTTGTTCTTTTGTTCGCCCTCTTGATGCTTTTAAGGGCAGACAAAGATCGACAACCATACAGCCTATTATATAGACTATTCAGGTGTTTTCTTTGATTTCATTAGTTTTCCGGAATGCGCGCGCACCTTTAATGGCCATAGACTAAAAGAATGAGGTTTCTTTTTTTTTTTGGCTTTTCTCTTATAGCCACGTACAAAATGGGGAATTTCCAGTTTTCTTTATTACAGAAAAAACAAAAGTTATATTTGAGTGACAGTTTTATTTATTAAACACGTACAAGTTGAAATTATCTATTTAAATACGAAGTTGTATGAAATGAGCAAGCCATAGGTATCTTGGCAATAGGTAGGATCTTTTTTGTAATAGAAACTTTTTTAAGAACACAGCAACTCACCCAATAAAATTTAAAAAAAATAATTCTATAACTCACATTGTGAATAATAGTAATCAAAAGTCACAGTTTGAGTTAGAGGTGTCATTGTGTGCCTAGTTGCGGTGAACCGGGAGCCCCTTTATGAGCAAGTGTGTTGAAAAAATTATTATTCAAATTGTTCAGACAAACGACAAGAATAAAAAAATATTTATCGAAACATTATAAGTATGTTTGATGGTTTCCTCAATATATTCTAAAAAAAACTTGGTTTTAGTACGTATATAATATAAAAAATGTTATTCAAATAGATTCTACATTACAATAATTGATTTAAAAGCATTTTTTTACTGTTTGTAATTTGGATAACGATTTTGGCTCATCATCATTTTATAAGTAGGTAACTTATAATTTTTTGTATGTACTTACTTACAACTTTTTATATTACTAACATTAATTTGTGCCTAATGTAACAAAATTTGATTTTACATACAAAGCGCAGAGAATCATTTTATTATTTACATAATTATTATATTATAATCACTTAGTGTTTAGAATATATATATATAAATAATTAATATTTATTGCTGAATAATTAAATTATATTTTATCATAATTCGTAATATATATGGGTGATTTTTTTTTCTAGCAGACCAAGCAATTAAATCAGTCAGTTTATCTAATTCATTTGGCTGCTTTCTGTTTTAGTGCTTGTATGTACATTTCTAGACTTTGCTGCACCTTAGGATTTTTGAGGAAGCCTAGGAACTCTTGTACGTCAGCTTGTCTATTTGTTTGTAAGTTTTTGATAGGCGCTTCCCGTATCTTCTGCTTGGTTAGAGAACGGGCCAAAGGTGGGATTCTATCGAATTTCTTTAAGAATCCTTTGCATTTGTTGATCGCATCAGATTTATCGGTTGCGATTTCGTCGATGAGTCCCACCTGTGAGATGATTTTTAGTTTAATGATGAATACTGGATCCGGAAATTGGACATTCGGGGGATTGGATGTGCTAAGAATATAATGTAACATACATATTGGAATTTGGTCAATATATTGGACATATATTGACATGTATTTTCCGGGCCGAAAAAGATGCCGATCAAACAACCTATAAAATAAGTTGTAACATTTAACTCAAATGATTCTCAAAGCAACGCACGAAGCGACAGAAAACCTACTATAATTTACACTTCTTTATCAACCGATAGACGTCCACAGCTAGACAAAGGTCTCTTGCATGAACTTTCACAGGCTTCGGACTTGCGCTGTCTGTATCCAGCGCCTCTCTGGAACTTGTCTGATGCTATTGGTCCATCTAGTGGGGGAGTCTGCCAACACTCCGCATTTCAGTCCGGTTTCCATTCCTGCACCTTAAGACCCCGACGACCATCTATTTTTCGAACTATATGCTCAGCCCTTTGCCACTTCAGCTTCGCCACTCGATCTAGTTATCAGGGAGCCGCAGGACACAGGCGGAATTCCAAAGCATTGATTGACAGAACATGCACTTTCATCGATGACACTTGACAACTTAATAGTGTTGTCAAAAAAAAATTGTTTCCGTTTCTAGACTTACTAACCTTTAACGCTTCGTCCACTGTAAACATTCGAGCCGTAGTCAGCGCATACTCGGCCTCCCGAATGGGAATAGTTTGGCACATAGTGTCCATGAACCACTTGGGCGCGACTATTCCCAGGGCCGTCTCGTTGAGACCGATGGTGAACTTTCCCCCTACCATAGCGCGGTACTCGCACGACATTGATAGGAGACAGCCGCCAGCCGGTGCATGGCCCTAGAATGTCAAGATTACTTGAATTAAACAATAAAAAGCAGGGCCGTAGAATGTCAAGATACTTGAATTAAATAATAAAAAGCATGGCCCTAGAATGTCAAGATTACTTGAATTATTAAACAATAAAAATCATGGCCGTAGAATGTCAAGATAAATTAAACAATGAAAGTTTAAAACTGTAAATGTTCCTCAAATGTTTAGCTAATACAAGGAACAAGTTGCAAAGGCTTTGTACTTCTCATTGTAGAGCATTGATAGCCTAGTGGTTAGGACACCAATCTCCTATTCAAGGGGAGGCGGGTTCATTACCCGGCACACATCTCTTAAGTCTAGAGTTTTGTGCGCTTAACCAATTAAATATCACATGCTTCAATGGTATAGGAAAATGTCGTGTGGAAACCTGCACGCTTGAGAGATTACCATAATTTTCTCAAACAAGAGTGAAATCTGTCAATTTGTACTGGGCCAGTATGGACGATTATACTATTGGTAACTCACGTTTATAGCTGCAGCAGTAGGAAAGTTTGAACCGAACAGCTTAAACCATACATCCTGTAGTGTAGTCCAGAATTCTTCTGCTCTTTTCATGTCAGGCTTGTACATTTCCATTATATCTAATCCAGCTGAAAATACTGTTGGTGAGGACTGAAATAGATGACAATTTTGTGGCACTCAATTCTACTGGAAAATTTCAGACTGCAGTTGTAAGTATAAGATCTCAGGTCTGGTTTAACTAAGTTAGTCGATTGCTGAAAATCTGCTACAATGTCAGTTATAGTTATTGGGTGTATTTACAGTATTCTTGCCGTAGTAATGCATTTTAGATGATGATTTTAGAATCCGAGATGTTGCAAACATCTCTGATCTGAATTTACGCACACACTGTGTTTATGCACTATAATATCTCCGGCGTTGTTGGCTGTCTCCGAGATCGGTCACCGTCGTCGTATTCAGGTCAAGAGAGATTAGAAAGTACTTACCGAAGTCAATATCATCCCTTTGCTCTTATTCTTGGCCGCATCGTCAAGAGATTTGCTGATCTCCTTCAACAGATCAAGGTTGAGGCTGTTCACTGGAGGTCTCTGCAGCGTCATGATCGCCACCCCATCATTGTCCACTGTCAAATCAACTAAGGGGCCTTTACTTGACAAGGCTCTTATGCTTGGAGCCAACTGCCTCGCATTGAAGACTGTCCGCCGTAAGAGAAACATTTTATCTACAACAAATAAAACGCAAATATTAATACTGTTGTATAAGAATACGTACCTATGATAACTTATATTATGTCATACCAATTAATGGCTAGCGCACACCAGTGGACGGCAGGGAAGGATATCGTTAAGGATCCTCTGCTCGCTAGGGCAAATGATGAAAAAAATTCTCCTATGATACTGCAAGCGTCCGCTAGCGTACTGCCTGGCGGACTCCGGCGCACTCCGGCGCTTACCGAGTTATCGACGCCTCCCGCCACGATGTCCACTGGCATGCTCTTTGATACCACCGAGAAAAATCAGCTGCCATGCTCCGAAGTTGATAACCAAGCCTTAAAATAAACGGCTTGTCCTTCACAGAATTTTAAAATATTTTATAATATGTACTCTCACAGGATAAATTATTTTGCTGTACAATATTGTATTGTTGGTAAAAACATAATCTAGTATAAACAATTTTTTTATTAAATAATTAAAAAAAATATTCTAATTGAATGGCCCAGTTCAAGAAGCCCCTAAGTCCATAAGTCCATTTTTTCAGTTTTGGAAAAATGGACTTAGGGACTTCTTGAACTTGGCCATTTATGACTTAGGGCTTCTTGAACTGGGTTTTCAATTACAATATTTTATTGTGTAGGTATATAATTAATGGCTGTTTCGCGCATTGCTGCACCAAGTAACATCAGTTTTTGTATCATTTTTCTGGCTCTTGCCCGTGATTGCACAGAGCATTTTCAAAAATCCCATGGGAACTTTCTGTTAAAAAAAGTAGATAGCCTATGTCACTCTCCAGGTTTTCAATACCCATGTGAAAATCACTGCTGCTCTGTTGCTGTGTGATTGAAGGACAAACAAACAAACTCACTTTTATATTTTAAATATTAATAAAGATTCACTTCAATTCAATTTTCTCATGAGCATGCATGCGTACATGAGTTGATAATGTGGTTAACCTTAGCAATTTATGTAGGGTAAGGGTCAACGACCATCCTAAATAGCCGTCAGAGTATAAACATATAGTATAGATGTAAGAGTAGTTGCCAACCAGTAAACTGGTAATTTATATATGTATTGTATTTATATAGTATGGTCCAGTCTTGGTCCAGTATTTCAGGTCTGTGTTTATATGTGTGTGTCTATGTGGGGTGCAAGCAAGTACCTATACCTACCTACTATGTTTGAGTTTGATGGATAAGTTTTTTGTAATGTATCTAAAAAATAAACTTTATTTTTATATAAAAACTGAATGGAATAAGTATCATATATTATTAATTTAAAAATTAAAAAGACAACAACTTTATACTATTTAAGTTAATATTATTTAGTTTATAAATAAAATTGAAGTGTCTGATTGTAATATAAAAAATAACAGCTTTTTACTTAATGCATATTTAAGTAAATATATGGTACTTATAAAAGTAAAATTAAAAGTATGGTGGTTATAAAAGTAAAATTAATTAAATGTATAATAATTCATATTCATATTATATTAAATGAAAAAAATATCAGCTTACAGAGAACACACACAGAAGATTATAATATAACATATGAGAAATATTTACTTGATTTTTTACTAATAGTTCAGTAGGTAATTAATCTTTTGAACTCACTTTTGAATTAATTCAGTAAACAAGACAGCTGCACTCAGTCTATCGTATCGTAATTAATTTAAATAAAAACCACAAAAACTTTATAAACTTGGACTTTGACCATAGACCAGGAACAATATAGAGTCTAGACTTTGACCAATACTAAAACCCAGCTAAAACCAACCAAAACGAAGTGATCTATAGCAATTTGTGAATGTGTGTGCTGCTGAAAGTAATCGGTGAAAACACCGGAATAAAACCGGTGTTTCACCCGTTATTATTGACTCACAACTCAAGTAATTTTATAGAACTAAAAAGAAGTTTGTTGATCAACATTGTTCATTATTTAATAAAATTTATTCAAATACAATTACGATTAAAGATACGTTTTTCAATAAATCTGAATGATTGTTTTTTTATTTAAAACCTTACAATACATTTAATATCATTTGTAGTTGACACAATATCGAATGCGCTTAAAATTCCATTGCATTGTATTAGAACAGTAAAGGGGTTCCGAGACGAGCAAGCAGCTTGGCGTCAAGCACGTAGATCTTAGCTTGCGTCAAGCATTTTGACCATCTACAACGCTGGATTGATGCTTGAGACAAGCATTTACGTGCTTGGCCCGCGCTTGATGTGATTTTATATTTTTTGCTAGACATGACGGCTTGTCGCAACGTTTGTTTGAAGTCTTGCTTGATGAAGCCGCTTGACGGGCGTAACTGGCGTATCAAACTGTTGGAGCAAGCAACAGAAGTCTACGTGCTTGACACCAAGCTGCTTGCTCGTCTCGGAACCCCTTAACAGTTAAAAACATATTTTTAATTGATGCTAAGTCTATGGTTGAATTCACCGGAGATCTCCGGTGAATCTCCGGAGAATGGCAAATCACCGGCGATTTTCACCGGTATCTACTCGAAATTCCGCTCTGTGCAAACCTCTAGTGATTATATTCTCTTCTCTTGGAGCAACACAGAACACATTACTTGTTGATTGTTGATCAAATCCACAAACATATAAGAGTAAGTAGGTATATGTTTGTGATCAAATCTTACCATAAAAATTATAGACAATACACGAAGAAGTTCGTTCCAGTAAAAAGTAATGCAGCTCGCTCTAGTACCTATATATTCAGCTATTGATAAAAAGAGAAAAATATAATTTTATCTTGCCATACTGTAGTGACTAGTGAAGTGACAACTGACGGAGACTGATAGAGTACCTAGGTGCAGGGTTACCAACTCCTAAAAAAATTAGCCCTAACATCAACATGAAATACCCCTAAATAACCCTAAATGCAATATTCAAAAGTCCTAAAAAAACCCCTGTATCTTGTTATCATTCAAGGCTAATGTTTAAATAAGTTTCCCGTTTTATTGAGGTAAATAAAAATAATATAATTTAATTTTAATTACATTATTCGGAATTCTTATAGTCATACAATATCTTTACATTATAACTGTAACATTTTTTGGAGATGGAGTAAAAGTAACGCAAGATCCACCATCACGTTTTAAAATGAAAAATGAATTATATTTCGAAAAAGCGTGTTCAACGCTAATGTATTGAAATATTTTCAAAACGCTTTAGCTATAAAACGATTTTAAGCATATTATTCCGGAATACCGTAGACGTTTTGCTTTATTTACTCGTTTTGGTCAGTCAATTATGTGACGCTTGAAAATTTATTTATGCCCCTAAAAATAGCCCTAAATTTTTTTGGGCCCTAAAAAAATCCCAATAAGCAAAATTCCGCCCTAAATTTGGGGCTAAAAGCCCTAAGTTGGGAACCCTGCCTAGGTGTCAGGTGAACGGGCAACTCAGCAACTGTCATTTGTCAAAATTGACAATTTTAATTCGAATTTTTAGGGTGTTTGTGTTTTCGATTATTTTGTAATTAATATTAAAAGATAATATTACCAGATTATAACCATTGATAGTTTCTTTAGATTAATTAGTTAAGTACTTACCGTGTAAGAAAGTGAAAGTTATACTGGGTAGTGTCATATAAATATGTAAAACACTAAAAGACAGGTAGAAATGTCTCTAGAACAGACAGCCTGTGATGGTAAGCGGTTTTGTTATTAGGTATCTAGGAGGATTAAGCTCTGGAGTGGCCATAGGATGCGTACCCCTCTGTAAGTTTTTATTTGACGGGTATGCCCAGCGGTCATACCCGTTATATAAAACTGTTTGACTCGCGTCACGCGCCTGTCAACAACGTATGGTTAGCGGAGGATGAGCTCCGGTATAATATGCCGACTATGAGTGATTTTCCTTCTAAAAAAAATACCAAAAATATCCAGTTTATGAAAGGATAACATTACTTTTCTCCTGATATATTCTTTTATCCAATTAATGCACTATTTAAGGAGAAAACTTAAAAATACTGTTGATCCGAAAATGTTGCTACGGAATCGTACAAGAAATAATTTCGGGAAATTTTAAAAAAAATTAACCAATCTACTTATTACTCGATTGGAGCCCTTTATCATGAACTGCATAATGATTTGATTACATACAATTAAAATTACGATTGAATAGGAAAGGTTGGGGGTTTATGTTTATATTAATTTATAAACTTTAGGCAAACAATTTAATCGGTTATTTTGAAAAGGACGAGTCACACATTTCGTCAAAACTGAGTTAAGTAGAATATTCGTTAACATTTTATAATATTTTCTTGTCGTGTGACTGAGATTTTGTTGGTCTTGCATAGTAAAAATATATCATTATCTGTAGTAAACTCTTACTAGTAAACTGAGCTACTATTGTAGCTATGTCACTATAACTACTTTTTAACATTTTAAAATTTAATAGAAATCCGACCAAAATCAGACCAAGTTATTTATACCTTTGCCTTAATCCTTACCAAAATAAATGTTTTTTCAAGCAAGGCTGTTTAAATACCTGCAAATTACTTTTTAGTTTATTAAAATCGGACATTCCATTCGAAAGATATTACGAGTTCATTGATGTAATTTATTCTGTTATCATTTTGTTTTCAATCATCAAGTCCCATACCCAAAGGGAGCCAGCGATACACTATTGCTAAATATATTATTATTTAGGTAAGTATGTCCTGCATTTACTGTGCGTTTATGCCAAAATGTTTAAAAAATAAATATCCACCCTTGCGAAGCCGGGACGGGCCGCTAGTATAATATAAGTAACCGATATAATTGCATGCGCAAAAATCATTACAAAAATACACAGATTTGTGATTAAAAAGCCTTATTAATATTCAATCGCCACAATTAAATGCCCTCGTGCCACCTCGGTTTATGAAAAATTAAATTGTAATAGGTATTGTACCCATTCATAAAGTTGGATAAGCTTATCATTAACAGTATTTTTAAGGTAGTTTTTTGTTCAAAAATGAGGATTTTATTTTAAAGAAGTTGGTCACACTGCAAGAAAATTAGGGCTGGAAGCAGAAATTATATCGATATTGATATTTTCGGTGTGTATGGTATAGGTACATCATGTATTTTTTAATTTTCTTATAGAACCAGTTAGTGTTCCAACAAATGTCTACTATCCATTGATAAAACATGGATAAAAGTTTAAAAACTATAAACTCGACTACAAAATTGTATGTGGCATTTCTTAAATTTATTTATTTACTAGCTGATTTCCATGACTTCGTCAGCGTGGCGTAGTTTAGAGTAACTTGCTACTATCCGCGAGAAGGTATGTCCTCTATCTCCGATAATATTTATTAGATCTTCACCAAAATTGAATAAAATAGTATTTTTCAAAAACTTTCATCCCCTATCGCGGATGAACCTTATTGTTTATTAGGATAAAAAGTATCCTATATATTAGATTCAGAACATTCGATTTAGATTTATATTCTCATTTTATACAATTCATTAAAAACTTTTTAAGTCTTAGCCAGACCAACGAACAGTAATTGATTGCTAAATGATTTAACAATATTTTAATTTATACTATTAGTTGAACTTCATTCATTCATTAATTCATTTAGAACTTATCGAAAGTCGATAATCGATAGTGTCGCAGCCCAAAATTGCTTACATAAATGACATGATTGTTTCGTGTAAGGATAGAACGTCCCTGTGTGTGAATTTGGTTGTGTGCGTATACTTTAAGGTTGTGTTTGGTAGTTTTGTCGTGTGCGTGCATAGCGACGTGATTGAAAAATGCACCTGTAGTAAGAAATTGTTTATGTGTGCTACCTCGCCCCGCACCGTAATTGACAGATTTTTTTGCAAAGAAATTAGACGTCAAGGCGTCTCCATCTAAAACACAAAATTTTTTTTCCTCCGAGTTAGGTATGCATGTTTTATTATCCTTTTATCTGCCTCGATGGTCTAATGGTTTGCTTATTTAAACATGAGATCCCGGGTTCCAGTCTTGGGTAGGGGAAAAAATTATTAGGCTTCTTTGTCAAGAACTTCTTAATAGCAGTCCAGTCGGAATTTAGTTTTGTTGGCAAATATTCTTAAAAAAGTAGTTCATCATGTTTGCTTTAAAGTCTAAGTACATTGGTAAAACATCTTCTGTCTTGAACATGGTAAAAACTATCCAAGGCAGTTAACTGCCCTCTGCATGCCTTTTATTGTATTGACGCCCGCGACTGCGCCCGCATCTTCAATTCACAATTGACAGTTCCTAAATCACTGCAGTTTATGAGAACAGCTCCTTGCAGCATCAGCGTTGAGATGTTCTGCTCTGAAGCTCAATGATGAAGTCTTTACTTGGTACCTACAAATAATCTATTCATAATTGACAGTCCCTAAATTGATACAGTTTAGGTGGGCAGTACGCCAGCAGCATTGGGATTGAGGAGTTACCCAAAGTTTTTATAGGGCCTTCCATCAAAGTTTCTCAATTGATTATAAAACGATTTATGCAAATCTAAACTACTGTGTAGACTACATGTAATAAAGAATAAATAACTGCACTGAGTGTGTTACTTTTTTAACAGCAAGTATTAAAATTTTTTAATTTCTAATGTTGCAAGCTGTTCTTACAGACTTAAAGGCTTTTGAGAGGCGTCTGACGGAAGTTATAGCATGTCTTCAGCCTGCTACTATGAGATGGAGGAGTAAGTAGCAATATTATAAATAAAAGATCACAACAACAGAAGAAACACTTTTTTACAAGATAGCAAACATCCTGAAATTGAATCTTACAGTAGAGTATACAAGGCTGCATTTCAGTTGTACTATAATTGAAAGCATAAATATACCAAAAAGTCTTAAACGAAATTAGCTTATGTTTATAGATATTGGATGTTTGTGTTTTTTAAAACATCCACTTATTACTAGTACAGCATACTTATGACTGTTTTCTATGTTGTCCAGTTCTCCTGGCAGTAGTGTCTGTGTGCACGGCCATAGCAGCGTGGCACTGGCTGACGGACCCGCTGACCCCCGTCGTGTCCCTCACACAGTCACTGTGGAACCATCCCTTCTTCGCATTCACTTCTACCTTTTTAGGTAAATAGTTTATTTTTCTTTTTAAAAAAAAAAACATAGACTATTGGCTAAGCTGAACTTGACTTACTACATTCTCCTCTCCCCTCCAAATAAGCCAAAAGCTACCAGGAGTAGGTACGACAATAGTGTAAAGTGTTTATTTATCTAACGAATACTGTGTAAACTCTTGTTAGGTATAGGATTATATGCCCCTTATTAAAATTTTAGGCCCCTTTTAGATTTATGCTTAAAAAAAGCAGCAATTTGCATTCTGCAGAGCAGTTAATGGATACTTTTTATCCCAGAAAATAAAAGTTTCCATGCTATTTTTAAAAACCGAAATCCTGATGGCCTGGTAAACAGTAACATTGAAAGCCCTGTCATCATGAAAAAATTTCATTACATATCCTAACCCCCAAATACGAGGCTGAAGTCTTAACTTATTAGTGTATTTGTTTGTCCTTCAATCACGCTGTAACAGAGCTACGGATCGACGTGATTTCAGGCATGGATATAGTTGAGGACCTGCAGAGTGACATAGTTTTTATCCCGGAAAATCAGAGTTCCTGCAGGAGCTTAGAAACTTAATCAGCTAGTATTTTAAATAAATACTTTTCTTTTTATTCCAGTATTGTTGTTCATGATGGGAGTACATAGAAAAGTGATCGCACCAAGTATTATCACTGCCCGCACTCGTTCAGTGCTCAATGACTTCAACATGTCTTGTGATGAAACCGGGAAGCTTATTCTAAAGCCCCGTCCGGCAAATACTTAAGATTGTTATGACCTGTGTAAATACTTACCTATTGTTTAAGTAAAACACTGTTTCGATTTTGTTAAGTTAGTAAAAAATAAAACGAATTATAGAGAGACTATTTGTTTATTATTTATAACTTTGGTGTGTTTATTACATAATAAATAAATGACAACTAAAAAAATACGTCTTAATTTACACATTTTGAAACAAGTATTAGTTTAACTCAAGTGACTTAAAGTTTACATCGAAATAAAGAACAATAGACTACAGTATAATGTTACTTTTATATTTGCTAGTATAATATGTAATATATTTTGCTAAGTAATAAGAATAATTATTATGTAGATATTTATTCTCAATAAAGGAATTTAAGTTTTAACAGATCACAATAGTTCAAAAGTAATTCAATTATACTAAAAAGTAGTAGTAGTAGTATAAATTATATCAGTAAGTAGATCAGTAGTAGTTTCGACACAAAGTACCTATTTCCAGTTTTAATTTCAGAAGATAGAAGATAGTTTGATGCCAATAAAATTTTGTCAAGTGTTCAACTAGCCTTTTGTGTAAAAATCTTAGTAGTTTCACAATTTCAACATCTTCAAAACATTCATAGGGTTCAAACATTCGTAGGATAGGTAACGATCGGTATTTTTAAAATTTTATGTGTATGTACATAAAATATAATGCATCTTTTTCATATAGTTTTTCTGTAACTAACGTGTAACTAATCATAATTTTGAATCAATCTCATAGTGAATTTTTCTTTCTTCTTTGCAAACGCGGAATTTGTAGTTAAGTATATAATATAGCGAAGTCTGTCTCCTTTTTTTTTAGTAAAAATTACAAATACCACCTTGAAGTTTTACCATAGTTTCTATTTAAATTTTACCATTGTCCTATTAATTTAATTATCATTTCGAAATTCCTTTCTTTCAAGAAATTTGCCATGTAAAAAAATTATTACAAATTTTTATAAGGTAAATCGGGCAGTGCTTGTTACAAGAACGTGTTATCAATTCCTCGAAAATGCATATAATAAACACATAGTTACAGAACTTCTTATTAACAAATGAAGACATCAACAGTAACTAATCTTAACTACATATTTATATATATAAACAACAATATACTTTGTGCTAACTGCAAGAAATATAAGTAGGTAACTAATCATCTATTTGAATGAATATTCAATATTTGAGACAACTACAATAGAATTTTAATAGCTGTGTTTAAGTTTAACTTTATAAGGAAATTTGAATTAAATAATATATAATATTTATCCAATTACCTAATTGAGTGTCTACTCTGAAATTTATAAGTATAAAAATTGTTAAGCATTTTTATATACCTTTTATTTTGTGTCACAAAGCGCTACTTTTCATTTGTTTTTACTACAATTTTGGTGTAATTTGAACTTACAGGAGCTAAAGCCGAAATCATTACATATATTTTTTTCTAACAGCTTATTATACAGCTTCATTCTAATTATATTTTAGCGCTTTTCGTTGTAAGTAAGAGTGGTGCTGATTCGGATGTACACAACTCTACACTAACTAAATGACAGGTCAAAAAAAATTTTTGTTGTAAAGGATAGCTGTATATTAAGACCTGTTTAGAGATTGTGTACAACATAATTAGCACCAATACACATATTAGCGTGGAAGACTTAGGCAAATTAAACGTCGACTTAATTAATGAAGTTACATATTTTTAACACAAGAAAAAACTAAAATCAAAGCGAATTAGAATTATTTTTGAGCGCGTACAGCGGCCGACAATTTTTTCCAACAAAGTTTATTTTAAAATTATTATTTATCTACATGTTTTAGTTTAAAGTAGTTAACAATTTTTAAATGTAAATGGTATATACCTAATGCTTAACGACTAAAATCTTATGCCAATAACTAAATACATATAAAATTCCATTTTAAAATAACTTTTGATAGATAACACCAAGGCAGTGGTATATGCATAATTTTATTTACATACAAAAAGGTCAAAATTAACAGATGAGTCGAATTATGAGAAAAGTCATGCCCAAATTATTTTTAATTCAATATTCATTCGAACTTCAATCAGATTTTATTAATTTAACAATATTGCTTTAAAAAAAATTATTAATATGCCTCTATTTGTTTGGTATAAGTATATAATCATTTATCATATTTTAAAAATCTAAAAAAAAATTGAACAGATATTTTTTCAGAATAGTGTGACGTACAAATAAGTAGGTTTAATTTCGATTTGTGCTAGCCTCAAATACTTCTATATTACTTACATAATATTATCTATTATCTAGGTGTATAAAAATGGATACCAATTCGTAGGGGATGGAATGGTCACCCGGTAGCGTTATCGTAAATTTTTAAACTTGAGCTAGACAACCGATAATTTTTTTTAATCGGAACAATTTTTTGAAATTTTTCAACGTAGAAAATATAAGAAACTAGATGATGCCCGCGACTTTGTTTAGCCTATGTGTTAATTCTTGGTTTGAACTATCTCCATTCCCTGCCAAATCGGTTCATTCGTTGTGACGTGAAGAAGTTACAAACATACACACATACAAACTTTCGCCTTTATAATGTTAGTGTGATGTACGATACGGGCGAAATATCTTTCTTTGAATGCCTATTTTTCTGTAGGGTTAGGCAGTCAGTCAATAATATTACTGCTCAATGGTTAGTCTAATATAATATTCATACTTGAACCACGGTTCAAGTTTGAATATTATATTAGACTAACGTTGATGTCGTAGCTATAAATTATTAGTATGTAGTAGGCATACAAACTACATACATTGGTACTAACTCTATTGTATGCAATATTCTTAAGTTTAGCCACGAGTCTAAAAACTGCTATCAATGTTCCTCACAGAAAAGGATAGCATTTAAAGCTATCAATTTATTTTGCTTAAGAATATCGTGTACAGCAGAATCAGCACCACTATATATAAGTAAAATTACTGACGGGATGACAAATACCTATAGTTGTTTATTAACCGTCTGAACCTTGGCCCTGTCTATAAATTAACAATATCTATATCAAAATTTTGAATATTTTCATAATAAGAATGTATTGTTAAATGTCTTAATAGACCAAATATATTTTTACATTACACAATTATTCGTTTCCGATACTATTAAAATTTCAAGGCAGTTTCGTTTTTTTTTTAAATATTATTTTAGTTACTTAATACTTTCTTATTCGATAAATATAATTATGTTATCTTCTTAGTACTTAAATGTTTAAAAACTAATATTTAACTTACAAAGTGACTTTGAATAAATTCTGTTATATTATACCGCGAAGTTTACGACGCTTCTTAAAATTTAAGTAACTATGACTTAATAATAATGTGAATGAAGTATATGACTCAAATAATAATGTGAATGAAGTATATGACTCAAATAATAATGTGAATGTTTTCGGACGTTTTCTTTTTGTGTAAAACGTCGATTAAATTTTAAGAAGCGTTGAACTATTCCAAGGTTAGTGTTACCGACATACTCTTACATACACTCCTATTTCTATCTATACACACCTTGCATACGTGTGGGGTAAGGGAAAGATTTCTCAAAAATAATTATGCAGAATATCGCTTTTCAAGCATCCGTCTAGGTTAGTTTTTCTTTTATCTAATAGTGCCTCCATTTACCACGAACAAACATCGAGTTATATTATTGTATCACTTTTTAAATTAAAGCCTTTGTTAATGAGAAAAGTCAGGCTCATAAAAAATTCACAAACACGGACTCCGGTCGGTCGGAATTCAGGTATAAAGACAAATCGTCTATTCAGTTCTAAAGTATCTTAAACACCAAATTTTAGAAATTCGGCAATCATTATTAGAATAAGCATTTTTAAAAATATAAAAAATCAAAAGTACCTTTTTTTTAAATATATAGACTAGCGCTTGACTGCGATCTCACCTGATGGTAAGTGAAGATGCAGCCTAAGATGATACGCGCTTGCCTAGAAGATGCCTATTCACTCTTGATTTAAAGACACCCACATTATAGTTAGTCTCACCTCTGTCAAGTAAATTAATCTTGAGGTAAGTATAAATTTTTATCAAAAATTAGAAAACTGTACTTATCTAATTAAATCTAAATAAAAATTAACGGAATTAAAAAAATGCTCTCTTACACATTTTTTAATTTGGCGTTTGGGATACTTCTGAACTCAATAGACGAGAAATTATCATCGTTGCATTGTAATAATAATCTTTCATACTAACAAAGGCTTTTCACAATAACAAAGGCTCGAGAACAAAATTATTTTATACTTACGTACATAATAATTATTAACATTTTGAAAAATCACTGAACATCTGCACACATCATTTTGAGGTAATTTACACAATACATCATACATTTACACTGATATATCTTGTGCCATTATTTCTTCTATAATAATTAAGGTGTATAACAAAAATATACTTGTATCTTAATAATATTGTGTTTGTATTCATTCATTCAAATTAACTGCAATAACAAAACCCAGTAATTTTCAGAGTTTTCAAGTGATTTTTTTTTCTAAATAAACAGAAATGAAAATTATATAGGTTACGCAGCCTACTTACGCAGTTAGTTAATTTGAATGAGTTACATTAACCAAATTGTAACGTTAACTACAACATTTAGAATCTACTTACCCACTGTTTATAACTAAACTTTTTGTTGCAGCTTGATCTCAAATTAAAAAGAATGTTAAAGATTCCTTTATTAAGGAACATAACACTTTACATTAACATAAAACATAACATAAGGAACTTGTTGCACATAACATAAACATGTTGCTATACAAAGATATCAAAAAACAAAGGTATCATGCCTATAGATGTAAAGCCGGTATTTTACCAAAAATGCAAAACGGTAAAATACGAAAAATACCGTATTTTTCGGTATTATTCCATTTCTCATGGTATTTTTGGTATTTAACGATTATCTTATGTTTTTCAATGTAGATACGTTTTGTTTGTAAAAAAATCAGCAAGGAATATAAAAAACGTGGTTCTGCGTTTAATTTTATTTCATTAAAATGATTTATAAACAAATTAGACCATAATGATTCAAACATAAATTATTAAAAAATCTTAGACTTAAAATTTCAATGATTTAATCATAATCATAGAGCGTGCGAGCTCATCACCACTCACCACCACTGACCACCACTCACCACCACTCATCACCACCCATCACCATCCATCACCACCCACTCATCACCACCCATTCATCACCACCCACTCATCACCACCCACTCATCACCACTCATCACCACGCACTCATCACCACTCATTACCAGCACTCATCACCACTCATCACCACGCACTCATCACCACTCATTACCAGCACTCATCACCACCCATCACCACCCGAGTGGTGAGTCCACCACTCATCACCACCCACTCATCACCACCCATCACCACACATCACCACACACTCAACACCACCCACTCATCACCACCCACTCATCACCATCCACTCATCACCACCCATTCATCACCACCCATCACCACTCATCACCACCCACTCATCCCCACCCATCACCACCCACTCATTACCACTCATCACCACTCATCACCGCCCATCACCACCCACTCACCACCACTCATCACCACTCACCTACTCACTAGTTATTCATAATATACCTATTATACATTTTATTACATTGTATGACAAAGTATTCATCCACCCGCATCAGCACCAGCAGCAAGCGGCGGGCCAATTCTTTATTAATCTGATTAATGATCACCAAGCAATAAATATTCATTCAAAAACACGTCAAAAACAAAATTACAAGAAAATCCAACTATAATTTTGTATGAAAAAATAAAATACCAAAAATACCAAAAATACGGTAATCTATTGAATTATACCGGAAAAATTCATAGCCATTTGGTATTATACGGTGTTTTTACATCTATAATCATGCCTAAGTTTGTGACATTATCTTGCATTTACAGTGTAATAACTATTTTAGAGCTTGATAGCTAGAAGTGAGAGTGAAGTAGGTACATGGAACTGATGTGAATGGTGATAAATTGTTTTCGGAAACGTTAATTTTAGTTCTCTGTAGACCGTTAAGGCACTGCCGTTCATTGTGCTATACATTACATGCAATGCATGTTACGCGTATGTAAATGCGATGATTAATAATTTTTGGTGATTATTAATAATTTTCTCATGATTTGGTAAACGTGATAAAAACTTAATTTTATCACTGTTTGTTTTTATTATTTTGTTTCTGGTACTAAATAAATAGATAAATCGTAGAGACCAAGCTCCAACAAAACAGATACATGGTTAAAAAGAGCAAAATAAATGCCAACGAGAAATCCCCACGAGTTTATTGTCACATCATTCCCCACAGCAACATGCAAGGCTGGAGTGGTGTCCTCACGCAGCCAACAACGCGCGTATATTCTTCGGCGTCGACTGGCTGTTCAAGTGTTTTGTTGTGTATCTAAGGGCGTTTAGCAAGGGCTCCGCTTTAGGAGGTGGCTGTTGTTGGAGGAACTTCACGCAGCCTTTGACGTCTACGGAGGAGGAGCGGCAGAAGGCGCCGGAAGGGTGCACCCAGTCGTATAGAATGATAAGACCTACCATGACTCGGAGAACCAAAAGGGAAGTCTCCTCGCGGCTGAACTGGGCGACCAGTTTTCTGAAAGGAGAAAATAATAACGTTATTTTTGTAAATCGACATTGTTGTAGGATTTAGTTGAGTCGCGTTAAGTCGAGTTGAGTCGTGTTAAGTCGAGTTGCGTTGGGCTGAGTCGAGTTGCGTTGGGCTGAGTCGAGTTGAGTCGCGTTGAGTTGCATTGAATCGAGTAGAGTAAGGACTAGTCTTATTATGTGTACAGAAGATAGAATATTAATATCGAGAATCGAGGTTAACACATCGGTGTCACCATCGAACATCCCTGGGCAGACAATCCTTTCGCATTCATGCATTCATACAAAGGATGCCTAAGGATGTGTACGCATGACAGAAATGCGAATCGATGCTGACAGATGTGATTTCAGCCTTATTTGACAACACTGTTCCAGCACGATTAGAATGCATACTCAAACATGGGCTTAAGATCATACTCTGTACATGTACATACACTTCGACCCCTCCGTAGAACAAAGTCTCATCTGCTAAATTCACAACTTGAAATTTGAGCATTAAAAGTCACGTCTGCAAGGCTCAAATCTCAATTTAGCAGATGAGACTTTGTTCTACGGAGGGGTCGACTTTATAGTGACAACATAAAAGAGCAAAAAGCGCGCGGCAAGCAAGCTTGCGGTATTCTAGTCTCGGTTGATGTCTCGCTTAGCGTGCGCTATGCAAGCGGCCCACGCGCTGTAGAGGCGTGTTTGCGAGCCAAATATGGTTCACAGAAGAAATACAATTTCGAAAGTAAAATTTTTAGCCTAAGTTATAGAAACCCATCGACAAACATGTGAACTATTATCAAATTCGTGTAGGTGTCATTTCTTTTCTCTATGTCATTGTTTTTTTATTTTTCATATATACAGGGCGTCCCACGGCTATGCCACATGGAGGGGAAGTACCTTAAATATTGTAGATGGAACATTTTACTGAAAGAAGACTTCATTTTAATTTAAAAAACAATTTAAACTGCATTCATAGATTTTTAAATAATTGCCTGGTTGAACCGGGACTCGAACCCGCTATACGAGAAAAAAAATTAACCTGTATCTTTATCATACCGATCGGAAGGCTTCATCATAAGGATTATTTTTTGTTAAATAACATAGCATGAGAAATAAAAGGAAGACCATGAATTTTAAGCCTTTGATGTAAAATTTTGTTCAGAAAAATGGAAAGCTGACATTGGCGTATCGGCATACAACTGACATGAACTATTACTAATGACTATGCAATTCGTAGCTCTGTTGCAGCGGGATTGAAGGACAAACCAATAAATCAACAAACAAACACACTTTCGCATTTATAGGTAATATAAGTAAGGATTAGTAAGGATAGTAAGGATCGGGAAATGATGCGTACTTCTCAAGTGGGTACTCATTAGTAATAGTTCATGTCAGTTGTACGTTCATTTTTCTGAACAAAATTTTACATCAAAGGCTAAAATTCATGGTCTTCCTTTTATTTCTCATGCTTTGTTATTTAACAAAAAATAATCCTTATGATGAAGCCTTCCAATCGGTATGATAAAGATACAGGTTAATTTTTTTTCTCGTATAGCGGGTTCGAGTCCCGGTTCAACCAGGCAATTATTTAAAAATCTATGAATGCAGTTTAAACTGTTTTTTAAATTAAAATGAAGTCTTCTTTCAGTAAAATGTTCCATCTACAATATTTAAGGTACTTCCCCTCCATGTGGCATAGCCGTGGGACACCCTGTATATACATAGGTATATTTATTTTTATCATAGTAATAAATAAACTTAGTCGGAATCTTTGTCACGGGAAAGTGGCTTTGTTTAGACATCATAGAACTATTATTTTTATTAATGTACAATATGTACCTACCTACTACCTATCTATCTAAGTATGTACCTACCTATCTATTTTTAGTAATCTTTAAATTGTGCCAAAATATAAAAGGTAAACGATTAGAAAGGAAGTCTTGTGTTTACAGTTACAATAGCCACGCTTCCTTCGACCTTAATATTCGTTCGAACCGACCTACTTCCATCGCAACTAACCTAAATAAATAAACATAAATGATCCCAATATTCCCATATACTTAATTGATAATAATGAAACAGTATCTATATGAGCTGAACTAGTCCTAGAAGAATCAAGACAAAATTACTTAAAATATTCCACTTTTGAATCTAATTAAATGTATAAATGAACCTGGAAAGTGGCATAGGCTACTTTTTATCCCGGAGAAGCAAAGAATTTCCACGGGATCTTTTTAAAACCTAAAACCACACGGACGAACTCGCGGGCATGAGTTAGTAAAACTATGTGTACAGAGGGCCTCAATGTAAGATCTACAAAGCTAAAACTAAGTAAAGCAGTGTACCTACTTAATAGGTACACTGGTGTACTTACTTTTAGTTCAGGTGCAAAATGGGAATAATACCTACTCATTCCCATTTTGCATTTATGTATGTTTAATAACTTCGGATTTATGGCACAATAAAACTATGTATGCAAGGGAACACGTGGGCCGCGGGGACCAATAGTGGAATTAATATTTTATAAGCCTACGCTACTATCTACGTCTGAATAATGTGACATGTGTTTAAAATTTATTAATATAACCCTCTTTACTAGGGTTAGTTCCTAGAGACTGATTGTAGAATCGTCACCTGTTACGAGTCGCTTATCTTTATCTAATATCTCTTTAGCATAGACTTCAAAAAGTTCATTCTCAGAGTCTCAGAGGTGGCTATTTACCACACTACTGTCAAAGCCATGCCGCCAAGCGATTTAGCGTTCCGGCACGATGTCGTGTAGAAACCGATTAGGAGGTATGGGTTGAATCTACACTGCCATACCCGTTCCAAGTTAGCCCGCTACCATGTTAGACTGCATCGTCACTTACCATCAGGTGAGATCGCAGTCATTGACTATTTTGTCAACGAATAAAAAAGTCATCTAAACTTAAAATATTTTGTTAACTAAATCCTACGCTATAGGTACTGCAGATTTATCTCATTTCTTGTATTGTACCTACCATGTATACCGACTTGAATTAACGCTTAAGCCTGGAAATACACGTCAGGTTTTTTCATCCGATAGTCTGATCCGGTAGCCTGATCAGGCTACCGGAAGGCATTGAAGCCATTACTTTGTATGAACAGTCAATACACGTCCGATCCGGTGGCCGGATCGGACGTCCGAGTCGGAAACGGGCGCGAGGCGTTTCCGATTTTACTGCCGGTCCGATTGTCTGAAGGCGCGGTCTACATACTTTTAGTATGAGACAAAATAGACATCCGGTTACTCCTTCCGATTTTGCCAGTCAGGGTTCCCAACTTAGGGCTTTTAGCCCCAAATTTAGGGCGGAATTTTGCTTATTGGGATTTTTTAGGTCCCAAAAAATCTAGCGCTGACACTGTGTGGACGCATCGTTGTGGTTCGAATATTGGGCGAAAATTATGAAAAATAAAAATTCTTTTCAAAAAACCGACTTCAAACGCCACTACAAAGTATAAAAATAATTTTATTTTGTACACGTTTGTTGAAGTCGGGCGGCTTAAATAGAAACGATGAAACTGATGCTCGCCCGATTTCAATAAACGTGTCTCTTATATGTCACCATAAGATAAGCGTCGCGCATCGATTTCATCGTTTCTAGTTAAGCCCGCCCGACTTCAACAAACGTGTACAAAATAAAATTATTTTTATACTTTGTAGTGGCGTTTGAAGTCGGTTTTTTGAAAAGAATTTTTATTTTAAGCTTTTTAGTGTAGTTTGTTCCTGCTCTCTTTCTCCCCTCCCTCGAACGCTACGGTACTAATGTAGTTCTACACTTGGTACCTACAGTACTTATTAACAATACACAAGAGCTAGGACTAGGAGCTCCATGATGTAGGCCATGGTTGGTACCAACAATATCAATTCGAAAGCGTCAGTTCGTAATTCCTCCAACTCTGCAGCATCAGGATTGAGGAGCTAGAACCTTGAGCATTATGATGTAGTATATGCTTGGTACCAATAATATCAATTCGTAAACGACAGTTCCTAAATCCTCACAGTTTAGGTAGGCAGTACCCTTGCAGCATCAGTAGTGAAGAGCGAGGACCTTGAATTCCACAATGTAGAATATGCTTGATACTATCAATATCAATTTGCAAGCGAAAGTTCCTAAATCCTCACAGTTTAAATGGGCAGTACCCTGCAGCATCAGGATTGAGGAGCTAGAACCTAGACCTCGGTGGAGTAGTATATGCTTATTACATACAATAACAATTCATGATTAGCAGTTCCTACATCCCTATAATTTTGGTGGGCAGTACCCTGCAGCATCAGGATTGAAGAATAGGACCTGGAGCTCTATGATCTAGTATATGCTTAGGCCAAGCATACCAATTCTTAAACGATGGTTCCTAAAGTCCCATAATTTAGGGGGGAAATACCCCTGCAGCATCAGGCTTGAGGAGTTGAAGGTAAAAATTTTTATGGGACCATTTCGCGAGCTTCCTCTGTCGATTAAAAAAAATTTTGTGAATCGGTCCAGAAATCTCGGAGTAATCGGTGGGCATACATAGAAAAAAAAAAAAAAAAGATACCGGCCGAATTGATAACCTCCTCCTTTTTGGAAGTCGGTTAAAAATAAAAATAAAATAATAAAATAAAATAATTCATAATAATAAAATTATTTTTATTATGAATTATTTTGGATGTTTTAAATAGAAATGACTCTCAGTAAGTCTTGTCAAATTGATTGGATGAATCCAATAGCGACGTTTCTTCTTCTTTCTCTTTCCTGTCTTTAAAATTTCTGTGGTGGTGTCGTGTGGTGCGGGTTGTTACGATCCCTCAAATATGGTTGAGCGAAGCAATGGCTGGATCCTGCGTCATGCTCGTGAACGGGTGCCACCAACGGGAATGGGTCTGCTTTTGCCTGCCTGTCTTAACGTGCATTGGATTGTTTTGCATTTTTGAAACTTTATTGTGGAAACACTGTATACATAGCATAGTTTTGTTACCTATTGTAAAAAAAAAATTTTTTGAAAAGAGCGACCGCCGAGTTTATTGCTGGCTCTTCTCGGCAGGAACGGCATTCCGAACCAGTGGTAGATTCATTGACGATTCAAAAGTACTTGTAAAAGTTTATTTGAATAAAAAATATTTCTATTTCTATTAACTCGTCATCCATCTTCTCTTCTTCTGCTTTGCTCCAAACGCAAGCACTCGGGATGATAGCTCGGGAACGACTGAGTTCAGAAAAAGCCTGACGGAAAAATCGGATGTGTATCGAGTAAATACGATCCGGTTGCCTGATCAGACAATCGGAAACAAAATCGGACGTCTATTGCCAGGCTTAATAAAAACAAATAGAAATAGATACAACAAATAAATAAAAAAACGCTTCGTTAGTACATATAAATAAATGACATCTCATTAGATGATAGTGATATAAGTAGCTAATATTTAATAAATAATCTGCATCATGGAACAGCGATGATCGGCAGTTAATGCTTAGAATTAATACTATGTATACCTACTATTAGGGTTGCCAGATTTTTTTTTAGCCTATAAGGGACAAATGGTTAAATGGGCAAAAAAATACGGGATTTCAGTTTTTTGCCCGGGACAAATAAAGATTACAAATTGTTTATCATAATTGACAAATTATTTTTTATATTTTTCCGAGGATCGAGTTAGTTTTAACATGGTCATTCTGACACTAACACTGTCATTGGTCGATGCGGGCTGCGAGTGCAAGTTAGTAGCGAGACGAGTACGTTTTACGACGTTGCGTGTGTGAATACGTAGATCGATTTCATAATGAAAAACGACGTACGGTTCAAATACGGGACAGAGTCAGTCCCGCCGGGACATTTTAAACTATGCCTAAAATACGGGATGTCCCGGGAAATACGGGACTTCTGGCAACCCTACCTACTATGTACAATGTATAAGTCAAATGTCAAAAATCAGAGACACTGCCTATAAAATATAATTGCTAAGCCTTTTAAAGCGGCCGTTAGCTTTCACTACGCTCGTACGAGTAGGTATGAGAAAGGATGATTAATTTCAATTTAGGTAGGCAGTAGGTGCATGCAGCAAATTCACTTAAACTAATACCATTAATATCAATTATTTATTAATCTACTTAGCTAACTTTGTGTAGGTAAATCGCAAATCGCAATCGAATGGTAATTGATTGGAAAAATGTCAGTAACTATATCTCGGTGAAATGAATTGTCAGATTGTACAGAAGTAAACTTGAAGTAAACTTCATTTAGCAAGGCGATGTTAAATCATGACATATTCTCAAAGATAACGATAGCCATAGCCGAATACATTGCCGAAGATTTGCCAATTCATAAGTAACGAGAACTGCAGGTCAAAACTAAGAATAGTTCTTTCAATTCACGAAGGCGCGTGGCTCATGGTTGTGTGTGTGTCGTATCTGTATATGAACGAGAGCTTGTTCGCGCCTAACCACGTTAGGTGGGAACCTGGGCAACCACTCCAACCTAGGCTGCTGACAGGCACGCACACTTACGCATGTGCAATTGTGCATGTACTCGACGTAACCACAAGTAAAGCTCACGCGCCCTCGTTAATTGCAAGAGTCTATACGTGTTTTGCCTTTCATCCCTTTTCAAATAATGTGCTTAATGAATAACTAATGTTATCTATACGCTCCCAATTCAGTTCAGTTTTGTAGCAGGTATAAAGCAGGTATAGAGATATCAGTTAATAAGAGCCACAGAAACAAGGAAAACTTAACCACAATAACAATCCACCAATAGTTTAACAGGTTAAAAATATTAATAAATAAATTTATTATGCAGTATGCACAAGGGATCTCATATAACCTTTCTTTCAGGCACCTTTGATGTAATTTTATAGCTGAAAAGCGAATAAAATAACAATAATTTCTTAAAGTTGACTGTATAATGTATTTCAAGAACTTATCGAATGTTTAAAATTATCTTGTAATTTTCAAAAATAATAACACTGAAATAATAATTTTGCTTTGATTTAGTTCCCCTGTTCCTCTCGCGAGCTTTCGTCTTTCTAACAGTTCAATTTTCAACGCACACTATACGCCTTCGGTTCCGACCTAAAATTCGGCCTATTTTGGCCGAAGCCGAAGGTTTGGCCGAAGGTGCTATTTTTGGCCGAACAGGAATAGTTTTGACGTAGTTATTATAAACTTTATAAAAATGCTATTATGTCTAGGAGGTTAGCGTATTATTCTTTTAAACATGTTGTAGTGGGTACATGTTAATTTTTACAGCCCTTCTGTTTATAGCTGATTAAAGGATATACCATATTAGAATGCAAGCTGTGTGTCATCAATTCACTATTACAATCCCGACAATATGTTTTTATCATTCCGGGCACAAGGACCTATTGTCACTTTCAATGGCTCGGTCGATATATTAGGCAATCGTTGTTGAAGGAAGACATAACATACAAACATAAGCAAGCAATAATAATCTCTTATTATTATGATGTTAAGAGTTGTATTTGTATGTACGTTTATAGTATGAGTTTCGCATGTGGCACACATTGTGAACCGAAATGGGTTGATAAGGAAACGGACAGAGGTTTTACGTCAGTGCATGACCAGTGAGTTACTTCAAACTTATATGTCATCGACTTCATCAGCTCGGTAAACCAGAAAGTCTAATAAATAATACACCTTAGATAACAGTCATAAGGCTGAAAATCGATTACTTCAATTTTTAACGGAGTTATATCAAATTCGCGGATTTCCGGCCAAATGTTAACAGTGCAGCCAATGCAGCGAAATAACGACCGATTATTATCAAGAAAAGTGTTCACCTATCTAAGATAACGAAACTATTGATAGGTATACATATTGTGATATTAAAGTAGGTATAGGTAGATTGCACCTACATTCGTAATGTCTTTCATACACACAATGGTCGTAAAAGATACACAGTAAATAACTCAACTAGATTGGCTCAAGAACCTAAAGCAGAAATTGGTCTTCACATCCTAGAGCAGATAATTATCTAATAGGTATTCTTATTCACAACTGAAATGTTTAAATTAGATGAAAAATGAGATGAAAGACTTTTCATAATAGCAGTTTCCCGATTCAAAGTCTGGAAAGTCACAATTTTTAAATGTTTTTCTTTATGGTCTGGTTACCACCCTACCGGGAAAAATATACAATACTAAGTACGATACCGTACCAATATAGTTTATAAAAACTACCATATCTACCCTTTCCAGGTAAGAACATTTCCATCTTAGGACTGTATCATCACATAATATAAAATGAGATCGCAGTCAAGGGCTAACAAAAACAAAATAGAGAACTTGTGAAACTTTAAAATACATAATACAATATCACAGATAGTATGGTAATGAGGAAGGAAATAATCGTAAATCGAAAGGGGAGATACGCAGTGCGATGTGAGTGACATTTGATTTATCATTATTTCATCAGCGCTCGTTTGGAGGCGTATCTACCTATCAGTGTCATGTGTCGACACACGACCCCGGTAATATCTAGTAATACAATAAATTCGCCCTTGTTTTATTGCAATAACGATGGCTGTGCAGTGCGACCACGAAGCAGCAAAACTAGCACATTTTTTTCTAGTCTTGCTCTAACATTCCCCTCTTCTACACGACAATAGTTCAACGGGTGGTGATTGAACCACCGACCTTGGGTGGATAAGAACTTGTCCGTCTGTTTGTCTGATTGCCTGTCAGAGCCTTATAACTCCTGATAGATTCTATAAGAACATACCTGATAAAGTTCACAAAATATGTGCATAATTCCAGTCATATCCTGCAAACATTTGTCTTATGTATCTATGCAATTCTAGGTAACTTCAAGGACAACAATTTTTTTAGATGACAATCTAGACATTGACTCCGAAGTCACCTGGTGGTAATTGACGATTTAGTCTGAGTTAAGTTGGTATAGGTTTCTGGGAGTTACATAATTTGTCCTAAGCACTTAAAAGTTCTGCAACACATTTGTGATAGAAAACAAATGAACTACTTACGGATTTTCTAACATCCTCAAACACACTTTGGCCATCGTACTGAGCGTTTCTGTAGTATTCTCCAAGTCTTGCTGGTTATCGTTCACAAACTGGCTCGTTGCCTCGGACAGAACTTTGAGCATCGGAGTGGCTTGAGCGTAGAATAGGGACATCCTGTTGGCGTATTCCGCTCCTATGTGGGGTTCTTCGCCTGGAGGTAGTTCTGCGTTGATGAGACCGCCGCGGGACACGATTCTTCTGTAGTAGCTGAAGTCATTTTGAATTGCTGGCGTTTTCATCTGAAAGACAAGTGTAAATTGAAAATTTAAAACACCCCCGACATGTGAAATAAAAAATGTAATTCGCCATTTTGTGGTGGCGGCCATCTTGGATTTGTTTGTCATAGACAGACACACACGTCAAATTTATAAGACCCCGTCGTTTTTGCGTCGGGGGTTAAAAAATCTACATCTATTATCATTTTCCTAGGAAAATCTTAGGTTGTCTCGATCCTGAACGCAGAAGTTCAGTTGCAATAAACTATTTAGTTCGTGTGCGAGACGATACAGTGTATACGTGCGATTTTAATGAATAGTTTTGATTTGTAAATAGCTAAATATTGGATAGAATCAGGCTTTACTATGCGGAATTCCATGATAATGGAATTAACTTCCTCGGCTAAACGTAGCTCAACGATAGTGAAATTGGCACTTACTAAATTAAAAAAAAAAAATAGAAAAGCTATATTCTGTCGAAGACGTTTTAGTACCTATTGAGTGCTATTCAACTGAGACTATTGTTGGTTCGGCTGCACAGTGGACAATGTTTCTTAGAATGTAGGGCGTTGGTTCTAATATTTTTTCATGATTCATATTCTTGAAAATACGTGGTGTCGGCTTTCGTCATTTAAATTAAACAGTACCTATTACTAGTCTTCCAAAAATAGTTCAGGCACAAACATTTTTATGACCTGACTAGTGACTATGGATACGTTAAGGTTCCAAGTTGCTTGAAATGACGACCTTGCACTGGGAACTGAAGTGTTGGAAGGATGGTGGATAGACGATCTGGTCTCGAGCGACTTGCTGACTACTGCAGGACATACGCGGCCCAATATCGTTGGAATTTTTACAATAAATAAATATTGGTTTTGCTATGGTGTAAAGAATAAAATATCTTGATTTGGTAGGTGTACCTTATACAAAAAGTTTGCGTAACTCTGCCGCAGAGCAACCAATGTAACTGTAAACAGTAACACGTACATAAACTCTTTCATTCCATGTATTCAATGTAAATAAACAAATTGAGGAGTAGGTAACATGAGTCATGTCTGTACTCGTATATGTCGAGGACGAGGGAATAGCTTTCTACATCGTACAAATTGTGCACTTCGCTACCTCGAGCAGGCTTGCGGATGACTAATGATTGTGGTTAATTACTACAGAGGCCTACGCAATAAATTGACGGAGAACCTAATCGATGTAATGATTAGAGGGTTCAACCAACGTAATGCGTAAAGCTGTCAGTCTAACGAAACATTCGAAGGCCGTCAATATACGTCAGATTTTTTCATCAGATAGTCGGATCCAATAGTCTGATCCGGTTATTGGAAGGCATTGGAGCCACTATTTTGGACAAACATCTACAAAATTCTGTAGGTAGGTAGGTACATTTGTTTGAAAGCTCCAATCTACACTATTGTATTTTTGTGTGTATGTTTGTAATGAATAAACTCAAAAACTACTGTGCCGATTTCAAAAATTCTTTCACCATTGGAAAGCTACATTCACTCTGAGTAAAATAGGGTATATTTATTGCTAGAACAGATTAGGGATCCTTACTAAAACTTACAAAAAAAATCTTATGTCCACCCGTGCGAAGTCGGGACGGGCCGCTAGTAAATTATAAAAATATGTGAATATTTTGCAGTTTCACACAGACATACTGAATTAATAGTTTCCTTTTTCAAGATCGGTAAATAAGTAAACCCTTTAAACAAATAAGTGCAATGAGTTGGTAGCAACGGCACTGCAAGGTTGGGTTCAAAAGGGCTCTCACTGGTTTAAATCACGAGCACTTATCCAATTCAGGCAAAGGGACTTGATAGTCGAAGCTTTGTTTACATAATAGCAGTCTGATTTGATGATGTTTTATTGCATGCGGTCAAAGCGGTGCATTTATTGTTTTTTCACACTGCTGCAGTAATTTTCTTGTTTAGTTCCATTTTTCAACCCCAGATCTGCTTATAGTTCACGGACTGATCGCAGATAGAAGAGAGGACAAAAAAAAAAAGAAGTTCGAACAAAAATCGGACCGTGATTTTGTCTGCCCTATCCCTATACTGTTTTTGTAATAGTAAGTAATAATGCATTTTAGCTAATAGCGATCGAGACCAATCAAAAGCGATTGCAATCGTAACGCTGCTGTAAGAATCACTTTTAGTGATTAAAAGTAGCAAATAGGCAATATACTCGTAGCTCGTAGTTAAGCAATCTGCTTTGCTTAAAAAAATAAAGCTATGCTTTTAAAAAAGTTTGTCACCGACTCAAAATTAGTTACCTACATTAGTTTAGGAGCTTAGTTAGTAAGACTAAAAAGATTTATATTTTATTTTTCCTTTCTTAGTTCCTTCTATCGTCGGTTAAAATTTTTGTAAAAAATAATTATTTTTTCAAAGAAATAAAACAAAGCAATAATGTTTGTCATTAAAGCATCAAAAATAGCAATTCCCGATCCCACAGTAGTTTCCGATTTTTCGCATCCTTTGCATCTTACGCATCTTTCGTTCATTTCCTTCCGGCTTCCGTTTTTCCAACTAACTATAATAGGCATTTTCTAGGCAAGCGCGTACCATCTTAGGCTGCATCTTCATTTACCATCAGGTGAGATTGCAGTCAAGCGCTAGTCTATATATTTAAAAAAAAAAAAATCGTATGAGAGAGCGCTTCGCGTATTAATTGGTAGATATTCGAATCACTAGATCATTTTCAAGAAATGGCTCACAGAGTTGTTTCGGTAAAGAGTTGCACACGCCTACCACAGATTTAATTCCATCCGCCCGAAGCCGGGGCAAGGCAGCTAGCTATATCAGTAATTGAGTTACGTGTGTGGAAGCTCATATATCACGGCCGTTATCATTGCAATAAACCACTTGGAAATTGGATAGACAGGGAGCGGTCGCAGCTAAGGTCAGGAAAGATGTGAACCTGCGATAGATTGTATTTTATATGCTATTGTTTATTGGAATACAGGATTAAATTACTTAAGAGAAGATTCTCCGTAGGGCGTTTCATACAAATGCAGTTTGTATCTTGTAGGAATATTAACTAATTAAACTCAATGAAATGTAGACATACTCTACAAACTAAAATGCCTATCGCTTTGAAGTATTTGTTATTTGGAATCTAAAAACCGTATAAATACCATATCATTCTCAGAGCGTGTCTCTAAAATTATTGAGTTTGATTGGTTAATATTAAAATTGGAATTAAGTTTGATTCTAAATTAAACCAATCAAACAATCAATTCGTTTGTATGTGGCACTCCATGGGTGACTTCTATCTCTAGAGGGTTTCATAAATATAGGACCCCGCGTTGATATATTATGATTGACATTTGACAATACATAACAATGAAGCGCGGGAAACCATAGTTTTCGGAGGGTAAAAATGGGTATTCTGTGCCACTCTCTATATCTTAAACTATATCCAGGCAAAAATCACGTTGATCCGTTGCTTGAAGGACAAACTGTCAAACAAACGCAATTTCACTCTCACCACCTGGGTGCCTGTAGTCCTTCGACCATCCGTTGCTCCAGAACTTTTTTTCCACGTACTACCAAATTGTGGAGTCATCTCCCTTCGACAGTGTTCCTACTTATTTACAATATGGGGTTATTCAAGGCGCGGGCCAATAAATTTCTGAAAAGCCGGCAACGCATTGGTGGTGCCTTTGGTACTACAAGTGTTCATGGGCGGCGGTAATCACTTAACATCAGGTGACCCGCCTGCTCGTTAGCGCGCTATTTATATAAAAAACACACACACACTTTCGTACTCATATTAAGTGCCCAAATCGAGCTTTCAACTCTTGAGACGAGGGACCCTTCAGTTCGTAACTTGAGAACTAGACAATTCAGATTTCGGGTCAACTGCTTAGTTCCAATTTCCATTTCCTTATTACATTTCGAATACGATTTCCAAGACACTGTTAAACAGAATTTGATTCTAGTTCCAATTTGTTCAACCATTCTGTTCATGAATTTGATTTTATCCACGTACTAGTCGATACCCGCGGCCTCGCTCGCGTGGATTTAGTTTTTAAAAAATCCGCGAGAATTCTTTGATTTTCCGGAATAAAAAGTCCTCAACTATACCCATGCAAAATTTCACGTTGATCCGTTGCTTTGTTGTGGCGTGATTGAAGGACAAATCAACAAACAAACACACTTTCGCATTTATAATATTAGTAAGGATTATACTCGTAGCATTATTATTTGAACTGAGCTTTGTTCTAAAATCATAGTATTAAAAATCTTAATAGCTGAAAAGGCAAGTGGCAGGAGTGGAATCCAAAGGTCAACGGTTCAAACTTCAAATGTATTCATTCGTGTGAATGGGGAATATAAGTCAGTTTTCAGTTTAACCACTTTAAAGTTAAAGTCACCTACAACCGCTGGGCCACTGAGGCTTTCAAATGTATTGAAGAACCGGCATGCCGATTCCGTAAAAATGATTGCATCAGTGTAACGATCACAATGGCCTCTGATTGGCTGAATTTATGGCATTCTTGCTGCATCAATGCATTTTAACCAATAACAGCCAATCAGAGGCCAATTCGATCGTTTCACTGATGCAATAATTTTTACGGAATCGACATGCAATTCTACTTATGCCCGTTTTCACCAACATTCCTCAACGTTTACGAACTACCTAAGCTAAGTTAGGTGACGCTTTCTGTCAATTTCTTTTTCACGAACCTTTATTGGATTGACATTGGAAATGACATTGGGTAAGAGATTGTATTTAGGATATAACTACGTCAATCCTACTTAGGGGATGGTTGGTGAAAACAAGTAAGAGTCTTATGGGTACCTTTTAAGCAAATAAACTCACTTTATGCTCATCGAACTTCAGCACGAACTCCAATATTTCAGCGAACTGCTTCACCAGCGCCTGCTGTTGCTCCAGATGCTGTGTGGGGCTCATCGATCCTCCGACAAGCGATCCTAAGAGCCGGGGTACTACCTGGAATAAAAGAAAGCATTTGTTAGAAATCGTTACCTTATGGTTATCTCCTTAGGAGAACCAAACTTTGCGTTGCGAAACTGAAGTGGAAATGGGCGGGGCACATAGTTCGAAGAGTTGATGGTCGATGGGGTCCCAAGGTGCTGGAGTGGCGACCCCGCACCGGGAAGCGCAGTGTTGGCAGACCCCCCACTAGGTGGACCGACGGGCAATGACATCAAACGAGTCGCAGGGAGCGGTTGGATTCAGGCTGCGCAAAACTGAGCCATGTGGAAGTTACGGAAGATATAGGTATCTTCCGTAGACTTTCACACTGAACTTATCAACCTTTTAGTCGTCAAGCACTGGACGATTAATCGGTTGATAAAGAAAAAGTTACATTATTTCTATTTCACAAAGCACATCATTAAATTCAAAGTATGTCCTTTTATTTAATCTTTATGACGTTGGATTACACAGATGCGCATAATAATCGTAATATGGGCTTAAATTTAATCCGTGCTTAGCACTTACTAACTCTGTAGGCCCGACGAGTCTCGACCTACTTCATTGCGTTGTTTCAGTGGGAGTAAATTCATATTTGAGACGAGTTCGCTAAATGGCACATTGTTCGTGAGGTACCTGGCCTAGAAGCACGTAGAAAATTTCGAGGAGCTAGTTGATAAAACTAAAAAAAAAATTATAAGGGTTTTTCTATAAATTACCAGTGAACTTCCAAGTTAACTGCAGATTAGTACGTGCACAGTACGTGAGATACACATTTAAAATATTGGCAGATAATAATTAATAAATAATTATAAGGACCGAAATTGGCAGCTTTATGTACACATTTCAAAAATATTGAAAGTTGAAACCACCTAACCACTTATAGGCTCGACCCCCACCCGTTACACCATTGTCGTGCCAATAATAACATATGTGTTATTCCAGATAATAATCTATTTCTGGGCCAAATTTCAGCCAAATCAGTTCAGTCGTTGCGGCGTGATTGAGTAACAAACATCCAAACTTTCCCATTTAATAATAGGATAGGAAAAATAGGAAATAGGATTATGTCATTGAACCACGAATCAAGTCTAAAATCTTTAACACTAGTCGAGTTTAACTTGGCTTATATTCCTTAAAATATAAAAGAATAGAATACTTTTTATTCAAATAAACTTTTATAAAGCACATTTGTATGGTCAAGTGAATCTACAACTGAATGAATGATTGAATGATTATACTTTTATTCGGAATGCCGCTTTTTTAACACCACGAGCTCTTGGATCATAGTCGATACCTCTGTTGCAACGAGCTACGTGGACTGTAACGTGACGTGCAGTTCAGTAATTTGGCGCCGGTTGAATGAACGTGAGCGGAAGTTGTATACTTGTATGAACAAAAAAACTATACTAAGATGTTTTTGAAGTAAACCGTGTCAAAAGCAATCTGTCTTTTTTATTGGATTATGGACGAGCAAATAATGAGGCCATTAGAACGTTCGGAAACTTCACACCTGGTTATTCCGTGATGGATAAAGTTTCTTATTGGCGTAAGATCAAAGATAATTTATGAAGAAACAAATTGAAAATTATAGTAGAGTAGCTAGAGAAGGCATGCGTGTAGGTACCCGTATTTAACAACCTTTAGGGAATAGCTAAAGGCGTTTGTTGTTACTTAATTTAATGACTCTGTCTTACTTAAGACGATTTAGGCTAGGTTGGTGTAAACGGGCATTCGCCTTTCAGCCGCGAAACTGTGAAGCTCTGGAATGACTTTTCCGTTTCAGGACATGAAAAATTGAAGGGACCTAGCCTATTGCAGAGATGTTTGCTCTTGTTGATGCTGTACTGACACCAGTTACCTCTCGATTCTGTACTGACACCAGTTACGTCTCGATGCTGTACTGACACTATTTACCTCTCGAAGCTGTACTGACACCAGTTAGATACATCTCCGCGTTCAAATTCGCTATATTTGCTTTGCGTGGTTAGTGTAGCTAGGGTTACCTAAAATGCGGTTTTTATATGCGATGACAAGAGAGGCCTTGATTGCGATCTCACCTGATGGTAAGTGATAATGCAGTCTAAGATGATCACGGTAAGATGGCAATTGTAAGATGGTAAGAGGGCTAACTTGGAAGGGGTATGGCAGTGTACATTCAATCCATTACCCCTAAGTGGTTTCTACACGCCATTACGCCGGAACGCTAAATCGCTTGGCGGCACGTCTTTAACGGTAGGGTGATAATGGTAACTAGCCACGACCAAAGCTTCCCACCAGACCAGACCAGAAACAATTCAAGAAAGCGTAGGAAACAGTTAGGTTCAAGGTCATATCTCTGCGTCAGAACCGGTAGTTTCGCATCTGTCATACAACGGAGAAGTCATTCCAAACCTTCAGCGGTTTCACTATTTTGCAGCGAAGCTTTTAAGCGTTAATAGGTAAGCCGAGGTTTATAAAGCGCAAGGTAAATAACAAGGCCTTTGAACAGTATTTCGAATGAAAGAGTAAGAGAAAGACATCAGCAAATAAAAAGCAATTTTCTAAACGACGTGATTCATACATAATGTAAACCATGATGAGCTGGATGTGTTAGCAAGTAAGTATACCTACTTAAGGGGGGGGGGTAAGGTATTAAAATTTATTTTTTTCGATTTTTTTTTTATTTTTCTAATTGAATGCATATCTCAAGAAGATTGTGTTAAAATTTCAAGTCGATCGGGGCAAAATTGACGAAGTTATGAGTATTTCAGCGTCCGTTGCCAGCCTGAGGTTTTACAGCCCCACCCGGCACAAATGGGTCTGTTCAAGTAAAGTCGAGTATATTCAAGGTATGATCTATGCATCAGTTAAACGCTGTATGCTGTGCTGAGCAGTAATAAGTGACGGACCTGGCATCGACGACTCTGTGTGAGTATAAAAAAATTGTCGAATTTTATCTTGAATACTTCAGTACGCAAAACTTTAAAGCGTTTTTCTGAGACTTGTCATTTTTGAAGTCCGTGCCCACCATAACTAAAAATCTACTGGACCAATCGTTTTGAAATTTTGCACAGTGTTTCTTCACATAATTCCCCAGGTATTGTCGAGAGCTTTTTTTTTTCAATAATTATCAATTTTTTTACAACAGCAAATTAGCCGTTTTTTTAGCGAAAATCTAGTTTTTGGCTTCCAAATGCTACGAAAAATCGAAAAATTCAAAGAAAAAAAAATCCTCTCGTAAATACCTAGACAAACATCTCCTTTAACGAATGCATTTTGATTTTTTTATTTCAGATGATTTGGTTGCGAGTTATGATGGGCACCGCAAAACAACTTTTTCTCGAGGCACCTCCGGAAATTCACTGTCACTCGCTCAATTTTTGATATTTTGCAATGAAAATTTTGGAGAATATTGTTCTAATGTTACATTGTCATGTATGGATCGACTGAATAAACTAACACCATCTGTATTGCCAAAAAAAAATCTTGAAAACATGTCTTTTTTTTACCGAATTAACCTTACCCCCCCCTTAAGGTATACTGTAAGCGTACACCACTAATCAATACCCTTTAAATTTTATGTCTGATGTTTACGATCCTCAAAGCGTTATCTGGTTTAAATACTTCAGTTTATTATAATATCATCGGATCAATGTCTGTTTTATGTCGAAGATAAATCATTCAGCTGGTCTCAAGGTTTTTATAACGTTTTAATAGATAAACTCCGTGAATATTTTGCTTGCTTTCCGTCTTACAAATAATCGTGGATTAAGGTATGCCAACACTGTGTAAAATTTATAAGTACGTACATACATGTATGTTTATTGTTTACTTAAATTTTTTTTTGTTATGAAGGATGTAAAGCAAGTAATTTATTTTCAAAAAGATTTTAACACACACACCAGGGGTGGCCAACTTAATTTGAGGTAAGATTTACTATTTTAGGACGAAACCGGCCCGGTGAGATCTACAAATTTCATACTTCTTGATAAATGAAACAGTATAAGTTACTAATGAAGTATTTTTCATTTGATTAAAAGGGAAAAAATTAAATTGAATTCATAGTAACTAGTTACTAACTACTTGTTCATAATATAAGCGTGAAGCATTGCGCCTGAGCATCTTCCGCTAGATTTGCAAAGTCATGCCGTGATCGACGCGACTAATAGCCGTGATCGAACGGTCGATCGCGATCGACCGGTTGGCCACCCGTGGCCCTTATACTATTTCAATGTCAACAAATCTCCAAGTAATTATATCATAATGGCAGTAAGGCAAATGATTCATGAAGATAACTACAATGACATTATTCACAAAAACTTTAAATTCAATCTACTCTTAATTTCATTCGCATAGAAGCCAAAGCGCTGGCAAATAGTAACTTTAGAATTGTCGCAGTAAACAATCGGTTGACTCGTACAAACACTGCTACCGGATGTTTATTGCGGAACCGTACCTACAATGTTACAAACATTTTGCGTACTACAATATTTGCTTTAATCCACAAGTTACGTGTAAGTCATGTCATTAGGATTTTACGTTTGCATACCTATCCTATATTCATTCGCTGACCTATCCACATTCAAAATCAAAACATTTAGAGACTTTTGAAAATTAGGTTTTTGATAAAACCATCCCTGTCTCTCTGCAGTTATTCATCAAGTACATTCGTGCGATAAGAACAACTGCAGATTCGAATGAATATGAATTCGAAATGTACACTATATTCAGAGAATGTGTAGAGAAACATTACATACATTATTATAAAGTTACAAACTCTTTAACTCTACTCTCCACTTCCTCAAATTTTCTGCGGCCTTATAAAAGTGATTTTGGAATACGAACAAATAAACATTTACGTATAGAGCTATAAAATCGTCAAAAAAGTCAAGGGAAAATTGAGATAGGACTTTGATGTTTTTTGTTTTGATAACTGCAGTCCAAGATTTTTCACGCCAGGCTATTTCGTTTTTGAAGTTTTTTTTATAGCCTGAATAATGGTTTATCGCTGAATTCAAACTGAAGGTATAAAAACTAGAACTAGGACCGGATGCCGACTGCGGAACTGAAGTGGATTTAAACAACTTAGAGCACTCAAAGATTTGCCTTGGTCCACTGCCAAAAACACGTCAGCAGAGTGCATTTACTGGGTCATGGTTTTAAATTAATCTAAAAGTAAAGTTGAAGATACCAATATAGTCATTTTTAACGACGCCAAGACAGTGGACGAGTGGATTATTCATTGTTTAGTTTTGCTGATTATTTATTTTCTGAGTAAATAATAATTAGGATGATTTATCATTTTGAAAAACGACTTTCAGAGGTCAGAGCGTACAGTATTATTTTCCTTGGTCCCTGCGATCAACAATTAAATATGTTGATATTGAATACTGATGGTAAGTTTTAATATTTTTAAGGCTTTGACTTTGACAATCTGGGACTTTGGTAAACAACACATCTAAATTAACACAAAAAATGTGATGTAGTCACTCTTTTTGTGTTATTTTTTATTTTCGAAAGTCACTGATGGCAAGCATCAGTGACTTTCGAAAATAAAAAAAGACTACATGTACAAATAATTTTGAATTTTGAAATTTTGAGTATTAAATTATTTAAGTTCATTCATCATAAGTTGCTAATTAGATTAAACGTAAGAACTTATGTATAATATAGTGATGGGGTTGACATGCCAGTTGGTAAAAAATGGATTGAAAAAATATGGTAAAGCAAATAATAACAAAACTTGATTCGCACAACTGCAACACTAGCAGAGGAAGTGATGGTTGTTTAGTCGATTATGTTAGTAGTAAGCTCGCAATCGTTGCAACTGCACCGAGCACGGACAAGCAATTATTTCTATTATTCCCATTCCGTATCCTGACACAGATTGCTGATGCAACGTGGAGTTTAATCTAGGTATATTTTATGCATTTTTATTGTATTGCAAGGAGTCCTTCTATACCTATAATATACGTACACTTAAATGTGAGAGAGCATGAGGGCAAGAATTCTAAAGTTCTGGCAAACAATCGTTTTGCGTTGTTATGTTTGGGAAAAACATTCTTTAATTAATAGTGAGGTAGTGATTATAATATTTGTGGTTTTGCTCCATATTAAAGCAAGTAAAACTTACAACGATGGAACTAGATGGCGCTTTACGAACCACAATAATTTCCAAAGCACAACCGCACTAGAACAAGACCAGAACAGGCGATCATACATCGCGATAGAGTAAGTATAATATCTAAACGAGAGAACCAGCCAGTTAACATTAATGAAGATTTTCTATAATAAAGCCATTTCTTGAATTGATCATGGTACCTCAAATATGGATCATGATGGTGGTTCATGGCTGAATTAATTTTATGAACTAGGGACATAACTGCACCGTAAGCATAACCAACTTCTTTTCATTAAAAAAGTGGGAGCAGAAGATTTCACAAATAAGATACATTAAGATTAGCAGGTACATTTTCCTTAAGTCACGTCTTACAAGGAAGCTGTACATCTCCATTACTAGGATTACGATTTGGTCTTAATTAAAAAGGCTTTATCGCCCGCCTGCGGACGACGCGCTCATTATAGAACCAGCAGCGCTGCGGGTAGAAACAAAGGAATCTTCCAACTAAACGCTTGCCAGGTTGAACGGATTTTATGGGGAAAGTAAATCATTTTGTTTCTGTAGATTTCATTTTCAATCTCGATGCGGGAAGAAAATCCTATGCGCTGTGCTTACGCTCTTTTGCGAGGGACCACTTTTTTTTTTTTCGATAAAAAGATAGATAGACTGCGATCTTACCTGATGGAAAGTTATGATGCAGTCTAAGATGGTAGTGAACTAACTTGGAAGAGATATGGCAGTGTATATTCAAACCTTACACCGATATAATCGGTTTCTACACGCCACTGTGCCGGAACGCCAAATCACTTGGCGGCACGTTTTTGACGGTACGGTGGTAACTAGCTCCGGCTAAAGCCTCCCACCAGACAAACACCAGTTGTTTACCTTTTAAGACAGCTAAGAAAAAATAGATTATAGAGTTTTTGTTACTGTGGCCTTGCCCAACCGAAAGAGTAACAAATTTTTTATAGGCTTCGTGGTTACTACCTCTACTTACTCTATGTAATAGCAGTGACTTTTACTTTTAAGGCAGAATAAGAAAATGCAAAAACTACAATACAATTTCAGTCTCCAAAATCAACTCTTAAAAGGATTTAGATGCAGTGGAACTACTGGGAAAAAATCTCCCTATGGTTGTATTAGTGGAAATGAGCGAATTACTAGATGTTCCCAGAATAAACGATATTTACTTTTCACCGTAGGCTTATCGGCGGCGATTAAAATGATTGTCAGGAGTATTCTAATAATTCCTGGTGTAGTTATTCTCGATGATAAGAAAGTTTGGTGAAATCGGTCGGGAACGGTTTTAAATATTTTCGACAGAAGAACTTTCTCTAGTAACTTGATTTTCTAATTAAAAAAACTTTGTACCTTGTTATCAACGAAACCGAAAAAAATCTAATAATATTGAAAGAAACAAGCAGTGCCTTACTGCTTATTAATTTTCAAAGTATCGTTTAATAAAATGGACAAATAGGTCATCACTGTCTCATACACCTGAACTTATTGATATTATTTATGCAACAATAATTTCTGAGCCCCGACGGACGATTGTATGCTTAATATAAAATGTGGTGAATCAGACGGAGAGGTGAATCACTGAGGTTGGTCGTTTTCGAACATCCCGACGGCATCAGGGCTTGCGAATTGGTAAATGGTAGTATTACGACATGTTATGACGCATTTTTTTGGCGCTTTCATCCACGATTATGGATTTGTTCAAAGGGTTTACAAGGTAAGGTATGCCACACTAATGCCTAAGTAGAATCTCTTTTCCTAACCAGTAGTAGTTTTCTAAATATATAAAAGGGAAAAGTGACTGACTGACTGATCTATCAACGCACAGCTGAAACCACTGGATGGATTAGACTGTTTGGCATACAGATTGCTATTATGACGTAGGCATCCGATAAGAAAGGGTATTTTGAAATTCAACCCCCAATAAAATAGGGGTTTGAAAAAATTTAACTTAACGTGAGCGAAGCCGCGGCCTAAAGCTAGTCTTTTTTAAGAACATGGATTCTACACCATGAATAAAAAATAACGACAACCAAGCCCATGATTTTACGACACATGCTACATTTTAAAGCAGTAAAGTCTTCTAAAACGATCGGACAACTGGGCGTGATTACAAAGAAATAGTTTATTTTGGTTTCATAGCCCTAAACAGTATAAAGGATAAAGTGGGATTCGTTGCAGATGACGTAATATTCCGTAAATGGTACAAGGCGAAGCGTGCACGTGTCTATCGGAATACAGTAGGGATGAGTTGTTTAACAGAAGCAACCAGGCCGAAGGCAAGTTGTAGACTTCTTGACTTGAAATCAATTTATGATAACGTTTATTGGGACGTGAGCACTGAAAGGAGTACAACAATACACACACACACAGTACCTAATTGGCTTTATTATTTTAATTGTAATAATATATGTATGTATAACATGGAATAATAAAGTATAATAATAATTTATGGAAAGGCAAGCGGTGATAGTCTAATAATAATAAAGGTAGATTGTTCAAGACTTTGGTCTCATTTTCTGGCCGTTCAAGATTCGATCGCATGAATCTCTGACATTATTACTTAGCCTTTAACTTTAAAGAAAAAACCTTCATGCCTACATTGTACATTTATACCGATGCATGCCTGAGAGTTCTGTATTCCAAAGGTTTCCAAAGGTGTGTGAAGTCTACCAATCCATACTTGGCCAGCATCGTGGACTACGGCCCTTCTAATTCGAGTCCTTTCCCCGGCGATGGGTTGAGTGATGATGGTGATGACGAATGATGATAAAATGATGACCAAAACCAAACAAAAGTACCCACCCTATTGTTGCAGAATGTATTTAATATTGCTATTTCTTCTAGGTTTTAAAATTTTAAGAGACAATGGAATTCCCTTCTGTCCGAAGCAATAGATATAAACAAACTCGTGCCTTGACTGATAATAATAATATAAGGCTGGCAGCCTTATAATCGAATGATTTGATAGACACAGTCTATTTCGGGAACAAGACAATGTAAGATTTGTAATTTATCAGTCTAGGAGCGGCGAGGTAATTTGTATAACTTAAAACGTCACTTGGTCCTTTATTATACCTACTCATGCCAGTATAATTGGAGGCACTTGCCGTTTGACCTAATTGCATAGGCTGTCACAGCATTTACATACTTAATATACTACCTAGTGTAATAGGCAATTGAACATCACTCACTTGCTTTGAGGGTGCAAGAAAACATTGAGGTGTGTGAAGTCTGCCAATTCCTTAGCGTATGTATTCCTAAGTTAATAAATACCTAAGGCCAATCCGGCCAACCACGTGTGCCCAAATAGTGGACCGGTGATGAAAGAAATTGAAAGAAGTATGATCATCCATAAACATCGATGATCATCAACTAATGATCATTGATGTAGGTACATATATGGATATTCCTGTCCCATATAATCGCTTCTAAGAAAATGCGCTTGAATATCACTTCAATGAACACCGTGTATTTCCCGCGGTTCGAGGAGCAGCCACTCCCTATTAACCAGAACAAAAAATGGAATGAAGCGACATTAGTATATTTTTTTAAACTTTTTTTTAAGTTATTTTAAAACAAGATCAAACTCTTTTGTCTTTTTGAGCGCGTTTTTTTCCTTTAAAGGCCTATCCATATACATCGATGCTAATGATATTTAGAGGTAAGAACCTCTCAAGTTTCAATTGCAGGCATCATATTATCATATCAATTCGCACTTGTGCGGTGGAATGTCGTGATTGAAAAAATTATTTTTACTCGGAAACATTGCAAAGCAGCACAAATGAATTCAAAAGACACAAAATCGTTCATGTGTGAATCGGTCGCAATCTTTTTACGTTGAACCACAAGTTACTTGAATATTTCAATTTTTACGGTCACGAGTTCGATTTCCGTAATAAGAACGATACATAAAAATACGGAGACGTGATCCGAATTTTTAAAGGAAGACCTATATAAGGTCCACTGCATTAACCACAAACTTACCTACATAAATATGCCCAGCTTTATGAAATTTAAGAGGCCTTTGGTTGATGTAAGTCTAAAGATTTTTGGACGAGCGTGGTTTTTGAGCCTGTCAAGTGAGTATAATTATCAAATTATACGAAATCCATAAAAGGAATAGAGATTCATAAAGTGTGCGGGATCTATTCTCCTACAAACGAAACCTATTAATATCAATCAATATGAGAAACTATAAATAGATAATTTTGAATCTGGCTATTCGGGACGGCTGAATTATACGCTTAAAGATTTATATTGAAATTCAGAACATTTACCTCAGCTTTTGAGTATTTAAGACCTCGGCCCCCAACGAAATTTACAGATTTTTTTGCAAAGAAATTAGATCTATCATACAAAGATAATATGACAGCTGATGCAATGCTCTGATTTCTGAATTGAAACTCACAATTAAACATGTAAGATGAAATGTATTAGACATGTAAGTGGATAGGTACATGAATGCAAAAAAAAGAAAAAAAAAAGAAATGAAATGAATCTCAATACAGAGGAATAAAGGTCGACTAAGAGTTTACGGTCATTTAAACTATTGATCTGCTGGGGACATTGAGGTTATTTATACCTTTACTCAGATCCTCTGGGGTTAATTTATTATTAAACGAGGTGTCATACCTATAGACGCCTATCCCTAAGGTCTACGTCTATACCTATCTGTCAATATCATTGAAACCGTATACATGCCTATCTAGTATTTTAGAATTTCGCATTTCTTACTAGACGATGCCCGCGACTTCGTCCGCGTGGATTAAGGTTTTTTAATTCCCACGGGAACTCTTTAATTTTCCGGGACAAAATATAGCCTATGTATTAAACCTGAGAATGAGCTATTTTCATTCTAAATTTAAGCCAAATCGTTGTGGCGTGAATGAGTAACAAACACACAAACACACGTTGAATTAATAAATAGCGATAAACTAAGTACAATTCAAACATTCAATAGGTGTAATGAACGCTACTAATTATGCATGCTTTAACCGGCTTACGGTAAAATAAACACGTATAAAGTATAAATTAACTGAGCTATAAAAAGCATAACGATTCGCACTCATAATTGAGTAGATAACACTACATAAACTAAGAGCAAGTGGTATATAAAACCTTAATTCGACACTAAAATCTTATCCGTGATACTTACACAGTAAAATAATTAAAGAAATTAATCAGTGAGAAGAAATAATTAAATTCTTTGTGCTATTCAGTAAAATACAAAGTCATTTCGCCAATCATAGAATAGGTAAACAATACTAGAACGGTTATGACACTCGTCCTAAATCCTAATACAAAATAGGAGCGAATGCCTATTCATTCTCTGTCATCTTATTCTGTACATTTGAGTTTGCTTTCGAGTATTAAATGAATTCTCCTTATGAGATAAATCTGTTTTTCTACGACAGATGTCGTAGAAAAACAGTAGAATAGATATTCTATTAATTAAGTAGATTTTTTTTTTTAATTCAATGAACTGAGGCAAGAATTAATTAATGAGCAAGTAAAGCAGGTCTCATAAATTCTCGACTTCCAGTAAATTGCAACTAAGGCATTTCGTATCCTAAAGGTTCAAATGTCTAATTCATTAATGTAACAAAATCCGTAAATCTATAAATCAGGACAGGAATTCAAGTAATAAATAGACTTTAGGACTGGCTCTCGAACTATCTGTATAACGAGCCTTAATTTAATTAACACCAGTTGTCATCCAGTTGTAAGATTTGGGCAGTTTTGCCGTACTGAAGTATAACATAATGGAATTGGTGGCGGGTGATCAGTCCTATATGTCAGAACTGTTCCACTCAATACACCGTGTTTGGACTTTGGGCACCTGTTACTGGTTTCCAGGCAGCCAAACTCCTTCATATGAGTAAGAACTTAGGTCTGAATACCAGCGACGTCTCGGTCGCGTTCGTCCGCGTCAATCGCGGCCACTTTTAAGCAACGGATTGCATCTAAGTTTTGCATGCCATTAATATATGCCTGATTGTAAATTGCTGTATGCATACCTAGTCCATTGAACTTTGTATTAACAATCCAGCAAATAAAGTCTTTCTTTCTATCTTTTTTTCTAGGGTTAGGCTGGTTAGCGCAATATATGTAGATACACACATAGGAAGTTCCTCTTTTATTTTTCTACGTCTTCACGTCGTCTGGGAACCCAAAAATTGGACATTTCGTCCAACTCTCAATCTTTAACGCTGTTGCTTTTAGAACGTTCACAAGTGTTTAATCTTCACCTAAACCTTGGCTATATCCTTCAAGCCTTAACCCATCGCCAGCCCACTATATCGCAAATTATTATACTTCATAGCAATAAGTTACCAGGATGTTGTAATATTTACTTGTATTAAGTAGGTGCGCAATGCAAAATCGTGTATTGGATGGAATACTATGAGCATTCTGCAAGTGCAATTTCTCATGCACCATTAATTTGGTTCCACATCGCGATCATGCCACAAAGAAATAAGTTTTTGCTATTACGTGGTTTTTATCTAATGTGGATGTATAAGTAATTACAAATTGAATAAATGATGAGATTATTTCTTGTTAGTAACAATATACCTATTGATTTCTTGTGACTCTCTTCTAAGTTCAGAATATCGAGAGCACAATCCCACGACCATCAGTTACTGAACTTTTAAATTAAAAAATAACAGATACAGCCCGCTGACAGATAGACGGACGAACGGACAGCGGAGGCCTAGTCATAGGGTTCCGTTGGTTACCCTTCGGGTACGGAAGTCTAAAAAAGGCCTAACCGCCAGACTATCACAACATCACAACTTAGACTCAATACAATACTTCCTATTTTTCCTATCCTCAATCTACTTAAGATGTGTTCAAAGACACCGAGGAAATTATTTGGCTTATATTCTTTTTTTTTAATAGCAAAAAGTTATCGGCCAAGAACGTTGCTTATCCAACGTTACCATTATGGGAATAAGGGGAAGAAAAATCAGTTGAGCCGGTACCTAAAATCATCGCGGACAGACGAACAGACACGATTGCTGATGACAATGATGATGTAATTGAAGCTGAACACTGATGTCGTTAAGAAACAAAAACTAAATAACGACAGACTACAGAAACATAAACTAAAAAACGAGAGCAAGCCAGTCGCGAAACATTTTCGAAATCAGCGAATTCAGTGAATTTTATCACAATGAAAGCCGAGATTATAGTAAAATGTAAATCTTTCATCAATAAAAAAAATATTTGTGTCACCTCTCGCAATAACAAAAGATAAAACAGATACGAAACCGGCGACCTTAATTCAGTTTTGAGAAAACGCGTAATATCTTTTAGTTTGTATTGCAACTCGAAGCATCGCATTTCATAATATGAATAGAGGCAAGAGAGGCAAGTTTGAATTTGATATGCCATTGTTATTGTTTTAAACGGGTACACTGCGGTTAGGTGGCGAGTCTGCGCATCGTATCAACTGGACGACAATTTAAAACTAAGTTCTAAACTATTTGTTTTGTGATTGTTTATTATATACTGTACTAGCTGATGCCCGCGACTTCGTCCGCGTGGTATTAGTTTTTAAAAATCCCGCGGGAACTCTTTGATTTTCCGGGACAAAAAGTCGCCTATGTCATCACGTCGATCCGTATCTCTGTTGCAGTGTTATTGAAGGACAAACCAAAAACAAACTTTCGCATTTATATATCAGTAAAGATAAGGATAAGGATTAGTAAGGAAGAAAGGAAGGATTCAATAAATTACAAATAGTAGGTAGCTACGCTTCAGAAACCCCTTAGACTGGTTTAAGGGAAGTCACAAAATTGATAGTAAAGTAAACCTTTAGTTATAAAAAGTAGAAATGTTAACTTCAGTTTTGTGTTATTTTTAGAACAAAATAAACTTACTTTAACGTAAGTTACGACTGTAACATTGGGCGAGAAGGTCGAACAAAAACGTTCTAAAGTTTTTCAACTCAGGGATTAAAGGTGGTCAATGTAGTTGCAAGGTGCATATCTTTTGAATTCACCTGCTTGCTCTTGTCATAAGAATTCTCTGAGATCAGCTGTCCGTACCAATTAACTAGTTTGACTCACTTGTCTACATTACCACAAAGTATAAATAGAAAACTAAATCCCTACTTCCCTACCAATCTTTACTAATAATATTATAAATGCAAAAGTAAGTTTGTTTGTTGGTTTGTCTTTCAATCACGCAGCAAAGGATTGACGTGATTTTTTGAATACGTATATAATTGAGGATCTGGAGAGTGACATAGGCATTCTGGCATTTTTCTCGGAAAAACAAAGGTCTTAAAAAACCTTAATATAAGAAAAAGCTAATAAATAATATACACAGTCTAACAATACTACGAGTAACAATAAAGATTTAAAGAAGAATGCAACCATATCTAAGATCATACCAATCTGTGATGAAACGCTCCATATTTAAATGTTACTCGGCCATAGACAAGAATAGCAATCCAAACTCTCATGCCTATATTAACTTTTGAAATTGCACGTGGCTCGATCCACGCAAGCCTTAATAAGGCTGTATTGAATGCACACGCAAACCATTGTTAACTTTTAACTGATACGCTCGGAAATTGCGTATCTGACTAAGCAACTTCACCTCTCTGTCTATAATATGTGTTGAATAGAGATAGACAACTTTGGAACAGTGTTTAATTAACGGCCTACCAACTTTAATTTATAATTCTGAACTTTCGTAGGTGTTCCAAGCAGTTCCATATTAATTTCTGTTTATCAAACATTCATTAAATAATATGGTAACTGTTATTTTGAAACATTAAGTATTAATAGGATAAACAGAACTTTGAGAGTTAAGTAAATTCAGTAGTAAGGCTCCCGATACATAGTCAATCCAGATAGTCCGTGGATCAGGATCCGTGATCAAATCTTTTAAATAAAAATATAAAAGATGTAAATAAAAGTGTAGATAGATACTCGAATAGTTCTGGCTTGTCATTGAAGGAAATAGATATAGAGAAGAAATAGACTGCTAAATTCTAAAAAAAATCTCTTTGCAGAATTTAAAATTAAATTACTCTTACAATCGTCCTAGTTTATTGTTGAAATCGATGACATATTAAGGTATGTCATCGATTCTTCATCGTCATCGAGTCTTTATCGTTCTGGTTCGTCATATATTTTTTTTATTTCTATCATTAAAATACAAAAAGAATTCATAAAAGCAAATTTTTAGACTGTTTACGTGAGCTTAGTTCTAATGAGGTATGACAATCTATATTTCTTTAATTACTAATCTCTGCTTTGGTTTGGTTGCATTTAACTAAAACAATGCATCAATAAAGTGGAATTAAATACTGTGTGAATTCAGCCAAATGTGGTAATTCGAGAACTCCACACAGATGACAGATTTCAGTGACGCATTTTTCAGATCCCCTAGCTATATAATCACTATGAAATACTGTGACGAAATATAAGTCTATGACGATCCCTGGCGCAGTGATGAGCGCTGTGGTCTTATAACTGGGAGGTCTCGGGTTCGGTTCCCGGCGGGGGTAATTTGGGAATTTATAATTTCTGAATTGTCTCTGGTCTAGTTTGGTGGGAGGCTGTTACTACCCTACCGTCAAAGACGTGACGCCAAGCGATTTAGCTTTCCGGCACGATGGCGTGTAGAAACCGATTAGGGGTATGGGTTGAATTTACATAATATAGCAGATATTCAAAGTTAGCCCGCTACCATCTTAGTCTAGGCTATCTTGTCATCGAATAAAAAAAATGAACCGTTGTTATTGTTTACGTACACCGGCCGGTCATTTCTGTTTATTATTTATTTACAGACATCATCTTATTCATGCAGTGCAAGAATGCCGCCACTAGGACTTAGTCACGATATTAATAATGGAAAATGATAATTGACGCGTTTATAATTTAACCTCTATAAGGAAAATGCTATAATATGTAGTTCTATTATTTCCTGTAGCGGTAGGTTATTACAATACATTGAACAATTCGTTATAAGCTTTAATTATTGCCGACGTATAACTGTAACAATAGTATTTTATTTTAAATCTTTTAAATTACGTTATGATAGGTGAAATAGATAACGTTTTATTATAAACTAGAAGCCCGCGCCGACTTCGTCCGGGTTGAAAATTTAAATACATATTTGTTTTTACGGGACTGATCGCACAGAGCTTCTTATAGGAGACGATTGTAAATAAAATCACCGCAGGAACCAGAGGAATCTCCCGCGCCGAAACCCGCCGCCGTGCACCGCCCCCGCGCCGGCCGACACATATTAATTTAATTTTCCGATAACTCCTATAATATTTATTTAAATTGTATAGTGTAAAGGGCAAATATGTTCTAACTAAATACTTACGATAATAAACATATTTATTTAGATATAGATTGACATCGCATCGGTTAAAGAACCTTCGAAAATAATTCATTATTTTTAATCAAAATTTGAAAGATAGAAATGGTCACTGTAAGTTATTCTTAGAAGATAGACATATGCTATCGCGGACTTTTTTTTAGAACTTTTTAAGAGGAACAATTCACCCATACATCATTTTCATCCAATAGCAGTATATGACCCAGCGCATGCCTTGAAAACGTTTAAGATTCAAAAAAATTTCCGACTTCCTTAACAAATTTGCACATAATATCTAGCCATAATACTTTATGTGCATAATATATAGCCTATAACCATCTGGAATAATGTACCTTTGAATTGGTAAAAGAATTTTTGAAATAGGTGCGGTGGTTCCAAAGTTTGCTCCGGACATACATACAAACTCACAAAATTCGCGCTCCCTCTTTATTATAATAGTATAGATAAACGTCTGCACAATTCCACACGCTTATCTTGGAAATTCACTTTAAAACATACAATCTCGCGATAAGGGAATCTGGTGGAATCATATAATATGACACACGTACCTACTCCATACACCTAATTTTCTACATATTCATATTAGATGTGCTTATATGTATTATTATTTATTATCTATACTAATATAATAAAGTGCAAGAGTTTGTTTGTTGGAACGCGCTAATCTCTGGAACTTCTAGCCGGATTTGAAAAATTCTCTTTGTATTTGATAACTCAATTCTTGAGGAATGTAAGGCTATTCAAAACCTCGATACAACTCTTAGAAACCGAGCATAAAAGAATAGCGCGGGCGAACAATTCGATGCGGTGAGTCGGTGTTCGAGGGCGGTCACCCGACGAGAACCGAACAAGAACCGAACCGAAGGCTATTTATTAATCCGGAGGATCAAAGCGTTCCCACGGGATTATTAAAAACTAAATCCACGCGCACGAAGTCGCGGGCAACAGCTAGTAGGTACATATATAAAAGTAGATACTGATATTATACATATTATTCAATATTTAGGTTTAGGGTTGATACTTAACATTTACCTAGCAAATGTTACGTCACCCAACCACTTTACCTAGAAGGAAGTTAGTAGGGAAATCTCTTCAATAGACGTGTCTTACTAGTGCCTAGATGTTCTTCGACGACGAATATGCTCTTCATCATCAGCAACCCATAAACGGCTCACTACTGAGCGCAGGTTTCCTCTTTGAGAAGGGTTATAGGACAAGTCCACCACGCTGGCCCAATACAAATTGGAACCTTTGAGAACATAAGGGAGAACTCTTAGGTTTGCAGGTTTCTTTACCATTGTGTTCCTTCACCGTTGAAGCATGTGATGTTTAATCGCTTTAACGCACATAACTTCGAAAATCTGACCCTTCGAATAGATCACAGACCTAACCGCTAGACAATTATAGTTCTTTCTAGTCACGAGGGCGCGTGAGCTTTACTTGTGGTTACGTCGTGTACATGCACATTGCGTAAGTATGCGTGCCTCTCAGTGCCTTGGTTGGAGCGGTAAGCTCTCGCTCACACTTATATAGATACGACACACACACACAACCATGAGCCACGCGCCTTCGTGAATTGCAAGAACTATACTCGTACAATTAATTACCTAAACATTAAATTACCTATTTAGGTGTTCGAGCGAGCTAGACATCACTGCTGTTTTATTATGGTCTTTTGACGTTTGAATTCAAAAACCCGAATATTCTCGATACCAAATAGCTTCCTTACAAGCCCTGTAGGAGGAAAAATCAGCACCTCACTTCCATTTTAAATTTCCAATGCAAAATACGTCGGTGCCATAAATTTTAATACTCCCGAAGGAAATGTCGGGATGTTATTTTAAATTCTCATGCGGCTTCTATGTGTGTTCAGTTTAACGTGCTTGATTGAATGATTGTCGCGCATCCAAACACACAGGACATTCATTCCGATATACATATTAACTAAGTATATTATATAAAATATCACTCTTTTATACTGGAAAAGAATATTATGTTTTTTTTGAACCGACTTCCAAAAAAGGAGGTTCTCAATTCGTCGGAATATTTTTATTTTATGTATTGTTCCCCGATTACACGAAGACGCCTGGACTGATTTGGAAAATTCTTTTTTTTCAAGATATTTTCCCTAGCTGGGTTACAGGTAGGTAAAACTTTGCTAATGGCTTTGTGTAAAGACCTAACTGTCATTCCAAAATCTATTTCAATACAGAACTTTATATTTTTTTTAAAGAATATTAGCCAAGCTAAACGACTTCTCACCTACAAATAAGCGAAAAGCTTGTGCTAGGAGTAGATACGACAATATTGCAACGAGTGGGGTTCGAACCTGCGATCTTTCAGTTTTCAGTCCGCACCTTTAACCGTTGGGCTATTGAGGCCAATCAAATTATGAGCCTTTTATTTGTATATTCCGATAGTATTACTTACTGCATGGGTATTCCAGACTCATAAGTCATAACCAACATTGCTATAAAACTAACAGTGAATAATATGGTATTTACTCGTATATGCAAGAGAACAATCCTGTACTCGGGAATGAAATCCTTTGTATTTTTAAATCGAGAAGGGAAAAATGTTAGTTAACACTTCCAAGTTCCAATGCATCTGCATTGCGGCCGCTTACTGTAGTAGGTACATAATACATACAGTCGTGGTTTGAAAATGTTGATCACTTTAAGGTTTATAACACACATCTGAGTCAGAAGGCGAACACGTAATTTGGTTAGGCGAAGATTTTTTAATGTGACATATTGGTTTTCTGCAGAGTTGGTGGCTACTAGATAGGATAGTTTAATTTATTTATTCTTTATTGCACCACAAACAGAAAAAAGCTAATTTAGCAGAATACATTAAATATTAGTTGTAAACAAGTTGTAAATATCACCTTCACCGGTAGATTTATAAACAAGACTTCTTAGTAACTTTTACGCAGTTTTATATTCTTTTTATTTTAAATAATGGTAAAAAATATCAAGTTATCTACCACGAAAAAGTGTAACTTTATATGTAGGTATGACAAGCTGATACCCGCGACTTCGTCCGCGAGGAAAAAGCTTAGAGTGACTTGCTACTATCCGCGAGAAGAAGGTGAGAAGTTATGTCCTCTATCTCCGATAATATTTAGTAGATCTTCACCAGTTTCTTGAGGATGGCATATAAAATAATCAAATGTATTGTGTACAGATCTTAATCAATAAATTAAAAAAAAAAAAAAAAACCAAAATTGGACAAAATATTGCTAATAGTACACAATTTATAATAAAAAAAGAATTATCGAATTTGGTTTAGATTTGACGAAGTTATGGAGCAAATTCAACCAAAACTTTCATACCCTATCCCGGATGAATCTTATTGTTTATCAGGATAAAAAGTAAGATTGACCCGGAGTATCAGCTACCACTATACCAAATTTCATTCAAATCCGTTCAGTAGTTTTTGCGTGACGCGCGCACAGACAGACAAAAAATTAAAAAAAAAAAAAAAATCTTTTTGCTAAGTATCGATAATAAAGCATCCTCATACTGTAGCAATCATTTTTAGAGAATCGCACAGCAGGTTGCAGAGCTATTGTCGTTTCATTCCTATTATGTAAGTTTAGCTGGCTACTAGTGATGTGCCGGCTATCCGTATTCGTATCCTTATCTGCGGATATAGGAGGGAGAAGAAAGATCCGTATCTGTTACTTTTTTGGTGGATTTTTACAGATCTTTACCTTATTAGCTAGCTGTGATATGAATTTTTTGACTTGTTTTATACATGAACAAAATGAAGAATTAAATCAGCAACTCTTTATCAAAAATCATAATGCAATCATGAGTGAGCTTGTCTGAACAAGTGAATTGTGACCTCAAAATAATTTGATGCACTTATTAAAAAAAACAATTATTTGAAATTGTCATCAAACTTAAAAGAAACAGCAGAGCAGATGTTAATTTATTTATTTTGGAACACCCTCTATTTTATAATAAATAAGAAATAATTTAAATAATAACAAAGACAACATCTCAATTTGCTCCTTTGATCTTTCGAACAACAAACAATGCAACAGGAAGCTGGCACCATTTTAGTGTGATAACAGCTATCTCTTAGAGTGTTATCTTCACTTGTGACTTCACTAATCACCCTTGATATGGATAAACATCCTTTTGATAACAATAACACTCAAAAATGGCATGCTATGAACAATACCAATCGATACTGAATAGATTCAAAGGTTACATTCAATTTTTACCTTGGCCAAAGTATTAGTTTGGTCATCCAAAGGGGCAATGCAGTACTGCAGTGGTATTCTACTAGTATAATAGTGGTACAGTACTGTAATGGTAAGAGGTTTTAGATTTCATCACATCAAACTGAGTTAAGGATCTGGAGAGTGACATCGGCTACATCAGAGTTCCCATGGGATATTTAAAAACTATATCCACGCGTGCATCAGTTTGTAAATAATGATGTTCTATATTAAAATTCCAGTTGATGTTAGACTTGCCTTTAAACAAGTTTAAGAAATCTATTAAGGGTATTCTAATGAAGAAAGCACATGATGTACGATGGAAGATTATATAAATGATAAAAAAGTGTGGCATAACTGTAAATTGTACATAACATAATATTGCTATTACATATTATTATTTTTTTTAAAGAGCAAGCACCGAGTTTCTTGCTGGTTCGTCTCAGTTGGAACAGCATTTCGAACCAATGGTAAATTCATTTAACAATTCGAAAGCACTTTGTAAAAGTTATTTGAATAAAAAATTATTCTATTTTAATATTGTAACTCACCCGCTGAAGTTCCAAGGAGTGGTTGTAGAATCTAAGCAACTTGTCCACGAGGGGTTTCACCGCACGCCAGGCTCTTTCCTGCGTTATGGTGGACGGGTCGGCTATAGCTTCCCTTATCTCCTTCCCCGCCCCTTTATAGCACTGTATTTCCTCCAATATCTTGTCAGATTCCAAGAGAACTCGTTGCACCTCTTCGTAAACATCGCGCTCGGTGTCCGTAGGCGCGGCGTTCTCGAAATCCAAAAATATATCATACCGAGGCGACGAACAACAGTTCGAATCGTCTCTGGCCAAGAGACTCAACAACTTCCCCATTTCGATTGATTCAAATCACACTTCTAAATTTATTATGAATCAAAATACCTCCTGGATAGCAGCGACTGCATTGCCCGGAAATATCTATTTATGTATTACAATATATGTTTTTTTCTGTTATAATTATTTAACGAGTTATTTTTTACTTTCACAGTTTATTTCAGTTCTATAATAATAGTCTTTTTAATTAAAAAAAATAATTTTAATACACACTCGTCTAACACAAGTATGCCCCACCGACTGAAATGACAATTGAGTTGACAAAAAGTCAAAATCTGACAGATTGATTTCGACATCCGCCCATATACCTAGTGATGTGCTCTTTTTACGTTACGCAACGCTGGCCGTACAAATCGAAATCGTAAAAATATTATCCGTTTATGTTGGTAGCACTGACACTATTTGCATTATACACGATTATACAATTTGGATTATTTGGATCAAGCTAAGATCAATTTCTATGGACAAAATGCGAATCGATGCACACAAATGTAATTTTAGCCAAACTCTGTAAAGTACAGGTTAAAGTTAAATTAAGATCTCTTATTTATGAGTATACGTATTTGCAGATTCTATTACATTCATAATATTATCTATTAATATGATTCTACTATCTATGGATGCGTTAAAAAGTTATAGGTACATGATTGTGGCGCGTATTTGTAATGGCGCGGATTTCAATTTTTGCCTGTATGTATTATAAATGTTTATTTTATTTTTTTAAACTTAGTAGTTTTGATAGAGTTTAAGTAGCTCTACTTTCTAGAAGAGTTTATCGTAACCAAGAGTGTGATAATCCCTAAAAGATTGGAAGGCCAATGGTTCAGAGTCAGTTCTAATAACCTATCTAAACAAAATCCCTGAATTGAAAAAGCTAAACTTCTTAGATTTATTTCGATCAAATAGTTAAATTATCAATATTGCGTACAAGTAAAGAAATTCATTTCACATAAATATTTCTATATTTTCGTCTTCTCTATACCTACCTCTTTTTTAATATATTATATAAAATAATAATATAAATTGTTATAATGATATAATATCTATACTTACATGATGACCGATATGTGTTGTCATTAAATTCTGTCATGAAAGGAAGGAAGTTCCTAATTCTTAAAAGTTTTGGTCGTAAGCTATGACGTAGTAACTAGTATGTGGTCATAAGTCTTGAGCGGCGTGCAGAAAATATCGACAAAAACCGGCCAAGTGCGAGTGGGATCCGCACATGAAGGGTTCCGTACCGTCGTACAAGATTACTTAAACACCAGCTACTATTAAGATTGTGAGAAACACAAGTTTATTGTACTTGCGGAGTTTATTGTATGAGATATAGCTGACAGACTGACGGACAGCGAAGGCTTATTAATAGGGTCCAGTTGGCAACCTTTGGGTATTCAATTATATTGTATTACTAGCGGCCCGCCACGGCTTCGCACGGGTATAAAATATATAGCCTATGTCATTCACTGTTAATGGATGTTATTATACATATAAACTTTCCTCTTCAATCACTCTATCTATTGAAAAAAACCGTATCAAAATCCGTTGCGTAGTTTTTAGGATTTAAGCATATATAGGGACAGAGAAAGCGACTTTGTTTTATACTATGTAGTGATTATTATGACTATAATATGTTGTGTGGGCAAAGAGTTTAGGTAAATACAATCTTACTGCAAAATATTAGGTAGGTACTTAGGTCCATAGATTGGACATGATTGAATTCTTGAACCCTTTAAAAATAGTCGACAAAGTTTTCATTTATTTATTTATTTTATCATAGGTGTATAACATCGACACATTGCCATTTAACATAGGTTGTATTTTACAAATAAATTTTAGTATTTACAAAATTCATTTTCATTCTGATACATCTACTACATTAAAGTATTTCATTTAAGTAAGCTTGCTTATGAGCAATATTGAGGTATTACTCTATAATATAATTATTACAATCATTATTCATTAGATAGGTACTATTTGTTTTGTACAACAACAACGCATTCAACCAGAACCGGATTAAGGCTCTTACATTATGATTTATTATTTTATTTATTAATAATATCCTTGGTCACCCTTCCCTCTGCCCCGTTATGGTTCAGTGATGGCAATCCTTGTAATTAATTCTTCAGTAAGCAAAGAGTAAGGTGTAAGCAGTTTGTCTCTACACTTACAAAATACTTTTGCTCACTGGATTTTACTTCTTATCGAGCTAGTGAGGTGAGATGGCTTAGTTGTTTTTAACACATTTAAGTACATTTATTCTGTAAAATAGCGAAGCCTTCCACCACCCAGAGTCAGGTAGCAAGTAAAATTCAATGGCCTAACTGCTTAAAAATTGGAAAAGATGCTTCAAAGATGTCACATCAATATCACATTTTTTAATAATACATTTTTAAGTAAAATTATTTTTTTAAGGGAGTGATAAATAATAAATTAAAATGATTTCTCAGACTACCACCTGTGGACATGGAATTCTAACAAGAACTTAACAAATAAAGAGTTGTACATGGACAAGTAAATTCAGGCTGCATAAGTTTGAGGGTAGTTACGCATTTAACCAATGCTTTCTTAATCCGGCTCTGCATTCAACATAAGAAAATAATAAATGATATAATATAGGTATAATATTATATATAATACATACCTATCTTACAGTGTTCAAACATCATTAAAGAGCAGAGAATTTCTGTATAGGTACAATATATAAACAGAAAACCTATTGATGTGTTTGTTAGTTTATTATATTTTATTTGTAAGTTATTTACCTATGCCTCAGTTTTGAACATGTTGTTATCGTACCGATATTTTAAATTAAAACCCAAGATTAGATTTTCTAAGCCCTGTATAAAACGTTACCTACAATATTACATTAATAAATAGAGAAAACGTGGACAGAGCAAGATATACAACAGTTATCAAATCATCGTCTACAAATAAATTAAGAATAAACTATTAAACTTATCATCAATACCATATATATTTTTTAAGATCAGTCTAACATTCGTTACTTTACATTTTATTCTTATACTTCTCTTAAGGCTAAGGCCTGTCCTAATACTGTAATAAGGCCTTGTCTGATTCGTCCACTCAATTAAAGTGTCAAATTTAAATAGCTTAATAACTAAGAAAACCAATCTATAAAAAGTGCGTAAAATATCCCAAAAATTGTCACCTTAATTTGTGTAAAACTTAACCACACTTAGATAATTCCCCCGGATCCAATACCGAGCTATGCAAAGCTACCACAGTCAAATTAAATCTTTCCAAAGAAATTTTATTAGAAAACTGTAGATTACTTCTGTAGGTTTTACTTTTATTTATTAACTAGCGGACCCCAGCGACTTCGTCTGCTTCTTCAATTCACAATCGACAGTTCCTAAATCCCCTTTGGTTTAGGTGGACAGAACCCCTGCAGCATCAGAATTGAGATGTTGGGTCCTGGAATCAACAAACAGACAGACAGACAGACAAAATTTTTAAAAAAATTTGTTGTTATAAGTACCGTATTTACTTACATAGTGCATTTAGTAAAAAGCTTTTATTTTGATATTACAAATATACACTTCAATTTTGTTTATTTGTATAGATATGGGTCTGTAGGTACATAATGTAAGTAAAGAACACATTCATGTAAAAATCATCATAATATAAGGTTAAAATTAAGAAAAAATACTTATTATATTAATTAATCATATCAGATTATTTTCTGAAACTAATACTTGCGCGACGACATTTTTGTACTTATAAAAAAAACTTGAATAGATACAAAGATTAGGTTAGATACCCATGTACCGAGGTAGCAAATGAATTCAAAATCCTTGGGCTTAGCAATCCAGAAGCACACGAAATTCACTCTGAACGTGACTCAATTCATACACAACAATATAAATTCCTAATACAATTAACATCTACATTTATCTACACTTGCTAATTTCGAAAGTCTTAATTATTTGGTGTAAAGATCCGCCTTAACCTATTTCAATAATTAAAATTCAAGGATTTTATCAGAATAGTCTATAATGCGCTGTAGCAGCGCGGAAATTTTATCACACTCATTTTCTCATAAAGTTATTCATACAAACTTTTAAATAAAAGAGATCAATCATTTTGATTCGAGAGATGATAACTCTTAAATTGTTAGTAATAAGATCAAATTTAACGTGCATGACAATTATTTTACTGTGAAGACCGTCGATAAAAATGTATATGTAATAGTGGTGACCTGAAAGAGTATTTTAACATTAAATTATCTTAACTGTGTATTTAGGATAGTATAATTTAGCTAAAAATTAAGGCTTGTGTAATATTAACTTATTACAATGAAATTTTTAATAAAGACGCACTCGAATAAAGGACACACAAGTTTTAATTCAGGTAATCATCGAATATTTTGTTTTGATACATTCTTGAGTAGGAAAAGGATCTAGAGTTCAAGGAGTTAACATGATTACGTAAATTACATCATTGTTTTTAATGAGTGCAATACACATTCGTTAATTCCTCGAGACCCGTGCTTTATTACGAGGTGCATCAGTAAATAATTAATTTGAGCTTCCTAGAATAAGTGGAAAAACAGATACAAAGCGGGTGCGGGTGCAGGCGCGGATGCCTCTAGTTTAAATTACGTCACGCTATATGAGCAGTTTCGGCCATACCACCATTACAACAACAGTCGCTTCTTTCTAGCGAGTGAGGTAAGACCTAAGGTGATTGTCAACTATCTGGCTGAGGCGGCGCCAAGTAAGCCCGCACCCAAGCACTCTGTATGTTTATGCACGAGACAAACCAGTTGAAATGGATGTTCATCGGAAGTATTTGAGAGCTGAGACAAGAAGGAACTTTTCGATGAAGAGATCAGAATCTAATGCTGCTATGTGCGCTGCCCGTCCCACCAGCGCACTAGCCGTGTGTGGAAGTGCATGCTGAACGTCATATCGTACAACCGATACCGACGAGGCGCGTGCAGCTAACGGCGATACCATATTGTGTACCTGTGGAATATAGAACAGCTTCCATAAATGTCCATAAAACTCGAAAAGTAGTCCATGGATTGACTTGAAATTTTTACATATTGCATTTCTATATTTATGTATAAGAATGTTTTTAATTTTTAATATACGTACTTTTTATATTGAAGTTCCCACGGGAATAGAAAATTCACAGTACAGCAATTCAAAGTACGAATCTATGGTCACTTGAACACTTTCATTTATTCTGGGGTAAAAATTCCCTTCATTATTTTATCACTATTCTGCGAAATTCTCTTGGAAAAGAAATCGCGTTTATTCTTTATTGAAAGCTTGAAAAATAGGCAGCCAATAACAATAAAAATGTGTAATATAGAAATGTTATACCATTTCCCGGTAGGCTTGTCCTAATAAGGATGCGTCCTTAGCAGCAGCTTTGCAAAGCTCCAATCTCGCAGAATGCAATGGTACATATCTATCTTGTCCAGAACCACATAGTAGGATATGTTTAAACTGGTGCAATTGACTCCGTTCACTGAGACGGTAGAGGAAAGATCGTCTAGGATCAGGTGCATCACGAAGCGACAGTTGTAGTAGAGATCCTGATTTTTTCCATTTCTGCATGAACCACATTCCTGCAATTAGTTTTTATTTTAGAAAGGTTGGATCGATGGATGAACGCAATGGAGATCGTGGTCTTAAAAATTTAAAATGCGTTTAGGACAAGGAGTTCTCTTGTAACGATGATTTAAACTAACCTGCATTCACGAGACCACTAGAATTATACAACGTTCCTAAATGTGGTCCACTTAATGACAGGAATGTGTGTAATTTTCCCAGGAATGGCTTCATTTGTGGTCTTGCCAGTGCTGATCTTATGATGATAGTGCCCAATGAATGTCCCACAAAGCTAATTCTAGCTGGCTCGCTTGAATTTTGTATGTGTGTCACAATTTCTTGAATCAATCTGGGAAGATAATTTTAGTTTTGTACTTAAAGTTGATTTAAGAACTCAACAGAATCATTAATACATTACCTATCAGTCATTGTGTCGAAATCGGAGAATGTGTCTCCCTGATTCCTTTCCGACATTAGAAAATCTAATCGAGCTCCTGGCAATCCTAGTTCTAAATATGTTTTGACTAAGCGTAGATCTGCTGCATTTCCATCTAAGCCATGGACGCATATTATAAGATGAAGACCTAAAGCATTAAAATAAATTTTAATAATGTTCAATTTTTGCAAAATCAAATGGCTACTTTCATCTTACCTTCTGGGTTGAACATCCTGTATTCATCACTGATATGGAAATATGGTAAGGAATTTTCAACTGGAGGAAAATCTGAGTATATTGCTCCTGGATATTTTACGCTTTGCCTGAACTCCTCTCTACATTTTACGAACAATCTTTCTGATTCAGCTAACCCGAATATACTGATGAGATTACTTTGTCGTTGTTCTAAAATACACAAAGATTATTGCAAATGATCAAAAAATTGTTGGAATACTTGCATAGACTTACAATAAATATGCGATAATGCAATGAAAAATGCACAGTAGATTTAACAACCTACTTTTTACATTACCATTTTCGCTTCTGCTTGCCAATTCTCCTGTGCTCTGGCTTTTATTAAGCGTGCTAATTGAAGTTGTAGTAGCAGCATTCATAGATTGATGAGGTCTTAATTTTCGTCTCTCTAAAATTCCTGGTTAAATACCAATTGCCAAGTGTTAGTTTTTAAGCGAAAGCATGAGTTATTAGAAAATAATTAATATAATTAATTGTTAATTACCTTCGCAAACATGATATAGTGGGTTATCCAGCTGTAGCGTTGTAGGTTGTGCTTTACGAGGAGTTTTTGATGGTGTAGATGATTTACTACTGCTCCGACTTACCATTGGAGATTTCGATGGTGGATCCTAATAAGATTTTAAAATTTTAGTATTTATTTTACTTCAATATAATTTCTGAATCTTTATTTGTGTAACGTACCTTGAACTCATCAGGAGGTGGGGGTGCGTCTCTAAATTGTTGAGGTGGCGGTAAATGTTCATAATCATTATCACCACCAAAATGGCTTAAATCTACTTCGGATTTTGCTTTATCTTGGTATTTCTGAACAGCCGCAACTGGTCCCGCTGGAGTTTTATGACTTTTGCAGGACCGATCTACTGCAAGACTTCGTATTTCTGCGGCTATTAATTTTTCTGTATATTCTATTCGGTCTTTCAGTTTTGTTTTAACTATTGTATTTGATTTTGCAGGAGCAGGTTGTGCTTTAGGTGTTATTTCTTTTCTTATATATGGATGCAAGTTGTCACTAACTGTTTGTGATTTTTTAACGGTTGCTTCATTTGAATTTTTGTTTATAGAACTGTAAGTTTTACCTTGAATAGCACTAAATGAATTATGCCTTTGATTTACTTTACCAATATTTGGTTCAGAATATTGTTGAAAACAACTAGCTGTACATGTATCTGAATTACAACCTGTATCAATTCCGTTTGTATGCATCATTTTGTTATATTCACATTGACTGTCAGTGCAAATAGAGTCGCTACATATTGTACATTCTTCACAAACTTCTTTATCACAGCATTCAATTTTTTCAGTTGAACTGCTTTGAGCAGCTTTGACGGCTAGTTTAAGTAGACGTTCTCGAAGTTGTTCACCATTAAGGACAGTTCTTTTAAATTCACTTATTTTTTCACCATCCTTTTTTCGTTTATCAATATTATCTTCAAATTCCTTCTTTGTAATTTTAGCAGAACTGGTGGTAGTAGCGGGAGGAATGTTTTGATTCAATTGACAACTTCCATTATCGGGTGAGGATGGTCCTGAGCTACGTCCACTTGAAACCCATCCACTTTGTTCACTCAAACTAGACGTTGAACTTTTACTACGTTTATCATCTTTACTTAAGAAACTTTCAGGTGGTAGTATTTTGAAGTCTTTATCATCTATGTCTAAAGGTGGCGATTCAAAAGCTGGCGGTGGAGCTAAATTTGGTAAGGATTCTGATCCGAATGTATTATTTAAATTAGGTTCTTCTATTATCGAAGCAGCACTTCTACAATGTCTCAATTCAGATCCATGATCAAGACTGTAAGGGACACTTACTGATGTCTCTAATCTTCTAAGTTCAAAAGGTATGCTTTCATCACTAGAAGATGATGCAGCTTCCGACATTAGTTGAGTCATTTTTTCTGAAGGTTTGTGCTTTGAGCGCCTTTCTGGTTTACCACTAGATCTTCCACTCTTAGGTGTCGTTCCACCTGATTTAGGAGTAGCTCTTCCTGATTTTGGAGTAGCTAAACCCGATCTTGGAGTAATGCCACCAGATTTTGGTGTTGCTTTACCTGATTTGGGAGTGCCTCTATCAGATTTGGGAGTACTACGATCAGATTTAGGTGTTTGTCGATCAGATTTGCTATCTCTAGATTTAATGGAGTGGTGACTGCTTAGAGAATCCCGACTTGAATTCACTTTTATATTTTCTTTTCCGCTTGCATTTAATTTAGAGTCTTTTGATCTACTTTTCTTATGTCTTACAGAAGGTATTGTTGAATGAGGAGTCGATGGTGGGGTCTTGGAGTACGTCGATTTAGAAGTCCCATCGCTGCTTCTGTCTAAAGTCATGACAAAACCACTATCATCACTACTTTTACTGGATTTCTTTTGATAGTTCTGAATTAGGCTACCTGTATTAAAATCATAGCTCCAATCTCCTTTTTGGAGATAATAATTTAATTCATGTCTCAATTGATTGCGAGCGGCTTCAATATCAATTTGCTGATTACCTATATTCTGTTGAAACATATGTGTTGAATTAGATCTATGAACGTGTTTATTAGAAACTAAGTTGCTTTGATCAGTCACTTGAGTTTTTCCACTAACTGGTGGATAAGAATTTCGAGGAGGCAACATAGGACGGGGTAAATTTACACTATAGCCTCTTTGGAATTCTAACGGATTACGAATAACATTATTCACTGGTATATTACCCTGATTACCGAAAGTGTAACCATAAATTTGGTTAGCGTTACCTTTAATTGTACCATCATACTTATAGCCTACATTATGAAACACTTCATTATTCATCCCATGAACATTCTGCATATTGGAGTTGCAGGGATTTTTATATTTTTCTCTAAACTCATTAATGTTTCTTCTGTAATCATCACCTTTGGATCCACAACGTGTTGTCGTACTAGTGGGATAAGCTGTTGTTGTAACGCTTCTTGGTAGTGTCGTGGGTTTAATTTGTTCCGGTCGCACATAGGACTTTTGATAATTAACAGAAGTATTAGAACTATTTTTAACATTTTTTGATAAAGTCTGTACATTAAGTGGCGTCATTTGTGATACTCTTAATTGATCTAAAGATTTGCTATGTCGAGCAGGTAGGGTACTAACTCCACTTGTTATTTCATTCTTTTGGTTAAAGACCTCGTTGGGATCGGATTTATCTTTTCCTAAGCGGGAAACATTAACATTGTTTTTGGTAGCATTGATATCTAAAAGGGTTGAAGCCGAATATCTCGACAATTGTTGTCCTTGTTGAATGGGACACGATGAAAAGACGTTGTTCGGTGGTAGTTGAATTTCGCTTATTTGGTTATTCTGTACAATATACCTATTTCTCCCTGTTAATTCTAATTGCTTATTATGGGGTTTTCCCATTTCCACAACATTTTGCTTAACTAGCGTTCGTTTTGGCGATCCTCTAGAAGTTTTCTGTGGCGCTAGTGTCAACGTAGCTTGGACTACACTTGTGCTAGGTTTGGGGGCTTCAAATTCTGGTTCAAGGACGTCCATCATGTTCTTAGGTAACGACAGAGTTACCCTTGATGCCTCAGAAGATGGTCTTCTTGAATCCATAATTGAACTTATACTACATGCACAATCTTCTCTAACAGGTTCCGAACATAGGAATGGATCTGAAATAAATATTAGATTTTTGGTTATTTTTATATGGAAAATAGTAAAAGTTAGTTATTAAAATCAAATGCATTTGTGATATTTAATCTAAGGCAGGTATAAAGTAACACTTACCACTTCCAGATTTATTAGCGCTCGAATTTAAGAATGATCGCCTTCTTGCGAATTCAGCTGTGTCTTGATACCTAGTAATAAATAATAATAAGGATACTTGACTAAATGTGTAAGGAGGAAAAAAGAAAAAAAAAGATTACGCGAATCTATCTAAATTAATGTCGTACCTGTTTAAATTTTTATTTGTTTGCTAAACTTTAAAGGTCATATCACATCTCTCGGAATCGATCCCTGAGTATGTTTCGGGGCTGACGGACAATTGACGGAAGGACCGTGGCCGTAATGTGAACTGGTCAACACATACAGGTTGCGAGTCTCAAGAGATGTGTGCAATTTTTTATATGTATTTTTTAAATATTTTTTTTTAAATGTCGTACCTGTCTTCAAATATAATGGGCATGATATGGGGATCGCCATCAAGTGCGATGCAGTGTACAGGAAGGGGTGGCAACAGCGCGAGGTAGCGCGACCGGCGCGCCGCTTCGCCCACGCTCTGATATGATTGGTAGTTGCTGTCGTAACAGCCCGCTAGCGAGTGCCGAGGGTTGTCCAGCACGAAGAAGCATTCCGAAAAACGCTTTATTCTGAAACGTATAAAGATTTGACTAGCTTTTGCCTTGAACGATTCAGAAAGGACTTGCCTTTACGCAGATTTAGTACTGAATATATCCTGCCACTTTCTGCGGGAGGTGAGGTAATGACGTACTTGCTGTACGTTACTGTTTCACCCCCTTAGGGGTTTGATTTTCAAAAGTCCTTTCTTAGCGGATGCCTACGTCATAAAAACAATCTGTACCTATGCCAAATTTCAGTCCAATCCGTCCAGTGGTTTGAGTTGTGCGTTGATAGATCAGTCAGTCACTTTCTCTTTTTATATATTTAGATTACCTTAAAGCATGATGCCGTGCTGCGAGCGCATGGTGCACGTGCGGCCGGTCGGAGGTGTGGTGCAGGAAGGCGCGCCACCTCAGCGTCACCTCCGCGCACAGCCTTGCAATGTCGTGCGCTGCTCCCATTGCCCATTCCTCTTCCTCGCCCGCTTCAGATTTCTATAAAATACACAGTGGTTAAGACTGGCCTCGTTATTTTTTAAGCTACTTCAAAAAAAAAGGTTTTTTTTATTCGATGACAAGATAGTCCATGACTGCGATCTCATCTGATGCTAAGTGACGGTGCAGTCTAAGATGGTAGCGGGCTAACTTGGAAGGGGTATGGCAGTGTACATTCAACCTATACCCCTAATCGGTTTTACTCGCCATCGTGCCGGAACGCTAAATCGCTTGGCCGCAGGTAAAGACCTGACCGTCAAATTTCTAAATTGCGCCCGCCCGGGAATCGAACCCGAGACCTCCCAGTTATAAGACCACTGCGCCAGAGAGGTTATCAATTATTATGTATGAAATATTCTGCAAAACATTCATGTATGATTAATCTATTGGGGTTTTTTGTTAATTTTGTGAATTATATTAGTTAGGATGTGACCAGTAGAGGTTCAAGATAAATCGAAACTTTTACCTTCCCTATGTCGCTCAAGTCCTTTATCCTTTGCGCGACCTCGCCGACGATGGAGTTAGACGAAGATTCCTCCGGTGTTAACAACACCCCTGTAGAGCCGCACACTGTCAACGCACTCTGCAACCCCTCCAGGGAGCCGAGCAGAATACCGCACACTTCGGCGTGCACTTGTCTGTAATATGTTTAATATAACACTGTATTGCCTGTAATATCACTACATAGTATAAAACAAAGTCGCTTTCTATGTCCCTATGTATGCTTAAATCTTTAAAACTACGCAACGGATTTTGATGCGGATTTTTTAAATAGATAGAGTGATTGAAGAGGAAGGTTTATATGTATAATAACATCAATTAACAGTGAATGACATAGGCTATATATTTTATATCCATGCGAAGCCGGAGCGGGCCGCTAGTGTTTAATATAACAGTGTACTATAGTAATAATGACCTCCCGACCGAATCCGGCCACAGCGTCCAATCTCCACAGAGGTTAGCCATCTGCGCGGGAGATATTATAGTGCACAAGTATGTGCGCAAACACAAGTGCACTCTCTATTCCTTCACTCACATAGACGGAAAATCCGACACGACCGGAAAGAGATCAGGCGCAGGACGATGGCTTTACGTGCTCTCCGAGGCACGGGGGTGACTCATCACCGACTAGAAAACCCGATACATTTTTGGTCCAACCCGGGAATCGAATCCGTCACCTCGTCATCCTTAGTCGAACTTGCTTAGACCAACGCGGCAGTTGAGCCAACTGTATAAGTATCATTCATTTTGAAGATACTTTTATGCATGAAGCACTTATAGTTTTGCCAGGAAAATTATTCGCATTTCTTTTAAAGAACTTTAATGAACATTAGCCAAGCTGAACTAATGCTGAGATCTATGTAAAGAGCGTGCTCTGGCTCAGCTCAGACTTAAGATAGAGATTAAAACGAGACACAAATATGCTCTGAGCTAAATCTGTCTCGTTTTAATTCTGTCTTGAGTGAATTGAGGAGAGTGCGGTCGATAGATTTCAGACTTAGTCTCAGCAGAATCTACATTCCGAGCCGGTGATAGAGTCTTGACGTGTCGTTAGAGCCACAAGTTGGCCTACATGAAATAAATAATTTTGAATTTTATTTTTTGACTTAACTAATATTTTCTCCACTGGAAATAATTTGAAAGCTTGTGTTAGGTGTCGGTACGGTAATATTGAAACTTCTTCAGTTTTCAGTCCGTACCTTTAACCGTTAAGTTATTGAGGCATTGATTCCAACATTCCACTTTACAGGAAAAATTTACTCTAAAACTTTTTTAATAAGAAGTGTAACAACTAATTTGGTACCTTATAGGTCAAATTGATTGATTAGTCACTTAACAAATAAAGAATAGGTAATTTCTTCCAGTCTTCACAATCCTCACTCCACAGTTCATCTTTCGCTAAAGAGAATCTTCCAATACAGCCGCGTCCTACATTAATATAAGAATGGAATAGTACCTGGCATGCGCAATTTTGCTCGAATTCCCGCCGGCACACTTCCCAGTCGAGCCGAACAGAATATTCTCTAAGCTTCCTGACGCGTTAAAGTTTGACCCTGCACTTTTCATCAATTTGCCCCACTGTTTACTAGAGCGAGGCGTGCTGCAAGTGAAATAATACTTTGTTCTCATACAACAGACTGTTTGTTTCCAAAATTTCCGACCTCCTCTGCAACAGTCTCTTGGAACTTTGTTAATAATTTCAACCGGCAAAAGAGTTTTGAACTAAGTAATAGAGATTTAAAAAGAGAGTTAAAAAAGTTACAAAACATTCCACATCACCCTAAAATGGACACTTTGATGAGAAAATGTGACTAATTCAATTAGGTACCTACACAAGCTCTAAACTAAACTAAATTCCAGGTCTTAATCTAGTCCTTTCCTTTTCTGCAGGGAGCATAATGAAAAGGATAGCACGAAATTTAGATCTGTCAAATTAGTTTAAAGTATATAGATCGAATTGCTGATGGTCGTTAAAGTCCTAAAGTGCTGGAGTGGTGACCCCGCACCGGGAAGCGCAGTGTTGGCAGACCCTTCACTAGGTGGACTGATGACATCAAACAAGTCGCAGAGTCCCTGGATTCAGGCGGGCGCAAGACCGGGGCCTATGGAAGTGCATGCAAGAGATTTTTGTCCAACTGTAGACGTCAGCTGTCGGTTGATAAAGAAGAAGAAGAATTTATTTCAGAGATTGTGTAGGTACTACCAAATTAGTTTAGAGATTGTCTAGGTACTACCAAATTAGTTTAGAGATTGTGTAGGTACTACCAAATTAGTTTAGAGATTGTCTAGGTACTTCCAAATTTGTTTAGAGATTGTGTAGATACTACCAAATTAGCCACAATATCCGAAAAACTACTGAGATGCTGTAAGGTTTAAATAATTTAAAATAGCAGCTAACGAGGTAAAGTAACAGTTGGTGTTGAACTCTTGCAGTTACAAATGGCTATGAATTATCTGACGAACTATAAAATTTAAAGTTAAAACTATACAATTATAATGCAGAGTTAGTTCTTAAACGTATATTCGAAATTTCTATTAAATAGTTAAGTAGAAAATAAGGGTCTACTTATTCAAAAGAGAGGTTTAAAGTTTAAACTATAAAAATTGAAATCGAGTGTCTTGGGCTAATATAATGTGGATATAGGAATCGAGCTTCTATTCTATATCCAGGACACTATGTACTTACCAGCTTTGTACGTAATGCATAATGCTCTTCCTAAATAAAGACATGTAACAAAATAATTTTGTTTTATCTGAGAAGAGTGTGCGTCAACCTTTACAGAAATATGTGTCAAAAGAATACTTCAAGGCGGGAAGTTATTGTAGTGGAATCCACTTTGCATTGTGCTCCGGTGCAATGTGAAACTCGTTGACAGTGAATGAAAAGTTATTATGTAAGTACAGGCTTTGCTTGCAAACGACACGCTTTGTAATCGCGCTATACCTACGTACCTATGTATACCTAACGTATGTGTTAATATCATGCCCTTTGCATAATGGTAAAGGATTTTGCTGGGTTGGTACTTATGAGTTATAAGTATAACCTAGATTAGCCTTTGCTTTGCAGACGTTTCGAGATAAGTAGTATTCATTTACTGTTATATTTATATGTACCAAATTTTATATGACGGAAAAATAGGCGAGTGACGTCACATGTCTCACAAAACGTTGAGTAGCTTATTATTTATTTAAATAATTTTTTACACTGATGTAGATATTTGTTTTGATCTATATTTGTATATAAGTTCAGTATTTTAATATGAACAGATTGAAAGTACTCCATTATGTGCCGCACGACCAGAGATAATAGAAGCAAAAGCGCACGATAAAATTGTATGAATTTATTTAGCGGCAGCACAAGACTCTATGCGTATGCAGTAGACTTTTAGCGGCAAATGGAAAAGGAGTTTTTGATGTTCTAAGTAATTTTGAAGAAATCTGATGTAACTTACTTGATATAAGGCTGATGTAAAGCTACTAAGCTGGCGTGGATGGTGACGGAGACAGCAGAAAGGTGGAAGTAGTCAAACAGAACCGGCAGGTGGTAGTGAAGCCCTTGCGCAGGTTGGAAGTGTAGCTTCAGCACGCGGCAGGACACGGGAGTGAGGGTGCTCGACTGGGCCCCCTCACTGCACCAAAGCTCAATGGCGAGGCTCCATTCTGCCCTCTCTAAGGAATCTTTAAGGTTACGGCTATCAACTGCAAAGAAAGTGTATTGATCAAGACAGAGATCACATTCTCAAAGGAGCGTTTGATGCAGTGTGTGTGATGTGATGTGATGTGATGCTCGAAAACGCCTTGATATTTTTTTTTATTCGATGCCAAGATAGCACTTGACTGCGATCTTACCTGATGGTAAATGACGATGCTTTCTAAGATGCTAGCGGGCTAACTTGGAAAAGGTATGGCAGTGTACATTCAACCCATACCCCGAGCCGGTTTCTACACGCCATGGCTTGGCGGCACGTCTTTGACAGTAAGGTGGTAACTACTAACTAGCCACGGCCAAAGCCTCCCACCTTGATATTCCGGGAGGTAAAGGTAGCCTTAATCATCACTGCATCATCCTTCAACGCTGAAGGAAAACATCGTGAGGAAATCTGCACGCCTGAAAGCTCTCTATAATTTCTCAAAGGTGTGTGAAGTCTGCCAATTTGTATTGGGCAAAAGTTGTGCACAATTTCTAAATTAAATTGACAAATCTAAAAATTACGCTAATACTAATAAGTCCTTTTCATAATACGCCTTGCGAAAAAGGATTGCTGACTTATGTGCAAATGCGATTGAGTGAAATGGGAGTAGAAAGTTTCCAAGATAAATAAGAAAAAAAGTCCTAGAAAACAAGGATCTCTTTGTGTTTAGAAATTAGGACGTTTTCAGCTATTAGGTCACTAGCTTGGCAAACATCCAACTTCGCTGTAAGTCGTCCTGGTTTATCTTTCATTTCGGAAAATGCTTCCGGCCCACTAACTTGTTTTTCTAATGGCAGTCATTTAAGCCGCAAGCGTGCTAATGACTTGAGATAATAGAAGGCAGTTTGGAAAGCTGTTTTTGACTAATAAATAATTTAAGAAATGGTCTACGAAGTTTTAACTTGTACGTATAGTTTATTGGATACCTAATTAGGTACTTTTAGTTTCTTGTGTGGAATCAATTTTGATTTCAAAATTCAGGCAGGATCAATCAGGATTATGAAATCTAGCTTTTTCGTCTTAATCAACTGATAGATGTCCACAGCTGGACAAAGATCTCTTACATCGACTCCCACTAGGCGTCTATCTTGTGCTTTCTGTCAGCTGTTCCCTGCAATTCGTCTGATGTCGTCGGTCTATGTAGTGTTGGGGATTTATCAACAGCGTTTGATTTAAAAACATTTTTGTTTTAAATCAAAGATTTGATTAATGACGATTTCGGCTCTGTAATAAGATGGTAGTCAAATGACAGCGTTCGGTTTTGCAATATTTATTTTGCTTAGGTGATCTGCTATGAAGTACTATCGAATATATACCTATAATACTGACTGCACAATAGGTTTTGTTTTGTATTTCACATATGCATTTATATGCAAAAAGTAAGGTAAGGTAGGCTTGGTTAATATAGCTAAAACTTACCAAGCAAATGGGCTCTAAAATGCACTATGTCACGCAACGTGACCTCCTCGTTCCTGTACATAATTTGGAAGGCTCTAGAAGCAGCGATGCCCCCCATGAGGGAGGCGTTGGCAGCGGGTCTGCCGGTCCGCGCGGCGCCATTGCCGCTCGACACCGTCGCCTCGATATGAACCGGCACCTTGGGGGACACGCGCAAACCCACGCGCACTTGGTATAGTCTGTGAACACACAATGCGCCATTTTTATAAGGCTGCCTGAAATAAGGACTATATTGTTTTCAGGGTTCATGTATGTATGCATGTATGTATGTGTGTGAGTTCCTATATTCCACCGTAACTTCTATACGCCTGAACCGATTTTGATGAATGAGGTATCGTTAGAATCCTTAGCTCATTCCGGGTGACATAGGCTATTAAAATTTAAAAAAAAATTGATGGGGTGACCATGGTCCCGCATTAAAGACTAAAGTTGTAAAAAAAATTCTAAAATAAGATTTAGTATAATACTCTCATCATCTAGAAAATGATGAGTAGATTCCAAAAATATATCACACTATAGTTCGATATCCAGTGATTCATAAAAAAATACCATTTAAAAATGTGAATAAGATTCCAAAGGTAATGATTGTAGTATTTAACTTTTTTGTTCGTTTTTTGGCTGGGCAGTCGTATTTTTTAATATTTTTAATAGCAATCTTTAATTTTTTTAGAGTACCTGCAGACTTACAATCTTCTCCCCAACTAAATCTCAAACTACACCAACCAACAACACCTTTCGTATTAGAATTGAAATTCCCTTCCGGTATTAAATTGTGAAAGTACCGACTCAACTTAGTTGTTCTATCATCGGCTAACTTGAAATTGTATGTCTGTGGTCTGTTTCTTATCGACATAGCGAACAATAGTTTAACCCGACGAAGCCAAAAAGGAGGGTTCATTTAGGAGGAAGGGTGAATTCACACTTGGTTAGCGTGGTGAACCTACAACCTTCAGCGGGCCGGAAAAAGGTTGTGAAAAAAGAAAAAAATATGAAAAATCTGGTGGGGAGGAGGGTGGCTTGAGTTACGTCTCCATCGTAAGTATGCCGACAATTTTCCAAGCATAAGTTTACATGTGTTTTGACCCTTCTTGATAAATTGTGGTCCTAAAAATGTAAACAATACAACCCATGTTAATAAATAAAGGCCCGTTCTCTACAATCATCCCTTTCTCATCTTATTCGAAATTGGGGTAAGTGTAACGTTTCCATATACATAAACCTTAAATAATTGATATCTAATACCGGTGCGTTGTTGAGTTTAGGTACTGTGAGCTACCAAATAAACAAGCTTTTATTGTATAAATATTTGATTCCGTTTACATTTACGAGTAGGTAGATAGATACATATTATGACGTCATATCCTGACCACGGGGCTGTTAACTACATGGTTTTTTTGAATGAAACAAAAACTAGCTTATTTGTGTACATATAAGCTCTACATTCATCATTATAGGGAATCTCAACCAATCAGAAGTGGTTGCGATCGTCAAATCGATGCAATCATTTTCAGAGTTTCTTGCTGGTTCTTCTTGGTTGGAACAGCATTCCAAACCAGTGATAATAGATTCATTTGACGATTCGAAAGCTCTTTGGAAAAGTTTATTTGAAAAAAAATCCATTCTATTCTGTTCTATTCTATTCTACTCTATTCGATTCTATTCTAGTTTATTTGAAAAAAAAAAGTTCCATTCTATTCTGTTCTATTCTACTCTATTCGATTTTATTCTATTCTAGACAATCCCACAGAAGTAGGCACTCATATCCAATCTGTGTATAAAGGCATATTTTAATTACTTAAAACACACGAATAGAGGCAGTAGGTATGCCTGGATTCGAACCTCTGACCCTTAAAAGTGTTAACCACTAATAAACAAAGAAACAAGGAAGTAAATGAGTCATATACGCTGAAACTATGAACGGTACTCTTTGACATATAATGACGGCACTAGACAACTTTGGCAGCGATACAATCGCAGGTAAATAACTTCCGGGACACGTTACATGCTTTGTAGACAGTTCGACGACATCTCTTGTTGATATAAATAGTAAATAACAAAGTTAACTGTGGGGTTAGTATAAGATTTAACACGATTGATCGTAATAGTATACTATGGCATCAGCGTCAAAGTAAAATGAACATTAAAATATTGATTTAAAGTCACAAATTCAGTACAACCGATTTTAGTTTCAAGCGTGTCCGTATACGTAAAAGTATAAGAATGCATGCACGAAATTGAGCTCTAATTCAATTATGTTATGGTTCATTTTACTTTCACGCTAATGTCATAGTATACTCATAGTATACTATTACGATCAATCGTGTAAAATCTTATACGTGAAAACGCTGCTCGCTGGCACTTTTATTTACACAATTCACGGAATGTCCGTCCATTGGCATCAAATCCGCAGGTGAGCTGAAAAATTGGCTCGCGTTCCATAGTTTATTTAGTTCTACCAATCCGAATGAATGTTTTAATTATAATTTAAATAATATGAAACACGCCAACTGGGTCACGTCACGCGTACTATTAATATTGTTTTCTTTTTCACTGTCACGAATTCCAAAGGTGATGTCATTTTCGTAGTTTTGAACTTTCAAACGATGGACGTCCACTGTTGGACACTTTTAGGGGTTTTTATTTATTTTTGAGAGTACCGTACTCAAAGAGTGCCAAGAAGACCCTGTTCCTTCAAGTAGATTTCGCTGTTCGTCCGCCCGTACGTCTGTCCGTCAGCTGGCTGCGTTTCATGAACGGTAATAGGTAGAAAATAATTTTATTAAACTTTTCTTTTGGTTCGATCTTAATAAATAGCTGGTATTAAATTGTACGGAACCTTTCGGGTCGATTCGCACTTGGCTGGATTTTTCAATGTCTTTTCATTTGCTCTATGGTACCAAAAGTTTTTTAAAAAGTCCAAAGTTGCGTTCTCCTAATATAGCTTCCACTAAAGTATTTATAATCTAGATTTTGCCCGCGGCTTCGCTCCTTCTTCTATTTTACCTCCTTAAGGGTTGAATTTCAAAAATCCTTCCTTAGCGGATGCCTCCGTCATAATAGCTATCTGTATGCCAAACAGCTCGATCCGTCAAGTAATTTGAACTGTGCGTTGATGGATCTGTCAGTCAGTCACCTTTTCTAATTATATTCTATGATATTGTATATGTCTTTGATAATAAACTCTCGTATATGTATAAAAAGAGGTGGATATGTTACAAGCGTGATTATATTTAGATTAATAGAATGGCCATTCTCCATTCATCCGTAGGGTTAATTATATCACGAAGCTGTATAAATAAATAAAAAATTATCCCCATTACAAATTAGATTCCAACCAGGATAAAAGCAAATTGAATGACGTAATTTCACTAATTATTATTAGCCAATCTCGTGAGGTGGTAGCCGGGTGTTTCCGCACAGTTGGCATTGCAGGGGGGCATAGCATGGGACTATTAGCAGAATGTTTCCATTGATGGTGACTCACTTTGACCGTAGCGAGGGCACGGAAACGGGGAATAGATTGAGCTTTATGAACTGTTGTAGCCGTGTAGGCATGTAGGGTTGTCGAAGGAAAAAGTTCTATTTTTTTTAATTAAGCTATTGCATAGCTTCTATCGCGGGCCAGCGTGGAGACCGAATCCAGAAATTCCGTAACGAAAATAACCTGACACGGGACTCCTCTACGGTGAGCCGCTAGATGGCGTTGATAAAAAATGCTATGCAATAGCTTTACCGCGGCAGTCCCCGAGTGCCACACGTCTTTTTTATTTATGAATTTTGCTTATACACGAATTTTGAAGCTGCAAATATCTCAACGGAGAAGCAACATAATTTTTATTACTGTTGGCATACTTTATGTCTTTTATTTTGCACGTACCTACCTGTACGTTTGAGATAACAAAGTGACACGCTGTCAAAACAAAAATCTGACAAAAGAAAAAATCATTTTTGCTAAATTGTCACATTCACATAAATGAAAAATGCAAAAGTTTGGATGTATGGATGGATGAATGGATGGATGGATGTTTGTTACTCAATCACGTCAAAACGACTGAACCGATTTGGCTGAAATTTGGCATATCGATAGATTATAGTTTGTAATAACACAAAGGCTACTTTTTAACCTTGAAAATGAGAGAGTTCACGTCAATGAAGTCGCGGGTACCCGTATAACGGCGTACTTTTTAAACAATTAATTACGAGACGGCTCTACTTAATGGCAAGTTCCACATAAAGCAGGAAATGAGAAATAAATAAATAATTAAATCCGCATTGCTTGCAGCGAAGCAATTAAATGAGATGTTGCTCTATTGACTTTAACTCACGTAAAGACTCCACGCCTTTGGGTAACGGAAAATGGATTGCGCTGAGCAAATCGGCTTAGCTTTGTAGAGCTGCTCAAAGGAAGTATAGATTTAGTGTTTCTTTGAATTATACCTAGTCTTGTAAAAAGGTAACATCTCAGATGGGATAAATGAGTTTCATCTATGAAGATAGCATTTTTTACTTCTAGTAAATCTTATGGTTATGGTTCAATCACCACAAACTCGTATTTAAAATACTAGATCTAAATATATAAAAGAAAAATATTTGTCAGATATATAAATATATTTAATAAATAAATAATAAATAATAAATAAATAAATATAAAAGGCAAAGGTGACTGACTGACTGACTGACTGACTGACTGACTGATCTATCAACGCACAGCTCTAACCACTGGACCGATCGAGCTGAAATTTGGCATACAGGTAGCTATGATGACGTAGTCATCCGCTAAAAAAGGATTTTTCAAAATTCAACCCCGAAGGAGGTGAAATAGGAGTTTAAAAAATCGAACCTAACGTGAGCGAAGCCGCGGTTAAAGCTAGTATATAATATATTCCACCTCCATTGGTCGGGTAAATTTACAGTTCTCTAGATTTATTTATTACTAATTTTTGCCCGCGGCTTTGCTCACTTTAAGTTCGATTTTTCAAACCCCTATTTCACTCTCTTAGGGGTTGAATTTTCAAAAATCCTTTCTCAAGTTATAATAGCTATCTGTATGCCATTCCGTCAAGTGGTTTGAGCTGTGCGTTGATAGATCAGTCAGTGAGTCAGTACCTTTTCCTTTTATATATTTAGAAAGAAGATATTAATCAACAATAAATATTTACCTATTGTTGATCGCATTTTAAGAACATGTAAGGTTAAAACTTAAGTAATACAATAGTGGATAGTTTTTTTTTTTCTTCAAAAAAGATGCATTGCAACATTTTATTGAAAAAGTAAACGGCTTGTGGTCTTCATACCTTCACCACCACTGAATTCTAATGAAGAAGAAGGAAAGGGTTGATAAGTTTTCTATGATTTTCAAATCTATTGAGAAAACCTCACCTACATAAAGTTGTCGTAATGTAGACAGCCCTATTTTATCGAGAAGCAATTTTGATTGCATCCTCTAACAAATAACAGGGCAATACTGTTTGTATCCAGGGGTTAATTAAGTAATACCTACCGTATCACACAATGTATCCAATACTAAAACATTCGTTGTTAATTAATGCATCTATATTTTGACATTTATTCTATCCTATCATCATATCCACCTTGCATCATGGTTGCCTGGAAGAGATCGCTTCTTAGCGATAAGGCCGCCATTTGTGCTCTCATTTATTTTAAGTTTTTATCTTTCTGTGTATGTTTCTGTGTATTTATGTGGTGTACAATAAAGTGTATTCATTTCATTTCATTTATTATATTACTAGCTTTAACCCGCGGCTTCGCTCACGTTAGGTTCGATTTTTTAACCCCTTATTTAACCCTCTTGGGGTTGAAATTTTCCAAAATCCTTTCTTAGCGGATGTCTACGTCCTAACAGCTACCTGTATGCCAAATTTCAGCTCTATCGGTCCAGTGGTTAGAGCTGTGCGTTGATAGATCAATCAGTCAGTCAGTCAGTCACCTTTGCCTTTTATATATTTAGATTAGTTATTATTCATTTCATTCATTTGTTTTATTATTATTTAGGTTTTTGGTATCATCTTTCTGCAGTTTTTGATCACTTTTGAGTGTGTATGTGATGACAATAGATATATCGGTGGGAACTTTGACACAACAATATTCAGGTTCGTATCCAGCTTTATAATTTCACTGTTGCCGGATTGTCTAAAATTGTGTGACTGACGACACTCTTCTGCTATTGGATAAAATGCATTGTTGCAGCAAGAACGCCATAAATTCAGCCAATCAGCACTATTCAGACTGTAGCAATGATTTATGCAGATTTTCCTCAATCAATCAGCTACACTGGAAACACTGTGTGCATAGCCTAGTTTTGTTAACCATTGTAAAAAAAATTTTTTTTTTTTTTGAAAAGAGCAACTGCTGAGTTTCTTGCCGGCTCTTCTCAGCAGAATCTGCATTCCGAACCGGTGGTAGATTTATGGCGTGTCATAAGAGCTAAAAGTTGGCCTACAAGAAATAAATAAATTTTGATTTTGATTTTTTTACACGTTGGTAATGCTGAGGATCTATAGAGCATACTCTGCCTCAGCTCAGACTCAAGATAGAGGTTAAAGTCTCGTTTTAACTCTGACTAACTTGAATCTGAGCTGAGTGAGAGTATGTAGTATAATATTATAAGAGTCAACTTTTTATTTTACTGTGTCACAGCAAAATAGTGCCCTCAGGGCTTGTCAACTGGCGTCGCCCCATCCGCCGTCATGAATAATTTATAACGCAGGGTAATCTACTCAAATCATGGATGTTATCCAATTTTTGGTATGTAGTAGTAGGTATATACCGTGTACCTACTTATATTGCTGTACAAGTTCTCGGTTATGAGCAATACGAAAATGTTCTACTATTATGTATTATGTTCTTATGAACTTCTACAGAATTTAATATTTTTATTTCAGATGATATTTGATGAGTTCGTAACAAGAATGAAGCGAAGCAACGCCTGGATCTTGCGTCATGCTCGTGAACGGGTGCCACCAACGGGAATGGGTCTGCTTTGTCTGCCCGTGTTGACTTGTGCATTTTTGACGCTTCATTGTGGAAGCACTGTATACATAGCATAGTTTTGTAACCTATTGTAAATTTTTTTATTTTTTTTGAAAAGAGCAACTGCTGAGTTTCTTGCCGGCTCTTCTCAACAGAATCCACATTCCGAACCGGTGGTAGATTTATGACGTGTTATAAGAGCTACAAGTTGGCCTACATGAAATAAATAAATTTTGAAATTGAATTTGAATGGGCATAAGGGGTGAGTTACTTTCATGTTCTCGGAGGCTAAAAAACGAAATTGAGTCTCTAATAGGTAGACAGTTGTCAGAGAATATGTAGTTCTGTTACCGCTATAAAAACTTGTTGATATCATTAATTATTGATTACCATCATGATAAAGAAACGGCTGGTTTATATAGACGTTCTTCTTTGTCAACTTATAGACGTCCATTGCTGGACATAAATCTCCTGCATGGACCTCCACAGGCCTCGATCTTACGCCGCCTGAATCCAGCGGCTCCCTGTGACTCGCTTGATGTCGTCGGAAAATATAGACATTGGAAAAATAAAATTCATGATAGCAACAAAAGAAATATTTTTCAGACTCGGGCAACGGGGTCAGGCTTTAATAAGATTGAATACGAACAATAAGTGAATCCATGCAACTCGGCCCCAAACAGTCTAGTCTAGCCCTGCAGCTGCCTAGAGTGGGTTCTTTAAGCGCGAAGCCAAAAGTTTGGAACGACTGGCATGGAACAAGCCCATCAGATAGAGTGGAGCGAAGGGGAGGTGGTGAGTGAAGCGAAATGAAGTCCAGTACGCGAAGCTTTAAAAAAGGATGACGAAGCGGTTTTTCTGGCGTAGCCACTTATTTGCTCCTCATAAATCTTATACGAGAAAAGTTTTTTTTTTGTTTTCGGAAACTATTATATCCATGAACTAATATCATTAGCAGCACCGACAGAATGAATTAAAAACTTTCTGAAACCTCATTCACCTACAGGAAGCTTGCTGGATATTTTTTTTTAAAGAATATTAACCGAGCTGAATTTGACTTATATTGTCCTCTCCCATCCAATATAAAAATATTAAAAAAATAATAAAGCGAAAAAATTGTGCTAGGAGTGGGTACGACAATAGTCAGACTCGAACCTGCGACCTTTCAGTTTTCAGTGCAGACCGCAACTTTAACCGTTGGACTATTGAGGCGTATTAGGTATAATAAGTACTTTTATGAGTAAGTATGACTTAATATATCATATTATCTTAAGCTATGTTTCATATGAAATGAAATCACTCACACACACACACACACACGCACATTTACCTACAGCAATGTTAATACTCAACTTCTACTTAAATATTAATATATCCCCTATAGTTACCCAATGGCTGACAGTCCGTTACTTTGCCGGGGAATAGAATGTTAGGCCGAAGAGTCAACAGGCTGCTACTATTGAAACCATCAAATCCAAATACCAAAGTGGAAATCTTAAAGTACATACTCGTAGTCGTCATATAAAACCCCCACCTACTCGTTTATTATGAACTAGCTTTAACCCACGGCTTCGCTCACGTTAGGTTCGATTCTTTAAACCCCTATTAAGTGAAAGAGGTAATCTTTCGGGGTTGAATTTTGAAAAATCCTTTCTTAGCGGATGCCTACGTCCTAACCTACCTGTATGCCAAACAGCTCGATCGGTCCAGTAGTTACAGCTGTGCGTTTATAGATCAGTCAGTAAGTCAGTCAGCCAGTCACCTTTGCCTTTTATATATTTAGATATTTGAAGTGCATTGCTCTATTTATCGTTTTATAGTTTAGTTATTATGTAACATAACAGTGCTAACGAGGTTAAGCCTGGCAATAGACGTCCGATTTTGTTTCCGATTGTCTGATCAGGCTACCGGATCGTATTTACTCGATACACATCCGATTTTTCCGTCAGGCTTTTTCTGAACTCAGTCGTTCCCGAGCTATCATCCCGAGTGCTTGCGTTTGGGGCAAAGCAGAAAAAAAGAAGATGGATGACGAGTTAATAGAAATAGAAATATTTTTTATTCAAATAAACTTTTACAAGTACTTTTGAATCGTCAATGGATCTACCACTGGCTCGGAATGCCGTTCCTGCCGAGAAGAGCCAGCAATAAACTCGGCGGTCGCTCTTTTCAAAAAAAAAAATTTTTTTACAATAGGTAACAAAACTATGCTATGTATATACAGTGTTTCCACAATAAAGTTTCAAAAATGCAAAACAATCCAATGCATGTTAAGACAGGCAGGCAAAAGCAGACCCATTCCCGTTGGTGGCACCCGTTCACGAGCATGACGCAGGATCCAGCCATTGCTTCGCTCAACCATATTTGAGGGAACGTAACAACCCGCACCACACGACACCACCACAGAAATTTTAAAGAGAGGAAAGAGAAAGAAGAAAAAACGTTGCTATTTTGGATTCATCCAATCAATTTGACAAGACTTACTGAGAGTCATTTCTATTTAAAACATCTAAAATTATTCATAATAATAATAATTTTACTATTATGAATTATTTTATTTTATTATATTTTTTTTTTTTTTCATAATTTTCGCCCATTATTCGAACCACAACGATGCGTCCACACAGTGTCAGCGCTAGATTTTTTGGGCCCTAAAAAATCCCAATAAGCAAAATTCCGCCCTAAATTTAGGGCTAAAAGCCCTAAGTTGGAACCCTGACTGGCAAAATCGGAAGGAGTAACCGGATGTCTATTTTGTCTCATACTAGAAGTATGTAGATCGCGCCTTCAGACAATCGGACCGACAGTAAAATCGGAAACGCCTCGCGCCCGTTTCCGACTCGGACGTCCGATCCGGCCACCGGATCGGACGTGTATTGACTGTTCATAGAAAGTAATGGCTTCAATGCCTTCCGGTAGCCTGATCAGGCTACCGGATCAGACTATCGGATGAAAAAACCTGACGTGTATTTCCAGGCTAACAGGGCTTATACGTCGTCTACATTCAATCATTATTGAATCGCATACAAATACCAATTATGTATTACTTTCGTATAAATATGTACACCTAAGCCTGGAAATACACGTCAGGTTTTTTCATCCGATAGTCTGATCCGGTAGCCTGATCAGGCTACCGGAAGGCGTTGAAGCCATTACTTTGTATGAACAGTCAATACACGTCCGATCCGGTGGCCGGATCGGACGTCCGAGTCGGAAACGGGCGCGAGGCGTTTCCGATTTTACTGTCGGTCCGATTGTCTGAAGGCGCGGTCTACATACTTCTAGTATGAGACAAAATAGACATCCGGTTACTCCTTCCGATTTTGCCAGTCAGGGTTCCCAACTTAGGGCTTTTAGCCCCAAATTTAGGGCGGAATTTTACTTATTGGGATTTTTTAGGGCCCAAAAAATCTAGCGCTGACACTGTGTGGACGCATCGTTGTGGTTCGAATAATGGGCGAAAATTATGAAAAAAAATAAAAAAAAAATAATAAAAAAAATAATTCATAATAATAAAATTATTATTGAACGAGCGAAGCGAAGTTCTCTGAGTCAACTAGGGCGCTTGCCTACTAGACAGAGAAGTGTGTTCGTCTAAATGTCTGTCAGAGCCCTATAACTTCTGAATTACTGAACGTAATTACATCAAATTTAAATATAATATGTAAACTGATGGCCTTCAGCCGAACATTGTATAAAAAAATATAAAAAGCTTTATTTCAGGGGGGCTCTCATAGAAGCGTATTTGAAGTAAAATCTTGTTTGTTGCTCTACATAGACTTGCGATATATCTTTTTAAAGACGACTTTGAACAGAGTACAAAAATATTTTTTTTTTAATTTTTCCCTAAAAATTGACCAAATGGGGGGGTTTCAAAGTGGAGATTTTAATTTGAGCCATATGTCAAGAATTACTGAATATTAGAACGTGAAACTTGGTTGAAAATTCAGTTATATCCTGTACTTGAACAACAAATACTAAAATTAGATAAATGTTATAAAGAAACGAAATTATTTAATTTTAATGCGCCATCTATTAGCATTATTGTGAAGCTAATAGCTTCACTATAATGCTTCACTATAGATGGCGCTGTGTCAGTAAAACAGTTTTATGTCAACTATTTTTTTTTTATTGCGTCTAATGTTAAAAGTTAATTATTAGAATATATAATTAAAACTTTTGGGAATTATGGGATATCGCGAGGTCTCAGTTCGGGGCGAACCACTAGTTATTATGAATTATTTTGGATGTTTTAAATAGAAATGACTCTCAGTAAGTCTTGTCAAATTGATTGGATGAATCCAATAGCAACATTTTTTCTTCTTTCTCTTTCCTCTCTTTAAAATTTCTGTGGTGGTGTCGTGTGGTGCGGGTTGTTACGTTCCCTCAAATATGGTTGAGCGAAGCAATGGCTGGATCCTGCGTCATGCTCGTGAACCGGTGCCACCAACGGGAATGGGTCTGCTTTTGCCTGCCTGTCTTAACATGCATTGGATTGTTTTGCATTTTTGAAACTTTATTGTGGAAACACTGTATACATAGCATAGTTTTGTTACCTATTGTAAAAAAAAATTTTTTTGAAAAGAGCGACCGCCGAGTTTATTGCTGGCTCTTCTCGGCAGGAACGGCATTCCGAACCAGTGGTAGATTCATTGACGATTCAAAAGTACTTGTAAAAGTTTATTTGAATAAAAAATATTTCTATTTCTATTAACTCGTCATCCATCTTCTTTTCTTCTGCTTTGCTCCAAACGCAAGCACTCGGGATGATAGCTCGGGAACGACTGAGTTCAGAAAAAGCCTGACGGAAAAATCGGATGTGTATCGAGTAAATACGATCCGGTTGCCTGATCAGACAATCGGAAACAAAATCGGACGTCTATTGCCAGGCTAAAACTATTTTTTTTATTCGATGACAAAGTAGTCCTTAGGGTATTTAATTATTTACAGTACTGTACTCTACGTATTTAAATTACATTTAACCTGCTCTATAAATATATTCCCATGAAATAAAGGAATATGTGAAATAAACTCGGGTAACTTCGATAATATGAAAATGTTTTCGTAAAAAGTATCTTCCAAAAATATAGGTAGGTAGGTACGTATTTAAGTTAACAAAATTCATGCGCAAAAAAAGTATTGATGTTTCTGTTAGGTAAAATTTATAGGTAATATACCTACAGTAATTGAATGAATAGCTAGGGTAGGTGTCCTGCGTCCATTAGTAATTAATTAGTCTGCTGTACATTCACGACTGTATAAAAGTTATTTAGCGAAGCGGCGCGTGTACCTACCATACCTACGGCTCTAAAAATAACCCCCAGCTGAAACACCGTGCTTCTAACAGAGTAAGAATGTTACCATTTCTTATCGTGGCTATAATTCGAGTTTGAGTACCAACGTAATAAATCAGCTGTCCGGAGTTAGGAAGTAGGCTGCGTTTCACCCCCGTGTCTCAGAGAGCACGTAAAACCATCGGTTGGTCCTGCGCCTGATCTCTCTCCGGTCTTGCCCATCCCACCGGAATATGAGAGTGAGGGAATAGATTGATGTGTTTGTGCCTTGTGCACTATAATATCTTCCGCTAAACTCTATGGAGATTGGCCGCCGCGGCCGGATTCGTTCGGGACGACATTATTATGATTAATATAGCAGTAACGTCTGTTCAGGCCTTTAGACGTTTGAAAGCCCAGCTGCTTACCCTCTCTGAAAGAGATCGACATTGTAGAACTTGTACAGTTCCACGGAGAACTCGAAGGTGGCCTGCAGGTCGCTCATGGTTCGAGAGAGGAGGCGCGGGCGCGGGCGGCGCGGCGCGCCATGCCGCGGCCGCTAGCAGGCCCACCGACGCACCGGCCGGAGCCCCGCGGGCCGCGAGCGGTCCATCACACCTCACCGCATCAGCGTCGAGCACCGTGTCACACGACCACACCCCGCAAGCACTCGCGGTCCGGGCGCGGTCTGTTCACGCCGCGCGAACACGGCAGCGGCGGCGTCGAGCGTGCGACCCACAGTGCGGGAAACGGGCATTCATTTTTTGATGGCGCCGAGAGCGCATGCGCCACCGGCGCGCCGCCGCGCGTCTCGCCGCGGCGAGATGTCCCGCCTGCAGTACAGCGCGCCTGTCTAACTAGACAGGTGCGCTTGCAATAAACGATAATCCGCACTCGAAAATGCTAGAGTAGGACTCCCATGCGATCGCTCCTCATCTGGATCGTCCCGGAGTCATTTTCAAATAGGATCTAATTTTAATAAAGTCGATTGCAACCTTACGACTTTTGGGACGGGTCAGGTTCATTGCTAAGGCCGAGATTCCTCAAATAATGAGGTACCGAGGCAGGGGCGGCTTTAGCCATTGCGAGGCTCTGGGTGTTGGATCTTAGCGAGGCGCCAATTTGCGAGGCCCCACACCGCTGGCGTATTTACGCGATATCGGCGCGATATGGGCCCGTTGTGTGTTTTGTACTGCGTGAGGTAAGGCGCGCCTAATGACTTTTTCTACTTGGGTTGTAGCGCGAAGGCGCGAGGCCCCTGCAAGAGTGAGGCCCGCGGGCGGTTGCCCTGCTTGCCACCCCCTAACGCCGCCACTGTACCGAGGCCTTCACATCGCCGCAAAACCGTAACATCAGAATGATAAGGATAGATGCTTAGTCAAATGTATACGGTAGAACAGGCAGTATTGCTTGTTCTTTAAGGTTTTACGCAACCTAAATAGTCCCATTAGTTTAAGTACCTAATACTACAGTATAAGTATTATAGGTGATACTATGTTTATGGTTCTAACAGGCTATCAAGTTAATTTTTTTATTTTTCAGTTGAAGATTATCTATCCAACTAGTGTGTTTGTTCGTTGGTTTGTGCTTTAACCATATAATAACAATGTCTAAAATAAATGTATCGATCCAATTTTTTGCATGGATGAATCCATGCAAAAAATTGGATCCTCATTGGTTGAGGTCCTCGAGAGTCAGAAAGTCCACTTTTTGTTCCAAAAAAAAGTTTCCATTAAGAAAAACGCTAATTTTTAAGTTAACTTAATTTTTATTAATTTTTAAAATGAACTTGCGAAGTCAAAGGTAAAGTCGCGGGTTAGTGCATAGCAATTCAAAAGAACAAGTATTGTGCTTGATTTTTGAAGTGTCCGTCTGTTTTTCAAGAAAATTATGGTAGACCTATTCTACGAGACTTTCGAAGGTAGCTACGTCGCGTAATACTGAGGGATTACCTCCCGTTTTAAAGGTCAGGGGGTGGCCGCGTGCATTGGGGTTCTCGCTACGTTAACCTTTGTAGGTACTTAACAGTGCGCAGAATGCCAGAAAAAAGTTCCCGACAGATGCGAGTTTAGTAAGCACCAAATACATCATGATAGTAAATAACTCGTGAATATCAAATTTTTTTTTTTAAATGGCTGTATCTGTAATATGTATAGGAATTTTATATAAAAAAGGAGACGGTCCAAAATTGTATGGAGCCTGGGACAGGTCGTGTACCAGTAATAACATAAAATAAAATAAAATATTAAAGCATTTTTGACCCATCAAATCCACGAACTAATCTTAATTTCAATGCTAATATTATTTATTTTCTACACGTAAGGCAACATAACATACGTAATCATGGCGGGCGGATTCATGTTTCTGACGTTAGCTGTCAAAATATTATGGGGTCATTGATCTGCATTTGAAGATAATATAATAATTAGGTAAGATTGTTCATTTTCTTCTATCACAGAAGCACAATCTAAACAATGCATCATGTTTAATATGTAAACTGAAAGAACATTACGTATATTTACAATCTACAATGTTCAGTATCAACGAAATCCCAATCATTCCCAATCACACGCCATAATATTACGTCACTTGTCAGATAACTCAGAAATGACATTTGACAGAACTGTGTCTGGGTACCTACCTACTGCCTTCTATGTGGCTGAAAGGTAGCCATCTTGTAAGTACAGTACCGAAAAACTTGAAATTACATTTTTATTTTTGCAATTTATTTATTATGATTGTCTAATTGATTTTATTGTTAATGATCTCTTTGTATTTTGTCACTTTTCATGGTATATGGTACAAGAGTTGTCCCAAAATGGACCGTCTCCTTTGGCTCTGTAATATGCAACACATTGAACATAAGCAAATCGGTTAAAACTCCGCGATTTTTTTTGTCGAACCAGTATCGTCCCTTGGAAATATGATTTATTTTTATTTATTAAGCTATTGCATAGCTTCTATCGCGGGTCAGCGTGGAGACCGAATCCAGGAATTCCGTAACGAAAATAACCTGACACGGGACTCCTCTACGGTGAGCCGCTAGATGGCGTTGATAAAAAATGCTATGCAATAGCTTTACCGCGGCAGTCCCCGAGTGCCACACGTCTTTTTTTTTATTTATAAAACTTTATTGCATGAAAAACAAGAACAAAATACATAAGTAAATAAACAGTGTAACACAAAAGGTGACCTTATCACTAATAGTGATCTCATCCAGGCAACCTGTACGGGAGAAATTAATGAAGGTGAGAGACGGGAATCGTGGGTATATGATGTGATTTTTGTCTGTTTTTTTTGGATGATAAAAATCAAATGCATCTGAAGATTTATCATAATAATTATTTCTTAACGATAAAAGATGCTATCATTCCCATAGCCGCCAGTAGCTACTAGATATCCATGTATAGGTACTTGTATAGGTATAACATGCCGACATTACATGAAAAGGTGCGTGTTTATTGTAGGGGTGCATTTTAAAAACGACTATGAAGCATTTTTATGAGGTTGGAAAATGTTTTAAGTATGACAGGCAGGCTGCATGAAAACAGAATGGTCTATATCAAGGAATACACTACTCTCTACCGAGAGGACTTTATTCTTTTTTTTTTAAAAGATTATCAGCCAAGCTGAACTTGACTGATAAGTGAAAACTTGTGTTAGGAGTGGGTACAACACTGTTGTTGTGCAACGGGTGGGATTCGAACCTGCGACCTTTCAGTTTTCAGTCCGCACCTTTAACCGTTGGGCTATTGAGGCGATTCTCTTGGCATGCTTAGACATCTGAATTTGTCTTCAATTTTTTTTACTATGCTTACTAGCTTCTTTAATTACCTAGGTAGTAAATGAAAGTGTATTTATTTTTTAGATTGTTGTTTTGTCCTTCAATCACGCGGGAACGATCGATGATTTTGCATTTTATGCCGTTTTTTACACGACTTCCAAAATTCCAAAAGGTTATAAATTCGGCCGGTATCTTTTTTTTAATTTAATATAATTAAATTAAAAGCCTCCATAGCCCAACGATTATAGGTGCGGACTGAAAACTGAAAGGTCGCCGGTTCGAGCCTCGCCCGTTGCACTATAATTGTCGTACCCACTCCTAGCACAAGCTTTTCGCTTATTTGGAGGGGAAAGGTAAATAGAAGTCAAGTTCAGCTTGGCTAAAATTCTGATATTGGAAAGATAATCTATAATTATATAAAAAGGCTTGTCCTGACTGACTGACTGACTGACTGACTGACGATCAACGCACAGCCTAAACCACTGAAGTTAGAAACTTGAAATTTTGACAGTAGGTTCCTTATATGACGTAGGCGAGCACTAAGAAAGGATTTTTCGAAATTCGCCCTCCAAGGGGGTAAAAAGGGGGGTTAAAGTTTGTATGAAACTCCGTCATTTTTCGAGTTATACTCATGAAATTCGGTATTTAGGCTTTAAATTGAAAACAAAAAAGTACGTGTTTCACAGTTTTTAAAAATTCTACCCCCTAAGGGGTTAAATAGGGGTTGAATGTTTGTATAATAGTCCTTCGTTCTTCAAGTTATTTTTCAAGTTACGTTTATGAAACTTGATATTTTGGCTCTTGATTAAAAATAAAGAATTACGTATTTTACATTTTTTTTTAATTCTCCCCCCAAGGGGGTAAAAAGGGGGTTAAAGTTTGTATGAAACTCCGTCATTTTTCAAGCTATACCCATAAAATTCGGTATTTAGGCTTTAAATTGAAAACAAAAAAGTAAGTGTTTCACACTTTTAAAAAATTCTACCCCCTAAGGGGTTAAATAGGGGTTGAATGTTTGTATGATAGTCCTTCGTTCTTCAAGTTATTTTTCAAGTTATGTTTATGAAACTTGATATTTTGGCTCTTGATCAAAAATAAAGAATTACGTATTTTACATATTTCGAAAATTCTCCCCCCAAGGGGGTAAAAAGGGGGGTTAAAGTTTGTATGAAACTCCGTTATTTTTCAAGCTATACCCATAAAATTCGGTACTTAGGCTTTAAATTGAAAACAAAAAAGTAGGTGTTTCACAGTTTTTAAAAATTCTACCCCCTAAGGGATTAAATAGGGGTTGAATGTTTGTATGATAGTCCTTCGTTCTTCAAGTTATTTTTCAAGTTATGTTTATGAAACTTGATATTTTGGCTCTTGATCAAAAATAAAGAATTACGTATTTTACATTTTTTGAAAATTCTCTCCCCAAGGGGGTAAAAAGGGGAGTTTCAATATTCATAGTTAAGACAGGACAACGTCTGTCGGGTCCGCTAGTATACTTATATTATCAACAATCAGTAGCAACTTTCAGAGCTTTTATAAATGTGTGCGTAAAATATAAATATCAGACGAAACAACTATGTGGCAGAATTGGGACGGGTAAAGGAAAATTTCAATCGCTGGGAGGAAAGGTCATAGGTCAACATTTCGTTGATCGATATCCGTGGGTTCAAGGGACGTGAAGGGATTTCTGAATAGTGATTATGTAATACATAGGCAAAATATAAACGATCGTGATGAGCGTCAGGCTGTTAAACGAAGAGTTTGATAGTAAGATACTCGTTGACACTTTGCAATTGCATGTCAGATATTTTCTACATAGATTACAACTAAATAGTCCAATAAGTGCCTCGTTGGTCTGTTTTTGGTCTATGGTTCAAAGAGCGTTCTTTATCCGAAATAGGCTTGCGCTTGACGACAATCAGATACTGGATAGCACAGATGAGGTTGGAACGCGCTTGCCTAGAAGATGCCTATTCACTCTATACTACTCAAATTACAGGTGGCAGGAAACACAGATGCTGGAAAAGTGTTCCGCACCTTAGCGGTTCTTATCAGAAACGCGTTTCGTTCGAGTAGGTTGGATTTCTACCACATAAGGATGCCAACTAGGGTTGCCAGATTTTTTTTCACCCTATAAGGGACAAATGGTTAGTTAAATGGACAAAAAATACGGGATTTCAGTTTTTTACCCGGGACAAATAAAAAACAAAATTATTTAGTGTCATTTTTTATTATTTTTTATATTTATCCGAGGATCGAGTCAGTTTTAATTTAACATTGTTATTCTGACACTAACACTGTCATTGGTCGATGCGGGCTGCGAGTGCAAATTAGTAGCGAGACGAGTACGTTTTATGAACGTTACGTGTGTGAATACTTAGATCGATTTCATAATGAAAAACGACGTACGGTTCAAATACGGGACAGAGTCAGTCCGTCAGTCAAAATACGGGATGCCCCGGGAAATACGGGACGTCTGGCAACGCTAATGCCAACGCTCACGACTTCTCGCGGTTTACTATTAAGTTTACTTACTTTGACGATAAGTTTGTTGTGCGAGGGCCTCATAAAATGCGATAGTTTTCTTTCTAAGCTTTCTAGAGCATAGAATAGGTGTGGAAGTTTGTTGCAGACTACGAAACTACTACAATGGCTGCTCCGGAAGGAATTGCTACCACTCAGCATATTGCTACCTCTTCGGAACAAAAGATCCGTGTCGTAGACACTACTAGTTCTTACAAATTAGCGGCTTGTTTATTATTTTGAAGTGCAAACTTCTTTAGGCGTTTTGAACGATTTTTAACCGTCTTCTCAATTCGTTGGAATCTTTTTTTTTATGTATGTTCCCGGATTGCTCGAAGACGCCTGGACTGATTTGGAAAATTCTTTTTTGTTTGAAAGGGTATACTTCCCAGGTCTCATTGTCATCAGATCAGGATCCGATGTTGGGATTCTGGAGAAATCGAGGGAACTCTTTAAATTTTATAGGCAATATTGATATAGGTACTTTGTAGTGGCGTTTGAAGTTGGTTTTGTAAAAAGAATTTTTACGTGTATACCTACCTATTATGAGTTCGCGTATCCTACGTGTTAATCCGAATATCCGAAGACTAGGTGTCTCGGATTTGAAATTTTTTGTTAGGTGAGTGCGGTCCAGTCAACTTTGGGAACCACTGCGTTAGACACTGTGCAATTCCTACCAAAAGTGCATTAACTAAGTGCAAAAAGGTCAATATGCGGATGATGGAGAGAGCTAATGTCGTAGTATCCCAGAGGTAGCAGGGAGGCGCTGGATACAGGCATCGCACGACCGAGGCATGTGAAAGTCCATTCTGGATCTTTTCCAGATCTTATGAAATGTAGTAAGCTAATACCGCTTTTTAAATCGGGCAGCAAAAGTGACCCGAATAACTACAGGCCAATTTCAATTTTGCCAACTCTTAGCAAGATATTCGAAAAAATAATGCTCAACCAACTGCTTTTACACTTTAATTTAAATAAACTCCTACACACTGAGCAGTATGGTTTTACAAAGGGTCGATCAACAACCGATGCAGCCGCAAGGCTATTACAACACATATTCGATGCGTGGGAGAACTCACAGAATGCCATTGGTATTTTCTGTGATTTGTCAAAGGCATTCGACTGCGTTGATCACGAGACTCTTTTGCTTAAACTGAGCCACTATGGCATTAAAGATTTTGCACTTAGTCTCATTGCGTCTTATCTCAGCAACCGAGTCCAAAGAGTATGTGTCAATGATGTAAAATCATCCGGATCAGCCTCAGTAATGGGTGTACCCCAGGGTTCTATTCTAGGTCCATTCATGTTTTTGGTCTACATAAATGATTTACCACATTTTGTCCAAAATACTTGCGATATTGTACTATTTGCTGATGATACGTCCTTAATTTTTAAAGTCGATAGGATGAAAGACAATTTTGACGATGTAAATAATGCATTATCTCAAGTTTCTGAATGGTTTACGGCAAATAATCTCCTTTTAAATGCTAAAAAAACAAAGTGTGTTGAGTTTTTATTACCTAACACGAGAACTGTCAGTAAAAATTTAAAGATAAATAATGAACCTTTGAAAACTGAGGACTCCACAGTGTTTTTGGGGTTAACCCTGGATTCAAAGCTACAATGGGGCACCCATATAGCAACGCTTGCTGGCAAACTTAGCTCTGCTGCTTACGCTGTTAGGAAGATTCGACAGTTGACTGACATAGAAACTGCAAAAATTGTTTATTTTGCATATTTCCATAGTATTATGTCATACGGAATCTTACTATGGGGTAAGGCAGCCGATATTGGAAAAATTTTTATTTTGCAGAAGAGGGCAATCCGCGCAATCTATAATTTGAGGCCGCGGGATTCCCTTCGAGAAAGATTTAAAGAGATAGGCATTCTTACAGTAGCTTCACAATATATTTATAACAACATAATATTTGTCAGACAAAACATTTTGAGTTACAAAAAAAAGAGTGATTTGTCCGATAGACCAAGTAGAAATCCAAATAGGCTCATGTTTCCTGGGCTGCGCCTCAAGAGGGTCCAAAAGACATTTGTGAGAATGGGCGTGACGTTTTACAATAAAATTCCACAGTCAATCTTAGACTTGCCTCTACACAAGTTTAAGAAATCAATTAAATCTACTCTCATGAAAAAAGCATATTATACAATTGAAGACTATGTAAATGATAAAAAAGCATGGATATAATTCGCTCCAGTGATTCATAAGACAGTAATAACTATCCTGTGTTCAATAACAATTGTAAAATTTTTATTTTTTTTGAAAAGAGCAACCGCCGAGTTTCTTGCTGGCTCTTCTCGGCAGGAAAGGCATTCCGAACCAGTGGTAGATTCATTGACGATTCAAAAGTGCTTGTAAAAGTTTATTTGAATAAAAAATATTTCTATTTCTATTTCTATTTCATGTAAGAGACCTATTGATAAAGAAGTGACTTATTCGTTTGGCACTATCGCGTGATAGCAATATCAGCTTTATATGAATTATTATATGGACCATTACAATAAGAACAAGAGACGACCTTTCGCGAGGCGCACAGGTGCCCCCCCCCCGCCCCTCACCCCACCCCACCCCGCGTAAAGCTGTGACGTCACTGTGACGCGGTGCTTGACCCAGCGAAGAATCTCTCTAAAATAATTACTAACTTTTGCCCGCGACCTCGTCCGCGTGGTTTTTGAACACTGTTTTTCCGTGATAGAAGGTGGCCTATATCACTCCAAGTCTTCAACTTTCCCATGCAAAAAATCACGTCGATCCGCTGATCCGTGGCTGCGTGATTGAAGGACAAACCAACAAACAAACACACTGTCTCATCTAAATATATAAAAGGCAAAGGTGACTGACTGACTGACTGACTGACTGATCTATCAACGCATAGCTCAAACCACTGGACGGATCAGGCTGCAATTTGGCAGCTATTATAACGTAGGTATCCGCTAAGAAAGGATTTTTGAAAATTTCAGCCGTAACGGGATATAAAGTAGGGGTTTGAAAAATTGAACTTAACGTGAACGAAGCCGCGGGAAAAAGCTAGTCTAAATATATAAAAGGAAAAGGTGACTGACTGACTGATTGACTGACTGACTGACTGATCTATCAACGCACAGCTCAAACCACTGGAAGGATTGGGTTGAAATTTGGCATACAGATAGCTATTATGACGAAGGCATCCGCTAAGAAAGGATTTTTGAAAATGCAAAGGGGGTAAAATAGGGGTCTGAAAAATCGAATTTAACGTGAGCGAAGCCGCGGGCAAAAGCTAGTTTATAATAAAACGAAGCTATACGGAATAGGAATAGCGGACAAATACTCTCGCAGCGAGCGTATGTTTTGGGAGATCTCATGGGAACTGTTTGTTTCTCAGGATAAATCCTATATCCTTTTTCAGGACATTTTTAGGCTTTATATTCGATGAAATCAGTTGAATACCTACTTCAGCTGATTTATTGTGTTTCAGTCTTTATATTCGACTATACTTTTGCCCGCGCCTTCGCTCACGTTAAATGGATTTTTGAAACTCCTATTTAACTTCTTGAAAAATTCTTTCTTAGCGAATGCCCACGTCATAATAGCTATTTATGCCCAGCCCGATCCTTCCAGTGGTTTGAGCCAAGAGAAACATGGTGTCGATGTTATAATACTAGCTTTTTCCCGCAACTTTGTCCACGGTTATTTAACAAAGTGATTTTTAACGATCCTCTGTTTTTCCGGGATAAAAAATAGCGAATTATTCTCCAAGTCCTCAACTCACCCATGCAAAACATCACGTCGATTCGTTGCTGTGTGATTGAAGGACAAACCAACAAACAAGCACACTTTCGCATTTATAATGAGTAAGGATTAGTAAGGATGGAAGTACGGTTTCCTACTCTTCGTAGAATGTTTAAAAATAGACTTGCAATAGGATAGGGTATTTGCCTTATTAATTCCTTGAAAAGGCGAGTATTTATAAAATGCAATGATGCTCTTTAGAACTAGTAGTAGCTTAGTAGGGCTACCTCCCGTTCAATTTCTTTATTTTTTTATTTTTATTTATTATTTATTTATTTCACAACAAATTTTTACAAGTTTTACAGCTTGGTGTAAACATAAACTGATTCGAGTTTTTCCGTACACCATCGTCGACATTGAAACATTAATCTAAATATAGGGTAAAGATGCCGAATATGAGATACCATTTACATATTCGGCCATAAAAAATAAGTTATTGCCCTAATGACTATTAAAATTGAAATTATTTATATTCGATAAGAATTTAATGAAGTTTGTCCTTGAAAGACCATTTAGTGCTAGGTATAATAGATTTTTTGTTATAACAGATAATATTAGAAAAGTCAGAAATTACGTCTCAGGGAAATGGTCTCCTATTATGAGATACCAAGGGTTTTTAATATGAGATAGTATAGATTTAGAGAAAAAGAAAAGAAATCAGTTCAAAAAAACTTTTTATTGGCGATATTTATTAATCTACAACATCGTACTACTAAATAAAAAGGTTTTAGTAACAACTTAATAATATATTATCATGTGCTTGTGCCAAGTGCTTGATGTTCTTCAGATGTAGATGTAACCCTTAAAATCCAGCTTTACAATATTTTTCTATTTTTGCTTCTAAATAGTCAGAAAAAGCTGGAGGTCTTCCCATGAACCTTGACAAATACTTCTGCATTAGCATCTTTTTTGACATAACGTTCTAGGATACTCTTAGGAACATCGAAAGTTTTGACGCTATTAGGTAACGTATTTGTTTGCTTTGCACTGCACTCACGGCCCATATTATGGCATCGTGGTCCTAGGACTTCTTTGATCTAGAAAAAGAGGTTTTTAAATAGTCGTACATCCTAATATGAGATATCTCATTTAAGGAGCCCCCACGTGTCTCATATTAGGAAAACACCCAAATTTAAAAACTAGACTGCCTATTATTTCTTGACGAAGAAAATACAACTAAACTGCAAATGCATTGTAAAATTAATCATATAACTGATACAATGACTGTAAATTTAAATCATTTAGTGTGACTATAAAGTTGTAACATACATCGTTAATATTTGGTGTCAAAAATCGGGTTTTGTGGTTTCGTAAAAACCCGCACGTACACAACCTGACTTCGCCTCGAACTGGGAAGCACCAACACATGTTTCGGTCTGTTGCCACGTGGCTTCTGGTGACAGTATCGCCAAATAGCTGCGGCGATTAGTTTCGCCAAAACCTAACTATCTCATATTTGGCAACCATCTCATATTCGGCATCCTTACCCTACTAATAGATACAACTTTATAATAGTTAGATATTAATTACAGTGCTTATTAGTAAGTAAACATTACATAAAAAGAAAAATCAATATATTTGCATTGCATAGGTAAGGTAGGTAATGTTTTAAACAAGAGTGTCCCCTTTCGTAGAAAGGGCTTTTGTTTTTTTTTTATTTTTATAATTTTTGATTGTTATTTAAATTTTTTCCATTTTAAAATTTTGTTTAATGTTTTCAATTTTATTTTAAGCCACTTTTTATCAATTTATTTATTAAGCACACTCACTAAGTATCCTGAAGTTTAGTTAGCTACATTTGGATCTCGCAATGTTTTCCGCATATTTATTTCTCCTTGCCTCCTTATTAGCAAAATCAGCTTTCTGAACCGGTGCTAGATTGACCATCACGGTTGCTATCATGAAAAGATCGATGAAAAATTCAATTCCACTCAGATTCAGGTACCTACTGAATCTCTGGTTTCAGTTTCATTTAGTACCTATGTTCCCAAGTTATTATTTAAAAAAAAAATTCAAAAAATTCTTATAAAATTCTTAATTAAAATTCTTACGAGGCATATTTCACTGCGGTTTATTGCCTCACCTGATTTCAGGTAGGCTATCTCATTTTCAGCGCAAAGGATCTTTTTGGCCTTGGCAGGATTGGCTGTTCGCCATTTTCTCTATAGATGCGAATATATTTTGCTCCAAGGAATATACTACTCTCTATAGTTCAATGTGGACCGTTTCAACGATATCCGTTCAATAAATTCACTGCATTTATTAAAGCGGAATTCTATACAATAAACGTCTATAAGTTCATACAGAAGAAGATATGAAATAGAAAAAAGTTCAGAAGACTCAGTAGCGGAATTTTTGCCCTTTTGGTTGTTAATGCCCTTTTTCTCAGAAACTGCTTGAGGTACTAGGTCAGTTGAATTTTATTCTGAATGCAAAAGTCAATGGCCTCTTAATGCTGTGAAAATTTCAAGTTTCCAGTTTTACTCAACGAAAAGTTACAGCTTTCCAAAGCGTATTTCAATACAAAATTTTCAGTGACGTTTTTGCCATTCATTAAAATCCAGGCATTTCATCTTATATCATTTTAATTTTATTTGAAAACTAGCTGTTGCCTGCGACTTCATCCGCGTCAATTTCTGTTATTATGATCAGCGTGATAGTATATAGCCTAAAGCCTTCCTCAATAAATGAACTATTCAACACAAAAAGAATTTTTCAATTTGAACCAGTAGTTCCTGAGATTAGCGCGTTCAAACAAACAAACTCTTCAGCTTTATAATATTAAGTACTTATAGATTTAAAAAAGACGTGTGGCACTCGGGAACTGCCGCGGTAAAGCTATTGCATAGCATTTTTTATCAACGCCATCTAGCGGTGAGAGGAGTCCCGTGTCAGGTTATTTTCGTTACGGAATTTCTGGATTCGGTCTCCACGCTCAAGGCCCGCGATAGAAGCTATGCAATAGCTTAAAAAAGACATTTTATCATGGAAATTCATAATATTATGTACGTTTTAAGTATGCATGCACTGTCAGTGGCCTAACCCGATTAACACCACACATTTGACCATTCTTTTAAATGTGTATGTAATCTAAGGGGGATAGTGTTCCCCCTTGGAGTGTCTATAAGACGATAGGTACTATACTTACTTGAATAAAATGGAGCTTAACGTTCGCTGCACTGCGTTAAGTAGTGAGTAAGTAGTGCTTATGCTGCAATCCGCTTATTGTAATAAGCTCCGGCTTGAGAGACGCTGTTATGAGCATATTGTGTAATAAGATATTATTATGTTATTTTATTATTGTAAAGGGTGTTAACTGTTCAATCTTTTATTAAAGAAACACCGTTTTTTGTCCTCAAAAACAAAGTTGTCCTCAAAATTACTATGCGACGATAACTTAGAGAGCATGTCAGAAGGTTATATAATTACCGCAAATTTTATTCGAGTATATATAGTAGGGTTGCCAGATTTTTTTTCAGTCTATAAGGGACAAATGGTTAAATGGGCAAAAAAATACGGGATTTCAGTTTTTTACCCGGGACAAATAAAAATTACAAATTGTTTATTATGATTGACAAATTATTTTTTATATTTTTCCGAGGATCGAGTGAGTTTTAACATTGTCATTCTGTCACTAACACTGTCATTGGTCGATGCCGGCTGCGAGTGCAAGTCAGTAGCGAGACGAGTACGTTTTACGAACGTTACGTGTGTGAATACGTAGATCGATTTCATAGTGAAAAACGACGTACGGTTCAAATACGGGACAAAGTCAGTCTCGCCGGGACATTTTAAACTATGCCTAAAATACGGGATGCCCCGAGAAATACGGGACGTCTGGCAACCCTAATATATAGGTATATTTTTATTTATTAGTGTAGGTAGTGTAGGTATCTACCTACACTAGCAAATAAAAATATTACTAGATACTAGGAGCTAGGAGTGTAACAAGAAACTAGGTGAGCAAGAAAATTTTTTATTAAAAAAAAATAAAAGCAAAAGAAAACACAAATTGTAGCCTTTCTAGGATCTCTGATACTGGGTCATATCGGAGTCACTACACAATGCATCTCAGCGGCTCAATGCTCTGCGTTAGTGAAGTACTAAAAAGGGTACGAGAGCGAAATGCGGTGCGATACGTTTGTGGATTTGAAGCGAAGTGCTTTTAAAGGTACAACATTTAATAGGTAGGCTTCCTAACTCTACCTACAAAAAAATTTTACCTTGCACTGCTGTTTTAGTGTCTATTTACATAATACGTCCTGTCTGAACTGAAAAGAAACTTTAGATTTTAGTCTTCAAAGAAATACCTACTTTGGACTTAAGGAGTGAGCCCCTTGAGTCCCATAGTAGGTATAATACTAGTATAGTATGAAGTAAAAATATACGTTTGGTACGTTTTTACCTTGCATTTTAAATTAAACTAGCGGACGCCCGCGACTTCGTCCGCGTTCTTAAATTGTTGAAATTTTTCCTGAATTTTCTTTGCTATAAACCTCACGGAGCCCGAGACCTTTCCAACGAATGCAAAACCGTGGAAATCGGTTCGTGCGTTCTGGATTTACTTATAGCGTCAGGAAGGAAAACCCGACTTATTTTCATATAATAGATGACGTAAAAGAATATATAGCTTTATTCTAAATAGGGTTGCCACATATCGCTAAAAGTTGGTTTAATAGTCATAACCCATAAGGTAATAAAGCAATACTCAAAGTAGGTGAAGGTAAAAAGGCGGTAATCACTTATCTTCATGTGACCTGCCTGCTTGTTTGCTCCCTACAAATATATTAAAAAAAATCTGTGAAACTTTCAATGAAACTGTGGACCGTTTATTTAGGTACATTTTATGTTGTTGACTTAAAGGTTTTATAAAATGTAAAACAGTAAACAAAATATATTTTTCAGAGTTTTCTAGGTACTTCAGATTTACTACGTAATTTTGAGTTTCTGTAAATAGAAGAAAGAAAAGAAAGAACTATCTATTCTATATATATATAAACTATACATTTCTAAAGAACTACACATTTCTAAAGACAGCAGTATCCTTAAAAGTTAAGCGGTGCAAGGTGAAAGGCCTTATTGATTAAAATCCATCAGCCGTTGGGATGATTTGAAGATATAAAACCTAGGTGTGAAAAACATAACCCTCGGCTTTGCTGTCGCGCAGTCGGTTAAAAATTACAGCCATTACGGTTTTGAAAGTCAAGCATCTGCATCGTAATGCTCGCGACACAGTTCCGCCCTGATGAATAAACATCAAAACTCAAAATGACGCAGTTGCCGGCACTGCTCTCAATTCCCGCGCTTTTCCGCGAACTTAATTTTTCATTTGTTTCAGTTTTAGATTGGGAGGTAGAGGGGAAAATGCTCATTCAAGCCAGGAGTTGATATTAATGTATGAATAATTGAAATATTCTTGTTATTAAATATCACGAGTACGTACCACGGTTTTTTGTCGAACTTTAAATGACGTTTCTCCGAAAAGATCAAGAAGGCGGGTAAATAGATTCTACCCATGACTTCAACTTGACGTCTTGCAACACCGCAGTCTCGTCGTGACCACGGTCCATGCAATTGGATCGAAATATCGACAATCCCAACTAAAATAATTACCGTGGTACGTACTCGTGATATTTAATAACAATTATATCAGTAAACCACGAATCAAGTCTAAAATCTTTAGTGAAATATTCTTTACTAGATAATGTCCGCGACTTCGGCTTGGATTAAGGTAGCTTGCCCTTCTTGGATCACTGACAGACAGAAAGAGATTCTTCATAATATTGGTCTAGTGGTTAGCAAGTTCAACTACGGAGGTCCCGGGTTCAGTTGGTCGGTGGTGAGTCACCCCCGTGCCTCGGAGAGCACGTAAAGCCGTCGGTCCTGCGCCTGATCTCTTTCCGGTCGTGTCGGATTTTCCGTCCCATCGGACTATGAGAGTGATGGGATAGAGAGTGCATCTATGTGTGCTGCGTGATCCTGGCAAAATACCTTGTCTAGTAGGAGACTGATGTCGAACTGAATACTTAATTTGTTTTTTGAGGCATGGATGTAAAATAAACTCTGAAAACTCGATTTAATATTTTATTTTTGGTTTCTTACAACTATTTATACAGATATACTAAGGTAACTATTGTATTTAACCACTACGTTTGACTATGGACACACACGTGTCCCGTTGGACCTGAGGTTTGGACATTTTCTTATGAGTCTATTACACATTGGGCCGCTAGGTTCGGCGAGCGCCGAATTTCGTGTAATAGCACTGCTTGTGCATTGCGCTAAGATCCTTTGATACGAAAAGTTTCGCTACACACAGACAATTTACGCGGTATGGTCCTTTGTATGTTTGCCGAGTGCATTCACCAACCAAATAGGGCCAATGTATATTAGGCTTTTAAATAAGATCGTTAGGCAGTGATCGTTTATCTTACAAAATATGTTTTTTGATTCCACCTTACTTTACTAATTTAGTATACATTAGTATACAACATTTATTATACATCGACCATTTACTAATTTTGATATGATAGCGTTTAAAGCTCAGTTTGTACATGCTCCGATGTCTCTCCGGTGCCAATAGACTGCTTAGAAAGTTTTGGTATTCGAACACTAAAGTAGATATACTAATAAAGCCAAATATCGTTTTTACAATATTTGTATAGCATTGTATACCTAAAACTGCAGCTAATTAACGCTTTAATCAAGAGATGGATATTGATACAATTCTATTTAATACATTAGAAAATGGTGGGCTACATATAAAATAATTGAAAAATGTATTGTGTATAGATCTTGATCAATAAATTAAAAAAAAAAAAAATTACTAAAGTACCTAGTGACTCAAATGAAAATCTACTATTTTCGGTTTAAACACAGTATTATACGCGCCCGAGCTTAGCGTGGACGCTAAGTTACACCGTACATTGATAGATCACCTAAGGCACATGTACCTCTTAATGTTCGTAATCCACTATATTAACAAACAGTTCAAATTTTATTAAAATAAGAGGCTTAGAAATGTAAAAAAGCAACTTAGAGTAAACAAACTCTTTATAGCATATACTAAACTAATTCACGAAATTGGGCAGGAAAAGAACCGGAGCGAAATCGGAGACTCGTACTGAAGCTTTTTTAATAAATAAGATTTATACAAATGTTGAGAATAACTTTAAAAAAAACTGATAAAGGTAGCTCAATTACTATTGAGGTCGAAAATAACTTACTGACCAATATATTTAGTGTTCTTTAAGTACTGACTAGTTATTTACTCTATTGCTTTATTTTTTCCTGCTTCAACAGAGAAAATAAAAAAAATAATTGCATTCGATATTGATTGAACAGAAATACTTATTGTGACTTGGTATTAATAACATAAATATTGAAATTATTAACCTTGAAATGAGTAAATCATAATACAATATATAAATGTGAATTGTTTGGCAATTTTTTTATCTTTTGCTTATTATTCCAACATAAAGAATCATAATGATAACTTAAACATTGTGTACGATCCAAATACGTCAAGTAAGTTTGTACACGTCGCAAGCCAAACACATTGGTTCAATGTGTACAAGGGCTTTAAGATAGATAATTTATCAATAGATATTGTGATAAACTTTATAAAAGATTTCACAAAAGGAGTTTCTCAAATCGGTGGATATACGTAATGTCCGATTATTTCGCTTATGGCTTGAGCGAATGCAGTGTTTTAATGGGGCAGTCTATCTGCAGTGATATGAACAGAACTAAGCCAGTACTTAAAGGTTGAGGGCGGAAACAGACTTATAAACAATTTGTGTAATTAGTATGATTCTAGTAGCAGAAAATTTGACTCATCAGGTCTTGCCTCGTGTTTATTATAAATGTGCTTCCGCTTTATAATTTCTTGTATAGCCAATAAAGTAAAATTGGCTGATATTCGACATAAAAATTCAAAATCTAGCACACTACATCTGTTATCACAACAAAACAATATGAACTATAAAGCCGGGCGCAGATTAAAACAGGCAGAAACTCAACGCAGAACATTTGCAATTTTAAAACGACCTAATTTTCTTCACATTTTTTATTTAGAATTTATATTAACTTTACAGCATTGGTTAGACTGTTCATAATTTTATTTTCAATTAACAGTTCCCTGCTCTGTAGTCTCGAGGTTCCACGCAAAGATTCACATGAAAATTATTGAGCGCGTGTAAATCTGAAACTATTTTTTTTCTACGAAAATCTGATATACCAGAAATCCGAATAAGTTTCTAGAGCGTGTCTACAAAATTTCATAAAGTTCAAATAAGAGTTAAATATTATTTGTGTGGGTTACGCTCTCTCGAGCGTAGCTGGAAAGAGAATATTAAGTTTATCTGAAGTTGCTGCCTGCGTTGCTTTTCATCCCGTGCAAAGCTGAAATCTGTAGATAACTCTCTCACTCTGCTCAGTCAGAGCAAGAAAGTTAACTTGAGACAGATTTTGACTCTACCTCAAATGAGATCTCTATGGATCTCAGCCTAAGTATGCGCCAGTCTTAACAACGACTTTGCATTTTATATGACACGTTTCGACCTTCGTAATAAAACAACAATAACTTGTACGTAATATTGAGAGGTGTAATTTTATACAGTTAACTTGAAAGTAAAATCTATATTTACAAACGTAAAGATATGCATCTTTGCCTCAGATTGTGACCTTAAAGTTAGTTATAATAAAGGTACCTGCCAACTATTCTTATTTTCGAAACTTTAACGCAAGCTGACTTTCTGTTTAAAAAAAAGTAAGAATGTACTGTTAATGTAAAAAAGAAAGAGAAAGAGAGGGTTGAAGATTTCTTTCATTTTCTCTATGTATAGGAAAAGTTTAACTACAAAATATCCTCATTTATTTCCGAGAAAAAAATCCTGCACGTAGGTACTCGTACGATGATCAAAAGTTTTCTAAGAACTTAATTAATTCTTCGTAGAGTATAAAATTGTTTGCTAATTAGGTTTTGAAAATGTACCTAAAAAGAATATTTTTTACACGCTTTCCTGGAAACCGTATTTTCATCTTTTTTTCTTTTCTAAACTAAAAAAACTAAACTAATTTTGCAACGAATTATTTTTTAGTCTGGACCACCATTATCTACAACTAAATAGGTATCTATTTATATTGGATATTGGCTAGAAAATTACATTCCTTGTTTGCCTACCTATGCAAAATATTCGTTGGTAAGTACTGCAATAAAGAGTTGTGACAGTCAGTCGCACTTATAGGGTTAATTTGAACCATTTTGGCCCGGAATCCTAAAAACGTCATAGCTAAGACGTGTCATATAAAATGCATCATCAGATTATTTTAGTCATCAATCGGTCCTCACTTCACAAATGAAGTAGGTTTCGAAGGAACACGGTGAGTCGTTCCACTTCAGGCCTTTGTCGTCTCTGTTCCATAGTTCTAGGCAATTCTCCTCTTCGCCGTTTTCGTATCGGAAGTTGTTTGGTTCCCCCGCGTTCCAGTTGACAAAGGTCAACGGCCTGCCGTTGGCCATCCAGAAGAAGCTGCCCTCTTCAGCCAAGTCCGTGCCCGACGTCCAGAAATGCTCGCGGCCAAAACCTGGAATGGGACGATGAATATGATTTTTATTGAGTTCCTTATAATCGTGTCACTACACGTGAAAACTAGTCCCTATGCTTATGAACAAATACTGAGACTTCAAGTATGTACCTGAGATCTATAGAGCATGCTCTGACTTAGCTCGAACTCAAGACAAGAGTTAAAACGAGAAGCAATTATGCTCCAATTGCACGTTTTTTTTTTTATTCTATGACAAGATAGTCCTTGACTGCGGTCTCACCTGATGGTAAGTGCAGATGCAGTCTAAGATTGTAGCGGGCTAACTTGTAAGGGATATGGCAGTGTAGATTCAACTCATACCTCTAACCGGTTTCTACACGCCATCGTGCCGGAACGCTGGATCGTTTGGAGGCACGTCCTTGACGGTGGTAACTAGCCACGGTCAAAGCCTCCCACCGGAATAGACCAGAGACAATTCAGAAATTATAAATTCCCAAATTACCCCCGCCGGGAATCGAACCCGAGACCTCACAGTTATAAGACCACAACGCTCACCACTACGAGAGGGAGGTCGTCAGAAGTACCTAACAATAATGTAAAAAAAAAGTAATAAGTACCTGATTCTCGGACGTATTTCTCTAGCCTGTCGTTTTCCTCTTGCGACGAGATGGACGCTAGGTGCATGCCGTGGAACCGGCAGTACTGTTGCGCCTTGAACCAGTTAGCCTGGAAACAAGTGAAATATTTATTAGATTTAAAAATAATTATTGAGTTTTTTACATGAATTATAAATTCCCTAATTGCCCCGTCGGGAATCAAACCTCCTAGTTATAACATCATACCGCTCACCAATGCGCCGGGGAGGTCCGCGTGGAATTAGGATTTTTCGAAATTCCGCAGGAATCCATTGTTCTATAAAACAGAGTGCTGCTGAACAGCTTTCAGCCTTGGTAGCATGGGCGGGAGAAATTTTATCCCCGGGAAAAGGATAAAACGTTTATACCCTCGCTTAGCTTTATCCACCCGTCGAGCATGGGCACAGCGGTGGAAATAACACTCAGTGGATCACTCCTCTGTCGCCACGCTTTAGCATAGGGAAAAGATAATTTTATCTGTTAGGCAATGTTTATCAAAACTGCTTTCATTTTGTATATATTAATTGTATTATTATAATTGTAATAATTTGTGAGTACCGATGGGTGAGTGACATGAAGGTCACCTTCAAAAGTCCCTTATTAAAAAATGAGAAAAAACAATCAAAACTGCTATCCAAGTTTAGACGTAACGCAGAATTGAGGCATTCTTATCCTATTATTTTAGTCTAAACAAGTGTTTAGTCAAATCTAATTTATCTAACACCTACCCGTTGAGATCATTCTAATGAACCCAAACACACTATCTCTAAGCTGCTGTGGAGTTGGATATACCGCGTACTTGATGCTGCAGCATCAGCTCAAGGTTATCATGTCTTGGAAATAATCCGAAGTACCTGTACCTACACCAAATAAATCGCAGTTCGCACCAGTGAAAGTTTGTAAGTCCTTTAATCAAGTAGACAACACCTGAGCAGATCCTTATAAATTATAGCTAAATTCCACCCCGATTACAAACGGAAAAACTTGGATTTACAAAGGAACAGACAGACACACAAATACATACGTCAAAGTTATAACGACTCTCTTTTTCCAACGGGGGTTAAAAAGAAAGAAGGCGGGGGCGTGTCAATTAGTTTTAATAGGTAAATACAAAAAAAAACATGGGACCATTTCGGAACTCGGTTAAGAAATCCCTAAGAATCGGTGAACAGACATAATTTTATAAAGAAAAAAAAAGATATCAGCCGAAACCCGAATTCTCTTTTGTTTAAGAATACACTCGTAGAATACAACGTCTAATTATAATTATTCTCAAATTAAATAAAAATATTAAGTTAAATGTGAATTAATTAGTTTGAAATTAACTTTCAATAAATTATACCTTTTGTATAATAATCTATTTATACCCTTTACCAAATTGAAATTGCATTTTCAATTTGTAGAACTAGATTCGACAGGAAAGGCTATTATGCAAATTGATTGTCACATTTTAAATGTACCTTTTAATACTACCTAATTTGTTGTCACTTCATTTAACTTCGAATAATTCATTTATAAGTTATATGTAGGTACCGGAACGATTATATTAATTATATAATTATAACCTTACATGAATAATATAAGTGGTTTTTTTTAGAGTTCCGTAATCAAAGGGTGCCAACGGTACCTTATTACTAAACCTCCGCTCCTTCGGTCCTCTGTTAGCGGGCTATATGTACTACCTCATGAACCGTAATAGGTGTGTGATTCTACTGCTGCTTTAAGCACATCCTCGCACATCCTAATATTTTCAATTATTTAAAAACCTCAGTATTCTTTTACCTAAGTGGTTCATTACTATACTTGACAATAAAATTGCGGAAATTTTAAACATATTATTTTATCATATATCTAGGTTTTGATAGAAAAAAATGGCGACAAAATTTACTAGTTGCTATCGCCGTTTTTTTAAATATAAGCTAAAGATTAAGACATTAGAAATATGTATAAAATATCCGTAATTTTATTATATTATAGTAATGAACCACTTAGGTAAAAGAATACCGAGATTTTTAAATAATTGAAAATATTAGGATTTGCGAGGATGTTCTTAAAGCAGCAGTAGAAACACGCAGATAGGGACACGGATCCCTGTGTGGGTCCGACTCGCACTTGACCGGTTTATAAAATATATAAACAATTCATATTTACGCGTCACTCACACTTGCAATAGCATACCTAATTGAAAAGTTGAAATTTTTAACATAGTTACCATAATGATACATATCAGAACTATTCTTTTGTTTCCAAATATTTTTTATTAAATGGTATCAATAAAAATGTCAATCCACTTATTGAAATTCCACCTATTCCATGTGAACACTGTAGACTTTACTAAATATCATGATTAATAATAATTTTTTGATAGGTTATTAGAACCGGCCATAATTAAATTGCAGTAAAAGTTAAAAAATATATACCTATCAACCATTACCTAATGTCATAAAAAACCCGATTTTTATTCAAGCTAGGTCGTTAAGCATCTTGGGAAATAATATACTAGATTTGTTTTTTATTAATGCATAGATAGACGTTACCGGTCGAGGCTGGAATTTTTTTAACATCATTTATTAAAAAAAAATCTCATTTGCAACTGCTGAGTTTATTTCCGGATATTAAAGGATAAGTCATACTCTACCTGGTTTATTACATCATCACCGTTTATGTAAAACAAAAAGAAAAACATAGTTATCGTAAGAAAAAAAAGATAAAAGATGAGGATACAATCCGCCATTGAATATTTTAATCCACTGTTATTAACTATGCAATATAATTTATTATTTATTTATATACTTGCCTATAAATACTAAGATAGTCGTTAATAAAATTGGACATTTCATATTATTATCTCGTATTTCATGCAAGATATGACTCAGCGTACGTAAATTATTCAATTTATAGGTTTTTCTTAACGATGTGAAGGTTATTGGTTTACCTCCACCTTGATTTATCAGGTATCTAATTTTGCAACACCAATATCTTTTGACCTTTAATAGTTCACGTTATTTGTCAACTCTGCTTATGTATTAGGTACTTCAGGTCGATATGACCTAATATCATACCGACCTGAAGTATCTAACCTGTGTGTCCTTTATCTATTGATTGCATGAATGAATAATTAATCTGAATCCTGAATTATCCGTAATGGAATAAAAATAACTAAAAATATTTATTAGCTAAATACAACTTTTAGAATAGATTTTTCATATAATAGAGTTATTTAGGGAAAGGTTAATGCATGACTGATGCATAAATATGGCACACCTAGAGTCAGACAACTCAACATAATAGGTATCTGTCCCCTAAACGAAAAAAAGTGCATATGAACTTTTTGTTAGTAAAGTTATGAAAATCAATTTTGTTATGCCATAAATATGTTGATAAATATGACCCAAAACAAAATTGAGCTTAGTAGGTACATTCTTTTTTCGTCTGGGGAATAGAGACCTTTTTTGAGGACGTGTGTACTGACACGGGACAAAGCTCGGATCGTAAGCTTGCGTGGGGACATAGGTCCAATAAATTTAATTAAAGGCATCACGAGAGAGTTGATCTAAATTGGGCGATGAATACACCGCATTTTATATCCTTCAATCAATTCATCAATGATTTGTATTGAACGATAATACCCGGTGGGTGCAGTACGCATTAATTATAAGTGAAAATAGAGAGAATAATCCTGTTGTGGATGTGTGTGTAATACTGATCTGGATACTGATTGGAATTATCCAATCTATACCAGTTTGTATCCGTCATTCAAACTGAACAAATAAACATTTGTCCATCCCTTCAAGTCTCATCTTACAAAACGAGGTGTAGAGTAATAAGAATTTGCACAAACATTTAGTTAGCACTTAGAACCTGTTGTGGGAAAAATGATTGCATCAGAATGACGAAAAACTCTGATTGGCTGAATTTGTGGCGTTCTTGCTGCATCAATGAATTATAACCAATAGCGTGAGAGTCTCAGCCAATCAGAAATGTAATTGGCGATAGTTATACTGATTATCGTTATAATCATTTTTAGGCTTCCGTACCCAAAGGGTGCTAACGGGACCCTATTACTAAGCCTCCGCTGTCAGCCCGTCCGTCCGTCTGTCTGTTATAGTTCTTTCAATTCACGAGGGCACGTGACTTATGGTCGTGTGCGTGTCGTAACTCGTATCTGTACAAGTGAGAGCGAGAGCATGCTCGCGCCTGACCGCTCCCTCCTAGGCTTCTGACAGGCACACACACTTACGCAGTGTGCATGTACACGATGTTACCACAAGTAAAGCACCCGTAACTTCGTGAGATAATCGTACTATATTCATGAATCGAATAGGTAGATACTTGAAATTTTCACAGAATGTGTATATCTATTGCTGCTATAACAACAAATAAAATAAAAAATAAAAGGGATACAAGAAACTTGATTTGTTCGGCGTTTTTGCTCAACCTTAACAATCGCTGTTACGATGGTACGGAACCCTTCGTGTGCGAGTGCAACTCGCACTTGACCGGTTTTTTTAGACAATCCGACAACTGCAGATTCAGTATTGGAGATCGCACAAGGTATCAGCCCTCGAACAATTTTCGACATAGGTAGTTAATTCAATTAGTTCACGAGCGTCCGTTTACCTACTTTGCACAATGGAAGGTACACATACGTACATAGCTGTCTATGACAAAACACACTTTGCTTTGTCATACCAGGCCACGCAATGCGTAGGTCAGACTTACTAATAGGTACACTAAAGGTCAAGGAAGCTGTAATATTTTGATAGATTTGTAAAGTTTGGTGTCCTTATTTACCTACATCCACTTTTGGTCTACGTACCTATCTAGCATTAGAGAGTAGCAAAAGTAACTTGGCTTCGGTACTATTTGACGACCTCCCTAGCACAGTGGTGAGCGCTATGGTCTTATAACTGGGAGGTCTCGGGTTCGATTCCCGGCGGGGTCAATTTGGAAATTTTTAATTTCTGGATTGTCTCTGGTCTGGTCTGGTGGGAGGCTTTGGCCGTGGCTAGTTACCGCCTTACCGTCAAAGACGTGCTGCCAAGCGATCTAGCGTTCCGGCACGATTGCGTGTAGAAACTGACTAGGGGTATGGGTTGAATGTACACTGTCATACCTCTTCCAAGTTAGCCCGCTACCTTAGACAGCATCGTAAGTTACCATCAGGTGAGATCGCAGTCAAGGGTTATCTTGTCATCGAATTTAAAAAAAAAACTAAACAGTCGGGTTGGTGGTGAGTGTGCGTACCAGTTTTTTAAGTAATTATGAGCCTACTTGTGAGCAATGGCTGAGCTTGACAAATCTCCCTGTATTTGTCAAGCTCAGCATGGCTCATAAATATTTGTTTTCCAATTCTCAATTATACTACTAATGGAGGAACTAGGTACTAGGAAGTATGGAGTAAGAAAAGGATGATTTAATTTCATCTCTAAGGCTATTTGAAAGTGTGATGGCTTTATAGGTAGTTTACCACCTGCAATACGGTTAGAGAAAGCAATTTTCTCCGGATTGCGAGATTAGGGACCCACCTACTACCAAGTACCAAGGCATCTATGCAGTCTGGTTTGCAGCTTATTATTATACCTTTTTATTATAGCAACGAGGAATTCAATTTATGGAAATGTATATTAATTATTACTAGCTGATGCCGGAGACTTCGTCCGCGTGGATTTAGTTTTTAAAATCCCGCGGGAAATCTTTGATTTTCCAAGGTAAAAAGTAGCCTATGTCACTCTCCAGGTCCTCAACTATACCCATACAAAAAATCACGTCGATCCGCCGACGAAGTCTCGGTTCAATTCCCGGGTTGGGCCAAAAAAGCTCGGAGTTAGAAAGTTGGCACTGTTTCACCCTCGTGCTTTCAGAAGCACGTAAAATAATCGCTCCTGTGCTTGATCTCTCTCCAGTCGTGTCGGACTTCCGTCTCATCGGATTATGAGAGTGAGGGAACAGAGAATACACCTGTTTGCGCACACACTTGTGCACTAAAATATCTCCCGCGTAGACGGGTCACCTCTGTAAGTAGATATTGTCCGCCGTAGTCGGATTCGATCAAGAGGACATAATTTATTATTAATTACGCATTTGGGCGGGTTGTACTCAAATCAATTTAGCAGGTTATATTTCACGCGCATCCATACATCTGCAGTTAGGTGCTTAAAGGCTAAAGGCCTCTGTTTTAAGACGCGTTGCTCTATAGTTAAGCCAATGCTTAGCTGAGCGTAATGCCCTACATGTTCCGTGAAGGTTCGCCCGCACTTTGCGACGCAATTAAGCCAGGCAATACACGTCAGGTTTTTTCATCCGATAGTCTGATCCGGTAGCCTGATCAGGCTACCGGAAGGCATTAAAGCCATTACTTTGTATGAACAGTCAATACACGTCCGATCCGGTGGCCGGATCGGACGTCCGAGTCGGAAACGGGCGCGAGGCGTTTCCGATTTTACTGTCGGTCCGATTGTCTGAAGGCGCGGTCTACATACTTCTAGTATGAGACAAAATAGACATCCGGTTACTCCTTCCGATTTTGCCAGTCAGGGTTCCCAACTTAGGGCTTTTAGCCCCAAATTTAGGGCGGAATTTTGCTTATTGGGATTTTTTTAGGGCCCAAAAAATCTAGCGCTGACACTGTGTGGACGCATCGTTGTGGTTCGAATAATGGGCGAAAATTATGAAAAAAAATTAAAATAAAAAATAATAAAATAAAATAATTCATAATAATAAATTTATTATTATTATGAATTATTTTGAATGTTTTAAATAGAAATGACTCTCAGTAAGTCTTGTCAAATTGATTGGATGAATCCAATAGCGACGTTTTTTCTTCTTTCTTTTTCCTCTCTTTAAAATTTCTGTGGTGGTGTCGTGTGGTGCGGGTTGTTTCGTTCCCTCAAATATGGTTGAGCGAAGCAATGGCTGGATCCTGCGTCATGCTCGTGAACGGGTGCCACCAACGGGAATGGGTCTGCTTTTGCCTGCCTGTCTTAACATGCATTGGATTCAGTGTTGCCAGCACGGTCATGTCAAAAGTTACCTAAAATAATTAAAAAAGTAACCTTTTAGTGTAAAAAATAACCTCTAATTTTTTTTCTAATAGAAATGTATTAAAAGTTGTAATAACTTACACAAATATGAACGATAATATAGTTGTATTTTCCATTTTAAGTTGCATTTTGCTAGCTACTTATTCAAAACACCTGAAATTGGTCGAGAGTCGAGACGAAACGAGTGTGAAAGAGAACGACGTGAACTAATCACATCACATCACATCACACTATCACATCACACTAATATTATAAAGGCGAAAGTTTGTATGTGTGTGTGTATGTTTGTTACTCTTTCACGCAAAAACTACTGGACGGATTTGGCTGAAATTTGGAATGGAGATACCTCATACCCTGGATTGAAACATAGGCTACATTTTATCCCGGGAATCAAAAACATAGTCCACGCGAACGAAGTCACGGGCATCATCTAGTATTATATTAATTTATGGACGTGAACATTGCCCATTACGTACACAAAGTTGCCAAACCATAGAGAAAGTACCTACCTATAATAGGTATGTAGGTTTATATTTTGGTTTATATACTGTAAGTTTTGCGTTGTTTCAATTTGCGTTCCGTTTCACGTTAGTTTTATATTTATACAAAATATTAAGAATTAATTCTACAAGATCCGAAAAATCACCTAAAAGTTACCTTTAGAATAGTGTAACCTAGAAGTAACCGGACGGAGTTAAAAATCACCTAAAAGGTTACAAAAGTAACCTTCTGGCAACGCTGATTGGATTGTTTTGCATTTTTGAAACTTTATTGTGGAAACACTGTATACATAGCATAGTTTTGTTACCTATTGTAAAAAAAAAATTTTTTGAAAAGAGCGACCGCCGAGTTTATTGCTGGCTCTTCTCGGCAGGAACGGCATTCCGAACCAATGGTAGATTCATTGACGATTCAAAAGTACTTGTAAAAGTTTATTAAATTAACTCGTCATCCATCTTCTTTTCTTCTGCTTTGCTCCAAACGCAAGCACTCGGCATGATAGCTCGGGAATGACTGAGTTCAGAAAAAGCCTGACGGAAAAATCGGATGTGTATCGAGTAAATACGATCCGGTAGCCTGATCAGACAATCGGAAACAAAATCGGACGTGTATTGCCACACTAAATCGATCAACCTCTATGGCGTAGCGCTACGAATGACACGAAATTTTATATCTACTTATTTATTCATCTATATAATTAATTGGTCATGAATTGCAAGAACCATAATATTATGGTTCTTGCAATTTCATTTTGATGTTTTATTTCTAAACTAGCTTTAACCCGCGACTTCGCTCACGTTAGGTTCGATTTTTTAACCCCCTATTTAACCCTCTTGGGGTTGAAATTTTCCAAAATCCTTTTTTAGCGGATGTCTACGTCCTAACAGCTACCTGTATGCCAAATTTCAGCTCGATCGGTCCAGTGGTTAGAGCTGTGCGTTGATAGATCAGTCAGTCAGTCAGTCAGTCAGTCAGTCAGTCAGGACTTTGAATTTTATATATATAGATTTAGAATGCCCTTCCGGCAATTCTATTTTACCAACTATTACTTGGGTACTTTTAAATCAAGACTAAAACCTTCATCATAACATAGGAAAGCTCGCTACATTTCGGGCGCTCCATTAATGTACTCCTAATTACCTGTTAAAAAAATATCACATGATTTTTTTTCCAATTAAATCCACTCATATAAATTCACGGGCTAGTTACTTTGCTAGTAACAACGGAATTAGAGTAGTAGGTAGGTTAAAGAATTGCGGGGGAAACGGATTTCCGTTCAGTAATTGCTTTATCTTCACCAGACTGTTTACGTACAGATGCAAGCGCAAGTGATATCTCTTGCAGATCTTTGAGATTTTTTTTGCCATCACTACGCACCATTTGTTAAACGTAGACCTTTACAGTTTAACAGTAGTGACGCTATCGCCGGGCCAGATTTGTTTAATAGTAGCGACGCTATCACCATCAAAACTTGAGTTTGTATGTGTTGCCCCATACTAAAAATTAGTTATTTATGTTATATGGGGCCAAAGAAAATTTTTGTTCCCCGAGGGAGGAGGTATTTTGAATTCAGAGCGAAGTGAAGGATTCTAAAGTAGAATCGTGAGCGTAATGAGGAATTCAATATAGGGTGACCAACCCAATTGCTAGCACTGCACCAGTTTATTCGCACCTTGGCAAAAAACATTAAAATATAAGTTTCTGATTGTGGTTTTTAAATTTTCAGATTAAAAATATTTAGGGGAATTCATATTTTTCACAATCGCAACCTTTCTAATCTGGAATGTTTTAAAATGACGTCAGTATCCTAGTTGAAAGATATCGTTCCGGAGTTCCCGTCGATTTTCGGCCATTTTGACTCATCGACGTTAAGGGTCAGTACTTACTTAATTATGATTTAACTGTAGTTTTATCTGAGTTTTAATAATATAATAGTTTTCAATTGATTTTCTAAGTATTATTAGTTACTAATTCAAAAAGTAAATGAAACTTTCCCGTTATTTCATTGCAAAACAAGGGGTGTCAGTATCTGGTTACAAAATTTGGAGATTCTCCTGTTTATCAACACTCCGAACCGATTCGATTCCCTAGTAGACTGGGAGTCTGTAGATGATCTTAACAAGTGTGTGTAAACTGTCCATATTGTGGAGTCTAAATTCTTTAAGATTCATCACACGAAAAATACCAAGAAGTTCTCTGACCATACTCTCAAACTGATGGAAGACAGACAAGAGACGAGACTTCAGTCGTCAGCAGACGCGGATGCCTACTGGTAGGTTAATAGGCAGATCTCTAAGGCAAGAACTCGCGACCTGCGGGCCTTGAATACCAAGTGTATTAAAGATACCATCTAGTGGAACAGAAGTTCCATTCCAAAGTGTCCGTGAGAGATCTATCTATCGGACAGAGCCAGCTGACGCGGCTGAAAACTGACGAATGCTGTCACGTTTCTTCTCAACCTGAGGTATGGAGAGAGATTGAGAAGTTCTATGGGCAGTTATATATCACGAAACAAAAATCATTCAGCGGACGATGGAGAGAGCTATGCTCGGAGTATCCCTGCGAGATCATATCAGAAATGAGGATATCCGTAAGAGAACCAAAGTCACGGACATAGCTCAGCGAAACTGAAGTGGAAATGGGCGGGCATATAGTTCGAAGAGCTGATGGTCGATGGGATCCCATGGTGCTGGAGTAGCGACCCCGTACCGAGAAGCTAGGTGGAATGACGACATCAAACGAGTCGCAGGGAGCCGCTGGATTCAGGTGGCGTAAGAGCGAGGCCTGTGGAAGTCCATGCAAGGGACCTTTGTCCAGCAGTGGACGTCTATCGTTTGATAAAGACTATGTTTTTTTTTTCTTATTAAATATGTAAGTGTGTTTGTTTTAAATATAAAAAATATAAGTCACCTACAGTTACTATAATACTTTCCTTATATTATTTCGTAATAAAATCTATATTCTAAAAGACTTAGGTAGGTAGCCTAGCCTTTTATTTCCCTTAAACCCTATTAAAATCTGAATGTTGATAATTGGATAATTTTGTGCCCATAACTGGTAACATATATGCGAATAATTGGGGACTCGGTCATTTTTCAATCTTATTTAAAATTCTAGTTGATTTAAACAAAAATATTTCAATATCTTCTTTAATTATATATTTTATTAAACAAGTAACCTTATGACTACAGTGATTTATAGGATTTGGTTAAATTTTTATTTAAAAAACATATTTGAAGCTAGATAAACTCTTAAAGTGCCCATAATTGGGTCTGCCACCCTACGCCGCCCGAGAACAAAGGCCCCGAGTGACACACACTATTTTTCATCATTACCTATGAGAAAAAGCTAGTAGTATCAACCTTTTATGATCACGTGACTTATCGAAGACAACAGCTGCTCAAACATTTTTGAATTTCGAGTTTTTTTAATTTCTGCAACGATCGCAGTTATAGTAATAAACACATACTAAAGCACGAACGCGGACCAATCAGAAGAGAGAAATGAAAACTCCTATGGGACTAAAAATTAAATTTTGCTCCCGCTATCCTCTGAACCGACTAGGGCTTACCGTTAACTCTATCATTTGTTTAACTTTAAATTTATGAACAAAATCGAATATAATTTCTGACCTATTGACATTTTATAAAAAACAGGTTGCAGACGTCTCTTTTATTTTGAATGTGCTTGACCACAATCACACGTGATGGAAAGTGATGATGTAATCTAAGAAGCAACTTGTTAGCCTAGTGACTAAACTAAGCGTATATTATATGATTAAGTTATTATATGCCTATCTATATTCGTATATAAAATCCAACAAAACAACAAACAAACGCACTTTCGCATTTATAATATTAGTAAGGATACGAAAGTGTTTTTCTTTGTTGGTTTGTCGTTCAATCACGCTGCAACAGAGCTACGGACCGACGTGATTTTTTGTATGTATGGATATATTTGAGGACCTTGAGAGTGACATAGGCTAATTTTTATCCCGGAAAGTCAAAGAGTTCCCGCGGGAATTAAAAAACTAAATTCATGCGAAGACGCGGGCATCAGCTATTAAAAATATAAAATACATAGTAAAAGCAGTTTGCATTTCAAAACATGCAGTGTGCAGTGAGTTACTAGGAGACTGCGTTTAATAGGATTACTTTAATAACATTCGGGTTCCTGGAACACGTATTACATTGAGCTACCGTTATTACATGCATGGTATATTGAAATGTCAAAGTGTATATCTATAATAATAATATGTATTCCTTTACATGAGGGTTACCACACGTTAGGTCTTGACATATCGGAGTTTTGGACACTTGTCAGGATTCTGACCGCAAGACTTAAGGATTCAGTGAAAAACTTAATAATAAGAATAAGTAAAACTTAAAAAAAGAAACCTCTAACTCCTGTAAGAACAAAATTGAATTTAGTTCTCGCTATCCTCTAAAGCCAAGTTTCGTTTTTCGAATAGGTATGATGAAAAAGATATGTTATTGATAAGATCGCTCAAAGTGCTCAAACCAAGACTTTATCATATTGCTTTTCATCAAGCATGAATGTCGTCAAACGTTTTATACATATCATAGCCTGGGCTAGCGGTAAATGTCAGAACTTTTCAATGTAAATAGGGATTTTGTCAAGTCTTTTTTAAGTTCCGTACCCGAAAGGTAACCAACGGGACCCTATTACTAAGCCTCTGATGTCCGTCCGTCTGTCAGTCTGTCAGCGAGCTGTATCTCATGACCCGTAACAGGTAGAGAGTTGAAATTTTTAGAGAATGTGTATATGTCTGTTGCTGCTATACTTAACAACAAATAAAAATAAAAATAAATTAACAATTAAAGGAGCTCCTCTATTAGAAACATGTTTTTTCGGCGTTTTTTTGTACGGAATCTCGCATTTGACATTCTCTCTCGCGTTTATTCATTTTACATCTGGCAACCCTGCCTACATGTAGCCAGGTGTGCGATCTCTGAATTTGATTGCTACAGTGTGACGCTAACAATCGTCCTTATTGACCGATACTCCCTCGCTATAGGTTTTACACGATTGGCCTACTGGTCTCGTAAATGTTAGTTTAATTTAAATCAGGATTTTGTCAGGACATTTCAATTTTACATCTGGTAACCCTATTTATATGTAGTGTGGGTGGCCAGTGGCCGATTTTCGCCAGATTACTTCCGGTACATCGGAGCCAAAGTCAATTTCGTGGAAACTAACTGTACACGTATCTACCTCTACGAAAATTATGCATGTGCACGGAGATTTACTCGAGTTTTTGTTTCATTTTAACAGACTTTAAAAATAAGAAGGTTTCCTATTCTGTTTTTCTATTCCGTGCATATTTTTTTTTTCTTTGTATACCATTGCGATGAATGAATGAATCAGTCGCGAGAAATCTTTATCGCTGTCGCACTCATTAAACTGAGGTTGTCGTTGATGGAAGCCAGAGCTTCAAAATGAACGCACCGTGAACTATCAAATTGATCCAGCCTTTTGTTTATCAATTGTCATATTTTGTTATTCCATTTTCTTATTCTTTTGCATTGTGAATAATATTCTCCAAGTTTATTTAATTAGTAAGTATTTTTATTTAAAATCACAATCACAAAATAAAAAGTATATTTAATTCCTACAGTCGTAAACAATGACATTTTTATCCATTTTGTTATTGTTGTTTTGATTAATGGCTTTTGTCATGCCAACACGGCACAAAACACTTCGCCAATATCACGTAGCTTGAAGAAAACACACAGGAGGATGCTCGGTTGAAATTGTTTATCTATTCCAGGTACAATAGAAGGCTTGAAAAGTTAGCACATCCTACAACAACAATATTAAAGATACAGTGAGAAAACCGCATGGAGGCCACGTGCAAAGCTGTCATTAACAACGTCACAGACTCACAAGTCTCAGTCAGTAGTTACGTAATGCGCGTACGCATCTCGCCGCGTGGTTTGATCGATTGTCAGCTTTCTCTTCGAAACGATTTGGCTAACCACACCCGTCTACCGTCGGAGGTGTTTAGTACGGTTGACGAAATAAATAATATTATTCTAGTTTATTTTAAAGTAGCTGATGCCCGCGACTTCGTCCGCGTGGATTTAGTTTTTAAAATCCCGCGGGACTCTTTGATTTTCCGGGATAAAAAGTAGCCTATGTCAGCCTCCAGGTCCCGTGCAAAAAATCACGTCGATCCGTAGCTCTGTTGCATTGAAGGACAAACCAACAAACAAACACATTTATAATATGTACTAGCTGATACCCGCGACTTCGTCCGCGTGGATTAAGGTTTTTTATTCCCGCCGGAACACTCTTATTTCCCGGGATAAAAAGTATATCCTATTCCAGACTATGATCTATCTCTATGCCAAATTTCAGCCAAATCGGTTCAGTCGTTGCGACGTGACTGAGTAACACATGTAACGACTTCGTCTGCGTGGATTTAATTTTTAAAATCCCGCAGGAACTCTTTGTTTTTCCAGGACACAAACATTTTTAAATTAAAGATATTAGTAAGGATTAGTTAGGATAAGGAAGTAAAGATTCCTCATTAATTCCTCTCAACCAATCGCAGGCCCACTACTATTTCTCTCGATGAGAACAGACAGAACAGATTGGCAGACTTCACACACCAATATATATATTTTTTTTTAATAAAGAATAATTAGCCAAGCTGAACTTGACTTATATTTTCCTTTCCCCTCCGAATAAGTGAAAAGCTTGTGCTAGGAGTGGGTACGACAATAGGGCCACGGGTGGGGCTCGAACCTGCCACTACAATAGCAACATAAAACCGACATTTTCGCGAGCGAAGCGAGCGCGTAATTTTTTATGATTGCATTACAGCACTTAGTTGTCCATTCTTGACACCTACAATAGCAACGTAAAACCAATATTTTCGCGAGCGATGCGAGCGCGAAATTTTTTATGATTGCATTACGGCACTTAGTTGTCCATTCTTGACACCTACAATAGCAATGGAAAAGCGACAGTTTCGCGAGCGAAGCGAGCGCGAAATTTTTTATAATTGCATTACGGCACTTAGAAGTCCATACTTAGCACCTAAAATAGAAACGTAAAAGTGACATTTCGCGAGCGAAGCGAGCGCGAAATTTTTTATGATTGCATTACGGCACTTAGCTGTTCATTCTTGACACCTACAATAGCAATGCAAAACGGAAATTTTCGCGAGCGAAGCGAGCGCGAAATTTTTATAATTGCATTATGGCACTTAGTAGTCCATTCTTGGCACCTACAATAGCAACGTAAAAGCGATATTTTCGCGAGCGTAGCGAGCGCGAATTTTTTTATGATTGCATTACGGCACTTAGTAGTTTATACTTGGCACCTACAATAGCAACGGAAAAGCGATATTTTCGCGAGCGAAGCGAGTGCGAAATTTTTTATGATTGCATTACGGCACTTAGTTGTCCATTCTTGACACCTACAATAACAACGTGAAACTAATATATTCGCGAGCGAAGCGAGCGCGAAATTTTTTATGATTGCATTATGGCACTTAGAAGTCCATACTTATCACCTAAAATAGAAACGTAAAACTGACATTTCGCGAGCGAAGCGAGCGCGAAATTTTTATAATTGCATTATGGCACTTAGTAGTCCATTCTTGGCACCTACAATAGCAACGTAAAAGCGATACTTTCGCGAGCGTAGCGAGCGCGATTTTTTTTATGATCGCATTACGGCACTTAGTAGTTTATACTTGGCACCTACAATAGCAACGGAAAAGCGACATTTTCGCGAGCGAAGCGAGCGCGAAATATTTTATGATTGCATTACGGCACTTAGTTGTCCATTCTTGACACCTACAATAGCAACGTAAAACCAACATTTTCGCGAGCGAAGCGAGTGCGAAATTTTTTATGATTGCATTACGGCACTTAGTTGTCCATTCTTCACACCTACAATAGCAACGTAAAACCGACATTTTCGCGAGCGAAGCGAGCGCGAAATTTTTTATGATTGCATTACGGTACTTAGTTGTCCATTCTTGACATCTACAATAGCAACGTAAAAGGGACAGTTTCGCGAGCGAAACGAGTGCGAAATTTTTTATGATTGTATTACGGCACTTAGTTGTCCATTCTTGACACCTACAATAGCCACATAAAACCGACATTTTCGCGAGCGAAGCGAGCGCGAAATTTTTTATGATTGCATTACGGCACTTAGAAGTCCATACTTAGCACTTACAATAGAAACGTAAAAGTGACATTTTGCGAGCGAAGCGAGCGCGAAATTTTTTATGATTGCTTTACGGCACTTAGTTGTCCATTCTTGACACCTACAAAAGCAACGTAAAACTGATATTTTCGCGAGCGAAGTGAGCGCAAAATTTTTATAATTGCTAACGGCACTTATTAGTCCATTCTTGGCACCTACAATAGCAACGTAAAAGCGATATTTTCGCGAGCGTAGCGAGCGCGAAATTTTTTATGACCGCATTACGGCACTTAGTAGTTTATACTTGGCACCTACAATAGCAACGGAAAAGCAACATTTTCGCGAGCGAAGCGAGCGCGAAATTTTTTATGATTGCATTACGGCACTTAGTAATCCATACTTGACACCTACAATAGAAGCGTAAAAGTGACATTTTCGCGAGCGAAGCGAGCGCGAAATTTTCTATACTTAGCACCTACAATAGAAACGTAAAAATGACTCTTTTGTGAGCGAAGCGAGCGCGAAATTTTTTATAATTGCATATCTAGTCGTACACTTTTGGCGCTTGAGACCCTGCCACCCTAGGCTCCAGTCAACTCAGTCTTTTGGTAAATCTGCCACTGAGCGTAACCTTTCTTGTCCCAAGGAATTTAGTTTAATTATCAATTTTAATTTTGAAAATGATCGCTCGGCATGTAGCTTGTCCCTGCTCTCTTTGTCCCTTCCCTCCTACGCTACGCAGTAGCGTAGCGTAAATGTAATCTATACTTGGTACCTACGGTACTTATTAACAAACAACAATTACTAAATCCCCGCACTTTAGGTGGGAAGTATCATGATTGAGGAGCTGGACCTAGAGCTCCATGATGTAGTCTATGCTTGGTGCCAACAATATCAATTCGAAACTGACAATTTCTACATCCTCACTGTTTAGGTAGGCACTACCCTGTAGCATCAGGATTGAGGAGCCAGGACCTAGAGCTCCATGACGTAGTCTATGCTTTATACCTACAATAACAATTCGTAATCGAAAGTACCTACATGCTTACAGTTTAGGTGGGCCGTATCCTGCAGCATCAAGATTGCGCAGCTAGGACCTAGAACTTCATGTTGTAGTTTATTCTTGATACTTACAATATTAATTCGCAAGCGACAGTTCTTAAATCCTCACAGTTTAGATGGGCAGTATCCTGCAGCATCAGGATTGAGGAGTAGAACTTGGAGCTCTATGATCTAGTATATTCTTAGGCCAAGCATACCAATTCGTAGTTGACAGTTCCTAAATCCTCATGATTTTGAGGGAAAGTACCTCTGCAGCATCAGGCTTGAGGAGTTGAAGGTAAAAAAATGTCCTTTAAAAAAAAAATCAGCTGAATTGGTCCAGAAATCCGTTATGTACACATAACGGGGTTCAAGTTATTTTGGACCTTATACTGAGGATTGTGATGTCTATAACTTCTGAACTACCAAACCGACGACCTTGAAATAATTACAGGACAATCTTTACAGTATCTTCTTTCTAATAAAAAAAGAATGAATGAAATCGGAGTACGCGTTAATGAATTACAACTAAATACATATTTTGACTTTCATCCCCTCTCCCAAGGGAACCGTGCTGAATTTCGGGATAAAAAGTATCCTATATGTTACCTCGTGGTATGTACTTAAATCGTGCCAAGTTTCATTTAAATCCGTCCAGTAGTTTCAGCGTGATGCGCGGCCAAGATACAGACAGACAGACAGACAAAAAAATCAAAAAAAAATTTTTTGGGTTCAGTATCGATAATAAAGCATCCCCCGATTAAAATTTTCAAAATATATTTAATGTACAGAATTCGTCCCGTTACAGTTTTATTATATTATAGATTAGTAAGGATATTAGTAAGGATGCGTTAAAGAGCCTATATGATGTGTCTTTCTAATCCTAATATTATAAATGCGAAAGTGTGTTTGTTGGTTTGTCCTTCAATCACGCCATACGAGTATATGCCTGACAAAACAATGAAGAAAAATTCCGCTCTGAATTCCGCTGTAGCGCAGCTAGTCTCTGAAATAAGAATTTGGAGAAAATCTCGCCGGCTTTGAAAATTTTTGTGGAAAAAAAAACGAAACAAAAGGAAAATAAAACAAAAGTATATACTACTGTAAAATGGGAAACCAAAGTAAACACTAAAAAAAGTAAAAGTCATAACGTAATATTTTTTGTGGCCTGTATTTTTTTAACCTCTTTTGAGTCATTGTTTCGATGACCGTGTTTACTGAGCTCATATAAAAACAGGATGCAAAAAACGAGGTTAAGCTATTCGTACTTCCTCGCTTTAAAATATGGGAATATTTTAAACAAAGGAGAAATTTGGGTATCAGACTCACACAAGTTGTACTTATATATTAATTATTATGCACTAATGAAAGAAACGCAAGCGCAATGGATTATTATGAAATGCCATCTTGCAAAATATCTTAAATTAGATTTGCACAATTCATGTCACACTAGATGATGCCCGCGAATTCGTCCGCGTGGATTAAGGTTTTTTAATTCCCGCGGGAAATCTTTAATTTTCCGGTATAAAATGTAGTCTGCGTGTTAATCAATGGGTATAAGCTGTCTTCATTCCAAAAAGCCAAATCGGTTCATTAATTGTGGCGTGAAGAAGTAACAAAAACACACACACACATTTTCTCGTGGCTTGCAATAAAAATCAAAATCCCTAAGTGCCAGACAAACAACGGCTATAACTAATTGTATGTCGCTCTTAGGTTACGCTTTCTTTTAGAAGAAACACTTATTTCGATAGCTTTTGCCCGCGGCTTCGCTCACGTTAAGTATGATTTTTTTAAATCCCTATTTTACCCCCTCAGGGGTTGAATTTTCAAAAACCTTTCTTAGCGCATGCCTACGCCATAATAGTTATCTGTATGCCACAGCCCGACCCATCCAGTGGTTTGAGCTGTACGTTGATAGATCAGTCAGTCAGTCACCTTTTCATTTTATATATTTAGATTATAGACCTACTTCAAATGCTTTAATTGTATTGATTTGTATAGATTTACCTTAAAGAATATTCCTAAGTAGTATCGCTTTTCGCCCGCCTTCAGCAAGGGCATCGTCCACCGCGTCACGCCCAGCTCGTCGTCATTGCAACTCGAGCACTCTGTAACAATGAAGACACCATTATATTAATTTTAGGTTTTTTTTTTAATAAAAAAATATCAAAAATTAAAAAAATATTCATTTCATGTAGGTCAACCCGTGGCTCTTTTGCCATGTCGAGACTTTACCACCGGTTGGGAATGCAGATTCTGCTGAGAAGAGCCGGCAAGAATCTCAGCAGGTACTCTTTTCATAATATGAAGCTACATATTAATGTAAGAAGTTAGGTATATATATAGAAATAGATTTAACAATATGGAATCACGCAATATTTCGTGATTTAAGTACCATCACACGATATTTCACTCGTTTGCAGCAACACTGTTTTATCTCAAAAAATCCAACTTTTTTTCGATTTCGGTTTGATTAACTTTTCAAATATGTAATGTACTCGTAGTATTCATAGAGCATGAATTGTAGATATTTTGAAGTTTAAATAACTATCACTTTTTCGAGATAAAACATGAGCAAATGAGCGATTCGTAAGGTTAGCACGTTGGAAGCTTCGATCATAGATTCTGTGATCGAAGGTTGGAAGGTAACTTATAAAACACTTTTAAAAAGTTTTCAACATAAAAGTTTTTTCAAAATTATTGACAAACACTTAGAATCAAGACAGATTCCGCTCAGAATCAAGACAGTGTAAAAACGAGACAGATTTATGTCAGAACATACTTGTGTCTCGTATTAACCTCTATCTTGAGTCTGAGCTGAGTCAGAGCACGCTCTATAGATCTCAGAATTAGCAGGTAGGTACTTACTTACTTACGGTAGTAAGAAATGCTAACTTTGCGCTTAGTGCCAAGTAAAGATTTTTTTACTTGAGACCTTGTTGTACAACACAGTGTTAGTACAACGCAATCATGGCACAAGTTATAACTATAGAGGATTATTTAACTGACATTTCTACTGGTAGGTACTTATTATAGAGCGTTTGCCAACATTCGCACAATCATCTCTTATTGACCAACGCCATGTAACGCATGAGCTCCGGAGTTTAGTAAAATTGTTTTATCCTAATTACGTCTTAAAGTACCGTGACGATACCCTACTGCATAACAGCTGATAGAGCCAAAGAATACTAAGTACTTGACAGAGTAAAGGTTTTATGAGAAATACTCGCAGCAAAAGCAGGTCGAATAAAATGTTTGCAGTTTGAAAAAAAAAAACTAAAGAAAGGGAGATTTTACTCATTTCGCAATATACTTTTATTTAACTATAGAGTTATAGACATAAAACCTAAATAAAAAAGCGCTGATAGGTGCTGATAGACTAGTGGTTATAGGACTTCGACTTTTGTTCGGGAGGTCATGCTTCAACGATAAACATCGTATTTGTGAGTTAACCTGCAAGCCTGAGAATGCTCCAATATTATTAAAGATGGTCTGCCAATTTGCACTATACTTTCAGTCTAAGCTTTCTCATCCTAGAGGAGACCTGACGGCCATAAGTTAGATGTTGATAATAGAAGAGAGCAGGGCGTAACTTATGAAGCTTTAGTTCGGCTGCCCCATTTCAAAACCTAGTAAGTGGATTGATAGAGATCAAAAAAATATTGTGAGATGGATGGCTTAGCGAAATAATAAATTTTTCAAATAAAAGCTTTCAAAGTAGTTTATTTACGAAACATTAATTCATCAACAGATACTGAAGAGTTCAGAAGGGCTGGTAGCCCAAATAAGTTTTTTTCCTCTCCTCCAAAATTTTGTCAATCACACTTTAACCTACTGAAATGTGGCAGCAGAGTTGTTTAAGGTGACAACAGTCATCACTCACCACAACAAGAAAAAGATTATTTTTTAATGTTCCTAGACGATGTTAAGATAATAAAAAAAAATTTGATCAGGAAATCATTAAAACAAAAACCGGATGGTTGAACTTTGAAGATAGATTTAATATAAATTAATAACATCATAATGTAAATACCAGAGCCAGTTTTTTTCAATCACTCTTTACATGACGACACACCAACAATAACAAGCCAACAAGCAAACTGTCTTTTGCACATAAAAATGAATCGAAATTTCGATTCATTCATGATTTCGATCTATTTAGTCGCATTTATATTATTTTTATTACAAAAAAAGAATATTAGCTGAACTTGACTAATTCTCCTCTCAGGTATTCTCCTCTCTCCTGAAATAAAACCTAAAGCCTATGTTTATTTTTTTTTATAAAAACAGGGTGTCCTCTTTCATGGGAATAGATTTTGTTGTGATTGTTTTTAATTTTAATTTTGTTTTTTTTACCATTAATGGATGTTTTATTTCAAGCGAATTTACACTTTTTGCCAATTTTGTTATTTTGAACATTATAAGGTGTGGTCATCTTCAAAGCTCGGAGTACGAGATCAGAAGAATACGACAGTTCCAAATATTGCGAAGCCTATGTTTTGAGTGGGTGCGACAATAGTCCAATGGCCCACCCATTGGACTATGTACTATTGACTTTTAGTTTTTTCACAATTTTAATTGTTGGGCTATAAATTGAGGCTTAGTGAGAATGTCGCTACGATGTATTCGGGTATGTAGGTGCTTTAAATTAACCTCTGCATTCTGTGTCTGCATTATTGAAAGTGTCTGGGTAAGTGGTTTTATTGTAGTGGAATTAAAGGTGTTAACTTCCCAGTAAGCATCGATATAACCTGTCAACGATAAGAAGCTATAAACAGCTTACAACAGTCATGTTACTGTCGAGGAAATAATAAAAAGCAGCATTGCATCTGAAATGACCTGACCTTAGAACAGACTCGGATTTCGGGAAATATGTGAAGGTCAATACAGGCATTGTTCTTTGATTTATTTATTGATAGTGGGGATTATAAAGGCCTTTGCCTGGATTTTGTCGCTTCGGAGGCTTTTTCATCTAACTATAGACATGATTGCCATCAAGCAATTTAACGAACCGGTACAATTTTTTTAGATCTATTCTTATGTAACTTTTGTCGATGTTCTAAATTCTAATAAGACATTTCCACCAACCAGCAAGAAACTCGGAGGTTGCAAAATGCAAAAACTATATCAAAAAGCATTATATTAAACAAAATGTTCTTGAAATACATTTTTTAATGATTAATTCCTGATCGAATTGAATATTCATATGTAAAACAGGAGTTGCTCTGTCTCTCGGGTCAGCTAGTAATATAAATAAATTCAGCGTGATATCGATTTAACCGTATGTGTACAATGCAAGCAAAGGTCATTGCAATAGTCTCAGAAGGTCAAGCACGCTGTCAATGAGGTAGGGATGTTTGAAATTCTCATTAGAACTGTTTCAATACCGTTCGTATGATATTAACAAAGTGTTGTTAAACAAATATTTGACTTGACGTCTAGTACGCACCTAATAAACCTACCTATCTTGTACATAATATAGATATTATATACACCTACATGTATAAACATAGTATTCCTTACTAAGTTCATTGCAATTTTCTAGGGTTGCGAAAAAAAAAAACGGAACCCTTATAGGATCACTTCGTTGTCCGTGGGTCTGTAGTTTGATGTAGGTACCTATTAAGTTGAAAATACTGAACTAAATGTTTTTGATTCCCGCGGGAACTTTTTAATTTTGCGGGATAAAATGTAACCTATGTGTTAATCCCGGTATAAGCTATCTCCATTACCAGCCAAGTCGGTTCATTCGTTGGGGCATGAAGGAGTAACAAACATACACACATACACACACACACACACACACACACACACACACACACACACACACACACACACACACACACACACACCTACACACACATATGTGATTTGATAGTGCGATAAGTATAGTATAGTTAGTTTATATTACCTGTTTTTTGATTTAAGTTGTTGATCGGTGATTGGTAGCTCACAGTCTTGGAATGTGCTATGCAACCCATCACAAGCATCAGCACAGGCAGACATTGTCGTGGAAACATTTTGCTTAACAATTATTTTTGACAGTTATTTTTTTTTCAATTTCTTCACTTCACAACACTCGCGTTGAACAATTTCGCACAACTATTGATTCGGCGATTCGATTTCACTGTAGACACTCGTCAGGTCTAGTCTACTAATGAGGTCGTCTAATGGGAAACGATTTATTTGTAAGTTGCATTATTCCATGGCTTAAGTTTACGTAATATTTGTAATATTTAATAGGTAATATAAAGACAGCTATTAATATTAAATTACTTCTAAAATTAAAACTAAAATAAATCTAAAACCTCATCGATGTCACCGCAGCGCGGCTTTACAAGTAGGTACCTAAGATTAAGATGCTGCCAGCATTACCTATCCCTTTAGATGGCCAAAATAACTCTTTGGCGAAGGTAGCTACCAGCTCTTGGATCACTAGTAGAGTCGATGACCTTTGGTTATTAATAATAATTATCTATTGGTATTTATGTATTCTAGATGAGGGTTTTTCTTTACATAAGCAATAAAATTTTAAATTGAAAGATCATAAATCATGTTTTTGTAAACTTATCAGTCATCACCGACTGAATTAAGTCTTCCCATAATAATTACCTGTATTTGGGAAATTATTCTTATCCTAATATTTTATTAGATACTAGATGATGCCCGCGACTTCGTCCGCGTGGATAAAGATTTTTTGATTCCCGCGGGAACTCTTTAATTTTCCGGGATAAAAAGTAGCCTATGTTTTAATCCTGGGAATGAGCTATCTCCATTCCAAATTTCAGCCAAATCGGTTCATGCGTTGTGGCGTAAAGGAGTAACAAACATACACACACACACACACACACACACATACACATACAAACTTTCGCCTTTATAATATTAGTGTGATGTAGGTCAACCCGTGGCTCCTTTGACATGTCGAGACTCTACCACCGGTTCGAAATGCAAATTCTGCTGAGAAGAGCCGGCAAGAATCTCAGCAGGTACTCTTTTCATAATATGAAGCTACGTATTAATCTAACAAGTTATATATGTAGAAATACATATAACAATATGGAATCACGCGATATTTCGAGATTTAAATACCATCACACGATATTTCACTCGTTTGCAGCAACACTGTTTTATCTCAAAAAACCCCGACTTTTTTCGATGTGTCTGAAAGGTTTCGAAATTTCCAAAATGTTAGTTTTTGATTTTATAGGACGGTTTTCAAATAATGTACTCGTAGTTTTCACAGAGCATGAAATGGTAGATGTTAAAGTTTAAATAACTATCACTTTTTCGAGATAAAACAAGATCAAATGAGCGATTCGTAAGGTCAGCGGTTAGTCCGTTGGTAGGTAACTTATAAAACACTTTTAAAAAGTTTTCAACATAACAAAAGTTTTTTCAAAATTATTTCACACTTCAATTTTATTTATTATCTGTATACTTAGGCTGAAATCTATAGACCACACTTTCATTCCGCTCAGATACAAGACAGTGCAAAAACGAGACAGATTTATGTCAGAACATACTTGTGTCTCGTATTAACCTCTATCTTGAGTCTGAGCTGAGTCAGAGCACGCTCTATAGATCTCAGAATTAGCAGGTAGGTACTTACTTACTTAAGGTAGTAAGAAATGCTAACTTTGCGCTTAGTGCCAAGTAAAGATTTTTTTACTTGAGACCTTGTTGTACAACACAGTGTTAGTACAACGCAATCATGGCACAAGTTATAACTATAGAGGATTATTTAACTGACATTTCTACTGGTAGGTACTTATTATAGAGCGTTTGCCAACATTCGCACAATCATCTCTTATTGACCAACGCCATGTAACGCATGAGCTCCGGAGTTTAGTAAAATTGTTTTATCCTAATTACGTCTTAAAGTACCGTGACGATACCCTACTGCATAACAGCTGATAGAGCCAAAGAATACTAAGTACTTGACAGAGTAAAGGTTTTATGAGAAATACTCGCAGCAAAAGCAGGTTGAATAAAATGTTTGTAGTTTGAAAAAAAAAACTAAAGAAAGGGAGATTTTACTCATTTCGCAATACTTATACTTTTATTTAACTATAGAGTTATAGATATAAAACCTAAATAAAAAAGCGCTGATAGGCGCTGATAGACTAGTGGTTATAGGACTTCGACTTTTGTTCGGGAGGTCCTTAAATATCACATGCTTCAACGATAAACATCATATTCGTGAATTAACCTGCAAGCCTAAGAATCCTACAATGATGTAAAAGGTGGTCTGCCAACTTGCCCTGTTCCTACAGTCTTAGCTTTTCTTCATTCTAGAGGAAACCTGACGACCATAGGTTGGATGATGATAGCAGTAGAGAGCAGGGCATAACTTATGAAGATTTAGTTCGGCTGCCCCATTTCAAAACCTAGTAAGTGGATTGACAGAGACCAAAAAAATATTGTGGGATGGATGGCTTAGCGAAGTAATAAATATATCAAATCAAAGCTTTCAAAGTAGTTTATTTACGAAACATTAATTCATCAACAGATACTGAAGAGTTCAGAAGTGCTGGTAGCCCAAATAAGTTTTTTTGGTCTCCTGTAAAATTTTGTCAATCACATTTACCTACTAGGAGTTGTTTAAAGTGACAACAGTCATCTCTCACTACAACAAGAAAAAGATTATTTTTTAATGTTCCTAGACGATGATAAGATAATAAAAAAAAATTTGATCAGGAAATCATTAATAAAACAAAAACCGGATGGTTGAACTTTGAAGATAGATTTAATATAAATTAATAACATCATAATGTAAATACCAGAGCCAGTTTTTTTCAATCACCCTTTACATGACGACACACCAACAATAACAAGCCAAGCAAACTATCTTTTGCACATAAAAATCGAAATTTCGATTCATTCATGATTTCGATCTATTTAGTCGCATTTATATTATTTTTATTACAAAAAAAGAATATTAGCTGAACTTGACTAATTCTCCTCTCAGGTATTCTCCTCTCTCTTGAAATAAAACCTAAAGCCTATGTTTATTTTTTTTTTATAAAAAAAGGATCCTTTCATGGAAAGAGATTTTGTTGTGATTGTTTTTAATTTTAATTTTGTTTTTTTTATCATTAATGGATGTTATCACAGATTTAGAGAGTAATATTTTAAGCGAATTTACACTTTTTGTCAATTTTGTTATTTTGAACATTATAATGTGTGGTCTTCAAAGCTCGGAATACGAGATCGGAAGAATACGACAGTTCCGGCTATTGCGAAGCCTATATTTTGAGTGGATGCGACAATAGTCCAATGGGTGGGCATGTACTATCGACCTTTCAGTTTTCAGTTCACAATTTTAATTGTTGGGCTATAAATCGAGGCTTAGTGAGAATGTCGCTACGATGTATTCGGGTATGCAGGTGCTTTAAATTAACCTCTGCATTCTGTGTCTGCATTATTGAAAGTGTCTGGGTAAGTGGTTTTATTGTAGTGGAATTAAAGGTGTTAACTTCCCAGTAAGCATCGATATAATCTGTCAACGATAAGAAGCTATAAACAGCTTACAACAGTCATGTTACTGTCGAGGAAATAATAAAAAGCAGCATTGCATCTGAAATGACCTGACCTTAGAACAGACTCGGATTTCGGGAAATATGTGAAGGTCAATACAGGCATTGTTCTTTGATTTATTTATTGATAGTGGGGATTATAAAGGCCTTTGCCTGGATTTTGTCGCTTCGGAGGCTTTTTCATCGCTAGTAACTATAGAAATGATGTGCCATCAAGCAATTTAACGAACCGGTACAATTTTTTTAGATCTATTCTTATGTAACTTTTGTCGATGTTCTAAATTCTAATAAGACATTTCCACCAACCAGCAAGAAACTCGGAGGTTGCAAAATGCAAAAACTATATCAAAAAGCATTATATTAAACAAAATGTTCTTGAAATACATTTTTTAATGATTAATTCCTGATCGAATTGAATATTCATATGTAAAACAGGAGTTGCTCTGTCTCTCGGGTCAGCTAGTAATATAAATAAATTCAGCGTGATATCGATTTAACCGTATGTGTACAATGCAAGCAAAGGTCATTGCAATAGTCTCAGAAGGTCAAGCACGCTGTCAATGAGGTAGGGATGTTTGAAATTCTCATTAGAACTGTTTCAATACCGTTCGTATGATATTAACAAAGTGTTGTTAAACAAATATTTGACTTGACGTCTAGTACGCACCTAATAAACCTACCTATCTTGTACATAATATAGATATTATATACACCTACATGTATAAACATAGTATTCCTTACTAAGTTCATTGCAATTTTCTAGGGTTGCGAAAAAAAAAACGGAACCCTTATAGGATCACTTCGTTGTCCGTGGGTCTGTAGTTTGATGTAGGTACCTATTAAGTTGAAAATACTGAACTAAATGTTTTTGATTCCCGCGGGAACTTTTTAATTTTGCGGGATAAAATGTAACCTATGTGTTAATCCCGGTATAAGCTATCTCCATTACCAGCCAAGTCGGTTCATTCGTTGGGGCATGAAGGAGTAACAAACATACACACATACACACACACACACACACACACACACACACACACACACACACACCTACACACACATATGTGATTTGATAGTGCGATAAGTATAGTATAGTTAGTTTATATTACCTGTTTTTTGATTTAAGTTGTTGATCGGTGATTGGTAGCTCACAGTCTTGGAATGTGCTATGCAACCCATCACAAGCATCAGCACAGGCAGACATTGTCGTGGAAACATTTTGCTTAACAATTATTTTTGACAGTTATTTTTTTTTCAATTTCTTCACTTCACAACACTCGCGTTGAACAATTTCGCACAACTATTGATTCGGCGATTCGATTTCACTGTAGACACTCGTCAGGTCTAGTCTACTAATGAGGTCGTCTAATGGGAAACGATTTATTTGTAAGTTGCATTATTCCATGGCTTAAGTTTACGTAATATTTGTAATATTTAATAGGTAATATAAAGACAGCTATTAATATTAAATTACTTCTAAAATTAAAACTAAAATAAATCTAAAACCTCATCGATGTCACCGCAGCGCGGCTTTACAAGTAGGTACCTAAGATTAAGATGCTGCCAGCATTACCTATCCCTTTAGATGGCCAAAATAACTCTTTGGCGAAGGTAGCTACCAGCTCTTGGATCACTAGTAGAGTCGATGACCTTTGGTTATTAATAATAATTATCTATTGGTATTTATGTATTCTAGATGAGGGTTTTTCTTTACATAAGCAATAAAATTTTAAATTGAAAGATCATAAATCATGTTTTTGTAAACTTATCAGTCATCACCGACTGAATTAAGTCTTCCCATAATAATTACCTGTATTTGGGAAATTATTCTTATCCTAATATTTTATTAGATACTAGATGATGCCCGCGACTTCGTCCGCGTGGATAAAGATTTTTTGATTCCCGCGGGAACTCTTTAATTTTCCGGGATAAAAAGTAGCCTATGTTTTAATCCTGGGAATGAGCTATCTCCATTCCAAATTTCAGCCAAATCGGTTCATGCGTTGTGGCGTAAAGGAGTAACAAACATACACACACACACACACACACACACATACACATACAAACTTTCGCCTTTATAATATTAGTGTGATTTCAGCCAAATCGGTTCATGCGTTGTGGCGTAAAGGAGTAACAAACATACACACACACACACACACACACACACATACACATACAAACTTTCGCCTTTATAATATTAGTGTGATGTGATGTGATGTGATGTGATAGTGTGATTTACTAGGTAATGCCCGCGTGGATTTAGTTGAGTAAATTTTTTACCTCTGCTGTGTTTTATTAGAAAAAGTTGTTTTTTCGCAGATTTTTATATATTGCTCTATTATATATGGATTGGTAATATTATATTAAATTTAAATGTATTTAAACCGAAGTTACATTATTTTTCAACACACTTGCTCATAAAGGGGCTCCCGGTTCACCGCAACTAGGCACACAATGACACCTCTAACCCAAACTGTGACTTTTGATTACTATTATTCACAATGTGAGTTAAAGAATTTTTTTTTTTAAATTTTATTGGGTGAGTTGCTGTGTTCTTAAAAAAGTTTCTATTACAAAAAAGATCTTGTTCAATAATTTATAAAAATATCGTGTTAAATTAATGTACCTGAGCAAGCAATCATTTCATACAACTCCGTATTTAAATAGATAATTTCAACATGTACGTGTTTAATAAATAAAACTGTCAGTAACTTTTGTTTTTTTTTTGTAATAAAGAAAACTCGAAATCCCCATTTTGTACGTGGCTATAAGAGAAATGCCAAAAAAAAAGAAACCTCATTCTTTAGTCTATGGCCATTAAAGGTTTCGGAAAACTGATTAAATCAAATAAACACCTGAATAGGCTGTATGGTCGTCGATCTTTGCCTGCCCTCAAGAGCATCTCAAGAGGGCGAACAAAAGAACAACATTAATTTTTCCCGCCATTGCGAAAAAATTTTCACAACTCGTTTTCACTGTTTTGTACCATAATGTACTATTTTAGTGTTATTTTCTTCACAAGTGTGTTGAAAAACGTCGTATGATACACGTGTATATTGATGATTACCGTCCTCGGCTACCTTAAGACCCTCACCTGACGGCTCGGGTCTCAATAGCGCCTCAGCGGTAATCACCAACTTTGACACTTGTACCATAATGTACTATTATAGTAAGGTCACTATAATTCTAAAGGTGCGATACATTGTAACTACCTTATTATATTATACGTCACCCTAAACTTATAATGCAAGCGTGGTAACAGCTGTATCATATTAAATACTGGTGTACCGTACTATGTTATGCAATTTCTAGTCGTATGGATTTCAAGATTAAACATTATATGTATTGCAAAGAGTCAAATGTTAAATGGAACTAAAGAGTACAATAAAATTTTAATTGTGCACTTTAATTTTATAGGTAAACTAGCTTTAACCCGCGGCTTCGATCACGTTACGTTCAATTTTTTAAACTCCTATTTTACCTCCTTCGGGGTTGAATTTTGAAAAATCCTTTCTTAGCGGATGACTACGTCATCATAGCTACCTGTATGCCAATTTTCAGCTCGATCGGTCCAGTGGTTAGAGCTGTGCGTTGATAGATCAGTCAGTCAGTTAGTCAGTCAGTCAGTCAGTCAGTCAGTCAGTCAGTCAGTCAGTCAGTCAGTCAGTCAGTCAGTCAGTCAGTCAGTCAGTCAGTCAGTCAGTCAGTCAGTCAGTCAGTCAGTCAGTCAGTCAGTCAGTCAGTCAGTCAGTCAGTCAGTCAGTCAGTCAGTCAGTCGTATACTAATCCTAGTACATCATAGTAGTAGATTTTATTATTTCGAAGCCGTGTAGTTCGGTGTGTAGTTTTTCGTTACAATGTGCATTCGTTATCCCGTGATTCGTCATCAGTCATCACGAAACGTGTTTTCTTTATTACGATATTCGTTACCTATTGCAAACTTTCGGTGTTGTACCTATTATTAAGTGAACCATATTCCATAGAATAGAAGTCATGAAATGGACCCAATATTATTGAAAACACCATCATGCGTGATGAAAATTTTTAAATGTGAATTGACAGTTAAAAATAAAAATTAGAAAATTGGTTATTACAGCCTATTATTTAAAATAATATGTTTTACAAGAAAATTAAAGCGTCTTCACGGGATTAAAATAATTCTTAATCTACGCAAGAACGGAATTATTAGGTACCAATCGATCAGAATCATATAAAGATAAAATAACAAGTTTCACTTCAAGGTACTTATTAAACGTCATCGGTACAGTCACACGACGCGAATCGATAGCGATCGGTTCAATAAAAATGTAAATATTTATGTCCCAACACTAATTGTATAAATCATTTAAGATAATAACCTGTGGCGAACAGCTATCTCTGCCACTTTAAACGGCTTTAAACAATTATATTTAATTTTTTATATAAATCAGGTGCATGGATCAATGTCTTCGAAATGCCAGCTTAAGTGCGCGTTTCCACTGAAGCAGAACAGAGATTTGATTAGAGGATAAACCAGATACAATTATTACCTATCAGTTCAGTCGTTGCCTCAAAGGTCGTTGCGGCGTGATTCAGTAACAAACATCCATCCATCCATTTATCCTTCCATCCATACATTCATACATCCAAACTTTCCCATTTATAATATTAATAAGACTAGATAGATGATGCCCGCGACTTCATCCTTTAAAATCTTCGATGAACAGAATATCACTTTGGCCCCATATAACACAAATAAGTATATACCTACTGTTTGATGTTTTAAACACTTTTTCTTAGGTCCAGAAACAATATATACCTACTCAACTTGGAAGATATAACCAACATACCTACTCAAAGATGTGCGCTTAATTTCAATAAACTCGCAGGAATCATTTAGTTAAATGGTAAGATAATTAAAATATATAATCATGCTAAGTAGGATTAGATTAAATTGAATTTTGAAACCTCTCTTATTTAAAATTTTATTACATTTTTATCATTATCATTTCATTAATCATCTTTGAACCATCGCGATTGCAAGGGCATTTCGAGGTAACTTTAGTTTGAAGATCATGTTGAAAAGCGGTGCCAGCAACCTACGTCATTTATGCTGAGATCTTAAGATAGAGGTTAAAACGTAACACAAATATACTGTGACATAAATCTGTCTTGTTTTAACTCTGTCTTGAGTCTGAGCTGAGTGAGAGTGCGGTCTATGGATTTCAGCCTTAGACTCAAGGACGAAATGTGATTTTATGGATCATTTTCAAAGGAAATTATCATTTCTCATCGATTTCAGATATGTACCCATACCCATGTCAACAGTATATATTGTGTTTTGTAGAAACACGACAAGTTTCGTAATGTTAAACGTCAATCATGCATGTACAACCGCACAATATGAATATGTTTACTTGAAAACTAGAATTTATGCGTATAATATTTAAAGTAGCTACCTACCGTCAATCTACTCTCTAATCCTCTGACTAAATTAAAGGGACAAAAAATATAAATCATAAATCATAAAAAAAGGAAGAAAACAAAAAAAAAGAAAAAGGAAAAAGAAGGAGACATTGAAGATTATTAAATGAGAACATAAATCTTTTTCAACAAAGTCGGGTTTGTTCGAACACTTATAACTCTAGAACGGCTAGACCGATTTTCATGGTTTTTGATGTGTCTCCGTCCCGAATAGTAGAATAACTATTAAAATATCGGAAAAATTCACGAACAATGTAAAATGACCTTTTACCCCGAAAAAACAGTAACCACAGTCACCCGCGCGAAGTCGCACTCAAAAGCTAGTCATTAAATATTCGACAACTTGCCTGAGAATAAAATTATAAACGTAGACCATCTTTCTTAAAATGTTCAACAATTCGAATGTGATTAAAAATACAGTGTGTACAAAAAAAAATCATAAGTAAGTAAGTACTTAAGATTTTCTAAGTGTTTCTCTAAAATTGGAAGAAGTTTCTAAAAAAAAATAAGTAACAATTAAGTAAAAATCAGAAGTGAACCTATATTCTACTGAGGATCAATATGGAATATGCAATGCTTAATTCATCAAGCCTAGACACTTCTGCTTTATTTTGAAGTTCTTCCCCTACGAACCAAAGCAGCTAAGCTGCATCTAAGTAGGAAAAAGCAAGTGAGTAGTTAAGCTACTAATAAGTTCATTAAGCGAATAACTCACCTGTTAACAGATAATGGCCATATAAAACTACAGCAGTTAATTATACTCGTACGTTAGAACCACGTAATGTATGACGACACAGACACTGGTATTTCGCGGTCTAATAGAAATGCTGCTAAGAGCTACTTAGTTGCTAAGCTCGCTTTATTTATAAAGATTGATTTCTCAACGAAAGTATTCAATGCTATAGTTTAGCTAACGTACTTACAGTTCGGAAACGGATATAATGCATGTTACACATAATTAGGTCCCTCTATGAGACTACTATAAGTGTATACATAGCTCGATTATATGCCGAGTCCGACTATATAGTACCTACCGACTTATACCCGGAATTTATCTCAAAAACGGATTGTCTATAATATCCTTTATTATTTACCAATTACTATGTAAATTAATATTGTTATTAGAATAATTAAAGTTAACACACTTTTTTCTTGCAAACATTTCACCTTGCTAAAACTCGATAAAGATAAAAAAGTATATGGGATCAATGACATTTTTATCTATGGGACACGAAAAACTTTACCGTTCTGCCCCATACTTACCACATCTAGACCTAACATAAGATATAGTTAAAGAAACCGAAATTCGGTACCAGGTAAGACATTCTCCGTCAGTCTTCAAGTCTTCGAGTCAAATAATGTTCTTTAAAATATATCTTAAATCGTGCTCTAAAGCGAGTATACTATTTTGAAATTTAGACCTAAACATTTCACTGCTCTTGATCTAGATCACGATAGACATTGTTCTACAAAGTTAGGCTTTGTAAATGTATATAGTAGGTATTTATAAAATGCATCGTTGCACAATAAAACCGTCTGCTTTTTAACCTATTGCTATTGCAAAGAATATAATTTGACCTTTGGCAACAAATAGGTAATTTTATGGCCGTACGAGTAGATACTTGATGGTGTGTGGAACACCATCAAGTATCTACGTACGTACGTACGTAATTAGTCCTACGATAGCTTAAAGTTTTATTGAATCAGCAGTTATTAGAATATACATCTATCGTACTTTTAAATTCCAGGGACGTGGGTATTGAGCATGTGTTATGTTCATTAAAGAAAACTGATTTTGGCACATTTTTTTTGAAAGAGGAAATAAAATACTGAATTTAGAAACTAATTTTGTTAGCTCTTCGTAGAAAGAGATTCGTAGAAGAGAGCAATTTTTAATTTTTGGCCATGGCAAATAAAATTAACAAAAACTCAAAACTATTGTAAGTAATTTATTTGGTTACTGCATCTCAATTAAATTAAATGCATAATTTATGTTTCTCATAAATAAAAAATAACGTTGTTTCAAGCTTGCATGAAGAAGCCATCAAGCCTCAAAGTAGACAGTATATTTTATCGTGTGTAGCATGCAATATAAACTACGATCTATACAATCCATCATACGATATTTTGATAACGGACTTAACATTTTGTAAACATGGCTTTTTATGCAGATACGAGTTTGTATCTGAAACCTGGCCTTCTACGCGTCATTATGGTTTTTAAATTAAATATTACTTTTAAATCGAAATAGGTACATTTTTTAATGGATTTGGCTTGACCCTGTCTTCAACTTCTAGCGTAGACTTTAGTCTACTCAAAAAAAAAAAATACATGAGACAGTTCAACAAAAAGGAGGATTTTGTCCAACATACAGACTGCAGATGTCTGTGTGGTTTATGACCAGTTCCTCCAAAGTTCCTAAATATTAGGGTCTACCAAAGCCAAGTTAAATAACCCTTACTGACAATTTCCTTTTCGCCAAACTTATTATATTGGGTTGTGGCTTGTAGGCTATATTTTTGGACACTCTACATTAAGAGATTTCTACTTAGGGGATGATTCAGGATTATTCAGTTAAAACAGCCATAAGGCTAATAAATAATTATAAATAACGGTAATTATCTCATCAACGCATGAAGTAACGACTAAGTAATCTCGCTCTATGATGATAAAGTCGAGATGGGAGACGATCAATAAATCATTAAGTCAAGGGTGTCAGCTAATAATAATTAATATATGATTAATACCGAAATCTACTAAGTATTTTTGTAGCAATATATACCTACGTATACCTAGATGAGACGAGTTTTATTAAACGTAATTGAATTATTTAGTTGGATATTTATTGTACAAGAAGAAATATATATTTAACTCCTATGCTTCATACTAGCTTTTGTTCGCGAGTTCATCTGCGTGTTTTAAAAAAATCTTACTAGAACTTTGTTACGGTCGAGATAAAAAGTATCCTCTCAATGTCTACGCAAAAAATCCAATTGATCCGTTACTATATTGCATGCGTAATTAATTGCAGGACACAAACAGCCACATTAATCTAAATAATATTTAAATGGAAAAGGGGACTGACTGACATCTATCAACGCAAGCTCAAATCACTAGACGGATCGGGTTGATATTAGAATTTCTCCCGGAACCCATAACCAGATCCTGACCTAATGACAGTGGGACCACCTGGGAGGTATACCCTTTTAAACAAAAAAGAATTTTCCAAATCGGTCCAGGCGTCTTTGAGTAATCGAAGAACATACATAAAAAAAAGATTCCGACGAATTGAGAACCTCCTCATTTTTTAAAAGTCGATTAAAGAAGGATTTTTGAAAATTCAAGGGGGTAAAAATTCAAGGGGGTCTGAAAAATCGAACTAACGTGTGTGACGCCGCGATCTTAAGCTATTAATATATAAGTAGGTACCTATGCCAATTGCCAAGAATATTATGTTCGTCGAATGATTCTGAAATCTGCGGTCAATTATCACACCTACATCTCAGTGATATTTGAAGCTGCATCGATTAACCTCTACCGAAGGTCGACTTATATTCCGATTGGAACATCTTATAAAAGATCTTATAATGTGGATCAATTTTAACTTAAATATTCACAATTTATATAAAATAATAATAATTTATAGATGATTTTGATTATTTTGTTTTTTATTACTTTAAACCTTGTGCAATATTATAAATATTATAATACTTAAAAGAAATATTGACAGAAAAGCAGGACGAATTCTGTTATACGGGCGTACAAAAACTTTGTGGAATATGCACATAATTTTTTGTGTTGTGATGTCACACAAAAGTTACCTACATTTTGTGTGACATCACAACACAAAAAAACAGGTGAGTGGTAAGTATTTTTTGATGTTTCTAATTTATTTATGTTTTATTTTTGTGATATACAAATAAAAGTATCTGTGCTATCTATGGATAAATAAATCTATCTGTCAATATTTAAAAGCAATTTTTATCTATGGTTCATGATCATGAGTCAGTCAATTGACCTTCGACTAGATAGCTTTGGGTGATAAGTAAAAGTGAACAGAGATGAATCCTACACGGATAGAGCCCGGGGGCGGTCGCGTGTCACAAATATATGGCCTTCAGATGACTAACACCTTCAAAAACAGGTTACCTACTGCACATCCTTTACATATTAATTTTGAAATTTTGATAGTATCTAGTATTTTTAGAGCTATGTAGATTGTAGACTGCAGAGCATGAACTGAAATACGTTAGGAAAACACATTTACTATGTTTTAAATTTTATTTTATTTAGAATTGTATTGGGATCAGCCACCGGTATTTTTAAAAAATATGAATAGACAAGTGCTTGACTGTGATCATACTTGCTGGTAAGCGACGATGCAGCCTGAGATGGTAACTTGAAAGGGGTATGGCAGTGTAGGTACGTCAAACCCCTAATCGGTTACTATACGTACTCCATTTAGGGTAGGGTGGTAAAATTAGATATGGCCAAAGCCTCCCAACGAACTAAAACAGAGTCAGTAAGTGAGTATTGCTTTTTCACGCCTAGATAGCTAGCTTTAAGTATGGCTTACGAATAACGTTGCCAGACGTCCCGTATTTCCCGGGACATCCCGTATTTTAGGCATAGTTTAAAATGTCCCGGCGGGACTGACTCTGTCCTGTATTTGAACCGTATTTCGTTTTTCATTATGAAATCGATCCAAGTATTCACACACGCAACGTTCGTAAAAAAGCGAGTTGATCGCTGTTTTTAATTACGATTATAATTGTATTAATTTTTACAGATATGTTAAAACGAATAGAAATATGTTAAAACTGACTAGATCCTCGAAAAATTATCAAAAAAAATGGCACTAAAAATTTTGTTTTTTTATTTGTCCCGGGTAAAAAACTGAAATCCCGTATTTTTTGCCTATTTAACCATTTGTCCCTTATAGGCTGAAAAAAAAATCTGGCAACCCTACTTACGAATATCTAAGGGTTAGCCTATATCTAAGCGGTTTAACACGTTTTAAAATGTCGTAACGTTGGATTGATCTTGACTCGCGTAATTGAATTGGCATCCTGTATTAATAAACATTAGGATAAATTAATTTATTAGTCTTGAATGTAGTAGTATGAATTTTATGATGATTTTTTTACTGCTATTCAATAATGGGTTTCCGCGTGAATATCATTGGCACGTGATTATATGATGTTACAGTATTACGTATAGGGTTAGTATAAGATTTAATTCGATTAATCGTATTCGTATTCGATGACATTAGTGTCAAAGTAATATGAACCATGACAGAATTGTGAAAGAGCTCAATTTCCTATATGATTCTTATACCTCCCTGGCGCAGTGGTGATTAGGGGTATCAGGTATGGGTTGAATGTACAATGCCATACCCCTTCCAAGTTAGCCCACTACCATCTTAGACTGCATCGTCACTTACCATCAGGTGAGATCGCAGTCAAGGACTATCTTGTGATCGAATAAAATAAATATTTAATTGCTTAAAACGCATATTAGGTACTCATTATTACGAAACGCAGAGATCCTGGGATCGACCCCAGAACCCGCCACCGCTAGTTTAACCACTGGGCTATCACCGCTTCACCAATAAAATATGTAAATGAACCGGAAAAGTATTTTAATTAAAACGTCTGAATTGTCCATGAAAGGTTTCATGAAGTGATTTTAGAAGGTGCATTTTACGAGTACGTTCACATATCTTTCTTTTAATAATTAATTTAGCGTGCTTATTCAGTTACCACCTAGGTATCTGTCCGTATATAGCTAGAAACTCAGGTAGTAAGACAGCTTATGCAATTTCCTGACAGGTCTGTTTAGTTTATAAGCAACACTATCTAAATTATCCTAGGCTCTTGCCAACACACCAATCAAATAACTGAAATAATAAAAATAGGAAGTATGTTTTGGATGTAAGTTTAGAGTTATCACACGCTAAACTTTAAAACTGAAAATGTATTAAAATTATTTTGAGAGGAATGGTTTTTTTTATTAATTATTATCTCGAGTTTTCGAGAGAGTCGATTTTCGTCCGACAATGGGTTTACACTTAAGATGTACCTCTCGCTCTCGCTACATTTGATAAGAATGATGATACCATTCAACTTTCGTGAATAATGAGTGATTGAATGAATGATTACATATTATGTATACTTTTTTTATTATTTATAACAGAGGAAAAAGATCGTTATGGTTATGGCGTTAGGCTTAACTTTTACTTGTACTTAAAATCTGTTCAGGAACTAGGAGTTTATTCTGTCAAAACTTAAATGACATCACTTAGTTTTTGAACGCAACGATTTCTGCTCCTGTCACTTTAATGTCAAGGTTAGGTGAATGCAGATTAAAAAACAATTTATTTAACACCTAAATAGTGCTCTAAAAATAAATACTTAATCCAGAAATACAATTAGCTGCCAACTTACAAATTTGGTAAAATTATTTAAAAAAAAATTAAATGTCACAGTCAACCTCATTAGTCACTGACAGGTTTACGTTAATCACGAAATTTAAAAAAAAATTGAAACGTCAAAAAGCGCGCTAAACTACGCGCGTGCGCCGCGAATGTTGCGGTTATACTAAGGCTATACAATGATAAAATAAGCAAAGCTTTTATGTAACCTTCGGCTTGAAAGCCGCATTCTTTGCGGTCAAGCATCGTGTGATGATCAGAGATGTTGCAAGCGACACTCTCCAAATAAACGTTGCGTTTGTATTGACCTTTGCAAGGTTTCTAATAGGTAATTGTGTTAATGCGTACGCGCGCACGGCAACGTACTTACTTACCTACATGCAAGCCTACATCTGACAAACAGGTTGTATTATAAGGGCTGTCTGTATCTCCATAGGTTTATTGTTGTTTCTAAGCTTTGATAAAAAATGTTATAGAACCATTATAGAACCGGTTGATGAATTGCTAAGTACTGCAGTCTCTATTGGTAACTATAGGGACACAGAAAGCAATGCTATATTCATTGATCGAGTTGACTAATGCATAACATTTCGTGGTTCTGATGATTTCTAAAATACACGCTTTGAGGTTCGGTACATTTTCTACGGGATCAAATCAGATATGATTAGATCCGTAGAATATCTAGACTCACACATATAGTTAAACAGCTTGCAAAGTTGATGTAAATGGGCGGGGCACATAGGTCGAAGAACTGATGACGTTCAGGTCTAAAAACGTTAAAGTCTCGATATAAGTGTTGGCAGTTTTGTCTCTTGGTGGATCAGAGACACCGAGACGCAGGGTGTTTCTGAAATCCTTCATCCTTTCAAAAGTCCTTCCAAAAGCTCTATATCCAGCTATGATCGTCTATTGTTGGATCACAATAAAGGCGTATAATACGGTATTCGATTTCGTAACCACATTAAATTATGCCAGAATTTGCATTCTATAGTTACTTGATATCATAACGAATTTAAACATTGATATCATAGAGAATTACTATAAAATAAATGACTTTCTTGAAGAATAATTCGGCGCCCGTCTCTCTACTAACCCAATAATTGCTGTGCCCCAACGGGGTTCCAATGCAAAAATAATAATCTCTAAGTTAGTTTATGAGAATCATTGTACATATTGGAATGCAATTAATAAATGAATATGAATTTTGTATTATTGGGTGCATCCATCCAACCAACGATTTAATAGTAAAAGCAGTCATAATAATTATGGCTTCTTCCTTGATTCCCGTATCAAGGCCAAGACTAGCAAAATAAGAGCAAAATAGAGTCAGCTGTTTCAATAAGCTACGCTCGCCATATGTTAAGATATCCTGCCAATTAAAAAGTGGAGGTAATAAATACATTGTGCTATCAGTGAGTGAACATACCGAGCCCCGGTCTCAAATTAAATGTCTGATGTCTGTGAAGTAAAGCAATACCTACGTCAACAAGATGTACTTCCATTCAAATTAACGAATTAGGGCCCTTTTCACAATCGCTAAATGTTTTGACGCTTTATTTATTTACGTTGTTTTTATTTTGAATTTTGACGTTTGGTTAAACATTGATGTCCTTGTAATTCATATAAGGGCACGTGGCTCATGGTTGTGTGTGTGTCGGATCTATATAAGTGGAAGCGAGAGCTTGCTAGCGCTTGACCGCTTCCACCTAGGTTCCTGACAGGCACGCACACTTATACAATGTGCATGTAGACGACGTAACCACAAGTAAAGTTCACGCGCCTTCGTGAATTGTAACTTAAAAGCATGGTAGTGCCGATGTACGTAGGTACTTCTTTATTTCATGGTTATCCGTTACTTTTATTCGTTAGGTAAAGGTTACTTGATGATTGAGAAATAGGACCTTAGTAAAATAAGCAACAATAACCATTAGGTTGGTACTGCATTTTTTGAGTGAAAACAGGCATGTATTCATGCTAGGTTTTCAAATATCGTCTTTAGGTATCTAGTAATAAAGAAGCCACAAGGTTATTTATGCATGATTCATTTCAAATTTAGGATTTAAATAATAGGAGCTGATATGAAACTTATAAAGATGTATAGGCCACAAAAGGACTGCGTGGACGCAATTTGTTAAACAAAATACTTATTCAAAGGTCAGGCAATATAAATGATCTACATTCGGATAAATGTCAAGAATATGATTTCTTGGATGCCATATTAACATAATAAGTTATGATATACAACTTCCTATTAACATTATTAAGCCTATGAAGCTTTGATTAATATTGTATTACTTTATCGGTCATCGAAATGAATCTGTGAAAAATAAAGTACGCAAACCTAATTTCTGTAAAGAGATGGGGAGATAGCCAAGACGTGTTTTTATAAGTTGTAAAAATACTAACATACGTTATGGACCTAGGTTTTAAGAAGTTTAAAGGAAAGAGTACATTGTGATACAAGGATGGTAAGTAGGTTATTACAAACGAGGGTAGTTAGTAATTAAATAGTTTTGTTAATTTTATTTTTAAACCCGTTCGCATTGGTAGAGTCTAGACTTGTCATAAGAGCCAGAAGTTACAAATTTTGAATTCGAATTTAAGCTGCCCTTGCATTCTATGACCTAGCTCTAGTGTCTTATGTTTTGTCTGTATAATAATGAATTGTTTGTTTTTCTTTGTTTTGGTGCGATAAAGTTTTCTACTACTGCTACTTCTACTATTGCTGCTACTAACAACCTAGCTACTATCTTCTTGTCTTACTTTTTAACATCATTTGCAGTTATTCTAAACTGAAGTACGCACTCTTTGACTATTTAACTAACTAAAGTACCTTGAGAAAGATATAAAAATTCAATGTCACAAATTCTACAGACGATCGTGGCATGTCCGCGACTGGTTTTCACTTCATAAAATAGTTGATCACGATCTTCATAAAAGATAATAAAGTTGCAAAAGGAACGCGGTAGCGTCGGCTATCGCAGATTATATCAGCTCTATAATATTAACTACTGGTATTAGCACTTTACAGTAGAAACGCATCCGATATCGATACCGATATATCGGCAGTATTTTAATTTTACGATGTATCGGAATCGGTAATGTTAATTAGCTAATATTATTTATTTCGTACATGAGATAATTTTTAACAGTAGGTTTTATTCAATTAGATTTGATAAATCGCCCTTCTTTCGTTTAATTTAATACGAAACAAAAATCTTAACTTAAGTAAAAATGTTTCTGTATATTTTAAATACTAAATTCTTAATGAATATATATTTCTCATTTTGCTGTATTTTTAATTATAAGAGAAACACTTTCACTTTCATTTTCCCGGACATCCACTTAGCTGTATCAGCAAAATAAATCTAGAGTGAATAGGCAAATTCTAGGCAAGCGCGCTTATATCATCAGACTGTATTTTCACTCACTATAGTTACCATCCCATTCCTATTACATCCATATTTTTATTTAAAAAAACCATATCGGGGTTTCCCTACTTAAAAAGTTTCTTTTTAATGTATTGTCAAAAATTCAGGAAATTGAAAACACCTAATAAATTGTGGGTACTTAAAGGGTACGTAAGCATTGTTTGCACAAAAGGCATGCGACATTTTCTGATATATCGAGTAAAGCTGAAGTGCGATAAATATTTAAGACATTTCCCATTTTACACGTGTTTTATCTTTACATTTTACACTTTATAGTGCTTAAAAATGTAAGGTCTGAAATAACAATGATAATAATTCCTACTTAAGAAGATCGCCCACATATAGGGCCGCATCTCGCAAGAGCCGCTTAAATAGTTGTAAGTGTGTTTTTTTTAGCACTGAAAATCGGAGTGACGTCGTCGTTAGAGACTACTACTATACTACTAGTGTCTACCATAGAGAGAGTAGGTATAGATAATGTTCAGGGAGAAACATCACATGCATTTTCTGAAGATCGTCCACACATAAGGCCACATCTCGCAAGAGCCGCTTAATTAGTCGTAAGTGTATTTTTTTTTTGCACTGAAAATCGGAGTGACGTCGTCGTCGGAGACTACTACTAGTTTTCACCATAAAGTGAGTAGGTATAGATAATTTTCAGAGAGAAACATCATATGCATTTTCAGTGGCGTTGCTCTTTCCATTATTGCGGCTCTTGCGGCTCGTGTGAGTTATCCCGTGGTGTACGTTCACCTTAATACTTAACATAAGGAATTTTATTCAATCAGTTTTATGACAGTAAGTATGTAGGTTTAGCTTTTCCGCTATAAGAAGAATTTGACTTCAAATGTACTTGCAGTAGGTACTTTGCAAGATCTTTGGTAACTTTGACAGTATAATTAACAATAGACACAATCACATGCATTATAATTTACAATATTATTTATTTAAGTACACTTTTTTAGGATTCCGTACCCGAAGCGGAACTAACGGGGTCCTATTACTAAGACTTCTCTATCCGTCCGTCCGTCCGTCCGTCTGTCGGTCAGCAGGCTGTATCTCATGATCCGTAAAAGGTAGAGAATTGAAAATTTTCCAAGAATGTATACAATATCTATTGCTGCTATAAATTAAAAATTAAAGGGGGCTCCGTTACTAGAAACGTGTATTTTTCGGCGTTTTTTGGTACGGAACCCTTTCGTATGCGAGTCCGACTCGCATTTGTCCGGTTATTGTAGGACATTTTGTAACGATGATAAATAAATAAAATACACTAGAAAACAGTTCCAATAAAAATTATTAAGTATTGATCTCAATTTTAAAAATTAGCGTCAAAATAGAAATATTCAAGTTCATTTTGAAGAGGGCCTTTAAAGAGGTTTTTAACCGCGTTGGCGCTTCTAAGCGCCATAGTTCGATGCTTAAACCAAAAACACTCGTATCTTGACATTTTCGTGACTGGTATATTTAAATATAAAATCTAAGTATTTCTCGTGACTGACCGGGTCAACCCGATAACTTTTCAGCCGTGACACCGCTGCATAAAATCATAACGGACTCTATCTACCTTGTAGATTTACTAAGAATTAACAAACATTTGCTTGGGAGACAAATAAATTGTTGTTATCTATACTAATCTAATAAAGTGCAAGAGTTTGTTTGTTTGAACGAGCTAATCTCTGGAACTTCCAGTCGGATTTGAAAAATTCTTTTTGTATCTGATAACTCAATTATTGAGGTAGGTTAGTAGTATAGGCTATTCAACACCTCTGTACGCCTCTTAGAAACCGAGCAAAAAGAAAGAATAGCACGGGCGGACAATGAGATTCGGTGAGTCGGTGGTCGAGGGCGGTCACCCGACGAGAACCGAACAAGAACCGAACCGAAGGCTATTTATTAATCCGGAGGATCCCACGGGATTATTAAAAACTAATACGACGGACGAAGTCGCGGGCAACAGCTAGTTTTTAGTTACGACTAATTAGTTAATTACAAAGATCACAGTAAAATCTGCATAACGTCGTTGCAAAAAAACCTCCTAAGTAGGGTTGCCAAATTTTTTTTCAGTCTATAAGGGACAAATGGTTAAATGGCCAAAAAATACGGGATTTCAGTTTTTTATCCGGGACATATAAAAAACAAAATTACTTAGTGTAATTTTTTTCCGAAGATCAATTCATGTACGTTTTACGAACGTTGCGTGTGTGAATACTTAGATCGATTTCATAATGAAAAACGAAGTACGGTTCAAATACGGGGCAGAGCCAGTCCCGCCGGGACATTTTAATTTTCCGCGATAAAATGTAGTTTCGGTTGAATGTACACTGCCATACCCCTTCCGAGTAAGCCCACTACCATCTTAGGCTGCATCGTCACAAAAATAAATTCCCATACGTTTTTATCTGAAAACAAAAGACATACATATCTAGGATTGTATGAAGTAGATAATTTAAGGGTGAGACTAAAGCTATATGTACATTACACAAAATCCAGTTTGTTCAAGGGCAGTTCCACTATAAACTGACCGCTTTCAGCGTGTCTAGCGAGTGCAATGTTTCCCAGACCCGCTGCAAAGGCCAAGGCCTGTAGGTTTTATTTATTCGCTATTAAATCAACTATAAAGGTCTGGATGATTGGGAATGCTTGCTGGTTTTATTACAAAAAAATCAACCGGTGAAGATGAGTTAATCGTTACTATCTTTAATCATATCCTTGAAGAACATCTTTCTTTCACATCTTTGTGTCATTCACAGTGGATACTTTTTTTTTTTTTTTATTCTATGACAAGATAGCCCTTGACTGCGATCTCACCTGATGGTAAGTGACGATGCAGTCTAAGATGGTAGCGGGCTAACTTGGAAGGGGTATAGCAGTGTAAATTCAACCCATACCCCTAATCAGTGTTGGCCCAAAGTTAATCTGATTAACGATTAAAAATTAATGATTAAAATCATAATCAAAAATTTGATTAACGATTAATTTAATCGTTAATCAAAAATTTGATTAACGATTAATTAATCATAATCATTAATCGTTAATCTGATTAATTATTTTTGATTAACTATCTATTAACTACTTATTTATTTATTTTCCGATTTTGCAGTAATTTATTGTTAATTTTGACCGCTCACTACTCACCACCACTCACCAGCACTCAGCACACTAAGCAGTCAGCACACTCACCACCACTGACTACCACTCACCACCACTGACCACCACTCATCACCACTCATCGCCACTCATCACCACCCACTCATCACCATCCATCACCACCACTCATCACTACCACTCACCACCACTCACCACCACTCATCACCACTCATTACCACTCATCACCACTCATCACCACTCATTACCACTCATCACCACTCATCACCACTCATCACCACCCACTTATCACCACTCATCACCACTCGTCACCACCCAATACTCAATATCATATTGGTATTGTCTTCGAATTATAAAGGATTTTTCTCTGCCTGTGGTCATTGCTCGTTCTCGCCATTTCTTTTTCGTCGAAATTAAACAGCTATTTGCAAACACAATTTTTGACGACCTCCCTGGCGCAGTGGTGAGCGCTGTGGTCTTATAACGGGGAGGTCTCGGGTTCGATTCCCGGCGGGGGCAATTTAGTAATTTATTATTTCTAAATTGTCTCTGGTCTGGTCTGGTGGGAGGCTTTGGCCGTGGCTAGTTACCACCCTACCGTCAAAAACGTGCCGCCAAGCGATTTAGCGTCCCGGCACGATGGCGTGTTGAAACCGATTAGGGGTATGGGTTGAATTGATACTGCTATACCCCTTCCAATTTAGCCCGCTACCATCTTAGACTGCATCGTCACTAATCACTTACCATCAGGTGAGATCGCAGTCAAGGGGTATCTTGTCATCGAATAAAAAAAACACAAAGAAAAAATAGTAAAAATAGTATAAAAAATAAAATAAAGCATCGCGTGTACTTTTTCACATATTTTGGTTTAAACTGAATCTTAAAATAGTATACAATAAGGGTTATTTTAATTTTACTCGGTCACTGGTTTGATTCATTTAAAAATTCAAATTTCAAATATCAATCAGTCGTCGGCGTTTGACCGCCTTTATGAGTGGAAGCTGCTCCGGTTGCAAGCAAATTCTGTCGTCAAAAAAGATCGTAGGAACACGAAATACTTGAGCAAACCAAATTAACACTTTATATAACAGAATCTGCATTCCGAACCGGTGGTAGATTTATGACGTGTCATAAGACCTACAAGGTAGCCTACACTAAATAAATAAATTATGAATTTGAATTTGAATATATTTTGATGAAAAGAAAGGTGAGAAACTAAGTACTTCAATATAACCAGTATCATTTTATTATCTACTAGACGATGCCCGCGACTTCGTCCGCGTGGATCAAGGTTTTTCAATTCCCATGGGAACTCTGTAATTTTCCGGGATAAAATGGAGCCTATGTTTTATTTCTGGGTATGAGCTATCTCCATGCCAAATTTCAGCGAAATCGGTTCATTCGTTGCGGCGTGAAGAAGTAATAAACACACACACACACACACACACACAAACACACACACACACAAACAAACAAACTAACAAACACACACACACAGACTTTCGGCTTTATAATATGTAGGAGAGTAGGATCAGAGTGATTTTTGTTCAAAGCGCCATCTAGTGACGGTAGTCTTGTAACGTTTCATGACGTTAGTCTTGTAACGTTACAAGACTACCGTCACTAGATGGCGCTTCTTCCGTTTCACTTCTGCTGATTGGTGATGCTCGCGCGTTCCTACAAATATTAGTGTGACTAGCTGATGCCCGCGACTTCGTCCGCATGGATTTAGTTTTTAAAATCTCGCGGAACTCTTTGTTTTTCCGGGATAAAAAGTAGCCTATGTCACTCTCCCGGTCCTCAATTATACCCTTGCAAAAATCACGCCAGTCCGTTGTACCGTTGCTACGTGATTGAAGGACAAACCAACAAACAAACACACGTTCGAATTTAAAATATTAGTAAGGATTACTTAGGATAAGGAAGTAAAGATTATTAAGACTAACAATATCAATTTTAAACTGACAGTCTCTAAATCCTCACAGTTTAGGTAGACACTACCCTGCAGCATCAGGATTGAAGAGCCAGGACCTAGAGCTCCATGACGTAGTCTATGCTTGATACCTACAATATGAATTTTCAAGCGAAATACTAGTCGTAGGTGCAATTAACGTCAAGTATATTCAATTCTAATTGTTTAGGTACATAATATGATACGCGCCGAGCGCGGACTTCGCTTTACATCGATGCGTAGGGATGATGAAATCGCACTGCCCGCCTTCGTCGACGACCAAGCGATAGCGATTTGTTCGAGCGGTTCGGTGCCGTAGAGGGCGCGCGCGCGCGGGGCGAGGCACACCGCCGCGCCACGCCGCGCGCGCTGTTTAACGCCCGCTGGCTTCTCTCTTGAATCCACCATTTTGAATTTTTTGTCAGCTTCCTACCAATTTGATGAGGTTTCGAATGACTTTTGTTTGAATACTCCCCCTCTATCTTCGATACCCTGGCCGTGCTCCTCACCCGTCTCCGAAATCCTCAATCATCAGCTCTCTACATATTTTTGCACCAAATGAATTTTTGTCCTCCATACGAAACCATGAGTGAAAATTTTTTTTTTCATACAAAATTTTACAGGAGAGGTGATCAATGAGTCAGACAGTGAGCGAGTCAGTCAGCGAATCAGCACGAGTAGATATAAATATATAGTAAAAACATTGATGGATGTATTAGTTTATAATCAAGTTAATCAAGTTAAAAAAGTTAATCAATTAACGATTAATGATTAATGATTAAATTCATTAATCATGATTATGATTACTTTTTTAATCATGATTATTTTAATCATGATTAATTTAATCTGATTAAAATTAATCAGATTAATTAATTGATTAAAAAATTAATCGATTAATGCCAACACTGCCCCTAATCGGTTTCTACACGCCATCGTGCCGGAACGCTAAATCGCTTGGCGGCACGTTTTTGACGGTAGGGTGGTAACTAGCCACGGCCAAAGCCTCCCACTCTGGTGGTGGTCTGGTGTCTGGTCTGCCAGACCAGAGACAATTTAGAAATAATAAATTACTAAATTGCCCCCGCCGGGAATCGAACCCGAGACCTCCCAGTTATAAGACCACAGCGCTCACCACTGCGCCAGGGAGGTCGTCAAACTTACTTCAAGGCTAGAGTCAACTATAATACCACGCTTTTATTTTTGCTTCATCGCATGATTAGTGTACTTTAAGTTTACTGTAATTAAATCACTACCTACTGTAGATACAACTGCATAGAAAACAACAGAAAAGCTTTTTTTATGTTTTTAAAAGAGCAACCATGTGTTTCTTGTTGTTTTTTCATGTCGGTTGGAATGACATTCTGAACCAACGGTGGATTCACTTGACGATTCAAAATAAGTTGGCAATAAAAAATGTTATGTCACAGTAATATTAAAAAATAAATAAATAACTTAAATAAATTAAAACTACTAATAATTATATTTACAAAAAATACACGCCGATTCATTTTCACGCTTTCACGCATTTTGTAACTTTATTTGAAAAAAAAATATATATTCAATTTTGATTAATCACTGTACACACTATACAAATAAGTATACGCATACTTATTTTTCCACTTTGTAAACAAGCTAGACTAAATATATAAAAGGAAAAGGCGACTGACTGACTGATATACTCGTATTGACGCACAACTAAAATCACTCGACCGATCGGGCTGTTTGGCATACAGATTAGTGACGTAGGCATCCGCTAAGAAAGGATTCTTGAAAATTCATCCCCTTAGGGGGTAAAATAGGGGTTTGAAAAATTTAACTCAACGTGAGTAAAAGCTAGTTATTAGATAATATTCGCATGCTAGTGCTAATTTGAAGTAAATGCTATATAGAAACATCCTTTGACACGTTTGGGTTTAGCTAATTTTTTGTGCAATCGTCCAATAAGGAATGTAAGATTCTCCAACCTTGGTACAAAATCGACCGGTTCAAATGTCACCACAACGTCCCAAACTGGTTATGTTCGCTAGATAGAGTTTTAAGTCTAGGTTCATTTCGTGCAGCCAATAAAATCCGTACTTATAGACTAATGTTATAAAATCGAAAATCTGTTCGTCTATTAGGTAGAAAGAATGAAAGAAAATACATTTATTCTTGTTTAGTGTTACAAACAGTGCATTTTATACTAATACTAGCTTTTGCCCCCGCGACTTCGTCCGCGTGGAATTAGGTTTGGGGTGGAATTTTCAAAAACTGTGACACACGTAGTACTTCTTTATTTTTAACTGAAAGCTCAAATACCAACTTTGATGGAAACAGCTTGAAAAATGACGGAGTTTCATATAAACTTCCATCCGCTATTTAAACCCCTTAGGGGTAGAATTCCCAATAATCCTTTCTTAGTGTGCGCCTACGTCATAAAAGAAACCAACTGTAAAAATTTCAAGTTTTTAGCTTCGGTAGTTTAGGCTGTGCGGTGATATTTTTTTTTTTTTTTTTTTATATTTTTAGCAGTATAGTTTTAGTTTAGTTTTTAGTAGTTTAGTTTTTTTTTTATAGTTTTAGATATCTCAGTCAGTCAGTCAGTGAGGACTTTGAATTTTATATAATTATATAGATTGAGTAATGTCTGTCTGTAACACTACTTAGAATGGATGTACACTGTACACTGTACAGCATAATATGCCATGCATTATAAACACCTATAATACACGATGCTGATTTTCAGCTGAGGTAGGTACTTTTTCACAGCCACCTGAATCTGAATTGATCTTGATGAAGTACCTCGAAGACTTTTAAATAAACCAACTTTCACGCGAAATCGCGAACATACAGTATAATAAACTAGTCTTCTTGTCTCTGTATTTGTTCATTGCTTCGTTTAAATAAATAATTCCATAAAAAAGAAGAAAAAAAGGTTTACATTTTAATGTAGTTTTCTCCGTCATTTTTAATATGAAAAACATAAATAGCCAAGGTGAAGTGAAGCTGGGGTAAGTCATTTAGCAATAATATTAACCAATAAGGAGGCGTTTATTTTATGGCGTTCTTGACTTTTGGTTTTAATAACCACAACATAATTTATTTAAAAATAAATTATACATTATAAAGAAGCGCTTCTTTTTTCTGCATATTTAGATTGCTCCGCAGTCTCACAATTGTAGGCAAAGTTTTGAAGATTTAAATAACACCAATCCTATTTCCTGTTATCCTATTTAATATTATAAATGCGAAAGTTTGGATGTTTGTTACTCAATCACGCCACGACTGAACCGATTTGGCTGAAATTTGGCGCAGAGATAGAATATAATTTGGAATAACACTACACACAGGCTACTTTACAAGGATTATTTTGTCATCGAATAAAAAAATACTACTATTTATTATCTAATAGGTTTATAAATACATATCAAAAATTCCGAGGTCGGCGGGATGATATGTATTTATAAACCTATTAGGTTATTTCCTTTAAGTGTAGGTTAACACTTCAATAAAAAATAAAAAATACTATTTATTATGTACTACTACTTATTGTGTGCGTAGAATGTAGATATTACAATATACTCTATAGAAAGAGTAATGTGGCAGATGGTTTCCATGCGACTGCACTCCTGCTTTATATTAAAACCAGAGTAATTACTTTAATGAGGAATACGGAACAAACTTTATATGTATTGGAAATTTAAAAAAATTTAATCAAAAGTTTTGACCCAGGAAGTGACTTAATATTTTCAGCGTGTCAAGTGACATTAATTAAAACTTAATCAGGCAATGTCTAAGCGGACATAACGTCATCTATAATTATATAAAAAGGCTTGTCCTGACTGACTGACTGACGATCAACGCACAGCCTAAACCACTGAAGTTAGAAACTTGAAATTTTGACAGTAGGTTCCTTTTATGACGTAGGCGAGCACTAAGAAAGGATTTTTCGAAATTCGCCCCCCAAGGGGGTAAAAAGGGGGGTTAAAGTTTGTATGAAACTCCGTCATTTTTCGAGTTATACTCATGAAATTCGGTATTTAGGCTTTAAATTGAAAACAAAAAATACGTGTTTCACAGTTTTTAAAAATTCTACCCCCTAAAGGGTTAAATAGGGGTTGAATGTTTGTATAATAGTCCTTCGTTCTTCAAGTTATTTTTCAAGTTACGTTTATGAAACTTGATATTTTGGCTCTTGATTAAAAATAAAGAATTACGTATTTTACATTTTTTTTAATTTCTCCCCCCAAGGGGGTAAAAAGGGGGGTTAAAGTTTGTATGAAACTCCGTCATTTTTCAAGCTATACCCATAAAATTCGGTATTTAGGCTTTAAATTGAAAACAAAAAAGTAAGTGTTTCACACTTTTAAAAAATTCTACCCCCTAAGGGGTTAAATAGGGGTTGAATGTTTGTATGATAGTCCTTCGTTCTTCAAGTTATTTTTCAAGTTATGTTTATGAAACTTGATATTTTGGCTCTTGATCAAAAATAAAGAATTACGTATTTTACATTTTTCGAAAATTCTCCCCCCAAGGGGGTAAAAAGGGGGGTTAAAGTTTGTATGAAAGTCCGTCATTTTTCAAGTTATACCCATGAAATTCGGTATTTGGGCTTTCAGTTAAAAATAAAAAAGGACGTGTTTCACGGTTTTCAAAAATTCTACTCCCAAAGGGGTTGAATGGGGGTTGAATGTTTGTATGAAAATCCATAATTTTTCAAGTTAATATCGAGCAACGGATCTACGTGATTCTTTGATGGGTATGGTTGCAGACAGTGTGTTATAGGTTAGGGTTTTATTCGGACAAAATCAGGAGTCCGCACGGGATTTTCAAAGAACCTAATTCCACGCGGACGAAGTCGCGAGGGGACAGCTAGTATAGGCTATAAAGAAATAAATCAAGTCTTTACATATAAATTACGCTGAAATAGTTTCGCAATATACATAATTTTGTAAATGGATGCGTGAAGATGTGTTTAAGTTAATTATGTTTATAGGTCATCTTTAATATTTCGAAATAGATCAAAATTTAAGGCAACATATTAACTATCGTCTTCACATGTCATCAATAACAGGATGTATTAGTTATTAATGTATGGTTTTTGCTGATTTATATTTATAATTAACGTGTTATACAGTCCATATTGTGCATAGGATTAACTATTAAGGCCGACCATAAAGTTTGGCATTTTGTGACACGTTTAGAGCAGCAAAAGTTATACATACATACATATACAATGTCGATAAGTTATTATTGTATTATTATCATACTCAATTAATTTAATAAATCAATTTATCGATGTCCGGCATATCGATATAATATTACATGTATACCTAATACCAAAATATTACATTGGGACGAAAAAAAGAAATTGTAAATAAAAGAAAAATATTATATAAAAATTATATATAATATAAAAATTAAAGATTTTAGACTTGTGGTTTATGTTTCAATTCAATGTGACTTAATCTTTAGATTAGTTAATTAAATGCAGGTTGTTCAAAGTTTTTGTTAAGTAGGTACTGCTAGTAGATAGTATCGCATAATAGTAACAGAAGTAATTAATCCTTGCACCACAGTACCTTTTAGATTAATTAGGTTTGGAGTTTCAATCTAGATTTTTTTCGTGTGGAATTTATTCATGTATTCAGATAACTATGTCTAAAAAGGTGCGTTGGCGTGTTCGCATTGCTATGATTAAATATGAGCTTATTAAAATAAACTTACAATATACCTTTAAGATAAGCCAATTCGTTTTTAAATCTGGGTTAATTTTGTTCTAAGTGGCATACAGATATGGAATGAGGTAAAGTTTTTTTGAAGTAAGTAATTAGGTAATAGATTTGAAAAAGGCTGTTTTTAAATCGTTGATTAACGTAAGTGTGTTCGCTAAAATTTAATAGCTGATGACAAAGTTTCTACAGAAACTCTGACCTTACTTTTTATGTACTAAAACAGCCGTTCGTTAATTAAAAAGCTTCTGCTTAGTTACTCTATTTCCTTACATCATCTCTTTCGTGTTCAAAACACTATTAATTAAACCAATTGCTATAAAATAACAAATCAAAAAACGATATCTAACCATTGACTCAAATACTGGTTAACATAAACGTAACTTTTTAATGACTGTCAGCGCTATTAGATTGCGAAGAAACGCTTCGATTCACTAAATGTTCTTAAGTGGCATATTAAAAAGTTACGAGTACGTCTTCGTTTACGAATGTAAACCGGAATTAAAGCTGTGGCTAGTTGTTAATACCAAAGATGTTTGCCTATGTGGTTTAAATGTGCTTGTAATTCGGAGATTGTGCGTATTTTCCGGGGAGTTTGACAAAATACCCGCACTGTTTTAGACCGTAACCTTAAAAGTAACTTTTAAGTTAAAATTAACTGAGTGTTAATTTTAGTTGGATATCGAGCAGAGTACAGCTACTTTCATTTTCTTTTTTAAAAACCGATAGACATCCAGTTTCCACTGCTGGACATAGATATGCCTATTGTATGGACTACCACCTAGCTCAATCTTGTGGTTCAATCAAGCGGTTGTACGTATGTACATATATCTAATTTTCAAAAATTAACCCAGAGTTAAAAAATGTTTTTTATACCAATTTGCTTACGATAACTAGACTCCGACTCGCCTTCATAAGAATGGCTGCTATACTTTTTACTCCTACCTGAAACAATAAAACAGAAAACCTTGAGACAAATACAAAAAGGTATTGGTAGGCTTTTGCCCGCGACTCTGCGTGATGAAATAATAATTAATATAAATATCCTTCTATTTTTTTTTTATTCGATGACAAGATAGTCCTTGACTGCAATCTCACCTGCTGGTAAGTGAAGATGCAGTCTAAGATGGTAGCGGGTTAACCTGAAAAGGGTATGGCAGTGTTCTCATACCCCTAATCGGTTTCTACACGCCATAGTGTCGGAACGCCAAATCGCTTGGCGCCACGTCTTTGACGGTAGGGTGGTAACCAGCCACGGCCAAAGCCTCCACCCAGACAAAGTTGTTCCGTTGTTGCGTGATTACGTACAACCAACAAACAAACACGCTATTTAAAATATTAGTAAGGAGGTTAAAGATGATGTGATATACCAAATATGTTGGTTACGGCCTTAAAAGCATCCGATCATAATGTTATTCGGTTAAGCTAATTTAGAATGATTTAGTAGCGGATCTACGTAAAAAAGGCAAAGAATTCGTATTATTTTATTATTATCTTAACTTACTGATGGCAATTTCAGCAACGTCATCAAAAAACGTTTAATCGAGGGGTAAAAACGTTCTCACAGTTTTTGTATTGAAAATCTGTCAAAAGGTTGAAATTCGTCGTTAAAACGTTTCTAGTTTGGCAGATTTTTCTATACAAAAACTGTCAGGACGCCCAATTTATTCTTCGGTTAAACGTCATTCGATATTCGACGGTGTTTTTTTACAAGCCGTAAGAAATAGAAAAGGCGTAATATGAATTATGATACGTCGTTAATACACACCTTTCCATTTCTTACTGTACAGTACTACAAGTTGCTATTCAAATAGATAAGTATTAGGTAAGTAACGATCAACTCATCACTCAAATCAGCCTAAGTAGGCTCGAGTTATGATTACTTGAGCCCAACTTATGTAAAGTTTCGTTAGTACCTAACTACCTACTTAATAATGTTCTTTTAGGTACTTGTAACAAACACAGTTTATAAGATTCAATTAAGAAGGTTCCGGGATCACTTGGAAGGAAAAGCTAAACTAGCTTCGAAAAAGCTTGGGGTGCTCAACAGAGCAAAACGGTACTTTGCGCCCGAGCATAGGCTCCTACTCTATAAAGCGCAAGTCCGTCCACATATGGAGTACTGCTCTCACCTTTGGGCTGGAGCACCCCAATACCAACTCCTTCCATTTGACCGGATTCAAAAACGGGCAGTTCGGCTTGTGGGCAATCCCAAATTAACCAACCCGCTGGAAAGCCTGGAGCACCGCAGAGATGTTAGCTCTCTTTGCGTCTTCTATCGGCTATATAATGGGGAGTGTTCTGAAGAGCTTTTTGACCTTATTCCACCGTCTCTCTTTTACAACCGCACCGCTCGCCACCGAACACAATTTCACCCTCACTACCTGGGTGCCTGGAGCACTTCGACCATCCGATGTTCCAGATCTTTTTTTCCACGCACTTTGAAACTGTGGAACCAACTTCCTGCGACGGTGTTTCCACTGAATTACAACATGGGGTTATTCAAGGGGCGGACCAACAAATTCCTGAAAGGCCGGCAACGCACTGGTGGTGCCTCTGGTGCTACAAGTGTTCATGGGCGGCGGTAATCACTTAACATCAGGTGACCCGCCTGCTCGTTTGCTCGCTAAAAATATAAAAAAAAAAAAAAAAAAAAAAAAAAAAGGTAGGTAAATACCGATCGCAGCCGATTATAACTTAGATGTTTTCAAAATAGGAGGAAAATCTTCAATTTTTTGTTTATGTTTTCTCCATAAGTCGAATTTTTGCAGTAGGTAACATTCTTTTTTAATTCAGGTCGTTTTTCTCGTGTGTTACTATCTAGATCGGTTCAAATCTTCCCAATAGTGGGTCCCGACTGTTTAAGTAGGACGTGTTTGTTCCTTTTCAGTTTTTATTTAAAATTGAATTTTTACGCAGTCGAGTTTTTGTTTTTTAAATTTAATATTTTTATTTTAATCCTGTCTTGAGTCATTTAAGGATTATTTTCTTCTGATATCGGACTGACGAAAATATCAGCTTTTCATCAATCAAGTCTGCTTTTGAAATAAAAAGCTCTGGGCCTCCCAACCCGCAAGACTGGTGTATTTTGCGATAAAATTCAGCTTGGAATGAAATCGTTTTAAATAAACAGGGCGAGAGTTCATTCACAGGATTCCGTAGAAATAAAATAAATGAAGCGCTTTACTCTTGTAGCTTTTACCCTCAAGATGGAGTTCAATAATATGTCTTTTTTTATTTCTAAGTTGTTAGCATCTGTAAGATACGACTTTTGCAATATCTTATAGGTACAGTTTAGTTAACTCGAGACTGTATTGATTTAAGAATATCTAGACCATAAAATATTGTGTATGTTATATGCTTGTATGTATGAATATTATGTAGACATAGTTCCAAGAACTGATGGTAGTTGGGGTACCAGAATGCTGGAATGTCGACCTCGTATTGGAAAGTACAGTAGGTTGATTGACGACATCAAACGAATCGCAGTGAGCCTCTGGATACGGGGGGCGCTAGACCGATGCATGTGGAAGTCTATGCAAGCAAGAGGTTCAGCAGTAAACGTCGGTTTACTGCTGAAAGAAAAAGGTTTATGTACCTAACTACAGTATTTTGTAAACGAACAATACCTTGAGCCCTAGTATTTTATCTGTTGTAGCATCAATATAAATTTCCTTAATTTAAATCTAGCGCCTGGTTGGATGTCTTAAAGTTTACTCTCAGAACGGTTTCTGCAAGTCTTTACAATTCGAAGAATTAAGAAATCTAAAGCCACGCGCAATCCATTGTTAGCATAATATTCCAGCCGCGTACAAAATTAAGCGCTTATATTGTTAGCAGGATAAATCCAAAGATATCATTCAAGATATAATTTAAAGCTCGGCTGCGAGGCTGTAGACTCCAGGCCTGAAAATGGGTCAGAGCTCTAACGATGCTCTTTTTTTTACACTTTTTCGCATCCATGTCGCAATGTCGAGTTTCAGTGCGTTTCCATTGGATGAAGGCGATAATAGACAATAAATTTTTTATACCAAGAATAAGAAAACTTGCAATAATTACTGTTAAGAGGAAAGCGGTAGAGGAGACTTTTCAAAATTAGGTATTTGAAGAAACTATCGTTGTCGCTCTGCAGTTGCTAAAGTACATTCGTGCGATCGGACCTGCAGATCCGACTGAAACTAAGTAAAAGGCATAATTCGAGCTCTCTACTATTGCCTCCTCCAAATATTGAACCAATTCAAAAGATATTTTTTTAAACTAAATAATAAAGATTTATACTGTATCCCTATGTTTTTCTATTTTCATTAATAGTTGTCTTTGAGCACTAGGCCTCTGTTGACAGCGGTCTAAATAGGCATTAAGGGATCTAGTGCTTATAAAGATAATGTATCAACAAAAAGGTAAACATAGGGACATAGAAAAGTTTGATATTTATTTAAGTGTAAAAAACCTTAAAGATCATAAACCTAAACCATAAAGAAAACAGTCCAGAGCGTTTGTATGGAGAAAAGATCATCCGCCTTGAAGAGGACACTATAAACCTCTCTAAAAATTAGCGAATTCGAATTCTAATGGCGGGAGTGCAGAACGCGTGTTTCACGTTGTACTTTAAGTACTGAACTTTCTGGTTTGGCGGATTACTACAAAATAAAGGAGGTGGGTTGATAAGGCCCAATTTCCGCCCCTCATACACTCGAAAAAAAAAGTTCCACATTCTTCATTCTAAAATATTAAATCAAAGCTTAAAAAAACGACTAAAATGTATGAAAAAGCCGAAACACTCTCTTTTTGGATAATATTTTCTGTAACTTACTATTTTTTTTATCACCTAAACTTTATATTAAAATGAAGCTTATATCTTCAAGTATATAAATACATTTACAATTTGCCGAAATCTGGAACTTTTTTTTTCGAGTGTATGGGGGGCGAAAATTGGGCCTTATCAACCCACCTCCTTTGTTTATTGTTGTTGTACAATTCGTCCTAATAGAATTGCCGTGTCGCAAGTATACAATGGAAACTCGAACTCTGTTGAAAGCTGCCGGCATTATGAAAGAATCCAACCCGTCGGGAAATCAGTGGTATGCCATAACGTTCAGATGAAGTGCGGTTAGACGTTAACGTTCTTGTGAACTAATGTTTTAGATCTCATTTATAAGTGATTGCACTTAAGTTATACATAAGTTACTTAATTTAGTTAATGAGACAGACAGTCTTTTAAACTCTGAAGGATTAGGTATCGCTTTAATTTTCTTAACGTCATGTTTCAGTAGCATACACTCTCCATACAAAACGTTTTAAAAAGAATCGGATAGAGTCATACAGTCACAGTAAAACAGCTTATAACTTGTTTTTTGACCGATTTATTTTCTGTTTTTACAAATGTTATTATTACATGTTACATTTTCGATTGTAATTAATGGATATCCACATTTTGACAACAGCCAAATACCTAATTAACCTATTTACAATTTCTCTAGAGTCCGGAAAGATTCAATTAAAAAAAAAGACGTGTGGCACTCGGGGACTGCCGCGGTAAAGCTATTGCATAGCATTTTTTATCAACGCCATCTAGCGGTGAGCCGTAGAGGAGTCCCGTGTCAGGTTATTTTCGTTACGGAATTTCTGGATTCGGTCTCCACGCTGGCCCGCGATAGAAGCTATGCAATAACTTAATACACCATTGCAATTATGAAAAAACTTTGAAAAAAGAATGTTACGGTGACGGTGACGTAATCACTTCGCAAATTTTTTTTCAGAAATAATTATTTACTTATTTTATTAATGCATGGGAAACTAGTCTGATTTATTAGCAATATTGCACGATGTCAAGGTTAATTTGAAACTAAATATTTTATGAGTCCAAATCGGAATTGAATTATCTTCCTATTACTTAATTGTAAAACCTTGCGTAATGTCTTGACGACCTCCCTGGCGCAGTGGTGAGCGCTGTGGTCTTATAACTGGGAGGTCTCGGGTTCGATTCCCGGCGGGGGCAATTTAGGAATATATAATTTCTAAATTGTCTCTGGTCTGGTCTGGTTGGAGGCTTTGGCCGTGGCTAGTTACCACCCTACCGTCAAAGACGTGCCGCCAAGCGATTTAGCGTTCCGGCACGATGGCGTGTAGAAACCGATTAGGGGTATGGGTTGAATTTACACTGCTATACCCCTTCCAAGTTAGCCCGCTACCATCTTAGATTGCCACTTACCATCAGGTGAGATCGCAGTCAAGGGCTATCTTGTCATCGAATTAAAATAAAAAAAAATTACCTTCGATATAATCATACGAGTATAACGATCGACGTAAATGTCATCTCAAGTTGTTATCTCGAGCCAAGCCTCTAAACCGATCGGAATTATCTTCTTCTTTTTAAAAATAATATTTTAGTGATGTAAGCGCCACGGTCACATCTTACTACGATTAGGGTTGCTAACATTCTTTCGACTGATTATATAGTAGGGCCTAATTTCAGAATAAGCTATGAAGTGTACTATACACTTTAAAAAAATATAATAAAAAAGTACTTAAATCCTATCATCCTACTAATTCTATTAATCCTCCTATTTAATTTATTTAATATTATAAATGCGAAAGATTGTATGTTTGTTACTCAATCACGTTGCAACGACTGAACTGATTTGGCTGAAATTTGGCACAGAGACAGTCTGGAATAACACATATGCTAGGACGCGGACAGACAGACCGACAGACGGACAGGTGTATGGACTAGGCGAAACTATAAGCGTTCCTTGTAGTTTTACTACACAAGCCTAAAAGTAAGGACTTTGTTTGGTATTAGTTTCAATGCAAAATAATGAAAAAAAATTCATCCAACTGAATTAAATTACTTTTGCGTACTATAATATTATGTTCCTTTTAGTAGAATAGAATAGAATAGAAATATTTTTTATTCAAATAAACTTTTACAAGCACTTTTGAATAGTCAATGAATCTACCACTGGTTCGGAATGCCTTTCCTGCCGAGAAGAGCCAGCAAGAAACTCGGCGGTTGCTCTTTTCAAAAAAATAAAAATTTTACAATTGTTATTGAAACTATGCTATGTATTCAGTGCTTCCACGATGAATTTTCCTGAGTAAAATACAGGTAAAAATAAATACAATCCAATACATGTTAACACAGGCAGGCAAAAGCAGACCCATTCCCGTTGGTGGCACCCGTTCACGAGCATGACGCATGATCCAGCCATTGCTTCGCTCAACCATATTTGAGGGAACGTAACAACCCGCACCACACGACACCACCACAGAAACTTTAAAGAGAGCATGACATACTTAGGCTACCCATGTTAAGGCATCGAATTGAATACTAATATTAAACTACTCATTTTAAGAACATGACTGAGACAAATAAAGTGGAAACACCGTGGAACAGAATACAATAAAATCATGTTACACAGGATAGTTATTACTGTCTTATGAATCACTGGAGCGAATTATATTCACGCTTTTTTATCATTTACATAGTCTTCAATTGTATAATATGCTTTTTTCATAAGAGCAGATTTAATAAAAATGTCTTTTGGACCCTCTTGAGGCGCAGCCCAGGAAACATGAGCCTATTACGGTTGGCAACCCTAACTACGACCTGTAACACTATATAAAAAAATATATACTATGTACATATTAATATGCTATATCAGACGCATATTTTATTTAAAGATTTAAATTATTGGCCGATTATTTAATTGACTGTTTGTTTGACTCATTAAAAAATAAATTCCCAGCTTTTCGCACGATAAAACAAGAAGTTTTAATATTTTCGATAAAATGGTCATTTTTTATTTTCTTTTTATATTAATTACATAGATATTTATAATATCTAACTTTTTAATGTCGATGAACTGATAAAAGTAAGGTCGAGATGTCCACTGTCCACCGTGGATACCAAATAAATTAATTTACGCTATTTATAGTAAAATAAACGGCCAATATCGTGTCTGGCCACGCGCATTGTAGGGTTCCATGGTTGCCTCTCAATATTATGCGTACTTAGAATGGTACTATATAATCTATGATATTCTACTAGGGATGAGTTATATACTCACAAAACAAGCGAAAAAATTGTTCCGAACAACGAAGAGTATAATAGAGTACCTACTTCATTGACAAATTACGACAAATATCTGCCATTACGCGCTTCATTTACCGCACGCTTGTAATATATCCACCTCTTTTTATATAGTCTTTATCATAGTATATAATATGTAATTTTTCATTATAAAATGTTTTTTTTACATTTTAAAATAATATGACATAATAATAACGTTCCTAGTTATTAGTAAAAACTCAACTTGCCATATACTGCCGTATCTTCAGTAGTAACAAATGTGGCTTATTCTCGATTATCATAGAATTCTGCTAAGTACCGCTGCTTCTAATCGATATGATGACTTTTAAAAGCTTTTATTTAACTTGCAATGTATGTATGTATGCATGTAACTATGTTTGTTCAGGTGGAATCTTGCAACTTAATTTTAAAGCAGACCGATTCAGCTGAAATTTTGTAAACACTTAAATAAAAGCTTGTTTTTAAAAAATTTTTTTTACATTTAGTTTATTCTTATCAGGTTAAGCCAACGTTGCAACAATGTAAACGCCCTAGAATATTTTATTTTACGGCTCTATTACAAAACATCTAAGTCATTGCATATTTGTTTTTTATCAATAGGTACCTATTAAATAAATAGTTACCGCATTCAATTATAATTGTTATTGTTATTGATGCAGAACCCTACGAAATAATAACTGTGTAATAATAGTTATTATTATTGATGCAGAATAAATATTTTTTTTGAAGAATATCAGTCACCTTGACTACGACAATAGTGTAACGGGTGGGGATCGAACCTGCAACCCTTAAGTCCGTACCTGTAACCGTTGGGCTATTGAGGCTTAAATAATTGTTATTGTTATTTATGCAGAACCCTACGAAAGGCATTAAAATAGTCAGTCTTGCATCAGTAGTTAAAAAACAGTTGGATACTAAATGAAACTGGTTGTAGAGTCTCAACGACCTTGCCAAGGTCCCCGTGAATATCTTTTATAACGGCTGAATAGCTTAGCAAAATGGTAAAAAAAAATTAAAAAGAAAATTACGTGACGAATTGAGAACCTCCTTTTTTTTCGCCGGTTAAAAAGAAATTTAAATATTCATAGCTTTTGCGTCGTTCTTTTCTTAATTTAATTTGTAAAACTAAGACATAATATAATAACCAATACTTTGAGTGAAACATGGTAAAAAAGTTAATGATCCAATATTTTTCCACTAATTAGATAACTTTATATACCTACCTGCATAATATTAAACCCTATAATCATAAATTATATCAGATGAATATGTGAACATTACGTAGGTATCATAACAAAATAACATCCTGCTTTCCGAACCCCACTAATTAGGTAAGTAACTGATATATATTTTTTTTAGTTTAAGTAACTTTATATACCTACCTACATAATATTAAATTTCCCTATAATTATGAATTATATCAGAAGAATTACTTAGTCTTGACTTGTCAAAAGAGCCACAAGATGGCCTACGTGTAGATAAGTATTCCTTACTAATATTATAAAAGTGAAAGTGTGTTTGTTTGTTGGTTCGTTGGTTTGTCCCTCAATCACGCTTCAACAGTGCAACGGATCGACGTGATTTTTTGCATGGGTATTGGGTATAGTTGAGGACCTGGAGAATGGCATAGGCTACTTTTTATTCCGGAAAATTAAAGAGTTCCCACGGTATTAGAACACCTTAATCCACGCGGACGAAGTCACGGGCTTTAGCTAGTGTAAAATAAATAATTGTATAATATTTTTGCAATTACTAGGTTTCCTCTTAACCCAAAGTCCCTGACAAAGTCTTAACCCAAACCACTTAATCCAAGTCTTAACCCAAACCTTAACCTTAACCCAAACCTCTTAACCCAAGTCTCTGCCAAATGGGCAAGGGTCTTCAGTTTAAAATGAGAAAGGTTTTAGGTCATAGCCAAGCCACGCTGGCCAAGTGCGTATAGTTAAAGATAGGTCTTTGAGATTTTCTGAGACGATGTATCCTTCACAGTAATGATAAAAAGTTATAGAAGTGCGTGCCTAGTAGGGTTGCCAGATTTTTTTTCAGCCTATAAGGGACAAATGGTTGAATGGTCAAAAAAGTACGGGATTTCAGTTTTTTACCCGGGACAAATAAAAAACCGGGACAAATTTTTTATTATTTTTCCGAGGATCGAGTCAGTTTTAACTTTGTCATTCTGACACTAACACTGTCATTGGTCGATGCGGGCTGCGAGTGCAAAAGTTAGTAGCGAGACGAGTACGTTTTACGAACGTTGCGTCATGCGTGTGTGAATACTTAGATCGATTTCATAATGAGAAACGGCGTACGGTTAAAATACGGACAGAGTCAGTCCCGCCGGGACATTTTAAACTATGCCTAAAATACGGGATGTCCCGGGAAATACGGGACGTCTGGCAACGCTAGTGCCTAGATTCAGACTCCGGAAACCTCGAAAAGAAGGCCGCCGTTTAAACAGTGTGATATGTCAATATTAACAGATATTAACACACAATTTTTGCAATATACTTTTTACTTAGGGTCATCTAATTTCAAGTTTTATTACCATTTCATTTATAATGCAAAAAATGCATGCTATTTCAATGAGGATACACTTTTTCACAAGCCCTCTACATTATTTAATTGATATCTTTCAGTGACCATTCAAGGAGGCATAAGAAGACGAAGCAGGTAGCTAGGTAGATCGGTAAATCTTCTTCTAAATATATAAAAGGCAAAGGTGACTGACTGACTGACTGATCTATCAACGCACAGCTCTAACCACTGGACCGATCGAGCTGAAATTTGGCATACAGGTAGCTATGATGACGTAGTCATCCGCTAAGAAAAGATTTTTCAAAATTCAACCCCGAAGGAGGTAAAATACGAGTTAAAAAAATCGAACCTAACGTGAGCGAAGCCGCGGGTTAAAGCTTGTTAAGTTATAAATTCAAAAATTATTGGCTTAAGTTAATCTCGTGATCGGGTCACCTTTTTTGGTGCGATACACTTGTAAGAGCACGGATAAATTAAGTGATACGCATAAAATTACATGGTCTGATTTCTTTATTTTTTACTAAACAAGCTCACTAAGACAATTTTTTTTTAATTTTGGCAGCCCTTGTGCCATCTATCACCATGAACACTTGCAATCCTAAGTACCTATTCGTAGTTTAGAGGCTATACAAACTACATATTAGCACATGTTTGGTCAAGACAAATATACGAAAATCAGATCTTACGCGGTACCCACCTATTTCATAAATGTCATAAATATTCATTACACACTGTAAAAAATACATCTCGAAATATAACGAATACAAGCGCTGTATAGTGCTCGTTTGAATTTATTAGCAGAAATACTGCGTTATAGCATAAATAGATTGCCATCTTGAACGATTTTATGACCAATAAATTTCAAACACAAACAATTGCTAATGGATGTTATAAGATTTTAAACACTTATCATTGTGTAAAAAGAATACGCAAACGTTTGCAAAAGACTTGTCGAAGATGAGAAGAGAGACAGAAAAGACGTAAAATACTGTTTTTGTACCTTCAGAATATATGGAGTCTATTTGCTCGCTCTCAACGCTTTGTAAACTATCGTCCTCAACGTACTCTTGAACTTCTGGAGGTTCTTCTGCCATTTCAGGCTCGTCTTGTATTTCTGGCTCATCTTGTATTTCAGGCTCCTCCGGTTCTTGAATATGCAGTTCTTTGGCCGATTCTCTTATATTTCTATCCTCGGTTTTCTTTACAGGCAGAATATCAAAGATGGATGGCGCCCTCACATTGCCGCTGGCCAGCCCCAATTTCTTCTGAAGATATGCCTCCAGGATCTGCTGGGTAATTTTATTCTGCCTCGCCAGCTCTTGCGGGCCTGCGGGGAAAGGAGAATGACAGATAAAAATGACTGCGCGAAAAACCAATTGAAGAAAAGTTCGGAGGATCAATTTGAAAACGAATTCGACGTCATTTTTATCTGCTTCCCCATTTTCTCCGGTATTCAAGTTGGGGGTGAAGTGGATACTTTAGTACGCTAAATAATGTTTTTACAAATAAAAGCAGCTTCAGTGATTATTATATTAAATGAAGTATTTTTATCTAAGTAGCCTCCGAACTTTATAATACATGATATCCATATTATGCTTTGTTAAAATGTTACAGTCAAAAGTTAAAAGATTTTAGATACTATTGACGAATTTTACTATATGATGTCGACGTCTGGACCTACAGTTACTGTTATGCAGTGTCAGTAATAGTAAAGTTATTCCCCAATTTTACAATACCATACCTTCTAGGTATATTATGATCATTACAATAACAATGTCTCTAGGTATTATGATCTAATATACTTTTGAAGCCAGGTTATTGACACCGAACTATTAATCAAGTATTCTTATAAAAAACGCCCCTGAAACCGTTCGCCCACGGGCAAAAACATTGTATAGCTAACATTGCCGGTCCAAGATCAACATCTGTATCAGTAGTTATGATATTTAAACTTTCTAGCAATATGCCAACATCGTAAATCTTTGTCATACTTAATCCTGTCGGCCTAATAAGATTTTGTTGCCGCAATACCATTGTTCAAGCTATCCGTAACAAGAACAATAGAAGTTTTATCAGATCGCTCCTATAATTTGCTGAATGCAAGGAAGCTTTTCGTACTTAATCAGAAGGGCGCGAGGAAGCATTGGGTATACTGGAGGTACATTACATTATTAGACCTTGCATTGTTTGAAGGCAATCCTATAATAAGGTTCAAGGTTAATATTGTAAGCGTACAATTGGGCAATGTAAAGAATATTGAGATACTTAATAAGTGGCATTCTTAGAACCATAATAATAAGCAGTCTGTATTTAAATTTAGCTTTGATTTAATAGATTCGGAATCTGTACATAATTTTTTTATTAGATGAAAACCTGTTAGATCTTTATTTAGTCATATTCAAGTTCAAAATTATATATTTCATGTAGGCCAACCTGTGGCTCTTATGACACGTCGAGACTCTACCACCGTTTCGGAATGCGGATTCTGCTGTTATGAACAGGTAAGAAACTTAGCATTTGCTCTGTCATAAAAGAGCTTTGACAGTAAATATTGTGTTAGCGATATATTGAAATAGTAAAGATATACAACTTTAATGTAGGTATTGAAGGTAGTTTTATAAAAATTAGTAGTAGGTAGTTTGACTTTGTTGACAACGTAGGCGTCGGTCTGGTGCCGCGCCGTTAGTATAAATACAGCGCTTTGGACGTTATTAATTCAGTCTCTTCCAGAGACTCATACGGCTATTGGATGCACCCGCGTCTAGGTCGTAGTATTTGATTAAGGGATTGTGATAGCAATCGCGCCCTAATCGAATAAATATTACCCGTTGGTTTAGATGAGTGTAATTAATTAAATAATACTTAGATATGTTTGATAGTTACCCTCACGTTCAGATGGTGGTTTGTCTGACGTGTTGTGGTTAAATAGGTTAGATGTGAGGACAGGGGCCGTTATAGGGGCGGTTGGAGACAGCTTTAGGTAGGGTTTAAGCGTTTTTTGTGTTGATAAATGAAGTCATGTATATTACTTTTTTATATGTTTTTTATATTAAAGGTATAATAAAATCAATTACACACAAAGATCGCCAATTTCATACAAAGCACTAAGTGTAAGATTTTTATAAAGGAATCCAAGTTATTTTCCAGTTACCGTGTTTTACCTTGTAACTATGATTGCTTTCCATTTGGTAATATCTCTGGAGATACCAAGTAATACTACGTTTATGGTATGATCACATCCAAGTCCAAGTTTATCATTTATGTCATCTTAAAATTAATGCATCTATGCCGTCGAAATTACTCCACTGCACGCAATCATTACACTTTTTAACTAATTGCGACTAATTTTAACGACTATCGAAATGCATCAAGTGCATAATTTCATATCGATATTGGTAGATTAAATTAGATTATTTATAACACTGCAAAACTGTAATTACATAATTATTAAGGTTATAAAATAAAAATTTGGCACTTCTGCAACGTTACAGAGGTAACGACCAAAATCGATTTTGAATCGAATGATTCAATTCAATTTTTAAACGGTTAATCTATTGTTAATCACTCCAATAAAATACATAACGAATTGCGAGATTCCCGTCACGAACATAAAGGTTTCCAAATAAATGTTGTGATTCGGCAATAAATAAAAATTTCGCAATACTCATTTCGCTTTTGGCAGAAGATGCAAATGTGTTGAGAAAACCGCAATTGTCAAATAAGGTTTTGATGTTTTTAACCTCGTTGCTTGGGACCTAAATACGTTGACCTCTCATACTGCAGTACACTGGAATGGTTGAGTCTATGTCGTATATCTTTTCAAACTCAAACTCAAAATCATTTATTGCAAATTTGGGTTTACATTAGGTGTTATTGTAATACAGGTAAGTACATCCAAATGCCTTCAAAGGCATGCAATATCAATAATTTTTAATAATAATAATTTCTTCAATGTTCGTTTTAAAGTTATACCTATACCTAATTGTTACTTAGTACTTTATGCACATTGAATAATTATTATGTCATTTCTTATTTTAATAAATATTCTTGATAGTTGATTCTTTCTAATTTCTAGATTTATGTATAAAGATTCTTTGAAAATTAATTAACTCGTTTTCTAAATTTTCTCGAAATATATTCCTTTACTACTTACTACTACTTAATATAGGGTGATTTCGCCGGTTGGCGACCGATTAGCGGGATATTCAACTTTACGTCAATATTTAAGTATGTTGCACCCATAGCACATGTATTAAAGTTATATGACGGGGTCCTAGATATTGTCAAGTTATATTTAAAAGTAAAAAAATAAGAATTACAGTTGTGAAAACATTTTAAATTGAATAATTCTTAAAAACTATGTGAAATGCTAGTTGGCGACCACTTTTGCTAGTTGACGACTGCCCCCTTATCTAGTTGGCGACCTCTTGATTTGCTAGGGAAAACTAAATTTGATTAATTAAAAATAAAAAATATGAACGTGTTAATGTTTAAAAAATAATTATTATTCATGCTTTATTATTCATACATTATAATAAATTATTAAAACACATTTTTTCATGAGATCAAAGGTACACTTTAATATTCAAGCTTAAGCTTAAATGAATCTTAGCAAGTATAATTCATTTTCCTGCACAAGTACAAAATTAAAAATATCACTTTAAACAACAATTACAAAAGTTTAGAATCAAATCATCAGATCATCAGATCTCGGGATGTTATACATTTTACATTTCTTTCTAATACCGTGCCCTCCTTCTCTTATATTTTTAAAGCACATTCCAGATCTCTTTGGGAATAAGCCGGTGTTTTTTTTCTAATTCGGTTTATGGAGGACATCTGTAATCAAAATATAACATATTAAACACCTACATTATGCAAAAAACAGATAAGATTAAAAGTAGTGATTGCAAATGGTCGCCAAACCACATGTTAATTTGCCACTTTTAGTTGGCGACCACTTGATACCCATACATTTTAAGATATTTTATAATAATAATTTGGTGGTCGTAAACTAAAAGATATACAGATAAAAGTAAACAAATTCAATCAAAAGTGATTAAATTCCGAACTAGGTTTGTAGTCTATAAAAAATAAAAATAAATGTTTTTCTTTCTAAATGTCTATTGGCGGCCAGGTGGTCGCCAACTGAAGTTATTGGCTAATTCCAATTTCAGTTAGCGACCATTCAATTTTTTTACCTGATTTTGTATATTACATGTAATAAATGTACAAATAACGTAAAACATATATATATCCACTTAATAGAACATTAAAAAATTGACTCAAATAAATACATCACGATCTACTTACCTCGAACGCATCACTTACTCACTATTTTTTTCGTTGTTTTGGGAACGTGTACGCGCCGAAAGTATGAGCGGCGGATTGAACTAAGATTTGTTTGCTTTCGGGTAAACACAAAGCTGCCAACTATTGTAGGTAAAACTAATAGGTCTATCCCCCTCTTTACTTAAGTGAATTTCATTTGGAAAAGAAGAATAGAATTCTTATTATTTTCGTTTTAATGCCGTAGGTCCTGTTAGTGGTCGCGTAACTGACCCTGGTCGCGTAACCGGCGAACTCACCCTACTTTTTCTTTTATATAATTCCAAGATTTCATACATTTTCGAAGAGAATACCTTTCTCTTCTTACATCTTAAGTAAAGAAATATGTGCTAGGTGCTAAAATAAGTTTTTTATTAAGCCATTTGTTAGGCTTTCCGCGGCGCCTACGTCGCATCGTTGAATGACCATCAATTAAGATTTAATTGTGATTCGATTTATACGTAAACGAAAATAATTTAAGAAATTACTTAAGTATATTATTTTAACTTAAAGTTATAATATGTACTAATAAAAAATAAAGTTTATCTATACGAAGATAAACTTCGATATTGTGACAAAAAAATTGGCATTACACGTTAGGTCTTCTATACTTGACTTGACATTTTAGAAGTCACCTAACATTACTAGGCAGAAAAGTTTGTGTTCACCATTTTGTAACCTACGTTAAAACTTATCAAATGACTCTTAAAATATTTTTAATACACCTGTAGATAGTAGTGCCCAGAATCTAAGCAAGTTAGGGGTGCGCTGCCAATTTTCCGTACCACTCGTGCCTTGCCATTCCGCCCTCGTAATTGAAAACACAGTAACTTAAAGGTAACTTCTATTTAACTTTCTGTGTTTTCAATTACGAGGGCAGCACTGTTTTTCCTTGCGTAATTTTCCTTAAACAACTGTTAGGATCGTTAAGCTGTGGTAGCATCATATATTCGTAAACGAATAATTACTTTATCACCTTAACTTGTGATTATGTCACATTTGAACATCATTTAGCATTATTAATTAATATTCGCAGTTTGCCCTTCCGCCGTTAACTCGTCGATGATCTCAGTTATTGACAATATTTAACATAAGTATTTTGCGACGGAAATTAATATATCATTCGTCATTTAACTATTAAAATATTGATTGTAAAGTAAGTCGTTGACTCCATAGCAAATATTTGAGGACAGAGTTTTTAAGCTTTGCGTCCACTGGCAATGATTTGAATCTGAGGCTAACAACTACATACATATCGCCGCGCGCGTCCCCGGAAAATAAAATGGTAATGCCCATATTGCATTATAGCGATTATTACCATATAGAATGGTAATGCCCATATTGCATTATAGCGTTTACCAGTTTATTCTCCGGGAACGGCGATATTATAGAGGTCTGTATAAATAAAATTGAAGCGTCTATATTCTATGAATTCGAAATAGCTACAGGCTCTTATGAGGAGTTGTTATCTTTCAACTTATCCTAACACAAATACGCGGTTAAAAAAATCTGTCTTTTTGTCCGGGCTTATATTATTCGGAACGGCTGAACCGATTTTAATAAGGCTTTCACAGGCAGATAGAGGATAATACAAAAACTGATCCAGGCTAGTGTTAATCCTGGAAAATCAGAGAATTCCCACGGGAATTTTAAATAAAGTTAAATGCAGTTTTAGCTTGTGTGAAACAAAGGTTAACAATAGGCTTCTTCTAAGGCAGCTCTCTGTTATCTAACCTAGATTTAAGAGGCTACTAGTTTGATGTGGAGTGATTAAGATCAGACCTTCGCAACCAGTTGATGATGAAGCAACACACAGCTGTTATAATAATGTGGTACCTTGAGCTATTGATTGTAATTGGTATTATACGATACGACAATCATACTGATGTTAACAGAACTTAAAACAAGAAAAAGAAAAAGTCAAAAAAAGACGTGTGGCGCTCTGGGACTGCCGCGGTAAAGTTATTGCATAGCATTTTTCATTTGAGAGCTCACCGCTAGATGGCGTTAATAAAAAATGCGCCATCTAGCGGCTCACCGTAGAGGAGCCCCGTGTCAGGTTATTTTCGTTACGGAATTTCTGGATTCGGTCTCCACGCTGGCCCGCGATAGAAGCTATGCAATAGCTTAAAAATTGTAACCTTACATTTATTCTAGAATCAAATAGCCACATAAAAACACAAAAAACAGAAAGAACACATTTATAGTTCTTGCAATTCACGAGGGCGCGTGGCTCATGATTGTGTGTGTGTTGTATCTGTGTAAGTGTGAGCGAGAGCTTGCTCGTACCTGACCACTCTCATCTAGACTCCTAACAGGCACGCACACTTACACAATGTGCATGTACACGACGTAACCACAAGTAAAGCTCACGCGCTCTTGTGAATTGCAATAACTATAACTTAAAAAGTAAATAAACTATATAAGGTTGGGTCCCCACGGCTAAAATTTTACAAAATTCTATTGATTGTTATGGAATTTAACGCTTAAATTGATTTTCAAGACGCTGAGGTCCATACTTCTAACAAATGTTCCTGGGTTCACTTAACATTAGGTGAATGTAAAATAAAAAGACGACAATTTGTATTTGTATTGTATTTAGTTGTATTGTATTGGACTTAGGAAACTTCATCGTGGAAGCACTGTAAACATAGCATAGTTTCATTAACGATTGTAAAAATTTTTATTTTTTTTTTTGAAAAGAGCAACCGCCGAGTTTCTTGCAGGCTCTTCTCGGCAGGAAAGGCATTCCGAACCAGTGGTAGATTCATTGACAATTCAAAAAGTGCTTGTAAAAGTTTATTTGAATAAAAAATATTTCTATTTCTATTAATAATATGATGACGATATCATATTTTTTCAAGGATTCGTTTTGTTGCAAATGGTGCGTGATTAAAATTTTCCGGCAGTCAAATATTCGGACGCATTTTTTTGCATCATCAAACACAGATTTAGTCATGACTAATAATAATATAAAGCTGTTAAGCTAAATAAGTATGTACTAAGAGGTATTTATTGCCTCTATTGAAAATCTGACTTGGTTGATTAGTTGCAAGGTTCATGATTACAAAATGAAAATGCGGTATTATAAAATGAAATTCTTCAATATTCATAACACTATAACTGTTATCGAATGATTTAAGTTTATTTTATACATAAAAAGCCTTTGTCATGAATAATTGAATCTTACATAACTGTGTTTCAGTGCCAAAATAAGAAATATTTGACACAATATTTAATAAATCAGACCAAATATTAAAGGTCAATGATATCGAATGAAAAATAGCAAACAAAGTTGTTAAGTTGTCATGTATATTTATTACATTCTTAATGATCAATTGTTACAAATAACTGAATCCAAAACTGTTGATTAGATTATAAAACTATATAAATATATAATATAAAACTATAAACTCTCGATTATATGTAATTTGTAATAAATCAGACTTTTTATTAAATGTCAATGATGTTGGAATAACGGATGAAGATGTTTCGGGTTGGTTTGATCTAATTGATGTAGGCGATTCATTTAAATTGGGTGAGGTGAACAGGTGACCTTATCAGGTTAATGATGTCTCAAAAGAGGCATATGACCCCGCTTTATATTTCGATCCTTCATTGAAGTACCGGCAAGAATAGCTTTGTTACGTTCCCTCAAATATGGTTGAGCGAAGCAATGCCTGGATCATTCGTCGTGCTCGTGAACGGGTGCCACCAACGGAAATGGGTCTGCTTTGTCTGCCCATGTTGACATGTGTTGGATTATATGTATTGCATTTTTGAAGCTTCATTGTGGAAGCACTGTATACATAGCTTGGTTTGGTTACTTATTGTAAAATTATTTTATTTTTTGAAAACTGCTGAGTTTCTTGCCGGTTCTTCTCAGCAGAATCTGCATCCCGAACCGGTGGTAGATTTATGACGTGTCATAAGAATTAAGAGCTACAAGGTAGCCTACAGGAAATAAATAAATTCTGAATTTGAATTTGAATTTATACAATGTACCCTCAATTCTGGGCTTATATTATAAGATAATATGTAGCTATACATTAGTATTGTAATATTTTGTAATGAAAAGAGCAACTGCTGAGTTTCTTGTCGGCTCTTCTCAGCAGAATCTGCATTCCGAACCGGTAGTAGAGTCTTGACGTGTCATAAGAGGCAAGAGCTACAAGTTGGCCTACAATCTACATGAAATATATAATTTTGAATTTGAATTTGATATATATGTCTATATTATTTCCGCATATATTTCGATATAGGTTTCCGAGAACCGGGTTTATTATTTTTCATTCAATGGCTATCTTGTCATCGAACAAAATAAAAAAAAATTCAATCCACGATTGGCTCACAATAAATGAATAGTAAATATATTAATAGGTAAAGCCTGTCACTAAAGTGGTTCATCAAAGGACCTTGATACTTTATCATCCGCCCGAAATTTATGCATTTCAATACAAATTTATGCATCGTCGTTTCTATTAATTGAACCAGTTTAATTACTCGCTCATCATTCAATCGATGATTGGCTCACGCATCGATGTATATGGATACTAGCTGATGCCCGAGACTTCGTCCGCGTGGATTTAGTTTTTTAAATCTCGCGGGAATTCTGTGATTGTCCAGGATAAAAAATAGCCTATGTCACTCTCCAGGTCCTCAACTATACCCATGCAAAATATCACGTCAATCTGTAGCTCTGTTGCAGCGTTATTGAAAGACAAACCAACAAAAAAACAACCAAACAAACACACTTTCGCATTAATTATAGTATGTAGTTATATAATTATAATATTAGTAATGATTAGTAAGGATGCCTGTCCCATATAATCGCGTCTACAAAAATGCACTTGAATATTTTTTTCAATGATCCCACGGTTCGCTTTGACGCGAGTGTCAACCAATCACGTTCGAGGAGTAGCCACTCCCTATTATCCAGAACAAAAATTGGAATAAAGCTACATTAGTACATTTTTTTAAACTTCTTTTAAGACAAGAGAATTTTACAAATTCTGTTGTCTTTTTGAGCGCGTTTTTTTCCAGAGGCCTATCCATATATATCGATGGGCTCACGGTATTAATTAATGATCAGTAAATCAATGGATAGGCACATCCTGCCGCTAAAATGGTTCATCAAAAGACCTTGATACTTTGACATCCGACCGAGATTTATGCATTTCAATACAAAGTAATCGTCGTTTATATTAACTGAACCAGTTTATTTACTTGCTAATGTGATATTTATAATATGTTACCATTAATAAAATTTTAATTTTACTAATTTAAAATAATAATAATACATGGAAATTTTAGTAATCAATAAGTCAACGAGCTGGTGAAATACTGTGAAATACAATCGTTTTCTAATAATAATATTCCTATTTCGCAAAATTTTCCTTTGATGATTTTCCTCTGACGAATAAATTAATTATATGATCTTGACAATTTAACTTTTTTATCGTTACTAATATTATACAAAGTGTGTTTGTGTGTTGATTCGTCCTTAAATCAAGGAGCACCGGATCAATGGATGTGTTTTTACATATATATTCTACTTGAGGACTTAGAGAGTGGCAAGTCGCCGGTATAAGTTAGTCAACTTACAAATTAAAAAAATTAAAGCATTTGACAACCTCCCTGGCGCAGTGGTGAATGAAGCTAGTCAACTTACAAATTAAAAAAATTAAAGCATTTGACAACCTATGGCGCAGTGGTGATTGCGGTGGTCTTATAACTGGGAGGTCTCGGGTTCGATTCCCGGCATGGGTAATTTGGAATAATTTTTGAATTGTCTCTGGTGGGAGGCTTTGGCCGTTGCTAGTTACCACCCTACCGTCTACGACGTGCCGCCAAGCGATTTAGCGTTCCGGCACGATGGCGTGTATAAACAGATTAGTATGGGTTGAATGTACACTTCCATACCCCTTCCAAGTTAGTTCGCTACCGTCACTGCATCGTCACTTAACATCAGGTGAGAACTGAGATCGCAGACCAGGATTACCCTGTGATGAAAAAAATTAAAGTATACTACACACTAGATAACTACGAGTAGATTGGTAAATTAATTTGGCTAATAGCCTGACAATCCATTTTATGCCGTACCATCGTTTCAGCGATACAAGGCACAGACAAAAAATGGCGAGAGATCCCGCAAGTACTGGCCCGCATCCAACTTCCCACAATACTAATTTATGTACGGACTGATGAAAGGAATTACACTCAGAAATTCACGACGATTCTGTTCCCCCAATTTCCCTCGTGAAATTAGTTTTTAATATTTCAGGCATTTCATTCATAAGGAAAGTCTATTAATTGTATTAATTGTTTACAATTACTAATTTAATCTAAATATATGTATAAAAGAAAAACGTGACTGAGTGATTGACTGACTGACTGACTAGAGAAATCCAGGGAACTATTCAAATTTTATGGCACACTTGATATACTTTGTAGATAGATAGATAGATAGTTTAAATTTACTCTTGTACTTGTCGTATTGTGCTTGAAATCTGTCAACGTCCACTAGATGTGCCAACTGTGAACTCGTATTTAGTGTACGGTGCAGGCCATTTCCGGTCACCCCAATTCGGCGATAGGCGGCGCAGAGATAAAAGCAATGCTGTGCCTACTCCTGACTGACTGCGCTGGCGTCAGTCCAATTCTGAATTTTGCTATGCACAAATACACGGCGCGGCGCGGCGTTTGCACTTTCAGAAGCTCTTAGTAATAAATCTCTTGATACACCTACTTTTATTTGCGTGGTCATGGTGTACATACGGCATTCAAACGAAATCATTTTATACACACACAACACACACAATTTACGAATGTTCCATCGTAGAGCATGAACTATTGAGCCGATTTTAATGAACGAAGCTTTTTTTTATTCGATGACAAGAATCAAGATAGTCCTTGACTGCCACGCTAAGTTAGCCCCCTACATCTTAGACTGCATCGTCACTTACCGTCAGGTGAGATCGCAGTCAAGGGCTATCTTGTTAGTGAATAAAAAAAAAGATTATTTTACTTTCACTGTATCGGTTAACGTTCGTCTTTAGATTTTCGAGCGATGTAACATGTAACACTCAACGAGGAATTAGGGCGTGTAACAGACCGCAGAGCTGAGAGGCGAAACGACGCGTGATCATGCATCCCCCACGTAATATATGCACAATTTAGTATCTTTCACACTTGGACGGACGCCAGTTACTCACAGCTGACCATTGTTAGGGTTCCGTACCCAGAAGCGGCTCTAGCCCATGTAGCGCCCGTGTGCAATCAATCTTGGCGCCCTCTAATAGACGCGCGGCCAAAATGGAATACTTACAACACAAGAATACCGTTTGACTTACAGTTATATTTTCAGCAGTGAAAGGAAATTCAGGCGAAAAATGGTGCAATTTAAAATGATGTCAGGAAGCGATCCGTTGATTTGTTGCGGCGTGATTGAAGGACAACCAAACACATTTTTGCATTTATAATATTAGTAGATAAATATTTATATCGATCACCGAGATTTAATGCTGAAAAATAAAATCGATAAAAAAATTATATTATGCAAAGTATGCAACGCATAAACGCAAATTTTTCGTACAAATTGACCTAGAAACGGTATTCAGGTATAATTTAGCTATTATAAGTTAATATATGTATTGAAAATGCAAATTCTTTTCCCAAGGACGTGCATTGATTGATATTTTAAATGATGATGTATAATTAAAGATCCTAAAAAAAACTAGAAATAAAATATTTGATCTAATGCGTGTCAGAATATGCACTGTGTAGGATTCTGTAACGAAACATCAATCAAAAGCAAGAATGGCACTACAGATAGAAACTTGATATAGGGATGTTAGGGTCGCTGCAGAAAGGAAAAAAGAATAAAGAAAGAAAGAACAACAAAAAGAAAAGGTAAATATTATTTATTTAACATTACAAAGCATTACAGAAAAGTCGGCTGAATCGACTACTAGTGTACTAGTAAGTATATCCAAGTTTTAAGAGAAGCTTCTTACGATTTTCAACCTCTTTTTTTATTTGACCATGTGTGGACCATGCGTTACCACTGAGTATTTATTATATTCACTGCGTTTGTAACTTAATGTCAAAATTAAAAATGTAAATTCTTATTTTCACATGTCATTGAAATTATTTACAAGCATTTTTCTAAAGTTTGCATGAAGTTTCCAACCTAAATAATGCAGAAAAAATCGCTATCTAATAGTAATATTTCATTAGATAGCTTGGAATTAGATTGTAAAAAAAAGTTATTACTAAAAGAAAAAGCAGCTGGTGAACATGTTGACACAATCCTGGTGCCCTTTTATGAAAACGATGTTTTAATTAAAGTACCCAAAAGAAATAAAAAGCAACGCCAGATGGGTAGCAAAGTAACCAGAACTGATGCATGCCAAGGTGAAGGTAAGCAATATAAAAGCTACCTCGTGAACAATAGCTTGCAAAGAGGTAAAAAGATGTCTTATTTGGAAATATTTCGAAAACAGTTTTCTTCTAATGTCAATGAAAAAATGAAAGATGCGAATGAAATACGTTCCATATCTCCAGAATTTGGAGATACTGAGCGGGAGAGTTTTGATGAAGAGAACAATAGTAATGTTATTAATGAATATTACAATACAGAGGCATATAATGAAATGTATTATGATAAAATTATGAATCAAGAATTTGAACAATACCTAGATCAATCTTTCGAAGATGGTCTACGTTTCGATGAGGATATAGGTGGTAAGTCTCCAGAAGAAAATTACTATAATAACCTTCGTAGTGTATCTGAAGTTTCCAGACCTCGCCGTCAAGTCAGACGAACTACGGTCCCAATAATTAAAAATATACAACTGGGTGGTTTAGGTCCAGATATGGAAAACATAAGGCCGAGACTTGAAAGGGCCAAAAGTCTTCAGAGATATTCAGAGAAGGTCCGGATGGAAAATCGTCTCAAAATTTATAAAAAAGAAATTGAAGTCGAAAATGAAAAAAAGGCCGAGAAAGAGGCTACTGCCAGACGTCGAAGTGCAAGCGCCGTCAGAAGCAAAGATCAAAAAGGTAAAAAGTCTTCATATTTAGTTGATAAGACTCCTCCAGAGAAACCATCGGTGATTAAAAAAATTTACACTAAATCAAAGTCGGCGGACGTAAAAGGGCGTGGATTAAAAGACAATAACCCTGATACAGACGATTTAAAAGGAAAACAAATGAAACCGAATCGAGTATTAGAACGAAAGCTTCTATCTGCTAAAGACAGTTTGCAGAAGTATATAAAAGCAGGTTATGATACAACAAAGAAACGATCAAGCGCTCGAAGTCAGGACACTGAACAGAAACAAAACAGTACAGTGTCTCCCGTAGAAATAAGATTTACTGTCAATGTCGGTGGAATAAGACCTTCGAGTGCACTGAAATCCTTGGAAGAAAAACATCGTATTTACCAAGAAAAGGTGAAAGGGTTCGGAATGGACCCAAATAACGTTTAGATTATCTATATTTTTAGTTTATTTTTTTTAATCTTTTTTACTAAGGTATTGTTTCGTAAATTCCTGTGATGTGTTATTATTTATCATAATTAAAATATTTTCGAATAAAGCAACTCGTATAATATCGATCGAATTTCACTTGAGTTCGCATGATCTCATATTAAACCTGGCTTAATTATAACTATAACAATAGCAGTTTTGAGCTGTAATGAATATATAGCTATAGATGGCTAACTTTCTGCGGTGATAAAGTGAGTGATAATCGACAAGTGAAAGTATTGCGGACGTTCGCTTTCGATAAAATGGCACCTTATTTCGGCTTCGTCGCGACGAATTTGGTTCGGATATCGAATACACTCGTAAATATTTGATATTGAAATATATTACCTGCCTATTTTTCTGTTTACATCTTCACCTATTCCTTAACTATCTATACTTATAAAACTGTAACGGTACGAATTCTGTACATTAAATATATTTTGAAAATTATAATCGGATCGATACTGAGGCAAAACAATTTTTTTTTTTGAATTTTTTGTCTGTCTGTGTACGCATCACGCGAAAACTACTGAACGGATTTAAATGAAATTTTGGTATAGGTAGTGGTAGCTGATACTCTGGGTCAATATATAGAATAGTTTTTATCCTGATAAACAATAAGGTTTATCCGGAATAGAGGATGAAAGTTTTTGTTGATTTTGCTCCATAACTTCGTCAAATCTAAACTGATTTTGATAATTCTTTCTCTATTAGAAATATTTTGTCCAATTTTGGGGAATATCTAGGAAGTATTAATACTTTGTCCAATTTTGGTGAATATATAGGAGATAGTCGAGGACATAACTTCTTGCGGATTACTATCCGCTGTCTTGCTACTGCAAGTCACTCTTAACTTTTTCCAGGCGGACGAAGTCACGGGAATCAGCTAATAGCTAATAAATATATTTGTGCATAAGCATCTGCACCGTGATGCAAGCTGATGGATGACACCACAAAAGTTTTTATTTTTTTTATTCGATGACAAGATAGCCCTTGACTGCGATCTCACCTGATGGTCAGTGACGATGCAGTCTAAGATGGTAGCGGGCTAACTCGGAAGGGGTATAGCAGTGTAAATTCAACACATACCCCCAATCGGTTTCTACACGCCATCGTGCCGGAACGCTAAATCGCTTGGCGGCACGTTTTTGACGGTAGGGTGGTAACTAGCCACGGCCAAAGCCTCTCACCAGACTAGACCAGAGACAATTTAGCAATAATAAATTCCTAAATTGCCCCCGCCGGGAATCGAACCCGAGACCTCCCAGTTATAAGACCACAGTGCTCACCACTGCGCCAGGGAGGTCGTCACGAGTGAAAACCGCATCTTCAAGTTGAGATTTTTCGATTTGAAAAATGAAGATTGAAAACTATCGAAAATAAGCATCAACCTGTTATCAGTCTATGAAACTGACATGCGAAATAACATTATTCGGCTCAATGAGAGCCAATGAGTATTTGGAAAGTAAAAAATATATGTATAGAAAGTCAAGTCAAAATATTAATAGTATGTAGGTATAGTAGGTACACAGTAGGTATGTACCCGGCGTAGCTGTTGGTTTATGATGTATGTACCTATTATCAAACATTCTATTGAAACTCAGTCCGGTTTTCTATATAGGGAAAGTAGAGTAACTTGTATTTATTTTGACGTAAGATGCAAATACAATTATGAATTTCATTAAAGCCCTACTGCATCCTGCTTATATTTCGATAATTCCAAATTATAATTTTTTTTATTCGATGACAAGATAGTCCTAGACTGCAATCTCACCTGCTGGTAAGTGACGATACAGTCTAAGATGGTAGCGGGTTAACTTGAAAGGAATATGGCAGTATTCTCATACCCCTAAATTGGTTTCTACACGTCATCGTGCCGGAACGCTAAATCGCTTGGCGGCACGTGTTTGACGGCAGGGTGGTAACCAGCCGCGGCACAAATGCGTATTTCATCATCACATCTTTAGTAGATTGTTCTTTTTATTCTAACAACATTTTTAAGCGTCCATTACGAAAATATCTCAATTGAAGTATTTTTTAAGAGCGTTTAGTCCATAATATTAAGATAATCTTTCGCCATATTCTTAACTGCGGCAATTATTACCGTAATTTTATAATCTCAACCTTTTCAAGTTAAAAGTGGGTGGGTAACTTTTGAATTCAACTTTTACTTTGCCCTTGATACGTTTTCTGAACCCCAGTTTAAGAATCCAGACTACGCGATCGAGTTACCAAGTGACGTAAAGGCAACATTCCTTTTGGTCTCGAGTAGGGTGATTTCGCCGGTTGGCGACCGATTAGCGGGATATTCAACTTTACGTCAATATTTAAGTATGTTGCACCCATAGCACATGTATTAAAGTTATATGACGAGGTCCTAGATATTGTCAAGTTATATTTAAAAGTAAAAAAATAAGAATTACAGTTGTGAAAACATTTTAAATTGAATAAATCTTAAAAACTATGTGAAATGCTAGTTGGCGACCACTTTTCCTAGTTGACGACTGCCCCCTTATCTAGTTGGCGACCTCTCGATTTGCTAGGGAAAACTAAATTTGATTAATTAAAAATAAAAAATATGAACGTGTTAATGTTTAAAAAATAATTATTATTCATGCTTTATTATTCATACATTTAATAAATTATTAAAACACATTTTTTAATGTTATCAAAGGTACACTTTAATATTCAAGCTTAAGCTTAAATGAATCTTAGCAAGTATAATACATTTTCCTACACAAGTACAAAATTAAAAATATCACTTTAAACAACAATTACAAAAGTTTAGAATCAAATCATCAGATCATCAGATCTCGGGATGTTATACATTTTACATTTTTTTCTAATACCGTGTCCTCCTTCTCTTATATTTTTAAAGCACATTCCAGATCTCTTTGGGAATAAGCCGGTGTTATTTTCTAATACGGTTTGTGGAAGACATCTGTAATGAAAATTTTATATATTAAACACCTACATTATGCAAAAAACAGATAAGATTATAAGTAGTGATTGCAAATGGTCGTAAACCCACATATTAATTTGCTCATTTTTAGTTGGCGACCACTTGATACCCATACATTTTAAGATGTTTTATAATAATAATTTGGTGGTCGTAAACTAAAAGATACACGGATAAAAATAAACAAATTAAATTGAAAGTGATTAAATTCCGAATTCGATTTGTAGTCTATAAAAAATAAAAATAAATGTTTTTCTTTCTAAATGTCTATTGGCGGCCAGGTGGTCGCCAACTGAAGTTATTGGATAATTCCAATTTCAGTTAGCGACCATTCAATTTTTTTACCTGATTTTGTATATTACATGTAATAAATGTACAAATAACGTAAAACATATATATATCCACTTAATAGAACATTAAAAAATTGACTCAAATAAATACATCACGATCTACTTACCTCGAACGCTTCACTTACTCACTATTTTTTTCGTTGTTTTGGGAACGTGTACGCGCCGAAAGTATGAGCGGCGGATTGAACTAAGATTTGTTTGCTTTCGGGTAAGCACAAAGCTGCCAACTATTGTAGGTAAAACTAATAGGTCTATCCCCCTCTTTACTTAAGTGAATTTCATTTGGAAAAGAAGAATAGAATTCTTATTTTTTTCGTTTTAATGCCGTAGGACCTGTTAGTGGTCGGCTAACTGACCCCGGTCGCGTAACCCCCGAAACCACCCTATTAACTTCTTGCGTGAAAGTTCGCTTACCTACGAGTATGTAGTTAGATTAGTTAGGAGAACGAATTATTTTGGTATAATCCGCCAACAGACAAAATCTGTATGGTCAAAAATGCAGTTACAAGCTAAGCACCGCTTACGTTCCCAACCAAGCAAGAAAGCCAAGTTCCCAAGCAAGCAATGCCACCACCACTCACCATTGGCATTGTAAAGTCAACATCTGAGGATGCTCCGGTGTCGGGGCGAAACGTGCGTCGAGAGTAGTATAAAAGTCTTGTGGGGTGGGAAATTAAAAATATATTCGAGCTATTTAATGATCCGTTCAAAATCTTTTTCATTTCACTAAATAGGTATAATTGCTACTGGTATGTTGTAGTAGTGATGTACATTTTTGACCTATTCTTACATAAGTTAAAACGACGCCCGATTGATGCTACGCTACTATACAAGGACAAATTCACGCTCTACCACATCTCAACCTATTCTTCATTCTATGCTCCGAATATCATATCCATGTTATCATTAGCATAGAACTACCAATTGTCATGAGTGCAATGTTGGTTTATGTTTAATTCTGTTTTCGGTCTTACACCATTGTATGAAGAAAGTAGAGCGTGTAGACAAGGACTGTATAACTTAAGCAGATCACAAACGAAAGACTCGTGAATCGCCGTTGTCGTCGTTTATCGCTCTGACGCCAAAAATAAGTCTCAGGTTAAGGCCACAGCACAATTGCCAGCATCATCGCACAGCATAGCAAGAAACAGCGACGTCGCACATCGCATCGTTGGAAATTTTTAGTTGGATAAGGGCGAGGGCATAGTAATTCGTGTGACATCACATCGCAAAAAAAAAACGACACCGCATCGCGACCGTCCATCCTACTAATTTCCTCATCAAAATTAATCGGTTCTTCGAGCTATAAGGCTCGTTTTCTTCATATTACATCACATTGTACCTGCATTTTGGTGAATAAATGATCTATCTATCTATCTATCTATCTATCCATGTCGCCATCTAATTAGTGTCGCTTTGACGAGCCGTCGTTTTAAATCTGGACCTCCTACGGACCTCGTCATTTCTGATTTAATCCTGCCTGCGAATAATAATATCAATGAAAACACAATTGTTCAAATACTAACAATTTCAGGCAATCCTCGATTCTTTTAATATTTTGAGTTTTGGACAGAATATCAATAATAATTTTAAATTCAGGTAAGTACTGGTAGATGCGTTTTTTTGTTTTGATGCCGAATATGTGCCTAACTCAATTTCGAAAAAAATTACAGATGCGTCTTTTTCCTTATGACGGCAGTATATGCAACGTTAGAATTAATTCCATCGTGTGTGGAAAGCCTGTTAGTAATAATTCATTTCAGACAATTCTGTAATATAAAGGTAATATATGATACAACACCGGTAATTGTTTTTGTATTATGTCACATAAACACATACATTCTAGGGACATTTACTCAAGGGTTGCCTCTTTTTTGACTACATAGGTAATTCATGAAGTTTCTGAGTTTCTTGTCGGTTCTTCTCAACAGAATCAGCTTTCCGAAGCGGTGGTAGATTCTCGATTTGTCATTATAGGTTTTGTAATTACGATAATATCATTCATATAAACTTTAATATTTGGATATCTACCTAGCTATTATTTTGGCTAGTAGTAGGTACCTAATTAGATAATATATTAGCAATATTCATATTTTTCTACAAGCCAACCTGTAAAGTTGTCATAAATATAATTAGCATTGAAAGTGCGTGCGTGCGTAGTCTAGTCTTATTAACCAGTCAAATATTTGGCAATTGCAGTGACAGATCACAGAACTACCTATTCCGTAAAATCTTGGATACACAATATTAATAAAATGACCCTGTATTACATATCTCTAAAATGCTAAGTGCACAATATTGAGGTATCAACCCTAATGTCTGCGACATCACATATTATTAAGTGTGCCAAAGACTGGCAAACAAAAGAAACCTCATACAACTAATTACGTATTGCATTGTAAAAAAAAATTATATTACAAAAGGAAATAAAAGTAATAACAGGTGTTATGATAGCTACTTTAGAAAGTAGTAACGCCTTAAAATTTCTAAAAAGATATTCAATAGGTATAGCCAGGTATATCTAAAATTACGTCCAATCTATCCGGTTAAATTAACTAAGTAGGTACCTAACTATACTCATAACATGCTAAATGGAAATGGCTAAAACCGCAATATTTCACGATGATTTTTTAAGTTAATTTTGACGTATGGTTCGTTGCGCATGGTTTAAACCGTTTTGTAAACTTAAACAAATGTGAGGCTGAGGTTACGCCTCGCGGACTGTACCTGTAAGTTGGTTAATTTTCTATGTATGTTACAACTGTACGTAATACTTAGTTGGTTTATAAAGAAAATTTGAACACTTAATGTCGCTCCTGCACCTGATCGCTCTTCGGTCTTGTCGGATTTCCATCCCACCGGACTATGAGAGTGAGGGAATAGAGAGTACGCCTGTGTTTGCGCACACACTTATGCACTATAGTATCTCCCGCGCTAACTCAGAGGAGGTTGGCCGCTGTGATTCGGTCCGGAGAACATTATTATAGTTTCTACATAAGGCTTCCTCTTATTTGCATTCATTTATGATTTACTCAATGAATGGTAGGAAATCCTCTTCATTACATAACGCAACTTAGCACCTCTCACATTAGATTCATTCGCATCGTGCGGTCGCCTACAATCAACTTAATTTACACATCATCTTTGACGACCTCCCTGGCGCAGTCGTGAGCGCTGTGGTCTTGTAACTGGGAGGTCCCGGGTTCTATTTCCGGCGGTGCAATTTGGAAATTTATAATTTCTAAATTGTCTCTGGTCTGGTCTGGTGGGAGGCTTCGGCCGTGGCTAGTTACCACCCTACCGTCAAAGACGTGCCGCCAAGCGATTTAGCATTCCTGCAGGACGGCGTTCACAACCAGAGTTTCATCGGCATCTTTAAATTGTCAAATGTCTATCAGTTTGCAACCTTTTGCAACTGATGATAATAAATGTATACTAATATATAAAGCTGAAAAGTTTGTTTGTTCGAACGCGCTAATCTCTGAAACTATTGGTTCGAATTGAAAAATTCTTTTTGTGTTGGATAATCCATTTATCGAGGAAGGCTTTAGGCTATATAACATCACGCTGCGACCAATACCTAGGCGCGAAGCATCTGTGAAAAATGTTGCAAAAACGGGGAAAATTATCTATATTTAAAACTAGCTTTAACCCGCGGCTTCGCTCACGTTAGGTTCGATTTTTTAACCCCCTATTTAACCCTCTTGGGGTTTAAATTTTCCAAAATCCTTTCTTAGCGGATGTCTACGTCCTAACAGCTACCTGTATGCCAAATTTCAGCTCGATCGGTCCAATGGTTAGAGCTGTGCGTTGATAGATCAGTCAGTCAGTCAGTCAGTCAGTCAGTCACCTTTGCCTTTTATATATTTAGATATATTCTTTTAAAAACTTCTTAATCGCGATCATAATAACAGAAATTGACGCGAACGAAGTCGCGCGCAACAGCTAGTAATCAATATAATCATTGATCTTTACCTTAAATCTACAGATTGTATCAGCCCAACAGGATCCATCAATTGGCGTACTTAATAACTTTGTATGAAAACCAGTTGGCAGCCTATACTTCCATCTGGTTATCATAATAAGAAAACTTAGCTAGGTAAATACCTCTTCGGGAAATTGCGGCCGGGAAATTTTGTTTTTTTGTATGCTCTTGGGTTATATCTAGTACCTATTCAGCTTTTTTGTAGACAGAATATTGTGACAGAATTAACGACGGGTTTCTAATCTAACAAAATCCAAAATCAAAAAATTTAAAGTTGAATATTTAAATTATTTCCAATTGAATATTTTTAATTTTTAGATTACATTCGGATTTCCCAATTCGTAACTGAAACTAACTTCCTAATTCTTTCCGCAACAAACCATTGAAAATAAGTTCATGGTAAAATAACTATCTTTGAGCATTTTATAAATGCTCTAATGCGGAGATCTATAGAGCTCGCTCTGACTCAGCTCAGACCTAAGTTAGAGTTAAAACGAGACACAAAATATGTTCTGACATAAATCTGTCTCGTTTTAAATCTGTCTTGAGTCGGAGCAGTCAGAGTCTATAGATTTTAGCCTAAGAATATTCTGCCTTTGGTATTGCAACATATTTTATTTCATGTAAATATTTTATAGCAAAGAAGGTAGACGATGTACTATGATTATTATTACACATAGCATCTCAGCTGCCAGAAGCTCCTTAGTGTAATTTTGTAAATAATGAGCAAGTTCCCTTTACGCTGCAACCATAATATAAATCTGGAGGCTATTAATCACCTTAATTTGACTTCGTACTATTAATTTTACAGTACAATGTGATAGATATTGCTTTAAGCTTTAACATTATGATTTATAGTGAAATAAGCGATGATATAAATGGCTTAATTTTAAGCAACGACTTTAGGGAATATAGGCACGTAACATATTTTGATAACCTAGATACAACTCTTCTTACTTACTTCTTCCTATTTTCTTACTTTTTAGATCTTGAAGAAACTTAGAATTGAGACGGTACGGTATGATTTAGTATATAAGCGTATATCGCAGACGGCCATTGGCTGCTTTTTATCCTGGAAAGTCAAAAAGATACGCGGGATTTTAGAAAAAACCTAAATCCATTCAGACGAAGTCGCTTGCTCAGTTAGTCTGATGCTGAAATCTAATGATCTCTGACTTAGCTCGAACTTAAGATAGAGTCAAAACGAGACAAAATATATGCTCTCACATAAATCTGTTTCGTTTTAACTCTGTTTTGAGTGTAAGCAGAGTGAGAGTTCGCTCTATAGATTTCAGCCTGAAAGGAAATTAAATTGTCTCTGGAAAAAAAAATATAGGGTGATTTCGGGGGTTACGCGACCGGGGTCAGTTAGCCGACCACTAACAGGTCCTACGGCATTAAAACGAAAATAATAAGAATTCTATTCTTCTTTTCCAAATGAAATTCACTTAAGTAAAGAGGGGGATAGACCTATTAGTTTTAACTACAATAGTTGGCAGCTTTGTGTTTACCCGAAAGCAAACAAATCTTAGTTCAATCCGCCGCTCATACTTTCGGCGCGTACACGTTCCCAAAACAACGAAAAAAATAGTGAGTAAGTGAAGCGTTCGAGGTAAGTAGATCGTGATGTATTTATTTGAGTCAATTTTTTAATGTTCTATTAAGTGGATATATATATGTTTTACGTTATTTGTACATTTATTACATGTAATATACAAAATCAGGTAAAAAAATTGAATGGTCGCTAACTGAAATTGGAATTATCCAATAACTTCAGTTAGCGACCACCTGGCCGCCAATAGACATTTAGAAAGAAAAACATTTATTTTTATTTTTTATAGACTACAAATCTTATTCGGAATTTAATCACTTTCAATTTAATTTGTTTATTTTTATCCGTGTATCTTTTAGTTTACGACCACCAAATTATTATTATAAAACATCTTAAAATGTATGGGTATTAAGTGGTCGCCAACTAAAAATGAGCAAATTAATATGTGGGTTTACGACCATTTGCAATCACTACTTATAATCTTATCTGTTTTTTGCATAATGTAGGTGTTTAATGTATAAAATTTTCATTACAGATGTCCTCCACAAACCGTATTAGAAAATCGTCGCCCCAGTTCAACAGGGTTCTAAGTGCATCAACGACAGGTTTTGGGAATGGCTAATCAAAGGTTTAAAAATTTGTATTTCTCTAATGATAAACAATTGCATTACAATTTTACTTTTACCGTATTTAAAATATGTTAAACTTCCTTATTTCATCTTAATTATGTAATAATATAGTTTTGTTATCATATTTTCAGGGGGGTAAGGGAACGCACCTCCATCTAGCGTTCCAACTGTCAACCTCACCTGCCCGCGGTGCCCCCTGCTGGTCTACTAACGAGGCTCTGACGACCGATAAATGGCGGTATAACCATTTCACACTGGTTAGACTGAACAAATGACATAGGCCGGTGTCGGGCAGCAGCGACACCGGTGCGATCAGCCTAGCCCTGCGATGACCAACCCGCCTGCCCAGCGTGGTCATTATGGGCAAAACCTTGCATGGTACTAGTCACACGGCCAAGGCCCCTAGTTCCCGGCGGCCTCGCTATTCCCGACCCTGGCAGCAGTCGTGGTAATGGCGGGGCAGGGGGTGCTAAGAATCTCCGGATGGGATTCCGCTGCCAACCCCGACGACTGGACCTGGCGACATATAACGCACGCACTTTGAGGACCGACGAGAAGATCATCGAGCTGGAAGAAGCAGTAAACAAGTTGCGCTGGAATATTATAGGGTTGTCTGAAGTCCGAAGAGAGGGGGAGGACTCGATAATCCTCAATTCTGGTAACTTGTTTTACTACCGGGAGGGCGACCAACAGTCCCAGGGCGGTGTCGGGTTCATCGTCCACAAATCCCTCGTCAACAACATTGTCGAAGTCAAAAGTGTGTCGAGTAGGGTAGCGTACCTTATACTCAGAATCACCAAACGGTATTCGCTGAAGGTTATACAGGTTTACGCACCGACAACGGCACATCCTGACGAGGAGTTGGAGGTCATGTATGAGGATATCTCAAAAGCCATACATGCCTCCACCACTCACTACAGTGTTGTGATGGGGGATTTCAACGCAAGGTTGGGCAAACGAAGCGGTGTAGAGACGAGGTTGGGGCAATTTGGGCATGGGCGAAGGAACCATAGGGGCCAAATGCTGGCCGACTTCATGGAGAAGGAGGGCCTCTTTATGATGAACTCCTTCTTCAAGAAGCGGCCACACCGAAAATGGACATGGATGAGCCCCGATGGTTCCACGAGAAATGAGATAGACTTCATCATGTCGACCGAGCGGCATATATTCAATGATGTCTCTGTGATCAATGGGGTGAAAACCGGCAGTGATCACCGTATGGTAAGAGGCACATTGAATATCAACGTACGGCTGGAACGGGCTAGACTGGTGAAGTCAACTCTCCGACCTACTCGTGCCCATATTCAAAACCCCGAAAACTTCCAACTCGAACTCCAGAACCGATTCGATTGCCTAGCAGATTGCGATTCTGTGGACGATCTCAACAACAGGTTTGTGGAAACTGTCCATACTGTGGGGTCTAAGTTCTTCAAGACCCATCGCAGTAAAAGAACCAAAAAGTTCTCTGACCATACTCTCAAACTGATGGAAGAGAGACATGAGATGAGGCTTCAGTCGTCAGCAGACGCGGATGCATACCGGCATATTAATAGGCAGATCTCTAAATCACAAACTCGCGACCTTCGTATCTTTAATACCGAGTGTATTAAGGATACTATTGAGCGGAACCGAGGCTCCAAAGTGTTCGCGAGAGATCTGTCTATCGGACAGAGCCAGCTGACGCGGCTGAAAACTGACGACGGTCGTCTCGTTTCTTCTCGACCTGAGGTCTTGGGAGAGGTCGAGAAGTTCTATGGGCAGTTATATACCACGACACAGAAACCTGTTGATGATTTGGCCAAAGACCCCAGAGCCAAACTGACCCGACACTATACCGAAGATATCCCGGACGTCAGCCTATACGAGATTAGTATGGCTCTCAAACAACTTAAGAACAACAAGGCGCCTGGTGATGACGGAATCACGGCGGAACTCCTGAAAGCGGGTGGAAAACCGGTTTTAAAGATCTTTCAGCGATTGTTCAATTCCGTCATTCACGAGGGTACAACGCCGGAAGCATGGCACAGGAGCGTGGTGGTTCTGTTCTTCAAAAAAGGTGATAACACCTTGTTGAAGAATCATAGACCCATCTCGCTGCTGAGTCATGTTTATAAGTTGTTCTCGAGAGTCATTACGAATCGTCTCGCCCGTAGGTTCGACGACTTCCAGCCTCCCGAACAAGCCGGATTCCGAAAAGGCTTTAGCACCATAGACCACATTCATACGCTGCGGCAGGTTATACAGAAGACAGAAGAGTATAACAGGCCACTTTGCTTAGGCTTTGTGGACTATGAGAAAGCCTTCGATTCGGTGGAAACTTGGGCTGTGTTGAGGTCTCTGCAGAGATGCCGTATCGACTATCGGTACATTCAAGTGTTGAAGTGCTTGTACGAAAACGCCACTATGTCAGTACGTATACAGGACCAGACTACAAGGCCAATTCAATTGCAGCGTGGAGTGCGACAGGGAGACGTTATCTCCCCGAAGCTCTTTACCGCTGCGTTGGAGGACGTCTTTAAGCTTCTGGATTGGAACGGACTTGGCATCAACATAAACGGCGAGTACATCACTCACCTTCGATTTGCCGACGACATAGTCATTATGGCAGAGACTCTCGGAGACCTCAATACAATGCTCAATGACCTCAGCAGGGTTTCTCAACAGGTGGGCCTTAAAATGAACATGAGCAAGACGAAGATCATGTCCAATGCTCATGCTTCGCTCCACCCAGTAATTGTTGAGAACTCTGCACTCGAAATTGTAGACGAGTATATATACCTGGGACACACAGTCCAGCTAGGTAGGTCCAATTTCGAGAAAGAGATCAACCGCCGAATCCAACTCGGCTGGGCAGCATTCGGGAAGCTCAGAGATGTCTTCTCGTCCAAAATTCCTCAGTGCCTGAAGACTAAAGTCTTCGAACAGTGCGTGTTGCCAGTGATGACCTATGGATCCGAAACATGGTCGCTAACTATGGGCCTCATAAGAAGGCTCAGGATCACTCAGCGGGCGATGGAGAGAGCTATGCTCGGAGTATCCCTGCGAGATCAAATCAGAAATGAGGAGATCCGTAGGAGAACCAAAGTCACCGACATAGCTCAGCGAGTCGCGAAACTGAAGTGGAAATGGGCGGGGCACATAGTTCGAAGAGCTGATGGTCGTTGGGGTCCCAAGGTGCTGGAGTGGCGACCCCGCACCGGGAAGCGCAGTGTTGGCAGACCCCCCACTAGGTGGACCGACGACATCAAACGAGTCGCAGGGAGTCGCTGGATTCAGGCGGCGCAAGACCGAGGTCTGTGGAGGTCCATGCAAGAGACTTATGTCCAGCAGTGGACGTCCATAAGTTGATGATGATGATGATGATGATGTTATCATATTTTCAAAACAGTTAGAACCTTGTTACATCCAAAATTCTCGCTTCAAAATCAGTTCTTTCACATAGAACCCCAATTATTAATATTTTTTGTATGAATACGACTGAATTGTATAACTAGAAATAAAAAGCAGGGTTTAAATAAGTGGGCAAGACCACCAAAATTATCAATTATATCACAAAAGTAACACAACAACATTTTGTGTTGTCATTACGCAAATGTAACCCAAAAAAAGCACATTTTTTGCGTAAAGTTTGTTTCAAAATGGTAATTAATGATATCAGATATTTTATAAAATTGATTAGAATTTTTACGAATGTGAATATGAAAAAAAAAAAAAAAATTAATTGAAGTTTTTGACCATATTTATTAATTATCTTTAGGCTTAGGTAATGGTTTAAAGAATTTTGTAATTTTTTCTTGTTTGGCAGTTTTTAAAAGCTCCTTCAACACCAACCGCGGCGAAGGCGGCTTCTGTCAAAGGCCGAACCAATACAGCGACGATATCTTTTAACAATTTGTAATAAAGTCTATTTTACTTTTTATTAATCCATTTGACGACGCGTTTACAGAGGATATTGGGTTAGATAACTATTGGAATCCTTTTTATTAATATGTATGTTCCGATGTATCGATTAGATCCGCGAATAAAGAAATTTTTAGCCATGAATATAGGAATTGGGTTACATTTTTTTTTGTCCGGAAATAGTGAAAACGCGAATGAAGGAAGCGCGAATAAGGAGTTTTTGCTGTACTTAGAATCACACATAAATACATTATTATTTTCATCAATTCAGTTTTATTACCATTATGAATGAGGCTTTATAGATTTTATGTGATACGTAACATAAAAATATGTGTTACAATACCACAAATGTAACACATATTTTATTTAATTTTAGCTTATAATTTGGTAATTTACTATAATTAGACGCTGATGACTCGTTAACAAATATGGTGTAATAGTAATAAAATATAATTCTAACCTCATTAAATCTTGATTATTGTATTTTTTCAAAACTGACGCGCATATTTAACATCTTCGTCTGGCGAAACAATATGGCCGATTTATTTTTTAATGCTTTAAGAATATTGGAGTAGCCCTATTTTAAAAGCATTTTTACTCATTGGCCCTTTAAATAGTAAGATTTGGGTAAAAATTCGTAAACAAATAAATCGTGACACAAAAATAACGAAATTTTTAATTATATTATATTAATAATTTTGTTAATATCAAGTACTTTTGCGCAGTTATTTTTCGTATAGCTTGGCCAGACATTAAATTTCAATTTTTATACATATAAATAATGTTTACTTTAAAATTTAATTAATATGGCCACTACAAGTTATTGCCCATAATTGGAAAACAAAGTTCTATCTGCCATACAATTTTCACTTAGAACCTTGTGACTCTCAAAATCAGGCAAAATGCAGATAGAACTTCGTTGTTTTGATAATATCTCATTACAGAATGAGAATTTTTGAAAGATTTTTTTACAGAAAGAAGCACAAAAAAATATTCTACCAGCGTAACCAAAAACCTCGAAAATTGTCAAAATGCTAGATAGAACCTTGTTGAACTGGAGCGACGAAATAACACCGGCTTATTCCCAAAGAGATCTGGAATGTGCTTTAAAAATATAAGAGAAGGAGGACACGGTATTAGAAAAAAATGTAAAATGTATAACATCCCGAGATCTGATGATCTGATGATTTGATTCTAAACTTTTGTAATTGTTGTTTAAAGTGATATTTTTAATTTTGTACTTGTGTAGGAAAATGTATTATACTTGCTAAGATTCATTTAAGCTTAAGCTTGAATATTAAAGTGTACCTTTGATCTCATGAAAAAATGTGTTTTAATAATTTATTAAATGTATGAATAATAAAGCATGAATAATAATTATTTTTTAAACATTAACACGTTCATTTTTTTTATTTTTAATTAATCAAATTTAGTTTTCCCTAGCAAATCGAGAGGTCGCCAACTAGATAAGGGGGCAGTCGTCAACTAGCAAAAGTAGTCGCCAACTAGCATTTCACATACTTTTTAAGATTTATTCAATTTAAAATGTTTTCACAACTGTAATTCTTATTTTTTTATTTTTAAATATAACTTAACAATATCTAGGACCCCGTCATATAACTTTAATAAATGTGCTATGGGTGCAACATACTTAAATATTGACGTAAAGTTGAATATCCCGCTAATCAGTCGCCAACCGGCGAAATCACCCTACGCAACGAATTGAGAACCTCCTTTTTCGTCGGTTAAAAAGAAAGGCGGATAAAACTATACTTTGAACTCAAAAATCAAATGGTCACAATACAGCCCGTCTCGTGTTTAAAATGCCACATAAAAATCGATACAGAAACGTTCGGCTAACCGATGCACGAAACCGTCATAAACGCAAAACGTTTAGATGTCTCCACGCTACTTTGAGGCAATTCCCCTTCGCCATTCAATTTTGAACCTAACAATGTTCGGGAATGCGTATAAAATTGCTTGGATAAAGTTAAACCGTTTCTCGCGCAAGTTGAGGCACGTAACAAATTGTTATCTTCTATCGGCCTACAAACCCTAGAACTGTGGCTATAAGCTGTCCCTCAGTATTTGCATAAACTTACCATTCTAAATAGAATTCAGAGAGGAAATGTTCCAATTTAGACAAAAAAAATATATACTTAGGTGTATTAAGATCATTTTTATCGAATCGGGGTTTCTCTCAGAAATATAACTAGTAAGATGTCATGGTCCCTTAAAGGGTTGTGGGTAAACAACAGCAGATATACTATTGCATAATAAGGTAACACTATTTAGATTTCCGTGAATATCCAAAACCAACCTAGATATTGTTTAGTATAACTATAGTCGCAGGACAAATTTAAAAATTTGATAATTACGAATTCCTGGATTTCAGAATTACAAACTCCTAGATTCTGCCAGAATCGAATCTAGGATCTCCCATTATATATTGGGCGCATTTATATTAATTACCTAATCACAATATTTTTCAGAATAAAAGAAAATTTAAAAACGATACCCAAATTCATTGCAGGTGAATGATATTCGTTAAAATACGATAGTAATCACTACAATAAGACCTACAAGGGAATTGAAATTTAATTCTAACGAGGGAACTTAAAGAAACTCTACTAAAAGTGATTGTAACACCGATTTAAGTTAACTTTCGTAACAACAGCACAAAATAGACTTCAATAGTACATTGTCAGAAGTAGACAGGATACCTTAATAAATTGCAACTAAAACAGACGCTGTGAAAGTGGACCAGATTCGCTTTAAACGCATATTTGATAGCACGAGTGTTTAGTTACCTTACGTAAACGAACTAAAGTATTTGAAATGATTCAGTATTAAATTTATTTCGTAGGTAGTAGAACTAGTAGACAATTAGGCTATAAGTTATTCACTTTAGCAGAATTAATTTTATGCGACTTCCTATTTACTATACAGACCTAAATAATATAGTCCTGATAAAGTTCGGAATCAGTCCAAGTTGTTCTTAACAAATTCAACTAATAATACGAGTATAAACGTAAAAATTCTTTTTACAAAACCGACTTCAAACGCCACTAGTAGTATATCAATTGTGCCTATATACTTTGAAGAGTTCCCTCGATTTCTCCTCAGATCCTGACATGATGACAATGGGATCACCTTGGAAGTATACCCTTTCAAGCAAAAAAAGAATTTTCTAAATCGGTCCAGGCGTCTTCGAGTAATCAGGGAACATACATAAAAAAAAATATTCCGACGAATTGAGACCCTCGTCCTTTTTTGGAAGTCGGTTAAAAACAACGTGAAAGGAAATCCTAAAGATTTTTGTCACTGAAGCCATGGAATCAGTGCCGAAAAATCTTACGAGGAGTTCATCTCATCTAGGGACTTTGTGGAAAGAATCAGTCTGACTATTCAGTGTGAAAACAGTCATGGCGCAGGCATGATTTGTTTAGTAAATAGATTATGCTAGCTGTTCTAATTAATATTTATAACATGAAAAAAAGGATATTTTTTCTAATCTAGAAAAACACAATCCCGCAGATTTAAATGCAGAATGCCATCCTTTAAAACTGGAAGAAACTAAGAATTTAACCCTTGAGTAACTCAGCAACTATAATAATAGGAAAATAGAAAAACGACACTGAAGAAAAGAGGTTTAAATTAACAATGTTGCATATTTGAATCATAGATCAGTAGAATTATTACGTTCTATCTAACCATCTAATTTATTCTTCCGAATACAGCTAAGCTTGGGAGATCGTTGAAGCCTGAAGGTCGCCATAATTAAATACTAAAAATTTATGATAATCATAATATCGTTATATATCAACGACTCTATGCAATTATATAACAATTATCTCGAAGGCTACTAAGAAGATACATCTATTAAATTATGGTATATCTCTTTAGTAAAACCGTGAATTTAGAAACTGTTTCGATAACACCAGTGATTAATTAGCTAAAGAGCGATTTATTAATGTAATAGTGGAATCTATGGCAATAAAAATATTGTTATTGCGATTGAAACATGGTGATAAGCTATTAATGTACAAAAATCTAACTTAATTTACACATTTATGGATATCTAAACTGCCTTTCAAAAATGCTACCTACAATCTTTAACATTTTGGAATGTAAAATATTTTCAATAGGTTTTGATTCAGTTAAAGCTTTCTACCGAGGGTGATTAAGATTTTAAATTTAATTTAATCTGTGACTTACATAAGTGTAGGAAATTGGTAATATAAAAATATGGAACGCAGTGATATAAACTTTGGTTGGCAGATGGTGATAAAAATCTTTGCTGAAATCGCTTCTGTAGAGATGTGGAAACTTTAATTAAATTACCTACAATTTGAGTATTTCTTGTGCTCTTAGGCTAGGTAAGGTTCTACTAATTAAGACAAAGTTGTCAAATCGACATCATAATACGTATCTAGTCGTATAAATCGATCGGGTCACCGCATGCACGTATCGATTTCGTTTCTACTGCGGATCACATGTCAAGGTTAAGATGGCATATATTAGAATAATTATTATATCGCCAATACAGCCTTCATTATTGTTACAATGGACGTTGTAATATGTACTTAATCACTGTCTAAATTAAGTCTAGAATACTTAAACAAAATATTTAATAGACTACTTGCAAAAGTAGGAAGGTTGTCGTAAAGATTTGGAGTTTGATATAATAATAATTCATTTGTTTCTGTATTACGATTAGTTGAGAGTTTTATTAACTATTGTTTATTAAATACAAATATTATGCAATGTCAAAAAGCAATTTCTTAAATGAAGCAATGTAGAATACGAGTAGGTAGGTTGAATAGACGGAGTATAGAATTGTACATTTTGAAAATATTCATGCATTGCGTGCCATGCGTGCCATGATCATTGCGTCCATTTATATCTACTTCAAACTTAGTACTTTGCTAGTAAACTTTTCATTTCCAAATAATGTTTGTAAATAACTCTACGTAGACGAAGTACCATTCAAAGTAAGATTAAATTACTCTTGAAAAATTACTACTAAAATCCAAAAAAAAAAAGTTTAGCTGTATTCGGTAGCTGTCAATGGCACTTTAAGAATGTCGAAACAAGTGAAAGTTGTAGAGCTTCCTCCTAAATATTATTATAAGTGAGAAGCCTATTCAACGGACGCTCGATCTGAGCTGTACAAGGTTATTAGTACGAATGTGTGAATTTTTCTATCTAAAAGTATTTTAATTAATGAATTTGTAAGTAACTGTACACAGCAATAATATTTCATGTAAAGCACCAAGTTCCACGGTACCTACTTCATTAGTAGGAACCTTCAGTTCCTTAGGAGTTAGAAATCTACTTGGAAGAAGTCACGGGCATCAGCAAATAATAATCTACACTACTATTATAAAGATGAAAGATTTGTATTTTTGTGTGTATGTTTGTAATGAATAAACTCAAAAACTACTGTGACGATTTCAAAAATTCTTTCACCATTGGAAAGCTACATTCACCCTGAGTAACATAGGCTATATTTAATCTTATGTCCACCTGTGCGAAGCCGGGACGGGCCGCTAGTAATAAATATGTTTATCATACTGCTTTTGCCAGCAACTTGTCCGCATGAAGTTTTTGACTGAAAATCCTGCGGCAACTTTTTGTTTTTCCGGGTATTGGGTAAGGTCCACTCTCCCACTCGATTTTTGCATGGGTGCAGTTAATTACACCCATCCATTGCAAACCAACCAAACCTAAAAACAAACACACTTTCGCATTTGGGTAAGGCCGATAAAAATGGATTATTTTATATTAGCTCCAGCGTCCGGTAAGTAATAAAATAAAATCTTATATATTACCTATAAAATTCTTTTTTCTTAGCTTTGTATAATAGTTTTTCTAATAGGTTATTTATACAAACATTCTCAAAACATATTATAATTAATTATTTTTCATAAAAATAATATGTGATCACAATATTTTCAATACAAAATAAAATGTCCCACACTCGCCCTGGGGTCATATGTATCAATTTTGAATTTTTGCTGTATTTGTATTTGACCATTTTAAAGTTCTTATGAATAAATTAATACCTATTCTACAAAATTACAGTATCAGGCAGGATTAGATAATAATGAAATCATAAAATTCTGGTACATTAACATCGTGTCCACGGATACTGATACTTTTAAGTCACGTATTTTATGTTACGATATTTTTTACTAAAACTTAGCATTTGAGCAGCAGAATTCATTTGTTTAATATGGCAACACCATAGTCTACTTGTCTATGCTACGTTTTTTCACTCATCGGCCATGTTTGTAGCAGTGAGCTTTTGTTTTCGAGTGGAATTGAGTCATTTTTGTTAGTTATAAATTGATTCCATCTGAATAAAGGTAAAACTGTATTCGTTTATTATAGGAGACTTATTATTTTGATGAATCTAATGTTTGAGGAATAGCTAGAGGCTGTGTACGTGCTTTTATTCTTGTCGTTTAACCGTTAAAGTGAAAATGTTTTGACGAGAGGTTAGCTTTTATGTGACATTTATGTCACATTTTTAAGTAACGTAACATAAAAGTGATGTAAGGCCTTATTCATATAGAAACTTTAAAAAATAATTAAACTTATAATTATCAATTAGGTAAATAAAAAGTTACGTGCATTGAATGAAGTTAATTTAAAAAATCTTTAATAATTATGAATACTACTAGCGGCCCGCCCGACTTTGTCCGAGTACATATTAAAATTTTATCCCGTTGATCCTTTTGATCCCATTGATCCTTTTGATCCTGTTTTTCTTTTTGATCTTAAAACTATAAAAAAACCCTCACTGAGATTCACTACCCCGAAGAAAATGGACACGGATACTGTTCCTTCTTTGTCAATTGTGAAAACTATAGAATTGAACGAAGAAGATAATAAAAAAAACGAATACCTATTAAAAGATGATTTTAATGAAACTTATTTTGAACTGTAAATTAGTTATCGTATATAATATAATGTGTAAGTGATTTCGTAAATTCAAAATAAGTAACTATTATTTCTTTTCTAAACAGCTATAAATAAATGATTGTGCAAAAAGGAGTTTTTTCTTAAATTGGAGACGTCCCTTTACAAAACTTTTATGTTACTTTTAAGTTATCCAGCCACACACTTTTAAGTTACTTTTATGTCACATGAGGCCAATTTTACGGCCTTACCCATTTACATATAATAATATGGGATAGGTACAGGATAGGTATTATTTTAATTAGAATATGAGTAAAGATAAACCACTAACCTCTTTCGTGACTGGTCAGTTAGTTAAACAGCTTCCTGAATACGGAATACCTACGATACGGTACATCACTTAAGTGAATTGTAAATGGTAACCTTCACTTGTGGTTTAATGTGTGGTAATTTGTTACCTAAATTCGTAGGTGGTAAAAACTGAACAAACTTGTTTGATGGTAATTGAGGATTCCTAACGTTATCTATGACCTTAACCTTTCAGTTTGTTTTGAAATAAAAGATTTTTATAAATGCTTCACTCGAGGTAGGGGATACATACCTACATAGTTCAATTCAAACAGTAAATATGTTTTAAGTGTTAATCTGCCAATACCATGTAATACTTATTTGTGTCGTAATATGTAATATTTGATTGGTATTTCGATGATAGTTAAGTGTGATATCTACTTTTGTTTTTTTTATTGTACAACAAGATAGTCCTTGACTGCGATCTCACCTGACGATAAGTACCCATTCCTGTCTTTCTTTCTTCATGCTGGGCTGGTTTCCACGCTTAAACCAGTTGTGGTCTGTTGTGTGTGATGCACCATTTCTTCCAATGTTATTTACTCCAACCATCCCAACTCTCTCCCGTGCCAAATTAGCCCGCTACCATCTTAGACTGCATCGTCACTTACCTTCAGGTGAGATCGCAATCAAGGGCTATCTTGTCATCGAATTAAAAAAAAATGCATCATAGATGCCAAATAGAGGCAGTTATTTTGAAGTTAAATTTATTTACTTATCTGCTATTAATATGGTGTCACTAACTAAGGTGAGTTAGCATCAAGCACATCAAAAACTAAACGCTTCCAAATAACTTAATTCTAATTTATTCTGTTATAATAATTCGATTACCTCAGCTCAGGATTACGTACGGCCTATAATTTCATGGTAATTTTCGTGTCATTATACACCTTTATATATACACACTTCTGACAATGACTTTTAGGTCTGAAGTCATACAGCAATTAGTTTTAACATTTCCATGTACACCGTGCGTTAAACGGATTAAACTATAAAATTGGAATACCTATCTAGCAAAGTTCAAGCTTATCCAAGAATTTCTAATGTTACAGCAGCTATGATACTAAACAAATATTTAAAATTTCTACCGAGAAAATCTTGATAACGTAGACATCATTTACTATTACATTTGATGAAAAGATAGTCCTTGACTATGATCTCACCTGATGGTAAGTGACGATGGTAGTGTACTTATACCCCTAATCGGTTTCTACACGCCATCGTGCCGAAACGCTAAATCGCTGTGGGGCACGTCTTTGACGGCAGGGTGGTAACTAGCCACGACCAAAGCCTCCCATCAGACCAGACCAGAGACAATTCAAAAATTATAAATTCGCAAATTGCCCCGCTGGGAATTGAACCCGAGACCACCCAGTTTTAAGCCCACAACGCTTTCCACTGCGCCAGGGAGGTTGTCGAACACATACTTCTATTAATTAATGAAGATATTATTTTTAGAGTGTAGCTTTATGACTGGAGCTTTTTCTTCAACACACAGCTTCAAATTGCAATAAAAAGTTAATCCAATGAGGAAATGCAGCCAGCCTTCTGGGGACATTACCATCTGGCATCGATATGACCCCTAATATTTAGAGTTTATTTTAATGTTTTGTTATAAGATTTTGTTTCTTATTTTAATTGTTTTAATTTAGAATTTAGTTTTATATTTTTGTATTTTAGTTAAAAAAAAATCAAATGATAAATCAGCGGTAGGTACATAGAACACTATCGTACACGTATGATTTCACCAATTTTAATTTGAAGCTCCAATAGCTCAGCGGGCAAGAGGCCGGACTTAGCCCGACAGGTCGACGGTTCAAACCCTACCCGTTGCACTATTGTGGGGCCCACTACTAGCAAAAGCTTTACGTTTAATTTTAAGGAGAAAGGGAGCAGGAAACATGTCAGGAAAAGGAAGAGGACATGGCGGGTTTAACTTTCTGTTATTCCTTAAAAAATGCAAATAAAAAAATACATATTTTATAAGTTACTTACCTATTTTTGTATATGCACGATTTAATTAGAGTAAACTTTACATATAAACAACTATAATTAAAGCGCGGAAGGAAATAATAAGATTTGCAGTCAAGAACCTCAATGCAATGGTCAGGGGCTAGGGTAGATGAAAACCAAAAGGTCGACAGGTATTTGACCCAATACAGTATAAGTTTACGCTTAGTTCTTTTTTTGTGGGTAATTTCGCGGCGACAAAGCAACGGATCGACCTGATTTTTTGCACGGGTATAGTTGAGGAACGGGAGAGTGACATAGGCTTTTTATGCCGGAAAATAAGAGTTTTGAAAATTCAATGAGATTTCGCGGGGTTTTCAAAAAACTAAATCCAAGCGAGCGAAGCCGAGGGCATCAACTATTCATTGATATATCTTCAAGTATTTTGAATGGCCTGCATTTTAATATTTTCTACTACCGCGTCAAGCTTCTTGTATGACCAAAAGTGCAATCTAAAATACGACTTTAAGCCGTTTTTACTTTACCCCGATCACGATCAATTTTGTATCGGTATTTGGATTTTCTTATGACTTTAAAATTGTATCAATCTCGATTTGGTCTAGACAGGTCTAGACGAATCGATCCCACCTTTATTGGTAACCAGGCAACCCGTAACAGATACGCCAAAATATCATTATAATTCGCCATCATTACTCGAAATGCAGCAGGTGATTTAAATGGCCGCACTTATTTCTAACAAGTCAGATGCATTTCATAAGAGGTAATTGCATTTGAGCTGTTGATGTTAAAACCTGCAAAGAATGCCTATCATTGATAAGGTACATAGATTATCACATGAATCTCAATTTAAAGTGTCTATTAAAAAAATTCAAAACCTACTTCAAACGCCCCTACAAAGTATGTCAATTGTGCCTATGAAATTTGAAGAGTTCCCTCGATTTCTGCAGGATCCCATCATCAGATCCTGACGTAACCTGATGCTGACCAGTAGGGCTAACATGCGCGCCACGAGAAAATTTTGTCTACACGATTACTCGTAATCTATATGTGAATCTCTACAGAGATTCACGAGTAAAGTGTAGACAAAATTTACTCGTGGCGCGCATGTTAGCCCTACAGGTGGTCCAATTGTCATCAGGTTAGGTTAGCCTGACCTGATAATAATTGGACCACCTGGAAAGTATACCCTTTCAAGCAAAAAAAAATTCCAAATCGATCCAGGCGTCTTCGAGTAATCGGGGAATTCCGACAAATTGAGAACCTCCTCCTTTTTTGGAAGTCGGTTAAAAAGAGTCATTAATTTAAATTGATTGTGTTAAAATCCTTACGAAACTGTAAGTTGATTGCACCAAAATCTTACGCGAATGTGTTAATGTAATTTAAAAAATATGGTAAAAGAAGTTTTTCGCAATAAATTAAGCAAAATGACTACGGCAACGAACTAGATGCCCAGTTAATTGCGACCGGAGTAGTAATAAATGTAATTAATACGATCTTTATTAAGTTATAGAATGAGTTATTACAGTTCTGAGCTGGTCTTTGAGGACAGGGATTAGCCGGTATAGTGCGTTTATCTCACGAATGTTACTAATTTACTTACTCTATCTAAAATATCTCGGTGACACGATTGTTGACGGTGATTGATTTTTTTGTAACTTTCTCTATTTCGGCCACTTCGACAAAGATGCTCTGAACTATTACATCGAGCGTAATTTGTGGTTTTATTTTTATTCTGATGCCCTATTAACAATCGAGTTCAAATAAAGTACCTATTACCTATGTTATTATAATATTACATGCTTTACAACAATGACTCCGAGTTCTACCAAAAAAATAGTAGTTGTTTCTTAATTTATGACGCCTATAATTTATTTGATTGATGGACGTAGGTACATGGACGCAAATTGACCAAAACGCTTTTGACGAATGGGCGTCAAGAATTCACAAAGATACTGACTCTTCTAAAAATATCAATCCTGTACTTAGCTGCAATTTTATCTTTTAGATCAGCTATGTAGAGTCTGGACCATCGATAGGTATTTAGTAAAAATGTATTTTATTGTTCGCTATTTCAAACTTACCCAAAACTTGTTTGAAACTTGCGCGTTTGAAATGAGGTTACCGACCTGTGGATACCAACCAATACAATTTAAATATTCATCTTATTTGTGTATAAAACACATCTAATGTTGCCCTTTAAACGTAGACAAGGAAAATATTTTTTACATCTCAACAAACAAAACGGAATAAACAACAGCGGTATTTACCTTCGGTATTTTTTCCATACAGATAAATCCACAGTAAGTATCCACAGAAATATATTAAAACTAGATGATGCCCGCGACTTCTTCCGCGTAGATTTTTAATTCCCACCTATACCTATAATCCTAGGTGTGAACTATCTCCATTCCAAATACCAGCTAAATCGGTTCATTCGTTGTGGCGTGAAGGAGTAACACACGCACACACACACACACACACACACACACACACACACACACACACACACACACACACACACACACACACACACAAATTTGAAAGTTTGTGTGTACACACACACAAACTTTCGCCTTTATAATATTAGTGTGATAGTGGGCGGGGCACGCGTGCCATAAGCATAACCCTTGATGATATGGAACCCTTTGTGTACTAACTCGCACTTGGTTGATTTTTAACTTGTGTCATCTGAGAAGAGTTCCGACTCATCCGGTTTGTTCATAATAATATGATATAACAAGTTATTTTCGAAACTTACGCAATTCAATAATATTTCGCTCGCTCGCCACGTCGTCGTGAGTCGTATGTAAATTAGCGAAAAATGCTAATAATTAATTTTAAATTCTCATTAATAAAAAGGCAACGTCGTAATCGCCATGTTTTTCTACGTCTTGCTTTAGAGTTAAACTATAATTAATTTAACTTAGTCAAATGGTAAAATAATAATTTGTATAATGGGTACTTAAGTTCGTTCTAGCATTTCACCATCGCCAAGTAACGCAAAACCCAGGAATAAATTTGATATTTTAGGAGATTTTTAATACAAAAACTGTCAGAACGTTAAATACCTAGGTATATTGTCATAAAGCTGCGCCTACGCTTGACGAACTAACACAAACGGAGCATGTAACGAACTTAAGGCCGCTGCATACATAACGTGCACGGGACGGGACGGGACGTGGACGGGACGGGACGTGGAGTTTTGGAAACATCGTTTCATAGAAAATGTAAGCGACTGTGCATACGTCACGGAGCACGGACGGGACGGGAACGTGCCACGCGCGGAACGGGAAAAATATCGTCGGCGACGATGTTTAGCACGTCCCGTCCCGTACGTGCCCCGTCCCGTGCGTGATTCCGCTGCGTATGCACAGTCGCCCCGTTCGCTCCGGAGAGCTAAGTAGTGATGTTTGTGTATTTACCTACGAAGCAAAAATGGACGAATGGAAAAACTAATTGAGTGTGTACGATCATTGAAAGTATTTAGACACCAAATATAAAAATTATCTGTGGCGTAAAATTGCAGTCGAACTATCACTCACTGAAAACGGTCAGATTTATTTTATTAATTTATTGCATTGGTATCTCTACTTATATTTTAATATGTAATAATAATTACAGTTGAACTTTTTATGCTCAAATCAATAGGTATATAGTATCAACCTTTGACGACCTCCCTGGCGCAGTGGTGAGCGCTGTGGTCTTATAACTGAGAGGTCTCGGGTTCGATTCCCGGCGGGGGCAATTTAGGAATTTATAATTTCTAAATTGTCTCTGGTCTGGCCTGGTGGGAGGCTTTGGCCGTGGCTAGTTACCACCCTACCGTCAAAGACGTGCCGCCAAGCGATTTAACGTTTCGACACGATGGCGTGTAAAAACTGATTAGGGGTATGGGTTGTATTTACACTGCTATACCCCTTCCAAGTTAGCTCGCTACAATCTTAGAAAAATCCATCTTTCCTTGTTCACATCACTAGCACGTTAGTTCTGAGTTATTGCCACGTTGCGTATGCATTAAAAATTCCCGTCCGTGTTTACTAACCACGTCCGGGCCACGTCCCGTCCACGTCCCGTGCACGTTACGTATGCAGCGAGCTTAAGTTCGCGAAGTGAAGTGTTCACAAGGTAAACCTACTTAATTTACCAATAAGTTCTAAAGGTTTAAGAGACAATTTAATCGCGAATTCAGTCCAGTAATGCCCATCTCAGGAATCATCACATCACCTTGCCTGCTAATAAAATATGACCTTGACCTGGTATTTGGACTCTTCTCAAATGTTGACTGCCCACGTGTGCATACACTGAGTTAGACCGACAGTACAATGCGAGCAGCGATCCTGTGGCTTCCCAAATAAGCGGGGACGGGCCCGTTGGGTTTTAGTGGGTATTTTGGCCGTCCCTACGAGTCCCACATACTTACCCGCTCATTTTCACAAATGGGCGGGATGCGTAAGGGCATTTCCCAACGTAAAAAAAAGACGTGTGGCACTCGGGGATTGCCGCGGTAAAGCTATTGCATAGCATTTTTATCAACGCCATCTAGCGGTGAGAGGAGTCCCGTGTCAGGTTATTTTCGTTACGGAATTTCTGGATTCGGTCTCCACGCTCAAGGCCCGCGATAGAAGCTATGCAATAGCTTAAAAGGAGTACCAAACCTCGTGCATCGGTGTAAGAATACAATTGCTATTGCTACAGTCAGACGATCACATTAACCTCTGCTTGGACAGCACTTTCTTGCTATTGGCTGATGTGTACTCTTGCAATAAGTATTTATCAATAAATTCAGCCAATCACCACTATTACGCAGGTGACCATTTTCTTGCTGCTCTAGTAAATGACAACTCCTCATACGATAGCGCAATGATACGGTCCGCTTGGAGGGCGTTTCGTATAAACCTAAATATTGTATTATGTAAGTTATTCTTGGCTAATGATTGCTTTTTAATGCGGTGTTATTTACAATGCATTACGCGATTTTTTGCAGCTTTGGAAATGATTTTAATGAGACCTAAGCTATGATTATGAATTATATGAAAAAAGCCAGAGGCATTGAGTAATAAGTCTTCATTCCTGATCCGCACGGCTAGGGTCTGGAACGGTTTTCCAAGATCTGTGTTTTCTAACACGAACAATTTGGGTATCTTTAAAACAATATAGGCAAACTTCTAGGCAAACGCGTTACACCTTAGACCACATCATCACTTTCCATCAGGTGTGATGATAGTGGTCAAGTGTCTGCCTATTAATGTATAAAAAAAATGTATTCTTGATCGCTTCCTTTAAAAATCGACATCAAATGATTCGCACAAAACGCGGAGGAGGAGAACTATAGCTTTCGCTCTTAATGATAGTGAAATTCTTAGAAACAAATCATAACATTCCGCTGATACAATCATAAATAATAATTGGAAGATCGAGCAGTTGTTCATTCTTAAATACCGATAGAAAATCACGATAAGGGTCTTTCTCTCCGATTTTAATCGATTTTATTCAATGAATATTTGCGTTCCAAATGCAATACATTTTATCGATGTTAATGAACGTGAATCGATTAATTTACATCAATCGTTGATTGCTTGGAAGTAAACAACCGGTTGCTATTAGCAACTGTTGCTGTTGCCATTTTCAAGTACAAACCTGGGGCCCAAGTCTGCTATTGCAATTGTAGTTCAATTGTCTTGCAATGACATCCCAATTGCTACTTTTAGCAATTTTGGTAGTTTACTAATTCAATGGCGTCACAATTGTTTTCCGATGGTTTGCCACTGACACATCTAGCTTTGAATCTAGCTTAAATAAACGTTTTTAATATGTAGTTTTTTTTGAAATTCATTTCGGCAAACGCTTTTTAAGCTAATGCCAATACCGAGGTATCATTGAATTACAATCCAATTATAAGAAATCGAACGACCATTGTGAATTTAGTAGACTACGAAATTTTGGACCAATGATAAATGAATTGTAATTGTATTGCGGTTCAATGACAATGACATGTAAAATAGCAGACTTGGGGCCCTGCTTACAACTGCAGCTAACTTCACTGTTGGCTATAGCTCCATGCTTCACTGATAAAGCCACATATTTTGACTAAGGTGTAGAGTTTGTGAAGTTTGGCCTTGAAGAGTTAGGGCGTATAGAGTTAGAAGCTTAGCTCTACATGAGGTCTGATAACTTTTTGACTGTGCGAGTCATATAATGGTCTCGTTTTGGCAACATTTCACAAGAGAATGTTTGTTTGTTTTTCGCCTTTTTTTTCGCCTCTTTTAAAGAATAATAACCATGTAGGACTTGACTAATATTTTCTTCTCTCTTCCAAATAAGAGAGGCTTGTGTTAGGAGTTAGGTGGATACGGCATTAGTGCCACGAGTGTAGAGTCGAGCTTTCAGTTTTCAGCCTGCACCTTTAAACGTTGGGCTATTGAGGTTGTTTTATCATTTGGTGTCCTGCTAAAGTTTCACGAGAAAGATAGGCTGCAGACAGGCAGCTTGCCAAATTCATGGGTAAACATTTTTTCCAAAAGTTGGACCTAATTTTCAACATTTCTAGTGTACTTTTCCATTTTCTAGTGAAGCGTAGAAGGGCGGATTGGAGTGGAGAAGTGCAGAAAAACAGTACTTATTACTCCATTTCTCAAAACGACTCAATTAGTTTGCTCCGCCCCGCTTCAATCTAAACGCACCTTAAATCTAAGAAACATATTAATAAATTAGCTTTTGCCCGCGGCTTCGCTCACGTTAAGTTCCATTTTACAAACCCCTATTTTAACCCCTTAGGGGTTGAATTTTCAAAAATCCTTCCTTAGCCAATGCCTACGTCATCATAGTAAGATATTTGTATGCCACACAGATCGATCCATCCGTGATTTGAGCTGTACGTTGATAGATCAGTCAGTCAGGCACCTTTTCTTTTTATATATTCAGACTATTTTGATTAACAATTATAACAATCTGACCAGCTTTTTTTCTTTTTTACAAACACTTATATAATAACAACGTCTGATGGTGCACAAAAAACGATATAAAGTAATTTTAAATGCTCTCATCTGCCAAAATATCTAATAAATAATAGATACGTGATAATTACAGTCCCGTAAGGTCAGCTAAAGGATCAGCAAACTTGTATGAAGTGATAGACAAGAAGCTCCGGAATAACCTTGTTCATAAAACTGTACATAACCATACCTACTAATAAGAACCGTCTCGATGTGTGAACACCACAAAGGCGTTGTTTAAATATTTTTTAGGGTTCCGTACCCGAAGGGGAACCATTGGAACCCTATTATTAAGCCTCCTCTGTCCGTCCGTCTGTCTGTCCGCAGGATGTATCTCATGATCCGTAATAGGTAGAGAGTTGAAATTTTCGGAGAATGTGCATTTCTGTTGCCGTTATAGCAACAAAAAATAAAAATAACTTAAAAATTAAAGGGGGCTCCCGTACTGAAAACGTGTTTTTTCGGCGTTTTTTGGTGCGGAATCCTTCGTATGCCAGTCCGAGTCGCATTTAACCGGTCATTTATGAAAATCATTCGTATGCGTTCGTAACATTAGTCGTGTTGATACAATTTTCGTCGAACTCGACGCACATATCGAACCCTGGAAAGGAAGCTCAAGCCACTCGGTTGGCACTGCTAATTCGTTAGACAGCTTTTTAGATAGATAGCTTCTTTATATTGAGAAAAAACTTGAGAGGTGTCAAGGGACACCCGGATGGAACGATGTTCAATGCGAAATAGAAATGAAAATATCTGGCTTGCTTTCTATAAGAGAGAGAGAGACAGACAGAGAAACATGCGACGCTGCACAGCTTACAATAGCTTACTATAGCAAAAAGTGTCGTGACAACTTTTCGTAAGAATTTTTTCCGTCTAGCCCCCTTTCACAACGCGCGATAAGGAACTTCGTTCCAAAAAAAACGAAGACGTCCTATGTACATACTTACATGTTTTACTTTTGGCACTTTTTTAACTTATCTTTTTTGACTTGTATGTCTATGTAGAGGTTATAATACTTTGTAGCTATTTTGTGGATAATTTAAACCGGTATGCGTGAAAAATTAATCATACCTATCCTATTATTGCATACTAGCGGCCCGCTCCGGCTTCGCACGGGTATAAAATATATAGCCTATGTCATTCACTGTTAATGGATTTTATTATACATATAAACCTTCCTCTTCAATCACTCTATCTATTAAAAAAACCGCATCAAAATCCGTTGCGTAGTTTTAAAGATTTAAGCATACATAGGGACAGAGAAAGCGACTTTGTTTTATACTATGTAGTGATATTATAATATATCTTTATAACACACCAAGCCACTACACACCACTAATAAGTCGTTTTATTCTCCAATTAACACACCACTAAAAAGCAATCTAAAAAGTGGTTTTATTGGTCTCCGATTACGAGGGTTATATTGAATAGTTTTGTCTTAAAGGAAAATTCTTTATTTTTTGTCAAGCTCATGGTTGATGCTACAAAACAAGTTGTTGTTATATTTTAATGTCAAGTTTTAAACAACATGAATATTTATCGAGATAATCTACCTAACGTCAAAATTATTATCGACATCACAATTAAATATTGCTAGTTAGACACAGGTATTTTCTTAATACTTTAATTTTTTTGCTGTTTTCCTACCTCTTACTATACTGTGATGAAATATGTGTTTATTATTTTTGGATAGGAAAATGTATTTTTAGTAAGTAGCATTATGAAATGGCCGGTCGACCGAAACGAACTTTTTTTATGGATTAGCTTAGGGAGACAGTTATTTTTTTAGATCATGATAATGAAAAATTAATTCATGAATTTTTATCAAGTTTCCGTGTATTGTAGCTGTATCGCAATAATAGGGATGCAGAATCGTTGTTACGGGGGCGACAGCAACGCGTCTGTATCGCGATATTATTGCGATTGTATCGCTACAGAATCGCTGCAACAAGTCGCCGCAGGCGATCTCTCTTACGTTGGTTGCGTAGACCAAGGATAGCCAACTTGATTAGAGCTAAACCCTGTGAGATCTACCAATGTATTACTTCTTGATAAATGGAACAGTATAAGACGTTACTTATGTATTCATTGTCATTATTATGTCAATGTATGTATTGTTTTTTATTTGATTAAAACGGAAAACATAAAATTGTATTCTTAGTAACTAGTTATTAACTACTTGTTCATAATATTAGTGTGAGCATTGCGCCTGAGCATCTTCCGCTAGATTTGCAAAGTCATGCCGCGATCGACCGGTAGCGTAGACCGTGGGTGAAGACAGGAGTAACTAGGGTTGCCAGATTTTTTTTCAGCCTATAAGGGACAAATGGTTAAATGGGCAAAAAAATACGGGATTTCAGTTTTTTACCCGGGACAAATAAAAAACAAAATTATTTAGTGTCATTTTTTATTTTTTTGATATTTTTCTGAGGATCGTGTCAGTTTTAACTTTTTAACATTGTCAGTCTGACACTAATACTGTCATTGGTCGGTCACAAGTGCAAATTACTTCACACTACACAATCGCTCGAGCCGAGCCGAGTTAGACAATGTAAACAGTACGTTTTACGAACGTTGCGTGTGCAAGTGCGTGTGTGAATACTTGGATCGATTTCATAATGAAAAAAGAGGTACGGTACAAATACGGGACAGAGTCAGTCCCGCCGGGACATTTTAAACCATGCCTAAAATACGGGATGTCCCGGTAAATACGGGACGTCTGGCAACGCTAGGAGTAACCCAGGCAGATAAATACTCTATAGCTTGCAAAGGTGACCATATTCTATTCAATAGATTACCATACAGTCTTTTGGTTAGAAAAATGGGTATACCTACGCTCACAAACTAAATCACACATCAAAGACTTACACACATACATAAAATCATATTACTTGCACCTTGCATATCGTACCCTTATTGCAAAAACCGATTATCTGCACCAAAATTTGAGCGAAAAGTTTTTGAGTTATAAGCATTTGAAACTTTAACGACTTAAAAATTAGTTATAATGATGCCCATTTTTAAACAATAATAATTTTTATAAACAAGAAACTATTCAAGAAATGTTAAGTAGGTTAATAATTGAAAAAAACTTACTATTTTTTCAACAAAAAGAAGAAAATAACCGGTAAGGAGCTCACTTAGTTAGTTTTTCCTGAATGTAGAAAAACTACCAAATTTTCAAATTTACCGTTCTGGTAGCTCTAATGGCATTTTTTATTTAATCACTAGTTTTGAATAGTAATAATCATCAAGACAAAAATCGTTTTAGTTCAACTTTAGCCAGTACAGGTGTAAAATAAATATCTTTAGTCGCTTTTGGCTGAAGGTAAAGTAGATTTCATTTAACTTTGTACGTACTAACTGCAGCGCCCTATGGTTTTACCCGAGGAGTTCCCGTTCCCGTGGGAAATGGGCAAGCCTACATTATTTCTTATAATCTCAGCTATCTTTAAAAGAAAGTTTCGTTGAAATCGGTCCAGCCGTTCTAGAGATTAGCTCATTTAAATAAAAAAACTATTTCGTTTTATTATATTAGAATAACTAGCTGTGCCTTGCGGTTTCACCTACATTTGTCCCGTTCCCGTAGGAATTTAGGGAAACACTATAACTGTAAACTTTCCTCTCGAATCCCTCTATCTACTGATGAAAACTGAATTAAAATCCGTTGCGTAGTTTAAAAGATCTACGCGTACATAAAGAGGGCCAGACAGCGGGAATCGATTTTGTTTTATACTATGTAAAGATAACATATACAGCAGAGCTAAGTTTGCCCGCAAGCGTTGCTATATGGGTGCCCCATTGTAGCTTTGAATCCAGGGTTAATCCCAAGAACACTTTGGAGTCCTCAGTTTTCAAAGGTTCATTATTTATCTTTAAATTTTTACTGACAGTTCTCGGGTTAGGTAATAAAAACTCAACACACTTTGTTTTTTTAGTATTTAAAAGTAGATTATTTGCCGTAAACCATTCAGAAACTTGAGATAATGCATTATTTACATCGTCAAAATTGTCTTTTATCCTATCGACTTTAAAATTCAAAGACGTATCATCAGCAAATAGTACAATATCGCAAGTATTGTGGACAAAATGTGGTAAATCATTTATGTAGACCAAAAACATGAATGGACCTAGAATAGAACCCTGGGGTACACCCATTACTGAGGCTGATCCGGATGATTTTACATCATTGACACATACTCTTTGAATATTGGATAGACTCTTTGGACTCGTTCACTGAGATAAGACGCAATGAGACTAAGTGCAAAATCTTTAATGCCATAGTGGCTCAGTTTAAGCAAAAGTGTCTCGTGATCAACGCATTCGAATGCCTTTGACGTCAAATCACAGAAAATACCAATGGCACTCTGTGAGTTCTCCCATGCATCGAATATGTGTTGTAACAGCCTTGCGGCTGCATCGGTTGTTGATCGACCCTTTGTAAAACCATACTGCTCAGTGTGTAGGATTTTATTTAAATTAAAGTGTAAAAGCAGTTGGTTGAGCATTATTTTTCCGAATATCTTGCTGAGAGTTGGCAAAATTGAAATTGGCCTGTAGTTATTCGGGTCACTTTTGCTTCCCGATTTAAAAAGCGGTATTAGCTTACTACATTTCATAAGGTCTGGAAAAGATCCAGAATCTACTGATTTATTAAAAATTAAAGCATTATATGGCGCAATAATATCAATTATGTTATGAATTATTTTAACTGATATCCCCCATAGATCTGCTGTTTTCTTATTTTGTAAAGATTTAAATGTTTTGACTATGTCATATGGGGTAACGTGTTCAAACCTAAATAACTTATTGCACTCAGAGACATTGCTCCTTAGAAGACGATAGACTTCTGCTGGCGAGGAATTCAGAGAACTGGTTGTAGTAATTGGAATATTTTTGAAAAAGTTCTCAAATGTATTTACAATTACTGTATCGGAGTTAATTACATGATTATCACTTTTAAGCTCCAATTTATTATTATTATGTACCTTATGTTTACTCATTTCATCGCCGATGATGTCCCATGCTGTTTCAATTTTATTATCAGAATTGGCAATTTTTTGTTTTATGTGAAGTGACTTTGCTTGTACGCACACATTTTCAAACAATTTAGAATAGTTTCTTACATATTCAATAAACGCGGGGGAATAATTATATTTTTTTCTGCATATAAGTCAAGCAGCTTATTTCTACTTTTATAGATTCCGGCAGTTGGCCAGTTACTAAACTTAAGATCTTTAGACAGTCTTTTCTCTATCACCTTAAAGATAGAGTTATATTGTGAGCTTAACAAATCAAAAAACTTTTGATTTGTGAAGATGTTCAAAAACCCTCGTAGCCCAGTTATACAGTAAAAGTGAACTTAAGTTCTTTTACCTGAAATAATTTTAACAAAATATTGAGTTCATTATTCTGCAAAAAGCAACTAATGTTGTTTAGTTCGTTTTTCTTTTTAGATACATCAGCAATTTCTAGTATATTAATAAAAGCTGAAACCTGTTAACGCAGGTTAACATGTATTAACAGAATAATATTGACATAATGATAAATCAAGCAACTACATCTGAAAAGTATTATAATACAATACATTGTTTTTGTGGTATAGATTTATAAATCTAAATTATTTAAATGAGTTTAGTTCTTTTTTTAAGAAGGTAATTAAATCATACCTGTAGGTAGTTGCTTTTAACTCTAGCTATCTCCGTAAAAAAGCGTCGTAGCAGATAATGGGTTTGACCTACAGCTTCGCCGTGAGTTGAGGAGTCGATTGATATATTTAACCTAATTTTGGTACAAAAATGCAGATAATCGGTTTTTGCAATAAGGGTACGATATAATTTTAATGGTAATTGTCGTATATTTTTTGTACTTATATTCTGGTGAATATAAGTACAAAAAATATACGTACGTACCAAGTTAACTCGTTTTCGAGAGTGAAATCACTGTATCACTGAAAGTAAAAGTAGTATCGCCATCGACTTCCGAACGAATTTTCGTAATTAAATGCGGTTATATGCATAACGACATTGAATATTATTACTTTAAAAAAATTGAGTATTTTTAAGGCAACACCTGCGTCTAGATTTATTTATTGTCTAGCTACCATTCTAAAATGGAACGTTAAATCTGTGCGTAAAATTTGAATAAAAACTATTTATAAATAGACGATATTACCTACCACAAAAACTCAAACAAGTATTTAAGTTTTATAAACTAGACGTGAATTTATTATTTAAGAATTTTTATTTAGGAATACATTGCTTTACAGTCTGCTAAAATTTTTTCAATTGAATACGAGTGGCTAGGAACATTAAAATTCATATAATATATGTATTATGTCTATATTATATAAGATAATTATGATAAAATAACCTTTGACTGTTTTAAATTGACTGTACAAAAAGATGAAATTGTACTGTACAAAAAAATACTACATTTAAATAAATGTAGTATAATAAATTACTTAGGATACTAAAACGTAGATGAGAGGTAGGTGTCAATAAAGCTTCCGCATTATATTTTGTTTTCTCAGAGAAGCATTAAAATATTTTAACCGACTTCCAAAAAAGAAGGAGGTTCTCGATTCGTCGGAATCTTTTTTTTATGTATGTTCCTCGATTACTCAAAGACGCCTGGACCGATTTGGAAAATTCTTTTTTTGTTTGAAAGAGTATACTTCCTAGGTACTCCCATTGTCATCAGGTCAGGATCTGATGATGGGATCCTTGAGAAATCGAGGGAACATTTCAAATTTTATAGGCACAATTGATAAACTTTGTAGTGGCGTTTGAAGTCGGTTTTGTAAAATTTTTACGTTTATAATTTTTTTTACAGAGTCAGTCCAACGCGCGTAACCATCGGAAAAAACTTCGCGGTTGTAAACCAGCGGCGAAATCCCATCGAGAGCTACTAGGTAGTCCAACAGTGGACGTTCATCTATCGTTTTAACGAAAGCCCCTTAATAAACAAAAAAAAACTATCGTTTATTCTAAATAGTTGGTAATTAATAATTACGCAATAAATTTTCCGTCATTTAATTCTACTTTGTGGCGGGAAGAGAGCGATTAACCGTTCAGTTAGCTTACGAGTTGTTGTAACTTGTAAGCATAATATGTAGGTTACTGGATATAGTAAGATATAATTTATACACTTAGCACCTTACGAAACGAATAATCTTTTTAGCTTTAAATGAGCTATTAAAGCGTAACTGTTATTTTAAAGTATTTCAAAGTTAATTAAGAAAAAAGGTGAAAATCTTTGAAAAGAATTTATATTTTTTGTACCTGGTACGTATATATTGATACCTGGTACGTATATGTTGATAAGGTTTTTGATACCTTTTCCCTACGCTCTATAGACTATAGAGTATCTAACAGGTTAATAACATAACAATGTAACAATATATTGTTACATTGTTGTGTAAAACAAGTAGATACATACTTCTTCAAATATACGTCAAAGGAATCAATCAACTCCTCAACTCATAAATTACTTTATTAAGATAAAGATAGAGGTATAATACTAAGATCTATAGAGCGTGCTCTGTCTCAGCTTAGACTTTAGATAGAGGTTAAAACGAGACACAAATATATTCCTATATAATCTCTATCTATATCTGTCTCGTTTTAACTATGTCTTGAGTCTGAGCTGAGTGAGAGTACGGTCTATAGATTTCAGCCTAAGACCTCTAAAACAATCTCTAGTACAAGGTTCGATACTAAGTGATGGTACAGTATCTTTAACAGTTTCAATTATAAATATCATTTAAAACATCTAAAATTGAAAGTCGAATATTATAAATTAAAGTGTACAATAATTAAACTGTTGACCAATTGGTAAAACAGATTGCGATCTCATTATCTAGATCAAATTATTGTCACGCTAAGTACAAAATAAGTAGGTAAGTATATTTTGGATTAAATATTCGATTTGAAGATTATATGAAGCTGGTTTCAATGAAGTTATACTTCATTGAGCTGTAGGTAAGTTGTAAAAAAATAGGAAAAGGTAAAGATGAGTAACTTAATTTGAGAAACGAAAATAACTTCTGCGGTAAAAAAATTTAGGAAGCTGAAAGGGAAACTCTTATATACCTAATTAAACCTTTAATATCATAAAATAGAAGCAACACTTACCGACGTCTCGTTGGCCGTTCATCGGTTTTTGTGCACTAGCTAGCAAAACTAGCGAAACGATGACAAAAACACTAGGACGTACTTTATTAAGCAAAAACATAATTTTATTTAAAAAAAATAAACACTCAATATAAAACCTCTAAGGACAGGCCACTAATAACGAAAGCTAAAGAAGATATTAAAAAAATAAATAATATTCAAATTTAGAAACTCGATCTCATTTTCGCGTTCAAACGGCCGCGGTCGAGGGCGCGTGCGATTCGGCCTTTGAAAACCGTGCTAACTGAGATGAGGCTGCGCCGGCGCAGGTGTTGAACACACAGAGAAAGATCTCGTGAGTCCCCTTAGGGCTGGAGTACATGTATGGCGATTTTTTTTTATTGCTAGAGAAGCTTGCGCTTTACGACAATCGATAATGAAAAGCACTAATGAGGTCTAGGAGTACAGAAAACACGGATGCTGGAAGTGCGTTCCACGCCGTAGCGGTGTTGGTTCAACTCAATTTTATTCATTTCAATTTATTTGTAGTCCTAAATCTTTACAAATAAAATAAAACATAAATGTTTGTCTGTTATTTATTTGAACGATGGATAGTATAACCCAACCCAACGCACGTTTAAAAGTTTTTTTTTTTTTCGATTTTTACGGGACTTTCACAGCCAGGATTATACAGGATGATATTATGTAGAGGCTACATATTGTCCTGGATTTATTTAGGATCCATGCGTTTAAAAATATAGTAATACATAATATACCATTATAATAATCCCATATGTTAAGTAGAGTAAGATTTTTAAACGCATGGATAAACACTAACTTATTAGGTATAACAGGTTAGTGTTTATTAAATTTTCAGTCTGACCAGTGAATTTAGGCAGCTTGACGAACTTTGCCACAGAGAGCTTACGTCCGCGAGACAGGCATAGCTCTACTTTTTATTCCGAGAAAAAAAGTTTCTTTTTAAAAACCAAATCCAATTCCTGTTGCGTAGTAAAACGAGTAAAACCCTTTTCAGGCTGATTTATTTATTTATTTATACGACTTTATTGCATTTTTAGAGGATAATTTATAAATTTATATTGACATTTTAATTGAGTACCTATGACATTGTATATTAGATGAATTTTTAAATATTTGCATGCCGATTATTAGGCAAAACATTGTTCTAATTTATAACGAATTGTAACACCTGTATCTCACATGTTTTATGCAAATAAATTGAATTGAATTGAAAAAAGAACAAAATATGTAAGTATTAAATAAACAGTGTAACACAAAAGGTGACCTTATCACTAATAGTGATCTCTTCCTGGCACCTGTACGAGAAAACTTAATGTAAGTGAGATACGGAGATTTTATTCGATGACATGATAATATTAAGTCTGAAGTAGAACGTGAAGGAAAACGCTCGGTTATTACCTAGGTCACAGTTCACAAAACTTTAGATGGCTATCATTGCCATAGCGCATGATGAAAAGAAAGAAAAAATAGAAGGAATCGGAGAAGATATTGGGTACGCAATATGAACAGGTAAAGGAAGACTGAAGGAGAATTTCGGACTAATAAAAATATTTGATAAATGATGAAGACAAACTTTGTATTTATTTCCATTTATTTGCTAAAATATGTCTTTTATTTATAAATACACTGCAGTCTATAGAAGAAAATGAATGCACCATTCAGAGAAACAATATCACCAAGAGAAAAATTATCTGAACTCAACAATAAGGTGAGTAGGTAACTGTGATTTTTTATTTTTATAAATATTGAATTTTTATCGGATAGAATAAAAAATATTCTTAGGTTTTATTCCCGTTTCTTGTAATATTTATGTTTCGTTTAAGTAAACCACCTTCCGTAGTAGCGTTGTGAGTCTAAACCAAGCTCTAATCCCGCTCATATGAGGCTAGCTCTTAAATAAAATTATTCATCTTTTCTTCTTTTTCTTCTAAGTTTGAATTAATAAAAACATCCGTGTTTGAAACACCATATTGTGTTTGGATACTGCTTGTTGTTGGTATTGGGTGGTTATTAAAACCTTCAGACATGAAATGATGACCATGAGCAATATAAGGGTTGTCATAACTACGATTTTGTTTATCCTCAATTTCTTTTAGCTCAATTTCAGACACTGCATTAAATATTTTGCTTTTTATGATCGCTTGGTTATATTCAGAGAACTTTTTTACAGTCGCCGCAATGCTCTTGAAAAATGTATCTATCTCTTCGTCTTCCTTATTTCGTTTTACATCTATTAAATACTTCATTAAAGTAGCTGATGATGAATCATTTTCGACTCCCCTTTTCTTAGTGTTTGTTGGAGCATTGGAGGTATCTGAACATGCGGATGATCTTGGATCCACAACTGGAAGTACAGAGACTTCCGGCTCTTCGTTAGGCTGAATTTCATTTTGAGTAGAGTACTGTGAATCATCATTTGCCAAGCTACTAATATCGGAATCGTCATCATCATCACATATTGCGTCTGTTATCGAAGAGATCGTTTTTCTTTCCCTGTAATGAGGCAGTAAAAACTTCATTTCATCTTCGAAGATCCATTTTTTCGCAGTGGTTGCAGCCTGGCCATTTTTAGTTTTCTTTTTCTTGATAGCTCGCCGGTGGGACTCTCTGAGATTTAACCAAATTTTCTTGCACTCTGATTCTGAAAAAAAAAATCAGCGTGAAATATGCAGAGTATGTATGTACTTACCTACTTATAAGTGCGTGAGAAGTGAAACGAAGTGCGTGCAGTATATTATGTGCTAAAGTAAATTGTTACATATAAAAATATTATATTATATTTTTATATGTAACAATTTACTTTAACAACACATATATATCTATACAAATAAATAAAATTAAAGTGTCTGTTTGTAATATCAAAATAACAGCTTTTTAATCAATGCATATCTACCTAATTATGTAAGTAAATACGATATCTCTAATCTAAGCTTCCGATTAGGAGAAACAATTATTCGTTTTGTTTGAATACCTACTTATAAATAATAGTAGCAATAACAATTATTCTATTTCCCATTTTATGACAAAACTTACAGTATCATTAACTATGTGCTATCTTGTTATGACGCCTAAGTAGATACCTACCATACCTACCTACTAATATGTCGTTAACATCACGTGACACCAAAAGTGTTGCACTACTGGCGCTACTATAGGAAAGTAAAATATTATGGTAATTCTGTGACAAGAACTTCTCATAATATCTACACTTGGATAGACTATAGAAATGCAAAAAAGTATAAATAAAAAGTTCATTTAGGATGGTTCAAGTGCTAGAGCATATTATTAGGTATTTTTTTAAATTTTTAATTTCCGCGCTGTAGGTAAGTATAGCATCATGTAATTACTACGGAAATATGTAGGTACCTACATTGCTCGAGCTGCCGTACCACCTTCATTATAGAAAAGAAATGCTTACCAGGCAGATGTAAAGTAGTACTAATTTGTCTCCATGCTTCATCCTTTTTGATGTTGTCGCGGTATTTAGGGTCACTTAAGTCGTATAAAAATGAATATTTTCTTACTTCTTCAATCAGTTTCTCCCTTTGCATTGCTATTTGCTTGTTTTAAATTTAACCTATAAACTAGCACGCATTACGGCTAGAAGTTGCTTCGTGAATGCCGTGGCGATCACGTGATTGAGATTGCGGGAGGGGTAAGCGGGGCGCCGGCGAGACGTAAGCGCGGGGACGGCGCGGTCGACAAGCGAGTGTCAATCAGTCGAGGCTCGAGAGTTCGAAACACGAGACGTAGTAGGTACTAGTAACTTAGCGTAGCTGACGAATCACGCTGTCTTCAAGTAGGTACATCGTACTCGGACTTCGAATACAACGAGAATCGGGGGATTGCGAGTTGACCACGCACCGCTTGCGGTTTGCAAGCTTGTTAGTATGCGCTGTACTAGAAAATTTCAAACAAAAAACTAAACGGCTCGAGCTGAGTCGGTGATGATCGGTTTCAAAGTGGATATTATATTGTGTGCCTTAGGTAACCTTTGTAACTTGAATAATTGATCTCAAATCTCAATGGGTTTTAAATTAAACTAACCAATCTATTTTTACAGTTTTATAATAAAAAGATAGAAAAACATTCCCAGACGTCAACCCTAAATTCAAGTTTTTAGCAGTTCTCACCATGTCTCATTTAAATTACTGATTACTAGAGACCGGATTATATGCAACATAAAAAGCTTGTTATATGCATGCAAATATGCATGAAAAATGCTTGAAATATGCACGAAAACTGGCAGAATATGCGAAATTAAATGATAAATTTTAGGAATCCCGAAAAGTAAGTATTCATTTTTTTATTTCAAAATCAGCATACAATTAGTAAATTATTTTTTGATAGGCGATAATAGGTACAGTAAGTAACATTATATGATATTAAAATTATTTAGAATTTCTGTAAACGTAAGCAATCAAATATTTTTCTAAATTTTCAGTGGTAAGACTGTGTCTAAGATCATTTAGAATATTTTTGTAAGTAGAAAAGGTTCGCTCCATATCCATTGAGGTAACTGGGCAGAATTTGAACTTCGGTGCTATGGCACTTATAGTTTCCGGCAAAATTTCTGCCGTCCCATTAATGAAACTTTAAATTTGACACAAGCTTTGAAAACCTGGGTTATTGCTCAATATGTTTTCAAACTTTTCTTTAAGTTTATGGGGCAATGCGGCGGCGGCGGAACGCAGAGCGAGTGAAAAATATTGTAAATGTACCGATAATATGCATCATAACTAGATCTTAGGTAAAATATGCTATTATCGCTGAGAATGGCTAAAATATGCAAATGCATATGCGAATATGCAAATGCATATAATCCGGTCTCTACTGATTACCTAAAGACTGACAAAACCCAACAAGCTGTCTTACAAGATTTTTTTCTATGAATACCTACCTACCACACTTAGTGTGTGACCGATCGCGATTATTTATGACCGTATATGCTATCTTATGTTTGGAAGCTCATTAGCATTTAGACCTATCATCCATCCACTCGATAGGGTCAATTCTGTACATATAATTATTGCATTACATTTCAATAAACCTATAATATTTGTATTTTTTTTCTTATCAGAGGTAAGCGACGAAAGCCTGGAGCTATATAGACGTTCTAAAGTTTACTTTAGATAGGTACACGCATGGTACACGTACATCTAAATCTATGGGTACAGGTAGACCCGAATAAGTGTGGGGCAAGCAATAATTTCTAATTTCTTGCAAAAAATTAATAGCCAAAACTCTTCATATTATGTGCACATAAATCGATTTCAAAGTTTTAAGGCGTTAGGAGCTTGGAACTTTTGGCAGTTTGAGCTGCCCACTATCAAAATCAGAACAGCCATAAATGCTGGTGTTACTGATTCTAAAAAAAGTAAAATAATACTTCGGACTATCCCACTGCGGGGAAAACCGTAGAGATTCTCAAATAATAATAAACTTAACTATAATTTTGCTATTTTAACTTTTCAGATTTGAAAATATTAGTTATTTTCTATCTGTGTTGGCTTTCAGAACGAAATAATTTATAGTCTGTATATCTCTGTCAAAGATGGCGTTGTTGACTTGATAGAAGTTAGAACGTCAATGTCAAGAAAATTGAAAATAAGTTGATTGCGCGTTCTATGGTGCTTCTAAGTTTTATAGTGCGATAATACGTTTAATTATGTCCGGTTTCACCGAAAACGCGTTAGTTCGTAAGTTGCAGGAGTTAAATTCAAGCCAACAGAGCATACAGACTTTGTCTTTATGGCTTATACATCACAGAAAACACCACGCCGCTATCGTCAAAACATGGTATAAAGAGCTATTAAAAGGTGATTATCTCTGTTATTTCCACGTTAATATCTGTATCGAGTATTATTCTATCAAATAAATTCATTAAGTATATCTTGTTGGAATCAAGTTGCTGTTGGAAATTCATATTGCTACCCATCAAATCGTTCACGTGCAAGAATTTCCTGAGGTTTCAAAAATAGCTTTGATAAAACGTACGTGTCTACACGCACAGTTTTGAAAGGCTAGGCACCTATCAATTACCTAAAAGTATTTGTGTTTTGTATTGTGCGTATGACGCAGGCAGCACAAGACCGAGACCTGTGGAAGTTTTTGCAAGTAACCTCTATTCAATTGGACCCCTATCGGTTGACAAAGAAGAAGATTTGTGTTTTATAAATGATGTATTGTTAATAACTTTGATTCAGTGTTGCTGAACATACCAACTGCATTTGTAATTGAATTTTCCTTAAAAAGAATAGATTAGGTTATGCTTTAGAAAACAATAGTTTTTCTTCAAATAAAATTATAGGAAGTGCTTTGGAATAATCAAGTGAATCTACCACTGGTTCAGAATGCTATTCCAACCATGAAGAACCAGCAAGAAACTCAGCTTAGTTACTGTTCATAGCAAGTCTAATATTATGTTGAGTTTCCTTTGCTTAAACCATGTCTTTAGGGGAAAATATTACTAGAACTCAAGCCAATAAAAAAGACATTTAAAATGGTACTTCTTTATCAATGTAATCATCATTCTTGCATCAACACTTGATGAGCATTGAAACAATCATCATTAGATCTAAAAAGAGGTATCTACGATGGTCAGGATAAAATATCAATGAAATCTTTTTTTTTACTATCTGATCTTTCACTGTTGTTACAAGTGTTAGCAGTAGCTATATGTATAGTAGTAAAATAGTAATTTTCACTTAATATATCAGTGTGGGCTATCTTGTGTTTTCTAGCAAAGGACAGCAAACAGCTCACGTTTATGTATCTAGCAAATGATGTGATACAAAACAGTAAAAAGAAAGGACCTGAATATGGGAAGGAGTTTGGAAATGTACTTGTTGATGCATTAAAACATATGGCCAAGACTGGTATCAATGCGAAGACCAAACAATCTCTTCATCGGATACTGACTATCTGGGAGGAAAGGGCAGTGTATGAGCCTTCCAAGATACAGGAGTTTAAAGTGGCTGGTAAGTGTGGTTTTTTTTATTGGCAACAAACATTAAATATTGTTGGGCTAGCTAATATTCAAGCTGTGTTCACACCAAACATACTTTTAGCCACCATCTGTGAGTGAACATTACGCAGTTTACTGCTTTTTTATAAACATTCAACTTTTCATTCACACCAAACTGACAAGATGCTATTACCAGCTAAGCATAGTTGCTGACTGCCAGGCAGATTATCGTATTATACTAATCACAGACACTATGGCTATATAGCTGAATGTACGTACACAAGTAAACATGTAGACTCTTTGCTAATCCCAGTGGCACATTGTACGCTATAGTGTATGGTCAGCATGGTATGAGTGAAAAATGCACAACCAGAATCAATAGCAACAGATAATTCACAGACCCATAACACTATTTGTACAAAAACAAATCAAGGGATGTTTGGATAGAGTTAGTTAAACTACCTTTGGGAATCTGAATGCATAGTATAGCATAGCATAGAATGGGGATTTAAATATTTCATTATTTTCATTTCAGTTGATCCCAATGATGCAGTACCTGGTAATGCAATTAAAAGAAAAACCATAGACACAGAGGCAAAAGAACCAGAAAAGAAGCCAAAGGTAGAGGAGAAGAGCAAAGAAAAAGAGAAGAGCAAAGAGAAGGAGAAACGTGAGAGGAGACGGAGTGAGAGTAAGTCGGAGAGTCATGACACAAACTCTGTTAGCCCTAACACTCCACCTGGGGAACCCCCGGAACCTGAAGAGCTAATCAAGGTAAAAATTAATAATAATAATAAATCACTCATGAACACAGAAATTATTATCATCATCAACTCATTTTGTTGTGTTGGTTGTAGGTATTCCTTACTGAGCTTGAATAGGTTTTTAAAGGAGATGTCCCAAAATGGCAGTTTACGAAATTATCAAGATAATTCTTCTCACTTCTTCACTTCACTTCTTGATTATATTATTGGATAAATATATATATTTATTTGACTGAGGAGTTTGCGATATGATACAAGCTCATACCCACGACATTGTCCACGTGCATTAGTTTTTAAAAATCCCACAGGAACTCATTGATTTTCAGAGATAAAAAAGTAGCCTATGTCACTCTCCAGGTCCTCAACTATACCCATGCAAAAAAAATACGTCGATCTAATGCTCCATTGCCGCGTAATTTTTTTTTTATTCGATGATAAGATAACCCTTGATTGCGATCTCTCCTGATGGTAAGGGATGATGCAGGCTAAGATGGTGGACGGGCTAACTTGGAAGGGGTATAACGATGTAAATTCAACCCATACCCCTAATCGGTTTCTACACGCCATCGTGCCGGAACGCTAAATCGCTTGACGGCACGTCTTTGACGGGGCTAACTAGCCACGGCTAAAGCCTCCCACCAGAAACCAACCAACCAGACTGAAGGACAAACCAACGAACAAACACACTTTTATAATAATAAGAATGAATGAAATGAATGAATGAAATATTCTTTATTGTACACCAAATAAACACTTACACTACTAACACATAAACCATACAGAGTACAATAGGTGACCTTATCGCTGAAAAGCGATCTCTTCCAGGCAACCCATGGTAAGAGAAAGAAATATATAAAGCAAAAGACAGGGAAGGGTGTACACTAAAATACACTAAGAATTCTAATTTAAAGCCTTTAAATTCCAGGCCTTACTGGAGCTGGAATCCAGTGCGTCCAGCGACGAAGCGGTCAGGGAGCGCATCGCGTCTCTGCCACCAGAAGTTTCCGAAGTGCAATTATTATCTAAGTTAGAAGGTAAATGTCCCACGCAAGTGTTCAACTGTCCTACACTACTGTTCTATCTTATAATACGAAGAGGCATATTTGTACCGCTACGTAATATAAAAATAAACGATGATTCGAGCTTATTGTTTCATTTGGTTAAAATAATAAAATGCTAATATTACCTACAATAACATGCAGTGAATATTACATATCGAGCCCCAGGTAGATACAATCGGCCTGCCTCAGCTTCGTATAGCGTTGTCTTCGTCACTCATACTTACGCTTCGAGCAACAGAGACGACGTTCAACGAAGCAGAAGTCTGTTGATTATCCCCTTCCAAAGGTTGATGTGTAATAATTACTGTTGTTTACTGTAATTCTTCTCCTTTTGTAAGCACCATATTTAGTTTTCATATCTCTATGTAATATGTAAGTAGATATACATTAGAAACTTAAAATTTGAGATAATCTTGCAATAGAACCTTAACTTGTTTTGGTTAGACAATTATCCAGTTATCTTTCGATGTTGTAATTTTTTGAACACGCAATGTATTGCGAACAATGCCATCACAACGCTATGCGATCAACGAATGCCTATAACTATATACGAACATGCTATACATTGATTTACGTGAACATTGATGTAGTATTGAGTACTTGAATTGACTCATGAATAAAACTGCTTTGAACAGGTGATCGCGCGTGTAGGAAAGTTTAAATGTACATTGCTGTTTTTTTAATAATTATCATCTTGGGCATCTGTTGTTTTTCAATTAAAATTAAGTTGACGTAGGTTCCATGTTGTAATTAATTAAAAAAAATCAGTCATGAAAAATTCAACATTGAGCGACTATTTACTGAATAATATACTGAATGCACCCTGCATACAACTATCTTGCCCCTAAAACCCTGTATACAACTAACTAGCTTCAGCGCCTTTGTTTTTCCGGGATAAAAAGAACCCTTTGTCACTCTCCAGATCTTCAACTATATCTACACATGCAAACAAATATGTCGTTCAGTTACTCAGAATCTGCATTGAAAAACAAACAACCACATTTTCTCATTCACAATATTTAGGTAGAAGGGGAATAAATTCAAATCAGTGACGACTTTTTTGCTGTTAAAAACATCGTGTCTTCATTTTCAAGGTATTTCAATGGCAGCGAATAACTTTGTATAACAAGCAATATCTGCTGTAAACAATTGAGTATTTGATTAATATGTTTGAAAATATAGAGCTTTAAAGTTTCCTATTAGACAAGGAGAGCGGTGCTCGCTCATGACGTCATAGCTCTATACTCTCCATAGAAAATTTCATTTTAGAAAGAGACGGATATAGTAGCAGTTTATAACTTGTCTCTTTTTGCCGTTACGCCTTTATTCGGTTGGGCCGTCGAATTCATCTGTATTAAGTTAAAATGTCCCTTTCTAGATAAGGAATCGGCGGTGAGCCTCAGCGCAATAGTGAACTCGGCGGTGGAACTGTTAGCAGAGTACAACCTGAGGTTGTCTGAAGAGTTGGAGAAGAGGAGAAAGGTGGCCGCCATGTTGCGGGACTTCGAGCAAGCGCAGCGGGAGCTCGCGAAGCAAGCAGAGGCGAAGCTAGAGGTTAGTAGAATTTTTTTTTTATTGTAAGATAGGCATGCGTTATTGTAAGATAACAGCTATAGGTTAGAATTTTTTATTGTAAGATTGGCAATTATTTCAAAAAACATAACATAGCAGCTAATCACAATCGTTAAATTTTAATGCGTGACGTCAGCTTTTGCAACACATTTTGAAAGCGCGGCAGAAAGTCTGCGTTTCAATCGTCCTTATCGAATGGATGTTTTAAATTGAATTATTTTTTGAGAGTTATTTTTTTTTGAGATGCATTGGTTTTCTTTACTATAGTAAAAAAAAATCAAAAACATCTTTATTAATAATTTATATTATAACATAAACAATTAATAATGATTTCAAAATATAAAAAAGTATGAAATATAAAAAAAATAAAAATACAAAAATATTTTTTGCATGGGTATAATTGAAGACCTGGAGAGTGACATAGGCTACCTTTTATCTGGGAAAATCAGAGTTCCCGCGGGATTTTTAGAAACGCGAAATCCACGCACAAGAAATCGCGGGCATCGGCTATTTAATTGATAAAAACGATTATTGTAAAGAAATAACACAGTTGAGAGAGCATTTTTTTTTCAGGAATACAACATAAAACTGCAAAAAATCTACGAAGTGAAGTCGGAAGTGAAATCGCACATAGACAATCTGCCCGACGTGTCGCGTCTGCCCGACGTGACGGGCGGGCTGGCGCCGCTGCCGTCCGCCGGCGACCTATTCCGGCTGTAGGTAGGGTCGCGACCCTCCCGGCGACGACCCGTGACACACCACCACCTACTACCCGCCCGTCAGATACGTCTTTTTTTCTTATGACGGCAGTACAGCCTATGTGACTTCATATAAGTCGCTCATTTGCGACAAGAGTAGTGTTGCCAGACGTCCCGTATTTCCCGGGACATCCCGTATTTAAGGCATAATTTAAAATGTCCCGTATTTGAACTGTACTTCGTTTTTCATTATGAAATCGATCCAAGTATTCACACACGCAACATTCGTAAAAAAGCAAGTTGATGACCGTTTATAATTACGATTATAATTGTATTGATTTTTGCAGATATGTTAAAACGAATAAAAATATGTTTAAACTGACTCGATTCTCGGAAAAATATCAAAAAAAAAAATGACACTAAATAATTTTGTTTTTTATTTGTCCCGGGTAAAAAGCTAAAATCCCGTATTTTTTGCCCATTTAACCCTAGACAAGAGTGACATAATTCGAAATCGACGATGGAGAATTCTCTCGTTAGAGAGTAATGTTTTGTGGATGCTGCGGTCTCGAAACAACACAGCGGCCAACAAAGCGACAGAGCATTAAGTCACAATCTCTCTCGCTCTTATTTTTTTGTGCTTAGCGTAATGTTGTTTTTATAGCAAAAAGAATAAATTTTCGATACTAAAATTGGTGAATTTTGAATTATTCTTGTCGCAAATGAGCGAAGTATGAGTGACAGTTGTAAATGGGATAGGCGATAATAGTAGGAAAGTATCGTCGAGTCAAGAGGGCGTTGTTGTGACAATGTATTGGTTAATGTATTACATTTTCGGCTTAGCTTTGATCATTTTTTAATTTCCAACTATCTTACTTCCTCACTAATATTATAATTAATGTGTTGGTTTCTCCCCCAATCACCCGGCAACCGCCGCTAGGAGATAGCACTAAAAGAAAAGGATAAAAATGAAAAAAAAAATTTTTCATTTTCGGATTTTTGTTAAATCTTTTTGATGTATGAATTATTCATAGATCATTACTATGTATGAATAATTTGTAAATCAAAAAAGAAAAATTCGAATATGTGCAAGCCTTATTGCTAATGAGGTTTTAGGGATGTCGGCTTTTCCGCAAAAATCAAAGGTATATTCGAATATGAAATGCAATGAAATGAAATGAATACAGTTTATTGTACACCACATACATATATATAATATGCTGCGATCCGCGCGTCTGTAAATCACACTACACATTAAATGTGCACTCTACTCCGCTTTCGAGTTTTCAGAGCGGAGTGGAGCGGAGCGCGGGTTTTTCCTTAAGATTTACACTTTGTTTTATGAACTTCACTTTACTATAAGAGACGCGTTGCTACGCCTCAGCCTTGCGCCAATATGCCTTGAACTTTTTATTTAAAAAAAAAATGTATATTAAGCGCAGTTCGCTAGGTATGTACTTGTTGGAAATTTCTAAGTGATCAATGTTCATGGACGGCGTTATGCAATATATCACATTTTATTGTAACGAATATTTATCGGATTTTATTTTTACACTATATATTTTACTGGCTGAAATAAAATTTTTCTAGCATACGTCGAAACCCAGTCGGTCACCATCGCCAGTACATAACAAAAGCCACATTTTTTCAAAGTTTTATTTTTGACAAGTTGCAAAATAATTTTAATCATCCGTTAAATTTTTTATATTATACAGTCGACATAAACTTAATTGAACGGAACTTTTTAAGGTTATTTAAACCTTCGGCTTCGGCCATAAATTAACCTTCGGTCGGAAACTACTATTTTTCCTCAGGTTCTTTAAATTATATCAACCTTGATTTTTTGCGAAAAAAATCGATGTAATAACTTAAGTATACATTTTTTTTCACTGATCACCGACTGAAAACACACTGTACATCACAATAATTGCACATGTTAAATTAAACGCCTATGCTGCCAAAAATGTGTATACATGTGTAGCCATGTATACAGCCAGTTTGGGCAACACGTAATAAATAATCATGATTTTTTGCACATTTTTCACATTTACAGTCGTTGGTTAGTGGGAATGAGCTAGATCTATAAAGTACATACAATGCTAGCTATTGTATTTTATATATAACATTGGGAATATGCTGCATAACGACGCCCATACCTGTTGTTATTATTGTACACAAAATGTTTAATAGTTTGTAGCTTAGATGATTTTATCTTAAGATTCACCCATTAATATATTTTTTCATTTTGGTTACACACAGAACCTAACTGCCTTGCCTGTTTTATTATTTTGACGATATAAATAATATTGCCTTTCTTTCATTTTTCAAAATCGAATCTAATGGCTCGTTTTCGTTTTCATTAATCGATAGTGAAAGCCCACCCCAGCAGGGCTAGCATAGGCGGGAGAAATTTTATCCCCGGGAAAAGGATAAAATGTTTATCCCCTCGCTTAGTTTTATCCACCCGTCGAGCATGGGCACAGTGGCGGAAATAGCACTCAGTGGATATACTTATAGGAATATACATCGCCTTCTCCTCTGTCGCCATGCTTCAGCATAGGGAAAAGATAATTTTATCCCCTGTCAGTTGATAAAATCGGGGGATAAAATTTTTATCTCCTGCCCATGCTAGCTATGCAGGGGTAGGTACTTTGTATATTATTATACCTTGCAAAAGGTCGGTTACCGAGATGTTTTGAATATACTTGGCTTGACTTGTTAATTTGACTCAATAATGTTGCGTACACATATAGTGCGTTTCAAATGGGAATAGGACTGTCAAACAGCCATTTTATATTTCTGTCCTGCTCATATAGATTTACACTGGCGAGATAGAAACAGTAAATGGCGGCTTCTCATTTCTATTGTCATTTGAATCGCATAATAGCTAGTTCACTTTAGTTATATATATTTTTTTCAACTTAACTTAATTTCTTAAGTTCAAAAGACCTTATTGTGTGTGTTTTTTTTTTAATTATAATTGTGTACATCTAAGTATTGAGTTGTGGTGAAACGGTCTTCAGTCCTGTAAGCCAAATAATAGTTTAATGGGGATGATTATTATATTTTATCGTTTTCTTTAGTTTAGCTACAGATACATAGTGTACCTATTTAGCTAATTAGTATAGGCGATATGAAAATAAATTTTGTTATATTAACAAAAATTGTATTTTATTTTTATTAAAGGCATATGCACTCTCCCTCTGCTCGGATTTAAGACAGAAATAAAACGAGACAGATTTATGTCGGAGCATATTTGTGTCTCGTATTAACTCTCAAGTTCGAGCTAAGTCAGAGTCGCTCTATAGATTTCAACATAAGAGTCTAACACGGCCTATTTTCTATGCAAAGACAATGTGACAAGACAATGCAAGTTTACGCCGCGATTTCACTCCAAAAAGCAGATTGTTGCATTTGTATTTAAAGCGCGTTTTAATCGCGCATAGGTATTGAGTTATTAGTCGGTCACTTTTTAATATAAAAGCCTGCAAATTGTTTCCACATAAACTCGCGTCTGAATATGTGGATGTATGCAGTTTATTAGTTGCAACTGAATCTTGCTTAAAGGGCGTTATCGCGCGTTGTCTAGGCATTTTCTGCGCGTATAAATTACTCAGTGTGCAGATGCTCTCAAGTTTCGCATCTGTTTGACCGCAGCGAAACATTAGCGAAATTCTGATAACTGCCTCACCCAGAACTCCTACTGAGGAGCTTCTAAGAATTGTCTGATGCTAAAAAGGTAAGGAAAGATTATTGTCATATTAAATCCGCACAGCTTAGCCGCGCAGCGATGCACATTGTGTTATTTTATTTCAAAATCGGACATCCCTTTTTTATGATACTAATCGAAACTTTAAGCTTTTTTTAATGCTAGAGTAGAACACCCAGAAGTTAATTCTGTTTAGAACCGGAGTTATAAATTTTTTTATGGTTACCAGAAAAAAACTAAGAAATGCTGTAACTTTCTACGTAACGAAAGTTTTTAAGTTTCAATTATAGCATGCTATAAAATCAATTAAGTGCTATTTTTGGAAATATATAATTAATTTCTAAGTGAACAATAAAGGAAGATATGTTTTTTTTAACTAATTTTGAAATTAATTTTTTTCTCATCTTTGTATAGATATTAGCATCTAATTTTCACATATTGTATTTATTAGTGCTATGTTAATCCGCCTGTATAATATCAGATACGTAACACTTAGGACTTCGGAGTAATTGAATTTTAAAAATTTCATTTTATGCAACTCAATAATAATCCCTGAAAAACATAACCCTCCGTTTCCACAGTCGGATAAAAATTCTTTCTTTTAGCCACTTTTTTAGAATTTTCTCTCGTACATTTGTAATTAAGATCTTTGTGACAACCCTAATATCATTGAAATTGTAAAATCTCATATCTCCAATGTCCTCATAGATTTCTGTGTGATTTTTTTTACTAGTAACAATACAGTTACGAGGTATGTTTTCAGATAGATATCTACTGCTAATCGTAAATGGTTTATGAGAAAAAAAATAAAATGTAAAAATCACAAAATTAAGAATATTAACTTTATTATTAATACTAAAATTATTTTGTTTAGCTTATAAAATGCCCTGTATATAATGCCACTTTGACCTATAAATAATTGTATAAATATCATATGCAATTCTTTTATTTCGCCTTTTTCTGAAAATACAGAATTTTCTAAAAAAAAATATTACTCTGAAGTCCTAAGTGTTACGTATCTGATATTATACAGGCGGGTTAACATAGCACTAATAAATACAATATGTGAAAATTAGATGCTAATATCTATACAAAGATAAGAAAAAAATTAATTTCAAAATTAGTTAAAAAAAACATATCTTCCTTTATTGTTCACTTAGAAATTAATTATATGTTTCCAAAAATAGCACTTAATTGATTTTATAGCATGCTATAATTGAAACTTAAAAACTTTCGTTACATAGAAAGTTACAGCATTTCTTAGTTTTTTTCTGGTAACCATAAAAAAAATTTTAAAAAATTATAACTCCGGTTCTAAACAGAATTAACTTCTGGGTGTTCTACTCTAGCATTAAAAAAAGCTTAAAGTTTCGATTGGTATCATAAAAAAGGGATGTCCGATTTTGAGGGAAAATAACACAATGTGCGATGTACCTACTGCAAAAAGTTTAAATATTTTTATTGCAGTCTGTAATATTTTTGAACGCGTCAAAAACCCGTCATGTTTGCTCAGTTTGTTTTGACATTCATACAAATATATTTTTAGAAAATACGATTTCATTTTCTCACGGAGTAATTATATTCTCTTGGATTTTCTCATCAATTTTGTTGTAATCAAAATGAGTGAGAGTTTGGTAAGTAGGTAAACCTAGAAATTTCCTTGTTCTATATAAAATATTCATATACTTACCTACTTAGATACCTACCTACCTAGATTTTAATCAGAGATGTATTTTTTCAGAGCAGTCGCACAAAAACTTTAACAGAAACCGTGGATACTGAGTTCACTGAAGAACCTTTGGTAAGTTTAGTTAATTAATTTAGATGATTACATCCCACTGGAGTTCAGAGTTAGCTCGAGGAAAGATTTAGCTAGGTATACCTAGTCTATTAGTTAGTCTATTTATTAGTCGATCAGTTGATCGTCCGGCTAAAACTCAAAAGGGGATTTGAATTTTTTTTGTTTTGTTCACTGTAATAATAGTTGAGAATATAGAGAAACCCAAAAAAAACAACTAATGAATCGAAAAAAATCAAAATTGGTAATTTTGTATGGGGATCTAATAGACAGATGGCGGGAGCGAAGACGCAGGAAAGAATCTAATATAAGTATGGATATAATTTTTTTCAACAGATCGCAGACCGATGGACGAATAACATAACGTATCGTCAGCTGGTGACGTCATCGTGCGTCGGCATCGTGCAGCTGTGGTGGCATCCTTACGTGCACGACTTCCGAAGACATCTGCCGTTCCTGTTTCTGTATAATGTATTCAGCGTGATCTTCGTGTACCCCTCGTTTTATCTGGAGTTGGCTGTTGGTGTGATTACGAAGAAGGGTGTTTTAAATTGTTGGGACATGGCGCCCATGGCACGAGGTACCTACTTATTACTTTTGGCATAGGTAGGTAATATGGATAATAATCACCAAACGTAGTTGGGTTGTCATAGATTTTATTCATGAAAACACTAGCTGATGCCCGAAACTTCGTTCGCGTTTTTAAATACCCGCGGGAACTCTTTTATTTTCCGCGATAAAATCGGTTCAGTTGTTGCGGCATGATTGAGCAACAAATATTCTTCCCTCCGTCTCAAACATTAAAGGTCTGGTTTTGTCTCTTGGAGCAGAGAACGCTTGGTGTATCTCGATCGACAACCACTCGATTCTACCTTAGGCGATTTTGAGAACTTCTAAGACCTTTACGTTTAAACTTTTCAAAGGTGTCGGTCTGGCGATGTTAGTTTCATGCTCGATTCTGGCATTGGCCCTTGGAGCGGTGAGCGCTTGGTCCCTCTCGCTGGTGGTCCACTCCTTCCACTCGTTCCTGCCCTGGCTCCATTGCGCCGCTGCAGCGGATCCACCCTGTGCGGCCAGGCACCGCCCCTTGACGAACGGGAGTGAAACACCCCCGCAGTCCTTCTTTTTGTTAGTAAAGCTTTGATTCTTTAGCAGATTAGTCTATAGGTCAATTCGAAAATGTTCGCTTACTATGTGCCTTATTAGAAGGCTGTGTCTGGAGAGTAGAGCAGATGAAGAGAGTTATGCTCGGAGCATCCCTGCGGAATCCAATCAGGAGTGAAATGTACTCGTAGAGATGTTCCAAGCCGAGATGTAGAAGAACCTAAAATAGCTTATCAAGTCACAAAGCTGAAGTGGCGATAGGCGTATCACATAGCTTGAAGATCGACTAGCTTTGAAGTCCCCAAGATGCCGAATAACGACCCTGCACCTAAGTGATCAAATCAGAAATTCAGGGGAAATAAATAGGTATTTCAAAAGAATCTGATGGTGTAATTTAACTATTTTCCAACAGCAACTTCGTGTTGAGCCTAAAACGGGATGGTCTAAATGGTGGATTGGGCAATGTGGTTCCTGATCTGACAGTGTACTATGTTATATCCTGGGTGTTGGTCTACTTCATCGCTTGCAAGCGGATATACAGCTATTCAAAGGTAATAACTGGTTCCCTGGAAGAGATCGCTAAGAGTACTAGCATGTAAGGCTGCTTGTGCTATAGCAAGCTGCCCTCTTCCCAAGATCGCGTAAGGGATGGAAAAAAATAAGCGGCTGAAGTCCTGAGGTCTCTCGAGATTATAAGAATATTGGCCCGACGGATTGCTACGTTTCCGAGCAAGATCGGCGATCATGATGACCTACTTATCTCATTCATTTCAGGTTTTCAATCTATAACCGGCTCTCTACTGGACACAGGTCTCCTCTCAAATGAGAAAGGTCTATTCCATAGTCCATCACGCTAGCCAAGTGCGAAATGGCAGACTTCATAAGTATACGAACATTATGGAGACCTCTCAACCATGCAGGTTTCCTTACGATGTTGGGTAAGGCCGTAGATTTTGCCACTTTTTGTAAAAAGAAAATGTCCCTTAACTTGACATGCGTATTAAAAATCGAAGTACTGTGTAAATTGTTATGCAAGTATCCTAATTAGGTTAGGTAGTTCTTAAACTCCTATAGTGCATTCTTAAATTGAATGTATGTCGTATATTTAAAAAAATACAATGACTTAAAACTGACCTTACCCCGAAATTTTGCCCAAAATGAGCTGTCTTTTTGATCCAGTCAAATATTTGGCTCGTTATAACTACATTATTTCTATTTAAAGTCCTAAATTACTATGAATATCTGAAATGTGAATAGATTAAGCAATTACATCCTGGGTTCCATGTATTTAAATATGCGTTTTTAAATGTTTTATCGCAATTCAAAATGTTGTCTCCTTATTTTCACTTATTACGTTACTATTTTGTATGTTACCAAAATTGGGCATCTAAATATTCAATAACTTTAGGGTAGTATTTTATAATGGCTTTGGCCACACTAAAGATTCCGGCAACGAAATAAAAAAAAAGAAACCACCATTTTCTAGCCTGTGGAATTTTATCAAAGGTGTGCGCGTGTGTTTCGTCAGGAGCTTTTTTTTGTGAATTTTGGTGATTTTAAAGGTAAATAACAGTTTTTATTGCACACATGTATGTGTTATACTTAGCTAAAGTGATTTATAAAAACATGATAATGTGTATTTGACTAAAATCGTCTCGCATTTAGTAATTATTCCTGTTTAAAACCTCAAAAATTACGCTTCGACGTTACTTTTATGTGACTTCTATGTTACTGGTAACGTTGATTGTTATTTAGTAACGTTGAAGTGTTGTAAAGGTTAATGTACACATTCTGCCAGGAGCGGATTTTTCAAATAGTTCTTTTAAATAAAGAATGAGTTTAAAAGAAGATGAGTTAATTGAAACGCATCTTCGTAATAATCAGAATAATGTACCTTTATTTGATAAACAGCCAGAGAGTTTTAGTTACTAAATTCCATTGATGATAGTTTAAAAAAATATATTTTTCCTATTACTGAATTCTCTCTCTTGTCTCTGAATGATCGGCGATTATAAAAAATGCTATACTTACAAGTTTATTACAAAAATCTCCTCCTTTTTTGAAGTCGGTTAAAATAAGTACGTTATGTAATCAGCCTTACAAATACTGTGTTACTTTTACGTTACTTCTACGTTACCTTAACATAGAAGTGTCTATGTTACTCTATGTTACAAAGTGGCAAAATCTACGGCCTTACCCTGTTATCCTTCACCATTGAAGCAAGTGAAAGTTAATTCTATAATTTCAGTTGGTGCTATTCAAGGATGTGTTGGCGTTCTTCGTATTAGTCTCCAGTGTGTTTGGAGTGATGAGGTTGCGAGGAGCTTCGCGAATGTTCTACGAATGCGATTGGAATTTACTGTTTGATAGCGTTCAGGTGTGTTTATCCGAACTAAATGCATACTCGTGTAAAATAAATGAAAATATACATCTCTGCTGCTAGTTCTAAGTATAGCTGCATTCCGAACTGTGGTGGTAGTCTCGACGTGTCATAGGAGCCATAGCTTGCATGAAATAAATAAATTTGAATTTGCAGTTTTGGAATTTATCTAAACATTTTAAATGACTATTGCTAAAAGTGCGTCAAATGTTTATGACGTCACTAATCACTATTGCATATAAGCCGCCATAGGTATCTACCTACTAAATGCGCGCGTTTTGACGGTAGTAAAGTTCTTGCAATTCATGAGGGTGCGTGAGCTTTACTTGTGGTTACGTCGTGTACATGCACATTGCGTAAGTATGCGTGCCTGTCAGGAGCCTAGGTGGGAGCGGTCAGGTGCGAGCAAGCTCTCGCTCACACTTATACAGATACGACACACACCCAACCATGAGCCACGCGCCCTCGTGAATTGCAAGAACTATAAGTAACTAGTTACTGGTTTGATTAGTTGGCAACATCCCTTTTACCTTTTCAGATATGGCGCGAAGCTCTAGAATACGCTTTCATACAAATGGCAACATGTCACGGCACACTGATAATGCTAGGGTCATACTGTCCGAAGCAGAAGCAAGTGCTCGCGAACACGTCCATGTTCGCGTTCGCCGTGTCCAAAGTCAGCTGCACCGTAAGCGCGCTGGTACTGGGAGCGGCGCATGGGGCGTTGTATAAGGACTACGATAATAGCACTAATATTTGGAAAGGTAAAGTAACAAAAAAAGACGTGTGGCACTCGGGGACTGCCACGGTAAAGCTATTGCATAGCATTTTTTATCAACGCCATCTAGCGGTGAGAGGAGGTTGGAGGAGAGTGTCAGGTTATTTTCGTTACGGAATTTCTGGATTCAGTCTCCACGCTCAAGGCCCGCGATAGAAGCTATGCAATAGCTTAAAAGGTTGAAGATTTTAGCCATCTTACTTCAAATTCAAGTGAAATGGTGCTTTTTGTTTATAATTACAGGCTCATCGTCCTCATTGATACTGTGGGCAGATTATGTAGCAAGGATACCGGGCAGTCAAGTTTGGTCTGCTGTAATATTTTTTACACTTTTTGTGCTTTCTCTTTGTTCTACGGTAAGTTTAATTTTATCTAAGAATCTATGCTATTGTTAACGTGCGACTTGAATGACATCGGACACTGAATTAGGTAGGTTAGGAATTATTTTAATCAAGAGATAAGCTAAAGAGATTCTAAGCTTTGTAGCATGCTTAGTACACGTCTGCCATTTTGAAAAAATTGTGGAATTGGTGAGGTGAAATAAAACGCAAAAACATTGTGGCTAGTTCTTCATACTTACCACAAACGCATAACTTTAGGATGGCACTTATCTCACACGCTATTTCACATTGGGTACCTACCTGGGTAGTAAACTCTGTTATGTAAAAATAAAATCTATTCTTTTAAGGCTTTGCTAGTGCAAACAATCATGTCAACATTCACCGGACGTTCAATAAGGAAGATAGCCTGGGCGTTGCTTGTGCTGATTTGTGTGCTGTTCTGTTTTATTGGCATCATCACGTTATGCACACAGGTAAAACTATACTTTATAAGTAAGTAAGTACGTAAAGTACAAACCACAATAGATATAGTTAACTAACTAGGTAGTTAAGTATTGCCCGTTTTCTTCAACGTTCCCTAACTTTCACGACCTAATTTAAACTAAGTAGTTAACGCTTTCTGTCAATTTCGGCAATTTGCGAATTGTGGCAATATCCTTGAAGTTTGTCTATACAAAAGTTGATGAGAAGATCCCAAGTGCATAGTTAATAACTATGCATACGACGTGGCCCTATAGTTAACTAGGTATTCAGTTCTATAACACTATAGGTACCCATCTGAGTAGGTTTTATAGATGTTAATTTTTTTTCAGGGTGGTATGTACATCCTAAACTTCCTGATGAAATGGCCGGTCTCCAAGACAAGTGTCCCCATAGCAGCAATAGTGGCTACAGTCGTCACATACATATACGGGCAGACAACTTTCTGTGAAGACGTGTACTTTGCTGTGGGGGAGTATCCTTGCGTGTTCCTGAGAATCTGCTGGGCTTTGACGCCTGTTGTGCTTTTGGTAGGTCTATGACCGCCTCATTGTCTATGGCTAGCCTGATTGACTGTGAATCACGACTTCACGAGGTATTTTGAGTTTTTTTGCCATGAAATTCTCGGATAAGTCCGAAGTTGGAAAATTGGTGGTGAATTGATAATCAAGACCTACCTACCTACGGAGAGCACGAAAACATCTGTAAAACTGATTTCGCTATGGTCTAATGAGATTTACTTCTTTTACATTCTCATCGGAATATTTCAATGGAGTGGGGCAAAACAGATTTAAAAATGGCGGCCTAACATTTTTACCTAATTAGGAACTTTTATTATTTATAGTTAGGTACCTATTATTTTTTATTCACAGCCGACTTTTCTCTCTGGAATGACTTCTTGGACGCATACTGAAGATATCGCTGGCTGGTCGTTGGTAATGATAGTTTTGCTACCAGTGGCTGTGTATACGCTCCTCTATCTTATCTTCAAATTCAGAGTAAGGGTACGTATCTTAATGAGAATTTATCGTATTTTTAGCATCATCATATTAGCCTGTGGGATTTCACAGTACGTACCTAGGTCCACTGTTGGACCCGTCCATTAGCGCTCATAACTGAAGGTATATTATGCCTCCACTAATGAGCGCCACCACATCCGATCCTCAGCTCATTATTGAAGGCATATCTTACATTCAGTTATGAGCACTACAAACATTATGCTTTCAGCTTTCCTCATTAAAATCGTGTGTGGTTGTAAAAGTGAAGCGAAAATCTGAAGTTTCACCGTGATTTAATAATTCTAGCATTGCAAATTGTGCGGGGTTTTATTTGTTAATGGTTAACTAAATTGATAAAATTGGTATTGGTGAATTTTATATTGTCGCTTCGACTCTGCGTCAGTGCGAATCGACCTTGCAGCTTGTAACTACCCAATACAGAAATGATTTTTTTTTGCTGACTACCTGCATTTCTTTTTTTTTCAGAACATCGTGGGCACTGAAAAATAGCTCAACGTTTTCCGATTTTTTTTTTGTTGTAAATTATGGAATTTCACTTTTGTTTAGAAAATAAAAACAACATACAGAATTACACCATATTTTATTCACAAAATTTTCATAACACCAATTTGTAACCAAAATAAAGGGTTATTTTATAATTAGTCACACACACGTTCATTTTAACAACATAGGAGTCTGATTGTAAATGACATAGTTCGTAATTTTTCTTTGATCTTCATGCATAGTCCGTTACAATCAGTAGGAGTAATTATTTACACATTTCAAATTATTGATAAAACAAAACCCTCGCAATAACCATTTTAAAAAACTGTAACCTGTCGTATTAAATTATCACAAATGTAATAAACCTTAATAAAAAAAAATATCTTTTGCCTGTCAATGTCTTACATTCATTTTCATTGGTCGACACAACACAACCAAAAAAAAAAAATTGGTTTGTACAAATTTTCGTTTTACAAATCTGCTGCACTCACCTCATAGTTTTAGACGCGCTAAAATTAATATCGGAAAACTTTTTTGTATCGGGCGCGCGTCACAAGTGTAGTTCGGATGGTTTTCACGGTCTAATACAAAATGAGGGTATGGGCAGATTTGCCAGCGCGCGCTAGAACTCTGTCTGACAGAAAACATAATATGCGGCCGGCGTTTATAGTATGCAATACAAATGTAAGAACTGATCCGCGTTGCGGATGTGTTTCCTATCGACCAATGGAAATGATTTTCAACAAGAGTAATAATTTGGCTAATAACATTATTTCCAACGATTACGACTGGTGAACCCCCTGTATAAAGAAACCCGTGACTCACAAGTTCTTTTACACAGGAGGCTCCTGTTACAGATTTTATGTTAATTTATTTCAAGTTACAGTTCTTTACTGAATACAATACTCGTTTATAAACAATGGGAAACACTCCTTTTTTAATACAGCCTTGGATCTTAAAAACTAAAATTAAACGTAACTTAAATAAAGAACCTCTCCTAAGAAAATAATGATGGTTATAATGACATAAGTATACTGTAAACCTTTTTTTAATCCTAAGTAGATAGACCGCTGACATTGTAATATATAAAAGATCCAGATTTTGTATATATTTTTGTAATATATATTACATGTTATTTATATTTACTATTGCACATATTGTAATATACCGCTATTTTAGTAGTCTTTTCCTTCGATAATGATTTTCATTGCATCGAAATACATAATAAATTTTTGATTTAGACTAGAAATTTCTAGAATGCAGTTATCATCGCTGCACTGAGTAACTTTTTTTTATTTATAAAATGCGTTGTACAGTGTTCGGCGTAGGCGTGCAATTTTTCGGAATTTCATGACATCATCGAAATATGCCATTATTAATTCCAATAGAGTTAGATTTATATATTTTTTAAAATCAACTAGTTAGAAGCCTTACATATATTAATTAAATAAAGAATTTCGATTATTCCAAGACTTTTTTTAATGTAACGATGAGCTAGACCTTCAGAAATACCTTGGTGAACCTAGTCGGCTATAAATAGAAATCTGCAAATAGGTAGGTATTTAAAAATAAATGCGGTATTATATTCCCGCAACCCCGTAATCCCGCAGTCGTATCCAATATCCATACTATGATAATGTTTGAGGTCATTGACCCCAAATTGCACTGCCTCCGTCGATCACTGATAATAATATAGGAGCACTACTTAAGTGTCACATAAATATAATTACAGAATCTTATATTTTTCTATTAACATTTTAAACAAGAACTCATTGCGACAATATTTCAAGGGGTTTTGACACTAAATAACTGAATTAAAAAAAAAATAACATCGGTTTTATGCCTTTTTTGTAAATACGGTAAAGTTTTATGCGAATACATCATATATACAATTTAAACGAAGCTTTTAGGCAAGTTTAGTGAGTAATATGGAATGAATTCATTTATATAAATAAACACGCTGTATAGTTTTCTTTTGATTACTTTTGGTCAGGTTTTGTTTAGGTGTACCCACTGATCAAGAATTGAAAAATTTTGCCGCAATGTGCCTTGCTATTAATAAAAACAAAAAAAATCGTGAAAATTATGTTGGAACGTAAATATTAATAAGAATACGCTTTAATCGGTTTAAGCTCATGTGATGCAGAAAAACCAGAATAAAACATTACTCAATAATCCATGAATTACACATATTATACACAACGCGAGGACATCGTTAATATTAATCATTTTACAAAGTTAAATAAAATATAAAATAAAAAATTCTCATTGATACCACCATTATGTTCAGAAGGCAATATATTTCCCTTGCACAGTTTTATGAATTTTTTTGATTTTGGACTTAGGTTATTTGTTTGCAAGATTTTGGTGCAACCAAAAACTTGTTTTTTTTTCTGGGTAGATTTTGAAACTGTTTCTCTGCCCATAAGTAGTATTTTGTTTATGATTTATGTATTTGTAGATACATATATCTATATGTTGGTAGATTTTTGCTGTAAAAATCTAACAATTTAAGTGATTCTTTAAAAATAAAATCTGTAAATGTAATTCGGGATAATTAATTAATAGAGTATAGTGTAAACATTGTGACTACGATATTTTAGTAAATATCAATTTTACATACTGGCAACACAGTATAAGGGAAGGTTCTGAAACTTCGATGAAAAAGAATGTCATTTTAAGTTTGTTAAGCACATTAGCAATATCAAAATGTCGTTAAAAATTGGAACTTTGCAATAGGTAGAACACCGCAGCTTGGGAAAAATCGCAATCTGAACTAGCAAACATTCAAAATCCGAACATTGTTTTTTTTTTTTTTTTCATTTTGTATTTTTATTGGCACATGAGCTTTACGATTTACACAGAAAGCGGATCTCTTAAATAAGTTAACAGTTACTTCATTTTCACTCACAACTATTTTGTTCGGATAATAATAATAATAATTAATAATAGCTATATCAGGAACATTTACTAATCGATAAGACAAAACTATACATTAATAACGATTTAACTATATCTACAATGAAATGGGTTTGCGGCAAGTGTGAAGACAATTATTATTCGGGAAAAAAATTAATCATTTAATTAATTTATATTATATTTTAACTTACAAGAACTGATAACTGAATATTTTGAGGAAAATTCCCACTTTGCATAGCGAAATAAGTACCTATTTTGTAGATTTTAGCAGTCTATGATGTATGCGACTATTTACGAATGTTCAACCGTAGCGAATAACTACTGAACCGATATTGATGGACTGACCTTACGTCCGATTTTTCACATAGATAAATCATGTCATAAATCTGTCCCGTTTTCACTAATGTTGAGATCTATAGTGTGCTCTAATTCACCTCATACTTAAAATTGAGTAAAAGCAAGACAGAAATTTGGTCTGAAATAAATCTGTCTCGTTTTAACTCTGACTTGAGTCTGAGTAGAGTAAGAGTGCGATCTATAGTTTTCGATTGACTCTAAAACAGTTATCGTTACAGTATAAATTCAAACATAATTATGTAGGTACCTACAATATTTCGTGCTATAGCCCGATGAAAGTGCGCGTTAATGGTTTCAACGTTTGAAGTGCGATTTCTAAACTGGCTTACACTATTTTTTTTTTATTGAATCATAAGTTCCGAGTTTTAAAACGACTTATTAAATATTTATTAAATACATAATACAGACTTAACTAAAAGGCAGCGTTTTTTAAAATGAGAATTTTTTGTTTCATGGGAATATGTACCGAATATTTCGCTCATTTACTGCAATACTGTTTTATCCCAAAAATCTCGATTTTTCAAAAAACGTGTCTAAAGGTTTTATAAATTTTATACTAAAAAATTTTCTTAGTTCATTTTTCAACTAATGTAGTTTCCATAGAGCATAAAATACCGATTTTTGCTACATTCCTCATTAAAATCGCTACTTTCCTGAGATAAAACATTGCTGAAGCTTATGACCAAACAATTGGTATTTACACATCGGTATTTGGGGACCCTGCGTTCAGTCTTTTACACAAAGTGCCGAATACTGAAACGATACTAAAAGGAGGTAGGTTGATAAGGCCCAAAATCCGCCCCTCATACACTCGAAAAAAAAAGTTCCAGATTCCGACAAATTGTAAATGGGTCGTTCTACTTTTCTACCGACAAAAGTCTGTCTTTCTTCTTATTATGGCATCTCGTTGGAGTATTAATATAAACGGTTTTTTATTCGGTTCGAATAAACGTCCATATTTTTCTTATCTATTAATATTATGTCATTTTTCATGTTCTCTAACCAGCATATTTTATACGTTCGTTTTCCGTATAATGCCGTGACAGAGTGGTAAACTGAAATGTTGTCGCCACAGAAAAAGGCCACTTTGTCACATTATTTTTTCAAAAACCAACATTAAAAAAGAATCAATATTAGCTAGGAAGGAAACTTTAATTAGTACTAATGAAAACACAGATGCAGTTTTTTTTAAATCCCACACATAAAACACAATTATAGATAGTTCAAAAACCAAAAAAACAGAAAAACGTCGTTTCATTGTCGGTAGAAAAGTAGAACGACCCAAATGTATTTATATACTTGAAGATATAAACTTTATTTTAATATAAAGTTTAGGTGATAAAAAAAATAGTAAGTTACCGCAAAATTTTACCCAAAAAAGAGAGTGTTTCTTTTACTTTTCTTACATTTTCATACATTTTAGTCGTTTTTTAAGCTTTGATTTAATATTTTAGAATGAAGCGCTCCATGAACCAAAATAAATTAATACTCATATGAAAGCTTATAAAAAGGAGCATCATTATCAGTTACGTTTACCATGGTTCATGGAGCGCTTCATTCTTAAATATTAAATCAAAGCTTAAAAAACGACTAAAATGTATGAAAAAGCCGAAAACACTCTCTTTTTGGGTAATATTTTCTGTAACTTACTATTTTTTTTATCACCTAAACTTTATATAACAATAAAGTTTATATCTTCAAGTATATAAATACATTTACAATTTGTCGAAATCTGGAACTTTTTTTTTCGAGTGTATGAGGGGCGGATTTTGTTGCCTTATCAACCCACCTCCTTTACGCGATTAATTAAAAATTTTGATAAAAGCAAGTTTAATATAATTTTTATAAGAAGTTCAAGTACGTACTTTTATATTTATATAAAATTGGTCAAAAAAAAATACAGCAAATCATATGAAAAACAAAAGTCAAACTTGGCATGTTTCTTGAATTTTTGCCATTTTGAACGTTTTTTTCGCTCTTTTATTAAGATAAACTATATTAGAAGCTCAATGGACCACAATAAATAAATGGTAGTTAATAAGATTATTAACTCTAATATTCGAGAGATAACAAAATATTGTGGTGCATAGAGTGCACTATAGCATATTTTTATATAAATACCTATACCTATTCCTCAATAAAATATGGAAAAATGTCAAAAATGTGCAAAAATTCAACAAACATGCCAAGTTTGATAGTTTCCATATGATTTGCCATTTCTTCCCTGAGCTTTTTAATGTAAATATAAAGGTACTTACATACTTGATGTATAGTAACGTGGCTTTTATCAAAATTTTGAATTTTTATAGTATGATAGACGAAAAACCAACCTGTAAGGTCGAGGTTTTTAATGATTTAACGAAAAGCGTCACGTATTTTAAAATCGGTTCAGCACTTTATCCATGAAATATTGTAAAGAATCACATTTCTTACCGGAAAAATAAACAAATTAAAAAAATACAAAAATCAACCAACTATAAACAATTTTTTTAAAAATAGTTTCAGCATTCGGAGTTTTACTATCAAAGACATTTTTGGAGTATTTAGTTTCAAAACTAATTTTCGGTTGTCCTTAAAAATAAAATTTGATCTTTTGCGATTTGTACCAATGAAAAAGAATATAATATCCCTGTTTATTTCGTATTTTGATGCAACTTTGTTTTCGAATTTTCACAATTCCCATAGGTTTCACATGTATATTTAACATCTCGGGTACCATGTTAAAAATATAAAATCCATTTACCACCGTAACCGGCAACCGGATTGTGTGAAGAGGCACTTAAAATAACTCAAAAATGTCTCCGATCAAAAAAGGGCATTTATACAAAACAACCGCTTAATATTTCAAGAATTAATTTTTCGTTTAAATTTTTATTACCTATTGTATAACTTTTAATATATTACCATTATATTTAAATTACTATTTCATAATACTTCTGTCATATAATCATTGAAGTATATATTAGTTGCTTTCTAGTTATAATCTAACTTTAAAACAAGCACTCGATCTATATGAAATCTGGAAGATTTTGAACATAGTTTCGAAATTATACAGTTCAGAAACCAAAGTACTCACTTGCTAAACAATGATGGTAGACTAGCAACGAAGCAGCCATGGCTTCCTATAAAGAAACTCGGCCAAATTCCGTAGTGTTTTACGTCTTTCCGAATTAAGAATAAAAAGACGGTGCCAGACTGACCGTCTTATTTATTTATTTATTTCACTCTTTATTTGCACCAAAACAACAACAAAGAAAAAATATAAATTAAAAGAGACAAAAAGTATGACACAAAAGGCACGTCTTAAATTAATCCGACGTCATCGACTACGAACTACAGCTGTACGTAGGTCTTTAAAGATCGCCATAGAACACGAACGTATTTCCGAACTGTACGATTACTAAACTGAGGTTTTCAGGCGAGACAGAACTAAATAAACCTATATGTGGTGTTTGTTTTGACAATTTAAATAAGGTATTATTAAAACGTTACGGAGAACTAATATTACAGGAATTCACAAAAACATAATAATATACAAATGTGTCAGCGTCATCATAAGGAACAATGCATTATTTAAAAAAAAATTAAAATAATTTTGTGCAATTAAAACACATGCTCCATGTCAATACAATAAAATTACAATCTGCACTTAAATTCGAGTCGACTATCAAATAATCATTAAATAAATAACGATGATGATAAAAACTGGGACTATTATAAAATTTCTGAGCCAAAAATGTATAGTAAATGTATGTATAGTAGTATAGCTACGATGGCATACAGGTAGCTATTAGGACGTAGGCATACGCTAACAAAGGATTTTTGAAAATTCAACCCTTAATACCCAATACGATGGGTAAAATAGGGGTTGAAAAATTTAACGTAACGTGAGCGAAGCCGCGCGCAAAAGCTAGTTGTTTAATAAACATCATGTCTTTCTTTTTGTACAAAACTGTGAAGTTTATCTTCTCAATGTCTCAAATAAATGCTTTTTCTTTCTTTCTTTCAATCACCCTTGGTACCCAAAAAAAATTGATAAACCATGATTGTCAAATATTATTAGAAATGCCATATTGTACCACGCGCCGCTAGCGTGATTTTTCGAAAAAGCTATCTTTTAGTGGCCTATAGCTCGGTAAATATTAGGAATATAAGAAAAATGTATACAATCATTATTGTTTTAAAAATAAGCTTCAATTATGTGTATAGTAAACTTTTACCTCAGGCCAACGATACTCGAGAAATTGACAAAAAAAAAAAAAAAAAGTGCCATGTTTCCGCTAATTGCCGCTAGAGCTCGCCTCGGATTCATGAGGACTTTTGGAATAATCATTCCTAGGTACCCTAAATCAATGTGCAAAGTTTCAAAACATTCAGAATTTTCCAGAGGTGAAACCTTTTGACTGGATTATAAAATTTGACGCAGTTTTGGCTCAGATATTCTATAGTGATTAATGAATCGACAGCGATCTATGATACCTCTCGATGAATGTTTTATAAATATATCCTACATCACTAACTATAAGTATCAGCTACCCAAAATCCAAATTAATGAATAACAACAACCGAGTTATACATATATATAAAAAAAGCTTAAAACGTTAGTTGTATATATAAGAAACTCTGTATCAGAAAATTACAAAACTAAACCTATATCAAATTCTTCATTAATCATAATAATAGCTTTTAAATTGACTATTAATTATAGTTAAAACTAAAATATTTTTTATTACAATTGGACTCAAATACCAAATTGCGTTTTAGATCATTTTTGAACACTTAAGTAAAAAAAAGCGCTATTTAGTAGCAAACTGAAAACGTTTTTATCCATAGTGTTATACGATTAATTTGTTACTAGCAAAATATTTTATTTTTTTAAAAAGGCCATGATATATTGCCTTTAATATAGTAATTCTAGTTTAATTTACTTACACGTACACGATAAAAAAATGTGCTTTCAACATCCAAACAACAACATTTATTGTGAGATCATATTGTTCACTATCAGGGTTGGCACTTGGGAGATATTTATAAAAAAAAAAGTTATATAGGTTTTTCTAAAATTTAAATCAAAATCGTCTGTCTGTGAACTTCTAAGCTCTTCTATCGGTCTAAAGGTAAAGGTAAATTTTACAGGATGTAAATTTTACAATAAAGTGATTTATTTTCTTTAAACAGTGTTTTGAAAAAATAAAAAAACCCTTGAAGTATTTTCAAAGGTCTTATTGCTATTAATAATGCATCTTCAGCTAGTGAATTGTGAGTTTATTTGTTTTATAGTATTAAGAGATTTGTCTGCAACCAAATTAGCGCCACTTATTAGTTATTTTTGTGCCAACCCTGTTCACTACCAACATTTTGTTGTAGGACGATCTTTAAGGTCATGGTCAAATCTAACGGAAAAGCGCGAGCGGAATCTCGCTACGATAAATAATATTAGAAACACGTCCTTCCGCGCGTATAAAATACCATAAATATAATGGTATTATTACATTATCAAGTTGTATAAAAAATATTATTGAAAATTGTAATGTTGATTATCATATTCTTATATCTATAAGAAATTGTAATCATTTGCATATTTATAGAAATAACTTAATTTTGCCTTCATTTTTAGTAAAATCTCCAGTATGCAGGTTTTTTTCCATTAGATTTGTCCCTGAACTCAAGCATATAAGTTTTAAACTAGTCACATAATTATAAAACAATCGCACACGGATTAAATACATGTAAAATAATATCGTACACTCAACATATTAGTTAGCATTGGCCCTTCCATACAGATGCGAAATTACGGACGACACGTCGATAGATTCGCCTCGAAATTACAGTCGGTAATTCCTCTGAACCATATCATACAAAATGTATTAAAAATAGGTCTGTTATAACCAAAAATGAAACATTGCAACAGCAATGTAACAATCACGTTGCGATAATTCCGATCGAAACTCCGAAGCTGTGCGGAATAACGCAAAAATTTCGCAGGCAGTTAGGAATAAGACCTGATGTTTTTTTTTTTTCGAATAATATTAAAAACAGACACCCAGAGGCCAACGGCGAGATAACATATAATCTATTTATCTTTAACACTTATAATATAACAATAATAATTATAAACTAAACAATCTGCAGTAGACTTGGAAAGAAACAGCTTGACGGCGGTTCACGGCCAAGTAATACAAGGAAATCTCACACCTACAAACAGTTCCTTGATTACAATATTGACAGTTATCTCGATAGACCACTATCAAACTATCGATAGTCGAGTCGACATATTTGACCTAGAAAATCAGGGATATCAATATCGTCGATAATTGTATCGATACTACCAATGTGGTAATGTTGTTGACTTGTAATAATAGCTATAACGTCGATAGAATTGAATGTTTTTCGGTTTGCTATTGATACTAATTCGATTAGTTCATTATCTTTACTACTTTTGCTTTTGGATAATTGATAATTGATACTAGTCAGGAAATAGTATCAATGGTTTCACAATAAAATTGTGGTACAATAAAATTGTATTACTACTTTCTACACCAGGTATGGGCAACCTTTGGAACGTGGCGGGCTAAACTTGTGGATGAAATAGAAGTCGCGGGCCATAGAAATAAATATTTTTTTATTTGGTTGTGAAAAAACATTAGTTCAAAAGATTTGTTGTTATTTACCCGGACTTTCAACATGTTTGTTATTCATTGCATTATTTTACTTGATTTTCTAAACTTTTAATTCAGAGCGTATTGAACTGTATGTCACAATTTTTGTATTAGTATCAAATTTCAAAGATTAAAATTCCTTTTTTCTGGCTTTTTGTTCAGAAAAAGCGCTAATGACATACTAACCAAAAATGACATTTTAGCGAGCGAAGCGACCGCGAAATTTTTTATTGCGAAATTGTATTCTATCACTACACCACTAGTTCTTATACTTGAAATTTAACTACCTGCAATACCAATCCACAACCGATATTTTCTAAATCCTGACCATTTAGGTGGGCCTTACCAAGCACATCAGGATTGAGAAGTTGGTACCTGAAGTTCAATGATGTATTCCATACTTGTTACTTTAATACCAATCCACAACCGAAAATGTTGCGAGCGAAGCGAGTGCGTAATTTTTTATGTTTGCATTATGGTCCTTAGTATTTTCATTCTTCATGTCATTCTTGGCACCTACAACAGCAACGTTAAAGCGACGTTTTCGCGAGCGAAGCGAGCGCGAAATTTTTTATGATTGCATTACGGCATTTAGTAATTAGTAGTAGAAACGTAAAAGTGACATTTTCGCGAGCGAAGCGAGTGCGAAATTTCTGTAAGACAAATAGAAATTTTGGCCCCAAATTTGCCGCGCCTAAAATCTGCTGCCCTAGGCTCCAGTCAACTCACTGGTAAATCCGCCACTGTGCGTAACCTTTCTTGTCCCAAATAATTTAGTTTACATAAATTTTAATTTTGAAAATGATCGCTCGGCACTAGCCGTATTCACATGATTGGCTATAAATGTTAGGATCATCTTGTGCTTCTGGCCCACACTGACCGGGGGCCTCTTCAGGCTGGGGGCCCGTGGCACCCTATTGTTATGCTACTGTACACACTGCAATCTTATACATGAAATATGCTCAAAACAAGCAGTGGAAATTTTTTAAATAATCCATAATTAATATTTAGAACTCTTTTCTTGGCGTTGGCGTATGTGTAGGTAAATGTAGCGTGAACAAGAATTTTTTTTTGGGGCTTATTTCAAAATGCTCCGCGGGCCGCATCTAAACATGAGGCGGGCCGCTTGCGGCCCGCGGGCCGGGGGTTGCCCATATATGTTCTACACTATTGAAAGTTATCAATACCATACTTTATAGTACCACAATACCATAATTACCATAATTTATAGTATTCATACAGTCGATAGTATGATATACTGATTTTTCCAATAACAATAGCCGATAGTTCCGCATCACAAGTGTTCAGCAGCCGCGTTGGTGCTGTTTCCGTCGCGCGTTGTGTCTGACCAAGCCTTTATAGTCCCTTCTCATACCATATCACAATACCCAAGGGCACATCACTCACCACTGTCTTATCAGTCCAAGCACCGATACCGTATCTAAGCACTAACGTCTATATACCTTCGATTCAAAGACGCGTATGCGTCAATTCACGCTTCCTGTACGCTTGAGTGCTGCTTCTATTTTTTTTTTAAAACGAAGTTCCTTATCGCGCGTTGTGAAAGGGGGCTAGACGGAAAAAATTCTTACGAATAGTTGTCACGACACTTTTTGCTATAGTTTTCTCTCATGTTTCTCTGTCTGTCTCTCTCTGTCTGTCTCTCTCTCTCTTATAGAAAGCAAGCCAGATATTTTCATTTCTATTTCGCATTGAACTTCGTTCCATCCGGGTGTCCCTTGACACCTCTCAAGTTTTTTATATATAGACTAGCGCTTGACTGCGATTTCACCCGATGATAAGTGAAGATGCAGTCTAAGGTGGTGCGCGCTTGCATAGATGCCTATTCACTCTCGATTTAAAGACAGATAGATAAAGAAGGAAAGATATTCTATACCTACCCAAAACTTCTATTTACTCAACTAGACTAAGAGAGAACATGCAATTTTGACAATATACCTATAAGTGGCAGGATATTTTAAAATGGGATGTCTCTTTAAAAATAAAAATTATATATAAAGCATTTGAATATAAAAACGTTTCGTTGGACTCTATATTACTTTATATAGAAGAAAAAAAAAAGAAGCTACACACAAGCACACAGCAAGTGTCAAATGACGAATACACCTCTATGAAGTGATGTTATACGAACAGCAGCACTTATTTTAGCAGTCCGCACAAACCCTAACCTAAAGTCTAGGACGAAATGTTTTGTTTACCGAATTGTTCCTCTTTTATTAACTATTCCATACAATCCCATATTAAAATGCAATCTGGTATATAGACGCTTATTTTGTTTTTATTTACTCAGTAAGTTTGTATTACTTCAATGGAATCTATGGATTCCAAAGTGTAGACAGTCGATAAAATTCATGCTACCTACTGATTTTTATTAATTTTGGTATATTTTATGAAATAAATTGAAATGCATTGAAATGCAATGCAAAATATGTAAATTAAAAAAAAATAAGCGCCTTCCATATCACAATAATATTTATACATTTCTTTTGTACTTCCTGCAATTTGCATATAGTTTTTTTTCATTAAAATCATTGTATGAAGGATGATCAATATAGAACCATGCATTTTATATTATAATATAATATATATTTATATAGAACACTAATTTTTTTTTTTATATTTTTTTCATAATATTTATAACACAATTCCATATTGTCAAAAACTTACATCTAGTGAAAAAATGAGCCAGATAAAAATATATTATGTAGGATAATTTACAAATATTATATTTACAGTGAAAATTAAGATTTTCATCGTCTCACCAGTTTTTCCACAAAAAAACCAAAGCAGATATAAAAAACTTTCATCTTGTTAAATATTTACGAACAATATTTACAAGCATGCTATTGTACGAATAATTTTAAATTTCGTGTATATTCTGAAATAAATTTAATCCAACATCACACTAATCAAATTAAAAAAAAAAGGCAAACAATAATCATATTTACAGCTACTATATACAGATTTATAATCTATAACTGTTCGAAAAAATTTAATAAATTATTCACATAAAACGATAGTTGCAATTTTTAATATACAATTTCATTAGTGTTAAAATGGAATTTCATAAAAATATCAATTTGCACAGAATAAATAAACAAAAAAGAAATAGTTCAAGCAATTTAGTTTAGAACTATCTTACTGCAGAGCCACGACTATTGACTTGGCGGCAAGTGGAGAGTTAAGCGTGCCTTTCCTCTCAAGCACAGTGGACCAATCAGATGATTGATAGATGACGTAGACGCGTTAATTTGATCATGTTTTTTATGCGCTTGACGACAATCAACGATGGAAAGCACTGATGAGGTCTACGTTGGAGCGCACTTGCCTAGAAAATACCTATTCACTCCTGCCTTGAAGATATTCAAATGATGTGGTATGAAACAGATGCCGGCAGTGTGTTCCATACCTTAGCGGTTCATTTCAGAAATGTTGAACTAAAGTGTTTTGTACAAATAGATTAATTAATTATAGACAACAAATAATATGTCTACACTGGTGATAATCCGATAAAATTATCAAGAAGCATAATTAAGCCGCAAGGCATCGTACGAATCTGCACTGCTACGTGGTCGAAATTACACAATCTCGCACTAAGTGCTTCGCTTCCTCGTTCCTAATAAGCACTGCAAAAATTTGGAATACCCTTCTGGTTTCCGTTTTTCCAACTAACTATAACTTGGGTGTCTTTAAGTCAAGAGTGAATAGGCGTCTTCTAGGCAGGGCTGCATCTTCACTTACCATCAGCTGAGATCGCAGTGAAGCATTGGTCAATATATTTAAAAAAATCATCATCAAAAATCAAAAATCATCTCTCAATAATCTCATTACTCCACCGAACACATCTTCGCTTTAGTGGACCTAACGCACACTATCACCCCTTGTCGCATCGTCAAAAGTCGTGGCCTGCTTCTTACATTTCTATAACTGTTTTTTTTTTCACTAAGATGCCACTTATATGACAAAACTCGACCAACTGTTACGACATCAAAATGTACTTACATAAAGTCTTCGTTGTGCAGTAACTAACGTTTGACAGGCACAGATAACTTACAATTAACTCCCTTTTAAAAGTACTTTCACTTCACTTTACTTATTGTTGTGTTGGCAGCACTGGATTTTATTTATAGCCGAGAATGTTTTACTCTGGTTTGCCGGTAACTCGGTGTGGTAGCAAGGTATCGTGTCTACGGTACATAAGCAAGTACGGCATTCGAGGAGGTTTGGGTTTCAATACTTGGGCATCGGTTACTTGTGTCACGGTTGAATCGTCATACCTTAAAAAAAATGCAGTGTTATTTTTTCTATGAATGATTTTGCGTTTATAGTATTTAATATATATTATACAAGGTTAATTGTAAAATACTAAAGATGCTCCCACACAGCAGTTATATAACATTATAAAATATTGTGTAGAACAATAACATTTTATAACATAACATCATATAACATTCTGCAACCAACAGTTTGGGATCCACACCCTTCTGCTAACGTCCCACTGTGGCTTGCATGAGGTTATACAACAAAAGTTGTTATATCATGTTGTAATTAATTGTATAACATTTTGTTGCATGAAGTTGTGTAACATCACTAACGATTTATAAATTTGGTTACAATTTGTTAAAAAAACTTAGACTACAACATTCTCTAACATTATAACGGTCGTGTGGACCGTTTATAAGGTCGACTGTTTTATCCCTACCCGATCTTATTGTCGTACTAGCTTGTATTCAAGCTTTCCACTTATTTACAGCTGTACATAGAAGGTGTGATGTAGTTTGAATTAGTTTAAAATCTCACCTAATCCATCCCGCCTGTCCATGGAAGGTGTCTGTAAGATAATGCCCCTTCACAGCCTCAACACCTTCGTGATAGACAACAGCAAACAACTTGTACAGGCGTTGTTTAGTCGTGTGCTTTGACGACATTATCTCTGCAACAAATTATGATCAATGTTTATTATCTGTGAATGTTATATTTATTGTGGAGAAGACTTGTTTTTGTTTACTCAGTCTGTTATGTCTACAATGTAGCGATTTGTTTATCGCTTTCAGAGACGAAAAATAAATGTACCATCATTGTGAAATGCTTATGGCGTCCGTACACAGTCAAACATGTTTGTCAAATTTTATGGTTTTGTTTGAACAAGGTCATCAAACACTTCAAACTTCATTCGTTTCAGTTTGAAAAAAACGTAGTTCGATTAACAAACGCGTCAAATTCGACCGCAGACATCAAATAATTTGACAAACATGTAAAATTTTACAAGTTTTTTATTTTTGACCGTGTGCAGTCCACCTTAGAGCTAATATGGACTTGTCCAAGGCAAGATTCTGGCACGAGTTCCTGTTCAATGATCATGAACTATTCCTTTTATGTATTCAGACTACTACTGATTCGCAGTGAAAAAAAAAAAAAAAGAAAATTTTATTATAATTTATGAGTAATGGATAATATTTTTTTTTTTGGAATTTGTTATATATTTAATATTGTGACCAGTTTTATGAAAAAAACGATTTTTGAATTTTTTGTAGATGCATTCATCTGGTTTTTACACCGCAAATTAGTATTACTATTACTTACTGGGATCAATTTTAAGGTCAATAGGGAAGTCAATATTCTTGACGATCTTTGCTGTGTGCCCCTCAGCGTCCAGTTGGAAGCACTTGAGATGCAATAGCAGTACCACAGGCAACTGCTCCAAGGAAAGCTGTTGCCAAGCATCCGATACACCTTCGAGGGTGTCTTTGCCTGCTAGAAGTTCCAGGGCGTCTTTCACAGTCGTTGAACGCTGTAGAGAAAAAAGAAATGTTATAACAACCTTGTGCTGATGCTGTTGGGAAAGCAAGGTAATTTTTATGTTTAATCAGTCTTATGTGTCCACAGTGTAGCGAGATTTATAATCGCTTTCAGAGACGAAAAATAAATGTCATCATTTTGAATCCTATAGTTTTCAAGTTGCTTTCTTTTTATAAACCGATAAATGTCCACAGCTGTCTGTTTTGGCTGAGATCTGTAGAGCTTGCCATGACTCAAGATGAGTTAAAACTTTTTTTTTTTCGTAAATTTTTCCGATATTATAAAAGTTATTTTGCTATTCGGGATGGAGACCAAGACCAAACCAAAAACCATGAAAATCAGTCAAGCGGTTCTAGAGTTATAAGTGTTTGAACAAACCTGACTTCGTTTTATAATATACGGGATAAAAAGTATCCTATGTCCATCTCCTGGTTCTAACCTCCCCACCAATTTTCAGCCAAATCGGTTCAGCCGTTTTTAAGTTATAAATAGTGTATCTAATACGACTTTCTTTTATATTGTACGGTCTATGTCGAAACCGTACAATTATTCACGTTTTATTATAAATACGCTTTTCATTTAATCATACATCAGTGCACATAAATCGCATCGTGCTCACATTACTGTTATCAGGTTATGTTATCAGATTCAAGATTATTAGCCTAAGTAGAGGCCAATAAACTTGAATCTCTACTTAAGCAGTTTTATTACTGTGCGGTCCTGAACCGTACGTATATACATAGATGAAAATATGTAATCGCTGACCTCAATGTCAAGCTGCAGCGTGAAGAAAGGCTGCACGGCGTCGGTGACGTCATGGTGCGGCGCGCGATGCAGCCGCAGGCGGGTCCTGCCGCGGAAGATGTCCGCGACGGGCGTGCGGCGCGCGGCCCAGCGCCGTTCCACCGCGCCGCGGTTGCGTGGCCCCATCACCTGGAACACGTGTAAAAAAATATTTACAACTTGCTCATCGATGTGTGGCCCGATCACCTGGAACATGTGTAAAAACTATTTACACAACTTGCACATCAATGTGTGGCCACTACACTTGGAACACGGGTAAAAAACTATTTACAACTTGCACATCAATGTGTGGCCCAAACACCTGGAATAAGTTTTTTGACTAGTTTTTTTTTTTAAAGAATAGCAGCCAACCTGAACCTGACTGATATTCTCCTCTCCCCTCCAAATAAGTGAAAACTTGTGTTACGACAATAGTGCAACGGGTGGGGATCGAACCTGCGACTTTTCAGTTTTCGGTCTGCACCTTCAACCGTTGGGCTCTCCGGTCATGTCGGATTATGAGTGAGGGAATAGGGAGTGCACCTGTTTGCGCACACACCTGTGCACCATAATATCTCCCGCTTAGATGGCTAACTGTGAAGATTGGCTGCCATAGTCTGATTGGTCGGGAGGACATTACTTTGCTTCCTCATTCCTTAGGCACCGCAGATTTTTAGAATGCCTATAACTATAACTTAGGTACCTTTAAATCAAGAGTGAATAGGCATCTTCCAAGCAAGCGCGCTCCATCTTAGGCTGCATTTTCACCATCAGGTGAGAGTGCAGTCAAGTCTATATATTAAAAAAAATATTGGCATAAGCCCTTTGATATATGGATGTTGATATGCACAATGCAATTGGTTTTCTGGTAGGTTTTAGCCCTTTCTTATTCCTTACAGAACTCATGTCAGATTAACTAGACTTGCTGTGTGTGTGTGTTTACTTGAAGAGGTAATAAATAGCCCAGTTAAACCTACAGCCTCCTTTTCGAGATTATGAGCATTTTAAGAAATTAAATATCAATCAACATAATTATATCACATGATGTTTTTCTTCACTGTTATAATATAAACGCATTTTTTTTAACCAAACTGACTTCAAATGCCACTACAAAGTATATCAATTGTACCTATAAAATTTAAAGAACTCCCTCGATTTCTCCAGGATCCCACCATCAGATCCTGACCTGATGACAATGGGACCCTTTCAAACATAAAAAGAATTTTTCAAATTGGTCCAGGCGTCTTCGAGTAATTGAGAACATGTACATAAAAAATTAAAAATAAATCGCCTTTATAGTTTAAGAAATACTTTACCTTCCATTCGTCGTCATCATCATCTTCTTCAAGAGGTGGCTCTTGAGGGACCACTCCGTTGGGCTTTGCAGTTGTTGTGTCTTTTGGCTCTTCAGGTTCAACCAGCTTTATTAACTGGAAAACATGAAAATATGGTGTGTTCATTTATCTGTTATAAAATTTTTAATTGTGGAAACCTAGCCCCTGCCATTTGTAACAGTAATCCTTTTATAGTTCTCGCAATTCACGAGGGCGCGTGAGCTTTACTTGTGGTTACGTCGTGTACATGCACATTGCGTAAGTGTGCGTGCCTGTCAGGAGCCTAGGTGGCATTTTAAGTACAATAAAAAGTTAACTATAAAATACTATTTTGTCCTAATTAATTACAAAAGTTAAGTACCTACTTAATAATTATCGCACTGATTGACAGGCTTGGTAATCAATAGACTTATTCTGAAATTACACAATCATTTATTTTGCAGAAATAAAATTAAACACTACTTAACTATTTTATAAGGGTGGGGCATCCCTTTAATTTAATGTTTAATTTACCTTTGGGTTTATTTCAAAGATTGTCAGAATTAGATAATCGCAATTGCGCTATTTCGAACTGACACTAAACAACAATACCTACATGTCATCGATTGAACTATTTGTAGAATGGATACGTCACGAAAGTAGGTCAGTGGGTATAATATGTAACGCACTGAACACAAATATTCTGCTAGCTCACACCTTATAGAATACGTAATTTTTTAATTACTACAAATTTGTTGAGGTATACCTTTCACTACTAGTTAAGATTTTTTTTACATTACTATTTAGCTTTTGCCCGCGACTTCGCGTGGAGTTGTTCTAAAAATACACCGCGGGAACCGTGTCACCGGCATAAATGCCTATTCACTCCTGATTTAAAGACACCCACGTTATAGTTAGTTGGACAAACGGATATACAACCTGTATTGAAACTCCGAAATAATACTGAAGGAGGTGAATGTGCTCATGAAACTGAACAACTTTCCCCAAGGAACATAGGTCGAAATATGAAAAAAAAAAAAAAATTTACCTCCCATAGTAAATCAATCAGCTGATCGTCAATTTTGTATGGGAGGGATTTTTTTTTCACATTTCGACCTATGTTCCTTGGGGAAAGCTGTTCAGTTTCATCAGTAAATTCATCTCCTTCAGTATTATTTGGGAGTTTCAATACACGTTGTATAGTTAGTTGCGTAGTAAATTCACGAAAGCAATTTATTAGCATTAGCTGTTATTATCATTTTATTGAATGTTTTACCTCGAGCATTTCATCATTGAGCGAATTAAGTAGGCATCCGAGGAACTCCTCAGCGTCTTCCTGCCTGCCCTCTTGCGATCCAGGGAAGGGCCTCAGGGCTCGGAGCACCCTCAATCCGGAGGAGCCGTCCAGCGGAGGCCCGGCGGGGACCGCGGGCGCTCCGGGCCCGGCCGCGCCCGCTTCGCCCCTGCCGCGACGAACCGCGCTGGCTAGAGGACTGAACTCGTAGCAGAGTTCCACCCTGGAATTATTTGGACATAAATATTACAGCAGGACCCCTCTTCAATCCGAACTCCGAAAATTTACCCCCCATTCGGATTATAGTAGGTACAGAGAATTTATAGGGTATATTTTATGAGAAAAAACGAAAAAACTAACAGTATTGTGAAATTTTAAATGTATATTCATCTATGAACATTACATTTTTGGCAGACCATGACACCTACTTGACATTCGATAAGTAATTGGTGAGATGGTGAGTGAAAAAAAGAGTGGGGCAAGGCATTCGGATTACAGAAGTGTTCGAATTAAAGAGGTCCTGCTATAATACATTTTTTTTATGTGAATAGCGGGTAAACGAGCTGGCGGGTCACCTAATGTTAAGTGATTACCGCCGCCCATGAACACTTGTACCACCAGAGGCACCACCAATGCGTTGCCAGCTTTTCAGGAACTTATTGGTTCACCCCTTGAATAACCCCATATTGTAATTAAGTGGGAACACTGTCGAAGGGAGATGATACTTATTCGACAAACTTTCAAAGGCCATTACAACCGATAAGGCTGCCTGTGTGCACTTTTTGTTGTGGTTCTTTGTATGAATGTTACATTCGGCTTGTTCTCCTCTCCTTCTATCTTCATCTTCCTTGTCGTTGTCAATGTCCTTGCTGTAAGTCTTTTGTACAGACTCCCACAAATTGCAGGATCACACCACTTGCATTCAGGAGCTTCCTATGTTTGAAGCTAATGTTAAGATTTTATATAGTTGGTTAATTTTTAAACGTTTTTCTTGTTCCATTTTAGTCCATACCTTATAACTATGTACAAATATGTAACTTACATGGAGTCAATAACGGGTGTGCTGGACTTGCCTCGACGAGTCTGATAAGGCAGAGCTTTCAGCATGTTGTAGAAAGGAGGGCATGCAATCAGCGCCTGCAGAATCGCGTTAACGTAGCAATAGTTAGAGCGATTTGTGAGACCGCGAGGCAGTAAGGTCACCGGGCGATTGTCTAGCTGATATTTTGACAGGAATTCTGAAAAATAGCATAGTTATTTCGTCAATAATGATTACTTTTAATCTATATCTATTTTTCTAAGTATTTTCTCAATATTGAGGGCCGATCTACACTGGAATGGCAGCGGTGCGGCGAGCACTTTCAGTGTGAAATAAATTTATACTTTAATTCATTGGGCACATTTTTCCCAGAAAAACTGCATGTAGACAAAGTCGCGGGGAAAAGTTCTACGAGTTCCAAAAATATTTTTTTAAAATATGGATGACAAAAGCTTATGAAAGTTAAACTCACCTCCCATCCTATATGAATTAGGGTCGTCACTGAATGGAGAAGGTTGAATGGGGACAGCTGGTGAGGCTTCCTTCTGTATGGGAACATCACGAACTTCTGTAGCCACTGGTGTAGATACAGGCTTAACAAGCGGAGTCGAGTTGCTAACATTGCTTACGGCGTTCACCGAAGTTTTCTCAGAATAAGATATAGTAGGTGCTGATGTCGTTAGTGGCTTAGTAATCTGCGAAATTTTATCCACCGCCGTTGTTTGTAGCGGTGATGCGTCAAAAGGGGGCACTTTGGCCACAGGTTTCTGAACATTGGGAGCCACTGGTGGGGTCACAGTGGTGGGACTGGCTGGTTCTTCAACAGGAACTGGTACTGGGGCCGCGATTGGTATACTTGATGTTGTGGTGGCATTTGCAGGCTTGTTGGAGAAAAGACTCGCCCACGATTTCCCTGGAGCTGGCTGGGGTTGAGGCTGCACAACTGGTGGGGGTACAGGCTCCCCCCTATTCCTTGGGGTTGGAGGTGGAGGAAAATCGGATGCTGTGGGAGCTGGAGGTGGCGGTTGGGGTACCGGTGGAGCTTCAGGTACAGGAACCGCTTTCCTTGAATGACTGAATGGAGATTTATTAGTCACAATCACTGGGGGCCCTTGAGCGTGGAGTGTTATTGAAATTGGCATTGGAGCTTTGCTCGGTGGTAACGGAGGCTCACGTTTTGGATGCTCAATCGTAACACTTTTTTCCACCTCAACATTATCACTGGACGGTGATCGATTTGCATTTCCTTCGCGTTTTTGTCTGTTGCCAAACGGTGCTTTTGGTGTAGAAACAGACTGTTGTACTGGCACTGCAGTTGGTACAGGAGCTTTAGGTGGCTGCTTGCCAGTTGAAAACGGAGCTGTAGGTCCCTTAGGAGCTTTCCCTGGAACTGGAGGCACTTTGGCACTCACTTGAGTAGTAGTGACAGTTGGTGGAGGGAAAGTCTTTACTGCTTGAACTTGATTGGTTTCTTGGGGCTTCTCAGGTGTCCAAGCCGGCTTAGTTGAATCTGTTTTGAGTGTTGGTGAGCTCTTTTCAACTGGCACTGGAGGCTTTGTAGCTTCAATCTGTTGCTGCTCCTGTTTTGGACTACTCGGTCCTTTGCTAATCTTAAGATCTTTGATAGGGAGTGCTTCCACTGTACTCGTAGTGGGAGCAGAAGTGGTCGCTGTCACTAAAGGTTTTATTTCTTGACTTTTGTCTGGTGCGAAGTTTTTACTGTGATTCTGTCCTAGGACGAAGTTTTTCGCGTGAACATTGAACTGGTGGGGGGTAGGTTGGTGTGGAGGCTGTTGCGGTATAGGCATCGGGGCGGGATGGTGTGGTGGTGGTATGTACATGGGAGGCATGTATTCGGCACCACCTTCGACTGGTGGAGCATAGGGGGATATGTAATGTGCACCGGCGTAATACGCGTCAACTGCTTCTTGTTCCATTACAACTTCTTGTTGGTACTCATCAGGGCCTTTGTCCCCTGCATCGCCTTCGACCGGTATGGGGTACTCTTGGTAATAAGGTGGGTAGGCATATGGTCCATAGACTAGAGGCTGGTACATCGGCAGCTGGTATAATGGTGCTCCTTGTGCCTGAGCTGCCGGATAATAATGTGAATAGGGGACATAGTAAGGTGGAGGAGGTTGTGGCGGGGGAGGGGAAGGGACGCGTTTGTTGCGGCGATCTTTTCTGTGATTCCTGTGCGGGCGTTCGACTTGCGGAGGTGGTTGGGGAACGTATTGCGGTTGCGGCGGTTGGTAGTATTGGCCCATGTAGCCGTGGACATTAACGTTTGCTGTGACCTTGAAAGAAAGTGATGAACATGTTTTAAACAGGATTTAAATCACAACTTTTATGACATCTTAAAATGAATTAAAAACAACATATTACAAGTAACCTCCTGGTTTAGGAAGCATTTTTTAATCAAGAAAAGTTTAACAGTACATAACAGTTTAATCGTTACATACATTCATTAAAACGGTTTTCTTTGACATTTTGTTTTGTAATGCAATGTTTAAGGTTACATGTCTGTTAAAATTTGATGAAGCAACCGTGCCTAAGTTTTTCTAATCCGAAGGCAAACAGCTTGACATTGGGGTGGGGTGTCTGTACCTGGCTCACGTAGACGTTGGGCGGGCCGACGGGCCACTGGTGCGGTGGCGGCGGCGGGTAGGCGGGCGGCTGCACGTAGGGCGGCGGCGCGTGCGGCGGGCCGGCCGCGCCCCGCTGCGGCGAGTGGGGCGCCATCTCGCACTCGCCGCCGGACAGGCTGTCCAGGCTGCTCGACACGGTCGGTGGACCCGCCGTGCTCGATGAACAAGACGAAAGATCTGTCGGCACACACGGCAACCATGCGTTAATAAAAAAAAAAAAAAAAACTTTTATTATTCTTTACTTTCAATTCTCTCTCTCAATAGACCTTAGCTTATATTATCAGGAATTTATTGACAATGGCACACGGCGGGTTGCAGTATCGCTACATTGTTTTTGCGCAACTGTGGCATTGTACGAAAGAAAAAAAAGTGCGTTTTGAAGCTTCCGTGTTTTTTCTCCGCTTCGGTGACTCATATTAACACATCTGTAGAATGCCTGACAGTGGGCAGTATCAAATGACATTTGATACTGCAGTCGATTGCTGAAAAGCTGCAATAATTTTTGCAATTGAGACTGTAGTCTCAATTGCAGTTCTTACTGCTACAACCGCTGCTGCACTTTACGCACTAACAAAAGAGGACCTACCAATCAGAAGTGATTGCGATCGTCGCAATGTAGCAATCATTTTTAGACAATCACGCGCCTGATATAACAACGCTAAATCGCCGCAACACGCTGAGTGCCATCGCAAAACAAATATTAAAAAAATACGATTATTGTTTCCTCTCCTCTAGAACGAAAATAAAAGCAATATTCTCACCTACAGCAGGATCGGTCCAACCGACTCTCGCGGTGGACACTGTGTCAGGGTGTTTGGTGAAGAGCGCGCACTGCAAACTGCTCAGTTCCGCTTCTTTCACATCTGACAAGTCTAGGAACTCATATTCCTGTAACACGCCACAGATGTTCAACAGTGAACCTTAAATCTACCAGCCACCCTTTATAATCCAGACTTCAGTATCAAACACAGTTCAGACATCGCTATACTATATACCGCTATACAGCGTGTTCTTTTTAAAACTGGAATAGTATGGGCGAAACTAAAGGAGCTATGGGAAACTTTTTCAGGACTATGCCAAAATTATTTTCACAAAAAGACGCTTTTTTATATACCTACATAATAAATAATAGTGATGGATTTCTGTATGTTGTCCTTCTGCATCATAAGAATAGCAAAATACTGTAAGGGATACTTAGTGTGAATGTGTCAAATATATGCTGAGTAACATTGTTATGCTGTATAATGTTTGCTATATTATTATAGAAATATAGCGTAGTCTGAACTGCCCTTTATTTTTATTTGCACACATTGGAAACATACCAAAAGCGCAATAAAATAATATAAATAAAATATATCTTACATACACGTACACCAAAATAAATAAAAATTGGCAGAACTTAATTTGGAAATAAAATAAACTAGAAAGATAGTATGTATTAAAAGTAGCAGAAGAGGGATTATAACTGTATAATACTAAAAATTTAATCAGGATGCCCATAATTGGATACTGTTTTTGCAATGATCGTTTTTGCTCAGAAGCTGTCTGATATTTAGTAGCTTCTATCAAAGCTACTAAGTACAACGCCCAAAGACAATATTATGCGCTGCAGTGTCGAGTCGAACGTCAAAAAGAAATGTTCATATTTTAAGACCACAAATAAAACCGACCTAGTCCAAGTACATTAGTCAAGCTGAAGTTGACTAATATTCTCCTACTCCCTCCAAATAAGTAGAAAGCTTGTGCTAGGAGTGGGTACGACAACGGGTGGGATTCGAACCGGCGACCTTTCAGTTTTCAGTCCGCACCTTTAACCGTTGGGCTATTGAGGCTTAAATTATGAATACATTTTTTGTTTTTAGAGCTCGATGCTAATGTTTACAGCGAAAAGCAAATTCGCTTTGCGCCTTGACGTGAACGCGACGCCTTAAATAAAGAGAAGTTTATGAGCATCTTGATGTTATGTGTAGAAGCTAAATGCTCGGGCGATAGCCAATGTGCACCAAGGTTTAGATAAAATACAGTATTTTTGTTTTCAATGTGTGCAAATTTAAACCTTATAATTTATATACTAAATAAATATATTTATATATATGTACTAAATTATTAAATAATTATTGTGTGGAAGAAAATGTTGAATATTTTTTTTATCTTCGAAACGCTTTACGTAGTGATGATAAAAATAAATATGTAAATAATTAAAACCTTTGATGACTATAATTACAATTATTTTGAAGTTATGGAACGAGTAGATAGACATTGATACAGGATGTTTAATTAAAATATTTAACGAAAGGCGCAATACCGTGCCTTCTGTGACTGCTTCTATATCAACATGGTAGCATTTATTGCATTTGTGAGCGAAGTTAGCAGCAGGTATTAAATCCTGTCTTGCATTTTATTAGAACTGATTTTGTGTTGTGTAGAAGGAAGTAAATATAAATAGGACGTAGTTACGCAAAAAGGATCCCAATTCATTAAACTTGTCAATAGAAAAGTAAACCTCCATTTTAATAATAAGTATGTAATTAATTTGACAAATGTTTTATGGGTTGGATTCATTTTGTGCAACTACATCTAAGATGTGATAATATAGTAAGTACATATAAATTACTGGCGATTACTGGCGTATTTTCGTGAGAAAGCCTGCTTGAACGTCTCATCATGCTGCAGTGTGCTTTAAAAATTGTAAGAATGCAAAGATTTAGAAAAGTAATTAAAAAAAAAATGTTTAAAGAAGTTTGATGGAAAATGATTTTTCATATTTTGTAATCATTCATGCATATTATGTAAGTTATTATTTAAAATAACTAGATATTCCGTAATAGGGCATCACTCCATACTAAGTCACTTTGGTTTTATGAATTACGGTTGCTAAGATTTTGTTCTTCATGAAACATTAAGAAGAACAAAATCTTAGCAACCGTAATTCATAAAATCCAAAGTATGACAACACTAAACTTCTACCCACTTTAATGTAAAGTACCTACTACATGCAGCTAGACACTTGTAGAGTTGCGGTTTATTTATAGGCAGATAAAGTAACCTTTTAATTGCAAGGACAAGCAAAAAGAGCAAAATATTATTCAGTACTAAAAAAAATATTTCAACAACTCATCCATTGTTTACAATCACAAATAAGGTTTTACATAACTTGAAGAATGTCTACAATGCAGTGTTTAAAAAAAAATTGCCAGTATGTCATCGTCCACGGCGACTTTTTGCAGCGATTCAGTAGCGCGTTTCGTTAACACACGTCTGCATCGCTACTTTTGACGGTTCATCGCATTTGCGTCGCAACGCGCGATACGCTAAAATCGCATAGTATCGCTTCTGTATCACTACTAACGGGCCTGTTTCAGACCACATTGGATAAAAGAAGAGGGGGCCCATAGGCATTCACAGTTAGTCACTACAGCGCACGACTGTATCGATGCTGTATGGCGATAGTAGTGATGCAGAATCGTTGTTACGTGGAAGAAGGTATACGACCTGCGACAGCATCGCGACTGTGTCGCGGTCTTTTTACGATTGTATCACTGCAAAAAGTCGTGTGTGACCTGGCATGTCCTGTTGGTGAAAGTGTAGCTGTTGAAACACAGATGTAGTCTGTACCTAGCAGTTAATATTACACACCAAGGATTAATTCAAGCTTTGACAAATTAGGCAGCTGAGTACAGCTTTTGTCTTTATTTGTGGTAACTTTTTTTTGTTGCACGAAAGGTCAAAACATCACAATAGTATGGTTGACACAAACAAAATTGCAGCTGGTTGTGTTTTTTTGGGACTTATTATAATATAATTCCTGCTACTATAATTGGCTCTTGTGTGCCAATTTCACGATTGCAGAATAACATTTAACTGATGAATTTTAATGTTTTGATAGACTTGCAATACAAAAACTGTCAGAATATACTCAGTCTATATAAATAAGAGTCTTAGTTAATGTTAAATGGTTAAATTGGCACATAGGCTGAAATCTATAGACCACACTCTTACTCTGCTCAAGACCCCAAGAAAGAGTTAAAAAGAGATAGATTTATGTTGGAGCATATGTGTGCCCCATTTTAACTCTATCTTAAGTACAAGGCTAAGTCGGAGTAAGCTCCATAGATCTCAGCCTAAATGTGAGAAATATGATGACTTAATGATGATTCAAAAACAGCATAGGCAATAGAACAAAAATTTTTGTAATACATACCTCCGTAGAACAGTCTCATTGGCTAAATTCATAACTTAAGATTTGAGCCTTGCAGATGTGACTTTTAAGGCTCAAATTTCAAGTTGTGAATTTAGCAGATGAGACTTTGTTCTACGGAGGGGCCGATTATGTGCAAGCAGGCAAGTGTATTTCCTGCTGAATTCCTGAATGAACATTAACATGTGAAGCACCAGAAAAACCCTGACTACGCTTAACCCTTGAATAGTACATAGTTATAATACTACAGGCATAATAAATAGTCCACATTGTAGACAAAAAATTACATGGCCCCCAATTTGATCAAATTGATAAAAAAAAATTATGTAAAAATCACAATGGTTAATTAAATATATTTTTTTACATAAGTAATTATTTGAGTACTTAACCATTACTGTTCCATTACTTCTCCTCTTCAAAGAATCTGTCAGTTGAACCACAATGGATTCAAAGATTCTGAACCAGTGGAAGAATTACATGAGTTATGAGTCACAACAACAACAGTGTCTGTGTGATGTGTGTCCGCTAGACATGTCTAAGCATTATTTGCAAGGTAAACTATTGGTGATAAATGAGCACAAAAATCCAGTTCTATTTAGAACTATTCTTATTCAAATGTCATTCTGTTGGTATTTCTTACTATAAATTACATCAAAAACAGATGATTCGGTAAACAAACATCTCTCAAAAGACCTTTTACTTTCCTATTTACTTTTTTACATATTGTATTTATGTTTTTATCAAATTATACTAAATGCAAGAAGTCTACCTAATAAGAGCATTGACTCAGCTGTGAAACATCAAATTATTACATAGAAAGCAACACTATTGCATCACTGTAAGCTACAAAATTTTGCACTAAAATTAACTGTCACAGCAAATGTTAGCAAATGTAGAGTTGTCTCAAGACTCAGTTTTGAATAATGTTACTGTACTTTTACATTTTAGCAACATTTAAATTTAAATGTACACCAGAATTCATAAGGTATCCTAGAAATGACCACTTTAAGTTGACCTTGAAGTGAGATGCAAAAGAAACTGGAATGACAATCCACAATGAACATTGGACCTCATTACTGTCAAATTTATAGGTTATGTACCACTTTTTACGTTAACTACATTTCAAGCGATAAATACACTATGATACAACTACATATAAACTGATAAATATACTACATAATAAGCATTACTTTACCATGCATAAAATACATTATGCAATTGGGTCTGTGCCTACTAAACAACAACAAAACCATGTATGAACATGTGGTTGCTCAAGTCATGTAATTCGATGCAAAAAGTGAAAATGACATACCCGGAATCAATGTTTACCAAATCGCTTCCACCACGAGCCCTTTCCGTTAAATCATGAATAACATCGTTTAACTCTCTCGCCGAGACCCAATTAAATGTGCGAACTAGCGGATCACTATAAGATGGCGTAACAACGCTCGGTTGCCGGGTGCCATGTATTGACAAATCAACAAACTGTACTTTTGTGGAAAACCGATATCAAACCTCAATCTACTTAATGAAAACTATTAACACTTACCTCCCACGTGCACACAATTTCTGGAAAGAGATTTTTTCTAATGTAATGGCCAGTTTCAATATCACCAAAACAAGAAACAAAAGCCAAACAAAAATTTTAGAATACTGCAACTAAACAATCCTTACCGTTTTCATCAAATCCATGGCCTTTTAGAGAACACCATTACGAATAATATTGTCTTTATATTACATATGTAAAGAGACTGCGGCGTTGCGGAATAAAAATCTTGGAACGGGATCAACGACAACGTCGAGGCCATGCACTCACCAACTCATAACAGGATGTGACAAAACGCGCGCCATTTTCAACTTTATTCCTTTCAACCAATAGGCTCACAGATTTTAGCCCATAGATAAAACTTCGCTCATAGAACTCATCTTTTAAGTTGTCACGCTTGTTCGAATATTAGTGATGTGCTGTAATTGTATAAACTAATTTGTATACATCTTCATTGTATAACTATTTTATTTACAATTAACAAAATTATTTAACTAAAAATCTAGTAATAAAATTAATAAATTAAATGTAGTTTATATTTGGATGATTTTAGATAAATAATGATTTCTATTAGTCCTAAGTTCCTAGGAGTTGCTAGAAAAGGAACAAAAATGTGACAGCCCTTCAAGATTGGCGCCAACATTCAATACGTTATCCCATGATTGTGTACACTCAGCCAAATTCGTTCATTCCTTGAAGCGGGAAGGAATAAAAAACGTACACACACACACAAACTTTCCCATTTAATTATTTAATTTTAAAATGTTAATTAGTGTGATTAAACCTTCAACTTCAGCTTCGGCACACTTGTCGGACACTACTACCTACTTACGGTACCTACAGGGGTAATACCACAAGGTAATACCCATTCTCTACATAAAAATATTGTGATATCGTTACCTATGTCCCTACTATTATATTATGTAATAGGTAAGTACTTTATCCTGATAAATATAAGTTGGGTACACACATTCCTGATAAAAGCTTGCCTATGTTATGTACCTACTGCCTACCTAATCTTAATAAAGCAATTTATTCAAGAAGCTCCAAGTAAATTTGTTTCAACCTATATTGTATACCATCCGGATAGCTTTTAGCCATTGAGGCAGATACCATATGGAGAAGCAAGCGTGATATTATATCACTATAAAATAAAATGTATGAAAATTATGACGATTTTCAAACATAATATAGCCAAAGATTACAAAGACAATCTTATCATACCAAAGTTCGAGTATTATATGAAATAGAAAGCGATTAATAGATACGCTAAGTAAAATTAAATGCAGCATCATAAAATAGGAATGGGAAACAATTCCGCACGGCGCACATTACTGCATTTTGTAGAACATCGCTGTTCTAGTAATATTACTACTCTGTGCTTGAGCTTTCAAATCGTAGTAAAATTTGCATATTATACGCTATCTAATGTTATGCACTCAGTGCGCACTATAAACTCCATTACAAACCGATACATACCTACTGCTAATTCCAGATCGATTCAAGAAATAAAATAAAGTGGGACGAGTTTTTATCCAGTCTTGGTATTCTTAAAAATTAAAAATTAATGAAAGTCTCCATTCAATAAACTTTTGTTTCTGTACAATGCTGTTATTACCACAGAATATCTAATAGTACCTTCCTAAAGGTGCAGAAGATTTAATCCGCAAAATTATTTAAATAAATAGCGCCTCTTGTTACCACACAATAAAGTGCAATTCAGGTTGACACAGCGCTACTTACCTACCGTCTTATTCACCTAGATTTTTCTCTCTTTCTATCACGTAACTCTTATCCCTTGGCAATCTCTGAATAAATTCGAAGAGGTACGCCATGTACTTGTAGCTCCGCAGTTTACTGCGGAGTGCGCCAGGCCTGTTATTATTCGTAGCTGGTGTTTAATCTTGTACATTGTACAATGATAGTACGGAACCTTACGTGTGCGGATCCAACTCGCAGTTGGCTGGTTTTTTATTTACTGATAGATATGTGATTAATATAATCAAATAAACATTCATTTAATTATATTGCATAATATCTTTCAGTGTTTTATTATGTTTCGCTCAGGATATTGTATTGGGAATCGGAAACGAGGACGATACTGCGTTCATATCGAGATCGTATTTGCTAATAAAACAACAGCATATTCATATCGGGATTCTGTAAGAAATACCTAACTAGGTATTACGTTTATGGATTCGCCAGTAAAATAAAGAAACATTATTGAAATATGTACGTGAACTTTGAATAGGTATAATATAATTGTTGTGGTCTAGTCGATGCCCGCGACTTCGTTCGCGTTGGTTAAGGTTTTTTATTCCCGCAGTAACTCTCTTATTTCCCGAGTTGAAAAGTAGCCTACGTGTTGTTCCAGACTATAGTCTATCTCTGTGCCAAATTTCAGCCAAATCGGTTCAAGCGTTGCGAAGTGATTGAGTAACAAATATCCATACATCCAAACTTGCTCATTATATTAGTACTCAGAGGAATAAAAATTTTTTGGGATAAATATAAATTAATAAGGATTCCTTCATATTATATTATTACTGGATGTACTGAATAGAAGCATGCATTATTTTTTTTAAAGAAAATAACTTACGGAATAACACCAATGCACATAGGTATTTATTTGGTCAGTGAAAAAAGAGAATAATTTATCTAATTATTAGTCTTATTACTTTTTTTATTTAAGTATATCAAAAATGTCAAAAAAATCCATGCTCTATATTTTATTTAATAAATCTACTTTTAACTTTTATTAAATTGTTTTTGCCTAACTTAGACTGAAGGACTTCCCACAAAGTCAGTATTTTAAATTAAATGAAAAAGATCCAAAGGATTTTCAAGCGAACAGTGGCTTATTTGAAAAGATTTTTCAATGAATTCATCGGACGAAATTAATTAGGGAATTAGAATTTTGTCACTTCACAAACCTTAAAGTTACGCGCACACTACTGCTTTTTGGCCGAGACCGATTTATATTCGCCAACAGCCGACTTTAGAGGGTGAGGGTGAACCTGACAAGTCCAGACTCTGTCCAGTGCCAATAAAGGGACAGGGTGACAGACGCGACATAGGGATCCACTGGATACAAGCGGCACAATACTGATATGGAAATCTGTACAAGAAACCTACGTCCAGCTGTGGATGACGACGATAGTACCTAGTATATATGTAGTAACTAAATAGTGTTCAATATTTACACTAAACTTTGCAATAATGTCCTCAACTACGCCTCAAGAAAGTACAAAAGCCATTTGTGGGTATAGGCGTGACGTTCTTTAATAATAAACTAGCTTTTTCCCGCGGCTTCGCTCACGTTAAGTTCAATTTTTCAAACCCCTATTTTATCCCTTTAGGGGTTGAATTTTCAAAAATCCTTTCTTAGCGGATACCTACGTTAGATAGCTATCTATCTACATGCAAAATTTCAGCCTGATCCGCCCAGTGGTCTTAGCTGTGCGTTGATAGATCAGTCAGTCAATCAGTCAGTCACCTTTGCCTTTTATATATTTAGATGAGTGAAATTCCACACTTGGACTTGCCTTTCCACCAGTGTAAGAAATCTATTAGAAGTATACTCATAAAAAAGCATAGATATATATATATAGATACAATTGACTATTATAAATTACTAGTCGATGCCCGCGACTTCGTCCGCGTGGATTTTTCAATTCCCGAGGGAACTTTTTAATTTTCCGGGATAAAATGAAAAAGAACATTGCTACCACGTAATAATTATTGAGTTTTAGTTTATAATTATTTATTACTGTTACTTTTAATTAAGATTTATTATTACTTTTAACTTGTATATATTGTCATCGATGTAAATGTTTATTGCTCCAAGAAAACATAACACAACTAAAGTTCTAAATTAAAACTAATAAAGTTAATAATTTATTAAAATAAAAATTAAGACACAATTGTAATAAGTATCTCTAAGATATTATTGTAAACTTCTTGTAGCAATAAAGAATTTTCTTTATTCGATTGTTAGGTACTTAGTTATTAGATAATTTCGGGCCATCTAATTATTTTTATCTAAACAAAGCTGCCCCATAAATACGTGAATCACATCACCTGCCCACGATCCTTTGATCGTATTACAGAGTTGTTATCTTCACAAATAAAGGTATTTATTTGAAGTGTTTGCTCAAGTCGCCCAATTCGACTGCTACGTGATGCGAAAATATTATGGAATTAATAAAAATATAATATAATACAATTAATAAAGTATTATTTTAATTAAGTATTTTTTTTATATTATATTATTTTGATGACCTCCCTGGCGCAGTGGTGAGCGCTGTGGTCTTATAACTGGGAGGTCTCGGGTTCGATTCCCGGCGGGGGCAATTTAGTAATTTATTATTTCTAAATTGTCTCTGGTCTGGTCTGGTGGGAGGCTTTGGCTGTGGCTAGATACCACCCTACTGTCAAAAAAACGTGCCGCATTTAGCGTTACGGCACGATGGCGTGTAGAAACCGATTAGGGGTATGGGTTGAATTTACACTGCTATACCCCTTCCAAGTTAGCCCGCTACCATCTTAGACTGCATCGTCACTTACCATCAGGTGAGATCGTAAAAAAGTAGTATATTTTAGTAATAGGTGGTAGGTTTTGGCACTCGAAAGGAACCCGGAACCCTGTTGTGCGTCAGCAATGGGTTAAGATGAATGAAAAATCAATTAGATTTTCAGATAATAGAATAGAAAATAAATAAAAAAACACAGCGGTTGATTTAAACAACAATAATATGTGGTACCCAAACACTTTACAGTTATTACCGTTTCTTTACAGTTTCATGAATTTCGTGAGCTTTTTCATCATTTATCACACTATCATTTCACATCACACTAATATTATAAAGGAGAAAAGTGGGTGTGTGTGTGTGTGTGTGTGTGTTTGTTTGTTACTCCTTTACGCTACAAAGAATGAATCAATTTAGTTGAAATTTGGAATGGGGATAGCTCATACCCAGGATTAACAAATAGGCTAAATTAAAGAGCCGGAAAATTAAAGAGCCCCCGCGGGAATTGAAAAACCTTTATCCACGCGGACGAAGTCTTGGCGATCATCTAGTAAAATATATATATGCACCTGTAATTATAGCCTCAATAAAAAGTTAAAAAAACAAAATGACTGACTGACTGACTGATTTATCAATGCAGAGCTCAAACCACTCGACGGATTGGGCTGAAAGGCATACAGATGGCTAGCTATTAGACGTAGCTGATATTCGCTAAGAAAGCATGTTTGAAAATTCAACCTCTAAGGGAGTAAAATAGAGTTTTGAAAAACGAACTTAACGTGAGCGAAACCGCGGGCAAAAGCTAGTAAAATAATAAAATTAGTATGGATGGATGGTAATCATATAAAGCACCGATTTACCAGAGCATAGCATTAGGTACCTAATCAGAATGCAATAAGCTTTGTAATTGATGTGAATATCTGGTAATTTATGGAATAATTTAAAACATTGTTCTGGAGTAGTTAAGTGTAGCTTCAGGGTTGGTGATAAGAATGAGTTAGGAGGTAATTGCTAAATGATGTAACGAATAACGTTGGTGGTGTGAATCGAGAATTAGCATTAATGCTGTCATCTATAGAGCGCATTCTGACTCGGCTCAGACTCAAGATAGAGGTTAAAACGAGACAAAAATATGCTCTGACATAAATCTGTCTCGTTTTAATTCTGTCTTGAGTCTGAGCTGATTCAGAGCACGCTCTAAAGATTTCAGCCTAAGAGTGTTCTCATCAGTACCTGTTTCCTTTTTTTTAGATGAAGGAAACTGTTTTCCCATTAGTTAGTTACTAAATTTCTGAATTATTATACTTATAGAACTGCGAGGCCTTTTTTTATAATAAATATATTTAGCGTTGCGGTACAATACAAACTATTAGGAGTATGGGTTGAATGTACCTACACTGCTATACCAATCTCCAAGTTAGTCCGCTACCATCTTAGACTGCTTCGTCACTTACTTTTCATTGAATTAAAAAAAAAATTGTTTAATATGTGTAAATAATTGTATTTTATTTTCTCTTTATCCATGTCAAATATTCATTTTTATAATATTTATAGTTAGTGGCCCAGGGAGATGAATTGAGTAGGTACTGTAATGTCTCCCAGGGTATTTCTTAGAATAAATAAAAAAATAGAAATAAATAAAATGACTAAAATTCCCCTTTACCTTCCAATTAAAAGTAAAGCTCGTGTTACGAGTGCGAACGGGCAACGGGAAAGTTGTACTCTTGGTTGTTGAAAGTTAAAACTTGGTTTGAACTCTTGAACTTTGAAAACTTGACTTGAGTTTTGCTGTCCGCGTCCTGACCGTTGGGCTATTGAGGCATCAAAATATCACACATCAACACACACAGTAAGTGGTTAAGGATGGACCGAAAATTCAATAAGAGAATTATTGAAAGCCACGGAATCCAATTTATCCGATGGAAACTCGATATAAATCTGTTGGTTGTCTAGTATCTAACAATAAATTGTAATTTTTTATACAAAGTCATGCATCAGCGCTCCAAGTGGATATTTGAAGTACTTGTCTTCTTTATTTTTTTTTTCTTTTTTCATTATTAATTATATACTAGTTATTGCCCGCGACTTCGTACTCATGGAGTTAACTTTAAAAAAATCCCACGGGAACTCTCTGTTTTTTCCGGATAATATATAAATAATCCAGTAAAAAATATAAATAAATATCACTCTCAAAGTCCTCAACTACTCTTATACTAAAAATCACATCGATCCGTTGCTCAGTTGCTGCGTGATTGAAGGACAAACCAACTAATGAATACACGTTCACATCTATAATATTAGTAAGGGTACATATAAAACAGTAACTACTGTAGAATCATAAATACACTAAAAAAAATTGATATATGGACTGACTATCAACACCTACCTAACTGACCAAAGTGTGTGTATATTTTACCTAACTGACCTAAGTATACATATATTTTTTTCAACTTTTGAAGAAATATTCTTAAATACCCTAAATATGCACTGATGATTGAAGAACCAGACTTAAATTATACCAGACTTATATTACACTGTCACAGCTTTTTGTGGCTGGTGGTTTTCAAAATAATGTTGCATATCAGGAAGTCTAAAAATAATTCGATCCAAAAACTAAACAAAGAACTTATCGAAGACACAAATCGGATCGAGGGGAAATCACAGTGAATTAGGAAGACTGTGACAAAAACACTTTTCCGTAACGCCACATTGCTCTCCGAAAAGATCCCTGTTAAGATAGGACACAACTTAATTTGTTAGCAAATTGTCGATAAACAGTAAACCTACCCGCGTAGACTACGTCATAGATTTAGGATAAGTAGTCGCCACGCTTTTTTTTTATTATGAGATAGGTTTGAGTTTGACGACAATCAATGATGGAAAGCATTGATGAGGTCTAGGTTGGAGCGCGCTTGCCTAGAAAATGCCTATTCACTCTTTTCTTGAAGGTACTCAGATTATACGTGGCCGGAAATACAGTATGTGTAATGTACGCTCGTTAGGAATACCATCGTTGTTGCGTTTTAATTTTCTAATAATTAAATTAATACATTAACGCTAATTTTATTACTTAGGCATTGTCAAACTTTATACTTGAGATGTTGACTTGAGGAAAGTTCCTATTTGTATGTAAATTATAAAATGACGAAGATGGGGTGCTATTTCCCCATTTTGCTTTTAAAATAATTCAAAGTTAATTATTATTAATGCGTCAAGACTGAAATGTTTCAACACGTCTCACAGAAGTTGTACAAGAACTGTACTGCTCCCGGGTTTAATTGCCCTCGGAGACAATTTGGGAATTTCTTATTTGTAACTAACTAGAACCCTCTATTTCTGGTATAAAATGTCACTCTCCTGCTCCTCAACTATCCCCATACAAAAAATCACGTCAATCCGTTACTCTATTGCTGAGTGATCGAGTGATATAAACCAACAAACAAACGCACTTTTTTAATTATAATATTAATAAGGAAGGAGCCTTCTAAAGCCAATAGGCGACCTAATTGTGTCAGATTCAAGTCATTACTGAAAACAAAAGGCGTAGGTAATTCGGTGACTATACTGTGTATTTTTTCGATAGTTGTTCTTAATTACGACATTGTATATGACACCTTATACGCTCATAAAAAGGAATGTTCATGTTAATCTATGGTGAAATTACATATTAAGGTTTATAGAGCCGATATGATTTTTAAATATAGGTCTGAAGAGTTATGGGTAAATTTTAGGCATTATAGCGTATAAAATCTATAAGTTTTTAAACGCTCGGTTGGCAATTCCAAACAAAGTTTATACTGTATGTATACGGTATAATACTTGCATCAGTTTGCAAAGTTCAATGGGCCCTTTAAGTGGGTTTCAAAATGGTTTTAATCATAATATCTCTTGCTAGGTATGCTTCCGCGCATATGCACGGTGGAAAGAAAGTATAAAACTCGTAGTACCAATTTAAATATATTTTTTTGACTGTCTTAAAAGGTAAACACTTGCAGAAAGACGAAACGACACCTTAAGCGACTTGAGGACAATCTGACGACGAAACCGCGCTACAAATGAAAAACTACACTCAAGAACATCGTAAGCGCCTGACTACGTTCGGTGGTTACGAGTTTCTCTGGAAAAATTAGTTACTTCAGGTTTACTTTCTAGTAAACCATTCATTTAATTACGAATATGTTGCTATTAATAATTCAGTAATTAGTATCAGTGAATTTAATTTTCGATCTTTCCCCAAGCAAGTAATTAATTGTACAATAGGCGAAAGCTGATCGAAAGTTCAAAGACGAGAAAAGAGATTTTGTTGCATAAAGGTAAAATGATATCACGCTATAATATTCGCGATTTTACTCGAAAGTTTAAAACTATTCACTTTTAGTTAGTGTAGTTTCTATTCAATGGCAGGGATTTGATGGCAATCCATGATGCAGTTTATAGAGGACTAGGTGATTAAAGTTTTTTTAATTCCCGCGGGAACTCTTAAATTTAACGTAGCTTAGGTTTTAATCCTAGGTATGAGCTATCTCCATTCAAAATTTCAGCCAAATCGGTTCATTCGTTGTGCCGTAAAGGAGTAACAAACATACTAAACATACAAGAAGCAACAACAATAATTTTTCACTACTCTGCGAGACCTTCATTTTTCGGACCTCAGGAGTAAGTTGCTCGGATTTTCGTCTCTTAATGTAATAATTGTAATGGGTGTCTTATCTTTGGGTCAACCAGAGCGCATTAAACCTTCGTTTTTCTTTTTGGTATTTCGCAAGGATCTATCAGTCAGTTTTTAACTACAGGTAGATTTTTAAAGTAATCGTAAATTAAATTTTTCCTGGGCCTCTATTCTATTACCTATTTCAATTAAAAAGTGGGATCCAAGAGCTGGCAGCTACCTTAGCCAAAGAATTCGTTTGGCTATCCAAAGGGGCAATGCTGCCAGCATCTTGGGTACTAAGCCGTGCTGCGGTGATATCGTTGAGGTTTTAGGTTTATATTAGTTTTAATTTTAGAAATAATTGTTAATTATTAATAGTGGAAATACCTAAGTATTTTCAAATCAATATTTTGAAGCTTAAAACTTAATTACTTGCACGTTTTATGACCTTTGTTAGGTACCTTTATAATGTACCTAATACCTTCCAGTCCATTGCCAGAAAGCAGTTCGTAGCACCGTAGCACCACGTAGGCCGAAGCCTACGCACGCCTACGCTGGGCGCGGCGTGCTGTAGACCAACCTCTACAATCTTGCCCTGGTATATAACGGACCACTCTTGCCCGGCTGGCCCATTCCGGGTTGAACTACTTAGCGCGTACGACGCGTCTCTCAGTGCAGTGTGCGTGACGATTACGATTTCAGGTAAGTTGCTAGAACTTTAACTAAGTGAAAAGCTTAAAGTTTCCTAATTTAATGAAACTCCAAAAAATAATTAAACTGCATTTAGGGGATAAAACTTAGTTAGACTTCTTTAAACTTTTTAAAATAAAATTACATAATATATTCTATTCGGTTAAATTCGAGCAAAAAATTTTTTATTCATAATCTATTTACTACATCCATATTTTTAAAATGAAAATAATAATTAAATCAATAAATAATCAATCAAAATTATTAATTTATTCCACAAAATTGGATTGAAAATGAAATAAAAGCTTTTAATAATGAATAATCGTGTAGGGACAGAAAAAGTATAATAATTAATTAATTAGTATTTAAAATACTTGAAAGCGAAGAGTTTATTTTTAATTAACACCATAACTAATTATGCAGAAGAGGGTGCTTATTGACCTATATCATGTGAACTACTTAATAGTTAGGTACCTACTATGTACTTTAATCATTGCTGATATAAAACATCTACGAAAACTGATTTAAACCCTCTAAATGCCTGCCTGCTATTAAAATGTTCTTGAAGGTGTTTGAAGTCTGTAAAAATCTGCACTTGACTAATGTGGTGGACTATACGTTCTTCTAAGAAAACGCTTCTCTCTCGGAAAGGGTCATTCTTTCGCAGTAGTGGACCGGCAATGGATTAAAATGAAGTTCGCAATTTTTTTTTAATTATAAAATAGGCTCGCGCTTGACGACAATCAATCATGAAAAGCATTGATGAGGTTTAGGTTGGAGTGCGCTTGCCTAGAAAATGAAAACCAATAATGGAGGCTAGATGGCAATGGCCACATGAAAAATTGTGACCTGAAAAATTGGTCTACATAAATAAATCTATTTAAATAAGTTGGGAGAGTTTAGACAAACAAATAATCAACACACATAACCGCAAGATTTGCAAGAACTGCTAGTTCTCCTATAGCTTATATATCAGTACTGAAAAATTCCAGTAACTTCAGCAGCATTAGAGGCACTGCGAAATTGCGGAAGTAAAGTACCTTTCGACGGTTAACAACCAAGAGCTCCTGTCTGATATATTTTTTGTCAAACTGCTTTTTTACTAATTCTGCACAAAAACCTTTTATCTCACACTACAGAAAATTCACCTATATAAAATTCATAATAACTATTGTAAATATTTAAAAAGAATTGCATTATTGTTTTAATCATAATATCTGCATTCAAACAAAAAATATATAATGTTTTTGGTAAGTAAGGCAGGTGTAAACTTTTGACATTTTGGGTTAAGATATCTTGGCGGGTAACCGTCGTTTTGCTGATATCATAGGTATATAAAGGTATAAGACAGCGTAGCAAATTAATTTTTGTAAAAAATGCTAACGAAGATCAAAGAAAAACAATAGTTGTTGTGTTGTCATTTTAAAAATTAAAACTAAATTACGTATTATTCATTATTAGACGATTCGCGCGACTTCATCCACGTGTTAGGTTTTTTAATGCCCGCGGGAATGCTTTATTTTTCCGGGATAAAATGTAGCGTATGTGTAATCCTGGGCATAAACTATCTCCATTCCAAATTTCAGCCAAATCCGTTCATTCGTTGTGGCGTGATGGAGTAACAAACATACAGACACACGCACACACACACACACGTACATACACATAAGTACATTTTTCCGCCTTTATAACATCAGTGCGTGTGCGCTATTAGTGTGATGTGATGTGATTAGTGTAATTAGTCTTTGTTTTGCTATTTCTTTATAAAAAAATTATGTCCGTACTAATCTGATAAGTCGCTCTTAAGCTGAGCATTATGTAGAAATTCGATCTACATTCAATGATTTTGACAAATCCTAATCTGGATATTATGATTTAAGTACCGGTAGGTGCAGCAGTGTCGCCAATTTAAGAATTTGTTGCTATAAATATTTTTTTACGATGCAAAATATTAACGATGTAGTCTAAGATGGTAGCAGTGTCGCCAATTTAAGAATTTGTTGCTATAAATATTTTTTTACGATGCAAAATATTAACGATGTAGTCTAAGATGGTAGCGGGCTAACTTGGAAGGGTTATGGCAGTGTAGATTGAACCCATACCCCTAATCTGTTTCTACACGCCATCGTGCGGGAACGCTATATCGCTTGGCGGCACATCTTTGATGGTAGGGAAGGACAAAATATTCTGCCAAGATTTTTTTGTAAAAGCTCAACTCCAAGTCCAGATAGTTGCTTTTTTCTCATCTACAGAGGTGAAACACTGTAGTCTGTGTACGGCTAAAATTTGTAGAGCATGCTCAAACTTGACTAATTGTCTTGAGAAAGAGTTCACAATTCTTTCTTAGCGGATGTCTACGTCATATCAGGTATCTTTATGCCTTTCAACCCGATGCTTGAGCTGTGTGTTGATAGATCAGTCAGTCAGTCAATCGGTCAGTCAACTTTTCTTTTTATATATTTAGAAGATTCTATGACAGCCATACATACATTAACATAATTATTATAAATGCGAAAGGGTATGTCAGTGTTCTTAATTTTTTATCCCGGCTATCCCGGGAATGAATATCCCGGTACATACATTTTTTTTCTCGGAAAATCAAAAATGGATTCAGATCTTTTAAAAATGCCGATTTTCAATAGATTCACATGGATTAATTCACAGGCATCAGCTATTTAAATTCATAAGTGAATCCAAAATAAACACTAAAAGCCCGCAAGTAATTTCAAACCTAATTACAACGTTATTACTTATTAGATGGGGTAATTAATAACTATTGGGTTTCTCAAATAAATAAACCTATTTTCTTTCAAAATTTATTTGCTGAACATGAGTAGGTATCTAGTTACATAGTAAATAGTTTAAAATTGATTAAAAAAACCGACTTCAAATGTGAATTATTCCATCCCACTTTCCACATTCTCCACCTTTAAATGTTAAATACATATTTATAAATCCTTCAAATTTAAATAGGATCACTCTCGAGATATGCATGTAAATATAAAGCCTGTTCAAATAAAACAAGTAAGTACCTATTATTAATTGCGGTCTATCGGCAACCGCGTAGCACGTCACGTAGCATAAAATTATATTAATTTGTTTTGTATAATAAATAATTGGTTTCTTTTTTGAAGTCGGTTAATAAGTGTATTGTTTACGCTACAACAATTTTGTGAACGCCGTCGCTCTATTTTGATGGAGTTTTCGTTATAATATAATAATATAATTTCGATTAGGTACCGCAGGAGCGGAATTTTAACGTTATTAAATTTTCCTGTGTCCGTGAATCTACGAGTAATCCCTGTCGCGGAAATGACGTTAAAGCGACGGTCTTTATCATTTAAATTATTTGATAACACTCGTTAGGTACCCCTTTTAGTTAATTTAATATTTATTTACTAATTACTAGCTTTAACCCGCGGTTTCGCTCCCGCCACCTATTAAAAGTAATTCTAAGTAGTAAGTAAAATGATACCTATACAAAATTACCAATTTAATATTTTCCATTTTTAAAATTTTTTTAAACCACTCCTGAACAAAACAAAATAAATATTCAAATCCCTTCTGTTTTTGAGTTTTAGCATTTAATTGATTTTTGTAGACATATACCATATATACCTATAGTATAATAGTACATTATGGTACAAGTGTAAAAGTTGGTGATTACCGCTGAGGTGCTATTGAGACCCGAGCCGTTAGGTGAGGGTCTTAAGGTAGCCGAGGACGGTAATCATCAATATACACGTGTATCATACGACGTTTTTCAACACACTTGTGAAGAAAATAATACTAAAATAGTACATTATGGTACAAAACAGTGAAAACGAGTTGTGAAATTTTTTTCGCAATGGCGGGAAAAATTAATGTTGTTTTTTTGTTCGCCCTCTTGAGATGCTCTTGAGGGCAGGCAAAGATCGACGACCATACAGCCTATTCAGGTGTTTATTTGATTTAATCAGTTTTCCGGAATGCGCGCGCACCTTTAATGGCCATAACTAAAATAATGAGGTTTCTTTTTTTTTGGCTTTTCTCTTATAGCCACGTACAAAATGGGGAATTTCCAATTTTCTTTATTACAGAAAAAACAAAAGTTATATTTGAGTGACAGTTTTATTTATTAAACACGTACAAGTTGAAATTATCTATTTAAATATCAAGTTGTATGAAATGAGCAAGCAATAGGTATCTTGGCAATAGGTAGGATCTTTTTTGTAAGTAATAGAAACTTTTTTAAGAACAAAGCAACTCAACCAATAAAATTAAAAAAAATCTATAACTCACATTGTGAATAATAGTAATAAAAAGTCACAGTTTGAGTTAAAGGTGTCATTGTGTGCCTAATTGCGGTGAACCGGGAGCCATTTTATGAGCAAGTGTGTTGAAAAAATATTTCAGTTTTTTGATGAAAATGGTACATTAAAATTTATAGCAAAAGTAGCCGTGATGCGTGTAATTGTACGAAGAACACTAGCTCTATTGTCACACTGAAGTTCTTGACTTACTACTTAACTTATTAGTGAGAGCCTCAGTATCTACTTATTAGATACTCGTACTAAAACTACTCGCAGTGCCACTCTAACAAAACTCTAATTATATAGAGTATGGAAGTTTATAGTTATAGAGTTTCAAGCAAAGGCAAGTTGGTTAAACCATTCAAGTTCGAAACAAAAACAAGAACGCATTAGTTGCGCAAACATATTTTGCGCGCTGGACCATTCAAGTAGGTACGGTAGGGGAGACCGGGGATAGTTGACTATAGGGGTAGGTAGACTAACTGCCAAAAACTCGTCGACAGTGTACGAATTGAATCATCCGAATACAGCCGAGTATTACACTCTGCATCCCGCTCAGGTGTCTGGAGCGCCGCAACGCAGTCGTGCGCCGTTTTTGAGCAGTGATAGGTTTTTAATTTTTTAACCACGTAAGTAATATTTTGATTTATTACACTTTTTGATCTGGCGCCTACAAGTTTTATGTGAACCATTTTTATGTTAGTCCCAACGTTTGATGGGTGCATATTTATCATATTTCGTATCTTACTTTTCAAGTCACTGTTAGTGTTTAGGCTAGCCATGCGATCAAACTAAAAAATAGCAGTTGAGGCTGGTAGACTAATTTTTTCCGGGGCTGGTTGACTAATCAGTCAACCAATCAATAATGGTTGTTTTGGTGGTTTTATTTAACCTTTTATTGGACTTTTAAATATTTATAGCAATTTTGTTGTTGCAGAACAATAAGGACCTATAAAAACTACTGAACGACATAGATAAATTATGTGTATAACTGAACGAGCGATAGATGTTTTAGAAAGAGCTTGTCATATTGTATTTTTTGACAAAAAAAGCATTAATGCCACATTAAAACAGTGCAACACGCCTGATAAATAAAAATATAACATCGTTACGTGGTCAAATCAAAAGAAAAATCAAAACGTCACCAAAATTAACCCTGGACACAGTTGCATATATTATGAAATAGGCAAATTTTTACTAATATAGAAGAGGAAGCTTTAGCCAATTATATTATAAAGAAGGCAACTGATATTTATTACGTAATGACGCCATATGAAACTGGAAAATTAGCATATAAGTTCGCAAAAAAAAAAAAACAAAACTATGCCTGATTCTTGGAGGACAATTGTTAGCTGGTGAAGATTGGTTGGACCCCTTTATGAAACGTCATCCTTCTCTATCAATCCAACCTCAGCAACAAGCCTGTCGAGAGCTACAACATTACGTTACAAACTACGTTAGTTTATATTTGATACAACAAGTAGAACTACATTGTTATTAAGTTCCGACAAAAACCTGTAATTTATTGTTATAGAAATTATGTCTGACTTGGATTTACAATAGGTATTAAAAGAAAAGAGTTAAATTAAAAAAAATTTAAAAATAAGACTATTTTTTTGATAATTTTTTTAAAGACATTTTAAGAAATGGATGAATAGCTGACTTAAGTTTTTTTTTTAATAAAAGGCTCAATTATATTTAAAAAATGTTTAATTATTTGCTCCTTCCCATGATTTTACTCTTATTGATACATAAGTCAACCTACGCCTGGTGTATGGTCTACCTACCCCGGACCAGGGGTAGGTTGACTAAGATTTCTTGTTTTGGAAAATGCATTATATTATCACTATTTTACTAAATTAGGATCTAGATATTACGTATTTTTATTAGGTTAATAGATTTCCTACCAATTAACATGGTTTTCTTTTCTATAAATATTAAAACAAAAAATATATGTACCATTTAGTAAAAACCTAGTCAACCATCCCCGGTCTCCCCTACATCCTACAAATAGGGCGGAAATAACAGAATTATAATAAAATATAGTAGCAGAAATTGAATTTATATAGGTTTTTAAAAATCTCATGTAAAAAAAGTAGCCTCTCCTCCAAATGTTCCTCCCATGCAAAAAACCCGCGGACCTGTTGCTCTGTTACTGCGTGATTGAAGGAAAAACCATTATACCAGTAAAGCAAAGAACAAACACGCTTTTGCATTTACTATATTAGTAAGGATTTTAACGCTCAAAGAATTATATGTACAAACCTTTTAAGCCCATATAATTTTGAAAGTCCATAATATGCACATAAATATATGTACATATATGGGGCCCTTTGGCACCGGCCAAACAGGGGCAACAAGTGGTCACTGGTCAATGGTCATATTGACTAAAATTATATTGGTTTGACGATGTAATGTTTACGGATTTTTCTTTGATTTATTTTCTATTTTGTGATATTATCTACTTATTTGACTACGATGACTAAAGACTCAGATGCAGAATTTTAATAAGAATCTAACACGAAATATAAGTTAAAGAAATAGATTGCTTTAGATTCGAATCAAATCGTCAAACAAAGCTTACGTTCCTTATAGTCCAGATTCATGAGGAAGATGGCGTTAACTTTGCAAGTCTTTTAATATAGAGTTAGTATTCTCTTATCTATTACTTACTAGCTTTTGCCCGCGACTTTGTTCGCATGACTTAGGTTACTGTTTTTCCGGGGTAAAAGGTCACATTCCTTGCCATCAAAAAACCCGTTCAATACAAAATGTATGAGAAAATGAAATTTTTACATATATTTTTTTGTCGTGAATTTTTCCGATATTTTAAAAGTTACTCTGCTATTCGGGACGGAAACAAAAACAACAAACCAAAAACCATGAAAATCGGTCTAGCCGTTCTAGAGTTATAAGTGTTTGAACACAACTTTGTTTTATAGTATACGGGATAATAAGTGTTCTATGTCCGTCTCCTGGTTCTAAGCTACCTTCCCACCAATTTTCAGCCAAATCGGTTGAGCTTGAGCCGTTCTTGAGCTATAAATAGAGTAACTAACACGACTTTCTTTTATATATACATATATGGATTACTTACTTCTTACTCACTTCTTACTTAATCTTTTTATCTATGGTATGGTATGGTATGGATCGACGGTAACTTTTAATAATGTGTGTGTGTAGCATTAACTCACCTTCGCTCACACAGGCACTTTTTCCGGTTGAATTTTTAAAAAATTCAACCTTCCGTTTATCAGGATATAATTAATATTTAGCGGAACGTGAAATGACCCACATATCCCGAGCCTTTTTTTAATTTCGGAAATGTAAATATTTTATTATGCAAATGGTAAAACGAATTATTAATGAATTAACCCTTTTCTGCATGGTCTGCTTTAACTGTTCTCTTTTAACAGGGACCTATTAGATTCTATACTTTAGTGATTTTTTAAATATCTTTTGGGACCGAATTTTTAACTTTATTGTACCTACAACATAGTGCAAAAGGTACTTAACTTATAATGCTAAAGAATTTTTTCCCAGTACCAAATTGATTTTTTGTTATTCCAAAAAGTTAAACGTGAAAATAGAATACAAATATCTCGCAAATTACTAAGCTTACAATTTCACAATTTATTAGTGCGTCTAAATTAGATTTTCTTAGTTGAGCGCACTCAACTCTTGACGCATAATGGCTGGCTGTATAGACCCCGGGTGTTTCAATTAAAATACAGAGTGATACAGCGTTTGTTTCTAAAGGTAATTAATGAGGGATCTTTCACTATGCCGTGATGAACAGCTCAACAGATTTGACTAAAGACTAGCATAAACTCTAGACAAGACAGTCTACATAATTATATTGACATAAAGAATTCTACTTGCTACAAATCCTACAAATTCTACGATCTCACCTGATGGTAAGTAAAGATAGTAGCGGTCTAATTTGGAAGGGATATGGCAGTGTACTCATACATCTTAATCGGTTTCTGCACGCCATCGTGCCGGAACGCTAAATCATTTTAACCCAGGTTTTTAACGGTAGGGTGGTAACTAGCCGCGACCAAAGCCTTCCTCCTTATATGTGTGTGTTTGTTTGTTGGTATGTCTGTTGAAAGTTGAGAACCTGTAGAGCGACATAGACTACTTTTTAAATCCGAAAAAATAGGTTCCCTTGGCATTGTATAAAATCTATATGAATGCAAATGAAATCGCGGGCAAAGGCTAGAGTAAAGATATAATTGATTTATTGTGAGATTAACTTTCTGGCGAAACCCGAAGTTTCAACTTATATGTAGGTATTCCATGCTCACTTCCAGTTTTAGTGAATAGATAGTTGGTTTCTAATGAGGGATCTTTCTTTACGTCGTGATGAACAACTCAACAGATCTGAATAAAGACCGACGTTAATTCTAGATAAGATAGTTTCAATGATTGGCAATGTAAATTAACATATTTAAAAGCTTCATTGAGAAATAGAATTATCACCTAACAATTATGTCCCTAAGCTGAATACTAATATTAAATGCAGCGTTTATTTTTAAAAGAAATTAATAAGACATCTTATTTGTTATTATATTATGCCTTGGTGAACTACTCAACATATTATTTGAATAAAGACCAGACTAAAATGAAGAGGATTCAGTCTAAATTGTTTGCAATATAAATTGATATAAAAGTTCTTTATTAACTTTCGGTCGAAAATTGAAGTGTCAACTATTATTTGGTTTGCTTCCAATATTTAGTTACAGTATTTTGACATATGTTATGTTATATATACATAAGTACGAAGTTGAGGTAGATTTTAAGATTTGGAGTAATATATGCATAGATAATAATGTAGTAGTTTAAAAGGCTCTTCTAGAAGAAAATGCCTTCTAGACAATGTTTAAAACTGTATAGCTTGAATAACGACGAGCTTAAAAGGCAAGTATTCAAAAAAACTCTTTAATACTTATTCATATTATATCCCAATTCCGATCGTACGTCAAAGGTTGATTTTGATATGCGATATATAGGTACATACAGAAAGATAATTGCGTCTTTTTTGTCTTTGAGTCTGCACTGCTCTAATGCCACAGGTGGCTAGACAGCAGACATTTTTAAAAGAACGAAAGTTAAATTTTTCTTTTGAATGAATTAATTCATTCTTCACTTCACTAATCTTATTATCAAAGAAAAACTTTTGAAACTATAATTTAAACGTAAAAATTCTCTTTACAAAACCGACTTCAAACGCTATTATAAAGTACATCACTTGTGGCTATAAAATTTGAAGAGTTCCCTCGATTTCTCCAGGTCATAATCTCTATCAGGTTATGACCTGATGACTATGGGACCACCTGGGACGTATACGTTTTCAAAAAAAAAGTAATTTTCCAAATCGGTCTTCGGGGAACATACACAAAAAATTAAAAAAAAGATTCCGACGAATTGAGAACCTCCTTTTTTGGAAGTCGGATAAAAATAATCATTTCTGTCATGATTTAAAACTTATTAAGGCAGACTTTATTTTGTATAATTATTATAAATCGTTTTTGCAAGTTAAAACTATGAAATAAAATAGGAAAAATCTTGAAGGAACAATCAAATATGAAGGTAAGGTGATTAGGGGTATGGGTTGAATTTACACTGCTATACCCCTTCCAAGTTAGCCCGCTACCATCTTAGACTGCATCGTCACTTACCATCAGGTGAGATCGCAGTCAAGGGCTATCTTGTCATCGAATAAAAAAAAAAAGACTGGATAGTGGATAGGTACCGATGCAGCCTTTTAAATTAGTACCTAGGCAGAACTCAAACTAGGAACAATCGCAGAGCCTCGTTTATTAACTCTTCATGTATTGAAAAGTGTGATGTATACGCCCATGCAATTTCATTGTACATAGTTTGTCTCACATTGAATAGAATGTTAGCGCTCGTTCACAGGGTTTCATTCAAAGACTTTTATGTAGGTATAGTTTCCATATCATATAGAGTAGAACTCTCATGCTCTTTTTTATTTTAACCTCTTTTCAAACGTAGTTTAGTATTAAGCAAGTATACTAGTGTAGGGACTTTACGTATAATAAGACTCTCGAACAGAAGCCTGTTAATAACTAAAATAGGACTATGCATCCAGTTGATCCAGTGTACTCGTTCATACATTCTTTCAATTTCATTTTTAACTTTGAACCTTTTTTGAACTATTTTATTTATAATACTAGCTAATGCTTGTGACTTCGTCTGAGTGGATTGGGTTGTTAATAATGCCGTGGGGAACACTTTAATTTGCCGGAAAAATTTAAAAATGTAGCCTTCGTTTCGGCACTGGTTTAGTTATCTCAAACGTTATGGAGTAGGGTTATTATAATATTTAATTCGACTAGAATTAAACTATTATAATTATTTACTATAATAAATATATAAGTAAATATTCGTGTTCGATGACATTTAATTAGCGTCAAAGCAAAATGAACCTTAACTGGATTGATTTAATTTTACTCTGCAGTCCTATCCACCGGTTTGCGCTAGCCCTTACAGGTAAAAAATCCGACGTGATTTAAGTCTTGTTAATTACTATCTACCGCTAACATTCTTTAATTAAATTCCTGCAACTCAAGACCAATTTCAAATCGTTACAGAACCTAACTCAGGATCAAAGACAGATATCCTTTATAAAGACTGTCAAATGTTACCTCAGTGAAGGAATATTCAGCAATTAAAGAATCGGCTTTTCTTCTGTAAAACCTTTCAAATACAAATTTTAGTGGCTTCATTATAATTAATTTTCGTTTCGATTTCAATTGGATTAGAATTAAGTTTATTTGATTTATGGTTTCTGTCACAAAATGCTAAATTCAATTCTGACTTACCAAACACGGAATTTTCATGTTTACTTAGGAAATTAATAAATAATGTTCATGTGAACTAATGCTATTTGACCACGCTCTTGTTATTCTGTAATCTGTTCCCTATCCTATGTAATCAAAAGATCACTTATGATTACTTAGGGCATTCAGTATTTGTTGAAGCGTGATATACCCATTGTATAAAACGTATATAATAATATTGTTATTTATTGTCGTTTATAATCCCTCGCCCAAAACTTGGCGTATTCCGAAGCCTGTTAAGCTAAAATGCCAATACCATTGAATTATTTGAATAATGTGATCTCATGTATTTACCGATAGTTCTACTATCAATACACATAACTTTCAATACCGATGATCTTAAGACGATAATTATGTCGCATCGTGTATAATCAAACGCATCACCAGCCCTGCGTTCCGCAGACCATCAGGAGGGTCGACAAATATAGAGACACTCGAGATTCGAGATTTAATATATGAATGAATTTATAAACAGTTGAGTGCTTGAAGTATATAGCCTCTATATAAAATTTTTTTTCCTCCGAGGTTGAGTATAATACAATATTTGCATGTTTAAAGTATGTGTAGATGTAGATTAAAGCATTTTGACGTTTAATGCATTTTAAATGAAATGTAAATGATTCATTGTGCAAAGGAAAGTCATGGGTGCTCATAAGTGTAATTAATTTTAACTGTATTTACTTACATTTATTTTGGTAAGCAGCGAGTGTTAATTTGATTTAAATTGCGTCCATTAATTTTCTTACAACGCTTTACATTTAAATGACCTTTTGAAATGTTTAGATTAAAAGGTGGGCATTTCATGTAAATTAAAATGCCCGGGTTCTACTATTATTATCTACTGATCGGGTATGTTATGATACTTAAACTTACACATTTTATTAATAGGTCCCTAAATATAATATAACATTTTAATTTAATGTCATTAAAAAAAGTACGTGACGAATTTATCGTATAATATTGTGTAACTACTAACTACCTATACGTGAGTGCACATGCATTATTACATGACGTAACTGTATTCGTACAATTATTTATTATATATTTTTTTTAAATAAAGAATATCAGCCAAGCTGAACTTGACTGATGTTCTCGTCTTCCCTCCAATTAAGTGAAAATTTGTGTTAGGAGTGGTTACGACAATAGGGCAACAGATGGGGATCGAACAAACCGTTAGACTATTGAGGCTAAAATCTATTAGGATCTTACGAGTTATTAGAATGATGTATTTGGCGCTTAATACCTGATTATATCTGCCTATGCTTCTTTGTAAATTTTTACAGCTCTATCGCTGAACAGAGCTATGAAAGGCACAGTTATAGCTTACATCATTCTTGTTTGGATAATTTTTATCCAGGAAAATCAATTACTTCCCACAGGATAAGAAGTGCTGAAAGTATATATTAGGTATACTCATCATTCTCTCTAATCTCTAATCAAATAAATATTACCACTATAGGCTTTGTTCAGTTTAATTAATTAATTACTATAAAATAGATCTGAGCAGATTTCTCAGTTCTAATCTCCCTCTCGAGTTTAATTGGGGAATTTGTGTGGGCGTTTGTGTTGTTGATAATAAATAGTTTAACTAATTAACTTATAACTTAAATTTTCCATTAATTGTTAATACTTAGTGAGAGCATTGCTTTGCATACGGCGCAGACAACGCGAAAAATAACCGATTATAAAATGTCGTGTTCTTTAATTCCCCCGGGAAAGTTCCCGGGGGAACTAAAAAAACTAAAGTTAAAAAGTTTTAAGTTTCCGGGATAAAAGTAATCTATGTGTTGGTCCTGAGTATGAGATATCTGCATTGCCAAATCGGTTAATTCGTTGTTGCGTGAAAGAGTAAGAATCCATCCTCACAAATCGCCTCGCCAGTTTTAAGTCTGTGGGGCTAAGAGCCCAAACACAAGCTGAGTGATTAACCTTTTGGTAGCGTTGCACTGCTGTACAAAGTAACGATATCTAACTTATCATAGCTGTTTTTTAAATTTTGATTTATTTTGTACTTTTGTGTGTTTATAGCTGCCAATAAATACTTTTCTGATTCTGACAAACTTTTACATAATTATAATATTATAGTAGGAGTAGGACTGTAGGACAATAATTTTAGGTTCCACAGACAATTACATAACGACCTGGACGTCAAAATATATAAAATGGAATGTCCAAATGTTCGCTTTTGGTATAAGTTTAGCGAGCCAGTTCCTACATGATTTATGATAGTTGTCGTGCAAACTGCAAAACATCGTGTTAATCCAATTTCGTTGTTTGATAAAGTTAAAATGAAATTTGCCTCATCTGACCTGCCTCATTTGAATACTATTCGTTATTATAGTACTTTTAAAATTGCTGTTACGGGGTCTTCTCCGATTGTCCAAATTGCAATATTAAAGTAAAGCTACATATTAATTTAATGTAGGTAATAAGTTTTTACGCTATCTTGTGGGCAGCTGGATGTCAAGCCGATTGATTCCATACAACTTTGTCATTAAGAAAGTCAATATAGGAATCGCTTCGGATTACTTTTATTAGATGGATTGAGCAAAGCTGCGGGTAAAAGCTAGCTCAAAATAAATAAAACAAAGATGAAAAGCAAACCGCTTCTGTTCAATTAAACCTACCCGCGAAGCTCTACGTTAATTACTCAAAGGAAATTCAATTTATTCCTAAGAGGCCAATCAAGAGTTGCATTATGTTATAATTTTGTTTACCTCCAAACATGTCTTCCCGCCTTCCCACTTATTAGATACGTATATGGCTATAAGTTACGCCCCTCTCTATATTTTACTTATCATGCTCTTCTAAACAATAAATAATATAAACGTAAAAATTCTTCTTACAAAACCGACTTCAAATGTCACTTCAAAGTATATCAATCGTGCCTATAAAATTTGAAGAATTCCCTCGATTTCTCCAGGATCCCTTCAGCAGAACCAGACCTGATGACAATGGGACCACCTGGGAAGTATACCCTTTTAAACAAAAAATGAATTTTCCAAATCGGTTAAGGCGTCTTCGAGTAATCGGTGTAAAAAATTTAAAAAAAAAAAAAGATGCCGATGAATTGAGAACCTCCTCCTTTTTTGGTAGTCGGTTAATAAATGTTGGATGGGTAAGAGTGACCCAGGCACAAAATTAATTGTATCGTTTTATTCCGGAAAATTAAAGAGCACGAAGTCACTTGAATCAGCTTGTACCTGATAAAATGATTAACAATTTTTTTTAAGTTTAAAAAACTAACAATTATTTTTTGGATTTGATTCCTGACCTGATTTTAATTTTTGCATAATTGATAACTTTACTTACTAGTCCAAATTCTGCTGTCTCTGATATTTATTACCTCTCTGACAGCTCTATATAACATTATGCAGGTATTATGGCGCATAAATTCATCAAATTAGAAGCTGTCAAAGTGCATCTTAATAATATTACAATGCGGATTAGCTTAATCAAAGGTTAATCCATATGAGCAATACCATCAGCAGCTGATATCCTAATCAATTAGATCTGTCTAATGTCAAGACGATTTCGAGTTAAATAAACTTTAATAGGCGCCTTAATAATTTAGCCTGTAAGTCAATCAACATTTCTAGATAATGCACATAAGTGTTTCACCTATGTATGATGTATAAATGTTTAAATGAATAAAGAATTTATAAAATCTAAAAAAAAAATCTAACTATCTGTCACTATCATTCTAACAATTCACTTTAACTTTTCAATTTGTTATTGTTACAACATTAAGATTTTCAATACATGAATTGCCAAAATATACGCTCGGATAAGACTTATTTTACGGTGGTCAAATGGGCCCTAAATACCAAAGTCAAGTTAATACAATTTCCTTGGTATGCATTCTACCACTGAAATACCTCCACTGTCCTATTAGTTCATCACTGATCAAGTGCTATACAGACAGAGATGTAATTAACACTTCACTTGAGATCTTAGTTACATTCGAGCATTCAAGTGAATCGTTCTATTAGAGACATTCCAAATTGCCAATATCTAATTGCTTGATTTGAAATGATGATGAGCAATGGTAAACTAGAGGTTATTACTGCGGTTTCTATTTGGGGAGTCGCTGGTCTCGTGCACCTTTTGTGGCAGGGTTTAATGGCACCGAGCATAGTAAAATTCGAAATTTAAAAAAATATCTGTTTTATCAAACCTGTGGCTCCCATGCCACGTTGACACTTGAGACTCTACCACCGATTCGGATAGTTGATTCTGCAGAAAAGAGCTGGCAATGCCCGCAACTTCGGCCGCGTGAATTTAGGTTTCTAATCCCGCGGAAAATCTTCGATTTTCCGGGATAAAAAGTAGCCTATGTCACTCTCCAGGTCCTCAAGTATACCCATGCAAAAATCACGTCAATTGTTAAAGCATGATTAAATGACAAACCAACAAGCAAATACACTTTCCCATTTATAATATTAGTAAGGATATTAGTAAGGATGTCGCCTGTCTATTGGTCTTCTGTCGGATATACTTTGGAGAGTGCGCGCAAGAACATCGCGACCTTGTACCTCCCTTACCGTTCTACCACAGAACTTCGAGAAATCGTGAGCGATGGCACCCTTACGTTCGTTGAAATTCAACCTACTCGTACGCAACGCTTTAGTTCAACGTTTCTGAACGAACTGCTAAGGCATGAAACACACTTCCAGCGTCTTTGTTTCCGGCCGCGTATAATTTGAGTAACTACCTTCAAGACCAAAATCAATAAGCATTTTCTAGGTAAGCGCGCTCCAACCTAGACCTTATCAATGCTTTCCATCATTGATTGTACTCAAGCACTTGCCTAAAAATAAAAGCATATTATATCATGTAGGTACCACCAGGTGTCAAGGACAGTCAATGGCTTAACTGTGAGCAATTTTTCAATGAAAGGAAGTCACAAAATGTGTTGTTTTTAACACTTTCACTGAAATAATTTAGAGGCCATCGTTTTTCAGGATAGAAACTTACGTAAACGTATTACGTAATGATATGTTACGTATTTATGTCTATTTGTTTGCAATTTTCGGTAAAACCCTTTCAATGTTAATTGGCATAAGTTCATACATCTTCTTGTAGGCGTGTCGACGCTAAGCGGTAATTTTAATTACCGCGAAACCACTTCATACATTTCCTCGGGGAATCGGTAATTTAATTACTTCATAGTATGAAAAACATGTTGCTATATGTAATAAATGTGTACCGTATATTACGGTATTGCTGCAATTTTTTTTTAATATAAGCCCAGCCTAGCAGGGCTTATATTCTCCTCTTCCCTCTAAAGAAGCGGAATTCTTGTGTTAGGAGTGGCTTGTTTATTTCTACTTTAATCACGCAGTAAGGCAGAAACAGAGCGAAACCTAGGGAGTGAAATAACTTACTATCCCGAGAAATGAAGAGTTTCCGCGGGACTTTTAAAAAACCACCACTAACACTATGCGGACGAAGTTTAGGCTTGCGCTTGACGTCAATCAATACTGGAAAGCACCGATGAGGTCTAGGTTGGAGCGCACTTGCCTAGAAGATGCCTATTCACTCTTGTCTTGACGGACGGTGCTAAAATTATAGGTGGCAGGAAACACGGATGCTAAAAGGATGTTCCATACTTCAACGGTTCGTTTCAGAAACGTCGAACCAAAGCGTTTCGTGCAAGTGAGTTGGATTTCTACCTTATAAGAATGCACAGGTTGCAAAATATTTCATGCAGATGGTAAACCTTTCTCTCAAAGCTCTATTTTTTTTATCCTATGACAAGATAGTCCTCGACTGCAATCTCACCTGATGGTAAGTGACGATAGTCTAAGATGGTAGCGGGCTAACTAGAAAGGGGTACGGTAGTGTAGATTCAACCCATACCCCTAATCAGTTTCTACACGCCATCGTGCCAGAGCGCTAATCGCTTGGCGGCACGTCTTTGACTGTAGGGTGGTAAATCTAAACTTTCATCATATGAAACATCTTAAAAACTTCTTTGGAACCACCAAAGGAATGTCAATATAACATATAAAATACTGGAACGCGTTTGAGAATACCTTATGCTAAGGAATGTGACCCTACTATGATTGGTTTAGATCTTTTCTACAAAAAATTTCATTCAAAAAGTTTCACTCTCAGAAGTCAGTTAAATTGGTAACGTAAACTATTTTGTGGTTTTGTCAGTGTATGTTTTTTATCATATAATATGTAAACAGCTCATTAGAAGATTTCGTGATAATCAATAATTAATTGATTAATGGCTAAGCAAATAAAATTTAAAGAATCTCTCTGAGTGCCTTTGGTCAAAAAGGTACGTCAAGAGTTAAAGTAATTTAAATTTTCAGACGTAGGTAGCTTCATTTGTTTATGCATTTATTTTAACCTCCATAATTTCATGAACAAAGTAATAAAATAAACTTTGACGGCGCAATGAAGTCCGGAGATAACAAGATTATACAGTAACGACTAAATGAAATGATAACTAAGAAATATTATTTAATTTCTTAAAGACATTCATTTATTTTAATCATTTATTAGGCTTCCGAAATAAAAGGAAACCCTTATGCGATCACTTTGTTGTCCGTCTGTTTGTGGCCCTTTTTCTCAGAAACGGCGTAAGGTACTAAGTTGATATTACATGTTATTATATCTTCGAATGAAGCGTACTCATATAATATCGATCGAACTTCACTTTGCAAGTTCGTTTGATCATATATTATACTGAATACGAATGTCAATAGTCCCTTACTGCTGTAAAAATGTGTAGTTTCTAGTTTAACTCAATAAAAAGTTATAGATTTTCAAAGCGTATTTTCATACAAAAGTTCCAGTGACGTCACGTCTCCAGTAATATAATATTATGCCTCAATAGCCCAATGGTTACAGGTTCGAACTAAAAACTGAAAGGTCACAGGTTCGATCCCCAGCAATGGCTGGGCAATGCAATGACACTATTGTCGTAGCCACTCCTAACACAAGCTTGCTGCTTATTTGGAGGGAAGAGAAAAATATAAGTCAAGGTCAACTCAGCTAATATTCTTTAAAAAAAAAAAAATTTCGCCACTAAACTGGGCATCTAGTAATGAATATACTCATAATCCTACCAAGATGAAGAGCCCTTAATGCGCAAGTATGACACGCACTAAGGGCGGTTTTTTTGGGCGGTTAGGTACATCCAAATGAATTCACACACGATTTCTATCGCGGATCCCATTTCTGCGCAATAAAACTAACGGCTCGTTGTCGTTTGTATGTATTTTCTTATCCGTTAGTAACAGGTAAAAATGTAATTCACAAAACACGTTTCATCTCAATTGGACAGCAAACGGATCGTGAATAGTTTAGGGGTCTGCGTTTACCGACACTGTCACTTACATCGTGGTGATTCGCATTGTACGATGAACAAAATATGTGATATAACTCTAACTGTTATATAATTACTAGAAGCCCGCGCCGACTTCGTCCGGGTTGAAAATTAAATATTTGTTCTTGTGAGCTTCTTATAGGAGACGATTGTCAATAAGATCACTACAGGAACCACACGAATATCCCGCACCAATACTCGCCACCGTGCCCCGCCGCGCCAGCCGGCACCATTTTATTATTTTGTCGCGCGGAAATATTAATTTTCCGATAACTCCTAATATATTTATTTAAATTGTATAGTGTAAAGGGCAAATATGTTCTAAATTAAATACTTACGATAATAAACATATTTATTTAGATATAGATTGACATCACATCGGTTAAAGAAGCTTCGAAAATAATTCATTATTTTTAATCAAAATTTGAAAGATAGAAATGGTTATTGTAAGTTATCCTTAGAATATAAACATATGCTATCGCGGACTTTTTTTTAGAACTCTTTAAGAGGAAAAATTCACCCATACATCATTTTTATTCAATAACAGTATATGACCCAGCGCACGCCTTAAAAACGTTTAAGAGTCAAAAAAATGTCCGACTTGTTTAACAAATTTGCACATAATATCTAGCCATAATACATTTATTAACATAATTATAGCCTATAACCATCTGGAATAATGTACCTTTGAAATGGTAAAAGAATTATTGTAATAGGTGCGGTGGTTCCAAAGTTTGCTCCGGACATACATACAAACTCACAAAATTCGCGCTCTCTCTTTATTATAATAGTATAGATATTATGTTATGTAATCTTGGTATGTACGATCCGATATAGATCTGAGAAGTTTTGTCATAATCAAGCCGTACTGTCTTCTGTCTGTCTCGCAGACATGACCGCTTCGATTTCTGCAAGTTTCAGCTAGCTGGTATTGACTTCTGCAAGAAATTGCAGAAGTTTTCATTGACCCACGACTGTTGACAGCGACGCTGCTGGTTTGTTCACGCTGCCGTATCAGTCAATCGGTATTTAACGCCGTGTAAACACTTTTGAGTCTTTCAACGCTGGCACTAAATTAAATGGTGTTGTTACTTAAGAATCCCGTTTCAGTTGTATGGAAGCAATTGCCTTTCCTTCAGCTGCCCACAAATTAGTGTGAAAAGTTATGAAATTGCAATGGTTATATATTGAAACTAGCTGATACCCGCGACTTCGTACGCATGGATTTAGGTTTTTTTGGAGTCCCGCGGGAATTCTGTTATTTTCCGGGATAAAAAGTAGCCTATGTGTCTATAGTCTAACTCTGTGCTAAATCGGTTTAGTCGTTGCAGCGTGACTGAGTAACAAACATCCATACATCCATCCAAACTTTCGCATTTATTACTTTTTTTTACGTTTAATAGGATTGTAATATTTTTGTTTTGATAAACTGAGTTTCTCAGCAGAATCTGCTTTCCGAACTGGCGACAGTAGCAACTTGCCTTAAAACAACTTTAACCAGCTAATTACAACTGGTCCTTTATCTAGTATATCTATTTTGATCTATGTGCCGGTAGCAATCGACGTTGGACAGTGTAGATTGACTTTCGTTCGCTGTACAGTGAGCTTCATTAGTACAGTAGCTGCGAAAACAAATATTTGCGCGACGCCTACACAGCCATACCTATCAATAGTTTGTTAAAACGTGATCGTGGTTAAGGACGTTGAACCTCAATGCACTCTCATAGACATTTTTGACGTAAAACGTCTTTAAAATCACATCAATACATTCTGGTACCAGTCGGAAAACTGTACCGTAACGAAAAGGGCTATATCGTAACTCCAAAACTATAAGTCTTAGAAACATGAATCCAATATCATTATTTAGAGTATATAGTCATCTCACTGCTAAGATCTTGACTTTGCATGTTTTTTTCTTAGTAAATACTAAGTATCTATTTTAATACGTCTAAATGCTGTTATATCTTTAATAGTATTGTAATTGCGAATAAGTGTGTTTATTTTGATGATTTGATGCTGTGACGAAACAGAGCGATACGTGAGTTTTTCCTTGTTTTGTTTTTGCTACTTGAAGACCTCGGCTAGAGAGTGACATCAGCTTCTTTTAATCCAGAGAAATAAGGGTAGGTACAAACATACGAACATGCGGGCAAAAGCTTGTATTACCGTAGAACCTATAATAAAATTTAAAGTAGGCGGAAAATAAGTTTGACTTTCTTACCTTGTTAGGAATTTACGGGCGATAGTAATAAACAGTGTGTAATAAAAAGTACCTATCTAAGGTGACCTTTAACACAGTACTTGGCATTAAAAAGTTAATAGTTACAATTCAAACTTTGGTCAGGATAATTGGCTGGCTTCGTAGAGCGTTGTCACAGACACACTGACGATGAGATGCCGAGCCGACTCGAAGCCGAAGCTGCCCAACTATTGTCTTTTTCTGGGGCTCGATGCTCGATGTTCGATTCGATATTCATCATTATCAGAAACCCATCAATTGGCTGACTATGGGCTGCAAGTCTCCTTTCAGAGATGGGTTAAGATGCCATGGTCCACCACGCTGGCACAATGCAATTGGCAGAGTTCAGACACCTTTGAGAATTATAGAGAAATAGGAACTTTCTGGTGTACCGGTCTCCCTTACAAACTTTCATCCTGTATTGCCACCCTAAAAAGGCTGATTTTCGAAAGTAGGTTATACAGATTTATAAATACATATCAAAAACTCCGAGGCCGACGGGATTCGAACCCATATCTCTCTGGGAATCGCGCCCTGAGTGTGTTAACCGTTACACCACGGCCGAACCACACGTTTATAAATCTGTTAGGTTATTTCCTTTAAGTGTAGGTTAACACTTCAATAAAAATAAAAATAGGTTATACAGGTTTTATTATGTTAAACTATATGCCGATTTTCATGTCTATAACTTCAAAAACTACTTTCTTATAATTTTCTTACCCTCGTTTCAACCCTTTAGGGGTGTATTTTCTTAAAACCGTTTCTTAGCTGATACCTACGCCCTAGAAGGAACCTACCTTCAGATTTTCAAGTTTGTAGGCTCTATAGTTTCTGTGGTTTCGTGATAAGTGAGTGAATGGTATTTCACTTTTAAAAGATACATTAGATATACCTACCTAGATCTTTGAGTATATAACCAACACCTAGATAGAAGATTAACAAAACAGAATCACGTGCGTAGTACTTGCCTCAGTACGATTACCTTATTTGCTCACTGTCCCATTTAAATACGTATGAGCGACCTGTCAACGCATATGGGTCTGTGTCAAACACAGTATTGTAAAATTAGGTGATGTTTACGAACCGCTACATGGTCCACTAGCACTGTATGAAATGATAGTAAAATCTGTAAGAGCTTTCGCGTGTATAAATACAATAAGAATCGACCTATAGAATTTCTGTACAAAGGTTTGCTTAAGATGTTTATCTTTTAATATTATGTGAAATTATATGCCTTTGCCTACTTCGAATGGGATTTTGTAAGCTATTTTTAAATGCTCACTTTTAGCCTTAATATTTAGGTCACCTATGTTTAATATCATAATCCTTAGTAATATTGTGAATGCGAAAGTGTGATTGTTTGTCCTTCAATCACACAGCATCGCAGCAACGGATCGACGTGATTTTTTGTATGGTTATAGTTGAAGACTTGTAAAGTGTCATAGGCTATATTTAGTCCCGGATTAACATAGGATTCCCGCGGGCTTTTTGTTACTTAACTGCAAACGAAGTCGCGAGCAAAAGATATAGTTGTTTATTGTTAATATTTGACGTCACAATTGAAAACTAGGCAGGCTCTATTGAAAACTTTGAACTTAAGAGCATCAAAGAGAAATTAGTTTTAGTTCAAAATCTTCTGATACATTTCACCAGATTGTGTGTCGTAACATCAATAACAATTTACCTTGAACTTCTGACGTGGCTTTTATCAATGGAAACTTGATATTATAAAGGTTTAAGAACAGAGATGTGACTTTGCAGTAATGCGTTATCAAAGAGGTTTATCTCATCACTAAATAGATACCTATATAAAGATTAGATATCAGAGTAGAATTCAAATATGAATCCTTTTCTAAATTTTTTGCGGCGAGATAGGCTTGAGCTAGACAATCATGCCTGATGAAAAGCAACGATAAAAACTAGCGGGCTTGTGAGCGTACGTGCCTAGAAGATACCAAGTCATCTTGCCTTGAAGGTATTCAATGTTATACGTAAGCCGAAAAGGAGTTTCACACCAAAGCTGTCAGTATCCTTAGTAATCCTTACTATAGTTCTTGCAATTCACGAGGGCGCGTGAGCTTTACTTGTAGTCGTGTACATTGCGTAAGTGTGCGTGCCTAGGTGGGAGCGGTCAGGCGCGAGCAAGCTCTCGCTCACACTTATACAGAAACGACACACACACAACCAGGAGCCACGCGCCCTCGTGAATTGTTTAGAACTACATATAATATTATAAATGCGAAAGTGTGTTTGTTTGTTGGTTTGTCGTTCAACAGAGCTACGGATCGACGTGATTTTTTACAAGAGCATACTTGATTACCTGGAGAGTAACTTAGGTTAGTTTTTATCCCGGAAAATCAAAGATCCGAGTTCGATTTTAAAAACTAAGTCGCGGGCATCAGCTCGTTAGAAATAATTAAAAAAATTGTTATGGAATACCTATTTTAATATATAAACATAAATTAGTATGTTATGTATTTAGTTAGGTATTTCGTTTTTAAAAATTGGATATTTCCCTATATTATTTACTCATCCACTACCATTAGTGGCTCAATATAGCTTACTAATACTAGATAACATTCGGATTAAGTTGTATACGGCTTCTTTACATCGGCATCTTTAATTCTTTTGTTCTGGGTCATTGAATATCTTTCTTTGTTTCAAGAACACCTACATTCGTAGGATAAGTAATAAAAATAGCAAATACTTTGTTATCTAGCTATACGTCTAATATCTGGACAAACAAATTACACAGTAGATTTACGAGTATTTTCCAATTTGCTAATGATTTCAATGAAAAATATGATTTTTGTAATCATATACATAAATTATAACTTTGTTCGAGTGGATTAAGGTTTTTTAATTCCCGCGGGGACTTATTTCTTATTTTTCGAGGTGAAAAGTAGCCTATCTACTATTCCAGACTATCGATCTATCTCCCAGCCAAATCGGTTCATTTGTTGTGGCGTGATTGCGTAACAAACATTTTTTCTGTTAAAAGAATATTAGCCAAGCTGAACTTGATTTATATCCTGCTCTCCCCTCCAAATAAGCGAAAAGCTTATGTTAGAAGTGGGTACGACAATAGTGCAAGGGGTGGGCTTTTCATACACATACAGTCCGTACCTTTAACCGTTGGGCTATTGAGGCTATCTATCCATCCGAGTGGATGGATAGATAGCTTATTCAATGGATAAGTATCCATACATCCAAACTTTCGCATTTATAATATTAATAGGATATTAATAGGATTATTTATATTATGGTCCACATAACATAGGCTACATTTTATTTGAACTTATATAATTTGAAGGAAGTCACATCAAATACATAATAGTTACAGTTTTTAAACTTTTTTTTTTAAAGAAATCCGACTGGTCTACGAGTATAGATTTAAAGATATTTAATGAGCGCCACATTTGCTTTTACACCCGTGAACTCGTGAAAAGAAAACATGTTGTAAAGACATATAAAAGCTACTAAGTGCGGTAGTTCGCAGGTGCCGACAATATAAGTCGGAGTGTAACGTTAGTGTTAGTGATGGACCATAAAACGTGCACCGCGCCTTGTTAGTTTGAAGATGTGTTGTTACACGGTGTACAGTTGAATAGATAAGGTTTGACATAGCCTTCATCATCATCACCTCCCTGGCGCAGTGGTGAGCGCTGTGGTTTTATAACTGGGAGGTCTCGGGTTCGATTCCCGGCGGGGTAATTTGGGAATTTATAATTTCTAAATTGTCTCTGGTCCGGTCTGGTGGGAGGCTTTGGCCGTGGCTAGTTACCGCCCTGCCGTCAAAGACGTGCCGCCAAGCGATTTAGCGTTCTGGCACGATGGCGTGTAGAAACCAATTAGGGGTATGAGCACACTACCATACCCCTTCCAAGTTAGCCCGCTGCCATCTTAGACTGCATCGTCACTTAACATCAGGTGAGATCGCAGTCAAGGACTATCTTGTCATCGAATAAAAAAAAGAAAAAAAAGTCGAAGCGCAGTTCTTCTTTCAGAGAAGGGTTTTATATCAAAGTCCACAATGCATGCGCCAGTGCAATTGCAATATTTTCTTTGAGAATATTTTGGAGGACTCTCCAGGCATGCAGGTGTTTTTCTTCGCCGTTGAAACACAATTTCACACATAACTTACACACATAACTCCACCAAATGTCACATGCTTCAAGAATGTATGGAAACATCGTAAAGAAACCCGCACATCTGAGAGTTCCCCATAATGTTCTCCAAAGTGTGGGAAGTCCACCAATTCGCATAACCTAACTATGACTTTCCGTTATGCATAAGTGAACAGCGGATTAACTCGGTTCGTAGAGTAGATGAAACAAATTTTTTCATCAAAAAAGTTCCCAAATTTGTTTCAGCAACAAGTGGCGGCAAAGGCAAAGTTATTTAATTATTTTTTCATTCTGTGACATAATCTATGTTGTTTGTATTGTTTTAGTTACGTACTTATGTACCTACATTTACTAAAGTTTTTTAAACTCAAACTCAAAATTATTTATTTCATGTAGGCCAACTTGTGGCTCTTATGACAGGTCAAGAATCTACCACCGGAATGCTAATTTAGTTTACAAAGCTTAATTTATTTCGCCTGAAAGTTATGGATTTTACAGATATTTTCAAAGAAAATAATGTAGAACATTCTAAAATGAGAAATATGACTATCGCCGTAATTGGATTTCTACAGTGTTATGGTCGCAGTCGCCTCTGATTGGTAGATTTTATGGTACTTTTGCTGCATCCATGCATTTAATCCAATCGGGGGTGGTTGCGATTGTCTCAAATTAGCCATCAAATTACGGCGTTAAGCCAACACTGCTCTGTTAATTTTGCCTGTGGTTACGGACCGCGGGGCATTGGCCGGTTTTACTAGCCCAATACTTCACTCGAAACTTGGCTCTAGAGGTTTCCACCGGAGCGGAATTTCGAGCACCGGTGAAAATCACCGGTGATTGGCCATTCTCCGGAGATTACGTCAAAGACGTGCCGCCAAGCGATTTAGCGTTCCGGCACGATGGCGTGTAGAAACCGATAAGGGGTATGGGTTGAATTTACACTGCTGTACCCCTTCCAAGTTAGCCCGCTACCATCTTAGACTGCATCGTCACTTCGTCTTCGTTTCCTGGGAATCTTTTCCGCAAGTAGGCGTCGATTCGCCCGTTTTGCGTGGTTCCACTGGTACAGCTCCCCGCCGGATCACTCCAGCCAGCCGAGCTCCCTCCAAAATCCGAGCAGGCCACCCAGGTCGGCGAGGACTTCAGGAAGGGTAGCTGGAGAGCCAATGTAATCATGCCGTTGGTTGGATACACCACTGCATTTAAGCAGTACGTGTTCCGGTGTCTCATCGCCCTCCATGCATGCTCTGCACAGAGGACTGTCATGCATGACTGCATCGTCACTTACCATCAGGTGAGATCGCAGTCAAGGGCTATCTTCTCATCGAATAAAAAAAGAAAAAAGATTCACCGGAGATCTCCGGTGAATTCGAACATATATTTAGCAAGAATTAAAATGTTTTTAACTGCTACTGTTCTAGTACAATGCCATGGAATTTTAAGCGCATTCGATATTGTGTTAACTACCAATGATATTAGATGTATTATAAAGGTTTTAAATAAAACAACAAGGTTTTAAAAAAAAACAATCATTCAGATTTATTAAAAAATTAAAAACTTATCTTTAATCGTAATTGTATTTGAATAAATTTTATTAAATAATGAACAATGTTGATCAACAAACTTCTTTTTATTTAAATAAAATTACTTGAGTTGTGATTCAATAATAACCGGTGAAACACCGGTTTTTCTCCGGTGTTTTCACCGATTACTTTCACCGGAGAATCACCGGTGATTCTCCGGTGATCACTGCTCCGGTGCAAACCACTACTTGGCTCGCTTTTATGAATATATTACAAAATATGTTTGTCCGCGAGGGCAACGAATATTTATTTAGTTTAGTCTGTCTCCACACATTAATTTAACGTAAACCTCGTAAATGGTGTCAGAGTGGTTCCATTATATTTTGTTTTCTTGTGCTAAGTGCAAAGTTGTGTGAAGTCATCGAGACGGGTTCTGGCATAAGGAAGTAGGACAGAGAAACTTCATATTACTGGAAAGACAAAAATCTAGCCCTCTGCTTTGTATTCCTCATTGTTGAGGGTCGTACCCCTATCCATTAATCATACAATGTTAGGGGGTTTTCTTGTGATACCTAATATCCGAAGAAACCCCAGTGGGTTCCCAGAGTCTTTTGCATACTCAGCTAAAAAAAGATCTATGAAATTCAACTAAGAAAAAATTAGGTTTACGATTGTTATCGGATTTGAATAACGTTGCATTGTTTTTAAATGCTCGAAGGTTACAGTAGTCCAAGATACACAAGGAACCATAAACTTATTTTGCTATAATACGACAAACTAGACAAAATCGGTGTGGCAAAAGTGTCGCACATGCATACGCATGTATTGGAAGAAAAGGCAACCTTTCAAGGTAGGAAACCTCGTATTGCCTTTTCTTCCGAAGCATGCTTCGCTTGTATTTGCAAAACATACAAAATAATGATCAAAACCAAGTATATACGTATAAATCCACCCTATTCGATAATATACAGGCCAAAATTAACCAACAGTTTATAATTTGATCAATCTCCCATGTTCACTTATAGTTTCAAGGGATATTAGTCAATTATTGAGTGAAATTTACACTGAAGAGCTTTTAGCAAATCACTTTAATCGCCCAAGCTTATTTGGAAAATTGGTATCACAGTTTACCAGAGTCTAAAGCCACATTTTAAACAAAGGCTTTGTTGTATACTACGAATAAATAATAAGTCAGGAATTCTAATTCAGAACAAATTCCATACAAAAAGTGGCCTTACTTCAAACGCGGAAGCTCTTATTTTCCGGGATAAAAAGTAGCCTGTCTTATTCCAGACTATAATCTATCTTTGTGCCAAACAGCCAAATCTGTTCAGTCGTTGCGGCGTGATTGAGTAACAGACATCCATCCATCCATACATCCAAACTTTCGCATTTATTATATCTCGATTATTAGTATAGAATTATAGGGATGGCCTAACACTCATGCACGTTTTCACCAACATTCCCGAAGATTAGGAATTAGTAGTAGCCGCCAATATGGGCTAATGGGCTGTTTACATATTATGTGATAAAAAACATACACTGACAAAGCCACAAAATAGTTTACAATACCAATTTAACTGACTTCTGAGAGTGAAATTTATTGAATGAAATTTTTTGTAGAAAAGATCTAAACCAATCATATAGTAGGGTCCAGAGGGTCACATTCCTTAAATACAAAGACATAAGGTATTCTCAAACGCGTTCCAGTATTTTGTGTGTTATATTGACATTCCTTTGGTGGTTCCAAAGAAGGTTCCAAAGTAGCTTTATTGCATAGACCCTAGATTTACCACCCTACAGTCAAAGGCGTGCCGCCAAGCGATTAGCGTTCCGGCACAATGGCGTGTAGAAACCGATTAGGGGTATGGATTGAATTTACACTACTATACCCTTCCAAGTTAGCCCGCTACCACCTTAGACTGCATCGTCACTTACCATCAGGTGAGATCGCAGTTAAGGGCTACCGCTAATAAAAAAGACTAATACCAGGCCTCTTCCTCAGCCATGAACACCACGGTTTACCTCACGCTAGTGGTAGCGGCATGTCTCTGCATCACGGACGGGTCTCCGGAAGGTCGCCTGACGAGGAAGCAGCAGCGACCGACGCGCGGCTTCAAAAACGTCGAGATGATGACCGCCAGGGGGTTTGGCAAGCGCGCCGAACGTAAGTATACTAATGCCCGTTTTCACCAATCATACCTAAATCATTCCCTTAGTAAGATTTGGGTAAGGGATTGTATTTAGAGGCTACCTAGTAACTCTTTACTTGTCATTTCTTTTTTTTTTAATAAAAAATATGAGCCAAGCTGAACTTGACTTATATTCTCCTTTCTCCTCCAAATAAGCGGAAAGCTTGTGCTAGGAGTGGGTAGGACAATAGTGCAACGGGTGGGGCTCGAACCTGCAACTTCAGTTTTCAGTCCGCACCTTAACCTTTGGGCTTCAATAGCCCAAAGGTTAAGGTGCGGACTGAAAACTATTTCTTTATTTGTAATGTCTTTTATATCATACTTGCTCAGTAACTAGGGATTACTATGGTGGAAAGTCTCCTTGTAAGTTGGTGTTTGCAATTCAAGGCAACATTACGTCGCACTATGCTTTAATTGTAATGTTCACTTTACAGTTCAAGCTATGCAAAACTCCTTGGTAAACAATCTCTTTTCTTATAAAATGGTAAGAAAACTTTTTACTGAAAAAAAAAAAACACTGAACATGGCGGCATTTAATTTCCATACATTTCAAACTATGCAAAACTCCTTGGAACTCAGAGCCGTAAAAAAAAAAATGGAAAACTATTTACGAAAAAAAAATGGGAATGGCGGCATTTCATTTGATCTGAAAGTTTGTGAAGTTTGTTCGTAAAGGGATTTAAGTTATTTACAACAATGTCAAGCACTTCATCAGATGATGATAAAGGAGGAGAGCCTGATTTTTGTTTGCTTGAAGCAGAACAAATGATGCAAAACCTTTTGCCAGATAAGTCCAAAGTTACCTCGCAAGAATGATATAAAGTAGAATGCTTACCTCGGTTGCAAGTAGCTATTACACCCTCGAACTATATTCACCCTCGCTCGCTGCGCTCGCTCGTGTGACTAAATATCTCGGGTGCACGCGATCCATTAGCGCCCTATGCGAGCTGCGCTCGCACTGGCGCCAAATTGGATCTTGTTCTGTAATAGCTTACTTACGTCCCTTGTGTAACAATCTACTATTTCCCTAAAGTTTCGTGAATACGAAATTTTTAAAAAGAGTCACCTATTTTAGCTTAGGTAGCCCGTAAAAGTTAGGGAACATGGTAATACGGGCGTAATTAATTTTTCATTACTCATACACGGAAAGTAGGTCTGAAGTTGCCTGAGAAGCGGGTTGAAAGTAATACTTTTCAGCCCTAGGGAGAATCGTTTTCAACTGACAGCTGTCAAATAATTAAAAAAAACTAGTTGTCACATTTTTATTGGAATTCAAATGAAACACGACATACCCGAGTGCATCCATAGACAAGAAGAAAGATAGACTTTATTCATAAAGTAAAGACAACTTAAAGTTCACTCAATTTTCTTTAGCTAATTTCTATTTTTATTTTGACTTTCCTTATATTCGTAATGAAAAGCACAGTGTTTACCTCGGGATAAAGACTTATTTAGTCCCTCGAACTATAGGCCCCCTCGCTACGCTCGGGCGCCAAACCCCGTCTCGGGACTAAATAAGTTACTTTCATCCCTAAGGTAACAATGTACTAATAATTAATTACGTTTGGAAGTAATAATAATTGTTATTATTACTTCCAAATAGGCTATATGTACCTACCTAAACAGCGTGTGAAGAAAGTTCTTAAGACAACTGAAGCGTATCTAGGTAATTAGGTAGATAATGTTACAATGATTGGCAGGCTACGAATAAATAATAAGTATGGCAGGCGTTACTTTCCAGAATCCATGATACTAAAGGAAAAACAAAATTATTTTGCTAAATATCACTTGCAATTATGCATTGTTGAGTCAATGCTAAACTAATTAACGCATCCAATTACCTAGGATATATAGTACATTGTTACCTTAGGGATGAAAGTAACTTATTTAGTCCCGAGACGGGGTTTGGCGCCCGAGCGTAGCGAGGGGGCCTATAGTTCGAGGGACTAAATAAGTCTTTATCCCGAGGTAAACACTGTGCTTTTCATTACGAATATAAGGAAAGTCAAAATAAAAATAGAAATTAGCTAAAGAAAATTGAGTGAACTTTATTTTACATAAATCAACAACTTTGGTGAGATATTTAATGTCTATGAATCAGTTGTCTTTACTTTATGAATAAAGTCTATCTTTCTTCTTGTCTATGGATGCACTCGGGTATGTCGTGTTTCATTTGAATTCCAATAAAAATGTGACAACTAGTTTTTTTTAATTATTTGACAGCTGTCAGTTGAAAACGATTCTCCCTAGGGCTGAAAAGTATTACTTTCAACCCGCTTCTCAGGCAACTTCAGACCTACTTTCCGTGTATGAGTAATGAAAAATCATTTAAAAGTTTCAATGGAAGCGAAATCTTGGCCCAAAATAAATATTAAAATATTACTTCGATGTTAAAATATTTTCCTTTACATTTCCATTCTTATATCATCCCTCGGGAGGTGAAAAGCTTTAAAAGGATTTTAATGCAGTTTGTCACATTCAAAATTGTTAAAGATAAGCGCCCATCTTTCCCAGCAGGTATTCAAGCGGAACAGAGGAGAGCTAATGGCCGGAAGAATATTTTTAATATTGTCAAAGCTGTTTGAATTTCTTCTTCCATTCTTACTACATAAATATCACGAAAAAGAAAATTTTCAAAAAACGAACGCAATTTCACCCTCACTACCTGGAGGCCTGGAGCACCTCGACCATCCGTTGCTGCAGATCTTTTCTTCCACGTACTACCAAATTGTGGAATCATCTCCCTTCGATGGTGTTCCCGCTTACTTATAATATGGGGTTATTCAAGGGGCGGACCAATAAATTCCTAAAAAAAGCCGGCAACGCATTGGTGGTGCCTCTGGTACTATAAGTGTTCATGGGCGGCGGTAAGCACTTAACATCAGGTGACCGGCCTGCTCGTTTGCCCGCTATTCATATAAAAAAATCTGAGTTTATAAACTATAATATAATAGTAGTATAATAGTAATATAATAGTAGATTAGAGAGTATTTATAGAAACCTAATGTAAATTAAGTTTTAGTCAAATTTAAAAATCATGAGATTAACGGTCGAATACTGAAAAACACACATTTTAAGAGCGCGGCGCGGCCGTTTAAGGTTGACTGATTTTTGAAACTTAATTTTGCAAATTTGAAATGGGGACTCTAACTCAACCTAAATGGTGTACTTATTTGAATGTGTTTAGACTGAATATTACAAAAAAAATTGTTAGATAAAGATAACTAAAGTTGAATTCAAAGTTTAATTAGATAAAAGGTAATCATTTGAATAGCGAATTTACGATTTACTAGAAATATTTAAATTACTATGCCATATCTCGTGGTACCAAATTACCAAAAATTACTGTAATGTATTCATTTGTGATTAATTATTAATTAATTACAAATGAAGGTACCAACTATGAATATACCGTAGCTATCTTTTTACCAGCCTACTAAAATAATTTTATTCGTCTAGGTATCTACTTTTTTATCTCCAATCCGATTGATGAAAAGATTACATTCTTTTTATTTCTTTTATTTCCATTACAACTTGTGAGAAGAGAAATAGATATTTATCGTAAATATTTTCTACAAGGCGACGTGGACAATCAATCACCTCCGGAACGCACAAATCGCGGTACGCCTACATTTAAGAGTCCCTCGGTCGGAATAGCCCGAGATTTTGGCAAAAGGACATCTGAATTGGAATCGGAAGGTACCATGACCTGTATTACGGTCGATAAGTGTCGATATATTAACCTGTGATGAAAGAACTACGCACACAGTTCAGCTTGGATATACAAAACTCCATCTGAAATGGTTAGAGAACTGATAGCACCCAAGTATCGAATTTTGACGTACGTTACCATAATTATCTTTTTATATTGTAATACTTCCACATTTCATTCAGGATCTGCATTTTTAGGATCACCTTAAACGTTATTCCCAATCGCACCAGTCATTAATTTTTCTCACTTAACTTTAACTGTAGGTACCTAGATACATTTTTCAATTAGTATAGAATTATTAAACTTTGAAAAACTACATCATTTGACATCTACACATGTCTGATAGATTTACCCACTTTAAAGTAACTTGAAAAGTTATACTTGAGTTTCGAAAAAGTCTAAAACAACTCAGCCGGGTATATATATCATCTCCATTTTACACTGTCAAATACATTATCACCATAAAATTAATTGTAGATATTATTATGCAGATCCTAATAAAAAAATTGGGAACATAACAACAATATAATAATATAAAGATAAGAATAGGAATGTAAAAGCGCCATTTTGTATTTCTGTCCTGTTCACGCGTCTCATACGCTGAGCAGAATAGCAATAAAAAATGGTGGCTTCTCATTTTTATTTCCTTGATCGCATCGTTTTACTTTGACATGTTTATGGAGGGTCCATACCGCCTTATTCGTGCACAGACTCAGTGCAGCTTGGATATAAAGAAATCCATTTGAAATGGATTAAAGGACCTCTTGATGAGGTTTCTTGGTGTGCTTTGTGTCGATGTGGCAAATGAAAAGTAATTTGCTGCAAGAAGTATGTGTACGTAGTGGAATTTACTGTTTAAACCCAGGAACAAATGTAACTGAAAAACGCCAGCGGAATTTTACGCGCAGTTTTCTATGCGCAGACTAAAGGTATGCCGAAGAAAACTACCCGTAAATGCGGATATGCCGTATCTACGGCATCTGTAATATTTCAATATGTTACATTAGAGCGGAATTCCGACCGCGTCTTTTTGTTATATTTGGCCCTTCACAGAGTGGGAGAGTCTCCCTTAATTCTACAGTGCAACGCCAAGTCAAGACATAAGTGGTTGCAGTCATCGACACAGATACAACTTATTATAACTACATAATCTTAACATTACTATACAATATAATTAATAACAGAATTATTCAATGAGTTACCTACGTACGTAGAGTTCATAAATAACACAATTTCTCTCTTAAAATATAATTCCTTCTCTCATTACACAGAGTACAGATATCACTTTTCAGCTGATTATTATGAATATTTATCGATTTCCAGGTATAATAATTATTCTCACTGAAGATTATTACGACAATTTTTTTAATTTACTACCTACTATACTGTTTGTTGTGTAGCAACTAATAGCCGGATGGCTGTTCGCATGATATTCCCCAGAAGAAAAAAATTACGTAAGACCAATTTAACCAACGTAAAATACGTCTAATTCGAGCGTTTTGATATTTGGACAGATTTTAAATACAAAAATTGCCAGAACGCCCACTTTATTCCTCGGTTAAACGTCACTCTACGTTGATGAAATTGGCACTTAATCTAACAAAATCTAAAAGTTACTGCATAGTCATTTTAGTTCGGAAACTACAGTTATTATTCGTACCTACTAAAGGTAGATTCACATTCAAAAATCTCATTATTTAATACTCATGGATGGTAGGTACACTACTTTTATAACGTACTTACATACTTTAACAGATGAGCGCATGAAGTTCCAACCTAAGGTACCCTTGATGGTGGCTTACGATTTTGGAAAAAGGAGTGGTAACGATGATCTCGTTGGAGAAGGTAACATCTAACTTAAAAACGGCTTTTTGCTTTTGTGACAGTAAAATTTTTACAGTTTACTTAAATTATAAAACGGCGTCGAATGAAAATTCTGCAAATATTTTAAAGCTGTTCGCGTATTAGAGACAAGTCGCACACGCCGCTCTTCACCGTAAGAGCAGTTTTTTTAGTACATAATGAAGGCGGAAGCATATTTTACCAGTATCTAACGCGGCCAGCGTTAAAATGAACAGATTGAGTCGATCCCAATGATAATAATATTTATTAGATGTCCACACACATCTCACGACGTTCATCTTCGCGGGTTGTGATTCGCATTCTCAGTTTGGTGAAATGCTCGTTGCAACTTAGTCCGCACGGTATCTGTGGCGTTTGCGGCTTGTCGCTAATAGGCGATCACTTTTGCTTTCACAAAACCTAAGGTAGGGAAAGTAGGGATTAAACGAAAAGCTTTACAATATAAAATTATAACTACTTACCTGAATAAGTTTGTCACTGCCGTTTCGAATGAACCAGCTGTCTATTTTTAATAAATAATAGTGTAGGAAATGTTTTAATGAAGCTATAGTAGCTAACTAAAAGTTTACATTGACTTCCAAGCAGAGGAAGAAATTAGGGTGACCAGAGGATCGTTCAAACCCAGTGCCAATGTACTTATTGCCAGGGGATATGGCAAGCGACAGGAAGCTATCAAAACTGAAGGTAAAGTTATCAATGCAAAACAACGAAAACAGTATAACCAATATTGGCCCATGAAACTATGGCCAACTTTACCAACGAACCAATTTTTTAAATTGGTAGGAAATATTGATCGACCTATGAAACTAAGGTCAATTCCAAAGCTTACCATAAATTTAAAAAATGCTTCAGTATATTAAAAAACAAATTGATTCTGCATAGTTTGAGAAAAGATTGATGAGAAAGTATCATAGCTTCCGCTTTTCTAAATTTACTGACTCTTATTTTATGCAAATCATGTAATATAATAAACACGTCGTTAAAAAATTAGGACAGTCAGTACATCATATCGTTTAGGTCATTGACATGGAAAACGTACTAAATATCTTATTCTATATATAGGATAATATTGAATTGAATTGAATAATTTTTTATTCAAATAAACTTTTACAATGTGCTTTCGAATCGTCAAATGAATCTACCACTGGTTCCACCAATATAAACTCCCAATGGAAGCCTGTACCTGTGTACCTGCTCTGTCTCAATAAAGAATATTAGGTATAAATAACTTACCTAATTCTCAAACAATTATAGAGCTAACATGAATAGCAATTACTTGTCCTCTCTAGTCCAACAAGCGTTTTTAGGTTTTTCCTGTTTTTCTTACTTTAAAACCGCCTCTGTATTAGAGCGAAAAAAAAAAAATATATTCAAATCGGTCAAGCCGTTTTTCTTGATAAAAATATATTCAAATCGGTCAAGCCGTTTTTGAGTTTTAGCTACACTAACGAACGAGCTAGATATTATTAGTCATATTAAACATGACTAATATTCTTCCTTTCCCTCCAAATTAAGCTTAAAGCTTATGGAGTGGATACGAAAATAGCGCAACAGATGAGGATTGAACCAACTTTTCAGATTTCACTCCACGTCCAAATCGTTATGATAACCATTAGACTTTGCTGTCCAATCTATAGTTAATTGAGGCTTTGAATATAAAATTGCAAAATGAAAAACTTTTAAAACAAGCACATTAAAGCGATTGTTTTTATTCATTTCAAGAGACATTTATATAGATACTGAACTGATTTTTTAATTGACTGCCCAAAGAGGAGGAAGTATTTTTTATTTTTTTTTATTAAATAGGCATTGATTTTAAACAGCTAAATAATTTAAAACTTATATCTAAATTAATTTATACTAAAATTAAAAATACCCAACATTAATGAAATTAATTTATTATTGTCACCTAAATTAAATTGTATGCTTAAGCTTGGCTACTTAAAAAATAAAGACCGCCAAAATTCGCTTCAAGGCATATTGGAATAATGAAGATGATGCTGCTTAAACTGAACAACACCTTAATTTTCTAACAGATGATGATATTATAAGGGTGATCAGAGGATCTTTCAAGCCCAACTCTAACATCCTTATTGCCAGAGGTTACGGCAAAAGGCAAGAGGGCAAAGGAGGTATTCCAGAATATCATAATTCACATTACATTGTGGCTGGTTCACATTATTCCAGTCGCCAGCAAGTTCTACTATGTAACATGCACTAGAATGACACTGAGTGGATTAATTACAACGTATTTGACACGCTATTTATATAAATTCCAGAAGCATTCTGGCGCTGGATCCCTGGACTGACTTAACTTACTTGTTGCTGAAATAATGTGAACAGATCGTTATGTAATACGCTAAAAATATAACCAAATAAAAATGTACTGGCCACGTCATATTGGTCTGTTGTAATAAACATGGTGAGCTTATATCGACCGAAAATACCTTAGGGACTGGTACACTTCAACACGAAATACAGAAAAACTGACAACATAAACAAAACAATTTATACCATAATTATGTTAACGCTTTATGTAAGCTTGTTGTTCTTGCCACGCGTATCGTTGAATCGGTCGTGTTTATGGGACTATTTGGTGCCGAGCTGCTTATGTATTTCAGGTGGATTTCAAACATGATAAACAAATGGTTTGGCTTTAGACATCGAGTAATAATATAGGGCTTGTATTACAACCTAGATTTTAATTTGTGTCTTCAAAGCAATTGGCTATGTTGATACGATGCGACATTACCTAAGGCATTTTTGTCAGTCCCTGACTCAATGTGAATCCGGCTTCATTATCATTTATCATTTTATACGTCTGGTAATTAATTTTTATCACAATACTTCAGTTATTTTTTGTCAATGTCCCGTCGTATCGCTTTCGTAGCTGGCTACGAACGATCTACGAACCATCTACGAACAATGAGTAACTTGAAACGTTACTTTATTTATGTGTTCAAACAATTATGTGACATCGTAGCTCAGAAATAAGGGCGAAAACAGCTTATACTATGTTATATTATAGACATCGAATCCTAAATGTAACTGCTTATTGTCTATTGTCAGTCGTTTATTGTAATACTCGTACAAGGACAGTTAACTCAGTACAATAGTAAGTAAACATGGTTAATTATTTTGCTTTTACCTTTATACAGATAAGTAATCTCTTTCAGGTCAGAGGTTATTCTATGACATGATGCCTAAATTGTTGTGATCTTTAAATACGTATGTGAAAGGAAAATCCTTTTAAACAAAATTTTCTATTAATGTTTGCTATAATTATTTAATAAATAATGGCGAAATATATCCCGCAGAGGTGGATGCCCTAGTTTGATCCCTTTCTTTATTAAAATTATTTTTATCCTTGAGCCCAGCTTTAGTGGAGTTAATAATGTTTAATACAGGTATTTGTTTATATATAGGTATTACCAAATCCATGTGCCAGTAGGACCTTGAAGGAAAACATCGTAAGATAAGTGGTATACCTGAGAGTTCTCGATACTGTAAAGTCTGTCAGTAGACTATGACCTAAATCCTATTGATTTTGAATGCCCAAAGTGTCCAATTAGCCGGTGAAATGAACAAGATTTACCGAAGGCATCCTCATTTGGAGTCAGTTTTAACTCTCTGCATCGACTACCTCTTGTTCATAGAACTATAAGTATAATAATACTATTATTGTAAGTATAATAATACTATTATATTATACTTATAGGAACTCAGGGCCGTTCTTGATGCATTCTAGCCAGGATCCAAGTTCATTATGAGTATTTCCAAGTTGATTATGGATTAATCGAGTTTTCTACACTGGTTCAGGGTTTTTGAGGAAGACTTCAGGATCGATGATAGGTGCATCTATATAGGTAACGATTACGTTACCTACATAGTTACGTTACCTACGCAAGATAAATATCTAATTTATAAACTGATTTACAGTTTACGGTATGGATAACTTCTGGGAAAACCTGGAGGCTGCACAAGAAAAAGATGGACGGGACACTGATGAGAAATCGATGCAAAGGTGAGTTGCCTTTATTTAAGAGATAAAAAAACATATGAGATTCTTAAGTCGCTATGTATTTATTTCATATAGGCCAACTTGTAGCTCTTATGACACGTCATGACTCTACCAGTCTCTACTTGTCTTAGGAGTAAGTATGAAAATAGTGCAACGGGTAAATCGAACCGTCGACCTTTCAGATCTCAGTCCGCACTTTAACCGTTAGACTATTGAGGCTTTCTTATCTAAACAAGCATTAGGTATTACAAAACCTATTCAAAAATAAAATGAATGATTCTGTTGTTAATATTCAACAAAAAAGCTTTCAGGATTGTTTTAATAACTTTGTTAAATCAAAAAGGATCTGTATTATTTTAGATCATACGGAATATTTTAATGTTAAAGAGTAATCCATTTACAGACATTGAGAGGTAAATAATAAAGACTTTGGTTTGAAATAATACCTGCTTTAAATGTATTATTAAAATCTTCATTTCTCTTTCAAGATTAGGAGAATGTAAGTTAAATATACTTCGTCTGAGAATATATTATAAATTCTAAGATTATAATCTCTGAGTCTCTGGACTGGTCTGGTAGGAGGCTTTGGCCGTAACTAGTTATCATACTACCGTCAAAGATGTGCCGCCAAGCGATTCAGCGTTCCGGTACGATGGCATATAGGAAGTTACAAACCGATCAAGGGTGATATGTTGCTTGACAACTTATCACTAGTTAACTTGCAATTAGTTTAAGCAACTGTAAGCGATCGTATTTTGAAACAATAGATGCCACATTGCTCTCACTACTCTGCATTAATCACGGGATATTAAAAAAAAGTCCAAATATTATTATCGAAGACGCGACTTAAAAAAGTTTTCCTCTTGATATACCCACAGTGTTAATAAATCAGGTTAAAAAGTTTTGAGCAAAAATGGATTGAAGTCTATTATATTAACAAACTTTCAAATGGCATTGTTGTGTTCATTTTATAAAGTAGGTAAATTACGTATCTATCTACTTAGGTGTGAGTTACTTTAAGTTGAATTTTGTAAAGATCGTTTGCACACAAATATTTCATTTTTTTTTATTGAATGACAAGATAGTCCTCGTCTGCGATCTCAGCTTATGGTAAGTGACGATGCAGTCTAAGATGGAAGAGGACTAACTTGAAAGTGGTATGGCAGTGTACTGTACATTCAACCCATACCCCAAATCTTTTTCTACACGTCATCGTACCTTAACGCTAAATCGCTTGGCGGCACGTCTTTGATGGTAGGGTGGTAGTCACCACCGCTAGTTAACTACAGCTAAAGCCTCCCAGGCAATATCATCATGTTTGAAACATTGAAGCCGAAATAAAATAAGAAAGTAGGTATTTCTATGGATTTGCTGAACCTACTTTATATTGATTGAAACAATTTATTTCAAATTAATAATAAAACAATTATCTATTACTTTACTAATCAAGCTAATTTAAGCTTAACCAAAATAAACTTAAGCTTAGACTGATCTTAACCCATCGCCGCCAGTACACTATAGGATCTCTTTTCAGAATAAGAAGCTTTTAGGCCACATCCACCCGCGGTACTATCTAACAAAAAGCTAAACGAAATGCCGCCAACGTTTACTCACGCAAAAAGTAAAATAGGCTGTTATAAAAGGCCTCTGGAAATCAAATAACAATTTGGTTTCGCAAATCTAAGCGGATAAGGCCCAGATTTTGCTCTCATGCTTCCATTTTCGTATTGTTTGCCCCAATCACGTTCTGTTGACCAACTTTGTATTGTTGACAGGTTTGCACCTTGGACATAGGTCATACGGATAAGTGACGTGATGTGATCGGACGTGGTTTTGTTTATTTCAATAGGTTTCATGTCACTAAGATTCTATTAGATTTGACCTGGATTTGAATAGTTAAGATTATTTCCAAAATTGCTCAGCAATTTTGACTGTATTTTGGTTAAGTAGTTAATTTTCGATCTACGTGTAGGTACATCTTGACATGACTTCCATGCCTAGAAGTATATTAATTCGTGTATACTTATTTTAACAATAACGATTATTGTTAACAAAACTACGTCATGGATTTTATCTTAGGCATTCGTTTTAAATAAATTATTTAGTAATACTTTAGCAATATAGAAAAAATAAGCCATAGCATACAATTGATTAAGGAATTTAAATGTTAAATTTAATTAAGTAGGGAATAAATACTATATTTTTTAGAACTTGTGTAAGATTACGAAAAGTAGCTAAAAACAAATTATACCTACACATAAAACAATAATATATAATAATAATATTATATATTACAGAAATTTTGATTTAATACAACATTTTTGATATTGAGACGAAATATATAATTCCAATTAATTGATTCAAGTATGTTTTTTCAACAGTATTCCACTGGACTGGTTTGTGAACGAGATGGTTAACAATCCAGACTTCGCCCGATCAGTCGTTCGCAAGTTCATTGACCTCAATCAGGTAAATCATCAGTATTATACGAGTGTAATACACTCATATAAGACATTTCCTTTGGTATAATATACGAGTATCAATCGACTTTAGGTATGGTAATGGTGGTTAACTGCCTCATCACTACACGGAAAATGTCAATAGCACTGCAAGTATATTATTGAGTGTGGACGGTACAGGGAAGAGTATCGAACCCAAATATTTGTCTGTCTGTTTATTTCCTTTTGCGGGCCTATAGAATTGGACCGATTTCGATTAAACTTGCTTCCTTAGGAAGAAGAGAGAGTACCTTCTCCCTATGACGTCAAAAGAGTTACCATGAGAATTTTACAAATCAAGTCGCGACTCAATAAAAACAGGTTACAATTTACATTACAGGTTACAAATTACTTTTTGTCACAAAAGTCGTAACTTGTGTGACAGAAAATAATTCGTTATAAACGACAATCATCACGCGTTTTTTGCGAACACTTCCGCAGTCTATCTAAAATAGCATCGCAAAGCTTCTATTTCGCGAAAAAACAGAATAAATGTGGCCAATCCGTGAAGTTTCTCTTCCTTCCATCATAATGTGATTAGTATGATTCTCCTTTTTATGTGAGTGTAGATACGTGTTATTCTTACGCAATGTTTTTCTTCCATCCCATCCGGTGTCATCATTTAAACAAAATATTGGTTATTTTTCCAAGGGGACAGTAATTTTCTCATATTGACCTGCGTCGCTATAAACAAGGGAAAATTATTTTTATGCGAAACACGTGTCCACGTTATTTTTTCTACGATACACGAGTAGGTACATCGATTTTGTTTTCAATAGAATGGTTACTTATGATAGATTATTGGTAGCAGACAGCTTGGTTACAATCCACGGAGCGGAAAGTCGCATGTAAGTTCTAAAAATAATTGAATATGACGACTTCTACAAATTATCGAATTGAACCCCTGAAAAAGGATAACTACGATACATGGTGTGTGCAAGCTCAAGCCATCCTTATTAAAAATGAATTGTGGAAATACGTAACAGGCGAAGTCGCCGATAAAAAACAAGACATGATGGCGAAGGCTGAGATATTACTTCTTATGTCACCTAACGAGCTAAAGCAAGTAAGTGGTTGCACATCTTCAAAAGAGGTGTGGGATAAATTAAAGTCTATCCACCAAAGCTCAGGGCCTGCACGAAAAGCTAGTCTGTTAAAACAATTAGTTGTGAAAAAGATGACAGCAAATGATGACGTTCGGGATCACCTTAATAATTTCATGGATATTGTAGACAAACTGCAAAACATGGAAGTAAGTATTCACCCAGAACTGCTGAGTATTATGATGCTTTATAGTTTACCAAGCTCCTATGAAAACTTTAGAATAGCGATAGAATCAAGGGACGTTTTACCAAATCCCGAAAATTTAAAAATAAAAATTATAGAGGAATGTGACTCTCGACAGAGCACAAGTAGCACAAGTGAAGGTGCATTTTATAATAAAAATAAAAAATATTTTAAAAGCAATTCTATCGAAATTATTTGTTTTAAATGTAAAAAGAGGGGTCATAAAGCATCTGAGTGCTTGTCGAAGGAAAAACATATAAAGAAAAATGGAAAACATTTTTCTGTTGAGCAGCAAAAAAGCTTAAGTATATTACCGACTTGTTTACATAGTACGGCTATAGAAAATAATATATGGTGCTTAGATAGTGGGTGCTCATCCCATATGACAGGAGTAAAAGAGAATTTTTCTAATATACAAGATGAAACAGGTTCTCTTAAACTAGCATCGGATTGTCACACTACAAATATAGCAGGTAAAGGAGGAGTTCCAATTAAAATAGGAAACACCCTGTATAACCTCCTTGATACATTGTATGTGCCTGAATTATCAGTAAATCTACTATCTGTGGGAAAAATTACTGATAAAGGAAACACAATTTTGTTTAATAAAAATAAGGCATTTGTAAAGGATGACGAAGGGAAGGTTTTATTTACGGCTGTCAGAAAAAATGGACTCTATTATCTGCAAGTAGATAATGTTATTGAAAATGCTAATTTAGTACCTGAAAAAGAAAATAATATTATGAGATGGCACCGGAAACTAGGTCATATAAATGAAAGTGACTTAAAACTACTATCAAAAAATGAACTGCTGCGAGGATTAAAATTAAATCCTGATGAAATGTTAGGTGAATGCGAAACTTGTATTAAGGGGAAAATGACTGTATTACCGTTCCCTATACATGAAGCTTTGAAATCTACAAGGTCTTTACAAATAATACACACTGATGTATGCGGGCCTATGCGTTGTGGGACTTTGGCTGAAAATAAATATTTCGTCACTTTTATTGATGATTTTACGAGATACTGTTACGTATATTTTATGAAAAATAAAAGTGAAGTACTGAATAAGTTTAAACAGTACAAGACCGAAGTGGAAAACCAAATGAATGAAAAAATACAGTTTTTACAGTCGGATAATGGAACTGAATACTGTAATAATGATTTTAATGAATATTTAAAGGAACATGGTATTCAGAGAAGGCTGTCTGCACCTTATACACCCCAACAAAACGGCTTAAGTGAGAGAAAAAATAGATCACTACTTGACAAGGCAAGATGTTTATTAATTGAAGGTAATATCCCAGAATTTTTATGGGCTGAAGCTGTAAATACAGCGAATTATCTAATTAATAGAAGCCCGGCAAAAGCGTTGAAAGGTGAGACACCATATCAAAGATGGGCTGGTCGTATACCTTCAGGAAATCATCTACATGTTTTTGGTGCAAAAGCTTTTGTCCTTAATAAGAAAAGGAAAGGAAAATTTACACCTAAAGCAAAAGAAGGTGTTTTTATGGGATATGCATCAAATGCTAAAGCGTACAGAATATATTTGCCTGAAAAGAAAAATGTTATTGTCAGTAGGGATGTAAAAGTCTTAGAAGCATTTTATTATGATAAACAAAAGGAAGTAGTAGAATTGGAACAACAGGTACCTGAAACAAAAATAAATATTGATTTTAGAAATAATAAAGAAAACGATTTAATTGCTCAAAAGAGTGCTGAAAATAACTTACCTGTCATAGTAGAAAGAGAAACTAGAGAAAATGAAATAATGGATCAAAGTGTACAAGACTCACATTCTGAGCCCGAAATTTATGATTCATGTCCTGAAGAGGAACCAGATGAAATTATATCCGAAAGACCTAAAAGAGTCAGAAAGCAACCAGATTGGTTTCAAAGTTATTTTTTAGAAGACCATTTTGAAGAAGTTATTTATAGTTGTGACGTTGAAGAATCCTCAGAAATTGATGATGAATGGCATGAAGCTATTAAATCAGAAATGATGTCACACATCAAAAATGGTACATGGATAATTAAAAGTAAAGATAGAAATAGGAATGTTATTGATTTTAAGATGATTCTGAAAGACAAAGGACAGAGAAAGAAAGCTCGTCTTGTAGCAAGGGGATTTACTCTGAGACCTGGAATAGATTATAATGAGACGTGGGCACCTGTTGCAAAACTGAGTTCACTAAGGTTACTACTAGCAGTAGCTGTAGAAGAAGATCTGTCGTTGAATCAAATGGATGTCACAACTGCATATTTAAATGGTGATTTGGATGAACAGATTTTAATGAAAATGCCAGAATTTTTGGAAAAATATTTGATAGAAATTATTAACGATGAAAAGAGCAATCAAAAGTCAAGCTTATTAGTAAAAGCAAAGAAAATGTTAGAAGATTTAATAAAAATAAAAGGAGAAAAAGTCTGTGAATTGAAAAAAGCTTTATACGGTTTAAAACAATCCGGAAGACAATGGTTCAAAAAGTTGGACACAGAATTAAAAACTTTTGGATTCGAACCATCACCAGCAGACCCTTGTATGTATTCTTTTAAAGAAGGAGGAGATAAAATATTGATTTGTCATCAGAAAAGCAGTTAAAAAAGGTAAAGAACTTTCTTACAAAGGTTTTTGATATGAAAGACCTAGGAATGCCATCTGAGTTTTTAGGTATACAAGTTAAAATCGAAAGAGGAAAAATTAAGCTATCGCAAGAAAATTATATTAAGAAAGTTCTTTGTAAATATAACATGGAGGAGTGTAAACCAGTTAATACTCCCATAGAAGCAAGATTAAAATTAGATAGAATGGAAAAGAAAGTTGAAAACTTACCATATCAGAATTTGATTGGAACATTGATGTATCTTGCTATGGCTACCAGGCCAGATATAATGTTTGCCGTTAGTTATTTATCGCAATTTAATAATTACTACGGCGAAGAACATTTTAAATGTGCAAAAAGGGTTCTAAGGTATTTGAAAGGAACTTTACAACTCGGAATAAATTACGAAAAAACTGAATGCCCTATTTATGGATTTGCAGACGCAGATTGGGCATCATGTACACTGGACCGGCGATCCTACACAGGATATTGTTTTAAATTATCCAGCGGATGTATTAGCTGGGAATCTAGAAAACAGAGAACAGTAGCCCTGTCTACGGCAGAAGCAGAATATATGGCATTAACAGAAGCTGTAAAGGAGGCCATACATTTAAAAATGTTATTGAACAGCATTGCCAGTAAGCCACAAAATAGCATATTAATATATAGCGATAGCCAAGCGGCGATACAAATGTGCCAAAATGAAATTATAAGCAACAGAACAAAACATATTGACTTAAAGGCACACTTCATTCGACAACATGTAAAAGATAAAACAATTTACATTATATATGTAAATACTGAAAGAATGGAGGCTGATATTTTGACTAAAGGCCTACCAACCCAAAGGCTAGAGCAACTTATAAAGAGTCTAGGAATGCGTTAGGAGGAGTGAAAGGTTTTATGAAGATTTTACGTTTAAAATTAGAACTCATTCCTTGACATCTGTGATTTTTCTTCATACTTCAAAATGTAAGATAATAATAAATAGCTTTAAATGTATCGTGTGATATTATTGTATATTTCCATCAATTATAACCGTTAGGGCTCTATAATGCTATATGAGATAGACATTTTCTAAACATACAAGATATCTGCTTTATCTTAATCTTCGGGATCAGTTCCTTTTATATTAAGAAAATTTATCGAAGGTCTTTATTTGCTGAATCTCTTTCTTATAAGGATTGTGAATCGTACTGTATGACCTTTCAGTAAACTTTCTTATTTAGGGTTCTGTGGATCATAATTTACATATATATTAATAATATAGAAAAAGCTGAAAAATTGCCCTTATAAAATCATTTTGTATTCAATCTGTTTGTCTGTCCATTTGTAAAGACACTTTTTCTCAGAAACGGTTCGATATATCAAGTTAAACTGGTTACAGCTTTTATGTCTATTTAAAAATTCAATTTCTCATTCAATTAAAGAGACAGTATGTTAAAGCGCGTTTTCATACAAATTTTGTACCTCTGACCTAAAGCTAGAAGAGAGAATTTTTGGCAATGAACAATCTTGAAAGTTGGCACGAAAGGAAACCTTTTGACGCAAGAACTCGTTACAGGAAAAACGATTTCAATACAGTCAGGTGAAGAGCTTCATTTGTATATTCTAAAAAGAAGTTTTGCCGCCTTTTTTGACTTCTTCTTCTTTCCCCTGGCGCATTCCCTATTTGGGGTCGGCCCTCTTGATACTAGATCGCTACTCTTTGCGATCTTGAGTCATCGCTGGCGTTAGGCCCAGCGTCGCTCTTCATGTCTTTCTAAATAGTTCTAAAGCAGGTAGTTGGTGGGTGACCTCTGCCTCTCTTTCCCTCGTCTATGTCCATGACTAATTTTTTATAATTTTGAAAGTATGGACTTATGTAAATATTACGTAATAAAGCAAAAAAAGCTCTAACTACCACAGTTTCTTTGTAATTTCCGAGATTCCATTGCAAATACAATTATTATTAGTTATGTTGTACCAAACAGAAAAGTATAAAGCCGGCTCTCCACCAAAGAAAAGTTGCCAACTTTCGTGTTGCCAACACATGTTGGTGACAAAAGTTTTTTAACCACTTCTTAAAGCCGGGTCCCTATGTAGAATAGGGAAAGTTGCCAACTTTCGTGTTGCCAACACGTGTTGGTGATAAAAGTTGGCAACTTTTCTTGGTGGAGAGCCGCCTTATTGTTTGATTTTTTGTTTTTGGAACGGTCGAGTAATTTAACTAAATAAATAATTACATGTTTTACTGCTAAGTTACGGAACCCTTGGTGATACGTGAGTTTGACTCGCACTCGCACGGATTTATTAATTAGAAGTTTGTACCTACATGTGTTTGTGGATTACCGTTAATACATTTATTTGTTTCAGGATGGCGTGCTCTCGTCAGAAGAACTCCTTAGAAACGTTTAAGCTGCTAAATAAATTCTAGTCAATACTTGAGTATATTTCAAATCGGTTATGTATTTTACGGATATTTTTATATAGACAATTTATTTACTGAGTTAGGACTGCTATGTTTTTGACTTACGGGTACTGTGATATGATATAAAACAATATAATATTATCTTCGGTCTTGAGAATATTAAATTATTATTACTATGACAAATTAATAAAAATTTTATTAATATTATTGCTTTTGTTTTTACATTTTAGGGGAAATCGACAAAAAAAATCTTGTACATAAATTTTATTTACATGGTGCATTTAAGATCTCGGATACCCTGAAATCACACCAGTGAACGTCAATTTACATTAAATCTATTGAAAATAACTATTTTATAAAAAGAAGAATAATATTAAACGCTTTTCATCCACATAAAAGATAATATTTACAATAAGTAAATTGTAATTCACTACTGATACTTGTCAGGTGGGACTTCACCTTATGATTTCGCGTTACAATGTACTCTTTTACTCAAGTAGTCTAAGAGAGAGAGTAATTAATCTTGAAGAGGTAGTTGATAAAGGCTGAAAGTTTATAATAACATGACATACCTTTTCTGAGCATTGTAAATTAGTCTTGATACTGTCTCCAGCTATAGTAATCGATATATTATATTAGAAAAGATTCACAGTTGATCTAACTTGGTTTATATAAATGTATATTCTATAGTAATATATCATCTTAAAAGTATCTATTTCTATATGTTAATTAAGACCAGAAACAGCTCAACGAGAACTTAATTGCATCATAAAAATGGTCCATAGGATATAGATAATCTTGATATCTTAATATAGAGTTATAGGTACTTGTTGTTTAATGTAATTGTATCTTGTTTATGTTGTAACAAAATTCTATGGTAAAATCTTATAAGAAACGAATGACATAAGAGATGAAAGACTTAATTAATAATATGATGTGTATCTTTCCTCTCTATACCTAAGATAACAACTATTCCATGGTCTAAACACGGAATTTACAAAATATGACTAGAACTTTCAAAATTATTCATTGATACAAAATCAAACATTGTTTATAGATTGTGGTAAAATTTCTTCCTTAAAGTGTCCGGCATTCAGTAGATAGTGAAAAATTTTATCAACTTTATTTGAGGTCCATAACACTCTGTATCTATATTGGTATCTATATAGGCGCAGCATCAAATCCAACTTCATATTTCTGTTATCATGTTGCTGTTGCAATCTATAGGTCGCGAGTTTGTGGGCTGCAAGTAAAGTTGGTAATTACCACGACGTGCGTTCGAAACAATTTCTATTATTAATAGATATTGTATTCGTCCATAGGAAATTTCGTCATCGTCTCTTACTCTATACCGATGAGAGGAAATGATTAGAATTTTTACTTAGACTTTTTAAACCTACCAACAGGCTGGGCCACTTTTTCATAAGTCAATTTACGATTAAAAATGTTAGTCTAGTTTCGACTCTACATACATACTTGTACATGTCAGAATAAATTAAGATTTTTCGTGAACTATTCATAATATAATGAATGTATGACTGGATACCCGCACATAGTTCATTGTTATATGTCATTGTCGAATTTATGAACGAAATAAATTGGGTATCGAAAAATGATGCGTTTATTTTTTCATCCATTTTCAAATAACTTGTTATATATTGATAGGTATAGTTTTTATTTTGGGATATTGAATTGCTTGGAATTAATATGGAAATTTATTTTCCACGATCAAATCGTTCGTGATTAATTTTGAAATTCCTTTTGGAATTTTTTTTGGACTAAAATAAAATATGGTAAAAATGAACCGATTTTGCTGAAAGGAATGGAGATAGCTCATACCCAGGATTTAACCATATAGGCTACATTCTATCCCACGCAATTAAAGTGGGAATTAAAAAACCTTAATCCACGCGGACGGAGTCGCGGGCATCAGCTAGTACACACATACGTCATACATACATATACTGCTAAAGTCATAACCCTTCTTTGCCGTACCTAGGTGGGGAAAAAATTAAACCTTCCTCCGCTGCAAAATTGGTAGTCCGATTTTAAATTTGCAAGAGGTATTTCTTTCTACAAACTCATAAAAAACACCTATTATTCAAACATTAACTCATTCTAACTTTTGAGAGGAAATTGGAAAACTAATTTTCCGTGAAAATTTTACTAATAAAAGTGTAAGAAAATCGAACGCAAAGAATAGATGCTACTCACCTGTTGTTTACAATTTCAACGTTTCTTTAGAATATATAGAGCGTAAAAATACTTATAAAAAACAAGTTACTGACATACACCTACAAAATTTTTGCATGGAACCCTTCTTCATTTTCATGAATTTCATGGAAGATCGGTACGTGTCGAATTGTTAACCTCCCTTTTTTTATAGTCGGTTAAAAAAAAGTTAATTTCAATGACAAGCGAGCGACGCATAAATAGGATATATTCTGTAAAAAGCCTAAACGTAAGGGTTTTCTTAACCCTAAATGATTTACGAATAAAGTAGTACCCACTGGCTCTTGGGGACAGTTTAACGGAGACAGGTGTTCTTATGATACTCGCAATATACAGTCGCGGACAAAAAATGTTTACCACCTTAAGATTCATAATTGCATGCACACATCTGTGTCAGAAGGTCGATATGTGATTTGATTAGCCATAGATCATAGACTTTTTAACATGCAGCGGTGCTACTAATGTTATAAAATAATGTGAGTGTTTGTTTGTTCGTTGTTGGTTTGTCCTTCCATCACACAGCTACGGAGCAATAGATCCACATGATTTTTTGAATGGATATAGTTGAGGATTTGGATAGCGACATTTATCCCGGAAAAATAGAAGGTTCCCATGGAAATTTTAGAATCCTAACTTCACGCGGACGAAGTCACGGGCGAAAGCTAGTAATTTTAATAAATAGATATTATCTCATATAGACACGAGCACAGTACACGAGTTACCAAAATATGAAAACGGAAATAATAATCTAATGAAATTTCAAAGAATCTTTATTTCTTAATTTTATTATTGAGAAACTAAACAATATTAGTATAAATAAATAATTAGCATAATTAGCTTCCATTCGCTGCTATGACAACACGTAGACTCTCTCGCATAAACGCGACAAGGCGATAAGTCAGTTCATATCATCTGTGATATTATCATCTCATACCCCAGCGCAATGTGATCTAAGAGTTTGAGAATTTCTTTGATTCTGACAGTCCCAGCTTTGAATCATTAAGCCCCATAAATTTTCAGTTTCAAATCAGCAGATCGAACGGGCTATTGAACGAGATGACTGCCACGGTGCAGATTGAACCATGGAATTGTAGCTCGGCGCATTATCTTGAACTTAGGTTGTCGGAATTTTGCTGCAGAACATCGATGTAAAATGCTGCAGAAACACCACGCATCACCGTAGCTCATCCACCTTTCCTTTTGACTGTTTTTGACTGTGGATGCTAGCAGCATCATTATGATTCAATGCACAATATGAACTTCACCATTAGAATTATGATTAAGCTTGCCATTTATTTTGTATATTTAAATTTCAAATAACAAATATAATATTTTTGATAATTAATTGTCACTTTTACAAGGGCAATGATGCTAATGTGTCAAACTTGAATTTAGGAAATGAGTTTTATTATAATATTTGTATAGAAAAGTCATTAATACTTTTTTTTTGATAAAACGATGCATGAAATTTTTATAACGTAACAAATGCCTTGATATAGCATTATAGACCTTACTGAACGCAGGGTTACGAAGAATCTAATTTGAAAAGTGGTAAACATTTTTTGTCCCCGACCGTACACTGTATTAACTATTAAAACGTATGTATTAGCTAGAGCCATTATTTTAGTATGTTAATAATATCTTAGGATCGACTAGGTTTCAAAATTGGTGACTACTTATAAATTTTATGGCACGGACAATGAAGGTATATGTATATAGGCATGTATCTTTTACGTCTTAGTAAGCAAAACCCCCCCGAATAGGACACCTAGGCTATCACTGCTGAATATAACTATGTTACTTAATTGTATTTTTTGTGCCAAATGGGTATTTCACTGTTGTCAGAAGGACATGTCCCAGTTTAGTATGGAGGGTGGTTTTTTATTCCGAGTGTCTATTAACCAGAACCAAACTGCTATCACATGAAAGAGAAAAAAATATAAAATTAAAAGCCATTTAAATAATAATTTTAGAAACCCCCATTTTTTTTTAATTAATAAAGAAAAATATTGTTTGTATAAAATATTTTTCGATGGATGGCAACATTAAAACATTTTCTTATCTAGAAATAATTGAATCTGACACCTGTTACTGTCACTTTAATGTCATTTAAATGTCATTTAAATGCCAAAAGTTCAAAAACGTCATTATAATTGTCACTTTTGACAGTCCTGACAATCACCTGACATACGCCTGACATTGACAAGTTACCTAGACAAATAATATTTTTGAAGTTTTTTTTTTAATCGGTGCGTAATCACAAGCAAAGGTCCATAAATGCATCAAAACAAAAAAAAATATTTTCTCCAAATCGGGGTCTTTAAAAAATCGGTAAATTATTTAGATAGAAGCTTTTTTGAATCTCTATCGAACTATATTAAAATCATTCTGGTTAATTACACTCAATAATAAAAAACCATTTTGGGACAACTCCTTTGGATATTCATTAATTATAATCGAAAATGAAGAAAAAATGTATCTATGTCTTTCTAAAACGAAATTTTGCAATAGTACTCTCTTTTTCCAACAGGAAACTCAAAAGCTTTATATTTTCGAGACTGGTTAAGATATTAAAAAAGAAAAATGACCCTGTTATAATATTAAAAACCCTCATTTTAATATAAAAAAGTCAAATACCCAATTCATAACAACATAACATTTTCACGCCTGAATGACTTGGTCATAGATATGTTACACAAATGCAAGTAAACACAAACATTACGAGTAGAACATTTATTTATCCGCCATTTTAATCCGCACCTGTGGCCTGACTGTGGCATATTTTCTTTGGGATTTTCATCTTACTAGATGATTTCCGCGACTTCGTTCGCGTGGATTAAGGTTTTTTATTCCCGCGGGGACGCACTAATAAGAGAGTTCCCGCGGAACTCTCTTATTAGAGACTTAATAACTAACTGTTATTTCAGACTTTAACCTATTTCAGTGCCAAATTTCAGCCAAATTGGTTCAGTCGTTGCGACATGATTGAGTAACAAACATCCATACATCTAAATTATAATATACTAGAAGCCCGCGCCGACTTCGTCCGGGTTGAAAATTTAAATACATATATTTGTTTTTACGGGACTGATCGCACAGAGCTTCTTAAGGGAGACTCCCGCGCCGAAACCCGCCGCCGTGCACCGCCCCCGCGCCGGCCGACACATATTAATTTAATTTTCCGATAACTCCTATGATATTTATTTAAATTGTATAGTGTAAAGGGCAAATATGTTCTAAACTAAATACTTACGATAATAAACACATTTATTTAGATATAGATTGACATCGCATCGGTTAAAGAACCTTCGAAAATAATTCATTATTTTTAATCAAAATTTGAAAGATAGAAATGGTCACTGTAAGTTATTCTTAGAAGATAGACATATGCTTTCGCGGACTTTTTTTTAGAACTTTTTAAGAGGAACAATTCACCCATACACCATTTTCATCCAATAGCAGTATATGACCCAGCGCACGCCTTGAAAACGTTTAAGATTCAAAAAAATTTCTAACTTCCTTAACAATTTTGCACATAATATCTAGCCATAATACTTTATGTGCATAATATACAGCCTATAACCATCTGGAATAATGTACCTTTGAATTGGTAAAAGAATTTTTGAAAGAGGTGCGTTGGTTCCAAAGTTTGCTCCGGACATACATACAAACTCACAAAATTCGCGCTCCTTCTTTATTATAATAGTATAGATTTATAATAGGATAATAGGATTAGGTTCGAATACGACGACTTTATCAAGATGAGGCTCCGGTGGCTGAATGAAAAGTGCAACTGTGTAGTATTGATGAGTAAGTAAGTAAATAGTGATTTTTGTGACTTAATGAATAAATTACATGGAAAAAGTTCTCAAGTTAAATTTTTCTTCAACCATCTCACGGAATGCAGAAACAAGGTTAGATTTCATAAAATAAATACATTTTGTCTGGTGGGAGACTTTGGTCGTGGCTAGTTACCACCCTACCGTCAAAGACGTGCCGCTAAGCAATTCAGTGTTCCGGCACGATAGCGTGTAGAAACTAGAAACAGGTTAGGGGTATGGGTTGAATTTACACTGCCATACCCCTTCCAAGTTAGTTCGCTCCCATCTTAGACTGCATCGCCACCTACCATCAGGTGAGATCGCAGCCTATTTTGTCATTGAATAAAAAAAATACACTTTTTATTGGTTCAAGTCCGACGAAAGGTCTGACTCTGATATTTAGTAGGCACTACCAGCTGTGAGCTGATGCCTGCGACTTATGTTATTAAAAACTCATAAAACCTCCTTGATATTCCGGGATAAAAAATATCCTCGAGTCCTCAGAATGCAAGGTATTTTGTTGCCAATTTCTGACGAAATCGATTCAGTGGATTATAAAGTTCAGACTTATGCATTTGCATGGATTCGCCGATGAAATTACGCTAGAGTTTCTCTGAAATTCCTTTACTTTCGTTATTATTTCGAAACTATGTTTCTGTAAGAAAACATTATGCTGCTTTTAAATTTGCAATGATTTATAAACAAAGAAAAGTCGACAGACAGTAAAAATCTACCCAGAGAAATATTTTTATAAAAGTTAAAAGAAACTATACTACCGATCACATCAACGTCGAGTGACGTTAACCCAGGAATAAATTGGGCATTTTCTGACAGTTTTTGTATTCAAAGTTTGCTAAAATATCAAATTTAACCTCGGATAAGACTTATTTTACGTCGGTGATATCGGCCCTAAGTAATTTAAAAGTTAACTTAGTTACATATCTCCCTACAACTACATTACAAACAGAATAAACACCCCAAATTTTCCGGATCACTGAAAACCAAAACAACATTCGATTGAACCTCGTAACCTATGTAAATTTAGTTTTATCACCCAGTGCGGTCACATGGACTCACTTTTTTACGTCTTATTTAGCCTTTTCAGTTGAAAGAGATGGTCTGAAAATAGTTTTTACAAAGCTACAGGCGTTCGCTTACATCGCTGTTGAGCGAATTTTAGAAGTCGTAATAAAGTAAATACTCGTACAGAGATACGTATAATGAAATTAGAGGACATTAGGGGGTGTCGCCCCCCTGCCTCGGAAAACACGTAAGCCGACGATTCTGCGCCTGATCTCTCTCCGATCGCGTCGGATTTCCGTTTCATCGGACTATGAGAGTGAGGGAATAGAGAGTGTACCTGTGTTTGCGCACACACTTGTGCACTAGAATATCTCCCGCGCAGATGGCTGATCTCTATTTACATTGGCTGCCGTGACGGGATTCGGTCGGGAGGACATTTTAATGAAATTACAAATGCCACTTATCCTTTAAATCATGGGTTACCGGTATAATTTTTGAGCACGCAATGCATCGCGAACAACGAACGCCGATATATTTCTTTCAACTCACGAGGGCGCGTGGCTCATGGTTGTGTGCGTGTCGTATCTGTATAAGTGTGAGCGAGAACTTGCTCGCTCCTGACCGCTCCCACCTAGGTTCCTGACTGGCACGCACACTTACGCAATGTGCCTGTACACGACGTAACCACAAGTAAAGCTCACGTGCCCTCGTGTATTGCCAGAGCTATAACTACACTGCTTTGAAATTTTGATAAACAACTGATCGCGCGCGATTTTATGAAATTTAATTTTCCTCAGCTGTTGACCTCTGGACTTTTTGCAAATATCCAACCCTCTACAATTCTCCATAGAATGTGATTAAATAATTTTATACTGTTAAAACAAAATTTTCCTTTTGAAAGAGCAAGGTACTAATGTAAAGTGAATGTTGAACCTCTACAGAATAATTACTGCACTTGGAATAACAAGGAAGCATAAAACAGTGCCAGTCGGAATAATAGACGGAATATTAGTATATTCCAACGTTGCCAAGAATTTTTTTTTTAATTAGTAGGGTGCTTTATAGTTTAAAGTTTGGAGTACATAAGCATAATATTCATTGACTAGATGATCCGCCCCGATTTCTTCTAATGGAATTTTTAAAAATCGGCAAGGGAGCAGAATTTTCAAAAATCCTTCATGAATCCTATTATTAATCCTATTTTCTATTTTTTTTTTAATATTATAAATGTGAAAGTTTGGATGTATGTTTGTTTGTTACTCAGCTATTTACAAGTGAAAGTCCCATCAAAATCGGTCCAGCCGTACCCGAGACAAAACTGACAAACAGACATACATAATATACATTAAAGTACCTATTAAAGCTGTTTTTTTGATGATATTACAAATAGACACTTCAATTTTCTTTATTTGTATAGATACAGATTCATTACAATCAAAGAGACTTAGAGACTTAGAGACTTAGAAGACTTACAGACTTACATTGGGAGCCAAAGGGTCAATTTTTTAATTTACTACACTCGGCCCTTTTTTTAGATTATTGATTTTATTTGTCATCGTTGTTTTATTCATTTTATTCGTTAGCAATCGACCAGTTCATTTCGTATACGTTCAAAAAGTGTTACAAAGGATAGAGTGGGTAGCGTGAGCGATACGATACGAATTCAACACGGCTCGTTGGTCGCGCGTAACAACAAACTGGGATGTCATTACCTCCATTTTATTGGTCAAAGAATAAAGACTGTGCCTTTGGACATACAACTTTACATAGTAATATTAGTTAAAAATAAGCACTGCTGGGGAGAAGCCGATTATTGATTGAGGTACCTTATGGTTCCGATACAAATTGTTAGGATAACCTTTTAAGCTATTGCATAGCTTCTATCGCGGGCCAGCGTGGAGACCGAATCCAGAAATTCCGTAACGAAAATAATCTGACACGGGACTCTTCTACGGTGAGCCGCTAGATGGCGTTGATAAAAAATGCTATGCAATAGCTTTACCGCGGCAGTCCCCGAGTGCCACACGTCTTTTTTTTTATTGGTCAAAGAATAAAGCCTTATTTAATCTAAAATTAATATTATCTTAAATAATACTTAATTTTAGAAATTACGTTACATAGCCATGTTTTAGTCACCTTTAAGCTCGAGCTGACCCGAGTTTCTACACAAACTTATACTTAACTTTAGAATTGATATGAAATTTTACAAATATAATGGGGTACATATTGAGGTTTATAAAAAAAAGTTAGATACTGAAGAAGACATGTTACTGAAGAATTAACTCGCTCAATTTTTTTGGAAAATTTTCATAATAAAATCCAATTCCAATGTTCGATGAACCAATCCATTATTTTTGCAAATTTTGAATAAATTCCATATTCTGTTCAGTTTCTGAAAATAAATCATGACTACGTTTGAGTACTTCAAACTAAACTGAGAATATGTACCTAATAATTTGCTATGTGTCATCCCTAGATTAAATCTACAGACCTAGAAGAATTAATATCATAGCATCGCACCGAGACACCTGCGCTAATGTCACCGGGCTCCCTAAGGCTTCCCACATGAATTCACTGGAACCTGTAGGTATAATTAAAGTACATACCCATCTGAGCAATTGGCTACTCTATGTTCGCTCCATGCACTACAATAATGGTATACGATTGGATTCCTCCTCGGATATTTAATGTTTTACAATCACTTTCGATGCTATGGCCATATTCCCGTTTATTAATCAATCTATTAAGCTATTTTAAGTGAAAAGAAATGTTTATATGTAATAAAAAATAAGTTTTATAGTAGGGAAATAAGTACCTTATTTTCCTGACGCTCGTTAGGGATGAATATATCCCTAACGTGGTTATTTTTATTTATTTATAGTATTTACTAATAAAAACTGTAACATAAAGTCGTTCGAGTTATTCCGAGTTATTATAAATTATACAATCAATGTGTAAGTAAAAAAAAAGTAGGTAAGTTCATCTGTTGGTTTGGTTAAATGGTACTCGTACATCATAGCAAATGGAGCAAATACATACTTTTTATTTGTGAATCGTTACTAATATAATAAATGCGAAAGTGTGTTTGTTTGTTGGTTTGCCCTTCAATAACGCTGCAACAGAGCTACGGATCGACGTGATATTTTGCATGGGAATAGTTGAGGACCGGGAGAGTGACATGGGCTACTTTTTATTCCGGAAAAACAAAGAGTTCTCGCGGGATTTTAAAAACTAAATCCACGCGGACGAAGTCGCGGGTCGAAGTCTTTGAATTAGATATTTATAATGACCGTGGGGACTGGGAACTATGTAATTTCCCGGTACAATTAAAAGCACCTACACTATTTGTATGGAGATACAAATAGTGTAGGTTTTCTGGAGAGAAAGCATCTTTGTGCCTTTTATTAAGATCGTTGCCGCGTTTGAGCCTTGAGAAATTTAAACATGCAGAAGAAAACACTGATTTGCATTTACATAATAATTATAATAATACTTGATGTTCGCAACTTCATCCGTCTAGAATAAATAGCTGAAAAGCAACCCAGTAATAAAATTTCGATAGAAATCGATGGTGTAAAATGAAAATAATAAAATTCAATGATTTCTTACATACAGTATAATATGAAAGTTTTTAAAATTGTCCCATTGGTCATTACAACGATACGTTAAACCATTAAAATGATTTAGGTATTGATATCGTATCCCGTATATCATCTTTATGATTCTACACTTCCACTATAGGATATGTACGACATTATCTAAGATTAAAAAAATTATTGGAATCCCAATAAAATCGTCAGTTTTTTGAATTCTGCCCCGCCCATTAATAAGACAGCTTCACGACTCAATGAGCTATGTCAATAACTATGGCTCACCTAAATAATATGCTGCAATCTTATGCTGAGATCTATAGAGTGGTCTGACTTAGCTCGGACTTAAGACTTTATTACGGTCTGTCCCTTGAAAATCCAATTTATATAGTTGGTGTTTATTTACAAAAATAGTATGAACGGGTTAAATGAAATGTTCCTGCAAAGAAGGTAGACTTCGAACAGTGGGGGTCGCATCTCAAAGCGGCTCGCCTTACAAAGTTTACTTCGTCGTCGATGGTCTATTGCAGCGAACTTTATTAAAATTGAAACTGAACTACGAAACGTCAAATCAAGAAAAACTATCGTCACAAAATGTTGAGTGCTCTATTTCGCCAACCATACTTAAATCCTTTCATAAGTAGCATATTCTTAACATAAGAATTCCGAAAATCAATCTTATATTGGATTGTTTTAATGTGATTTCATTGATTCATTTTTGATACTTCATTGTGGAAACACTGTATAGTGTATACATAGCATAGTTTTGTTACCTATTGTAAAAAAAAAAAATATTTTTGAAAAGAGAAACCGCCGAGTTTATTGCTGGCTCTTCTCGGCAGGAAGGGCATTCCGAACCAGTGGTAGATTCATTGACGAATCAAAAGCACTTGTAAAAGTTTATTTGAATAAAAAATATTTCTATTCTATTCTATTCTAATCTATAATCTAAAGGGGACTACCTAATGGTGCGGGCTAGCTCTAAACGCGCAGTCGGTCGCGCGAAGAGGAAAATTGGCGCTTAGAAAATTTTTGCACTGATGTGTTCGATTTTATCCATATTTTATTTTTACCTTACTCAATAACCGTATTTTGCGTTTTTTTTCTAATACTTCACAACGTTCACTGAATTATTTGATATTTATAATTAAATGGAGTTCTAATGGAAATCTTTTAGTATTTGTAAGCTAATACACACACGCTGATTTGTATATTCTTTCATAAATATTATTCAAAAGATGTTATATAAAGTATATCTACAGTTCTTTATCTTATTACTAGCTTTTGCCCCGTGACTTCGTCAGTGTGGAATTACGTTTCTGAAAATTCCCAAGAATCCCTTATTTTTCCAGGATACAAAATACCCTGTGTAACTGACATCAAAGTATTAAAAAGTTGATTAATCAATAGAATAAAGCGTACCCACTGTAGATAATACGACATTTGATTTTTTATGCATAACACAATCACAAGTTGCTGTACTTTATTATTCCTTATTAATTGAACGGGACCCTTGTGTACAAACGTAATTAACTTAAAAAAAAAACAACTCAATATGAATGTGGCATACGGTACTTTTTTTAGGAAAAATGTTATTAATCTATACTATTATAATAAAGAGGGAGCGCGAATTTTGTGAGTTTGTATGTATGTCCGGAGCAAACTTTGGAACCACCGCACCTATTTCAAAAATTCTTTTACCAATTCAAAGGTACATTATTCCAGATGGTTATTATGCACATAAAGTATTATGGCTAGATATTATGTGCAAATTTGTTAAGGAAGTCGGAAAATTTTTTGAATCTTAAACGTTTTCAAGGCGTGCGCTGGGTCATATACTGCTATTGGATGAAAATGATGTATGGGTGAATTGTTCCTCTTATAAAGTTCTAAAAAAAAGTCCGCGATAGCACATGTCTATCTTCTAAGAATAACTTACAGTAACCATTTCTATCTTTCAAATTTTGATTAAAAATAATGAATTATTTTCGAAGGTTCTTTAACCGATGCGATGTCAATCTATATCTAAATAAATATGTTTATTATCGTAAGTATTTAGTTTAGAACATATTTGCCCTTTACACTATACAATTTAAATAAATATCATAGGAGTTATCGGAAAATTAAATTAATATGTGTCGGCCGGCGCGGGGGCGGTGCACGGCGGCGGGTTTCGGCGCGGGAGATTCCTCTGCTTCCTGTAGTGATTTTATTTACAATCGTCTCCTATAAGAAGCTCTGTGCGATCAGTCCCGTGAAAACAAATATGTATTTAAATTTTCAACCCGGACGAAGTCGGCGCGGGCTTCTAGTATCTAATAACTAGTGTAACTCGAATTCGACCGCGTAGAATTTCTAAATTTCTGCCGCTAGTTTTGTAAAATTATCCAATTTTCTTAACTTACGTGAAAGAGTTACAAACATACACACACATATACACTCACGCCCGCATGCCCACATTCACACATTCACAAAGCACGCACGCATAAACTTTCGCCTTTATAATATTAGTTGTGAATTTGTGATTGTCCTTCTTGTATGGATTTTAACGTACATTTTCTAGTATTATGTACAGACGGATTTGTCGATTCAGATTAGGCAAACAAACCGACAGATAGGCAACGTGAAAACGTGTGTTTTGGTTTTGGTCGTTCAAATAATTATAATCAAATAAGTAGGTATATCGATCACACAGACACTTCAATTATCTTATTTGTATAGAAGAAGAGATGAGTGGGTAGATACATAATATCCAAAACGCACTTTGCCAACACGATAGGGGAGTTAAGCTAAGTTCCAAGTCTTTGTAAATAAAATATAGGGTGTAGAAGGGTCCGGATACTCTTTAATGGTTAGCGGATACTTGTGCTTAGACCCTCCTTTACATGTAGTCAGAGAGCTGGTGAGAAAAATTGGTTCCATCCACGTTGGTAACTATTTTTCGTAACCAGCTACGAAATAAGAAAAATACTTTCGTTTTTTAACCGGTTATTAATCAAGTATATTTTATCCGGGTTCATAACTGTTTCATAACCGGCTACGTAATAAGATTATTTATTCTTAAAGCGACATTAAATAATAATAATTTTATGTACGTAGCTGTTAGAAAGCTTGCCTTGCCTGAAAATTTTTGACTTTCCAGGTCAGGTAATTCTAATTGCCTTAATGACTGATTAAAAACTAGGTGTGAATAAACTTTAACAGGCTTAAGAGAAAAATATTAAAGTTTTTGTATATTCTAATTGCCTTAATGACTGATTAAAAACTAGGTGTGAATTAACTTGTGAATCATTGTGTGAAGCCTGTTGGCTTAAGGGAAAAATATTAAAGATTTGTATATATTATAATAAAGTTAAAGTTTTTATATTTTCCACCAGCTCTTCAACTAATAAATAAAAAGTGGGTATAATGATTATAATCATCTTTGTATTATGAAACTCAACACTAACTGAAGTTATGTGTTCTTCAACATTCATAATTAAGAAGTTCATAAAGTATCAATTTATTATCGTTACCCGACTTTGTCCAAGTGGTATTAGGTATTTACCAGTGGTAGATTCATTAGACGATTCGAAAGCACTTTGTAAAAGTTTATTTCTCATAATTAATTAAACAAAGATAATAATAATTTCATCAGGTGATCAGTGCAACGAACTTACTCGTAGATAGGTATATGACGTATAATGAAGAAAGCGTAATTTAAATAGACGTAGACATAAAACATAAGAAATGTAACGTAAGAAAGTTCAAAACTAATCAGCCGGCGATGAAGAGAGCTTGGAATTTTTCTCTGTGATTGATTAAATAAGAACTTAGGAATATCAGAACTAACGGTATATCTCTAAAGCAAAGCTGAAGCGGAGCTGGATATACATTATACATGGCTCGGTCGACCAATCAAGCTAACGTTGGAGTCGAGTTAAAGAATTGCGATCACGGATTACAGGTTTGTTACTACATTCTTATTCACTTCATTGGAAGAGCGGTTGGTGGTCATTACGAAGTCTGTGGTGGTCATTATGATGTCATTAGCGGCAGTTGGGATTCGCCTCACAGAGCATTCACCACTTGTCCCTGCTGGCCGATAGCCTAGTACACTGATGTACCTAAATACAGCAGGCTTAATTTTTTTTAAATATTTTTAGCGAGCAAACGAGCAGGCGGGTCACCTGAGGAAGGTCGTCCATGCGATGTATCGATCTAATTAAATTCGAATCGATCAAATCGAAACTGTGGACCCAACTTCCTGTGACGGTGTTCCCACTAAATTAAAATATGGGGTATTCAAGGGGCGGACCAACAAATAAAAAAAACCTAAAAAGCCTTGACACTTGAGATGTCAAAGCTTCGATCACAGAAGAATATTTTTCTATGATCGAAGTGTCAAAGTATATAAGTAATAATGTTTAATATTAATACTCAATTCGATGCCTTAACATGGGTAGCCTGAGTATGTCATGCTCTCTTTAAACATTTCTGAGGTAGTGTCGTGTGGTGCGGGTTGTTACGTTCCCTCAAATATGGTTGAGCGAAGCAATGGCTGGATCATGAGTCGTGCTCGTGAACGGGTGCCACCAACGGGAATGGGTCTGCTTTGACTGCCCATCTTGACATGCGTTGGATTGGTGTACCTACGTATGTATTTTTGCATTTTTGAAGCTTTATTGTGGATGCACTGTATACATAGCATAGCTTTGTAAAAAAAATTTTTTTGAAAAGAGCAACTGCTGAGTTTCTTACCGGCTCTTTTCAGCAGAATCTGCATTCCGAACCGGTAGATTTATGACGTGTCATAAGAGCTACAAGTTAGCCTACATGAAATAAATAAATTTTGAATTTGAATTTGAGTAAATATAATAATATTATGCCTAGATGAATACGAAACATAATAGCTACGTATATATGAACCGTATTACGAGTTTGTTTACGTTAATGCTAAAAGTTTTAACAAATTATGTAATATTATCACGTTGTCGATACAACCGGCTAAATTACGCACATGAAAAGTTATATCACACAAAAAAGTGTCATACGTGACCCTTTGCTGTTATAAAAGGAGTTATAATTTACAAAATTAATTTTATTTTTCGCGGTGAAAATTACGTTTAACTACTGGTAGTAAGACTGATAGTAAAACTGGTAATAACAACGATAACGAAGAACTTTTACTCGTAGGTATACCTATTATTATAAGACGAACTGCAAGAAATTGCACAGTTTTTGAACTGACTTCAGTTAAAACTCAATATAAACTTGCGTTCATAAGTACCATTTACGGAATATTTTATAATTTTAAATATCTCGATCCATCGGTTTAGGTTCAGGAATTTTAGACATTACAGTCTAAGGTCAATAAGTCTTGGTACTCTTTTATAAGTAGCTAAGTAGAGATTTAATATGCGTTGAAATAGTTTTATAATATTTATTATTCTAAAGAAAAACAAATTTTATAGTTTTAATTTAAAGTAATTCAGTTTATATCAGTGATATTTTATAGCAGTAATAATTCTTTCTTTAGTATCTCTAGTTAATGTCATGAAATTTTTATTGCCACAATGCGTACAGCGAAAGCGTAGTCGTACCATAATTTTATGAATAAATGAATAATAAAAATTAAATATATATTATTATTAGCGATATCCTTACTTAATTAATAAGTACTCTAAGTTATTAATATTATAAATGCTAATGTTGGTTTGCTGTTTACCTATTACTTTATTCTTCAATCACGCCGCAAAAGAGCTACAGATAGACGTGATTTTTGTATTGGTATATTTGAGGAATTGATAAGTGACATAAGCTAAGTATATACTTTTCATCTGAACTAAATTAAGAGTTACTTTGCGATTTTTATAAGTTACTAGCTGATGCCCGCGACTTCATCCGCGTGGATTTAGTTTTTAAAATCCCGCGGGAACTCTTTGGTTTTGCGGGATTAAAAGTAGCCTATGTCACTCTCCAGGTCCTCAACTATACCCATGCAAAAATCACGTCGATTCGTAGCTCTGTTGCAGCGTTATTAAAGAACAAATCAACAAAAAAAACACACAACAACTTTCGGATTTATATATTAGTTAGGATAAGGATTAGTAAGGATAAGGATGTAGAGCATATAGGCAACTCGCATTTTATTACTAACTTTGTTAATAACATTAAGAAAAACATCGATATTGGATAGAATCAGGCGGAACAAAAAAACGTTAGAATTATTTTGCTATAATCCGCCAACAGAAAAAAATCTGTATGGTCAAACATGCAGTTATAAGCAGCACCGCTTACCTCCCCAACCAAGCAATAAAGCAATAAAGCAAAGTTCCCAAGCAAGCAATGCCACCAGCACTCACATGCACCACCACACAAGACTTTTATACTGCTCTCAACGCACGTTTTGCCCCGATACCGGAGCATCCTCAGGAGATATCGACTTTACAATGCTGTATTGTCTAGTCAGACAATACATAAAAACATCGATAATAATCGATAAAAAATACATAAAAACATCTATAATAATGATAGAGAAAAAAGACCCAAATTTTTCTTAATGAAAATAAAGTTTATTCTTTACAGTTCGAGATGTCGTCATGTTAATTTACTTAAAGCCTCGGGACATGAAGTGCTGTAAATATGTAAATACAAGTCTGTCTTGTGTTCGCGTACATCGTTTCAACTGATTTGAATGCAAATTGGTGGGAGACCGCTTTCGTATGCGTTTCTAACTCCTTTTTTTTTCAACAATACCGCGATACAGTTCCATTTAAATGGATATTTATGTGGCTAGATTGCCGTGCAATAGTAATTCTTTGAACATTTTTATTTTGTATTATCTAGAATCTAAATCTCTACCTGTACCTAATTGTTAAAAATATCTTTAAAAAAAATCTGTTGATGCAATGCGATTTATAATCTGTTGATTTATTTTATGTTATGAATAATACTAATATTTGTCTTTTTCGTCGTTCTTACATCTTATTTTTACTATCTAAGTAGATACTATACGTAATGAAAAAAGTTTTTGTGGTCTATTTCAACATTAACTGAGGAATTAAATTCATTGTTTGCGAAAATGCATGAAAACGTCAAAATACGGCGGTTAAAGTTCATCGAGCAATTGAGAACTAGGTCTATTATAAGCTAGTTATATAAGTTAATAAAATGTAATCTATTATTATTTATTATTTTCTTAAATACATATACATAATATCATTGTTATTGATATGAAACTCAAATTCAAAATGCTTTATTCTAGTTGGTCTCTCTCCTTTATATTCTTTTTTAATAACAAGAATTTATTAGCAATTACGATTATGCAAGTAAAGTGGTAATTTACAAGTTTAGACCAATACTAGACCAATAGCCAGTTTGTCAACAATAAAAAGTAGGTATTTATCTTTGTCAATGCAATGCAACGTCCGCGTAGGTATATACTCTGAACTTCAACAAAAGTGAAAAGGTACTCGTCGATCTCTATAAATACATGAAGTTAGGCATCCCACAGACGGTAGATACTGAAGTTATAAACAAAGAGTGGCTGTTATTGTACATCACAATAGCGTAGTCCATTACAGCCCGAGCCATTTGCAGCTAGTATTAGCCAGTCTTTCACATAACTGACGTCTTTACAAAGTTATACTTTTGTTTCCGATGTTTGCTTTATCTAGCTGTTGATGTATTAGTTTGCTATTATTACCACAGGGTCATGGCCTTGATGCAGCTTTCCGCCCACGTCCGATTTAAAGAAAAGTGGCTCGGCCACATTAGGTATTTGATAATAGATAATGTACTAAGTCTAGCTCTACACTAAACCGGTCCAGAAATAGAGCTATCCTTTTCCATTACTCTCTGTAGAAAAGGATAGTATTAGATTAGAGCTGTCAATTTAGAGATTTCTTATGTTTGCGTTTTATTTTTTTTATTTTCTTAGGTAAATAATAATGTGGTATGGTTCAAGAGACCGTCGATACTGTACGTTTGCGTTCTGTGCATCGAAACGCATCTATGTTCAGGGCATTCAAAGTTATTGGCGAAAATTGTACCGCTTTTAGGTAGGTACGAATGCAAAAGTTTAGAGTGACTTGTTACTATCCGCGAGAAGTTATATTATCTATCTCCGATAATATTTAGTAGATCTTCATCAAAATTGGACAAAATATTTTTAATAGTACACAATTTTTAAAAAAAGAATTATCAAATTCGGTTTAGATTTGACGAAGTTATGGAGCAAAATTAACAAAAATTTTCATCCCCTATCCCGGATAAACCTTACTGTTTATCAGGATAAAAAGTATCCTATATATTGACCCGGAGTATAAGCTACTACTATACCAAATTTCATTGAAATCGGTTCAGTATTTTTTGCTTGATGCGCGCACGACAGACAGACAAAAAATTCAAAAAAAATTGTTTTGGGCTCTGTATCAATAATAAAGCATCCTCCGATTAAAATTTTCAAAATATATATAATGTACAGAATTCATCCCGATATAGATTGTTGTTAACAATGCATAATTATACCTAACAGACTACTAAAAAAACTAGAGTATTCACAACTGTCTTCGTTCGTCTTGGGTAAAGAAATTACAGATTCTGAAGTCTGTGAGAGGACGCTTTGCGTTAGTCCTTATTTTCAATATGGGGACTCAAACACCTTATTGCCTTCAATAGCCTTCAATATAGCTCACATAGTAAAGGCTAGAGGCAGTGCCATAATATTGACACACGTACATTATTACTACAACTTTAGCTTACTTTATTTGACAATTTGTATAACGGTTGTAAAAGAAAACTATTGCTATCACGAGTAGGTAACTAGGTACCATAGATCGTAATATTTTTTAAGCTATTGCATAGCTTCTATCGCGGGCCAGCGTGGAGACCGAATCCAGAAATTCCGTAACGAAAATAATCTGACACGGGACTCCTCTATGGTGAGCCGCTAGATGGCGCATTTTTTATCAACGCCTTCTAGCGGTGAGCTGCTAGATGGCGTTGATAAAAAATGCTATGCTATAGCTTTACCGCGGCAGTCCCCGAGTGCCACACGTCTTTTTTTTGTAGTAGAATATTGACCGTGATTGATTTGAAGACTGAAGTGTGCGTTAAATTGTTTATGTATTTCGTCATCGTGACACATAAAATTTTCTACCTAAACACTTTGTACAGTTGTACATTTTAGTTAAGTACATCATTAAAACACAGGCCTAAATTTTTCTCGCGCATTCATACATCGCACTTTGGATCACAGAAAATCGGGCAACTAGAGGTTTAGAACTAGAGAGAACTTAGAACAACGGTTCTAGTCATTAGATCTTTTTAGGCAGAGATACCTATCTAAAAAAATTAGAAAATGAAGTTAAAAATACCCACATAATAATAATGTAAGTAATTAATAAATAATCAACCCACGTAATATTGAGATTCCTATTTTTAGACATTTCAACATAATTTAGATCAGACATTTTGTGTGAATTAGAACTACCTACTATAAAATTAATTTAAGCCTAGGTACTCGTGTATAAACGTGGAATAAAAAACATAATGAATTAAAAAATCTACGAAAGTTATGCCAACTTCAGCAGTAGACCGTACCTATTATACAAAGTTTTTATTAACAAACTCAAAACACGTTCAGTTTCACGTTTGTAGTCAAAGGGAATACTTTTTCTATGGTATAATGCTTTTTTCATTTGTTTTTAACTTTTTTCAAAAAGTTCACGCCCTATAGGATAGGTACCGAAATAGAGAACAGAGAAGAGAAATCTTCAACTTTGACAGGCTCTTTTCAAAACGCTAATAAATGGTTTAAAGTAGTAAATCGGTCAATAATACTTATTAAAAATAACCATGGGTTAGGTACTTTGGTCAATACGAGTATAAAAGACCGTCCATTATTTCTGGCATGCCATATACATAGTCAAGTTGACCACCCCTGACTAGTGGAAGTACTGCCACTGCAATTTTCGGTACGACGCGAAGTAGACACTCCAACACCGCATTTTATACACGTGTATACTGTATAATAAAAAAATCGTAAAGATGTTTTCATATTATAAAATCATATTATAAAAAATACGTACACTTGGATCAATTTCAGCACAACATCAGAAAATTCGTATTAGAACTAAAAAAAAACTGCATAAAGTACATATCTTCATATTTTATATTATAGATATATATTAGTAACTATGTTTAATTCTATTCATAAGGTATTATTGTAACTCTTATTTATTATTGCTTCTTTTCTAAATTTATTTTATGTGTAATATTTCACAAAATAACTCCCGCACCATTAACTATTAAATTAAACGTTTAACAGTGAATACTTCATAGGCTAGTGTAATATCTAGATTTAAGTAGCCATATTATGTTTTTATATATGCTGTATGTATTCCAATAAAGAGAAAAAAAAAAAAAAATTATAATAATAAAAAGGGCACGTTACTCGCGTATTAGGAACAAAAAAAATACCCATCCAGAAAATGTTTCGGTTAAGAAATTAATAAGGTGAAGGGGCATTACCGATAAAGTGCCAAAATTTATATGTTCACAAGCACCTTTACGATCTCATATGGGGTGTAATGGGATAGTAATGGCCGGTTATAAGAGTGAATCATACCGTTTACGGTGTAGACGGATTATACATTATTACCGGCTATTATGATTGCGCGACGCACCGGGAAAGAAAACAGCTTCAGCCAGTGGCGGCTTTACCTATGGTGCAGGGTGTGCAACGCACACGAGCGCAGGGTTGTAGGGGGCGCCGCGCCGAGCCGCGCTTGCTTGCTTCCCGGAATCAATTAAAATTGCACCATTTTTTGCACCTGAATTTCCTTTCAATGGTGAAAATATAACTGTAAGTCAAACGGTATTCTTGTATTGTAAGTATTCCATTTTGGCCGCGCGTCTACTAGAGGGCGCCAAGATATTGATTGCACACGGGCGCTACATGGGCTAGAGCCGCCTCTAGCTTCAGCCATCAACGTAGACACATAGACAAGAACATCATATACAAAAGTTGTACATCGCGCTACGATATCGTTATCTAATTATTCACTAAATCAACTATACTTTTTTGTTACTTACTTTAATAAAGGCTAACTGTTGGCTTTTCTATTCAAAATTAGGTGCTTAAAAAGTTTTATGGCGTAGATAGCACCCTGTTCGAACGTAACTAGATACATCTATAAGTTGATATTACAGCTGGCCCGAATAACGGGATGCACGTGGATATGCAAATTTATCGGCAAATATTGCTGACAGAGGGTTATTGATACCTTATTGGTTGGAACCAAGCGCGACACACAAAATAAAACGTAGTAGACAAAACAATATTCCAAATATAAGTAAGATGTCACTATTTAAAATGGTACACGTTAATACATCAGACTATGGTTGGTAGTTAGTATATTAGAGACTAGCTGATAGATAGATAGATAGAAAGCTGATGCCCGCAACTTCGTCCGCATGGATTTAGTTTTTAAAATCGCGCGGGAACTCTTTAACTTTCTGGGACCAAAAGTAGCCTATGCCATTCTCTATCCAAAAAATCCAAAAAATCACGCCGATCTACGGATCGGCGTGATTTTTTGGATAGAGAATGAATGGAGAGAATGGATAGAGAGCTACGGCTCTATTGCAGCGTTATTGAAGGACAAACTATCAAACAAACACACCTTCGCATTTATAATATATTATTAGTAAGGATTGATGATTCCAATTCTTTGTCAATAACAAAAATATCCGCAATACCTACGATACCTATCTCTTTCTCAAAAATTACAAACGTGACCACTGTAAAAGGTCGGAAAATTCGTAGAATTTTTGGTTTGGGTATAAATCAAAATGTCTACGAGTTCTACGGATCGGAAACGAATTTCCGCGGAGTATTCAATCAATTCGGGTTTAGTTTCAAGCGGGCGGGATGGAGGCGTGAGCTTTGTTTTGGTTATGCGGTATGTCGTAGGCGTAGGCTACACTTAGATTTAGATTTAGATTATGTATCAATGTCGACGATGGTGTACGGAAAAACTCGAATGAGTTTATGTTTACAACAAGCTGTAATACCTAGCAATAAAATTTGTTGTTTTGAATAAATAAATAAAAAATATGAAATAAAATCTAAAACACAAAAAATTAATAAATTTTTTGAGTTAGGCACCTACTGTTGTTGTTGTGAATAAGGTTTCAAAATTTCTGCTGAAAGAATAAGTTTTTCCGGAACAAGTTAATAGCGTAGACTATGTCACTCTCCTACTTGAATGCAAAAAATAACGTCCGGACAAATTAACAAACACATTCACTTTCGCATCTTCTATACAAATAAATAAAATTGAAGTGACTGTTTATAATATCACCGTATACCGTATTTACAAGTAGGTGCTTTCATATGCATATAACATAATATGAAATTTTTTCACATTATGCTATCCCGGATAATCAAAGGGATTTCTAAAAAAAATATTAAATCCACGCGGAAGAAGTCGCGGGCATCAGCTAATTAACCGACTTCTTTTTTTATAATAGGTACATATTTACTAATATGACATGACCTGTATAATAATACCTCCCGATCTTATGATTTTAATGAGATTTAGGCTTCAGTGCGTGCGTTTCAAGTATGAAAACCAACTAGCCATAGATTAATTATACCTAGATATGTACCTATATGCAACTAGCTAGGTATATTCATCAGATAACTTTTAGACCTTACTAAAACATTATTCTTCTGCTTTAATTATAGAGCATCGGCTAGGAAAAATCATTTTAAGCGTAACAAATGCGCAAACTGTTGAATTAACATCAACTTCTAACAGCTGGACTCGACACCGTGAGCGATCTGTTCCTTTACTTTCTAAATACCATTTGATACAAACATAACAACAATACAACATAATATTAATAGTACGAGTATTTACCGACATGTGTACCTACTTATTACACATGGTACGGCGATTATTTTTTCGATTTAAGAAAAATATTCAAAGACTAAATTCCAGTATGAAAGCAAAATATAACTATATACTAACTGATGAAGCGGAATCATCGATGTCTAGAACTGCTGTGGAATTTTCTATTAAAGTGGAAAAATTATTATTTATTACACGTAGGCCCTAAATGAAATAAATAGTTTTGAATTTTGTCAAACTCTACCATTAATGGTTTGAAATGCAGATTCTACTGAGAAAAGCCGGCAAGAAAGTCAACAGGGGAACATCCAAAGGTGTAAAGTAAATGATATTGGTCAATGGATTGCATTTAGGGGCTACCTACGCAAAGAGACACGTACCTACTAAGGGGATGATTTAGATATATATGGTCATAGATATATTATGTTTTTAAAGTTTCTTTTTTATTTCAACCAACGTTTATTAAAACAAGAATAAAGAAAAGATCATGGACAAGGAAACACTTATCTCTCTGTTCTAAGAGATTTCTACCAGTGACTCTAAGCAGTGAGCCTTATAAGATGGTTGTCTATTTATAGCTTCCTGGTTGGTTGTCTATAAAATAGAAATATCACAAATCACAACCGTTACATTAGGCTCCTTCGAAGTTAAAGGGTTGCTAAATTCGTCTTTATTTTTATTTACGAGTGGGGTCTTATTAAGGTTTACTTCGTCGGTATAAAAGCCAGGAAATGATACCTCTGTACTGTTCGTCAGCTACCCACGTTCCTCGTTTATTGCGAATACGCGACCAAAACCCGACGCTCCCGAATTTGTAATAATAAACTGATATTTTAAGACGAGTTATCTTTTATATCAGTACCTACTAGATTTTGTCTGGTTGAGGCTTTGGCTGTCTGATGGGAGGCTTTGGCCGTGGCTAGTTACCACCCTACTGTCAAAAACGTGCCGCCATGCGATTTAGTGTTCCGGCACGATGGCCTGTTGAAACTACCGACTAGGGGACCCCTAGTAGGGGTATGGGTTGAATATACACTGTCAGACCCCTTCCAAGTTAGCCCGCTACTATCATAGACTGCATCGTCACTTACCATTAGGTGCGATCGCAGTCAAGGGCTATCTTGTCATTGAATAAAAAAAAAATATGGCGTTTTTGCCTGCGACTTCGTCCATGTGGAGTTATAGGATAAAAATTCCTTCCTTTGATATTACTCGACCGTAGTAGTTGAGGTCTTGGCCGTAAATGGGTTATGATTGAATCTGCATTCCGAACCGGTGGTAGAGTCTTGACGTATGATAAGAACTACAAGTTGGCCTACATGAATTAAAAAATTGTGAATTTGAATTTGGATTTGACTTTTAACCAAATTTTAAAACAGGAGGAGGTTATGTATATTCCCCGATTACTCGAAGACGTCTGGGCCGATTTGGAAAATTCTTTTTTTGTTTGAAACAGAATACTTACCAGGTGGTCCCATTGTCATCAGGTCAGGATCTGATGATGGGATCCTGGAGAAATCGAGGGAACTCTTCAAATATATTCACAATTGATATACTAGTGGCGTTTGAAGTCGGTTTTGTAAAAGGAATTTTTACGTTATTATAGTGTACTAGCTTTAACCCGCGGCTTCGCTCACGTTAGGTTCGATTTTTTAACCCCCTATTTGACCCTCTTGGGGTTGAAATTTTCCAAAATCCTTTCTTAGCGGATGTCTACGTCCTAACAGCTACCTGTTTGCCAAATTTCAGCTCGATCGGTTCAGTGGTTAGAGCTGTGCGTTGATAGATCAGTCAGTCAGTCAGTCAGTCAGTCAGTCAGTCAGTCAGTCAGTCACCTTTGCCTTTTATATATTTAGATGTATGTTTGTTTGTATTTACGTGTAAGTTCCACGTTAGCGCCTTAACTACTTAGATGAATGAGGTCTCAATCGATTCTTTAAGACTTGGCTAAATTTTATACAAACATCAATACGACAGATGTTACATCCGTAGTGTGGTAAAAAATAAATAAATTCAACCTTTTAATTGCTAAATAATCTACTTTTATTTAATTCTAGGTACCTAATTGCGATTACAAAATAACCACATAATCGACAATAGAAAATTTCGCATGAAATCCTTGCCGTCCTACGCAATTGTAAACTGGAGTCGAGAAAATTTAATTAAAACATTTATAACTACTAACACCATGCGTTGTGGTTTTATAGAGACATCGTACACGCTTCTGTAGCCATCGTTATCTCAAGCGCCATCTCATACCGCCCGCTACTAGCTAAAGATTTCTTGCCAGGGATGCCGAATGCCACACGATCTTGTATACATTTGCTTCCTTTTTGGCTTAATGATCTGACCACTTGGTCAGGGGTCTTCTGAGTTCGAAGAACTTATAGCTGGTGGATTAGCTCAGATTACTGAGATGTTCGAATGGCGATCTCGCAAGGGGAAACCTTGGTAGACAGAGACAGTATGTGTGCGTGCGTTTATGTTTATTACTCCTTTAAGTCATAACGAAAGAAGCGATTTGGCTAAAATTTGGAATGGAGATAGCTCATACCCAGGATTATAGGTTACATTTTATCCCAGAAAATTAAAAACTTCCCGCGGTAATCAAAACACCTTAATACACGCAGATGAAGTAGCGGGCGTCATCTAATACTATGATAGTTCAATGATAGTATTTTATTTTATTTTTTAAAGACGGCAACACCGAAGATATATGTATGACGTCAACAAAAGTATAATGATGTGACCTATGGTCGCGCGCCCGATGGAGCCGATGTCATGCGATTTTCTGCATTATTGAAATGAATCCCTAGCGGCTAATTTTGTTCATAACTAATTTTCTTTTTTTTTTTTTCTTTAGAATCCCGACTCCGTATACAATAGTATGGTAATGCTACTACTATAAGTACATTTAAACATTTCTATCGACAGTCATACTCATCCGACGGCCTAAAGGCTTCGGCATAGTGCTTTCTATTGCATATTATATTGTTAATGTTAAAGAATTCAAATAAATATATTACTTGCGTTAGCCAGAGCGCTTATCTATAGGATACCAATCAAGGCTCTTTGATCCACTCTTCCAGTTAGTTAAGCTGGATTAAATTCTTGTGAAATTATCCCCCTTTCTTTTAAGGTTTGCGAAGAAGCCCCTTTTGCGAAACGTTAATAAATACCGTCAGTCATAAAACGCTTCTTTATTGGCTTCCTTTAAAGTATTTTTACCTGCTGTTATTACTTGCCGTGATTTGTAGGAGGTTTGGAGGTGAAAGAATTTAATTAATTCAAGTTGATCAATGATCATACATTTAATTGAAAACTACTCAGGTGGTGTTTCTGAACATCCTTTTTTGGTGTATTCCTACGTTATCCGTATCCGTATACGTATCCGTAGCCAAATGGCAAAAAACGGAACCCTTATAGATTCGTCATGTCCGTCTGTCTGCCCGTCCGTATGTCACAGCCACTTTTTTCCGAAACTATAAGAACTATACTGTTGAAACTTGGTAAGTAGATGTATTCTGTAAACCGCAGTAAACCGCATTAAGATTTCCATACAAGAATAGAAAAAAAAACAATAAATTTTGGGGTTCCCCAAACAGAACTGAAACTCAAAAATTTTTTTTTTCATCAAACCCATTCGTGTGGGGTATCTTTGGATAGGTCTTTAAAAATGATATTGAGGTTTCTAACATCATTTTTTTCTAAACTGAATAGTTTGCGCGAGAGACACTTGCAAAGTGGTAAAATGTGTGTGTGTGTGTGTGTGTGTGTGTGTCCCCTGTAACTTCTAAAATAAGAGAATGATAAAACTAAAAAAAATAAATGATGTACATTACCATGCAAACTTCCACCGAAAATTGGTTTGAACGAGATCTAGTAAGTAGTTTTTTTTAATACGTCATAAATCGTAAACCGCAATTGCTGCTACGAAACCCTTCACGGGCGAGTCCAACTCGCACTTGGCGGTTTTTTTTAATATCAGTATTCATATAGTCATTAACACAAGCAGTTAATATTCTGTACCTGCCATGGTAACACGGTTTCTGCCGAGACATAGATTTGGTATGATCAATAGATACAGTGTACACTTATATCTATCAATCACGGTATCTGCGATCTGTCGCAAGTTACCTATCTGCTGCAGACAGTAGGAAAATTCTATTGTATTTAAAGATTAACTGTTATTCATAAAGATCCACTTGTTTTACGAGTGGATTTTCCTGAGTCTTCTCGAATAAAAGAAAATCTTAAGTTATCATAACTAATCAGATAAAAAGTACATTTTTCAAAGAATTAAGTACCTTTTTTGGACTATTTTATCTAGAGAGTAGAAAATTACGTCACTTGAAATGAAGTTTTATGAATTATCATCATCACCAGAAACACATCAACGGCTCACTCTGAGCGAAGTCTCTTCTCAGAGAAGGGTTATAGTATGTTAAGTTACATTTATAAAATATATGGTTGAGCGAAGCAACGGCTGGATCTTGCTTCATGCTCGTGAACGGGTGCCACTAACGGGAATGGGTCTACTTTATGGCTGCCCGTATTAAGATAGAATTTAAGATGACATGCAAATGTAGGTCTTATGCATTTTTGAAACTTCATTGTGGAAGCACTGTGTACATAGCATAGTTTTATTACCTATTGTAATTTTTTTTTTTGAAAAGAGCAACCGCCGAGTTTATTGCTGACTCTTCTCGGCAGGAACGGCATTCCGAACCAGTGGTAGATTCATCGACGACTGTTTATTTTTATAAAAATATTTCTGTTCTATTCTATTTATTTCACATTTATAATTAGTATTGTTATTTAAAATCAATAAAAATTTAAAGTTATGGTGTTACGTCCCTGTTGCGGCGCCAAATATGGTGAAGTAATGCCATGAGTAACTATGGACTATGGATGGTTCATGGAATGGGCTGCGGGGCTACCGCATTCCGTAAACATCCTCGCTAAGTACTTGACTCTGAGGGCTGCGGGGCTACCGCTCAGAACAAGCTTCGGCAGACGAGTGGACTGCGGGGCTATCGCACTCGTTGCCGTCTAGCAAGCTACTGAATTATTCGAAGGCGGCCACAGCCTTTTATAGGAATCCGGTTGGTGTGGGTAACTCCAATATCTCGTAGTGTGCGTGCGTACGTTCATATGATGTGCCGTTGCGCAGATGGTAATACGGGCGAATGTTGCTTGCTATATTCTCCCCCTCTGGTACTCTAAAGTCGTCCCGACGGAGTACCAGCACCAGGTGTCTTGCGAGGTCAAATGGGTACGACTGGCATTGGCGTTTCTTCATCTCCTGATTGACCATTGCTGATGTGTGATATCTTCCAATCGGTTTTCCAGGATCGGTTGTAGTCGACTTGCATATTCTATAGGGTGGTCATTGACACCCTCCCCCTGCAGGAAAGCTGCTCCTATTGCATTCCTTCCATTTTCTTAAGGGGTTCCACGTTTGGGGGTTTTGAGTCGTAAGCTTGGGCCATACGAATGGACTGCGGGGCTATCGCATTCGTGACCTCGTTTGGTTGTCAGAGTGGGCTGCGTGGCTACCGCACTCCTTAACCCGTCTAATCTTAGAGGACTGCGGGGCTATCGCTCCAAGACGGACGTTAAGCTCAGACTGACTGTGCTCCTCCGAGTGGCTGACATCGTTTGTCTCTTATAACTTGTTTATGAGTGTTGTGAACTGCTCCTGTGTCAACACCATGAATTCCGGTTTTTCCTCTGCCATCTTGAATTTTGAGGGTAGATGCAAAATTTTATCTTTCCTTGTTGACTTTATGTTCGGGCGCCAAATATGGTGTTACGTCCCTGTTGCGGCGCCAAATATGGTGAAGTAATGCCATGAGTAACTATGGACTATGGATGGTTCATGGAATGGGCTGCGGGGCTACCGCATTCCGTAAACATCCTCGCTAAGTACTTGACTCTGAGGGCTGCGGGGCTACCGCTCAGAACAAGCTTCGGCAGACGAGTGGACTGCGGGGCTATCGCACTCGTTGCCGTCTAGCAAGCTACTGAATTATTCGAAGGCGGCCACAGCCTTTTATAGGAATCCGGTTGGTGTGGGTAACTCCAATATCTCGTAGTGTGCGTGCGTACGTTCATATGATGTGCCGTTGCGCAGATGGTAATACGGGCGAATGTTGCTTGCTATAAAGTTAATAATTAAAATAAGCAAAACAAAATCCCTCTCTATGAAAGGGGACACCCTGTATAAAAAAGTCACATTTATTTTAGAGGAGGAGATAGGTAATGAATTTCTTAATGACAAAGTTACATATAATTATTATTTTATTCTATTGTTAAGCTACTTACATATTGTAATACTCTCATTTTCAAATGAGCAATTGCTATGTTTCTTACAGGCTCTAGAACATAATCTGTTTTACGAACAGGTGGTGACGTCTTGACACGTCATAAAAATCTCAAGTTTGAACTTGAAAATTGATACTTATATTATTTTGTACACCTACGTACGTATTATAATGCACGTGCTTACGAAAATTCTTGCGACACTTCTTCATAAAAAATCACCATTTTCAATAGAAGAAACGTGAATGGCTACTGAGTGCTGACAGTGTGATTCCACCCTTAGCCAAACAATAAAAATATTTGGAAGCAGTTTCGTAAATCACCGCTAGAAATTTTTCACACAAACTTTCAC